>CM046998.1:37111071-38400000 GCA_025698465.1 Gossypium longicalyx | reverse complement strand
GACCTTTATGTGGATCCGATAAATACCCAGCATCAGCATAACCAACTAATAGGGATTTTGAATCATTTGAATAAAATAACCCTATATCAATGGTCCCTCTAAGATATCTAAATACATGTTTAGTTTCATTCCAATGTCTACGTGTTGGAGAGGAACTAAATCTTGCTAACAAGTTTATAGAAAAAGCTATATCAGGTCTTGTGTTATTTACAAGATACATCAATGCTCCTATGGCACTTAGATATGGTACTTCAGGACCAAGAAACTCTTCATCATTCTCACAAGGACGAAATTGATCTTTATTCACATCTAACGATCGTACCACCATCGGGGTACTCAATAGATGTGCTTTATCCATATAAAATTTATTTAAAATCTTTTTCGTATAAGTTGACTGATGGACATGAATTCCATCTTTTAAATGCTCGATCTGCAAGCCAAGACAAAATTTTGTTTTTCCTAGATCTTTCATATCAAATTCTTTCTTTAAATGATTTACTGCATTTTGAAGCTCTTCAGGAGTTCCAATAATATTTAGATCATCAACATAAATAGCAATTATCACAAAGTTTGATTCAGACCTTTTTATAAAAACACATGGGCAGATTGGATCGTTTTTATAACCTTCTTTTAACAAATATTCACTAAGACAATTGTACCACATACATCCAGATTGTTTTAATCCATATAAACTTTTCTTTAATCTGATTGAGCAATTTTCTCGAGAAACTCTAGATCCTTTAGGGATTTTAAATCCTTCTGGGATTTTCATATAAATTTCAATATCAAGTGTACCATACAAATAGGCTGTAACAACATTCATTAGACGCATGTCAATTTTTTCACATACTGCCAGACTAATAAAGTATCTAAACGTGATTGCATCCACACAGGAGAATATGTCTCTTTATAATCAATGCCGAGTCTTTGCGAAAATCCTTGTGCTAGAAGTCGTGATTTATATGTTACGACTTCATTTTTCTCATTTTGTTTTCACACACTACCGGCTTTATATATTTAGGTGTTTGGAAAATAGGTCCAAAAACCTCACGTTTAGAAAGTGAATTTAATTCTGCTTGAATTGCATCTTTCCATTTTGGCCAATCTTTTCTATTTCTACATTCCTTAATAGATTTAGGCTCAAGATCCTCATTTTCTTTTTCTATTTCAATAGCAACATTATAAGCAAAATTGTTGTCGGCAACTATATTTTTTCGGTTCCATCTTTTTCCTGAAGTAACATAACTTATTGAGATTTCTTCGATATCACCATTTTCAGGTACCTGAAGCTCTTCTGGGGTTTTTTGATTAGTTATATCTTTGGCCTCTTCTGGGGCACTTGCCTCCATAATATTACCATCTTGAATAATTGATCCTTTCCTTTTACGAGGATTTTTATCTTTGGAATTGATTGGCCTTCCACGCTTCAAGCTTGGATTACTTTTGCACTAACAATTTGCCTTATCGGGATATCAATTCGTATTGGAGCATTTTCAGCTGGTATATGAGATTTTGTAATTCTCTTTAGGTCAGTAAATGAATCTGGCAGTTGATTAGCAATGTTTTGCAAATGTATAATCCTTTGAACTTCTTGTTCACATTGACTTTTACAAGGATCTAATTGAGATAATGATGATCCATTCCATGTAATTTCTTTTACCAGTTGTATTTTCTCTTCCCCTAATGTTGGGAATATTGTTTCATCAAAATGACAATCAATAAATCGTGCAGTAAATAAATCTCCAATTAATGGTTCAACATATTTAATTATAGAAGGAGATTTATAACCAACATATAATCCCAACCTCCTTTGAGGACCCATCTTTGTGCGTTGTGGTGGAGCAATTGGAACATATACTGCACATCCAAAAATTCTAAGATGGGAAATATTTTACTCCTGACCAAAAGCCAATTGTAATAGGGATTACTTATTATAACTTTTTGGCCTTAAGCGCACAAGTGCTGTTGCATGCAAAATAGCATATCCCCAAGCTGTAACAGGGAGTTTTATTCTCATAAGCAATGGTCGAGCTATTAGTTGGAGGCGTTTGATAAATGATTCAGCTAAACCATTTTGTGTAAGAACATGAGCTACAGGATGTTCAACTTTTATCCCAATTGACATACAATAATCATTAAAAGCTTGGGATGTAAACTCACCAGCATTATCAAGACGAATAGTTTTGATTGCATAATTTGGAAATTGTGCTCTTAATCGAATTATTTGAGCAAGTAGTCTCGCAAACGCCAAGTTGCGAGTCGATAATAAGCACACATGTGACCACCTACTAGATGCATCTATTAATACCATAAAATATCTGAATGGTCCACATGGTGAATGAATGGGCCCACATATATCACCTTGAATACGTTCCAGAAATGCTAGAGATTCAATCCCAACTTTAGCAGGTAATGGTCTAATAATCAATTTTCCTTGAGAACAAGAGACAAAAGATAAGTCCTTGAATTCAAGAATCTTTTGGTTCTTTAATGGGTGTCCAATTGAATTCTCGATGATTCTTCGCATCATAATAGATCCGGGATGGCCTAATCGGTCATGCCAAATAGTAAATGTGGTTCTACAAACTTCTTGTTTGTAGTAACATGTGACTCAATTGCACTAATATGTGTATAATATAAACATGATGAAAAAGCAGGTAGCCTTTCCAAAATATATTTCTTTCCACATTCAACATTTGTAATATAGAGATATTCAATATTTTTCTCATTCATAGTCTCAATATGATATCCATTAAGACGAATATATTTAAAACTCAATAAATTTCTTTGAGACTTGGTGGAATATAAAGCATCATCAATGATAAATTTTGTACCTTTAGGTAATAATATAATAGCTCTTCTAGAGCCTTTAATAAGTTTTGAACTACCTGATATTATATTAACATGGGCATTACTCATTGTCAAATGAGAAAAATATTTTTTTATTTTTGAGTATCGTATGTGTTGTAGCACTATCTGCAAGACACATGTCTTCATTGATTTTGGATCCATCGAAATTTTGTTGAATATTCATATTCTTCATAAAAACAAACAAAATATAATATGAGAAACATTGCAAATATTTATTAAATATATAAATTATTCTTTATGCAAGAAAATAAAATATACTTAAAACAACATAAAAATGTCAAAATAACATCAATTTTTCTAATGATTCTCAAAGAAATCTACGACATCTAGGTGAGTTTTATTATTAAGGTCATTAAATTTATCATCCTCGTAGGCATGGTCAGTTTTATTATTATAGTGAATATCTTCATCTTTTGTCTCCATTTCATCATTTTGGGATATAAAATTTTTATAAAATTTTTCTCCATATGCTTTTCCTTCCTTTTAATGGATGCTTGATAAAGTTTCACTAAATGCTCAGACATACGACAAGTACGTAACCAATGCCCCTTCATACCACATCGGTAGCATATATACTCAACAATCTTTGAAGGATTATTTTGACCATTTTTTTCTTGTCTTTCATTGTTATTCTTTTTCTGGTGGTTAGAAGTATCATTGTTACGACCACCATGATAACGATTACTAATAAGTCCTCGACCACATCTCCCACTACGTCCACGACCATGGTCGCGACTTCTATATTTTCTATTTTCATAATTATTATGTACTGCTACATTCACTTCAGGGAATGGTGCAGAACCAGTGGGACGAATTCCATGACTTTTCATCAATAGCTCATTATTTTGTTCAACCACCAAAAGGCATGAAATCAATTCAGAATACCTTTTAAATCTTTTTTCACAATATTGCTGTTGCAGGAGCACATTTGTAATATCCCGAATTAGGGCCTAATCAGAATAGTGGTTTCGTGACCACAAATCCGAGATAGAAATAATTATTTTATAATTATTTTGAGGTTTATGATATGATTTCATGATTGTGTGAAAATTTTGTGAAGAAATTTTATGCATA
This sequence comes from Gossypium longicalyx, assembly GCA_025698465.1. Taxonomy (NCBI): domain Eukaryota; kingdom Viridiplantae; phylum Streptophyta; class Magnoliopsida; order Malvales; family Malvaceae; genus Gossypium; species Gossypium longicalyx. The sequence continues at coordinate 38,396,055 of CM046998.1, read as the reverse complement.
AAGTGCTTAAATTGAAATTAGGGACTAAATCGAAAAAGTTGCAAAACTTGCATTCTTGAAGTTTTTAGTATGAAATTGCTTTGAAATATTAATTAGGAGGTCTTAAATAGCAATTTGACCAATTTTTAAAATTTTGGACAAAAATGGGCTTGTACATGAAAATTTTCAAAGAAAGGTATTAAGGGCATTTTGGTCATTTGGATATTTAATGAAGTAAAATGGGAAAAATAACACAAAATAGTCATCTTCCTCATTTAGTTGCTGCCGAAATTCACTCTCACCATAGCTAGGGTTTCTTCAACTTTCAAGCTTCATAGTAAGTGATTCTAAGCCCCGTTTTTAATGATTTTTACGTTTTTGAGATCCCGGTATCTCGATAAAGCTTATGTTAGCAATAATTTAACCGAGGGTTTATATTTGGAAAAATACCCATAGCTGAAATTTGTGCATTTTGATGTTTTATGATAGAATATGAAGTTTTAAATTATGTTAGACAACTTGTACTACTCGATTTTAAGCAAAAACGAGTAAAAGGGCTTAATCGGTAAAAATACCTAATAGTCACAAGTACATGTTAGAGTGAGAATTTGATGTTGCCATAGAAGGGAAAAGTGATCAGCATGTTATAAAACATAAGAATAAGGAATAAAGTTTAATCCCGAGCCTAGGGGCAAAAATGTAAATATGCAAAAGTTTAGGGGTAAAACTGTAATTTTGCCAAAAATTGAATTAAGGATTAATTTGATAATGTGAGTATTAAATAAGCTAAATGTGTTATTTTAGATTAAGAAAGACGTGGAATCGAATTCCAATCGAGGAAAAGAAAAGATTGTGGACTAAATTGCAAAATCTTTGTATTTTGGTACCAAGGTAAGTTCATGTGTAAATAATGTAACATAATTGTTATTTTTTTTAAGCCATTGATGTTAATTATATGATATGCTGATTTTTATCATGAAATATATGCTTTGTGGTTAATTTCGAATAAAATGCAAATTATGTGAACTACTTGTTAAAAATAAATTGTTACCGAGTATTGGTTTCGACATTATACGGAAGACGGCAAGGATATGTGTTCGAGGAAAATCCCGTTTGAACCTTAGGAATAGATTAGGATACAAGTGACATGTCACTAGGATGGTTGAGCATCAGAACTCGTTGAGTTGAGTCCGAGTTCACTTATGGATGCGAATGTCCGAACTCGTTGAGTTGAGTCCGAGTTCGTGAGATGTAACTATGCATCCGAGCTCGTAGAGTTGAGTCTGAGTTCACTTATGGATGCGAACGCCCGAGCTCATTGAGTTGAGTCCGAGTTCGCTTATGGGCGGGTTACATGATTGCTTGATTGTATATGTGGCACTTATGTACAAGTTATCCATGTATCCGAATTATATTCCGATGTGTTCAACGGGTAAAGTTCTACTCAAATGGAGGAATACTCGAGATGAAAAGAGACGTATTGGTAAGTGTTTTGAAATGGATACTTTGGACAGGTATGTACTTAACCTTCGGGTTAAGAATTTATACAACAACGATAAGGTAGTAAGATGGTGAATGATGATTAGAAATGTGATATATGTTTTGGTGATACCATGCTAATGTTGTTTGGTATGATTGCTTTGTTATGTTACTTATTATTTGCATATGAACTTACTAAGCATTAATGCTTACTCCCTCTTTCTTACTTATTGTAGTTTTGGAAAAGCCAGCTCGAGAGTCGGGATAGGTCGAAGGCTCGATCGCACTATCTCAAGAACTTTTCGTAAATGGCTTGTAAATTTAAGTATGGCATGTATAGCAATATACCTATTTTGTGTAAATGATCTTATGATATGGTGATGGAATGGTTGAGAAAATGTTTGATAATGATAAGTTATGGAAATGGTTAGTTTAGATTATGTTTGATGTTATGGAAAGTTATTAAGATACTTAGTGCATGAAAACTCATAAAAAGGGATGAAATTTGCCATAAACAGAACATTGCAGCAACACTGACGTGAGTTTGAAAATTTACTAAAAATCATAGAAATCGAATTAGGTGATGGATTAAATATGAAATTGAAGCTTAATATGTCTAGTTTCACATAAAACAAATGAAACAGGTAAAGGAATTATATGTTAGAAGATATTTGAATTTTAGTGAAACAGGGCCAGAGTGATTTCTGGATCCCCTGTTCCAACTTTAAAAATTCACCATAAATTTTAAAGATATAATTAGGTAGTGTATTTTATAGTCTCAGAATCCTTATTGAGTCTAGTTTCATGATAAACAAACCTCATAATCATATGAATTTTTTACAGAGAGAAATGTGGTTCGTAGTAAACAGAGGTCAGTCCAGTCAATTCCTGTAACAGGGGTAACTTTAACTAATAAACTGTACTAATTGGCCCGATCAAAAATTCTAAAAAAAAATTAGTAGATGGGTATATGAGTCTAGATTCAGGGAAAATTCACGGATCTTGATTTTGAGTTTCGTAACTCGAGATATGATTTTTCTTGTGACTGTGACGCAAGTAGCTAGAAAGCTGTGAATGTAGAATCAAATAATCCAAAGTCCTAAAAATGTTAAATTAAGCTTAGTAACACCTCATACTCGACTCCGGCAACGGTCTCGGGCGTGACGGCGTTACATTTAGTGGTATCAGAGCAGGTTTAGTCGGTTCTCGGACTAGGTGTTGTATGTACGAATTTTGCTATACATGCCATATGTATAAATTGTGATAGTGTGACGACTTCTGACCTTTTTAAATGATTTTTTTTTATAGTAAATGGATCCCGATCCAGCTGTGGCAGATGAAGTAGAGAGTAACACGCCAGCTCCGGCTGAAGGAGCAGCGCCGATCGAAAATCCACCTCCTGCTGTTGGTCGTGAGGAGGAGAAAGGGGTCGGGAAGCCTTTCTCCAAATGATGAGTGCATGGTACACCGAGTTCGTTCAGACGAACCCAAATGTACAACCTCCCCACCTCCCCAATTCCTCAACCTGTACTCCAGATGCCTCAAGGTATGGATCTGATGAAATTTCATAGAACTCCAGCTTGATGTAATCCGCAAGCAAGGGGCCAAGAATTTAAAGCAAATATTGATGATGATGCCGAAAAGCGAGTTACGGCTTGAAAATTCTATCCGGGTATTTGATGAATTATCTTGTACACCTGAAGAATGTTTGAAATGTGCTATATCTTTGTTGAGGGATTCAGCCTATAATTGGTGGAAGACTTTGATTTTGGTGGTACCGAAAGAGAGAATAACTTGGGAATTCTTTCAAGAAGAGTTTCGGAAGAAATATATTAGTGAAAGATTTATTGATCAGAAACGTAAAGAATTTCTTGAGTTGAAGCAAGGTAATATGACGGTTACAAAATATGAAAGAGAGTTTGTTCGATTAAGTAAGTATGCCAAAGAGTATGTTCCTACAGAGGCCAAGATGTGCCGACGATTTGAAGACGGGCTCAACGAAGACATTAGGGTATTTGTAGGAATTCTTGAATTAAAAGAAATGGTAGTGCTGGTGGATCGAGCTTGCAAGGCTGAAGAACTACTTAAAGAGAAGAAAAAGGTAGAGGCTGAGACTAGAAATTGGAAGAAAAGACCGATGAGCAGTTCATTCTCACAGCAACCTGGAAAATCAAGGAATATGAATCCTCGTTCCCAAACTTCAGTTGGGCAATCATATGGGAATTATAAGAAGCAGAATGTGGGTCCTAAGTCCCAGACTACTTCGGCAGCCAGTGTAGGGAATTCGAGATTTGTTAAACCTGAGTGCCAGCGGTGTGGTAGGAATCATTTTGGTCCGTGTAGAGCAAATGAATGTTTTCAATGTGGTTCTCCGGATCATTTTATTAGAGATCGCCAGAGAGTGAAAAAAAAAATTTTGAAATACAAAAACAAGTGGGGCGGATTCGAGAGGAAGATATCTAAGAAAAGCTGGAGCGAAGCAAGTAGTAAGAATGTAGCCGTGGATGCACCAATTAGACTCAAGGAAGGGCTCCGCTAGAACTTATGCTATTAAAGCGCGCGAAGATGCTTCCTCACCGATGTGATTATCGGTACATTTTCTCTCTATAATGTTAATGTTATTGCTTTGATTGATCCTGGTTCTACTCATTCATATGTGTGCATGAAATTGGTGTCTAGTATGAATATACCTATTGAGAATACAGAATTTATGATTAGAGTGTCGAATCCGTTAGGCAAATGTGTGATTGTTGATAAAGTATGTAAGAAATGTCCTTTAATGATTCGGGATCATTACTTTCCTACCAACTTGATGTTGTTGCCGCTTGATGAGTTTGATGTTATTTTGGGTATGGATTGGTTGACATTGCATGATGCTAAAATAAATTGCAAAGAAAAGGTTATAGAATTAAAGTGTCAAAATGGTGAAACTCATGATTGAATCGGATAAATCGAGGCATTACCTAGTGTGATTTCTTCAATGTCGGCTCAAAGATATCTGAGAAAGGGTTATGAAGCTTATTTGGCGTATGTAATTAATACAAAAGAAGTTGAAAAGAAAGTTGAATCAGTGCCGGTTGTGTGTGAATTTGCGGATGTATTTCCAGAAGAATTGCCGGGTTTGCCTCCAATGTGGAAGTAGAATTTGGTATTGATTTGATACCGGAACAACTCCAATCTCGATTGCTCCATATAGAATGGCACCAACAGAGTTAAAAGAGTTAAAGTCGTAGTTGCAAGAGTTGACTGATAAAGGTTTTGTGAGACCGAGTTTTTCACCTTGGGGTGCTCCCGTGTTATTTGTAAAAAAGAAGGATGGTTCTATGAGGTTGTGTGTTGATTATCGACAATTAAACAAGGTAACAATCAAAAACAAATATCCGCTGCCAAGAATTGATGATTTGTTTGATCACTAAAAGGAGCGACATGGTTTTCAAAGATTGACTTGAGATCCGAGTATTACCAATCATGGGTAAAAGAGTCGGATGTGCCTAAAACGCTTTTAGAACAAGGTATGGTCATTATGAATTTTTAGTTATGCCATTCGGGTTGACAAATGCTCTCTTGTGTTTATGGATTTAATGAATCGCATATTTCACCATACTTGGACAAATTTGTTGTGGTGTTTATAGATGATATTTTAATTTATTCAAAAGATGAGACAGAGCATGCTGAGCATTTGAGGATAGTTTTGCAAACTTTGAGAGATAAGCAGCTGTATGCTAAGTTTAGTAAAAGTGAATTTTGGCTCCGGAAGTTGGATTTTTGGGTCATATTGTTTCAGTGATGGTATACGGGTTGATCCTAGTAAAATTTCAGCCATTGTTGATTGGAAACCACCAAAAATGTAACCGGTTAGAAGTTTCTTGGGGCTAGCTGGGTATTATCGGCGGTTTGTAAATGGATTTTCTATAATTGCTGCTCCTATAACTAGACTACTCCGAAAGGATGTTAAATTTGAATGGACGGAAGAGTGTCAACAGAGTTTTGAAGAATTGAAAAAGTTATTAACAGAGGCACCAGTGTTAGTACAGCCCGAATCAGGTAAAGAATTTGTGGTGTATAGTGATGCTTCTCTAAAGGGTTTGGGGTGTGTGCTTATGCAAGAAGGAAAAGTGGTGGCCTATGCTTCGAGGCGCTTAAAACCTCATGAGAGGAATTATCCTACTCACGATTTGGAATTGGTCATGCGGTGGTGTTTGCTTTAAAAATTTGGCGACATTATTTGTATGGTGAAAAGTGCCGGGTATATACCGACCATAAAAGTCTTAAGTACTTGATGTCACAAAAAGACTTGAATTTAAGACAAATAAGATGGTTGGAGTTATTGAAAGATTACGAGCTTGTTATTGATTATCATCCGGAAAAGCGAATGTGGTTGCTGATGCTTTGAGCGTAAAGTTGTTGTTTGCTTTGAGAATTATGAACACTCAGTTGAAAATGTCAGATGATGGTTCGATTCTAGCAGAGTTAAGAGTAAAACCGATGTTTTACAAGAGATTTCTCAAGCTCGAAAGATGATCAAGATTTGCAAGCCAAGAGAAAGCGAAGTGAAGTTGATACAGAGTCAGATTTCAGAATCGGTTCTGATGGGTGCTTAATGTTTAAAGATCGGATTTGTTTACCGAAGAATGAGGAATTGATTCAAAAGATCCTACAAGAAGCACATAGTGGTTGTTTCTCATTTCATCCGGGTAGTACGAAAATGTATAATAACTTGAAGAAAATGTATTGGTGGAATGGAATGAAAAGAGATATATCGTAGTTTGTGTCCAAATGCTTAATTTGTCAACGTGTAAAAGCTGAACACCAAGTGCCTTCTCGGATTACTTCACCTATTATGGTTCCCGAATGGAAATGGGATCGGATTACTATGGATTTTGTATCGATTTGCCATTGACTCCGGGAAAGAAAGATGTCATCCGGGTAATAGTTGATGATTAACTAAGTCGGCTCATTTTATCCCTGCGACGCACGGATTATTCTCTTAACAAGTTGGCTGAATCAGTATGTTAGAGAAATTGTTAGACTACATGGAATACCATTGTCGATTATTTCAAATAGAGATCCAAGGTTTACCTCGCGGTTTTGGAAAAAGTTGCAAGACGCGTTAGGTACAAAGTTAAATTTCAAGATGCTTACTTTTCATCCACAAACCGATGGACAATCGTAGAGAGTAATTCGATTCTTGAAGATATGCTCGGATGTTGTGTATTGGAATTTCAAGGAAGTTGGGAAAAATATTTACCGTTGGTAGAATTTGCTTACAATAATAGTTATCGACGAGCTTGAAAATGGCACCTTATGAAGCATTGTACGGTCGTAAGTGTCGAACGCCTTTGTATTGGATGAACTCAAGGAAAATCAGATTTATGGAGTTGATCTAATAAAAGAAATCAAGAAAAGTGAAGGTAATTCGAGATTGTTTGAAAGTCGTCAGATAGACGTAAATCTTATGCGATTTAAAACGAAAGGACATTGAATTTCAAGTTGGTGATAAAGTATTTTTAAAGGTGTCTCCGTGGAAAAAGTTCTCGATTTGGACGGAAGGGCAAATTAAGTCCGCGTTTTATTGGGCGTATGAAATAATTGAAAAAGTTGGACCGGTAGCATATCGGCTAGCATTACCACCGAATTAGAGAAGATTCATGATGTATTCCACGTATCTATGTTACGCCAGGTATCGTTCGATCCTTCACATGTAGTTTCACCGACGTAAATTGAACTACAACCGATATGACCTATGAAGAAGAACCGATTAAGATTTTAACTCGAGAGGTCAAACAACTAAGGAATAAAAAGATTGCACTTGTGAAGGTGTTGTGGCAAAAGCATGGAGTAGAAGAAGCTACATGGGAATCCAAGAAAATATGAGAAATCAATACCCACATCTCTGCTTATTTGGTAAGATTTTCGAGGACGAAAATCCTTAAAGGGGGAGAGTTGTAATATCCCGAATTAGGGCCTAATCGAATAGTGGTTTCGTGACCACAAATCAGATAGAAATAATTATTTTATAATTATTTTGAGGTTTATGATATGATTGCATGATTGTGTGAAAATTTTGTGAAGAAATTTTATGCATAAAGTGCTTAAATTGAAATTGGGGACTAAATCGAAAAAGTTGCAAAACTTGCATTCTAGAAGTTTTTAGTATGAAATTGCTTTGAAATATTAATTAGGAGGTCTTAAATAGCAATTTGACCAATTTTTAAAATTTTGGAAAAAAATGGGCTTGTACATGAAAATTTTCAAAGAAAGGTATTAAGGGCATTTTGGTCATTTGGATATTTAATGAAATAAAATGGGAAAAATAACACAAAATAGTCATCTTCCTCATTTAGTTGCTGCCGAAATTCACTCTCACCATAGCTAGGGTTTCTTCAACTTTCAAGCTTCATAGTAAGTGATTCTAAGCCCCGTTTTTAATGATTTTTACGTTTTTGAGATCCCGGTAACTCGATAAAGCTTATGTTAGCAATAATTTAACCGAGGGTTTATATTTGGAAAAATACCCATAGCTGAAATTTGTGCATTTTGATGTTTTATGATAGAATATGAAGTTTTAAATTATGTTAGACAACTTGTACTACTCGATTTTAAGCAAAAACGAGTAAAAGGGCTTAATCGGTAAAAATACCTAATAGTCACAAGTACATGTTAGAGTGAGAATTTGATGTTGCCATAGAAGGGAAAAGTGATCAGCATGTTATAAAACATAAGAATAAGGAATAAAGTTTAATCCCGAGCCTAGGGGCAAAAATGTAAATATGCAAAAGTTTAGGGGTAAAACTGTAATTTTGCCAAAAATTGAATTAAGGATTAATTTGATAATGTGAGTATTAAATAAGCTAAATGTGTTATTTTAGATTAAGAAAGACGTGGAATCGACCCCAATCGAGGAAAAGAAAAGATTGTGGACTAAATTGCAAAATCTTTGTATTTTGGTACCAAGGTAAGTTCATGTGTAAATAATGTAACATAATTGTTATTTTTTTTAAGCCATTGATGTTAATTATATGATATGCTGATTTTTATCATGAAATATATGCTTTGTGGTTAATTTCGAATAAAATGCAAATTATGTGAACTACTTGTTAAAAATAAATTGTTACCGAGTATTGGTTTCGACATTATACGGAAGACGGCAAGGATATGTGTTCGAGGAAAATCCCGTTTGAACCTTAGGAATAGATTAGGATACAAGTGACATGTCACTAGGATGGTTGAGCATCAGAACTCGTTGAGTTGAGTCCGAGTTCACTTATGGATGCGAATGTCCGAACTCGTTGAGTTGAGTCCGAGTTCGTGAGATGTAACTATGCATCCGAGCTCGTAGAGTTGAGTCTGAGTTCACTTATGGATGCGAACGCCCGAGCTCGTTGAGTTGAGTCCGAGTTCGCTTATGGGCGGGTTACATGATTGCTTGATTGTATATGTGGCACTTATGTACAAGTTATCCATGTATCCGAATTATATTCCGATGTGTTCAACGGGTAAAGTTCTACTCAAATGGAGGAATACTCGAGATGAAAAGAGACGTATTGGTAAGTGTTTTGAAATGGATACTTTGGACAGGTATGTACTTAACCTTCGGGTTAAGAATTTATACAACAACGATAAGGTAGTAAGATGGTGAATGATGATTAGAAATGTGATATATGTTTTGGTGATACCATGCTAATGTTGTTTGGTATGATTGCTTTGTTATGTTACTTATTATTTGCATATGAACTTACTAAGCATTAATGCTTACTCCCTCTTTCTTACTTATTGTAGTTTTGGAAAAGCCAGCTCAGGAGTCGGGATAGGTCGAAGGCTCAGTCGCACTATCTGAAGAACTTTTCGGTAAATGGCTTGTAAATTTAAGTATGGCATGTATAGCAATATACCTATTTTGTGTAAATGATCTTATGATATGGTGATGGAATGGTTGAGAAAATGTTTGATAATGATAAGTTATGGAAATGGTTAGTTTAGATTATGTTTGATGTTATGGAAAGTTATTAAGATACTTAGTGCATGAAAACTCATAAAAAGGGATGAAATTTGCCATAAACAGAACATTGCAGCAACACTGACGTGAGTTTGAAAATTTACTAAAAATCATAGAAATCGAATTAGGTGATGGATTAAATATGAAATTGAAGCTTAATATGTCTAGTTTCACATAAAACAAATGAAACAGGTAAAGGAATTATATGTTAGAAGATATTTGAATTTTAGTGAAACAGGGCCAGAGTGATTTCTGGATCCCTGTTCCAACTTTAAAAATTCACCATAAATTTTAAAGATATAATTAGGTAGTGTATTTTATAGTCTCAGAATCCTTATTGAGTCTAGTTTCATGATAAACAAACCTCATAATCATATGAATTTTTTACAGAGAGAAATGTGGTTCGTAGTAAACAGAGGTCAGTCCAGTCAATTCCTGTAACAGGGGTAACTTTAACTAATAAACTGTACTAATTGGCCCGATCAAAAATTCTAAAAAAATTAGTAGATGGGTATATGAGTCTAGATTCAGGGAAAATTCACGGATCTTGATTTTGAGTTTCGTAACTCGAGATATGATTTTTCTTGTGACTGTGACGCAAGTAGCTAGAAAGCTGTGAATGTAGAATCAAATAATCCAAAGTCCTAAAAATGTTAAATTAAGCTTAGTAACACCTCATACTCGACTCCGCAACGGTCTCTCGGCGTGACGGCGTTATTTTAGTGGTATCGAGCAGGTTTAGTCGGTTCTCGGACTAGGTGTTGTATGTACGAATTTTGCTATACATGCCATATGTATAAATTGTGATAGTGTGACGACTTCTGACCTTTTTAAATGATTTTTTTATAGTAAATGGATCCCGATCCAGCTGTGGCAGATGAAGTAGAGAGTAACACGCCAGCTCCGGCTGAAGGAGCAGCGCCGACTGAAAATCCACCTCCTACTGTTGGTCAGGGAGGAGGAGAAAGGGGTCGGGAAGCCTTTCTCCAAATGATGAGTGCATGGTACACCGAGTTCGTTCAATGCAAACCCAAATGTACAACCTCCCCACCTCCCCAATTCCTCAACCTGCACTCGATGCCTCAAGGTATGGATCTGATGAAATTTCATAGAACTCCAGTTGATGAGAATCCATAAGCAAGGGGCGAAGAATTTAAAGCAAATATTGATGATGATGCCGAGAAAGCGAGTTACGGCTTGAAAATTCTATCCGGGTATTTGATGAATTATCTTGTACACTGAAGAATGTTTGAAATGTGCTATATCTTTGTTGAGGATTCAGCCTATAATTGGTGGAAGACTTTGATTTCGTGGTACCGAAAGAGAGAATAACTTGGGAATTCTTTCAAGAAGAGTTTGGAAGAAATATATTAGTGAAAGATTTATTGATCGAAACGTAAAGAATTTCTTGAGTTGAAGCAAGGTAATATGACGGTTACAAAATATGAAAGAGAGTTTGTTCGATTAAGTAAGTATGCCAAAGTATATGTTCCTCAGAGGCCAAGATGTGCCGACGATTTGAAGACGGGCTCAACGAAGACATTAGGGTATTTGTAGGAATTCTTGAATTAAAAGAAATGGTAGTCTTGGTGGATCGAGCTTGCAAGGTCAAGAACTACTTAAAGAGAAGAAAAGGTAGAGTGAGACTAGAAATTGGAAGAAAAGACCGATGAGCGGTTCATTCTCACAAAGAACTGGAAAATCAAGGAATATGAATCCTCGTTCCCAAACTTCAGTTGGGCAATCATATGGGAATTATAAGAAGCGAGAATGTGGGTCCTAAGTCCCGGACTACTTGGCGACCAAAGTGTAGGGAATTCGAGATTTGTTAAACTTTGAGTGCCAGTGTGTGGTAGGAATCATTTTGGTCCGTAGAGCAAATGAATGTTTTCAATGTGGTTCTCCTGATCATTTTATTAGAGATCGCTTGAGAGAGCTGAAAAAGAAAAATTTCAGAATACAAAAACAAGTGGGGCGGATTCGAGAGGAAGATATCTAAGAAAAGCTGGGAGCGAAGCAAGTAGTAAGAATGTAGCCAGGGATGCACCAATTAGACCTGAAGGAAGGGCTCCGGCTAGAACTTATGCTATTAAAGCGCGCGAAGATGCTTCCTCACCTGATGTGATTATCGGTACATTTTCTCTCTATAATGTTAATGTTATTGCTTTGATTGATCCTGGTTCTACTCATTCATATGTGTGCATGAAATTGGTGTCTAGTATGAATATACCTATTGAGAATACAGAATTTATGATTAGAGTGTCGAATCCGTTAGGCAAATGTGTGATTGTTGATAAAGTATGTAAGAAATGTCCTTTAATGATTCGGGATCATTACTTTCCGGCCAACTTGATGTTGTTGCCGTTTGATGAGTTTGATGTTATTTTGGGTATGGATTGGTTGACATTGCATGATGCTAAAATAAATTGCAAAGAAAAGGTTATAGAATTAAAGTGTCAAAATGGTGAAACTCTGCGGATTGAATCAGATAAATCAGAGGCATTACCTAGTGTGATTTCTTCAATGTCGGCTCAAAGATATCTGAGAAAGGGTTATGAAGCTTATTTGGCGTATGTAATTAATACAAAAGAAGTTGAAAAGAAAGTTGAATCAGTGCCGGTTGTGTGTGAATTTGCGGATGTATTTCCAGAAGAATTGCCGGGTTTGCCTCCAGTCAGGGAAGTAGAATTTGGTATTGATTTGATACCGGGAACAACTCCAATCTCGATTGCTCCATATAGAATGGCACCAACAGAGTTAAAAGAGTTAAAGTCGTAGTTGCAAGAGTTGACTGATAAAGGTTTTGTGAGACCGAGTTTTTCACCTTGGGGTGCTCCCGTGTTATTTGTAAAAAAGAAGGATGGTTCTATGAGGTTGTGTGTTGATTATCGACAATTAAACAAGGTAACAATCAAAAACAAATATCCGTTGCCAAGAATTGATGATTTGTTTGATCAGCTAAAAGGAGCGACATGGTTTTCAAAGATTGACTTGAGATCTGAGTATTACCAACTGCGGGTAAAAGAGTCGGATGTGCCTAAAACTGCTTTTAGAACAAGGTATGGTCATTATGAATTTTTAGTTATGCCATTCGGGTTGACAAATGCTCCTGCTGTGTTTATGGATTTAATGAATCGCATATTTCGACCATACTTGGACAAATTTGTTGTGGTGTTTATAGATGATATTTTAATTTATTCAAAAGATGAGACAGAGCATGCTGAGCATTTGAGGATAGTTTTGCAAACTTTGAGAGATAAGCAGCTGTATGCTAAGTTTAGTAAAAGTGAATTTTGGCTCCGGGAAGTTGGATTTTTGGGTCATATTGTTTCAGGTGATGGTATACGGGTTGATCCTAGTAAAATTTCAGCCATTGTTGATTGGAAACCACCGAAAAATGTAACCGAAGTTAGAAGTTTCTTGGGGCTAGCTGGGTATTATCGGCGGTTTGTAAATGGATTTTCTATAATTGCTGCTCCTATAACTAGACTACTCCGAAAGGATGTTAAATTTGAATGGACGGAAGAGTGTCAACAGAGTTTTGAAGAATTGAAAAAGTTATTAACAGAGGCACCAGTGTTAGTACAGCCCGAATCAGGTAAAGAATTTGTGGTGTATAGTGATGCTTCTCTAAAGGGTTTGGGGTGTGTGCTTATGCAAGAAGGAAAAGTGGTGGCCTATGCTTCGAGGCAGTTAAAACCTCATGAGAGGAATTATCCTACTCACGATTTGGAATTGGCTGCGGTGGTGTTTGCTTTAAAAATTTGGCGACATTATTTGTATGGTGAAAAGTGCCGGGTATATACCGACCATAAAAGTCTTAAGTACTTGATGTCACAAAAAGACTTGAATTTAAGACAGCGAAGATGGTTGGAGTTATTGAAAGATTACGAGCTTGTTATTGATTATCATCCGGGAAAAGCGAATGTGGTTGCTGATGCTTTGAGCAGAAAGTTGTTGTTTGCTTTGAGAATTATGAACACTCAGTTGAAAATGTCAGATGATGGTTCGATTCTAGCAGAGTTAAGAGTAAAACCGATGTTTTTACAAGAGATTTCTGAAGCTCAGAAAGATGATCAAGATTTGCAAGCCAAGAGAAAGCAGTGTGAAGTTGATACAGAGTCAGATTTCAGAATCGGTTCTGATGGGTGCTTAATGTTTAAAGATCGGATTTGTTTACCGAAGAATGAGGAATTGATTCAAAAGATCCTACAGGAAGCACATAGTGGTTGTTTCTCATTTCATCCGGGTAGTACGAAAATGTATAATGACTTGAAGAAAATGTATTGGTGGAATGGAATGAAAAGAGATATATCAGAGTTTGTGTCCAAATGCTTAATTTGTCAACAGGTAAAAGTCGAACACCAAGTGCCTTCTGGATTACTTCACCTATTATGGTTCTGAATGGAAATGGGATCGGATTACTATGGATTTTGTATCGGGATTGCCATTGACTCAGGAAAGAAAGATGTCATCCGGGTAATAGTTGATGATTAACTAAGTCGCTCATTTTATCCCGATGCGTGCACGGATTATTCTCTTAACAAGTTGGCTGAATCAGTATGTTAGAGAAATTGTTAGACTACATGGAATACCATTGTCGATTATTTCAAATAGAGATCCAAGGTTTACCTCGCGGTTTTGGAAAAAGTTGCAAGACGCGTTAGGTACAAAGTTAAATTTCAGTACTACTTTTCATCCACAAACCGATGGACAATCGAGAGAGTAATTCATTCTTGAAGATATGCTCAGATGTTGTGTATTGGAATTTCAAGGAAGTTGGGAAAAATATTTACCGTTGGTAGAATTTGCTTACAATAATAGTTATCGACGAGCTTGAAAATGGCACCTTATGAAGCATTGTACGATCGTAAGTGTCGAACGCTTTGTATTGGACTGAACTCAAGGAAAATCAGATTTATGGAGTTGATCTAATAAAAGAAATCAAGAAAAAAAAAGTGAAGGTAATTCGAGATTGTTTGAAAGTCGCTCAGATAGACGCAAATCTTATGCGATTTAAAACGAAAGGACATTGAATTTCAAGTTGGTGATAAAGTATTTTTAAAGGTGTCTCCGTGGAAAAAGTTCTCGATTTGGACGGAAGGGCAAATTAAGTCCGCGTTTTATTGGGCCGTATGAAATAATTGAAAAAGTTGGACCGGTAGCATATCGGCTAGCATTACCACCTGAATTAGAGAAGATTCATGATGTATTCCACGTATCTATGTTACGCTGGTATCGTTCGGATCCTTCACATGTAGTTTCACCGACAGAAATTGAACTACAACCAGATATGACCTATGAAGAAGAACCGATTAAGATTTTAACTCGAGAGGTCAAACAACTAAGGAATAAAAAGATTGCACTTGTGAAGGTGTTGTGGCAAAAGCATGGAGTAGAAGAAGCTACATGGGAATCCGAAGAAAATATGAGAAATTAATACCCACATCTGTTTACCGGTAAGATTTTCGAGGACGAAAATCCTTAAAGGGGGGAGAGTTGTAATATCCCGAATTAGGGCCTAATCAGAATAGTGGTTTCGTGACCACAAATCCGAGATAGAAATAATTATTTTATAATTATTTTGAGGTTTATGATATGATTGCATGATTGTGTGAAAATTTTGTGAAGAAATTTTATGCATAAAGTGCTTAAATTGAAATTAGGGACTAAATCGAAAAAGTTGCAAAACTTGCATTCTAGAAGTTTTTAGTATGAAATTGCTTTGAAATATTAATTAGGAGGTCTTAAATAGCAATTTGACCAATTTTTAAAATTTTGGACAAAAATGGGCTTGTACATGAAAATTTTCAAAGAAAGGTATTAAGGGCATTTTGGTCATTTGGATATTTAATGAAATAAAATGGGAAAAATAACACAAAATAGTCATCTTCCTCATTTAGTTGCTGCGAAAAATTCACTCTCACCATAGCTAGGGTTTCTTCAACTTTCAAGCTTCATAGTAAGTGATTCTAAGCCCCGTTTTTAATGATTTTTACGTTTTTGAGATCCCGGTAACTCGATAAAGCTTATGTTAGCAATAATTTAACCTAGGGTTTATATTTGGAAAAATACCCATAGGTGAAATTTGTGTATTTTGATGTTTTATGATAGAATATGAAGTTTTAAATTATGTTAGACAACTTGTACTACTCGATTTTAAGCAAAAACGAGTAAAAGAGCTTAATCGGTAAAAATACATAATAGCCACAAGTACATGTTAGAGTGAGAATTTGATGTTGCCATAGAAGGGAAAAGTGATCAGCATGTTATAAAACATAAGAATAAGGAATAAAGTTTAATCCCGAGCCTAGGGGCAAAAATGTAAATATGCAAAAGTTTAGGGGTAAAATTGTAATTTTGCCAAAAATTGAATTAAGGATTAATTTGATAATGTGAGTATTAAATAAGCTAAATGTGTTATTTTAGATTAAGAAAGACGTGGAATCGACCCCAATCGAGGAAAAGAAAAGATTGTGGACTAAATTGCAAAATCTTTGTATTTTGGTACCAAGGTAAGTTCATGTGTAAATAATGTAACATAATTGTTATTTTTTTTAAGCCATTGATGTTAATTATATGATATGCTGATTTTTATCATGAAATATATGCTTTGTGGTTAATTTCGAATAAAATGCAAATTATGTGAACTACTTGTTAAAAATAAATTGTTACTGAGTATTGGTTTCGGTATTCTACGGAAGATGGCAAGGATATGTGTTCGAGGAAAATCCCGTTTGAACCTTAGGAATAGAGTAGGATACAAGTGACATGTCACTAGGATGGTTGAACATCCGAACTCGTTGAGTTGAGTTCGAGTTCACTTATGGATGCGAATGTTCGAACTCGTTGAGTTGAGTCCGAGTTCGTGAGATGTAACTATGCATCCGAGCTCGTAGAGTTGAGTCCGAGTTCACTTATGGATGCGAGCGCCCAAGCTCGTTGAGTTGAGTCCGAGTTCGCTTATGGGCGGGTTACATGATTGCTTGATTGTATATGTGGCACTTATGTACAAGTTATCCATGTATCCGAATTATATTCCGATGTGTTCAACGGGTAAAGTTCTACTCAAATGGAGGAATACTCGAGATGAAAAGAGACGTATTGGTAAGTGTTTTGAAATGGATACTTTGGACAGGTATGTACTTAACCTTCGGGTTAAGAATTTATACAACAACGATAAGGTAGTAAGATAGTGAATGATGATTAGAAATGTGATATATGTTTTGGTGATACCATGCTAATGTTGTTTGGTATGATTGCTTTGTTATGTTACTTATTATTTGCATATGAACTTACTAAGCATTAATGCTTACTCCCTCTTTCTTACTTATTGTAGTTTTGGAAAAGCCAGCTCGAGAGTCGGGATAGGTCAAGGCTCACCACACACTATCTGAAGAACTTTTCTATAAATGGCTTGTAAATTTAAGTATGGCATGTATAGCAATATACCTATTTTGTGTAAATGATCTTATGATATGGTGATGGAATGGTTGAGAAAATATTTGATAATGATAAGTTATGGAAATGGTTAGTTTAGATTATGTTTGATGTTATGGAAAGTTATTAAGATACTTAGTGCATGAAAACTCATAAAAAGGGATGAAATTTGCCATAAACAGAACATTGCAGCAACACTGATGTGAGTTTGAAAATCTACTAAAAATCATAGAAATCGAATTAGGTGATGGATTAAATATGAAATTGAAGCTTAATACGTATAGTTTCACATAAAACAAATGAAACAGGTAAAGGAATTATATGTTAGAAGATATTTGAATTTTAGTGAAACAGGGCCAGAGTGATTTCTGGATCCCCTGTTCCAACTTTAAAAATTCACCATAAATTTTAAAGATATAATTAGGTGGTGTATTTTATATTCTCAGAATCCTTATTGAGTCTAGTTTCAGGATAAACAAACCTCATAATCATATGAATTTTTTACAGAGAGAAATGTGGTTCGTAGTAAACAGAGGTCAGTCCAGTCAAGTCCTGTAACAGGGGTAACTTTAACTAATAAACTGTACTAATTGGCCCAATAAAAAATTCTAAAAAGAAAATTTGTAGATGGGTATATGAGTCTAGATTCAGGAAAACTTTACGGATCTTGATTTCGAGTTTCGTAACTCGAGATATGATTTTTCTTGTGACTGTGACGCAAGTAGCTAGAAAGCTGTGAATGTAGAATCAAATAATCCAAAGTCCTAAAAATGTTAAATTAAGCTTAGTAACACCTCATACTTGACTCCGGCGACGGTCTCGGGCGTGGGGGCGTTACAACATTTGTAGCGTGAAAGGTTGAAAATGTTTTCTCTAACAAGTCCTCATCAGTTATGTTTTCTCCACATAATTTTAGTTGAGAACTAATTTTGAAAAGTTCTGAATTGTATTCACTTACAGTCTTAAAATCTTGCAACTGTAAGTGCATCCAATCATAACGAGCTTTAGGGAGTATCACAGTTTTGTGATGGTCAAATCGTTCTTTCAAATTTTTCCACAACTCAAGAGGGTCTTTCACAGTGAGATATTCCACTTTTAATCCTCCATGCAGATGATGACGGATGAAAATTATTGCTTTTGCCTTGTCTTGATTAGATGCTTCTTTATCTGCTAATATAGTATTTCCTAGACTTTTAGCATCTAGGTGAATTTTAGCATCTAACACCCATGGCAAATAATTCTTGCCTGAGATGTCTAAGGCCGCAAATTCAAGTTTGGCAAGATTTGACATTATAATCACGTATATAGTTTAACAGGAGTTATATGGGCAAATTATATAAAGTCGAAATGACGTGAATTTCACTATAAACTCGTAGAAACTCGTGCTGATAATGTGTTATAGAAAAATTAATAAAACAATAAATAGAAGTGGATGAAAATACGGGATAATTTTTCATTGTCGTATTTTCACTTACAAGGTGCTATTTATAAGCTCCTTTACATTCAATTACATTTAATGAACTAAGTTTTCTTAATTACTCCATTTAATGATCTCCTGATTATAAATGAAGTAAAGAGTTTTATTACTTTAATATGCTTAGGGGGTTATAGACATCCATTTAATTTACAACATGTTATCATTATTAACATTTTCAAGTTGGATGCTTTTTTGCTCACATTACACTAAAAGTTATAAAATATAAATAATTTAACAATTGATTATGTTTAGTGAAAATTGAAAGTGATTAAATTAAGGTTTAATTAGATTTTTAATAAACATTTATAAATAGAAATTTTACAAATTAATTTTTAGATAAATATAATAATTGAGATTTTATGTATAACTAAAAAATTTTAAAATTCTCAAATCCAAAGATAAATTTATCTAAATAAAGTCCAAAAATAAGAACCTAAACCAAACCAATTTAATACGCTTCAATAATAATCGATTTTTTTATCTCCACCAATTTAATTTTGAAATAAAAAATTTGAATACCCTAATTCAATTCAAAAAATGGAACCCAACCAATTTCAATCTAATTTTGATTTTGCGGGAATACAATGGGATGAATTCTTAATTCAAGAGAAAAGAAAGTTAGTTTACTCAATCTGCTTATTTTTAATTACCTATAAAATCATATTTATTTTCTATTAACAATTTATTTTTTCATATATATTATAAAAAAATTAATGTTAAAAATTAGATCTATGATATGATGAAATATAACCACAACAATTAACGAGATAATGAAATAAAACAAATATTCAATGTTCATCCTACTTCCTTCCATTTTATGTATATATGAAGGCTTATAAATAGGATTCTTGCACAGATGATGAAATATAACCACAACATTTAAGGAGTAATTTACATAAAATAAAACTAATATTCAAAGTCCATTCTTCTTTTGTAACAACCTAATTTTAATGGCATCGAAAATAGTGGTTTGGGATCACAATTTCGATGATTGAGTTATTATTTTAATATTTATTTAATGTCTATGGGTTTATTTTAAAGTCGTATTAAAGTTTCGTTAAGAAATTTTGAAGTTTAAATGGTTAATTATGTAAAAAGGACTAAATTATAAAGGTTGCAAAAGTGGGTTTCTATTAGTTAAAAGGATTAAATGGCTATCTAAAGGAAAGTTAATGTACTTAGATGGTAAATATACCATAATTAAGTTAGTGGGTAGTTATAGACAAGGTTTTATTGAAATATTTAATTAATTTTAAGGTTAAAGTAGTAATTTGGTAAATAAAAGAAAATTTAAGTAAATAAAAGATAAAAGAAAGATGTTATCTTCTCCATCTTTGTTTTTAAAACCTAAATTAGCCATTAGAGAAGAAAGAAGGTTCAGCCAAGCACTTTGTTCTTGCATGGTATGTATTTAAGCCCCGTTTTTAAGGATTTTTATGTTTTTGAGCTGGTTTTAGCTTAATCTTACTAGCCCGGGAGTTAATTTGCAAAACTGTTAAAGGTTGAGGGACTTTCCATAGTTGATTTTGAATGTGTTTTGATGTTAGTTGATAGATTATCAATCTTAGTTGTCAAACAAACTTATTTTGTTAAGTGATTTTTGGTGAATTTGATATTAGGGATTAAATTGTTGAAAGTGTAAATCCATGGGTTTTATTGTGAAATATTGGTAATTATCAGTTTTTTTAAGGTCTCTTGTAGAATAGGTTAATATGGATTTAGGTTAAAATGGTTAAATTTCAAGTTATGAGCCTAAGGACTAAACGATGAAAAGTTAAAATATTAAGGGTAATTTTGTAATTTTACATTAATATGAATTATTGATTAAATTGAATAATTGAGGTTATTTGAAGTACTTAATTGAATGAAATTATCTATTTAGATCAAGATAAACAACAATCAGATTTAAATCGAGGAAAGACTAAAGCTTCAGATTAGTTTTCAAGTCTAATTCTACGACCATAATTATTGAGGTAAGTTCGTATGAATTATAATCGTATTAATGTTAGTTAAGTTAGTTATAAAATGGACTTGAATATACATTATCGATACTTTGAGTAATTGACGGATAAATGATCCCGTTTGAACCTTAAGAATTCTTAGGATACGAATGACATGTCATTAGGGATTTCATGTTTCGAGTGCTGGTCTTAAATGTCCTATCGATGGCTGAGGTCCTACATTTGTTGTTGATTCTCCACAGCCCGGTGAGCAGTATCGTGTAGCTAACACTCTGACCCACAGCTCGTGCGAGCAGACCCATTTCACAGCTCATGTGAGCACTATTGAAAAGGAAAGGTTACGGTTATATGGAAAGGCGCACTATGTGTGAGCATTCCCGAGTATCCGATGCAATTCTAGATGATTCAATGGGTAAGTAAAGGAAATGGCATGGTATGTATACAATTGAAATGGTTCATGATCTTATGAAAAGATTGATGAGTTAAATGATGTGTATATGAAATCTACTAATTATATGATTGAGTTCATATGTATCATGAATAAACTTACTAACTTGTGAGTTTGATGGTGCTTGTATAGAATTTTACTAAGGTTATGGTCTTTGTAATGATATTATGCTTATTCTATAAATTGTGCTAAAGTAATGGTAAGTTATGTTTGAGTTTATACAAGCTTACTAAGCAGTAGTTGCTTACGTAGTTACTTTCCTTTGTTTTGTAGATTATTGGAAGCTCGACTAGTTGGAAGCTTGTCGGAGATCTATCACACTATCCAGCAACCATTTCTGTAGTTTTTGATTATTTTGGCCAAGGTGTATAGGACCCTTTTAGAATGGTAGTTCTTGAATGTGTAATGGTCAATTTGGTATGTACATGCTTGAGAAATTTATGTTTTGCTTGATGGATTTTTAGTGCCTTGATGGAAGTTTATGTTTTGGCCACTTTTAGGTACTTGTAATCTTTGGTTTGGTATGTTTATGATGATATGTAAATGGTTATAATTGATGTTATTTGGTAGTTAAAGGAACTAGGTTTGTGCTTGATTTGTGGTTATGTTGCTTTGTTTTTGAACAATGATGATTTGGTATAAATGTGGTGCCTTTAAATGGCATATTGGTTACCTGAATTAGGTTGATTGATTTGGTATGTTTAGGTGTATTTGAATGATGCTTAAGTCTATTAAATTAGTGCATGAATGGAGTGGTTGAATAGGTGTGTTTTAGCCTTGAAATGGCTTGATTTTAGGGTTAATTTGTGGAGCACACGGCTTAGGACATGGGTCGTCACACGGCCGTGTGACACACACGGCATGGCTATATGGCCCTGTGTCACTTGTAAATTTTTATTGTATTAAGTTAGTGAGTTACACGATCTGTGACACGATCGTGTGTCACAAGTCAGAGAGTTACACGATCTAGCACATGGCTTTCGACACGGCCGTGTCACCCAACTCAGTGAGTTATATGGGTTGAGACACGAGTTGAGACACAGCTGTTTGTCCCTTTGTTCAATTGTGACATAGCCTGAGTTATGTCACACGACCGTGTGACCCCTATTTTCAAATTTTGCAACTTTTTCCTGTTTCAAATTAGTCCTAAATTGTTTCTAAACTATTTTTAGGGCCTCGAAGGCTCAATTTAGGGCCTAAATGCATATGTTTGATTGGCTTTCAATGAGGTTTATTTAAGTAATGCTAAATGATTTTATTGAGATGATTTGATGTTAAACGTTGTTTCGATTGTTCAATAATATTCTATAACCCTAATCCGATGACGAAAACGGGTTAGGGATGTTACATCTTCCTTCCATTTTATGTAAATATGAAGGTCTACAAATAGGATTCTTGCAGAGATGATGAAACACAATAAAGAATTATAAATTAAATCACTAGCAGCTTAAAGTTTTTAACCTTATTTTCCTATTTTATGTATATATTTTAAGTAAATATTGTATATTTTTATGTCTTTATAAAAGTCATTTTGCAAGCAATACCAACGTACTCGATGTCATGCTTTTTGGTCCAAAATTTGATTTTTTTTGGAGATGGAGCGTATTATTGGCAAATTTTGGTGGCAAAAGCGTCAAGGAAAACATGGAATTCCTTGGTGTGAATAGCATCGGTTATGTGAACTAAAAGAAAATGGTGGCATGGGTTTTAGGTCTTTATCCAAGTTTAATCTAGCTTTACTTGCTAAGCAGGGTTGGCGTCTACTTTGTTATCTGAATTCTTTGTTGTCACATACGCTAAAAGCTAAGTACTATCTGGCTTTTGATTTCTTAAGTGCAAGATTACAAAAACTACCTTCTTATACTTGGAAATGCATGTGGATTGTTAATGGTCTTTTTCAAACTAGGATGTGATGGCGCGTTGGTATAGGGGCTCAAATTTTGATTTGGGAGGATGCTTGGGTATCGAGGTCTGCAAATCTCAAGATCAATAATTATGTTAATAATCTAGAAATATGTATGGTAGTTGATTTGGTTGATCCCAATACAAGACATTCGAGAGAAGAGCTAATTAACAATACATTTAATGCTGCTAAAGCATAAAGAATTCTTTGTATTCCCCTTGCACGTATTCCATATGATGGCAACCTTGTATGGCGAGGCAAGGCTTCTGGTGAATATTTAGTGCGTAGTGGGTGCAAATTACTTTTACAAAGTATTCACACTCTTATGCCCAATTACAATCAAACTGCTTGTACACCTTTTTACAAGAAACTTTGGCTCCTGAATCTACCTCCTAAGACGAAAATTACAAAGTGGAGAATTTTTCAAAATTTCCTTCCTACTTTCAATAATTAACATTACAAAAGGTTGGTTGGTTTGCTAGTTGTCCTAGATGCTCTGATGGAGTAGAGAATTTAAAGCATGTTTTTCGTGACTAGATGACATATAAAGGAGACTTGGCAGAAGTTAGATTTTGTTTGGCCCCAAGTAGTATTAGAGTTAGAATACAAGGAATGGATGACATATATCTTCGGGAACAACTCAATTTATAAGTATTGAATAGTGGTTTGTGCAATTTGGGCCATATGGACAGCTAGAAATAAAATAGTTCACAACGAATATCGACAAATAGCTTCAGACATAGCATGCTTTATAAAAAAATTATATAAGGGAATTGGATAGGCTATATCAGAAATTACCTAATTGAAGGGAGGAGTTTGAGCGTTTGAGGTTGTCTGGAGTCCGTATATGAGGATTAATTCTGATGTTGTTTTTCATAGTTAAAGCAAAAGATCATGATCGAGTATTGTAATTAGAGATTCCAATGGGATGGTATTGAGTTTCAAAATGATATTGAATGATCACATACATTCAGCATCTGCTGCGAAGGCGCTTACATGTTTTCAAACGGTTCAGCTGGGCTTGACTTTGGGATTCTCGGAGGTAGATATTGAAGGAGATGCATGTGCTTTCGGTTGTGAAAAAGCTTCAAACAGACATGAAAGATAGATTTGAAATTAGTGCCTACATAACAAATTCGAAATTGCTTAGTACAGATTATCGAACTTGGTTTTTTAGACATGCATTGAGACAAGTGAACCGAGTTATCATTTATTAGCTACAAAAGGTATCAAAAGAGAATAACCAACTTATTTGCTACACAACTTTCCTCCTTTTTATGTTGTAGCCCAATAGAACATGGGGCAGTTCACTATCCGAATTTTAGGACCAAGCTTGAAGGGCAGATGGTACAGAAGAATGAATCCTTCTATTGGTGGAAAAGGTCAGGTTGTAACCATTGGGACTTCGATTCTATAAACAATGTTGGAACACATCCCTGACCGAAACAAATTCCTTTAAATCAAAAACATGACCACCTTTTAACCTATGGTACTATCTTTCAGCCTCATAAGCGTCCCCTGGTTGACATGTGTTGCAGACACTTCTTCAAGGAAAAGACCATTTAGTGGGGAAACAAAAACCAAAACTGAGCTTACTCACCACCCTAATGTATTTATCCTTTCTTAAATGAAAATTGGAAATCTTATTTTTTTATAATAGGCATGCAACTGGACCTCATGCTAAAGTGGGCATCACTAACAGAAGCTCTAGATCTCTGAACCTTAAGCTGGAAAGAACTCTAGAAGACTCCCAAAAGTGGACGTTCATTGTGAATGCAGCAATCAATAAAGAATGTCACCAAGGTCCACCAGGAGGACATGGTAGATAACTGGCCTATTGTGATCCCATAGTTGTTAAGTACGGTACAAAGAAGGGATTAAGAGGCAGATGGAATCCAGCCTCCAATAAGACGAGAGGCAAGATAAAACCCAGAAAATTGACGTTAAGACAACACTAATCAGGACACTAGAAATCATAGGCAAAGTTCGGGTTTGGAGGCCCCAAGCTCTCAAGAATCGAATCATCTCTTCCTTTGTGGTATTGCAGTTACAAATCTCAATCTCTGTGAACAGTGAGAATCCACAAGCAACAACCCTAGTAGTCTATCACAACCCCCTCTTTAAGTATGTAGGTCCTCCTCATGGTAGGGATGAAAACTTAAAAGTTTAAAAGAAGAAAAAAGGAAGAAATTGCTTTGAGAAAATTGGAAATGAATGATGAAGATTGCAGAAGAACACAACAAAGGAAAGTTAGGATTTCAAATGATTATGTAAAGCAACCTGATGAATGAATTTATTTCTGGTTTTATGGAAACAACTTGCTCATGAAATTATTCCAAAAAGGATAAACTATTCAAATTCTCTAATTTATGTTTGACATTTGTCTTAAGGAGGTAACTGAAATAGTTAGGAACTTTAAAATGACGGTTAAAATTCAAAGGGCACCCAACTTATAGTACGTGCTTGGGAAAAAATTAATAGTTTGGTGTACAAGTATAATCCTTCAAGCTAGAAATTCAAGGATGAAATTCCCTAAGTGGGGGAGAGTTGTAACATCCACCCGGTGAAGCCCTAGTGCTCGAGTGTTGTTTTAGGAGTAAAAATTGTGAAATAGGTTTTCAGTGAGTTAAGCATTGGACTTAACCAATGGAGTGAAGTCTACGGGTGCACCCTTGGGAGAAGTCTTGATTAGGCGAACAAGTCAGAGGAAAGTAGTATCATAGTTTTATCTGCCCAAATAATACTTTGGTAGATAGATTTGGCGAATTGTTAACATTGGGGCAATAAGTTAAAATGTCTCAGAAAGTGAGACATCTCAAAGATTGGAACTTAGTGAAGTGTTAAGAAAGTTCGAAAAGAATCGGGATATCGCCGAAGGGTATTGTAAGCCAAGTTTGGCTAGTTAAGGTGCTGGTTATATTCTAACAAGATGGTTAGGAATAAACGATAGACTTGAATTGAAAATATTTATTTATACATATAATCGTAGATTGTTGTACATGTTTTGTTACAGTTGTAAACCAGTCATATGACAGATATAATAGGATTTTGACACGTGTCAAGTTCTTATAGGGATAAAGATTGTATATTAGATAATCAAAAATGGGAAAGAATAAGAGTTTTTTCTCATCCTTCTTCAATAAGAATTTATTTGGTCTAGATCTAAAGCAATTTAGAGTGCTTCCTTCCTTCATAAAAGTTGAGGTGCTGATTTGGATCTCCACTTATGAAAGCTTCATGCAAAGGTAAGATCCATGATCATCCAAGTTATATTGCAAAAGAGTAGGTTTGTTATATCGGGTAAGGGTAAGGACATAAGGCTCTATCTAGGGGATTTTAAGTGTTAAAAATGATGGAAATAAGGGGTTTATAAGTGACCTTAATGAGTCTCCATACTCTATTGAAGTGGTTGAAGCTTACCGTTCGAGGGAAGTTTAGATCTAGAGCTTGGAGCTAAAAAGGGGGTAAAATCCAAGTGAGTCCTTAGATTGACTATTGCATGTGTATTATGATTTTCTAGAAACTTCTATGCTAAGTGACCAAAGCATGAGATGAAACTAATAAAGTATGATGTGATGAATCTGATAAGAAATGTAAGACTTATGAATCTGAATGGCTATGGTGTGCTTATGTTTGAAAGTAAGAACGAGTCTGAAAGGAATTGCATATATGAGTCTGAAAGGAATTACATATGTGTTTAGTAAGCATAAGAATGTCTGTCATGAGTGAGCCGATACATAAGGAGTCCATGTCAGTCTCTAGAGTCATCAAAGGGGTTTGTCGGGACTAAAAATACAAATCTCTAAAATGATAAGTCCATGGTCATGACGCTAAAGAACCATATCGTATAAGATAGTAACTAGTGGGTTATGGCATCATATGGGAAAATTTAAGGAAGGTTATTACCTAATGTGGGACTTTGTGTGTCCTAGAATGATGAGGGGAAAACCTCACTAAATGTAAGTTTAGGCAAATCCCTATCTTTTAAAACATCAGTTAAATGACATCCTTTGTGGTAAAACTCTAGAAAGGTAAGCCTTTGTGGCGAACATGTTAAAGGATAGCCTTTGTGGCAAAACTCTGGAAGGGTAAACCTTCGTGGCAAACCTCTCAAAGGACGCCTTTATGGCGAGACTCTAAAAGAAAAGCTTTTTAGTGAGTACTTGATTGTGTTATTTTGTGACAGGTTTTAAATATTTATAATTAATCGTTCTTGAAACTAACTATTATCACAACGTAGGCAAGTGTACCTATCGAACAGTAGTATAGTTTTAGCAAGACCGGATTGTCGAACCCAAAGGAACTAAAAGTACTAGTAATGACTGTCTTTTTATTATCTAGCCTAAGAATAAGGGGGTTTGTTTTAACTAACTAATTAACTAAACTAAGAATTCACAGAAAATAAAATTGGGGGATTACTTTTGGAAAACGATTGAATTAAGACAATACATAAGGAAAAATCCACCTAGACTTCACTTGTTATTTGACTCTGAATCGGACGATTTATTCATTTGACTTGATCCGTAGAAATCTCTAAGTTATATTATTATCTCTCTCGAGACTAACAACGTCTAACCCTAGGTTGAATAACTGAAATCTCTTTCTAATTAACTTCCTAGGGTTGCATTAACTCGATCTATAGATCCCCTTATTAGGTTTCACCCTAATCTAGCAAAATCTTGTCACTCTATCTCTAGGCAGGCAATCAACTCCGCTTAATTATGACAAATGTACTCTTAGATAGGGTCTATTCCTCCTCTGCATAAGAGCTTAACTTGAATCAATATCTTGGAATATCAAAACAAGAATGACAAACACATAATTAAGAATAAGTCAAATATTTATCATACAATTCAGAAAATAATAATAACAAGATCTATCTTAGGTTTCATCCCCCTTAAGTATTTAGGGGATTTAGTTCATAACTAAAAAGGAAAACATCTCAGAAGAATAGTGAATATAAAACATAAAGAGAAACCCAAAACTCCTGAAGGGGAATTGAAGTGAGATCTTCAGTCTTGACGGTGAATCCGGCTTCTGAGATGGATCAATAGGCTTTCCTTGAGCAATTCCTTGCTTCCTCCTGTGTGTCTCCCTTTTCTCCTCCTTCAAGGTGTATTTATAGGCTTTAGAATACCTAAAAGCCTTCAAAATTAGCCTTTTCTGAATTGGACTCAACTTGGGCTCGGCAGGGACACGCCCGTGTGACACCCCCGTGTATGATTACTTCAGGCTGTGGTCAAGCATGTTAAAATAGCACGGGCGTGTGGTCTACCCGTGTGAGTCGTGCTTTGATTCTGCCAAATTGACACTGCCGTGTGGTCTGCTTGTTTGAGGAAGTCCAGGCCGTGTTGATTTCGTATGTTGGCCCATTTTCTCTGTTTTTGGCCCGTTTCTCGTTTCTTTCGCTCTCCTAAGCTCACCTAAGTGTAAAACATGAAATTAAGGCATTAAGAGCATCGAATTCACCAATTCTAAGGAAAAATCATCCATAAAATGCGCAAAGCATGGGGTAAAAATATGTATAAATGACGGTTTATCAGTACTTAATGGAAAAAACCTCTTTGTGCAATCTCTAAAAAGGAATGCCTTCATGGCGTCATCTAAAGAATGACCCTTGCGGTAACCATTTGAAAGAAACTCCTCTATGGCAGACTCTAAACGAAAAGAAAGGAACCCATGACGAACTCTGATAAAACGACATATGAAGTCTTCTAAAGGAATGATAAGTATGGTGAACTCTAAAAGAAAAGCTCCATAAGAAGTGTTATGGCTAACCCAGTATAATAATGCGGTAATAATAACAAGGCTAGAATGCACCAGAGTATGTGGCAAACATATAACATTCTGTCTGAAAAGCCCTTTGCAATGGGAATGGTTGACGAGGAACACGAGAGTGGTACAGAAGATATGAAATGCAAGATATGACCTCAGTGCGAAATGCGACACCCATGGTATAATGAATAGAATCTAAGGGATGTATCCGCCAAAGTTAAGTTGAAGAATAAGAGATAAGGAGTTAGATAAAAATTTTCTAAGATGAGACGCAGGTAAATGAAGGCTTACTCATTAAGTTCTGTTGAACTTACCTCCATGTTCTTATGTCATAGATAAGTCGATCAAGGCTAAGCCAAGAGGGACGACGCCAAGGCTACGCCCAAGGAAGGGCGTGTTGGGCTGTTATGCATACAGAACGAGTGAAGCGGCATGTTCAAGTATGACAATAATACTGTGATTAGGTTAGGCAAACTATTTATAAGCTTAGCAGTGTAGATAAAATGTGTTGGCCAAATAAGTGGTGCCAATACTGTTGTTTACGAGTAAGATAAGTGTCATATATATATATTTGTACTTGTAAGATAAGTTTTGTTAAATGGTTATAAGTATACATTATAAACTCAGATGATTTGTTGGATGGATAGTATTACTTAATAAGATGTATAAGTTTGAAAATTTTGTATGAACAAGTTTAATTAAAGATGCTAAGAGAGCGTAACACCTGAGATCTAGATCCGGTGAATCGGATCGGTTGAGGGCGTTAAAGCCTAATTGAATGCCAATTTTTACTTCTATAATCATATGGCATTTCCCAAAAGCAAGTTTCATTCACTGAAAGCTCTCTCATCCCCCACATTTTAGAACACCATTGCATTTTCACACATAATCTAAATAACTAGAAAGAAATTTAAAGTTCTCCTTATTAAACCCTAGAACTTCAAAAATAAAAAATCCTCCACATTTCCCGGAACTTATCTCCACTTTGAAGTAAAATACCCAACTATATTAAATTCTATCAACCAAAATCCTCAACATTATTCCTTTACTTTCTCGAAATGAAACAGAAAACCAGTCTCAACCAAAAACACATTCAAACACTTATTTCCAGTCAACTAATGAAGCAAAATGAGTAGAAAAAAGAGAGTATACAGACAGAAAAATGTCTTTTAAAAAAAACAAACCTCTTCTTTAGCAAAAGGAAGGTATCTGCAATTAGAGATTTTGAGACAAATGATTAGAGATTTTGGGAGATTAGAAAATATCAGAATAAGGTGTGAGTTACTGATTTATTTTTAGTTTTTTAAGAATTTTAGTTTTTTATTAAATTATTTATTTAATATAAATTAGTTTTATAATTAAATTAATTATTTGGGTTGGGTTGGGTTAGGTTGGGTTTTAAATGCTTATTTCGGTTAGGTTAGTGATTTATTTGGTTTGGCCTATGTTGGGTAGTGGTTGGGGCCTAGGTGGGCTGTGGGCAATGGGCTACTAATATATGTTTCGGTTAATTACCCGATTTTAAACTGAATTAACTGATAACCGAACTTCTAAAAAATTATTAATCGACCTTAGCTCAAATTAGATCGGTTAACCTACTAATTAACCGAATTAGATTGGTTCAGTTGGTTAATTCGATTTTAACCGAAATTTGGACACCCTTAAACATTAGTGACTAATTTGTCACTTTTGAAAGTTTAGTGTCCGAAAGGTTATTTTTAATCAAAGTTTAGTGACTACTGGTGTACTTTTCCCTAAAAACTATTTAATATGTTATTAAACATTATAAATTGTAATATAAAATAAATGTTTTTTAAATTTATATTTAAAATTAATTTATAATTTTAAAAAATTATTTTATTATTTTATTTTATTTTCCATATTTCACATTTACCTTTTTTAAATAGTATATGAAATAATTTATTTAAACCATAAATTCAGTCAACAAGTGTTGGGTGGATGTTAAGATATATTGCTGTAACACCCTAAATCCGGCTCAGACATTATGGCCGAATCTGGTGTGTCACATTGAAGTGTTTTAGCGAAAACCATGTTTTCATTGAAAACCCTTCTTAAAATAAAAGAAACCTTAATTAACTTAAAAAAAAACACACCTTTCAGTTGCAAAAACCTTGTTGAAACATTTGATTTAAGAAAACTTATCATTTAAAAATTTAATTGCAGAAACGTAGAAAACATAATATAATTTAGAAAACCCATGTTCAACTTCTTGTAATTACATTGAAAATAATAATTCAAGTACTAATAACACAATGAAAACCTTATTACAATCTAGTCTGGAACATACTTAAAAAGAAGTAAAAACCTAAATGCTTGAAAAAAAAACCCAAGTCCAAATCATCTTGCTAGCTGGCCACCCAGAATCCTTCCAAACATCGAACCTTCTGCTGAGCATCACCTGAAAATAAAATAAAAGAGGGGGTGAGTTTTCGCAAACTCAGTGTGTACAACCCTCGGCAAAAACAAGCATTCAAAAAAAACATCATTCATCAATCATGCAATGCAATCCCATCCAAATTATCCATCCGCTACACACCGGGTCCGTCACCCGTCACACCATGTGGGGATATAAATATCGACCCACCCAACCCACACACCATGGTAGCCCGGTTGCGGAACTACCTTCATTTACATATTGGGCTTTAAAAGCCGTCGGTAGATTCACAATTGTCAAGCAACCATACGATCCTCATATACTTCCTCCATTCCATAATTCCCAACCCATATACAACCTAAGCAGAATATCATATGTATGCATGCCGCATCCACAAAACTTACATTTAACACCTAGGAGTATTTTGGTCATTTTCGCCCTTAGAGGCATTTAACACCTAATATCGGCACACAAATAAATCATTTAAATTCTAGCAAAAAAATTAAAATTTATCATGTAAAATATGATCAAATTAACTAAATTATACAATAAATCAAATATTCATGCATTGACATTAATAAATAATCAAAATCATATAAAACATAAGCTAAATGCAATAGAAAAATAAATTAAATTAAAAACATGGACTAAACCATATAGGTTAAAAAAAGAAGCTAAGAATAAATTAAAACAATCAATTGAGTCTTAACTTGATTGGTATGAGTATTGTTGTTAATGCAAGAAGATGTGGGTTCGAGTGCGTTGAAGCGCATTATCCTCCTATTTATGGATTGGGAAGTGATTATGGGTAGTTCTAAGCATTGTGTAAAAAAAAGAACAGATATGATTAAAACCTATAATGAAATTATTTAAAAAATCAATTAAAACATAATTTGGTAAAATTTATTTGTAAAATCTTAAAATTTTCAAAAAAAATATATATACAAATTAGTTTATTATAATTTAATTATTAAATACAATAATCCCATGGGATAAGAAATCTAATTAGAAAATAAATGAACATAATTATCAATCAAAATATTTGAAAATAAAAAAGTTATAATTAAAAGAATTAAGTAATTTATAATTTACTTCTAATGATTAAAAAGAGTAGGTTAATCTATTTTGAAAATACCAATAATATCCCTACCTACTTCTAATAACTAAAAAAAAATGAATTTAAATATCAGATTAAAAAGTTAAAATAGTAGAATGGCTTAACCTCAATCTAGTAGGAAAGTGAAAAAATTTTAATGTGGAATTAAATCTTTATTGACTTTAATTAGTGAATTAGATACCCACTAAATCAAAATTAATTAGCACAAAAAACCTTTAAATCGGCCTATTGTAATTAATTAGCTCCAAAACAATTTGTAGACACTAACACCCTAAGAGGTATCTTCATTAATTCTTTTATAATTACTTAATTTGAGATCAATAGCTAACAAAGCATAATTGGAGACGACACTAACACAATTTCGGTTTCTCCCGTCTTCATTAAACGTATTTTGAATTACATTTTAATTTTTTATTAAAAAATAGATAAATTAATTTCTATGAGTGAGTAAAATAGTTCCTTCGCTCAAATTTGGTGTTTATGTATATGGTGTAATAATAAATTTAGTCATTAATATTTACACATCTATTCAATTTAACTCTACTCTTTTACTTGAAGTAAATTAGAAAATTTTGAAACTAATAAAGCTAAAGGGTTAAAATTAGAAAGAAAAAAATTTAAAAAGTCAATTAAAAGCTTTTTAAAATTTTAAAATTACTTAAAAATCATAAAAATTATAAAAATTTTATTAAAAATATAAAAATACCGACCCATTAAAATTTAATAGTTATAAGTTTTTTTTAATTAACCATTGCTCTTTTATTGAGTTAGTATTGATATTTTTTTAATAAAATTTTATAATTTTAACATTTTTAATAATTTTTATGATTTTTAAAATTTTAAAAGGAATTAATTGATTTTTTAAATTTGTTATTAATGCCTTTTTGGCCCTTTAACCTTATTAGTTTTAAAAACTTTTAATTTACTTTGAATAAAAGAGTAGTAGTCAAATTGAATAAATGTGTAAAGATTGAGGGCTTAATTTATTATTATACTTTACATATAAACTTTAAAACAAACATTTAATGCAATTTTAATGAAAAGATTGTTTTACTCACTCATTTAATGTACAAAGATTAATTTACTCAATTTTCAAAAAAAAAAAAGCTAAAATACAATACAAAATATAACACAAAAATTTATGATAAAGTATGCTTTTTCCAAGGGTTATGTTAGAGAAATTTAAAAGAAATCATGCCTTATTAAATAAAAAAAGGTTTTGAGCCTAGTTCGTTATATCAAGAGATTGGATAATTTAAACTAAGTAAATTCACACATTTACATTCCACCTAATTGAAAAAATATTGAATAGCACAATAACAAGTTACAATTAATTATACAAGATAGGGATTGGAATTTTGCAAATCTTTAATAACATAGGCATTGAAGGAATAGATAACATCAAATCAAATTTAAGTAGCACCTAATCCTTTAAAAGGAGATGTTAAAATTAATTAGTTGTAAAAATTTTGATAAACACCTAAAAACTCTGCTTTCAAAATACTTAAATTAAGATATTAGTGAATTGAAAAAGTAAATATTTTATACCTTAAAATATAAAATATTACTCTATGTCCTCTTCACTTGTTTAAAAAATTTTTTATGAACCCATGTGTTGATTTAATGGTCAAGTTGTTTATCATTTTAAATGTAGCACGGATTCAAATCGTGCTAGTTATGTTGTTGTTAGGGCTTTGTCCTCCTCTTGTAATTTACCAAAAAGAAAATTCTATCAATAACCGTAACTAGATTTGATCATGGGTCGGGCCAAATCGGATCAATGTAAAATTTTAGGCCCATTTTCTAGGTCCAGGTCTGGCCCGACCCAAAAAAATGAGTCTAAAATTCAGTCCAAGCCTAACCTAGATTAAAAATACTAAACTCAAGCTCGACCCGACTACCCATATTATTTTTTTAGATTATTTTTTATATACAAACAAATTTAAAAAAATATAATGCATCAAATACACTAAAAAAATTAAAATAAATATTTCCTAGCAAATTGGAAATACATTAAAAAAATATTTATACTTAAATAACACTAAAATAGTTGCAACTTAGAAAGCAAATGTCTCTAAACCGTAGCAAAATTAACAACAAAACAATAGTTAAACAATATCCTAACAATAATACCAATATAGTAATAAAATGATGGTAAAACAGAAGCAAAACAACAATGAAACAACAGCAAAACAAGTTATTCAAGCCAAGGCAAAAATTCCTACTCAAGCCCGACCCATTTAGAAAACGGGTCTTATTTTTTACCAAAATCTATTTTTCGAACCTATATTTTTGTCCAAATCCTCTTACTTTTTGGGCGTACTTTCAGATCTGGGCAGGTAGCCCGACTCATAGTCAAGTCTAACTGTAACTTAACTCAGGGCTAATTTCTCATTACTGTTGAAAAGCGTTTTTGAAAAGTTTTGTGAAATAATTTTTAGTGGAAAAGTTTATTTTAAAATTTAAATGTTTACTATTACTGTCAAAAAATATTTTTGAGAAATAAAATATTTATTTTAGACATGATGTTGTGAAGTAAAAATGTACATTTAATAATGTTCAAATTTCTTAATATTATAATATTTAGGTAAGAATATAAAAAATAATTTATTGTAAATTATTATTAATATTTTAATATATAAAATATGAATTTTCAATAGTTTTAAACAATTAATATTACTTATTTGAATATATAATTTATATTTTAAATATTATTAAAACATAACCATTATAAATTTAAATATATATATATAAGGTTATATATTTGAAATAAACTTTTAAAAGGAAAATAATTATATATCCAATATAAATATTACATAAAATATATTCAATTATATATTATTTCACTCCAAAAATGTTTTTTCTAAGAGTAAAATTAAAAAGAATTACCTTTACTTTTGAGTTCAAAAGTATCACGATCCAAGATAATATATCGCCTAAATGAGAGAGCTATTGATTTCAATCCTTGCACGATACTCAGGTCCAAATAAGAAGGGTGTTGGTTTTTTTTTTTATGATGAATAAGTACATTAAACAAACTAGTTATAAAAATTAAATCTTCCCTTCCAGCGGGGAGAGTTTAAACAATCTTAAACCATTACGTTTATCTTGGACCAACTTGACCATGCTATTAGCAACCTGATTATCCTCTCTAGAGATGTGGCATATACTCTATTGTCTGAACTGCAGCAAAAGTTGATGAATTCTTCTAATTAACGTGGAATTGGGACCCTAAGAAGAATACTCCTAAATGACTTTAGCCGCCTCAGGATTATCATATTGAATTAAGACAATATCTATAGCATCTCGATTTTGGGTCTAGTCGGAATAGTGGTTTTGAAATCACGAATCTGAAGTAGAAATAATTATTTTATGAATGTGTTGAGGTCTATGATATGTTTGCGTGATTGTATGAAAGTTTCGTTAAGAAATTTTGTCGATAGAGTGTCCAATTTGATTTTTAGGACTAAATTGCAAAAGTTGCAAAATATGTGATTCTAGAAGTTTTAAGTATGAAATAGCTATGGATTATTAATTAAAGGTCCTTAAATAGAAATTTGACCAATTTCTATTTTTATGGACAAAAATGAGCATGAATAAGTAAAATTTGAAAGTTTAGTAAAAATGACATTTTGGTTATTTGGTTAATAAAAGAATAAAAAGGGAAAATTAAGTCAAAATTTGCTCATCTTCTCCATGCCATAGCCAAAATTCCTAAGGTCACCATAGTTAGGGTTTCTTCAACTTTCAAGCTTGACAGTAAGTGCATCCTAACCCTGTTTTTAATATTCTTTACATTTTTGAAGTTGTTATCAACAGATCTAGCCATTTCTACCATTTATTTGAGCTAGGGTTGATGTCAAGGGTTTGACCCACGTGTGACATGCATATATTTTGATGTTTCATGGTAGATTATGAAAGTTTGATGTGTGATAAACAACTTTTACTAAGTGATTTTTCATGAAAACACTTAAAAAGGACCTATTTGTAAAATTTGTAAAATGTGTAGTAAAAATCTGATTTGATGAAAAATGTGGGCTGATATGAGAATGTGTGTGGGTCGACTAGGCTTGGGTAATAAAAAAAATGAGTACATTTCATTTTACGAGCCTAATGGCTAATTTGTAAATATGTGAAAGTTTAGGGGCAAAACTATAATTTTACCAAAGTATGGTTTTTGGACTGATTTGAATAATGTGGTAATTAAATGAGCTAAATTTTCTATTATAGATCAAGAAAACGAAGCCAGACCTAGACCGGGAAAGAACAAGGTTGTGGACTAAATCGAATTAGTTAGCTATATTTTGTACCGAGGTAAGTTCATATGTAAATAATGCAATATTATGATTATATTTTTAAGCTTATGAAACTATGATGATAAATATGTAATTTATGCTAAGTTAAATTTTATGATATTCATGATAAATGTTGCTTAATATTGTTTATTATTACATGTGAACTTACTAAGCTTTATGCTTACTCTTCCTTTTCATTTCTTATAGTGTCACTAAGCTAGCTCGGGGATCGAAAGTAGTCAGAGCATCGATCACATTATCAATTTGATCATTTGGGTATAATTGGTTTAGATATTTTGAATATGACATGTATAGGGACTTGGTCTTTTTGTGATATGTGTCATTATTAATTTGGCCAAATGTTTTGACTTGTAATGGTATTTGATTCATTTTGTAAATGGCCATTTGGTGTTGGCTAATATTGGTTAAGTATTTATGCATATAGAGATGCCTTTCATGGATGGAGTTATTGCAAGGTTCGTGATGATAATTATGAAATGTTGTATGTGATAGAAAATAGCATGTAATTGATGTGTGAATGTCTTGGTTGTGTGTATATGCTTGGATTGGGGTTGTTTGATGTTGTGTAGGTTGGTGCAAGTAAGGGTGGCAAAAAGGCCTGGTAAATAGCCTTATTTTTGTCCACACGGATAGACACATGGGCGTGTGTCTAGGCCATGTGTGACACACTGCTTGCCTATTGGGTGTTTGATCCGGCTGTGTGTCCCTTGCATTTTTGAATTTTAGCTTTGAATTTGCCACACGGGCAGAGACACTGCCATGTGTCTCAGCCGTGTGAAGGACACAGCTCAGGGATACGAGCGTGTGAAGTCTACACCTAATTTATGAAAAATTATGAAAATAAAATCGCCCACACGGCCTAGCACAAGGGCACGTGCCTTGGCCGTGTGACCCTAATTTGTTGATGACGTCATAAATAGAGAGTTACACGAGCTGAGGACACGGGCGTGTACCAAGTCACACGGGCGTGTGAGACCACACGACCAACCCACACGGGCGTGTGACCCTCCAAAGCTTGAAAATTTTCTAAGTGTTGTAACAATTTTGAAAGGTCTCGGTTTAGTCCCAAACCACTCCCAATGTATGTTTTAGGCCTCGTAGGCTCATAATAGGGACAATATGAATGTATATGAAATGTTTTAATTTGGATGGAAAAATTATGTCTCAATTCTGCATGATTACTTGTGTATAAGTCTGCTAATGCCTCGTACCCTATTCCGGCATCGAATACGGGTAAGGGGTGTTACAATATCATAACGTCGATAGATCAAAATAGTCAAACCATCCAATATACCCCATAATTCGGCATCTTACATAAAGTAGTTCCCCAAGTATATGTTATAGACAAGAATCCATCTCCCATTTTGATCGTGAACAATTCCTCCCGTAGCCGCAAAACCTGTTTCACTTCTAACTGACCTATCAGTATTTAAATAAACCCAATTACTTGATAGGTGAGGATTTGGAACTGAACTTCATATCTCAGGCAAGGAATCCCTTTTAAGAGAGACATATTGTTTTTCCAAACAATAAGATACCTTGATAATTTCACTAGAAGTCTAGCACAGTCCTTGAAAAGTGAAGAGATTACGACTCTTCTAAATGCACCAAATGATTATTCCAAAGAGACAATTCCAATCTACATCTCCCATTCGCCTACCATGTTGATTGTGAAAGTTTAGTACGAGCCATTCCTACAAATTACCAGAATAAAACCAAGTTTTTCGATCTACTAGAACTAACTGATCCCAGATACTCCTTGCTAGAGAACAATCTCTAATGAAATGAAGTATATCTTCAAAATAATGTCCACAAACACCACAGGTCGAATTGTGTCTGATCTTTTGATAAACTCTTTCCATATTAGTAAGCAATCGCTACTTAAGAATGAGCCAAATAAAGAACCTAACTTTTTGGAGACCTTGGAATTTCCTGGGAATCTGCGACACCGCATCTTTCGAGTTCCACAATTTTTCTCGAATCTTCCCATAAGCAGTTTTGATGGAGAAAGAACCTGTCAAAGTGCCACCCCAGATGATCCTATCACCCCCTACATCTGGATGGGGAGGAGGAATTGTGACAATCCTTCAGATCAACTCTTCTGATAGCCAAAGCCGAAAGAGGTCAAGATTCCACACACCATCACATGTAACCATCTCACTGAGAAGGTAATCCATATTAAGATTGGGATGTCCTGGAATTAGACTAGCTAGAGATCCTATATCCAGAATCCATGGATCTTGCCAACATCTGATACTATTTCCATCCCTATTGACCAAAGTAGATTTTCCCAAATAAGAGGCCAAGCCTTAGTGAGAGCTTTCCATAAGAAAAAACCCTTCCACTCGATAACGTATTAGGCAATCCAAACGGAATTCTATATTTAGCCCGAAGAACCCGAACCCAAAGAGCTGTAGAGTCGGACACAAGGCTAAAACCAACTTCGTCATAAATGAAGTATTATGATCTTGTAGCTTCTTAAGACCGAGTCTACCATTGTAATTGTAACAGCCCATTTTTGGTGAAATCAGAATAGTAGTCTTGGGACCACAAATTCGAGCTGAAAATAAAATTTATTTTTATTTTATTACATGGTCCGTATTATGTTCGAAATTTCATGTGAAAATTCTGATAAGAAAATTTTACTGATTATGTGCTTAATTATGGGAAGGACCAAATCGCATAAAATGTAAAAATTAGATTCCAGTAGCTAGAAAGATTAAATAACTATGGAATTCAAAACTTGAGGTCATTATATGGTAATTAGACCATTAATGAAAAGTTAGTAGATATTTTTGGATGATTCATCCATGGAAAATTAGAAAAAGGCTAAGGACTAAATTGGAAATCAAAATAATTAAAAGATGGTAAATTATTAAATAGAAATGAAAATTATTTTATATCATCTTCTTCCCAAAATATTCCATGAAAACTCTAGGAAATAGAAAGCAAGCTTTCTTGGCCAAATTGAGTAAGTTTTCTTGTCCTGTTTTTAGTGATTTTGATATTTCTGAAACCGGGGTAGCTTAATCTATCTATTTGGGGGATCGATTTGAAAAGTTATCAAAGTATGAAAGTTAGGTCATGGATGAATATGTTGAAAATGTGAAATTTTTGGTAGAAAATGAAAGGTTGTTGATAGATAAATAACATTAACAAAGTGATTTTTGATGGAAACATGATTTAGGGACTAAAATGTAAAGTTGTGAAAATTGAAGAAAATTGAAGAAAATTTCTGAAACTTATAGAATATATGTGCTGTAAATTGTATATTAAAATTTCGGTTGGGCTTGGAATAGGGAGTAAATTCAATAAATTTCATTTTTCGAGCCTAGGGACGAAATTGGAATTTATAGAGAAGTTAGGGGCAAAATGGTAAATTTTCCTAGGATGTAAACTGGGTCCACTTGAATATGAAGTGTGATAAATTGATGTTAAATTTACTCGTATAGATTCAGATAGACTAAATTCATAGCTAGAACGAGGAAAAGAGGAAAATGTCATATTAGTAGATTTTATGTACACGAACATTTTTCAAGGTAAGTTCGTGTAACTAAATTGTGTATGTTTATATGCTAGAATTAAATGTTGTGTTTGTGAATTGTATGAATAATATATATATATATATATATATGACATTGAAAATATATCTGACAAATCCCGATCAATAATAATGCCCGATAAATGATAAATGATAAAATGTTACTTGAAATGAATGTGGAATGTGTTTATTTGAATTATATGAATGTTATAAATGTATGAAATAATCACATGCATGATAATGCTTGAAAAATGTTAAATCCCATTTGAATAAATGAGAAGTCGATGGATATGTGATTTCTCGAAATGAATGAGGTCCTGCATTTGTTGCGGATGGGTAATTCTTAAATAAGTCCTCTGGATAGGATTTAGCCCGGACGAGTAATCCAGATCAAGCTCTTTAGAGCATATGTCATAAAAAGGATTTAGCCTGGACTGGTAATCCTGTTGTATACATGTCTGGCTCGAGAGTGTACTCTCAGAGATAGTGCCTTATGGGTACCATTGGACATGAATTGACGAATCCTGATTTGTACACCTCGAGTGTACTACCTATATATCCATCGATATTCCGATTAAAATTCAACAGGTAAAAATCTTGACATGAGAAGATATGAATAAGAAATGAGTTATTACACGTATTTGTCTGAAATACATGAAAATATGGATACGTGACAATTGATATATGAAAACATGAGATGATGATATTTGTACATGGAATTCATTTGATGAATATGTTCATCCTTGATTATAGACTTGTACACTTTGAGTGTACTATTACTCGTGTGATATTGATATTTCGAGTAATATGAGTAAAGTTCTGATATGAAATAATCTGAACTCGAGATGAATTATATAAAATTATACTTGTAATATAAAGAGATGATTTATACATGTTAAATGAATACATGTTGTGGAAAGCTTATGTGCCTGGAAACTTGATCGTTGTTGAGCCCACATATGTTTTGATGTTATTATGAAATATATGACTAACAAGGGAAATGAGGATACGTGTAGGGCTTGAGGTCAAATTGATTGAGTATACCTTGCGTAGTTACCTCAAAATAGAATGAATAGTAAGTTAGTACCATGTTATACAAACTTACTAAGCATGTAATGCTTACTTAGTTTTATTTCCCTATTTTATAGTAAATCGAAAGCTCGTTGGAATGGAAGCTTGGTGGAGATCACTCACACTATCGATCGGCCTATTTCAGTACATATAGTAAATCAATTATGGTTATAATAGCATGTATAGGTTAAATTGGCCATATTGTCATGTAAGTGTAAATGATTATTGTAATCTAGCCATTAGAATGGCTAGTGATGATTATGTTTTGGTATATGTATATATGTATTAAGTTTATTTTGTAGAGATAATATAAGTGTTTATTATTGATTGATTGAGAATGGTTAAATGAGTATGCTTATAAAAGGTAAGATTAAAAGCATGAATGCATGTAACAATGTATCATATTAGATGTTATAAATTGCTTGAATTCAATGCTTGGGTTGGTTAGTGTTTGGATGTAAGTTTGGTGCAGAAACTTAGTAAATATTTTGGGTGAGAAATGAAGCTGGAAATGACTTTATTTTGTCCACACGGGCGTGTGTCTAGACAGTGTGTGACACATGGCCTGGTACATGGGCGTGTGGTTATGCTGTGTGTCCCCTGTATTTTAAATTCTAGAAAACAAAATGCTCAGAATTGAGCACACGGGCGTGTGTCTCAGCTGTGTGTGCTACATGGCCTACTCACACAGGCGTGTGGCTAGCCGTGTGGCACAAGTCAGAGAGTTACACGGGGTCAAACACGGCCCATAGCACGGGCGTGTCCTAGGGTTACACGGGCTTGTCCCTTGGACCTCACGAGAATGTAAGCCTTGCACCTTGGAAAACTTTTGAAAACTCGCAAAAAATTTTTAGAGTTTCCGATTAAGTCCTGACTTGATTCCATTGCTTATTTTGGGCCTCGAGGGTCTATTTAAAGGACGTTTTGAATAATCTCGGAAAATGAACAATGATTGACATGATTTATCTGAAAATGATACGAAAGTTCAGGTAATACTCTATAACCCTATTTCGGCGATGTACACGGGTTATGGGTGTTACAGTAACGCCTCAAAACCTGGCCTAGGAGTTTAGACCGAATTTTGGAGGTCACATTGATCACCGAAGTGATCTGAAATAATTTTACAAAACGAGTTGTTAAAATCTTATTTGAACACAGTTATTAAAATCAAACTAATTTAGCCTTTTTAGGATTCAAAACAGAGAATTCAAGTCACGTTGAAAACGCTCGAAAATAAAGTTTCGAAGTTTCTAAGAATCAAAATAAAACTACTTACGAAAATCCAAAATTAAATTGTACCACAGTCTTTTTAGCTATTTACAGTCCGGAACAGTTCACAAATTTAAAAAAAAAATTAAAAGTCCTTTTATTAGTCCTGCTTAAAACATGTCACTCCGAGACCTCCCGCATGCCAAGTCCAGTTACAGAAAATGAGGGTACCTGCAAATGAATAAACTAAGGTGGTGATTTACACGAGCTCAGTGTGAGTTTGAAAATAATAGATAAATGAACACCAAAATGTCACAAATAAAAAAAAATAAAGCCCAATGACAATCCGATATACGAATAGTCTTCACAAACAAATCAAACGTGCCAGTACTGAAACACCTCGATCTATAAACAGTTAGTCCCGCAACCAGACAGACAAACATAATGCGACATGAATGCAACAAGTAATAAAAATCCCACCCAACTATCCAAACACCTCTCCGTCCCCCAATCATACCCCAAAAAGAGCTAATTAAACTCATCCAACCATGCACACCACATAGAACCTCGAAAGACTCATCCAACCCTACACAACAAGTATGTCGACAAAGCCACTCAAATGTAAATATATAGTAAAGCTGACATATATGTCATACTGTGCATTGCGGTAAACCACTGTACATACATGTTGTAGTTAAAACTGTAACACCCCTAACTCGTATCCGTCACGGGACTAGGGTTAAAGGCATTACCTGACAAATCAGAACATTTAATATTCATTTCATAAACATCAAAACATCAAAAATAAAATATAAAATTAGAGTCCCTTATATAAGTTATCGAGACCTTAAACATGTATTAGAAAAGGGTCGAGACTAAACCCGTGCTCATATAAAATTTTTAAAAACTTAATCATTTTTCAAAGTGGTACAGGTCACACGCCCGTGTGAACAGGCCGTGTGCCTTACACGGCATTAGACACGCTCATGTGTCTAGGCCATGTTAAAATAGGGTATACTTACTGACTTGCTCACACGGCCACAAGACACGCTCGTGTGCCATAGCCGTGGTCGAAACTGACTTGGGTCACACGGATTGTTGCACACCCGTGTGCCTTGGCTGTGCCCAAGACTGACTTACAATTGTAGGGTACCCCAGGCGACACATGGCAGTGTCACATGACCGTGTGTTGCACACGGCGGAAACATACGCCCGTGTCTCTGCCCGTGTGGACAAAAATAGGCCATTTGAATAGCCAATTTGCCACCCAATCTGGGTCAACCTACAAGCAAAGGAACAAGCATATATGCTCCATCAATTTAACCAAATTCAATATCAAAACATAAGCCATTCATATCATATAATAGTCACCCAAATCCATACTCATAGCCAGACTAATCTATGTCAAAACATATGTTAAAAGCATATCAAGCATTTCTTTCCATACATCATACAATTTCATACTAAAACTTACCAAAAATTAACAACATTTATCATATCTTTTATCTCATTAAAACATACCATATTTCTGCATTAGCATTACATACCATCAGCCATTATTAACTATGAGTTTAAAACAACTAGCCAAATCACATGGCTAAACATATACATCACAAAACATAATCTTATAACTACTAGCCTATACATGCCTTACTTCAAAAATATACATTTCCAAAAGTACCAAAAATGAGGTTGGATAGTGTGGTGACGATCCTTGACAATCCCCAAGTTCACCGTAGCTTCGATATCTATAAAACAATGCAAACACACACAAAGTAAGCTGTCAAAAGCTTAGTAAGCTCGTACCAAAAATCATCATCAGTATATAAAATATAATTATCAACCCATAAGTGCCTATAAGTTCTCAAGTCATCTATCAATTCTATGCCAATACAATTCTTATGATCATACTAATTCAATGAACTTCACATACATAATATCATCTACCACATAAGTAAGATACATACCTGAACCTTCCCGTACTTATTCATTTTCATACTTACCTTCCGTTAAGATATTTTAAGCCTTTCTGTAAATTATTTGTGCTTAAAGCATCCGCACACTTAGTGATTTAAAGATTAGTCGAAGCTAGAACGATTTTGCACACTTAGTGCCATCTCAATTAACAGAAGTTATATTGGTATCGCACACTTAGTGTCTCATATAGCCGAAGCTAATTCAAATTGCACACTTAGTGCCAAATAGCATTGATTTATCATAGTATTCATTCGAATTAAATAAATAGACAATCAATGTATAATAAAAGCATCGAAACATACTTATAACATCATATTTTGCGTACAAACTTACCTCGTACTCGAAATTTCTCGACTCGGATTGTTTATTCTATAATCTTCGACTTCCCTCGGTCTAATTCTGAATTTCTCTTCTTTTGATCTATATTTATTCAAAATTAACCCATTTAATCACCAAATCATTCAAAACCATCCATAGACACATATTTAGGGCATTTTGCAAACTAGTCCTCACATTTTCACATTTCGACACTTTAGTCCCTAATTCACAAAATCACAAAATACACATAATTTGCTTATATACATGTTTAGCAGAATTCTCCTAGTACTCATACTAATCCAAAAATTTCATTTATTTCACATTTTAGTCCCTCAAATTACAAATTTCACAATTTAACCCATTTTACTCAAAATCACCAAAAATCCAACAACAAAAGATGTTAACCCCATATCAAACTTTCATATTTCATCATTTAACCGCATAAAGCTCATGAATTCATCTATGGCGCATCTCAAATTCATCATCAAAAATAAAAAATTTAAGCATGGGCTTGTT
Source organism: Gossypium longicalyx (assembly GCA_025698465.1). Taxonomy (NCBI): domain Eukaryota; kingdom Viridiplantae; phylum Streptophyta; class Magnoliopsida; order Malvales; family Malvaceae; genus Gossypium; species Gossypium longicalyx. Next base: position 38,351,137 of record CM046998.1, on the reverse strand, counting down.
AGTATACGAAGCAACGATTACAAAAACGTAGAAATTATCAAAAACCGAGTCAAAACCATACTGAATCAAGCAAAGTGAGTGCTGAACCCTAAACTTGAATTTTTCTTTCTTTTTCTTTGATACAATCGGCCAACAAGAAGAAAAATAAGCTTAAATTCAACTTTGTTTTAATTATATTAACATTAATACATAATTTACTAATTTACTCTTTTTCATTTCATTTAAAATCCACCAACTCATGTCTAATTTTGTCCATGCATAATTCCAATGGTCCATTTACAACATAAGGACCTCACATTAAAAAGACACATCAAATAGGTACTTTAACAAATAGCAGGCAACTTTTACAAATTATGCAATTAAGTCCTTTTATCAAATTGAACACGCATACAATTAAATTTTCATACGAAACTTTCACACATGCGAATTCACACATCATAAGCACGAAAAATAATATTTAAATATTTTTCTAACTCGAATATATGGTCCTGAAACCACTATTTCGACTAGGGTCTAAACCGGATTGTTACAAAAACTGCCAGAATAGATCAGACTCCTTTCTCTTCGCAACCAAACCCAAAAAGATTAATGTAAATGCAAAATTCACACCATTTAAATTTAGACTTATAGAAACAGAGTACAAAATCAGAACTGCACACATTCAAATGCACAAAATTAGAATTAGATATAACATAACATCAATTAACACTCAATCGAATCGCTCAATTAGAGCTAAGATTGAGAATAACGGACAAGTCCAGGCTGAAACAAAGTCCCAACCACCCTTACAAAGACCTAGCCAAGAGTCGGAACACATAAAATCATAATCAGATAAAAAATAGACACAGCACAAAATTTGGCGACATAGGGCCACACGGCCGTGTGGGGGTCTACACGCCCATGTGAAGGCCACACACGCCTGTGTGAGTAACCTGTGTAACTCACTGTCCAAAAGTGCTAAATATTAATTGCAGAGGACATACGACCGTGTGGAGATCTCACACGCCCGTGTGGGGACACATGCCCGTATGGCCAGGCCGTGTGGACCTAAATTGGCCCTAAAGCCCTCCCAATTCTACACGGCCCTGTGAACCACCCATGTTGGGGCACACGCCCGTGTGGCCACCCATGTGGTCATGAAACCATACTAGAACCCACTACAGAACGTGCCTTTGCTCTCGAAATGCTACCCAACCACTGTTAACCCAATAACACACTAAAAACCCACAATATTTCAAGCAAAACCGCAACAATTGACACTTCAAATGATAATTTTTCATAGATACACCAAATATGTCAAATTTCATTGAACTAAATTAAAATTTCGACAATGAAAAGAAATAGTTACCGAACCCACACCTAAATTTGTGATTCCAAACACCAACGAAGATCGAAACGCCTCTTCAACACAATTTCCCCTCGCTCGAATCCTTGAATCACCCGAAAACTAAAAAAAATAGAAAGGAAAAAGTCAAAGAGAAGACGAAAGTGCAAAGGGAAGGGGAGCACAATAGACATCAATTTTTTTTGAAAGAGAGAGAAACCTATTTTTGATAAAAAATAAAATAAAAACAATTAATATTCCCCTAAAATCAATGCATGGTTTCCTACTAACTCAATTTCAACTACCCACTCTCTCATCCACTTACACAAACTTCCTAAATTCAGACAGCCGTGACAAAAATAAACATCTACGCTTGCACGAGGACTCGAACACAAGACCCCAAGCTAAACTAACACACAACCAACCACCAGATCAGCAGGCCCATTCTGACACTAGAACATGGAACCAAATACATTTGTTCATTCTAGCCATTGACCCTACCTACAAATCACAGAACTTCTAACCCTAAAATCTGAGGTGTTACAAATATGATCCTGGGGTTGGCAGACATTCTTCCAACTAAAAAAAGTTAATTTTTTTTCACCAATTGAATAGCCTCAAATAAACTGTCTAACTATACGTTCAATTTCCTTACAAAGCCTTTAGGGGTCATCATAGACTACATGAAGTAACTAAGGATTGACAACAATACTAATTGAGTCAGGGTGGCTCTCCCTACTATTGATAACTTCTTAACATCCTAATTATAAAGTTTTCTTCGAACCTTTTCAACTACAAACCTCAAGGTGCTATTTGTAACTCTATCATGAAATAGAGGCATACCCAAATAGGTTCTAATATTCTAAACTCTGTGGAATCCGAGTATATTACAAATATGCTCCCCTAACTCATCATCAACACCTTTAGAAAATAAGATATTAGATTTGTACGCATTTATCCTATGTCCAAAATAACCACAAAATCCATTCAATACACCTTTTAGGATCCTGGCTTGACTTTCATTGGCTTGACCAAAGAGAATTAAATCGTCAGTAAAGAATAAATTCGAAAGATGTGGAGTCAGAAAAATAAGAATCGATTGCTTAGAGTTGATAGTCAAGTGGATGCTATGTCCGAGCCACTCCGTACACAGCACAAAGAGATAAATGGATAAATGACATCCTTGACGAACGACTCTTACTTGATGGAATTTCTGAGACAGAGTTCCGTTCCACAAGTTCTACATGGTAGAATTAGTGATAGTTGACATAATAACATTATGGAGAGTGTTAGGAATACCTACAGCCTAGAGAGATGCATCAATGAAATTCCACCTCACCCGATCATAAGCTTTTTCAAGATTTATCTTGATCGCCAACCATTTCCTATTCTTTTGTATGTTTTTCAGAGAGTGTATCACTTCCTTAGAAATTATAATATTATCTGTGATATTTCTCCCAACAATAAATCCAGACTGATATTGCCTAATGATCTTCAAGAAGACCACTTTAAATTAATTTACAATTATCTTCATAACCAATTTATATAGAACTGAACTCAAGCTTATAGGCCTAAACTGCGAAATATTTTCAAGATTTTGAACTTTAGGAATAAAGACAATAAGGGAGTTGTTCAATTCATGATCAATGCACTCCCTTGCTAAAACATTTTTAACCCAAGAATAGATGACATCACCGACTTAGTTCCATTGACTCTGAAAGAAAAGGGCATGAAACCTATCATTACCAAAGGCCTTTAATGGGACCATATAAAAAAAGCAATCTTTATTTCCTCATTAGAGACTGATTTACACAAGAGTTAAAAATCTCCCTCTATAATCTGTGGAAACGAACTAGGAGATAAGGATTTCATCGATTCCAGTTTCTCACCATACAAATTCTGAAAGAACCTAATCACTTCATTTTGTAATTCTTCCTCATAAAAAATCCATTCTCTCAGACCATTCTTCAAGGCCATGATCCAATTTTGCTTTATCCTTTGAAGTGTACATTGATGATAAGATTTTGTATTTCTGTCTCCTAGAAGAAGCCAGTCACATCTCACCTTCTGTTTCCAAAAAAGGTTCTTATGATGAAGCACATTTTCAAAGCCCTCTTGGACATCAATTTCCAACTAAAATAAAGAATCCGATTGAGAATAACCTATACCCTTCTGAAAATTAGAAATTTTTTGAATCATCATTTTTTTTACGTGTCTCGATATGTCTACACATTTTTATTCCAGCTCTTGAGTTGATTCATGAAGTGAGCAAAAGATTCCGACAAATACCCATTAAAGCTCCACTTTTCCATGACAGACTTAGAGAAATCTGGATGTTCTACCCAACCAGCTAAAAAACGAAAAGGATGGCCTTTAGATAAGTGAAGCGATAGTTTGAAAGAAACCAAGAGAGGTCTATGGTTAGATTTGAGTATTGGAAGATGAGTCACCGACCAATTTCGAAAAGAGTCGATCCACTCATCATTGCTAATAGCTCTATCTAAGCGCTCAAACACACCACCTCTATGCCATGTAAAAGACGGGCCTCTAAACCCCAAATCATGCTATTCAGTCGATTCCATAAAATCACCAAAAAATGGGGCCTATTTTACAAATAATTCACCCACCTCTTTTTTCACTAGAAGAAAAAAGTGCATTAAAGTCCCTTAATGCAAACCAAGGAGACTCGTTACTCGGAATAGTCATCTTGAAGCCTTTCCAAAGGTGTTTTTGTTTTCAACTATAATGACTATCATAAACGAAAACAACAAAGATAGGCCGATCTAGAGAATTATCAAAAACCTATAACAGAACAAATTGAGGATGGCTTTGAAGGACTTTGACACAAATCAACACCTTCCATCCAATGCAAATACCCCTAGAAAAACCAATTGCCTCCACACGATAAGAGAATTGAAAACCAAGATTAACGACGATCAAATCAACTTTAACACCACTAACTTTAGTCTCTAAAAGACCCACAATATCGGCCTTGTGCTCTCGATTATACTCACGAAAAATACGTGAAAATTTACTACTAGCACACCCTTGACAGTTCCTTGAAAATATAGAAAAACACATTATTTGAAAATAATAATAATAAAAAAGCCAAAGATTGACCTTTATTTCTCAAGCAAATGATTTTCTTCGTGATCTTTCCCATCACTATTCAACACCTCCTTGCTAGTCTCATTTTCAATCTGTGTGCTGATGAGCTTAACCTATAATAAAAGACTTTTTAGGTAAGATATTTTCATTATTATCTTATTGAATTGGTGTTAGATTGATTTTTAATATAAATTTAATCAAATATTTAATAGATAATATAAATATAAATAATCAAATTTAATACGAATTTAAAATAATTAAGTGTAAGTAAATTTATTAGAATTTCAAGCCTTTTATAAATTCAATTATGAAATGTAAAACAAGTTATATACCTTGTCGAAATTTTATTCATCTATAATCTATATCCATAATATATATATATATATATATATATATATATATAAATAAATAAAAGTATGAGTTTGAAAAAATATTTGAATTAATTGAAAATAATCTTTAGTTTTCTTCATATTACTACACTAACATTTAAAAATAATTATAATGTATAATTGAGAATTATTAATTAAAAAATTGACGTAAAATAAAAGTTGTAATAGTTACACATTTAAAAATAATTATGATTGAATATAAGTTGTGATAATCATACATAATTATAATTTAATTTATAATTATTAGTTAAAAGTTGTTCAAATTTTAAAATAGAATTATTACTTAATTACAACTCGAAGAATAAAATATAAGAAAAAAAAGGTGTTATTAATTAAAATTTTTGATGTAAAAAAGTTGTGCTAGTTTTATTTGAAAAAAATACTTATCATTTTAGTATAATTTTATGCATTTTAACCTTAATTAATAGTTAATTATGCTAATTAGTTATTATTTTTAATAATATTAAATATGTTAAAAATGCTTTAATTATAAGTTAGAAATTTCATATTATAATATTTGAATTGAAAAATTAGTATATTTTAATAATTAAATAAAAATATTATTTCATATTAATTAATATGTTAAAAATATAATATTTAAAAAATAAATTAAATATTAAATACATAAAATCAGCTGATTCGGACTCAACGGTAAGTGGTCAGAGATTCAGTGGTAAGTAGTCATCCTGGCCCATTTTCCTGTTAGGTACTCGTATGGTAGCTAACCGGGTCAACTCACTCTCCATCACTTTTTTTTCAGCCCAACAACAATCCGCTTAAGGCTTAAACAGGAAACCTTTGTTACAGCTTTACAAAAGAACTGACTGAAAATAGCATAATAAATCTATAATTATAAAAGGTTTGAGTGAAAAAGATCAGAAATGTTAGCTCGTATTGCTGCTCTAACAGAGAGACCCCTTTCTTTTATTCGCTCCTTCAAGTACAGGTATATTCCAATTCTTCATTTGATGATAATATGCAACTATATTTCTGGGTTTATAAAAAGAAACAAAAAACTATCCCAACTGTCTTCTGTATGCATTAGCTTTATAAGATTGTTGATGCATGTGACAAGAGGCTTCATTATTCTCAGTTTTTAAGCACTTACAATGTCATGAATTATGGGTACAGCCCAGTTATTGACAGCATGAGGAATTTTTAAGTCAACCCGATAAACTTTTTTCAATTTTCAGGAGAACTGATAGCATACCAAATTCCAGCCGTAGAGAAATGGATTTTACGGATTTGGATTCAAATGCTACGAAATGTGTAAATCTTAGGTTGTGCAGTGTCTCCGGGTATGTTATGTTTATAAAGATTATATTTTATTTTCTTTAGTTTTTAAAGAGGTTTCATATCGATGCTTGTTTTATTGATCTTTCTGGACATCTTTGCTGTGCAGTTGCATGACTGAGATACTTGAAATTCGTGCTGATCGTCCCTCTTTTCATGTTGTGTTTGTTCCTGGAAATCCTGGTATGTTTTAATGTCTTTGATGTACTATTTTAGTATTAGTTGAATGGGTTAATATACTATTTTGTACCTGATTTTGGCTTTAAGGTTCAATTTGATACTAATATTTTTCCCAAGCACCCAAGTTTGACTTCAATGTTCTATTTAGTATCCGAGAATGTTATGGTCCCAAGTAAGCATCTATAATTTTTTTACTAGATTAGACATCAAAGCCTCGTTGGACCACATGATGCCATTTGGTTTAGGTACCAAATTGAACATTAAAATCAAACTCAGGTAGCAAATTAGGATGAATGAATATTTTTCCCAAGTACCCAAGTTTGACTTCAATGTTCTATTTAGTATCCGAGAATGATTTGGTCCCAATTAAGTATCTATATTCTTTTTACTAGATTAGACATCAAATACTCGTTGGACCACATGATGCCATTTGGTTTAGGTACCAATGTCAACATTGAAGCCAAACTCAAGTAGCAAATTAGGACGAATGAAAACTTAGGTACCAAATTAAATGTTGAAGCCAAACTCAGGTACCATATTGTATATTAACCCTAGTTGAATTCTTAGAATTAGATCTCAATTGCATCTGATGATCTCAGGTGTTATTACCTTTTACAAGGAATTTGTGGAATCATTGTTCAAGTCCCTGGGAGGAACGGCATCTGTATCAGGTAACAGATTGAGCAGTTTCTCTTTTAATGAAAGATATTCTCTTTATTATTATTATTATTATTATCATTAGCCCTATTATTGTATTTAATAGTTGCTTGCTTTCCTACGGTTCCAAGCAGCTGTTGGCGCTTCAGGTCATACAGAAAAGGTACCTACAATGTTTTTTTTTTTTTTTTTTTGTAATCTATGTGCATCTTTGATTTTCTAATTATTTCCTTCTTCTTTAACCTCCGTTGAAGAATTGGGAACACGGAAAGTTGTATTCTTTGCAAGAACAAATTGATCACAAGGTGACCTTCTATTTATTTATTTGGCTTTTAGCATATTGATAAATAAGAAGAATTTCGGCGAGTCTCTTCCAGAATTGCCAATATTCTCTATTATTAATTTTAATTTCCTGAATTGTCCATGAATATGATACATTTTGATTTACCTTGTCTGTTGAGCTGTTTAAAAATTCTTAACTAATATCCTCTGAGTTGGAAGCAAGTTAGTCAATACCATACTGGTGGGCGTACCGTTTTTGCCTTGATACTAGTTCGTACCAGTACCGACATGTTTCAGTGTATTAGTATTTTTAAACTTTTTCACATATATATCTTTATTCTGATTTTTAGTTTCTTAATAAATTAAATGTTATAATACATGATTTATCTCAATTACATCCATATATGTTATATATACATAATATATCTCAATTACATCCATATAAATATATTTATATGTAAATATAAGTTTTAAAATTATTAATTAGGTTCAATAACTTAATTTATAACTATATTTTAATTTTAAATGTAATTATAGAAAAATAAAAAAAGGAACATTTAAAAAGATTGGTTTAAAATATCAAAATTTTGTACCAACCGGTACGGGCTGAAATTGACCGATACAGGCTGAAACACACCAAAATATCCAAAATGCACCAAAACTTTGACTGAAACAGAACATAGACTACTTGGTACTTGTTTAGGACTGGAACGGTACTTACTGGCTAGTATTGGTACGGTACTGACTACCATGGTTGGAAGACTGAATTTAGTTAGGATAAACTTGAGAACTAAAGTTTTATGTGTTAGTCGCTTGAAAATCAAATTAACTATTCTCCACAATTGACCAAGCTTCTTTTTCTTGTTGAATTGGATTATTGGTTATCCTTTTTGCCTAGCCTATCTTTCTAGATGAAGATCTTTAGCTTAGAATCACGATGAAAACCATGTTTAGCTTACCAATTCATCATAAAGGATTATAACTTTGCTTTAATTTTTACTTTTGCAGATTGAGTTCATCAAAGTGCAAAATATTGAAGCCCCTTTAGTTCTTGTAAGACTAATTTCTTTCTGTTGTTTCATCTTCCTGCTAGTCCTAGAAACAGTTTCTTCTTCCAAGAATATAACCTCTTGAAATGTTTTTCTTTTCCCCCGATACAAGGAGAAATATCTTTTTCATTCTTGGCATATAGTTTTCGATCTAACATTTGATAATGTGCAACATCTTTTTCAATAAGTGCCTTTTTATTTGTTTTTCTGTTAAGGACACATGTTTGATTTTCATTTCTACTAGTGAGCAATATTTTGGCTTGGAAAGAAACACTAAAATTTCATAAAGTGATATATTCCAAAATTCTTGCAGTTGATTCTGATTTCTAAGATTAAACTCATTGTAGATGTTTAATTTTCCATGAAGGTAGGGCACTCTATTGGTTCATATATAGCACTAGAAATGCTAAGGAGGCTGCCAGAGAAGGTGGAATGACCATTTTCAACTAATTTATTCAACATAATTTTTTCCATTCAAGTTTGTGAAACGAAAAAAATTGTTTCCTAAAATTCCTCATCTGGTGTTTTAGGTAATGTATTGCATTGGACTCTACCCATTTTTAGCCTTAAATCTGCAATCAAAGAAACAGGCTGTCATCGTGAAGGTTATTATGTAAGACTCTTTCTTTATCATTGCTTCCCACTATGCATGGTTTGTGTGGAAAACATTTCAGATCTCTACTATGATGAATACTGATTTCCAGTATTCTGCCTTCACTCTTCTTCTATTTGTCGCTCTTGCTCCACACTGCAGTATTGTATGGCATGTTTAAATTTCCTTTCCCACTATACCTTATGATTCCTTAACTGAACAATACTTGTAAAGTTTGTTCGGAATCATAATCTCATATATCATTTATTCACTCATCTTTTACAACCTAAAATAAAAGAAAACCTTATCTGATATGCTAGTTTTGAATATTTGTTCAAAATTTTAACATTCTATCATTCATGGATACGGATAAGAGAGTGAATAGAATCAATACATGGGTTTCAGGTCCAGAGTACTGTCCACTATGGTTACACTCTTTGTAGCATCGTTGAGCTTGTTACCAAGATGGGTTTTGAGGCTAATTTCTGAACTTTCGAATGGGAAGTCATGGTCTAATACTGCCCACGAAGCTTGTTGCTCTCACTTACCACAGGTCAAATCCTGTTAAAATGCAGTTCTTTCTGATTATAAGCAGTATTTCTTTCTTTTCTGGGTCTATTCGCACCCTCAGTACAGATTGCCCTAGCGGACTATTTAATTGTTTTCTTGCGTGTATATATGTTTGTATTAAAATCAAGTGCTTGTTTAATATTGAAGGCTTTAATTTTTGTTTTACATAATTTTTTTTTGCAGTATCATACTATACGCAATGTGCTATATATGGCCAGGACGGAGTTCATAAAGGTATGCTCATGCTGACAACAGGAAATTGGTGCTGTAAGAGATTAAGGCTTCGCTTAGTACGAAGGAAAGAAAATTGGAGAGATGGAAAATTGAAAGGGTCAAAAACTAGAGGGGTGGAAAATATATTTTCTTTCCATAAGTGTCTTTGGTAGGAAAGATGGAAAAATAGAAAGAAAATGCAACAATTGAAAAATGTAGAATTTGAACTAACATACACTTCTCTCCGATTTTTTCTCTCATCATTCCAATTTGGAATGATTGGTTTTTATGTATTAGGATAAAAAATGATCACTCCTATTCTCTTTCCTCTCACTCTCCTTCCCAACCAAGCGCATTCCAAATTTATTTTCTCTCTACTTTTCCATTCTCTCCTCTCATCTCTCCACTTTTCCATCCAATTAAGCACACCTTAAAATTTTATAAAAATTGGTCATAATTTAGAACAACACAAGTATCTTGTCCAAGAACATTTCTTGATGCCACATCGAATTCATAATGTTCTTGATCATGTGCTTTTGTTGTTATTGTATTTGTGCAACCTTTCTGCTTGGGAATACTTTCACTGGTTTTTCTTGCTTTTCTTGTAGATCCCTAAAAAAAAAAAACTCTGATTCACAAATACATAAAAGTACCCCCATTCAGATAGCTGGTTTTGTCTTGTTGCCTCAAAAAACCACAATATAGTCTTTTATGAAGTGTGCTAACGCGGGTCCATATATGTTTCTTTTGTTTAGATCACTGCACTTCTATGCACTAATAATAGCTCGATCGATACTAAGGTTGACTGCACCTTTGATGATATTAGTCTGCCGTTTGAATAAGTTTCGGATTATAAAACCTGGTGCTTTTTGCTTGGACTGTTCTTATCATTGTGTTAATGAATATTTAGTTCCAAAACAAGGATTGCATCTTTCGTGGTTTCCTGCTTCCGTTTGTGGCATTATGTTGTCTTTTGTTTTTGGTTCAAGTGCACCACTGCAGATTGAAAAATATAGGGCTGCTTTACTGAGATAGGGCTATAAACTTACATCAACAATCTTGTGGCCATTTTACTTACTTTAATCCTTGTCTGTTAGCTTTCAGAAACACCAGATTGGGAATTTATGAGAGAAAACCAGGAGAAAATTTCATTCTTGTATGGCATTGATGATCACTGGGGTCCATTACAAATGTTCGAAGAGGTAGAATCCAACTCTCTCTTTCTCAAGTCCTTTATTTCAGGCTCGGACCATCAAAACCCCATATTGCTAGAGAACCGTAAAAGGCCATCAACAAGGTTGCTAGATTAATAAAAAAGATAAAGAGAAAGATAAACCTAAGGCAGCCTGCTATTGAATCGAAATTCCTTATCAAACTAGATGTCCCTTGCAGTAAATGTCCTGATACAACAGAATGCAAAAAACAAATGGGGTTACTTAGAAATCTTGCAGCTATAATGATGTAGAGATGGTGCATCTGATAAAAGGGGAAGGTGATTATTACAGTAACCATCAAGAACATGGCTTTCCACTTAACAGTTGTTCCATCTTTACTTGCCATCATTTACCCCTTGTTGCCGAGAAACATGTTTAATTTGGTTTAATTTTATTCGTTTCCCTCTTAGGTCTCTAGGCAGGCCTCAGGAATTGCTCTATCAATAGAAAGGGAGGGCCACACTCACGGTTTTTGTTGTACGGAGGCTGGCTCCATATGGGTTGCTCGCCATGTTGCTAGCCTGATAAAGAACAAATTAGCAAGATGATGCCGGTAAGATCAGTCTTATAATTATTGCATTATTTTGATTGCAATGCAGTTTGGCTTGAGTATCAAATCAACTGCAGTGACATCTGAAATAAGCTAGATATCACTCTTAAGAAACTTTGGTTCACTCTAATAGAATAGAGTTGTAATAGAATAAAATTGTAATGGAATAGAACTGTAATAAGTAATTTAATTGTTTGATTAAATATAATGGAATAGAATTGTAATAGTATTATTGTGTTTGGTTGAATGAAATAGTTATTGTAATAGCATAAGGAAAAAGCTAAAATGACCAAAATATTTGTAGCAGAATTTTTTTAAGTAAATAATTATTGTTATTGTTATTAAATTTTAATAGGATTATTATTAAATATATAATTTAATAAAAAATAATAAATAATTTAATCATATTTTAATATAATTATTATTAAATACAATTTAATAAAAATAAAAATATATAATTTAATAATATTCTTAATATAATTATTATTTAAATATAAATTAATAAAAATATATAATATATAATATTAAAAAAATAATATATATGTGCTAGAATATTATTACTAAAACAAATAATTTAATTATCATCTAAACTAAAAAGTAAAAGATTAAAAGAAATAAATAGCTTGGGAATTATATTTTACATCCAAACATATTGTTCATACGTTAACAAAAATTACATAATGTCATTAGCTTATATTAAATTTGAAATATCTCATATTAAGGTCATATTTAACATTGCTATTGGTATAATTCTTTAGATTAAAAGATGTATATCACTATAAACAAAATGCTATGTTGATTAAAATTTTACAAATGCATCTTCAAAGCATGCAATATATGATTCCTAATTAAGGTATTCTAACAGTTGGCTTAATGTGTTAAAGTTGAATTGTTGTTTTGCCAATATGAGGATCAAAAGACGAAGTCCATTGCCCTTCTCTGATCTTATTAACAACATTAAAGTTGTTTGTTGCGTCTTTTAAGTTTGTTGGGTTTTTGAATCGAGTTAATCCAAAAAGAATCGATTCAAACCACAATGAGTCGATTTAAACAATAAAAGAATCAATTTAAACAAGAATGAATCTATTCAAATAACAAAACAATCTATTAAAAGTAGAAAGGAATTGATTTAAACATCAAACAATTGATTCAAAGCAGCTGCAAATACTTTCTTTGCATACCATTTGTTGGTGTTTATCGGCAGCATAAAGATTCAAATCAAACAATCGATTGAAAGCATCATTCAACAAAATGAAACTAAATTAAAATTGTTATTAAATTGATTCATCAACAATTAAAATTGTGAGCCTCTAAAACCAGATACTTGTTTATTTTCACAAATATGCAAATTGATGTTGGTGAATGCAAATGTATAAGGTAACAAATTTATTTTACAACCTTACCATAACCAGGAACTATTAACCATGATATTAAACAACAAAGAAAACCACACAGAATTTTCACAAATACGACAAAAGGTTCTCTTTGATTTTCATGGACAATGTTCACCAATTTTCACATATCTACTTGCTTAATGGTTGTGAGTTTGATAGATATAAACAAGATATCTACTCTCTAGAATTATTGAATTACTGGTTATTTTAAAAAAAAAAAAAACAATTTGGGCCAACTTTGGCTGCAAAAGAAAAGAGAAAGAAGCTTCATGAATGTGAAGTTTGTCATACGAAAATGGAAATATGATTTAGTACAAGAAGTATATGTTTTACACTTCTTGATGTTGGTCTTTGAAAAATCAAGATTTATAAATTACACCTCACTAAGTTTATATGAAATCACCATAAAAAAACCCATTGTCATAATGGAAGTCATTATTTTTTTAAATAATTACCATAAAAAAGAAAAAGGTTATTAAACTCAGAAAAACTTTCATTAACTAAAAATAATAAGAACCCACAAACGTAATTATACAATAATTCCATTGAAATCAACTTTAAAAGCAGTACATTCATGTAGACAATAATAATAAAAAAAAAGCAGCAATGAATAAAATAAAATAGCAATTTCAACAGAAAATACTGAAAATAAAAGATTCATATTAATGTAAAAATCTTACAATTTGATAAAAGAATATCGAACAAACTAAGAATTGGCAGATTAGTTCTATAAATCAAAATCCATTATAATAACCTCATATTTAAGGCATTTGAAATTTGGATTTGAATTAAAATTTACCGGATCTTGGATCCTGCGAGATGACCCGAAAAATGCTTCAGTTCTTCCTTTTTTTTTTTTCAATAGATTAAGCTATCAAGAATTCTAATTTTGTAAATATATTGAAGAGAAAAAAAGTTTTAGTGTGCAACGCAGATAGGATTGAAACCTTGGCTAATTTGTTACATACTTGTTTCCTGAATCACCATTCAGCGGGAAAAGCATGAAATTGTATGCTACATTTTTACCCTGAACAAGACTGTATGAAATAGGGCTGTAATAACTATTACAACCAACCAAACAATGGTTTAATGATGAGTCCACTGAATTGGACTGTAATACATTGCTATTACAGCCAACCAAATATGATGTTAATTATTTGACATATCAAGTCGGGCCATAGTTTTGACTAATATTTATCCATTTTGTATGATAATCATCTCATAACCATTGCAATAATGGTAGAGAGCGTGTAAGAAAATGCTATATAAAGATGGTAGCATCCATGTCCATATGTGAACTACTTATATTATATGTCACTCTTATTCTTTTATATGTTATTTATTTTGAAGAAGTATATGTGTCTGTATATGTGCCCTCGAGATATGCCCTTAATCAGCAGTCACACCCTATTCTAAGTGACAAAGTTACAAACAATATAAAAGACAAGGAAAATCCATTATCTTGTTCATGGTGAGGCATTTTCTATCCTCACGTGAGTGTTCTGAGTAAAGTCAGCCTTATTAGATGGTTTATTGTACCTATTGCTCATGTTTAATCTCGTCTAATTTTAGGTACCTTTGCCGTATATGCCGAATTTTTTTATTTCGGTCTGAGGTTCATTCTCATGTTGGACTTAAAACTGAAATTAGAGTTCGATTTAAGATTTTTTTTAACATGTTCTTAGGTTAATTTTAGGATAAATTATACTATTACTCACTAAATTATGTTTAAGTTTTTGTTTTGATCAATTAACTAAAAAAGTTATAATTTGATCATTAAATTATTCAAAAGTTTTTATTTAAATTATTGAACTATTCAAAAGTTTTTATTTATATTACTGTGTTGTAATTTTTTTTTTAAAGTTCCGCTAGCGAGCTCCAGGTAATGATTTGATGATCGATACGATGGATCAATACTTATTGACGAGAAGAACATACTTTAGATCCAAGTCAATTTGAATGTTAATGTTGGAGATCGAAGAAAAAAATTATTTGAATTTTTGTTCTTTGATTTTAACAGCACAATGAAATAAAAAGTTTTAAATGGTTTAATGATCAAATTGTAATTTTTTTAATTAAGTGATAAAAACAAGAATTTATTCATTAATGATTAAAACAAAAATTTAGTCATAATTTACCCTTAATTTTATTATTGAGATATTTCAAGACGATTAAAAGGCATTTTCTTAACTCTTTGTTTTTTTTTTCAAAACAAAGTCACTATTTACTATTATCGATTATAATTTAAACATCCATCAAACAAAATATTAATACCTTTGTAACTAACAATTTTTGTTGGGGATAGACTCATATAAGCAACGAATAGGAATGAAGAGAGAAAATTGGACACAAATATTTATGTGGAAAAATTCTTCTAAAGAGGATAAAAATCACGAGCAAATAAAATTTTACTAAAATGACAAATAATCGAAGATGACTACAAGATGGAGAAATAAAAATAAATTCGAACCCAAAATACAAAGTTCTCTCAAAATTCCCACAAAACTCTCTTTTAATTGTGTTGTTGAATCAATCTCTCTAGGGTTGTTAAGAGCCCTATTTATAAGTTGAAATTCATGGGTTAATTTGATTAAATATCCTTAGAGTTATTAAAGTTCGACTGGGAGAAGCTAGCATAGTTTAACTAGGAGAAGAAACTCGCTTTAGTAAGGAAGACGTCGTTTATTGGCTCGTTGGGACATCACATGTCGGGATGTCGGGATGTCGACTCTTCCTCGTCATGATGTCAACTCTGTTTTGTCCAAAATGCGAGGCACACTTCGCAAACTCTACCTTGACTCATATTTCTACTACACCTTCTTTGCTGAGTCTTGTCTAGGGACTAACTTGATCTTTGGAAGATGTTGACCAGGTCCAAACAATGTTTGAACTTGGAAGCTGGAAGACTTTTCGTCATCATATTGACTGGATTATTTTTTTATGTCAATTTTGTGAATCTGAACACCTCCTTGAACAACTACCTCTCAAACAAAGTGATATCGAATGTCTATGTGCTTTGTTCTTTCATGATGCATCTAATCCTTAGTGAGATGTATGACACTTTGACTATCGTAATATACAATAGTTGCATCGTGTTCATTAACTAGCTTCCCGAATAGACCTGTCAACCAAATGATTTCTTTCACAGCTTTTGTAATTGCCATATATTCAGCTTCGGTAGTCGATAATGCCACAGTGGCTTCAAGCATGACTTTTCAGCTAATGGCGCATTTTCCAAAAACATACAGTTATACCGTGAGGGATCTTCTTTTGTCTAGATCTCATGCATAATCTGAGTCTACGAAGCCCACAAGACCCTCTAAATTTTTTCCAAACTCTAAATGATTATTTGATGTCCCCCACAAGTATTTGAGAATCTACTTAACTGCTTGCCAATGTAATTTCTTGGGTCTAGCCATGTATCTACTTACAACACTAATAGTATGTGAAATATCAGGATGAGTGCAAAACATTGCATACATTAAGCTTCCGATTGTATTGGAGTAAGGAATCGATGACATATACATTTCATCATCTTCAATTTATGGTGAATTTGAAGTCGAAAGTATGAAATGTACAACTAAGGGAGTACTAACCGGCTTCGAATTTTTCATTTTGAACCGCTTGAGGATCTTTTTGATATACCTTTACTGTGACAAGAATATCCTCTCAGAGTGTCTATCTCTAAAAATTTCCATTCCCAGAATTTTCTTAGCTGCACCAAGATCCTTTATCTTGAATTTAGAGTTAAGCATGGTTTTCAACCAATTAATTTTGGATGGATCCTTAGCCACAATTAGCATATCATCAACATAAAGCAACAAGTATATATACGATCCATCATCAAGACGATACAAGTATACATAGCTATCATACTTCGTACAAAATTGATGCTTGACATAAAAGAATCAAACTTCTTATACCATTACTGAGGAGTCTGTTTCAGGCTGTACAAAGATTTCTTGAAGAAGGCAAACATGATCTTCCTTGCCTTTGATCTTGTAGCCTTCAGATTGCTGCATGTAAATGTTCTCTTTTAGGTCGCTATGAAAGAATGTAGTTTTCACATATAATCGCTCCAATTCAAGGTTGTGTAATGCTACAAGGGCCAACAATGCCCGAATGGGCGTATGCTTCACAATAGGAGATAAAATATTGTGAAAATCAACTCTCTCTATTTGTCTATAGCCCTTTGCGTCCAACTTTTCCTTATATCTAGTCTCACTTGGACTTGATCCTTCTTTTTGAACACCCAATTGCAACCAACTATTTTTTTTTGGTGGGTCATTTCACGAGTCTTCAAGTCTTGTTATTTGGAAGAGATTCCATCTCATCTTCTATTGCGACAAGTGTCATACCCTGACAAGCGATGGATTCGAGAAGGTAAGTAATAGGTGAACTTTTGGGCACACTGTAATAACATAATCTGCCACCCTATTGGCCTAATGACAAGTTAGAGTATTGACGGATACTAGCACTAAATCATCTACTCGTTGTCGGTATTTAAGGAATTGGTCGCATGATGTTTCCTAGAGGAGAAAGATTAAACCCAAGAAAGTGTGTGCCTATGAAGGGGTACGCCCTAGAGTTTTGTTTGAACACTAAGAGCCTATCATGTTTATGAGGAAGCTGTAGGGGACTTAATTGTTTCTAAGACCATGTTGAGAGAGTCACCGCCAAGATATAGTACACCCGAATAGCACGAGTACTGTCAAATTGGATATTTTATCGGGTTTGATTGGGAGTTTTTGGGATTCTACAGCAACGGAAGGTGAGATCAAAGTAAAGAGCACAATAGAAAAATAAATTAAAGACTACTTGTACTCTATAACCAAAAAACTAAACAAATCATCACAAGCAACATGATTGGCCATTTCTCAACAGGAGTAAATCAGATTTATTTGACCTCCCTATGACTAGTCAATAATGAGATTAATCTTTGTCAGATTTTCTTTTACCTACCTGAGATTTGGTAGTGAAATTAGGGGGACTGAAAGTATATTTAAAAGAGGGTACCATTTCGGATGGTTTTTTCTTTTTGCTTAATGTTCAAGTTCTTCTTTCTAACCTCAACATTTTTTTTCTTCTTTATTTAAGATCTAACTAAGATCTTGTCATGAGTAGATAATTCTGCCTTATGGAAAGTCTTACAGTTTTGTACATTACGATTATAGAAGGGAATGGTGTTACAAGAAGGCCTTGTATAGGGGTCGCATGTAGTTTAAATGTTAGTAAAATGCTTGTAATAAGAATTTTAATGGAAATCTTATGACCTTGTAAGCAGTTGCTGTTGCTAGTTGGGACGAACATTTGAAATGGAAGCTCCAGATCAAGATTAAGGTAGGTCTCTAGTGAGTCTCTAAACTTGACTATTGCATGACATGTAATTATGTGCATGTGTGTTTTTTGAGAGGTATATACAAATAAGTAAATGAGGTGAACAATATACGACATGACATGACGTTGTGTGATATAAGATGTTGCTGGCATGTGTGTAGTCACTGCCTAATATTTTCCTATTATATTGGTCTAGTACTTGACAAATCTGGGTTATGTAAAAAGGTGAGAAAGAGATCCATTGTGTAGCCTCTAGAAGGGTAGGTATATTGTTGACCGGATAGAAAGATTACTGTGAAAACAAAACCTTATTTGTGATGCCTTTGGTAAGGCAGTTTTATTGCAAATCGGATTGAAAGATCACGACTTGACCTTGCAAGCAAATAAGACATGTGTAGACCATGTGGGTGAGGTTTCAAGGCATCATATAATGATACTCCAAGAGGGCGTGAAGGTATAAGACTATGTCGGAGAAGCCCCATGGTATCCATAGAGATGGTCTACTGAGACAGTAAACTTGAATTTCATGAAAAGCCTTTGTAGGAATCCTTTGGAAACCGTTATGGAGAGTCCTTTGGAAAGCTTTTATGGGGAATTCTCTAGAAAGCCTTTGTGGCGTGTTATCTGGGAATTCGTAGAGTGAATTCTGTAATGATCAAGTGGTGAGATGCTGGTCTGCCTGCATAAGATCTAGGTATGCCTATAAGGCATTTTCCAATTGAAATCTCGACAAGAGTAACCAATTGATGAATCTGCCTTAGTGATCTTCTATGATATGAGCCTTATGTATTGGAATATGGAGTAATGTAAGTGTTCGCCAAATCGGGAATTTCTTAGATTACGTATTGAAGTCATTTGAGATTTCTAATGCTTGAGTTAAGACGTTATATTCTTTTAAAAAAAGGTATGTTTGTCTGGACTGATTTGAATATACGATGTAACTAATGTCTTGATAATCGTTCAGTACTGTAAATAAATCCGTCAAGAGTAGTATTCGTTGAGTTTTTGTTCTGGGAAGCTTATCCAACTACTATTTACAAAGAAATTGTGTAATAGGATACGAAGTAAGGTGTAAAGTCTAAGATCCACCAGTTGAATGAAACGAGTAAAAGATGATTAAGTGTAGATATTGGTGTATGGTTATTCGCCAACTAGGAAGCAGAAAAGTTTTCGCCAAGGTTTAAATGGAAATACAAAACCCTTGAGTTGAGAGATTCTATGACCCCATAAAAAGGGTAATATTGAGTTAGATCCACTAAGTTCTTTTTAACTTATATGTGACTTTTGGAATGCAGGTCTGTGAATCGAACTAGAGCCCCGAGAGGGACCAAGCCAAGGGCGCGCTATGGCAATAACCGAGGGCAATATTATGCATACAGAGGGACATTAAAAGAAACATGTTTTTCAAATGACAAATAGTAATATACGCTACAAATATGTCTTTTATCAGATAATTTGATGTAAGGTATTATTTTACCTTTAAAAGTTTATGACAAACGATAAATGTATTATTTCAAACCTGTTGTCTTAGAAAGGATTTTAAATAAATAAAAGGTACATTCAGTATGATTTTTCACAGATTGAAAATTTTAGTTAAGTATGTAAGTATTGTGATATATTATATTCAGATCCGGTAAATTGAGTCGAGTATAGGGTATTACAAATTAATTGGTATTAGAGCTTTCGATTTAGCCGATTCTTTGAAAGTTAAGTGAGAGTCAGCCCTGTATGCATAACATTTCGAACTTGGCTTAATGCCTCAGGTAAGTTAAAGACTTTTGTGTGGCAAATACTTTAGTATACTATTAGTAATAGTGTAAGTGAAATAGTTGGAAAGAAAATTAATGATCTCATTAATGAGATAAGGAAGTTCGTACAAAAGGAGCAAAAAAGATTTAAATACAAGAAAAGAAGAAAAATCCTTAGTTTCCTCCCTTAGCTCACTAGTCAGTTTTTTCGGTGGGGGCTTCTTCTATATCGGGGTGTTCTCTAGGAACTTCTTCCAGATCTATTAAATCTTCTAAGTCCTCCTCCTCTACTTCGAGCTCAGTGGGAATGAAAAAGTTGGTTGATTACTTCCATTCCCTCTGGAATTTTCCCAATCTCTTCCATCAGGGTTATAGGCATTAAAGTTCAAAGATTTGGTGGAGACCTTCTGAAGGCAATTGAAGTCCACCTAGCTCAGATTTAGAGGACCCACAACAACTTGGGCATGTAGGACTAGATTGGACCTCAGCTAGGGCAATGCCTATAACATCCCGCCTAGCGAAGCCCCGAATATTTGAGTGTTGCATATGGAAGGTTGTAAAGGAATGCTAAGTGAGACTTAAGAAGTAGGTTTTAAGTGCCCAACATTAGGACTTGATTAAGTTCAAGGAGTTTCTAAATGCATAAGTGGTGCTCTGGTCTGGCGGACTCTGAACGAAAAGAACCCATGGCGAACTTTGGTATGTACAACATATAAGATATTCTGAAAGAATAAAGCTTATTACTAACTCTGAAGAAAGGTAAGTATGACGAATCAATGAGTACTAGTAAGAATATATATATATATATATATATATATATATATATATATGATGCATAATTATAAAGAAGTATGACAGGCGAGCTAGTGCTCGCCCAAAAGCCCATTGCGATGTATAAAGTGTGCGAACATCGAAAGGAAAATAAGTAAATAAGAATTTTGCGACAGATAGCTACAAGTAGTGAAATAAAACTTATGGTTATGTAAAATGACCTTTAGAATATGAGTTGATGCCAGTGGCATAGTACACTCTGCAGCCATTATGGTCCTGTGCTAGTTAATTATTGAAAAATCGGGTTTGAAAAATGTAGTGAAAAATAAATTTAGGGAAAAACCAAAGTTTTAATTTTTTTTCCAAAGCAAGAACTTGGTTGTGATATCTAAAGTAATAAACACCTAATCAAAATTTTACATTTTTGATTCGTCTAGGATTAACATTTCGATCGAGTAGTCTTCTCTACTATTCTCAAGCTCACGTCTGCCGAGTGTGGGCCGCTTCAAATTAGAATTTTTTTTTCACAAAAATTACCAGTGGGGTAATTTCGTAATTTCTCTAAACTTTTAGGCCAAATTGTAAATAGGAAAAATATCTTTAGAAATTTTCTGAAATTATCTATTCAGAGAATTTTCTCTCTATAACTTTCTCTTGACTTCAAGTGTGTGAAATAATGACCCAAGGCTCTTTTTATATAGGGAGAGTTTAGATAGTTTAACTATGATTAAACTTAATCACTTCAATATTAAATTAATATAATACTTATAAAGATAAATATTAAATTAAATTTAATATTAAATCTTATTAAATTAATAGAATATTTGTCTCAAGATAAATATTAAATTAAATTTAATATTAAATCTATTAAAATAAAATTATTTTTGAAATAGTTAATTTGAAATTAAATTCTCTAGTAAGCTCCCAATAGGAGTGTAATTCTTCTACTATTCAACCATCGAAGACCTACTGCCACCGACCATTTGCCAGCCACCGAAATGTTGTCATCATAGCTGCTGACACCTCGAGCTAGTTCTATTTTTTCCAGTTTGGTCTGGGCTAGTGACGGCCCGACTGATCTGATTTTGACACTGGTTAGACTGTCAGTCTGGTTTCACATACTAGGCTCGGTTCAACTAGTTTTTTTGTTTTGGTCTTGATTTTGGTCTCTCGGGCTCAATTGACGATCTCAAGTCCACTATTGAAGTTTAATTACCCATTGGGTTAATTGTTTGACTAGAAAATTAATTTAAAAAATGTCATATTAATTTTAATTAAGTTGATTAATCAAAATTAATTTTTCCAAAAATCACTTAGATTTTCCAAGTTAAATTTTCAAGAAAATTTTTTAATCAAATTATTTAGTTGAACAATTCTTACGACTGCCCAATTTAATTTCACATCAAATAAATAAATTGAATTAAATTATTTTCAAATTCGTAGAATTTCCTTTTGATTCAAATATAGTCTGATCGAGCTTTTTTTTAGATAGCAGAAGGACCAATCAAATATATACAATTAGGCTCTAGTAATCGTTTTAATAATTGACAATTACTTAATCATGGAGTCAGTCCAAAAGAAGTATCGCGATTGAAAAGTCTTTATTGTATACTCTTTACAAAAGCAATTAATCCAACTGCTTTGTCTAATGATCTCGTCATGTGTGTGTTACCCTCATATGATATCCTTGATTCTTCTGAGTTAACTCCATTCAGTCAATACAATCCTATTTTATTTCATTGTCACAATTATGTTTTCTTAATGATTAATATGACCACTATCAACAAATGGCTGTGATAAATTGCTTGTTCGAGAACAAGCAACCCGTGGCCACATTTCATATTTATCAATCCACACAATGCCAATGAAAGGATAATTAACTCATTACTTGAGATATGAATTCCACTATTTCTAGTAAAGTCATGCCATACACAAGTAATGCACCCAACATGCCGACTATCGACTTGATTATCTTTAGAACATAAGCCTCCACTTATATCAAAGCATATGAGTTACATACACATGGTCAGTGTCTAACTCAAGATTTAGGTAAATCACACCATGAACGTAATAACTGAATTAAATCACAAATGGATTCAGAATTAATTTATCTTGGGTCCAGTCCAATGTATCATTTTGCCAATGAATACATCTATGTTTCTACCCATGAAGTCAACTGTTTCGATAGCCAAGACTAGCCATATTTTCAACTAGAATTGTAGACGACATAATATTCCTTCTCATATTTGAATCAAATGCTCACTTTAATTTTTTTACGGGATTACAGACTCGTTTAGATTATCTACTGAAGTTAGTTGTCTTTCTTGTAATGTAAACATTCTTATAATACCACTTATCATTAGTTTGAACTTAAGCAATCCATGGGATAATATTTTCTTGTCACAATTTCGCTATGCATGCAAAATATGAAAGATAGAAATACAAAAGACACATCAGTGAAATGTGAAATTTATTTATTTATCATTTAAATACATATAACATAATTACATGTTTACTATAATATGTGCACATTTCCCAACAATCTTCCACTTGCCCTAGTGAAGTAAATGTGTCATGTTTCGCATTCCCATATCCTCGACGTATTGGTTAAAACTCCTAGTTACAAGAGTCTTAGTAAACTGATCTGTAAGGTTATCTTCAGAAGCTACTTCCAACAAATCTACAATTCCTTCGGCTACTGCCTCTTGTACTAAGTGATACTTCCAATTAATGTGTTTCGTCCTCTTGCGACTTCTCATTTCTTTGGTATTAGCTATTGCAGCACTATTATCACAATACAATGTTATACCTTTTTTCATACTAGGAATGACCTTAACTAGTGGTTGAGGGTTTGATCCTTGCCTTGGGTGTGAAGCAACTTTAAAACTCGTAGCCAGCATCTACTGTAACGGCCTAATTTTCAGTGGTGTCGAAAATGGTGAATTGAGATCACTAAATCTGACAAGTAAGATTGAACAAGATAGTAATTAAATATTTATGAGTCAAGTAAGAATTTAGAAGAATTTGTGAATTGGTGAATTGGTGAATTAAAAGAATTTATTAGGTCAAACGGGTCAAAAACGAGGTATCGAGACCTCGAATTTTAAAATCGAGCTATAAATATTTTTATAAATATTTATGAAGTGTCATTTAGCTAGTATTAAAGTTTGGTTGAGAAATTTTAACATTTGGGTAGTCAATTAAATGAAAAGGACTAAATTGTAATAAAAATAAAATTTGCTAAAAGGATTAAATAGCTCAAGTGTTAAAAGAAAGAGGATTTAAAGGGCAATTAAGCCTAAAAGTGAATAGGTTGGACGACAAGGGCAAGAAAATCAGCAGAAAAATAAGGGAAATAAGGGCAAAATTGGAAATTTTACAATTTTAACATATAAAATAGGGACAAAATTGAAAGATCTAGAGATCTCTTCATATTTTCTCAGCCAAAACGCCATAGGAGGTCTGGAGAAAGCTGGTTTTTCATATTTTTACATCATATCAAGAATCCAAAGAAGAACGAGGAAAAAAAGCTGCGGAATAGTCAAAGTTGCGAAATAGTCCCTAAATTTCAATATCTTTTACAAATTAGCTGGGTAAGTTCATATGGTTGAATTTAGATGTTTATTTGTGAATGATTGAATGATATAATGTGTTATTATATATGAATTTGTTGTGGGATTGTAAAAATTTTGTTAATGAAAGAATAAATGTGGAAATACAAATTAGGAAAAACGCAGGATTGAGTACGTTCGTATCGTGACATGTGATGAATTGACAGATAAGACCATGGTTGTTCCATGGCAAAGTGTGAAATGTAGGTATGGTATCATCCATACTGAGTTGTCAAATGTAGGTATGGTATTATCAAATCCATACTGAGTTAAGAAACGTAGGTATGGTATTTTTCATACCGAGATGTAAAATGTAGGTATGGTATTTCAATGAGGAAAACCATACTGAGTTATGAATCGTGGCACTGAACGACGACGTGCTCAATTTCGTAAGCCGTTTCCTAATTTGATAATAAGAAATACAAGAGAAGTGAACCAAATGAAAGAGATTGAATAGTTCTTAATGTTGAGTTCAACTACGTGAAGTATTATAATAGTGGTTGTGAATGGCAGGAAACTTTTGTGAATGTTTTGGTATTGTTTGGAAATATTATGTTTGGTAAGCATTACTTTTAAACCTATGAACTTACTAAGCTTCAATAAGCTTACTTGTGTGTGTTTGATATTTTTATGTAGATTGAATTGAAATGAAGTTGGTAGATCGGATCAACACAACAAGGCACACTATCCAGATCAATTCCGATAGCTTTTGTTTTATGTTTAAAGATTTATATGGCATGTATAGAGTTTAAATGAATTGAAGTAAAGATGTTATAAACTAGTTAACAATATTTTGTACTAAAATAGTTTTTGGTTAGTAGCAGTAGTTGGTTTTGAAAATTCACCATAAATTATGAAAATCTAATTAGAGGTTGAATAAAATATGGAATTAAATCTTATTGAATCTAGTTTCACATAGAAGAAACGGTGTAAGCAAAAGACTTTCATATCAGGAGATATTTGAATTTTTGTGAGATAATGTCAAATTGATTTTAAGCTCCCCTATTCTGATTTGTAAAAATCATTAGAAATTGTACAAAAGTAATTATGAGTCATACTATATATGTATGGATTCCTTATTGAGTATATTTTTAAAAGAAACAAACGAAATGGTTATTTGAATTCTGTACAGGGAAAAATTTTATTCGTAGTGCACAGGGGTCAGAGTAGCTGAACCCTGAAGCAGGGGAGAATTTAACTAATAAACTGTAGTAATTGGCCAAACCAAAAATTCTAGAAAAAAATTAGTAAGTAGTTATATGAGTCTAGATTCGGGTAAAATTTACGGATTTGGATTTTGAGTTTTTTAACTCGAGATATGATTTTTTTAGCGACTGTGACGCAGTAGGACAGCTTGTCTGGAAAGTATGATATAATTTTTTTGAATTTGTTTAAGTGCTCAAATAAGTTTAGTAATGCCTCGTGCTCGACTCCGGCGACGGTCTCGGGTAAGGGGGAATTACATTTATTGGTATCAGAGCTTAGTTTAGTCGATTCTCGGAACAAATGTGATGTGTAAAGTGTTTAGAAATACATGCCATATAAATCTGTGGTAGTGTGATGTGAATGATCCGATCTAACTATTAATTTTTGTTATAGATTGTAAAGATGTCTGATAGACCTGAGGGTGCTGGTCAAGAAGAGGAAGTTAATAGTAGAATATAGACTTCTGAGTAGGGAACAGGTGGTAATGTTCTGATTTCTTTAATGAGAGAGGAAGAACTTAAAAATATGATTTACGAGTTAATGAATCAGTGGTATCGTGAAACAATACAAGGAAGAAGTCAGGCACAACAACCTCCTCCTCCCCCTACTGTACCACTAGTTACAACCCCGATTGTTCCTCCTTTAATAGATGAATCTAGCAAAAGAACACCAATTGAAAAACTCAGAAAGTTCAGAGCTGAGGAATTTCGAGGGAGATCGGACGATGATCCAGTTAAAGTAGAGTATTGGTTAAAGAGTTTGGAGAGAGTTTTTAAACAGATGATGTGTTCTCTGGAGGACTATCTGAGATGTGTAGTTTCATTATTGAAAGAAGAAGCGTATAACTGGTGGGAAACTATTGAGGCAGTGGTACCTGCAGATAAACTTACCTGGGAATTCTTCCAAAACGAATTTAAAAAGAAGTATGTGGGAAAGAGATATTTAGATAAGAAGAAGAGGGAATTTCTTGATCTTTGACAAGGGAATAAAATAGTGGCCGAATATGAAAGAGAATTTGTGTATCTCAGTAGATATGCTCGGGTGTTGTACCGACAGAGGAAGAAATGTGCATTAGATTTGAAGAAGGGCTTAATGATGAAATTAGAATGATGATTGGAGGCACAGAGATTTGAGAATTTGTGGTTCTGTCTGATCGAGCTCAAAAGATGGAAGAAGTGTATAACAGAAAGATGCAAAGAGAAAGAAGAGGTAAAGAGGTATACAAAAGAAGTTTCTCTAGACCAACTTTGACTTTTTCGGCTAAAAAGTTCAGAGACGATTCTAGTCGACCTGTTAAAATTCTGGAATGATCGAATAAAAATAAAATAACTCAATAAGATGTCGGAGTAACTAATAAACCAGCAGCTAGTGTTAGTAGTGTGCAAAATATTTCAAGACCGAGATACAAAAATTGTGGTAGATTTCATATTGGTGAATGTTGGGGAAGAACCGTAGCTTGCTATAAATGTGGTGGAACTGATCATTTTATTCGGGACTGTCCTCAATTGTTAAAAGAAGACAGAGAACAAGGGGAGAAGCAAGCAAATATTCCTCAGAAAAGTAAACGTTCAGGTCAAAGCAAAGGTCTTCTTGGGACTGCTTCATTCGGGAACGAGATACTGCGGCTTTGATCGAAACAAGAGCACCGTGACGCATATGCTATCCGGCAAGGGAAGAAGCTTCGCTCCGGATGTGATAGCTGGTAATTTCTATCTTTTGATGATTCTCGTATGCTTTAATTGATCCCGGATCTACGCATTCATATATTTGCACTGCATTAATGTTAGAAAAGAAAATGACTGTTAAGTCCACTGACCTTGATTTACAAGTCACTAATCCACTAGGGCAAAGTGTGTTAGTTAATTTAATATGTCAGAATTGTCCACTGAAAATACAAGGCTGTGAATTCTCTGCTGATTTAATGTTGTTACCTTTCCGAGAATTTGATGTTATTCTTGGAATGGATTGGTTGATTAAACATGATGCCATAGTGAATTGTAGAGAAAAACGGATTGATTTAAAATGTCAGACAAGGGAAATAGTTTCAGCTGAGTTTGGGGATAAAAAGAATGATGTCAAAATTATTTCAGCCTTTGCAGCTCGAAAATTGATTCAGAAAGGTAATTAAGCATTTTTTAGCTTATATTCTTGATACTCAGAGTTCTGAATTGAAGATGGAACAATTGCCAGTTGTTAACGAGTTTATTGTTGTGTTTCCTGAGAAATTACCTGGTTTACCTCCAGATCGTGAGGTTGAATTTGCAATTGATGTAATTCCGGGTACAGCTCCGATATCAATAACACCGTATAGAATGGCACCGGCTGAGTTAAAAGAGTTGAAGGCACAGTTGCAAGAGTTATTGGATAAAGGGTTCATCAGACTGAGTACATCACCTTGGGGCGCACCTGTCTTATTTGTGAAAAAGAAAGATGGCTCGTTGCGATTGTGTATTGATTACAGACAGTTGAATAAGGTAACATTTAAAAATAAATATCCATTACCTCGTATCGATGATTTGTTTGATCAATTGAAAGGTGCTGCAGTGTTCTCAAAGATAGGCCTTAGATCTGGGTATTATCAGTTGAAGGTTAAAGAGTGTGATGTGCCAAAAACTGCTTTTCGAACTCGGTATGGTCACTACGAATTTTTGGTAATGCCTTTTGGTTTAACAAATGCCCCTGCTGCATTTATGGATTTAATGAATCGAATTTTTCAGTCTTATTTGGATAGATTTGTGGTGGTATTTATTGATGACATATTGGTCTATTCAAAGACGGAATTCGAACATGCACAGCACTTGAGAATTATACTACAGATTTTGAGAGAAAAGCAGTTATATGTAAAATTTAGTAAATGTGAGTTTTGGCTTCATGAGGTTGGATTTCTGGGTCATGTTGTAACAGCTGAAGGAATTCGTGTGGATCCAAGTAAAGTTTCAGCAGTGGTGAATTGGAAAACACCGAAGAATATAACTGAAGTGAAAAGTTTTCTGGGATTAGCAGGATACTATCGCCGTTTTATAAAGAATTTTTCCATGATTGCTTCACCAATGACTCGTTTATTACAGAAGAATGTTGAGTTTGTGTGGTCTGATGAATGTCAGCAGAGCTTTGATCAGTTAAAGAAAATGTTAACAGAAGCTCCAGTTTTGACTTAACCAGAATCAGGTATACCGTATGTTGTGTACAGTGATGCATCTTTAAATGGTTTGGGTTGTGTGTTAATGCAGTCAGGAAAGGTAGTTACTTATGCTTCACGGCAGTTAAAACCACATGAAAATAATTGCCCTACACATGATCTTGAGTTAGCTGCAATTGTTTTTGCTTTAAAAATTTGGAGACACTATTTATATGGTGAGAAGTGTTATATTTATACGGATCACAAAAGTTTGAAATACTTAATGACTCAGAAGGAACTAAACTTAAGATAGAGACGGTGGTTAGAGTTGCTAAAAGACTATGATTTGGTTATTGACTATCATCCAGGGAAAGCTAATGTAGTTGCTGATGCACTTAGTCGAAAGTCATCTCTGTTTGTACTTGGGGCAATGAATGCTCATTTGGTTCTTAATGAAGAAGGTGCTGTATTAGTAGAATTGAAAGTAAAACCAATGTTCCTTCAACAAATTCGGAAAATTTCAGAGAATGAAGATCCAAAATCAAAATTTGAAACAAAGAAATGGTTCGGGATAATTTAGATTCAGAGTTCAGTAGTGATGATGAAGGTATGTTGCGTTATCATAATAGGATTTGTGTTCCAAATAATTATGATTTAAAGAATGATATTCTTTCTGAAGCACATAATAGTATATATTCTATTCATCCGGGTAGTACAAAAATGTATAGTGATCTGAAAAAGACATATTGGTGGCTTGGTATGAAAAGAGAAATTTCAGAATTTATTGCAAAATGTTTGATTTGCCGGCAAGTTAAAGTAGAGTATCAAGTGCCAACGAGTTTATTACAACCCATTATGATTCCTGAATGGAAGTGGGAACATATTACAATGGATTTTGTGTCAGGATTGCCTATGACTCCAAGAAAGAAAGATTCGATATGGGTGATTGTTGATAGATTGACAAAGTCAGCACACTTTATTCCAGTCAGAACAGATTTTTCACTTAAGAAGTTAGCAGAATTTTATGTGTCAGAGATTGTAAGACTACATGGAGTTCCAGTATCTATCATTTCAGACCAGGATCCGAGGTTTACTTCAAGATTTTGGAATAAATTGCAAGAAGCTTTAGGCACCAGATTGAATTTTAATACAGCATTTCATCCTCAAACGGATGGACAGTCAGAGCGAGTGATTCAAATTTTAGAAGATATGTTAAGATGTTGTATACTCAAGTTTGGTGACAGTTGGGAAAGGTATTTACCGTTGGTTGAGTTTGCTTACAACAATAACTATCAGTCTAGTATAAAAATGGCACCATTTGAGGCTCTTTATGGTAGAAAATGCAAGACTCCATTGTGTTGGTCTGAATTGAGTGAATCAAAAATAGTTGGGGTTGATTTGATTTGAGAAACCGAAGAGAAAGTCTAGATTATTCGAGATAGCCTAAAAGCTGCTTTAGACCGTCAGAAGTCATATGCGGATTTAAAATGAAGAGACATAGAATATGCAGTGGGTGACCGAGTATTTTTAAAAGTTTCACCATGGAAAAAGGTGTTACGATTTGGTAAAAAAGGAAAATTAAGTCCAAGATTCATAGGGCCATATGAAATTGTGGAAAGGGTTGATCCTGTATCTTATCGGTTGGCTTTATCTCCAGAACTTGAGAAGATTCACAATGTGTTTGACGTGTCTATGCTAAGGCGGTATAGGTCAGATCCTTCACACGTAATTCCTTATACTGAAATTGAGCTTCAACTAAATATGACTTATTCAGAAGAACCAGTAAAGATTTTGACTCGTGAAGTTAAAGAATTGCGGAACAAAAGAGTACAATTGGTTAAAGTATTATGGCATCGACATGGTATGGAGGAGGCAACCTGGGAAATAGAGGAGTCAATGAGATCACAGTATCCAAATCTATTTTCAGGTAACAAATTCCGAGGACGAAATTTTTAAAGGGGGGAGAGTTGTAACGGCATAATTTTCAGTGGTGTCGAAAATGGTGAATTGAGATCACTAAATCCGACAAGTAAGATTGAACAAGATAGTAATTAAATATTAATGAGTCAAGTAAGAATTTAGAAGAATTTGTGAATTGGTGAATTAAAAGAATTTATTAGGTCAAACGGGTCAAAAACGAGGTATCGAGACCTCAAATTTGAAAATCGAGCTATAAATATTTTTATAAATATTTATGAAGTGTCATTTAGCTAGTATAAAAGTTTGGTTGAGAAATTTTAACGTTTGGGTAGTCAATTAAATAAAAAGGACTAAATTGTAATAAAAATAAAATTTGCTAAAATGATTAAATAGCTCAAGTGTTAAAAGAAAGAGGATTTAAAGGGCAATTAAGCCTAAAAGTGAATAGACTGGACGGCAAGAGCAAGAAAATCAGCAGAAAAATAAGGGAAATAAGGGCAAAATTGGAAATTTTATAATTTTAACATATAAAATAAGGACAAAATTGAAAGATCTAGAGATCTCTTCATATTTTCTCAGCCAAAACGCCATAGGAGGTTTGGAGAAAGCTGGTTTTTCATATTTTTACATCATATCAAGAATCCAAAGAAGAACGAGAAAAAGAAAAAGTTGCGGAATAGTCCCTAAATTTCAATATCTTCTACAAATTAGCCGGGTAAGTTCATATGGTTGAATTTAGATGTTTATTTGTGAATGATTGAATGATATAATGTGTTATTATATATGAATTTGTTGTGAGATTGTGAAAATTTTGTTAATGAAAGAATAAATGTGGAAATGCAAATTAGGAAAAACGCAGGATTGAGTACGTTCGTATCGTGACATGTGATGAATTGACAGATAAGACCATGGTTGTTCCATGGCAAAGTGTGAAATGTAGGTATGGTATCATCCATACTGAGTTGTGAAATGTTGGTATGGTATTAGCAAATCCATACTGAGTTAAGAAACGTAGGTATGGTATTTTCCATACCGAGATGTAAAATGTAGGTATGGTATTTCAATGAGGAAAACCATACTGAGTTATGAATCGTGGCACTGAACGACAACGTACTCAATTTCGTAAGCCGTTTCCTAATTTGATAATAAGAAATACAAGAGAAGTGAACCAAATGAAAGAGATTGAATAGTTCTTAATGTTGAGCTCAACTACATGAAGTATTATAACAGTGGTTGTGAATGGCAGGAAACTTTTGTGAATGTTTTGGTATTGTTTGGAAATATTATGTTTGGTAAGCATTATTTTTAAACCTATGAACTTCCTAAGCTTCAATAAGCATACTTGTGTGTGTTTGATATTTTTATGTAGATTGAATTAAAGTGAAGTTGGTAGATCGGATCAACACAACAAGGCACACTATCCAGATCAATTTCGGTAGCTTTTGTTTTATGTTTAAAGATTTATATGACATGTATAGAGTTTAAATGAATTGAAGTAAAGATGTTATAAACTAGTTAACAATATTTTGTACTAAAATAGTTTTTGGTTAGTAGCAGTAGTTAGTTTTGAAAATTCACCATAAATTATGAAAATATAATTAGAGGTTGAATAAAATATGGAATTAAATCTTATTGAATCTATTTTCACATAGAAGAAACGGTGTAAGCAAAATACTTTCATATCAGGAGATATTTGAATTTTTGTGAGATAAGGTCAGATTGATTTTAAGCTCCTCTATTCTGATTTGTAAAAATTATTAGAAATTTTACAAATATAATTAGGAGTCATACTATATATGTATGGATTCCTTATTGAGTCTATTTTTAAAAGAAACAAACGGCATGGTTAGTTAAATTCTGTACATGGAGAAATTTTATTCGTAGTGCACAGGGGTCAGAGTAGCCGAACCCTGAAGCAGGGGAGACTTTAACTAATAAACTGTACTAATTGGCCCAACCAAAAATTCAAGAAAAAAATTAGTAAGTAGTTATATGAGTCTAGATTCAGGGAAAATTTATGGATTTGGATTTAGAGTTTTGTAACTCGAGATATGATTTTTTTAGCGACTGTGATGCAGTTGGACAGCTTGTCTGGAAAGTATGATATAAATTGTTTGAATTTGTTTAAGTGCTTAAATAAGTTTAGTAATGCCTCGTGCTCGACTCCGGCGATGGTTTCGGGTAAAGGGGCGTTACATCTACCCCCTTATGGGCTTACAGAATGTGGAAATTTAGTTATTGAGCTCGTTCCAGTAAATACCTTGAGAAAAAAAAAAGAATTTTCGAAGCCATATTGCTTCTTTCATTTTCTCAGAAGCAGCCGCATACTCGACTTCTGTAGTTAAGTCAACATTGCAAGTTTGTTTTACATTTCTCCATACTATGACTCCACGGCCTAGGACGAATACATTTCCCGATGTCGATTTCTTTGAATTTTTATAGGTTTGGAAATATGAGTCCTTGTATCTAATAGAAGTAAAGTTCTCCCCAAGATATACAAGCATATAATCCCCAGTTCTTGTAAGAAACCTTAATATATGTTTTATAGCTTACTAATACCTTAGACTAAAATTTGCTTGATATCGACTAACCATTCCTACTGCGAAATAGATATCTAGACATGTGCAAGGCATCACATACATAAGGCTTCCAACTATTAAAGCATAGGGAACCTTACGCTGATCTCTTTCTTCTGCTATCTTAGGACAATCATCTAAAGAAAGATAAAAACTTAATGCAGTTGGTTGAGCGCCTGGCTTCGCATTGGTCATTTCAAAATGTTCTAGTACCTTATCGATGTATGAAACTTGTGATAGAGATATTGTTTTATACTTTTGATCCCTAAAGATTCGAATTCCAATAATATAACTAGTGTCACCCAAATTCTTCATGATAAACTGTTGAGCTAACAACAGTTTTACCGATAAAAATTCTCTTAAATCGTTTCTGATAAGTAGAATATTATCGACATACAAAACGAGAAAGACCACTTTTTTGTCCTTTATATGCTTATTAATAAAAGGTTCATCAATGTTTTGCTCAAACCTGAAAGTCTTGGTCATTTGATCAAATCTTTTATCCCATGAGCGGGAAGCCTGCTTATGTCTATAAATGGATCTTAGTAGTTTGCAAGTTTTCTGTTCCTTTCCTTTGACAACATAGCCAGTGGGTTGAGCCATGTAAATGGTCTCATCAAGATAGCCATACAAATGGTCTCATTAAGATAGCCATGCAAAAATGCTGTCCTAACATATGTTTTCCAAATCTCATAATCGAGAGCAACGATAATAGATAAGACTATGTAGTTAGAGTTGAGCATGGCTGTAATATCTTGATTTTGGGCCTAGTCGGAATAGTGGTTTCGTGACCACAAAATCCGAGATAGAAATAATTATTTTACAATTATTTTGATGTTTATGATATGATTGCATGATTGTGTGAAAATTTCGTGATGAAATCCTATGCCTAAAGTGCTTAAATTGAAATTAGGGACTAAATCGAATAATTTGCAGAACTTGCATTCTAGAAGTTTCTAGTATGAAATTGTTTTGAAATATTAATTAGGAGGTCTTAAATAGAAATTTTACCAATTTCTAAGTTTATGGACAAAAATTGGACATGGATGGAATTTTGAGAAAGTTTAGTAGTAAGGGCATTTTGGTCATTTAGGGGTAAAATGAATTAAAATACAAAATTAAAAGCCAATTTTGCTCATCTTCAACCCCATGGCCGAATATAGCAAGGAGAAACCATGGCTAGGGTTTTTCAAGCTTCCAAGCTCGATTGTAAGTCCATTCTAGCCCCGTTTTTCAAGTTCTTTACGTTTTTAGAGTCCCGATAGCTCGATTAAGCTTATGCTAGCAATAATTCAACCTAGGGTTCATATTTGGAAAAATACCCATAGGTGAAATTTGTGTATTTTGGTGTTTTATGATAGAATATGAGGTTTTAAATTATGTTAGACAACTTGTGCTACTCGGTTTTAAGTGAAAACAAGCAAAAATGGCTTAATCGGTAAAAATACCTAATAGTCATAAGTACATGTTAGAGTGAGAATTTGATGTTGCCATAGAAGGGAAAAATGATCAGCATGTAATAAAACATAATTAAATAGGCTGAAGTTTAATTTACGAGCTTTGGGGAAAAAGTGTAAATATGTAAAAGTTTAGGGGCAAAATTGTAATTTTTCCAAAATATGATTTTGGGTCAATTTGAATAATGTGAGTCCTAATTAGACTATATTTTAAATGATTGAGCAAGGAAAACTGAAATTCGGGCTAAAATGGGGAAAATACCAAGTTGTGGACGAAATGGTAAAAGTAGCCATTTTCGCATACTAGGTAAGTTCATATGTAAATGTTGGTAACATAGTTATTATTTTAAATGTTTTTATGTTATTTAAATGATATGATAATTATTATGAAATATTATACTCGTGATAATTGTTTGATAATATGTCAAATTATGTGATATACTTGGAAAATGTGAAATACTACCGAGTATCGGTATCGGTATTCCGTAGAAGATGGTTGAGACACATGATTGGGAAAAAGGTCCCGTTGAACCTTAGGAATGGATTAGGATACAAGTGACATGTCACTGGGATATTTGGGCATCCGAACTCGTTGAGTTGAGTCCAAGTTCGTGAAATGTAACTAGGCATCCGAGCTTGTTAAGTTGAGTCCAAGTTCACTTATGGATGCGAACGCCCGAGCTCGTTGAGTTGAGTCCGAGTTCGCTTATGGGCGGGTTACATAGTAGCTTGGCTACATATGTGGCACTTATGTGCAAACTTTCCATGTATCCGAATTATATTCCGATGTGTTTAACGGGTAAAGTTCTATTCAAATGGAGGAATACTCAAGATGAAAGGGACGTATTGGTAAGTGTTGTGAAATGGATACTTTGAAAAGGTATGTACTTAACCCTCGGGTTGAAAAATCGATATAACAACAATATGGTAAGATGATAAATGAAAATATGATATGAATGTCTTGGTGATGATTATGCAAATGATGTTTTATGATTGCTTATATGGTTATGTTACTTACTATTTGCATGTGAACTTACTAAGCATTTATGCTTACTCCCTCCTTTTCATTCCTTGTAGTGTTGACAAGCCACTTCTGAATCGAGAACGGTCGGAGGCACGCTCACACTATCCGTATACCATCTTGGCATAATGGCTTGTATATTTTGAGTATGGCATGTATAGCATTATAATCATTTTGTATATATGGTTTTATGATATGGTTATTGAGTAGTATAAAAATGTTTGGTAATGATTAGCCATTGGAATGGCTAATTATGATCATATTTGGTGTTATGTATGTCAAATTGCTAGTTAATCCATAGAAACCATGGAATAGGTAAAATTTACCATAAAATAGATTCAGACAGTAGTAGTGACGTGAATTTGAAAAATCATTAAAAATAGTAGAGATATAATTAGATGATGAATAAAATATGGAATTGAAGAATTATGAGTCTATTTTCATATGAAAGAAACAAAACAGGCATATGAGTTATATTTTATGAGATGTTTAAATTTTTATGAGACAGGGCCAGAGCGATTTCTGGATCCCCTATCTTGACTTTGGAAATTCACCATAAATTGTATAAAAATAATTAGAAGTAATAATTTATATGTACAGATTTTTTCATAGTCATTGAAATTCTGTACAGAGAGATATCTGATTCGTAATACACAGAGGTCAGAGCAGTCAAACCCTGAAACAGAGGAGACTTTGACTAATAAACTGTACTAATTGGCCTAACAAAAAATTCTAGAACTCGAATTTTGAATTTTGAGTCTAGTTTACGGAATTGAATTTTGAATTTCAGAACTCGAGATATGAATTTTTAAGCGACTGTGATGCAGTTAGCCAGCTTGTCTGGAATTTCTAAAATTAAATTGTTTGAGCTGTTTAAGCAATGAATTAAGTCTGTTAACACCTCGTGTTCGACTCCGGCAACGGTCTCGGGTACGGGGCATTACAATGGCTATCGAGGAGAAGGTCTCATCATAATCGATGCCTTCTTTTTATGCGTAGCCTTTCCCTACAAGTCTAGTTTTATGTGTTTTTACTTCCCTTTCGCATTTCTCTTCTTCCACTTAGACCCTATGGATTTAATCCCAATCGGTAAGTCTATAAGTTCCCACACTATATTGAATTTCATAGAATCTATCTCGGCATCCATGACCTATTTACAAAGCTCAGAATCAATGTCCTGCATAACCTCACCGTAAGTAAGTGGATCATCATCCTCATGATTTACTTTTGTATTATAAATACTACCATCATAGATGAAGAAGTTTGGATTTTTAGAAAATCTCCCACTATGATGATTCCCCTATGCTGTTGATTGTTTGCTAGTCTTTCTACAACTTTCTCAAGAATTGAACTTGGTGATTGTTCTACAACTCTCGAAAGTTCCTCGAGTACCATTTTACTTTGAGCTTTAAAGTGATCTATGTAGCTTGCCTCGAGGAAAGTAGCATGAGTACAAATTTTAATCGTATTATCTTTTGGATTGTAGAATAATCCACCCTTTGTTCTTTTCACATATCTTACAAACATGCACAATTCTATCCGTACATTCAACTTCTTTACATCATTATCTAAAAAGTGATTTAGAGCAAGTTTCTTTCCATGCCACATTTCATAAGGTGTCTAACAAGCAGATTTGGTTGACATATCATTCAGAATATAGCAAGTAGTTTATATCACATATCCCCAGAAGGAAGTAGGGAGTTGTGAATAGCTTAACATTGAACGAACCATGTCAAGTAAGGTTCTATTCCTTCTATCTACTACGCCATTCTGGTATGGAGTTCCTGACGTAGTTAACTGGGATAAAATCTTATTCTCTATGAGGTATTTTTAAGAACTCGTTGGACAAGTATTTCCCACCTCAATTAGACTGAAGATTCTTTGGATAAACCTAATTTCTTTTCCACTTTCGCACGAAACTCTCAAAATTTATTAAAGATTTTGCTTTTGTGGTGCATTAGATAAACATATCCATATTGAGAATAGTCATCGATGAAAGTCACATCATAATCATAATCTCCTCAGGCACTAATGCTCATGGAACCACATACATCAGTGTGCACATGTTCTAAAGGTTGGTTGGCCCTTGTACCTTTTGCATTAAAATACCTCTTAATAATTTTATCTTCGAAGCAAGATTCAGATTGTGGAATACTAACTTCCTTAAGCATACTTAATGGGCCATCTTTCACGAGTCTAGTGATTCTTTCTTGGTTAATATGACCAAGTCTTAAGTGTCATAAGTACCCCTCATTAGAGTGATAAGTTTTAAGCTTTTTATTCATTATTTCAGTTTGAAACATTGAGTAGTTATTTGATTTGATAAAATAGTGATTTGATAAAATAGATATTGTTTTCCATCCATCCATTACAGATTAAAGAATGATTTCTGTAAATATCAATCTCATTATTGAATGTCACGGTAGAACCGTCATGAAATAAACATGCTACAAAAATTAAATTCCTCTTAAAATGAGGTACATAAAATACATTCTTTAAAACAATCTTCCTAAAATCATTAAAATGTAAAATAAGTTCTCCTACTACTCTGGCTGAAATATAGCTCCCATCTCTAATCCACAATGAGAGGCTCCTGTCATGCATACTTCTCGTTTTGCTGAACCCTTGTAAAGAAACACACACATGGTTAGTGGCTCTAGAATCAATAACACAATTTTCAATTGATTCTTCCATTAAGCAAGTTTCAACCATAAAGAGTTCCATACCTTTTCCCTCTTTGGCTAGGTAATCCAAATACTCATTACAGTTTAATTTGATTTGCCCTTTCCTGTTATAGAAGGATAATTTAATCTTTTTATGATCTTTTGACTTCTTAGCCTTCTTCCTATCCACACGAGGTGGAATCGAAGACTTATTCTATTTCTTCTTTCCCTTAGCTTTCTGCTTCTCTTTAAAGGATGAGGGGCCCATAGCTAAATTTGCCTTAGGTTTCTCCTGAACTGACTTACCACCATTCAGCATCAACTCATAGAATTGTAATTCCTTCATGAGCTAATACAAGGAAATCATATTTTAATAATTTTTATGTCCTGTTTTCATATTTTCACATATTTCATTAATTTATTAAACAATTACTTGGTTTTAACAACAAATTTAAGTAAAAAGGTGATAATTTATATAGGAAAAATCCTATGTATTTTTCAGTTTACACACCCCCAAACTTAAATCATTGCTCATCCCGAGTAATGTTCATGCACAACACAAGGTCTCATTAAAGCAAAATTGCTAAAAGTGTAAGCAACATCAATCATTGCCCCATAATAATGTATTAATAAATTCATTCTCATCGATCTTCTTCATTAACAAGTAATTCATATGCAAACATTTTGAAAATTTTATACTAAGTTTCAAGATAAGCCAACATGAATCATAGTATGAATATACGTCACAGCCATAGATAATATTCTTTCATTCAACGTAATTTCTCATCAATCAAGCAAAACAATCATAAGGCTTATTTATAATCTTCATATGTTGAACTTAGGACTTCCTTTCCACTAATGTAGGTGACATAATCATCAAATCAATAGGTCTTTTATAAGGTTGTAATGGGGCTTGGTCAAAGGTAGGGATTTTAAGAGATGAGATATTTTGGTTTCAAAATCTTAACCTTTAAATTTGTCTTGGTTTTCTCGTAATACAACCTTTCTCTTTACATGAACCTTTGGAACACCCCTAAACTTATTTTGAACTTAAGGTCATACATTTTTTTCTTTTTGAAGATTGAGCAAACTTTTCTTCGCCTTTTTTTTATCAAAAGCATGAGCACATACATCTTTATGAAAATTTCCTCAAATGTTGATTACCAAGACAACTTAAGTTAAGATAGGTGCACAAAATTAGGATGACTTACAAAGATGGTAATGTGGCTTGTGATGTAGGTTCATTGGAATAAACTGGCCTTTAAGCTCAAAATTATAGTTTCAAGGGTTTAATATCATAAGGTGGGCTTGAAAAGGCTTAAACAATCCAAAAAAATGGCGCCTATATCATTTTAGATTTTTATGTCTCCTAGGATTTCGCCTCAAGAAAGTTACTAAGTCAATTCTAAAGATATAAATCTTCATGCATGTCTAATCTCAAAAGAAACTAAGTTTTCATGGCAAACATTACTGAAGACTAAAATCATACAATCATTTTGCTCTTCATGATAGCATACAATCACTTAGATAAAATCATCATTCATGCTTGCATACAAGTTATCTTATTAACAAAGAATTTCTCTAAACATTCATTTAGTAAAACATACTCATGAAAGAAATAATTGAAACATACTTGAAAATTTGAGCAGCAATTATTTGCCTTACCTTCCCTTTAAAAAGAAGCAATGTCCTCATTGCAAGGACAAAGTAATGAATGAAAACTGAACACTAGGTAGGGTTAAAAAGAAAGAGAGGTGAGTTATTAAGACTACTTAAATACCAAGTCTTTCCTCATAATCCAATCCTAGACATGTTCATTCCCATTACCACATCACTTAGTCTTTTTCATTCTAAAGGAAGCATTTATTCATGCTTGCTATGTTTTATTTTACAGAAATTAAATTCACGTTACTAAAGAAACAAATTCCTAAAGACCTACAATAAATAAATAAAAAGACAACAATCCCCCCTTTTATTCTTTTGACTCATTCCTCTTGTCTTCTTTAGCTCTTTCTCTGCTTTTATAATCAGTATTGTCCATCCATGTCTCAAAGATAGCATCTGGGAACTCAAGAATAAAAGTGCTAGAGATATTCTTAAAAGCATTTTGAATCGAATCATCTCTAATTTTTGCATATTTCCAGTAAGTTTGTTGTTGATTGTGCATGAACTTGCACATATCCATCAACATTGACAACTCTGATTTCTTTGAAGTACTTGCAGAAGTTTACAAGGGAGTTGTATATTCAGGTTCAACACTTAGCTTGACTGGTTCATCTTCTGGCTCAACCCTTGGTTCAGGGTCTTCAACTGGTTCCTTATCAGATTCTTCCTCTTCAGTGTTTGAAACTGATTCAGTTTCAGTTTCATTCGTTGACTCCTCGATGCACTGCTCGCTTGGTTCTTCTTGCTCACCTTGATTCAGCTCATGCACCTTTTCTACTAACCTTTCTAGGTCTTGACTTGTAATACACCCTTGGACATATTGCCCCTTCAAATTCACTTGTGTTTTAACACGAGCCCTTAAGCAAAGTGAAGTGATTAATGATGGGAAATAAGCACTTCCTGTCTTCTTTTTAGCACAGTCATAAATCTCCTTGAAAATAAATTTCCCAACATTAATGGACTTTTCTATCAAGATTGCATATAACAAGAGCATTCGTTCCATTGAGATGGTGAAACTGTGTGAGATAGGCATAAAACTGTAACGAACAAAATAAAACCATACCTTTGCTACTGGTTTTTGGTATTCCCTTCGGCAAGAATGACTCCCATACTTTCTTATAATCCATTGGGATCCCGAATTTGTTACAATGCCAAGTACTTGTTGGAGAAAATCCCAATTAATTTTGTTCATCAAAGGGCAGTACTATCTTCTTCAACATCAGGTAAGTTAAACAAATCATTGAAGGACTTAGAGGTAAGAGGTACCTTTTTCTTCCAAACAATGACTTCAGTGGCATCTTGTGTGGTCAAACTTGCATAGAACTCTCAAACTAGTTCATCATCGGGAAGTGAACGAGCATCACAAAATCGTTCCCACTTGAGAGAATTGATTGTCTTTCTAATTGGTACAGGGACAACCATCAAATCATTACTCTTCAAGTTAATACCTTTTTCAGGCATCATAGGTTGATGCTTGAAAATTGTATCAAATCTCTCTTTCACTTCTTCATCGATCACAGTCGAGTTTTCAAGAGTAGTATTTGACGATCTAGTTCTTTTGTGAGACATAGTATTTTCTCGAAAATTTTGGCAAAGTTCTGCTTACAGGGGAAGAAGAGAATTCGGCAAGTGGGTAGGACTTGCTCGGCAAACCTTGTGATGGTGAAGAGGTTGCAACGGCGAAGGCAACATGCAGCAACAATGGTGGTGTACGGCGATGATAACGTCTACGTGCGACAGCGACGTTGATGCCCCGCCAATTTCTTTGCGGCGGCAAGAAGAGATTTCGACAAAGGGGAAAAGAACTAGGGTTTCTTTCGGGAGTTGAGTTTGACGGCACAAGAGAAAAGTTTAGGGAGTTTTTGGAGTTTAAGCAAATTTCTTTGAGGGATATGAAAAATAGTAGAATGAAGAGGGTTTATATAGGGAAAGTTTAGGGCAACATGTAGCAAAAATTTAGCTACATTAGGGTTACTTGGGTGGAAAGCAATGGAAGTGGCGGCAATAAGTGTGGAATTTTCCCTTGTTTTGCTGCCTTGGGCCTCAAATTCAGACTGTATCTCTACTAAAAAAAACTAATTAGTACTTGGGCCAAATTTGACCCCCGTTATTAACATAAAAATTTAAAATTAAAACAAATGAAGCTAAAAGAAATTTTAAATCTTAATTAGAAAATTTCTTCTCAATAAATTACATTAAATTAATTCTCAGGAAAGGTTAAAGGGGTCAGAGCGGTCCCGCTTAAGTTCCAATTTCCTTAGATAGAATTAATTAAATGTACTAAATTAAGAAAATAAATCTTAACTATTTATTTATTTACAAAACAAGGTTGTGAAAAATCAAGGGTTTGTTAGTTTGAACGAGGATTCAACTTGCTCAACTTCACCATCCCAATAATGTTTGAGACATTGACCATTAACTTTAAACGTACCTCCGTGACTATCGTATAATTCAACAGCTCCATAAGGACAAACTCAATAGATGGTATAAGGTCCTTTCCATCAAGATTTCGGCTTCCCAGGAAATAACTTCAGTCTTGAATTGAACAATAAAACCTTCTGACCTTCTTTAAACTCGCGAGGTCGTATATGACTATCATGCCATCTTTTTTATCTTTCTTTACACATTTTGACATTCTCATAGGAAAACAACCTCAACTCTTCCAACTTATCTAGTTGTAACATCCTTCTCTCACCGGCTTGCTTAAGATCAAAATTCAATTTCTTCAAAGCCCAGTGAGCACTATTCTCCAACTCTAATGGAAAATGACATGCCTTCCCAAAACCAACCGGTAAGGAGTCATTCCTAACGGTGTCTTAAATGTTGTTCGATAGGCCCATAATGCATCATCGAGCCTTCGAGACCAATCTTTTTTGCTGGGGTGTTCTACCTTTTCAAGGATACCTTTGATTTCACGGTTCACTCTTTCAACTTGCCCATTGGACTGGGGGTGATAAGCAGTAGCAATCTTGTGTTTCACATCATATTTGTCAAGCAACCACTTAAGCCATTTGTTCACAAAGTGAGAACCTTCATCACTAATAATAGCTTCTGGTGTCCCAAATCGTGTAAACACATGTTTATGTAGGAATCGCATGACTACCTTAGTGTCATTTGTAGGGTATGCTTCAGCTTCAACCCACTTGGACACATAATCCACAACAACTAAAATGTATTTGTTCCCATATGAAG
Source organism: Gossypium longicalyx (assembly GCA_025698465.1). Taxonomy (NCBI): domain Eukaryota; kingdom Viridiplantae; phylum Streptophyta; class Magnoliopsida; order Malvales; family Malvaceae; genus Gossypium; species Gossypium longicalyx. The sequence goes on along the minus strand of CM046998.1, from coordinate 38,308,037 downwards.
AAGGAAACAGTCCTAAGAAGTCAATGCCCCATACGTCGAATAATTCAATCTCCAAAATGTTTGTTAAGGGCATCTCATTCCTCCGTGATATGTTTCCGCTCTTTTGGCATCTATAACAATTCTTCACATAAGCATAAGCATCTTTAAATAGTGTAGGCCAAAAGAAACCTGCTTGCCAAATCTTTACTGCGGTATGTGCACCACCAAAGTGTCCCCCACTTGGAGATGAATGGCAATGATGTAAGATATCAGAAATCTCACTTTCAGTTACACACTTTTGGATTATATTATTTGCACACTGTTTAAATAAGAACGAGTCCTTCCAGAAATAATACCAATTATCATGAAGAAATTTCTTCCTTTTTTGGTATGTCAATTCTCGAGGAATTATTCCACATGCAAGATAATTTGCAAAATCAACAAACCAAGGTGTTTCATGAATTTGACTTACCTCAAATAAGTACTCATCTGGGAAATTCTCATTGATAGGCACATGTGATCGAGTTACCTCGTCATGCTCCAACCTCGACAGATGATCAGCTACTTGATTTTCAACACCTTTTTCTGTTTGGTATCTCGAGGACAAATTCTTGGAGTAAAAGTATCCAACGAATTAGCCTCGGTTTCGCATCTTTCTTCATGAGCAAGTATTTAATGGCTGCATGGTCAGTAAATACTATAACTTTGGTACCTATAAGATATGAGCAGAATTTGTCAAAAGAAGAAACTATAGCAAATAGTTCCTTGTTAGTTACCTTATAATTGAGTTGGGCTCCCGTCAAAGTTCTACTTGCAAGTAAATAGGGTGGAACACTTTATTCCTTCTTTGACCCATCACAGCTCCAACAGCATAATCACTTGCATCGCACATCATCTCTAAAGGTGTGCTCCAATCGGGTGTAATGATTATTGGGGCTGAGATTAACCCTTTTTTCAGCTCTTCAAAAGCTTCTAAACATGCTTTGTTGAAATCAAACACTGTATCTTTCTCTAACAATGAACACAGTGGTTTAGAAATTTTCGAAAAATCTTTGATAAACCTTTGGTAAAAAATGGCATGGCCTAAGAAAATTCTGACTCCTTTTACATTCATCTGGGCCGGTAATCTTTCAATTACATTCACCTTTGCTTTGTCGACTTCAATTCCTTTCTTTGAAATTCTATGTCCTAAGATAATCCCTTCCTTAACCATAAAATGGCATTTCTCCCCGTTAAGGACTAGATTCGTCTCTTCGTATCTCTTCATTACTTTAGCTAAATTACTCAAAAAAATATCAGAAGTGTTACCAAAAATAGAAAAATCATCCATGAAAACTTGTTCTGCAGGAACGCACTACACTCCTTTGTCAGAGCGACAGTCTTATACTCACTTAATCGTTTCTTCTTGGATAGTACATCCTTCATAAACTTCACATAATTCGGCATTTGTTCTAAAGCTTTTACCAATGGAATATTGATGTGTAATTACTTCAGAACATCAAGAAACTTCTTGAATTGCACCTCATGTTTCTACTTGTATTGCTGCAATCTTTGTGGATATGAAGGTGATGGAACTTTCGATTGAACCGGGCAACTCTTCTGAGTAGGTAAATCTGTATGTAAAAAAGATGTTAAAGTATCTGAATTCACTAAGTTAGGATTTACCTTGTCAGTCTTTGCAGATTCTGACTCTTTTGGTATAGGGACTTCAACAGCTAGTTGACTTTCCCCCTTTTCAACAGGCTCATCCTCAACATCAATCGGGGTTCCCGAATTTTACCACTTCGCAATGCGACTACCTTGATATGCTCTTTACCCAAATTTCTTGGAGTCTTAGTATCGCTTGGCAAGGTTCCTTGTGGTCTATTACGAAGCTCCGTCGCTAACTGACCCATTTGGTTTTCCAAATTTTTCAGTGTTACTGCTTGACTCTAGATCAAAGCGTCATTCTTCGCCATGTATGCTTTCAACAAGTTCTCCAAACTATTTGATGATTCAGCTTGAGGTGGTTTTGGAGCTTGCTGATTAAACCCTTGAGATCGGTTAGGTTTATGCTACATAAAGTTGTTGTTTGGTCCATTTCCTTGGTTGCTCCAAGAAAATCTGGGATGATTACGCCATGAAGGATTATAGAAGTTGGACTGGGGTCCTTGTCCACTCCTATTTTGATGTTGGTTCCCCATATTCAATGGGCAATTCTCGAAAGAATGACCTTCCCTACAGTACACACATGAAACTACTTCAAACGAACTTGGTGGCTGAGATACAAAATTATTAGTACCATTAGCAGTAAACTGCTTTAACATAGAGGAAATAGACGATACCAGAGCTGATAACGAAGTGAGAGCATCAACTTCATGAACTCCGGTTACACGTCTTCTTAAAGCTGTTCGATTTGTTGGCCATTGATAGTTGTTGCTTGCGATTGTCTCGATGATCTCATAAGCCTCATTATAAGACTTAGACAAAATTGCACCATTCGCAGAAGCATCTACCATCAATCTTGTATGTGCATTGAGACCATTATAGAATGTCTCCAACTGGATACAATGAGGAATCCCATGATGAGGACACTTATGAAGTAACTCTTTGAATTGCTCTCAAGCCTCATACAAAGACTCGTCATCGAATTGTTTGAAAGTTGTGATCTCGTTCCTTAACTTAGCATTTTTGCTAGGCAGGAAATACTTAACCAAAAATCTCTCTACTAATTCTTGCCATGTAGATATTGAACTTGGTGGCAATGAATTGAGCCATGCTCGTGCTCGATCTCGCAACGAGTACAGAAACAACTTTAACTTCAGTGCTTCTTCAGTCACACCGGCTATCTTGAATGAGTCACTCACCTCCATAAACAATCGAAGGTGGAGATGTGGATCTTCCGTGGGCATACCACTAAATTGGCCCATCGTATATAGCATTTGAAACATCACTGGTTTCAATTTGAATTGGGTTGCCTCAATATCTGACATTTTAATTCCTGGATTTAACTCATTGAAAAGTGGCACAGCATATTTTCTGATGCATCGATCCCTATCATCGGCAATGAGGATAGGATTTCGTACATGTTCGGCTTCATTACGTTGGTCTTGATTTTGATTTCTAAGGTCCATCTCATTCTGTCTTTGAGCTATTCATTCACATCTTTTTTGTCTGAAATTTCACTCAATTTTAGGGTCTACTAGGAGTAAATCGATAATTCGATCTATGCTCATAAACCCCTAAAAAATAAAATTACAAAATTAAAAAGAATAAGTTAGTAATGTTAGAAGTAACCAAATTGAAAATAAATAATTTCACAAAAAATGACTATGGCAATAGTTGACAATCGCCGACAACGGTGCCAAAAACTTGTAACGCTCAGGTTTGTGCAAGTGTACACAGTCATTTTCAAGTAATAAGTAAGTATCGAGTTATCGTCTTCACAGGGATTGTATTTGTGCTAAGCCACTTAATTTGAAAAAATGTATTAACAATTTGATAAATAAAAACAATATAATTGTGAAGTGATGAAAAATTAAGTATATGAAACTAGATGCAATGATCCCTAATGCAATTTATCCTAAGTATGCAAACTATATGTATGAGATAGATTTTAGTAGAATTAACACAATAGCAAAAAATTATAACATAAATAAGTTAGGGCAATTACATTAATTAAACTAAAATTATTATCAACATACTTATCAATATTCTGAAAAACATGCCATGGCAACTCGATCTTTCATGAGTTTGGAAACCATGTTAGTTCCTTTTAGAATCCTTTACTTAGCAAATACGCATTTTACTGATCTTTATTTACTAAGGATTTCTTAGTATTCGTGTGAGGTAACAGAGACGTGTTAGGTTTGAAACAGTTTAATCACACAAATCTAAAAAATATGCAGATAACAGAGCCTTGTTAGGGTTGTCATGCAACCTGCAATTTAATCGGGTTAGGATCTAAATTGAGCATGCACATTTCAATTATACGTCCATTAGTCGTCGTCTGGTTAGGATCGTTCAGCTAATTCAGGTGCATTTCAATCACGTATGAACGAAATACAGACTTGATTTTAATTGAAACATGATCGATTGAGGCACAAATATTATAAGCATGAATCAAATAATTATTATAAATCAAAGTAATCATCCTAGCTTAAATAAAATTAAGCTATCATTGTTGTAGATAAGAACAAAGAACACATAGCAAACATTCTTGAATTAAATTAAAGTAAGAAAGATTAAACCCAATTCAGTGTGGTCACACCCAAGACTCGATCGATGAGGGTCGCTTCATTCCTTCGCTTTGCTCCTTTGCTGATGGCTCTCCGAGATGGCTGACCAAGTGTTCTTTAAGAGGCTAATTTTGCTCAAAATCTTTATGCAAAGATGATGATATGCGTGAGGGCTAAGAAATTTGAGAGAATTGAGGGAGGAGAGAGTGATGAATGAGTGAGAGATGAGGGATGATTGAAAAGTTGAGAAAGAGGCTCTTATTTATAGGTGAGGCATGGGAGCTAGGTTGCTAAAAATAGGAGTGTCCATCTTTCAAAACTCCATCCAAGGGTTGCTGGCCATGAATTGAGGAAATGTGGCTGATTTTTCTTGATTCTTGGTCAATTTGAGTGCCACAACAACTCAGGACTAAGACTCGATCACCAGCAAATCTTCGGGCAAATCTCTAATTTGTTCAACTCTTCAAGGACCTTATGTAGTTAAACCAAAAGATGGTTTATGACCAGCCATGTGCAGCCGAATTTTGGGTTGACTTGGTCCCCAATTTGGATGGTTTTGTAATAAAAATAAAGCTCTCAGACCTGTCCAAAAATAGTAGATAATTTAGAGGACCACAGAAAATAATTTAACCACTTTAATTAATCAATTTAATTAATTAATTAAAACCTTATTTATTAATAAAATATATTAATATAAATTATTAAATAGAAGTTTATATTTTATTATTTAATTTAATCATACATGGCCCATTTTATGTCATAAAAATATAATATGCTCAATTTAATATAAAATAAGCCATTTTATGCATGAAAACTATATAATAAAACATAAAATCACATTTTAATAATTTTCATGTCCTGTTTTCATATTTTCACATATTTCATTAATTTATTAAACAATTACTTGTTTTTAACAACAAATTTATGTAAAAAGGTGATAATTTATATAGGAAAAATCTTATATATTTTTCAGTTTACAATAGCCAATACTAGCCATCTCCCTAACTGGAATTGTATATGACATAATAATCATTCTCAATATTTGAATCAAATGCTTATTTTGATTCTTTTATAGGATTATGGACTCGTTTAGATTATCTATTGAAGTAAGAACTTTTTGAGTGCGCTTGTAATGCCCTAGTTCTCGTGGACACAAGATCGGGGACATAGTTATAAAAAAAGTATGATTAGCGAAATAAAACTAGCCCAAAAGCTCATTTTGGTATGTCAAACGGGATGACCCCAACGTAAAGATGAGGATTTCATGATAGATTACTATAATTAGTGAAATAAGAATTTTGGTTACGAAAAATGATTTTTAGGGTATGAGTTAATGCTAGTGGTATAACATACCCTTTAATAATTGTGGCCCTAAGCTAGTTAAGTTACAGGGTAAGCCAGTTAGGAATAATTGAACGTAAAGTAAGAAAAGTTAAAAGCTCAGGAAATAATCGAGTGTGTTTTTTTGAAGTAGAAAATTTTGAACAAGACAACTCAGTATGGATGTAACATTTACCAAGTTCTAATAGAGACTTGGGTTAAGTAAAAAGAGTACACTAGTTTGATTAAGGGGAGTTAAAAGAGTACAAGGCAGTTGTTGCTGCAATATTTTGTTGAGTGCGTGATTTGGAGTCTAAGCTACCCATCGGAGTTATCAGGTGAGTCTCTAAGCTAACTCTTGCATGTGTGTTGTGCATTCTAGAATCTTCGGTGAAAAGAGATAAAACCAGGAGATATAGGCTAGGAAAGTATAATATGATGATTTTGATGAGAAATGTATGAATTATAGACTTGTGTATATGGATTGCATGAAATCTGATGGCCTGTGTGTAATAGGAATATGAAGATTGAAATGTATGTGTATATATGTCTGAAAACACGCTATGGAATATGTCTGTTATGAATGAGTCAGTATGAGAGATGAGTTTATGTTTGTTTTATGAGTCGTCTAAAGGAGTCCGTTGGGAATTTAAACATGATCCTTTGAAAAGAAAATTCCATGGCACCATATTGTGTAAGAAGGTAGTTGGTGGGCTATTGCGTCATATGGAAATACCATATCTTGTAAGACCATAACTGGTGTATTATGACATCATATGGAAAGAATTAAAGAAAGGTTATTACCTAATGGGGTTTTCTATGTGACCCTAGGCAATGATGGGCAAACCTCACGTAAGGTGAGTTTAGGCAAATCCATATCGCGGAAACACCAGAAAATACAAAAGCCTTTATGGAAAACTTTTGTAAAAAGAAGAGCTTTTGTGGTAAATCTCTGTAAAAGAAAAACCTTCATGGCGAACCACTAAATAGAAAGCCTTTTAAGCAAACTTATTAATAGGAATCCTTTGTGGCAAACCTCTGAACGGAAAGCATTTGTGGCATATCTAAAAGAAAAGCCTATGTGGCAAACCTCTATAAAAAGAAGAGCCTTTGTGGCAATCCTCTGTATAGAAAAGCCTTTATGGAAAATCTTCATAAAGGAAAAACCTTTGTGGCAAACCTCTTTAGAGAAAGCCCTTATGGTGACTTTTGGTTAAAGAAGCCCAGTAACAATCTTTGGAATGAAAAGCCTCTATGGTGATTCATGATAGGAAATACCTTTGTGGTGCAGTCTGAAAGCAAAGCTTTGGTGGCAATTTTGAAAAAAATGTCTTTGACGCATAATGTGAAAGGAAAGCCTCTATGGCATACCATAAGAAGAGAAGTCCTTATGGCAAAGTATGAAAGAAAAGCTTCTATAACGAATTTGAGAGAAATAGTATGTACGGCAAAGTTTTAAGGGTCGAATCTTGTAGTGAGCCATAAAATAAATGGATATAGAACGACTAGTTAGACTCGTAAGAGTAATTAGTATGACTTATATGATTTGGAATCAATTCACTTCGGTAAAATAGAATACTAGATTGCTTTGATGAGGATAATGAATTGAAGGAGATAGAGGAGTTAGAAGCTAACATATGGAAGCGTAATTTTAATAAAGGATCCTAAAACATTTAATTTGAATGAGTATTGAATAACTATGGGTAATTATTAAAGAGTTTCAATGAGATTGTAACAACTCATTTTTCAGTGAAATTAGAACAGTGGTTTCGGGACCAAAAATTCGATCCGAAAATAAAAATTAATTTTATTTTATTACATGGTCTGTAATATGTTAGAAATGTCATGTGAAAATTTTGATAAGAAAATTTTATCGATTATGTGCTTAATTACGAGAAGGACTAAAGCGCATAAAATGCAAAAGTTGAATTCTAGTAGCTAGAAGGATTAAATAACCATGGAATTCAAAACTTGACGTCTTTATTTGGTAATTAGATCATTAAAGAAAAGTATGTAGATATTTTGGTAACTCATCCATTGAAATTTAGAAAAAGGACAGTGACTAAATTGGAATTTGAAATAATTTAATTAATTAAAAGATGATAAAAGAATTATCATCTTATTTTCTCACCATCTTTCCAAAAATTCTATGGAAACCCTTGGAGAGAGAGAAAAAAATTTCATGGCTTAGTTGGGTAAGTTTCCTTATCCTGCTTTTAATAATTTTGATATTTTTGAAACCGAGATAGCTTAATCTATCTAATTAGGGGATCAATTTGAAGAGTTATCAAAGCATGGAAATTAGATCATGGATGTATATGCTGAAAATTAAAAATTTATGGTAGAAAATGAAAGATTGTTGATAGATAGACAACTTTTATAAAGTGATTTTTTGATGAAAACATGATTTAGGAACTAAAATGTAAAGTTAAGAAAAGAGATGAAAAATTATGAAATTTATAGAAAATATGTGCTGTAAATTTTATATTGAAATTTTGGTTAGGCTTGGAATAAAGGGTAAATTGCACAAATTTCATTTTCTGAGCCTAGGGACGAAATTAGAATTTATGGAAAAGTTAGGGGCAAAATGGTAATTTTTCCTAGGGCATAAATTGAGTCCAATAAATATGAAATGTATGAAATTGATGATTAAAATTATTTATATAGATTCGAACAACACAAATTCGAGGTTAGAACGAGGAAAAGAAAAGGTTTCAGATTAGTAGATTTTATACACGAACCAGTGTCGATGTAAGTTCGTGTAACTTAAATGAGCATGTAAATATGTTAAATTGCGTGTTATTTTTGTATGGAATGTGACTTATATTGATGTGAATTGTTTGATTTCTATGATGAAGAATTGAATACAAGTTTAAAACGGTGAAAAATGGGTTAAGTTCCATTTGAATATATTGAATTATGATAAATATATGTGCTTTTCCGAAATGAATGAGGTTCTGCATTTGTTGCTGACGGGATTTAGCTTGGACGAGTAATCCTATTGATCTCATTATAGAAAGGATTTAGCCAGGATGGGTAATCCTAATATAATCCCTTTCGAGCATATGTTACAATTAGGATTTAACTTGGACTGGTAATCCTGTATTACGATATGTGGCTCGCCTAAAGGGTACTCTTGAATAAGAATTGACTGGTTATTGAATTGTACAGCTTCAGGGTACTACTCGAGTATCCATCGGAATTTCAATGATTTAACGGACAAAACTCTTGGCATGATGAGAGAATTATGAGATGAAATGATAATGTCTTGAAAGAGTATTGCATGATGAGCTCATCTATGTTTACTTGATGTATATGAAAATTTTGTGACTAACATGTTTGATTGAGTGCATGTGTTTAGGCAATTTTGCCAAGTTGATGGAAAACATGATATTGTATGTTTAGATTTAATAAACGAGATTGGTAAGTTTAGTTTCTGTTATACAAACTTACTAAGCATGTAATGCTTATTCTGTTTTATTTTCCCTGTTTTATAGTGCTCAGAAGCTCGCGAAGGTTGGTGGTCATTGGAGCATCATCACACTATCCACTAGCTTATTTTGGATATATATATTAAAATCATTTTGGTATAATGGCATGTGTAGGTTAACTTGGCCATAGATGGCTTAAATATGTGGTTTGTAATCTAGCCGTTGGAATGACTAGTAATGGTTGTTTTTGATATACTTGTAATGCCATACTATGGTAGCTATATACATGTTAAATGGTTGTTCAAATTATTCCTATCATATAGAATATACCAAGGTAAGATTATAAACATGTATGCATGTAATGATATGTCATGTTGAATGATAGAGTTTGCTTAATTTGAATGCTTGAAATGGTTGGTATTTGGATGTGAGCTTAAGTGCAGGTCATTGTTGTGATTTTGAGTGAGAAATGAAGCTAGAAATGGCTTTATTTTGTCCACATGTGTGTCTGCCCGTGTGTGTCACACAGCCTGGTACATGGGCCTGTGGTTAGGCCGTGTGTCCCCTTCACCTTAAATTAGAGAAACAGAATGCTTAGAATTGAGCCCACGGGCAGAGACAGGGGTGTGTGTCTCAGCCGTGTGTACTACACGACCTAGAAAGCGGACGTGTCTTGGCCGTGTGAAACCTACACCTAATTTTGAAAGAATTTAATTAACCACATGGCCTAGAATTCGGGAGTGTGGCATGGCCGTGTGCACAAGTCTGAGAGTTACACAGGGTCGAACATGGCCTGTAGCATGGGTGTGTCCCGGGGTCACACAGGCGAGTCCCTTGGACCACACAGGCATGTGAACCCTGTATTTTGGAAGCTTTTTTGAAAGTTTACAAAAAATTCTTAGAGTTTCCGATTAAGTCCCAACTTGATTCTAATGCTCGTATTGGGCCTCGAGGGTCCATTTAAGGGACATTTTGAATAATCTCGAAAAATGAATAGTGATTGACATGATTTATCTAAAAATGTTCTAAAAGTTTTGGTAATGCTCCGTAACCCTGTTCTGGCAACAAATACAGGTTAAGGGGTGTTACATTTAGTGGTATCAGAGTTACGATTTAGCCGATTCTTGGATTTATCGTAGCAAATGTGAGTTTAACTATTCATGGCATTATATAATTCGTGATAGTGTGATGTCTCTTGATCATTTTAAATGTATTTTTCAAATAGTAATTTCATCCAATCAAGCTAGATCTGAATCCGAGGAAGCTGGGAGCAATGCTTCAGCTTCAGTTCAAAGAGTTGCATCTACATCTGGTAGTGAAAGGCCTGTATTTGAGGGCCGAAGTGAGGAGGCAAAATAGTCCTTCTTTCAATTGATGAATGAATGGTTTACTGAGTACTTAAGAACTAATCCTATTGTACAACGACCTCTCCCACCTGCTATAAACTGAAAAATATATAGGATTTTTCCTATATAAATTATCACCTTTTTACTTAAATTTGTTGTTAAAACCAAGTAATTGTTTAATAAATTAGTAAAATATGTGAAAATATGAAAACAGGACGAGATCGAGCACGAGCATGGCTCAATTCAGTGCCACCAAGTTCTATATCTACATGGCAAGAATTAGCAGAGAGATTTTTGGTTAAGTATTTCCTGCCTAGCAAAAATACTAAGTTAAGGAACGAGATCACAACTTTCCAACAATTGGATGAAGAGTCTTTTTATGAGGCTTGTGAGCGATTCAAGGAGTTACTTCGTAAGTGTCCTCATCATGGGATTCCTCATTATATCCAGTTGGAGACATTCTATAATAGTCTCAATGCACATACAAGATTGATGGTAGACGCTTCTGCGAATGGTACAATTTTGTCTAAGTCTTATAGTGAGGCTTATGAGATTATCGAGAGGATCGAGAGCAACAAATATCAATGGCCAACAAATCGAACAGCTTCAGGAAGACGTGTAGCCGGAGTTCATGAAGTTGATGCTATCACTTCATTATCAGCTCAGGTATCGTCTATTTCCTCTATGTTAAAGCAGTTTACTGCTAATGGTACTAATAATTTTAGATCTTAGCCACCAAGTCTGTTTGAAGTAGTTTTCTGTGTGTACTGTAGGGAAGGTCATTCTTTCGAGAATTGCCCATTAAATCCCGAGTTAGTATACTATGCGGGGAATCAACATCAGAATAGGAGTGGACATGGACCCCACTCCAACTTCTGTAATCCTTCATGGCGTAATCATCCCAACTTTTCTTAGAGCAACCAAGGAAATGGACCAAACAACAACTTTATGCAGCATAGACCTAACTAATATCAAGGGTTTAATCAACAAGATCCAAAACCACCTCGAGCTGAATCATCAAATAGTTTGGAGAACTTGTTGAAAGCATACATGGCGAAGAATGACGCTTTGATCCAGAGTCAAGGAGCAACACTGAAAAATTTGGAAATCCAAATGGGTCAGTTAGCTACGAAGCTTTGTAATAGACCACAAGGAACCTGGCTAAGTGATACTGAGAATCCAAGAAATTTGGGTAAAGAACATATCAAGGCAGTGGCATTGCGAAGTGGTAAAGTTCTAGAACCCTGATTGATTGATGTTGAGGACAACCCTATTGAAAAGGAGGAAAGTCAACCAACTGTTGAAGTCCCTACACCAAAAGAGTTAGAATCTTCAAAGAATGACAAGGTAAATCCTAACTTAATGAATTCAGATACTTTAACATCTTCTTTGGATGCAGATTTACCTACTCAGAAGAGTTGTCCGGTTCAACCGAAAGTTCCATCACCTCCATAACCATAAAGATTGCAGCAATACAAGCAGAAACAAGAGGTGCAATTCAAGAAGTTTTTGGATATTTTGAAGCAATTACACATCAATATTCCATTGGTGGAGGTTTTAGAACAAATGCTAAATTATGTGAAGTTTATGAAGGATGTACTATCCAAGAAGAAATGACTGAGTGAGTATGAGACTGTCACTCTGACAAAGGAGTGCAGTGAGTTCCTGCAGAATAAGTTGCAACCAAAATTAAAAGATCCAAGAAGCTTTACGATACCCTGTAACATTGGTGAATCTTAATGTGGTAAAGCTTTGTGTGACTTAGAAGTAAGTATCAACTTGATGCCTAAGTCCATTTTCAAGATGCTAGGGATAGGAGAAGTAAGACTTACAACTGTGTCGCTCCAGCTAGCGGATCGATCTTTAGCATACCCCGAAGGAAAGATCGAGGATGTTTTGGCAAGAGTCGATAAAATTATTTTCCCTGCTAATTTTATTATTCTAGATTTTGAAGTAGACAAGGAAGTGCCAATTATCCTTGGGAGACCTTTCCTAGCACGAGAAGAACGTTAATTGATGTGCAGAAAGGTGAACTCACCATGCGAGTTCAAGACGATTAGGTAACTTTTAACTTACTAAAAGTGATGAAATTTCCCCATCCAACAGAAGAGTGCTCAGCTATGGAAGAAATAGAAACCTTGATTTTTATGGAAAGCCATCTTGATGAAGATCCATTGGAGAAAGCTTTAGGTTTGATCCTTTGAAGGATGAAGAAGGTAAAGAAAACATAGTTGTGTTGGAAGCCAACCCAAGGAATTTTATTCAATCCACACGGTTTGAACCGTTGGAGTTGGAAGTTAGAGAATTTGTGCAACCCAAATTGTCAATCGAAGAACCACTTACACTCGAACTAAAGGTACTTCCTTTCCATTTGAAATACGTTTATTTAGGTAATTGTTCTACTTTGCTTGTGATTATTTCAGCCGAACTGACAAAAGATCAAGAGGAGCAATTAATTTCTGTTTTAAAGAAATTTAAGAAAGCAATTGGTTGGACTATAGCTAATATTCGAGGTATAAGCCCTTCATTTTGCATGCACAAAATTATTCTAGAGGGAGGTGAAAAAGCTCAAATTAATGGGCAAATGAGGCTTAATCCTATTATGAAGTAAGTTGTGAGAAAGAAAGTGATCAAATGGCTAGATGCAGGAATCATCTATCCTATTTCAGATAGCTCGTGGGTAAGTCCGGTACAGTGTGTACAGAAGAAAGGTGGAATTACGATTGTTGAGAATGAGCGTAACAAATTGATTCCAACAAGAACTGTTACTGGTTGGAGAATTTGTGTTGACTACAGAAAGTTGAATAAAGCCACTCGGAAGGACCATTTTCTATTGCCTTTTACGGATCAGATGTTAGATCTACTGGCAGGTAATGAATTCTATTGTTTCTTAGATGGTTATTCGGGATATAACCAAATAGTTATCGCTTCGGAAGACCAACATAAAACAACCTTTAATTGTCCGTACGGTACGTTTGCTTTTAGGCGAATGCCTTTTGGTTTATGCAATACACCTGCAACATTCCAACGATGCATGATGGCAATATTCACTGATATGGTTGAAAATTTTGTTGAGGTTTTCATTGATGATTTTTCTGTTTTTGGTAACATTTATGATATTTGTTTGAGTAATTTAGCTAAGGTATTGAAGAGATGTGAAGAGACGAATCTAGTCCTTAACTGGGAGAAATGCCATTTTATGGTTAAGGAAGGGATTGTCTTAGGGCATAAAATTTCAAAGAAAGGGATTGAAGTCGACAAAGCAAAGGTGGACGTAATTGAAAGATTACCAGCCCCAATGAATGTGAAAGGAGTAAAAGTTTCTTAGGCCATGCCGGCTTTTACCGAAGGTTTATCAAAGATTTTTCAAAAATTTCTAAAGCACTGTGTTCGTTGTTAGAGAAAGATAAAGTGTTCGATTTCAACAAAGTATGTTTAAAAGCTTTTAAAGAGCTGAAAAACCAGTTAATCTCAGCCCCAATAATCATTTCACCCAATTGGAGCACACCTTTTGAGTTGATGTGCGATGCAAGTGATTATGCTATTGGAGCTGTGATGGGTCAAAGAAGGAATAAAGTGTTCCACCCCATTTACTGTGCAAGTAGAACTTTGACGGGAGTTCAACTCAATTATACGGTAACTGAAAAAGAACTATTTTCTATAGTTTTTGGTTTTGAAAAATTTTTCTCATATCTTATAGGTACCAAAGTTATAGTATTTACTGACCATGTGGCCATTAAATACTTGCTCATGATGAAAGATGCAAAACCAAGGCTAATTCATTGGATACTTTTACTCCAAGATTTTGACCTTGATATACAAGATAGAAAAGGTGTTGAAAATCAAGTAGCTGATCATCTGTCGAGATTGGAGCATGATGAGGGAACTCGATCACATGTGCCTATCAACGGGAATTTCCTAGATGAGTACTTATTTGAGGTAAGTCAAATTCATGAAACACATTGGTTTGCTGATTTGGCTAATTATCTTGCATGTGGGATAATCCCTTAGGAATTGACATACCAACAAAGGAAGAAATTCCTTCATGATAGTTGGTATTATTTCTGGGAGGACCCGTTCTTGTTTAAATAGTGTGCAGATAATATAATCCGAAAGTGTGTAGTTGAAAGTGAGATTTCTGAGATCTTCCATCATTGGCATTCATCTCCAAGTGGGGGACACTTTGGTGGTACACATACCGCAACAAAGATTTTGCTAGTAGGTTTCTTTTAGCCTACACTATTTAACGATGCTTATACTTATGTGAAGAACTGTGATAGATGCCAAAGGAGCGGAAACATATCATGGAGGAATGAGATGCCCTTAACAAACATTTTAGAGATTGAACTATTCGACATATGGGGCATTGACTTCTTAGGACCGTTTCCTTCTTCATATGGGAACAAATACATCTTAGTTGCTGCGGATTATGTGTCCAAGTGGGTAGAAGCTGAAGCATACCCTACAAATGATGCTAAAGTAGTCATGTGATTCCTACATAAGCATGTGTTTACATGATTTGGGACACCAAGAGCTATTATTAGTGATGAAAGTTCTCACTTTGTGAACAAATGGCTTAAGTGGTTGCTTGACAAATATGATGTGAAACACAAGATTGCTACTGCTTGTCACCCCCAGTCCAATGGGTAAGTTGAAAGAGTGAACTTTGAAATCAAATGTATCCTTGAAAGGGTAGTACACCCTAGCAAAAGAGATTGGTATCGAAGGCTCGATGATGCATTATGGGCCAATCGAACAACATTTAAGACACCGTTAGGGATGACTCCTTATCAGTTGGTTTCTGGGAAGGCATGTTATTTGCCATTAGAGTTGGAGAATAGAGCTCACTGGACTTTAAAGAAATTGAATTTTGATCTTAAGCAAGCTGAAGAGAGAAGGATGTTACAATTGGATAAGTTGGAAGAGTTGAGGTTGTTTTCCTATGAGAATGCCAAAATGTGTAAAGAAAGATAAAAAAAGATAACATGATAGTCATATACGACCTCGTGAGTTTAAAGAAGGTTAGAAGGTTTTATTATTCAATTTAAGACTGAAGTTATTTCTTGGGAAGCTGAAATCCCGATGGAAAGGACCTTATACCATCTATCGAGTTTATCCTTATGGAGCTGTTGAATTATACGACAGTCACAGAGGTACTTGTAACGCCCTAAAATTCCAAAAATCTCGAACTTTCTTTTTCTTCGGTTTCGATAAAAATTGTGCTTAACATTCCGAGTCAAGTGTTAATTATGTGATAGTAGGTCTTGGTTAAGGATTGAGTTCGAATTTAGGGGTAAAGGAAATTATAAGTTAATAGTTAAAAGAACCTTGATGGCAAGAATGTTGGTTTTTAAATAAATGAAGGAGGAATTGGACTCAAGGAGCCTTATGGTGGAGTGGCAAGTGGCATCACATACATGGCAAGGAGGTCTGGGGTTTGAATCCCTCCTTGCTCAAAAGGGGGATTTATTTTTGCTTAACAGATGGCCAGTAGTGGTGCTAGTTATGAACTCTTTAGAGAGTGATAAGAGGAGAAATTTGAGGAGGGGATTAAGGAGTTATCAGGGAGAGAAATTAGGAGATGAGGAGTGCAAAGAGGTGGACCCGAATTGGGAATTTGGGCATGGGAAATTCAGCTATAGACTTTATATATAGGTGCCGAATGTGAGGATGCCAGGCTAATGCCGAATTCTCCCTCTCCTTGTTACTAGAAAACACTTTTTCTAAAAGCCAAAAATCCCTTGTTCTTCATTCTTTCCTTTGTGCCGATTTTCCATTCTTTCCTTACTCAAGATCTCTTTTTGATTCACCTCTGGTTTTAAACGATTTCTCTTTGTGCCAAATAACCTTTTTACCATACAAGTCGCAAGAGCTGAATATCCTCTGAGCTGCCACTACTCTTTCTACTTCGGCCAATTTTAGTGTAAGTGTTTTGTTCTCTCAATTGGTTTTGTTAGTATCGTTTACTCTGTCCCTCACTTCTTCTAATCGGTTTTGGTAGGATTAGTATCGAATCCCAGTCTTTTAGATCTTTGCCGATTTGCTTCTTAGGTGTTGGGACTTTGGTAAGTGTTCTTCACTCCGGTAAGGGTTGGCCGAATCAGCTTTAGTATAAAAGGGTGACATATGTTGGATTCAAGTCACCCATTATGTTTTTAACGATAAAGGTTAATGCAGATCTGGAAAGTACTCGTGGTTAGTGCTCAAGGAAAAGCTATTAATTTCTTGACGTTTCAAGTAAGGTTAAGGTGAGACTTCGGGTTTTGGTAAAGTATTCGATAAGTATGTGGGATTAATCCTTGAGTGATATCAATTGTAGGTTCATGGTTAAGGGGATCACAGCACACTTTATTACCAGGTGTGTACATACACTGCACACACACAGTAGATCAGCAAAAGTCGAAATGCTGAAAAGCCAGAAGTTTGGGTAGGTAGTCTTGTGAGTGCACGAACACTTGTAAGGGGGAAACCGATAGGTTATCTGAGGCCCTATGGGCGATTCCATGGACTTGGACTGTGAATTGGCCAACCGGGCCAGTATCGGCTAAATGGGCCCGATGGGCTGTAGGGCCCATAATAGGCAAAATTGGTAATTGATTTTATGTGATGGAAAATTGTATGAGAGCATGACTGTGAAAGCGATTGGGCCTAATGGGCCATATAAATGTGATTTGGGCCTAATGGGTCAAATGAATGTGATTTGGGCCTGATGGGCCATATGAATGAGATTGGGCTTAGTGGGCCATATGCATGTATGAAGACTTGTTAGGGCTTCGTAAGGGGTTTTGGGCCTAGTATTCGATAACTGCTTAAACAGACATAAAACTTAATTAATTTATTGAGACCGTGGACAAGTCATAGGGTTAAGGTGTGGCAACGGGTATATACATGTCTAGGATTGGATCTAGGGAGAGCTTGGTACTTAAGCGGTCTTAATGAATCGCCTCCTCTTCTTTGGAATCCTACCTGGTGCATAGTATTCGCTCATCTTAGCTCACGGGATTTGTTAACGAGCCAAGGTAAGTAAAAACCATTAATAAAGGAAAATTACTAGAATGCATTTAAGGACGAAAATGACCAAAATACCCCTATGTGTTGAAGGTAAGATTTATGGATGTTACATGTATATCTGTTGCATAAATACGATATTCTGTTTAGGTTGCATTGGGTTGGGAATTGTGGAACAGAGGAAGTATATGAGGATCGCATGGTTGCTTGACAACCGTGGATCCACCGACGACTTTTAAACCCAATATATGAATGAAGGTAGTTCTGCAACTGGGCTACCATTGATGTGTATCGGTTGGGTGGGTTGATATTTATATCCCCACATAATGTGTATCAGGGGACGAAGTTGATGTGTATCAGTTGGATTATTGGGGTGGGATTGCACTGCATTGCATTGCATGTATGATTTTACGGTGATTGACGTTTGCTTAATGTTTGTTGAGGGTAGTACACACTGAGTTTGTGAAAACTCACCCCCCCTCTTTTATATTTTTTTCAGGTGATGCTCAGTAGAGGGTTCGATGTTTGGAGGAACTCGGAGGTGGCCAGCTAGCAAGGCGACTTGGACTTGTTTTATTTAATAGAAAAATCATATAATTTCTAGTTTATTACGTAATTCAGACTGGAATGTAATAAGGCCTTCCCTTTCGTTATTATGTAGATTATTATTTTTATGCGTTGTAATCATGAGAAGTTGAACATGCGTTCCCCAAACCATAATTTGTTTTTCTATGTTTTCGCAACTAAATTTTATTAAAATGACAGGTTTTCATAAATCATATGTTTTAAATAAGCTTTCACGATTGAAAGGAGTTTTTATAAGTTATTGAAGGTTTCTCATTTTAAGGAAGGGTTTTCAATGAAAATAAGGTTTTCGATAAAACACTTCAATGTGACGCACCAGCTTCGGCCATAACCTCCGGGCTGGGTTTGGGGTGTTACATTACGTTTAAAGTTAATGGTCAACGTCTCAAGCATTATTGGGATGGTGAAGTTGAGCGAGTTGAATCATCGTTCAAACTAACAGACCCTTGATTTTTCACAAACTTGTTTTGTAAATAAATAAATAATTAGGATTTATTTTCTTAATTTAGTACATGTAATTAATTCTGTCTAAGGATATTGGAACATAAGCGAGACCGCTGTGACCCCTCCAACCTTTCCTGGAAATTAATTTAATGTAATTTATCGAGAAGAAATTTTCTAATTAAGATTTAAAATTTCTTTTAGTTTCATTTATTTTAATTTTAAATTTTTATGTTAATGAAGGGGGTCAAATTTGGCCCAAGTACTAATCAATTTCTTTAGTAAGATACAGTATGAATTTAAGGCCCAAGACAGCGGAAAACAAGGGAAAATTCCACACCTATTGCCGCCACTTCCATTGCTTGCCGCCCAAGTAACCCTAATGTAGCTAAATATTTGCTACATGTTGCCCTAAATTTTCCCTATATAAAACCCTCTTCATTCTATTATTTTTCATATCCCTCAAAGCCATTTGCTTAAACCCTAAAAAAAACTCCCTAAACTTTTCTCATGTGCCGTCAACCTCAAATCCCGAAAGAAACCCTAGTTCTTTTCTCCAATGCTGAAATCTCCTCTTGCTGTCGCAAAAAAATCGCTGGGGCATCAACGTCGCTGTCGCACGTAGCCATTATCGCTGCCGTACACCACCATTGCTATTGCACATTGCCTTCATCACTGCAAACTCTTCGCCATCGCAAGGTTTGCTGAGCAAGTCCTACCCACTTGCTGAATTCTCTTCTTCCCCTGTAAGCAGAACTTTGCTGAATTTTCAGGAAAATACCATGTCTCCCAAAAGAACTAGATCGTCAAAGACTACTCCTGAAAACTCGATTGTGATCGATGATGAAGTGAAAGAGAGATCTGATACAATTTTCAAGCATCAACCTATGATGCCGGAAAAAGGTTTTAACTTGAAGAGTAATACTTTGATGGTTGTCCCTGTGCCAATTAGAAAGATAATCAATGCTCTCAAGTGGGAATGATTTTGTGATACTCGTTCACTTCCTGATGATGAACTAGCTCTAGAGTTCTATGCAAGTTTGACCACACAAGATGCCACTTAGGTCATCGTTCGGAAGAAAAAGGTACCTCTTACCTCTAAGTCCATCAATGATTTGTTTAACTTACTTGATGTTGAAGAAGATGAGTACTACCCTTTGATGAACAACATCAATTGGGATTTTCTCCAACAAGTACTTGATGTTGTAACAAATCTGGGATCCCAATGGATTATAAGAAAGTATGGGAGCCATTCTTGCCAAAGGGAATACCTAAAACCAGTAGCAAAGGTATGGTTTTATTTTGCTCGCTACAGTTTTATGCCTATCACACACAGTTCCACCATCTCGATGGAACGAATGCTCTTGTTATATGCAATCTTGACAAAAAAGTCCATTAATGTTGGGAAAATTATTCTCAAGGAGATTTATGACTGTGCTAAAAAGAAGACAGGAAGTGATTATTTCCCATCATTAATCACTTCACTCTGCTTAAGTGCTCATGTTAAAACACAAGCAAATTTGAAGGGGCAATATGTCTTAGGGTGCATTACAAGTCATGACCTAGAAAGGTTAGTAGAGAAGGTGCATGAGCTGAATCAAGGTGAGCAAGAAGAACCAACCCGAGCAGTGCATGAGCGGTCAACGAACGCAATCAAATCGAATCAGTTTCAAACACTGAAGAGGAAGAATCTGATAAGGAACCAGTTGAAGACCCTGAACTAAGGGTTGAGCTAGAAGAAGAACCAGTCAAGCTAAGTGTTGAACTTGGATATACAACTCCCTTGCAGACTTCTACAAGTACTTCAAGGAAATCAGAGTTGCCAATGTTGATGGATATGTGCAAGTTCATGCACAATCAATAACAAACTTACTAGAAATATGCAAAAATTAGAGATGATTCGATTCGAAATACTTTTAAGAATATCACTAACACTTTTGTTCCTGAGTTCCTAGATGCTATCTTTGAGACATGGACGGACGATACTGATTATACAAGCGGAGAAGGAGCTAAAGAAGACAAGAGGAATGAGTCAAAAGAATAAAATGGGGGATTCTTATCTTTTATTTATTTACTTATTTATTTTAGGTCTTTAGGAATTTGTTTCTTTAGTAACTAGGATTTAATTTCTACAAAATAAAACATAGCAAGCATGAATAAATGCTTCCTTTAGAATGAAAAAGACTAAGTGATGTGGTAATGGGAATGAACATGTTTAGAATTGGATTATGAGGAAAGACTTGGTATTTAAGCAGTCTTAATGACTCACCTCTCTTTCTTTTTAACCCTACCTGGTGTTTAGTTTTCATTCATTACTTTGTTCTTGTAATGAGAACATTGCTTCTTTTTAAAGAGGGGTGAGGCAAATAATTGCTGATCAAATTTTCAAGTATGTTTTAATTAATTCTTTCATGAGTATGTTGTAATAAATGAATGTTCAGAGAAATTCTTTGTTAATAAGATAGCTTGTATGCAAGCATGAATGATGATTTTATCTAAGTGATTGTGTGCTATCATGAAGAACGGAATGATTGTATGACCTTAGTCTTCAGTAATGTTTGCCATGAAAACTTAGTTTCTTTTGAGATTAGACATGCATAAAAGTTTATATATTTAGAATTGACTTAGTAACTTTCTTGAGGCGAAATCCTAGGAGACATAAAAATCTAAAATGATATAGGCACCATTTTCTTTGGATCGTTTGAGCCTTTTCAAGCCCACCTTATAATATTAAACCCTTGAAACTATAATTTTGAGCTTAAAGGCCTGTTTATTGCAATGGACCTACATTACAAGCCACATTACCATCTTTTTAAGTTATCCTAATTTTGTGCACCTATTTTAACTTAAGTTGTCTTGGTAATCAACATTTGAGAAAATTTTCATAAAGATGTATGTGCTCATGCTTAAAAAAAAAGGGCGAAGAAAAGTTTGCTCAGTCTTCAAAAAGGGAAAAAAATGTATGAGATTAAGTTCAAAATAAGTTTGGGGGTGTCCCAAAGGTTTACGTAAAGAGAAAGGTTGTATTACGAGAAAACCAAGACAGAATTGAAGGTTAAGATTTTGAAACCGAAATATCCTATCTCTTAAAATCCCTACCTTTGATCAAGCCCCATTACAACCTTATAAAAGACCTATTGATTTGATGATTATGTCACCTACATTAGTGGAGAGGAAGTCCTAAGTTCAACATATGAAGATTATAAATAAGACTTATGATTGTGTTGCTTGATTGATTAGAAATTACGTTGAATGAAAGAATATTATCTATGGTTGTGACGTATATTCATACTATGATTCATGTTGGTATATCTTGAAACTTAGTTAAAATTTTTAAAATGTTTGCATATGAATTACTTGTTAATGAAGAAGATTGATGAGCATGAATTTATTAATACATGGTTATAGGGCAATGATTGATGCTGCTTACACTTTTAGCAATTTTGCTTTAGCGAGACCTTGTATTGTGCATGAACATTACTCGGGACGAGTAAT
The DNA here is from genome assembly GCA_025698465.1 of Gossypium longicalyx. Lineage (NCBI taxonomy): Eukaryota > Viridiplantae > Streptophyta > Magnoliopsida > Malvales > Malvaceae > Gossypium > Gossypium longicalyx. Next base: position 38,286,215 of record CM046998.1, on the reverse strand, counting down.
GATTTAAGTTTGGGGGTGTGTAAACTAAAATATATATATGATTTTTCCTATATAAATTATCACCTTTTTACTTAAATTTGTTGTTAAAACCAAGTAATTGTTTAATAAATTAGTGAAATATGTGAAAATATGAAAACAGGACATAGAAATTATTAAAATGTGATTTTATGTTTTATTATATAGTTTTCATGCAAAAAATGACTTATTTTATATTAAATTGAGCATATTATATTTTTATGACATAAAGTGGGCCATGCATGATTAAATTAAATAATAAAATATAAAGTTATATTTAATAATTTATTTAAATATATTTCATTAATAAATTAGGTTTTAATTAATTAAGTAAATTGATTAATTAAAGTGGTTAAATTATTTTCTGTGGTCCTCTAAATTATCTACTATTTTTGGATACGTCTGAGAGCTTTATTTTTATTACAAAACCATCCAAATTGGGGACCAAGTCAACCCAAAATTTGGTTGCACATGGCTGTTCATAAACCATCTTTTGGTTTAATTATACAAGGTCCTTGAAGAGTTGAAGAAATTAGTGATTTGCCCGAAGATTTGCTGGTGACCGAGTCTTTGTCCTGAGTTTTTGTGGCACTCAAATTGACCAAGAATCAAGCAAAATCAGCCACATTCCCTCAATTCATGGCCGGCCACCCTTGGAAGGATTTTTGAAAGATGGACACTCCTATTTTTGGCAAACTAGCTCCCATGCCTCACCTATAAATAAGAGCCTCTTTCTCAATCATCCCTCATCCCTCATCCCTCATCCCTCATTCACCATTCTCTCCTCTCTCAACTCTCTTAGCCCTCATGCCTATCATCATCTTTGCATAAAGATTTTGAGCAAATTAGCCTCTTAAAGAACCCTTGGTCGGCCACCTCAGAGAGCCATCGGCAAAGGAGCAAATGAGCCCTCATCAGTCAGAGTCTTGGGTGACAGCCACTCTGAATTGGGTTTAATATTTCTTACTTTAATTTAATTCAAGAATGTTTGCTATGTGTTCTTTGTTCTTGTCTACAACAATGATAGCTTAATTTTATTTAAGCTAGGATGATTGCTTTGATTTAATAATAATTATTTGATTCATGCTTATAATATTTTTGCCTCAATTGATCATGTTTTCAATTAAAATCAAGTCTGTATTTCGTTCATACGTGATTGAAATGCACCTGAATTAGCTGAGTGATCCTAACCAGACGACGTCTAATGGACGTATAATTGAAATGTGCATGCTCAATTTAGATCCTAATTCGATTAAATTATAGGTTCATAACAACCCTAACCAGGCTCTATTATCTGAACAGTTCCTAGATTTGTGTGATTAAACTATTTCAAACCTAACACATCCCTATTACCTCGCACGAATACTAAGAAACCCTTAGTAGATAAGGATCAGTAAAATGCGTATTTACTAAGTAAAGGATTCTGAAAGAACCTAATGTGGTTTCCAAACTCATGAAAAATCGAGTTGCCATGAAATGTTTTCCGAATATTGATAAGCATGTTGATAATAATTTGAGTTTAGTTAAAGTAATTTTCCTCGCTTATTTATGTTATAATTGTTGCTTATTGTGTTAATTTTGCTAAAATCTATCTCATTCATATAGTTTGCATACTTAGGATAAATTGCATTAAGGATCATTGCATTTAGTTTCATATACTTAATTTTTCATCACTTCATAATTATATTGTTTTTATTTATCAAATTGTTAATATACTTTTACAAATTAAGTGAGTTAGCACAAATACAATCCCTGTGGAGACGATAACTTGATACTTACTGTAACAACCTGATTTAAGGCCTAGTGGAATAGTGGTCTCGGGACCACAAATTCAAAGTCAGAGAGAGACTAGTTTATTATTATTTTGGAGTCATAGCATGTATTTAGTAGTCCATGAAAAAAATTTAGTGCGTTAATTTTGAAGTTCATGAGCCCAATTGTGAAAAAGAACTAAATCGCATAAAATGTAAAAGTTCTAGATTAATAGCTAAAGGTGTCAAATAGCTAGAGAACCAAAATTAAGGGTCTTTAAAGGGAAAATATACCCTTAAAAGAAAGCATAGCCGACCATGAGACAAGGAAATCAATTAGCCAAAGTGTTAGGTTTTGATGACATTAGCAAATTGATTAAAATAAAGAAAAGTTGTCATCTTTTCTTCTCTTCTCCTATACACCACCAAAAATTAGCCATTGATGGAAGCTCAAAAATTTTCAGCCACTTAGTTGACTCATAAGTAAGTGATTTCCATGTCCTTTGTTGATGATTTTTGTATTTTTGAGACCTTTGAAGTATGAGCTTTCAAATGAGGGTTTTTCCATGAATGAGTTTGTTGTATTTTCTTTGTTGTATTTTTGCAAAATGATTAAGATTTTAGGGTTTTTCCATGAATGGGTTTGTGATAGTTGTTGAGTTTTTATGGAAGAATATGAGTCCTAATTGTGTTATAAACAATTTTTGCGAAGGGTGTTAGCATGAAAACACTTAAAGGGACTATTTTGCATAAGTTGCAAAATAGGTGATAAGTGTGTGAAATAGTGAAAATTTTGGGTTTCTATAAGAGTAAAAAGAGTTTGGATAGGCTTGAGATACGAAAAAATTTGATAAAAATCGATTGTCGAGCATAGGGGTAAAATGGTCATTTTTCTAAGGTCTATAGGTAAAATGGTCATTTTTCCTAAGATGTGAATTTTAGATTGCCTAATTGTGTTTAGTGACTAAATGAGTGCATTTCACTATTATAGATCAAGATTTATCGAATCTGAACCTAGACCGGGGGAAGGCCAAGCAAATCGACTAAACTGACTAGCCGTGTGTACTTTGTAATCCGAGGTAAGTTTTATATAAATAATACAACTACATTGCTAATGTATGTGTCGAATTGCATTTAAATTTAATAGCATGAATTGCTTGATTGTAGAACTGAGAAAATATGATGATAATAGAGATAGTAGAGTTCTGGTTGAGGGCTAGTGTAAGACATGTCTGGGGCATACATCGGCCAGATTAGGAGAGCCAATGTAAGACCATGTCCAGAACATGACATCGGTATTGAGATGAGGGCTAGTGTAAGACATGTCTAGGACATGCATCGGCATCGAGACGTAAGCCAGTGTAAGACATGTCCGGGACATGCATCGGCTACGAAATGATAGTCAGTGTAAGACCAAGTCTGGGACATGGTATCGACTTGAGAGATGAGCCAGTGTAAGACCATGTCTGGGACATGGCATCGGCACCTTACCCATGTCTGAGGTTTAATGAATCCCCAGTGATATTCCGAATGGTTCAATGGTGAATGTTATGTTTTTGAACTAATGAGGAAAGTATAACTGTGTTGTGAATGGTACAAGTACCTAATTGGTACGTAAAAGATATGAGCTCAATATATATAAAATATGACTTGTATCGATGGTAGTGAGTAAGTTACACCTTTGCCTACTTTGGTGTTACGAGCATGTTGATTAGGAATAAATGTTGTGGTATACTTATTTATATGCGACTTACTAAGCTTTATGCTTACTACTTTTTCGTTCCCTTTTCTTTCATTGCCGCCTAATTAGCTCAAGGATCACTGAAAGTCAGAGATATCGATCACACTATCAGCCGAAACATTCGATATAGTTAGATTTATATTTTTGAATATGGCATGTATAGTACTTAGACCTTATCATTTTGTGTCTTTGAGAATTGGCCAAATGTGTTGGTTTGGGATAGATCCCACGCTTTGTATTAAGCCTTGAATGATAGCTAACATTCATTTTGAGTTTATAGAATATGCATCTTCAAGGTTGAATGAATGTCTATTGTGGCTGATTTGATTATAGAAATTATGCTTGTTTTGCTATTGGTTGGTAATTATATGAAAATAGGTGTACAAGGGTGGCAATGAGGCTTGGTAAATTGCCTTATATTGTCCACGGGGGTAGACACACGAACGTGTTTCTAGGCCGTGTATGACACACAGTCAGCTCCATGGGCATGTGGTCCGGTTGTATGTCCCCTGCACGTAAAAATTTCAAGTCAGTATACCTGGTAATAAACATACGAGCAGAGACACAGCCGTGTCTCAACCGTGTGGAGGACACGGCCTAGTACACGGGTTTGTGCCATGGCCATGTGACATTTTAGGGATGATGATGTCAGAAATAGAATACCCAGGTTTTTTCATGTAACAACCCTATCTCGTAACCGTCGCCAGAATAGTTAAGGGGCATTACCAGACAAACAGAACATTTTAGACCAATTTTGAATCATAGATATCACATAACATTAATACATAAGCAATCACCAATAATTTGTCCCTTATGATGGTCTATAAGACTTAAAACATAATTTTAGAAAAGGTCGGGACTAAACCGAACACATTAATAAATTTCAGAACTTAGAAAGTATTTCAATTCTGTTGAGGTCTCACGCCCATGTGACCAGGCCGTATGCCTCACATAGGCATCATACACACCCATGTGATCCAACCGTGCCATAATAGAGTATATAAATTGACTTTCTCCCACGGCCAACAGACACGCCCTTGTGCTATGGTCGTGTCATACTTAGCTAGCTATTGACTTGAGCCCACGGCCATATGACACGCCATATGACCTGCCCATGTGTCTTAACCATGTGATCTTAAGAGGTTACTAGTTTACCTACACGGTCACAAGGCACTCCCGTGTTCCCTAACTGTGTGGCACAATGCAGGCTTGGTTTAAGCCAACTTGCCACCCCTTTATGGGTCATTCTTACAAGCAATATTAAACAACATTTATACCAAAATTTTCAGTCAATTCCATGCTCAAAACATGCTTCATTATAACTAAATCATCATCATTCTATAACATATTCAAATCCATATCAAAACACATTTAAAATCTCATTACAACAACATGCCATAATGCTTATTTCATAGCTCACTTATAACACTTTCTAACTCATGCTTAAACTTACCATTTCCTCAACTTGGCATATTTCAAAAATGATTACCACATAGAAGGTCATATATCCATTACATGCATACACAATTTGACATCACAATTATTTACCAAAACTAAGCACAAACATACCATTTGTTAGCCAACTCTCATGGCATAACATATATACATACCAAAGCTTAAATACATAGACATTCTAGCCTATACATGCCATACTGAAAAATATTTACACTTTCAAAAGTACCAAATGAGGTTCGATTGTGTGGTGACAATCCTTGACGATCCCCGAGCTTGCAGTAGTTTCGATATCTATAAAACAATGTAAACACACACAAAGTAAGCTTTCAAAAGCTTAGTAAGCTCGTACTATAAACATCAACAGTATATAAAACATAAACATCAGCACATAAGTATTTATAAAATTCTCAAATCATCTATCAATCTATACCAACCCAATCCATATGTTCATAATAATTCAATGAACTTCACTTGGATGATATCATCTACAACAAAGGTATCATACATACCTGTACCTTCCATACTTATTCACCTTCATCCTCACCTCTTACTTGAGTATTTCAAGACTTTTCGAAACTTATTCATACTTTAACATCCGCACACTTAGTGCTGTAAAGGTTAGCCGAAGCTAAAATGATTCTACACACTTAGTGCCATTTCAACTAATCGAAGCTAAGTTGGTAACGCACACTTAGTGCCTTATATAGCCGAAGCTATTCCAACTCGCACACTTAGTGCTATTTGTAGCCGAAGCTATATTAAATCGCACACTTAGTGCTAAGCATAGTCGAATATCATCATACTTAAATTATAATCAAATATCTATACAATTTATGCATTACCATCGTATTAAAACATAGCTTTAACATTATTTATCATGTACGAACTTACCTTGTACTCGGAATTATCGATTTGAATTGTTTACTCGATAGCCTTCGACTTCCCTCGATCTAAATCCGAATTCCTCCTTTCTTGATCTATATGTATTCAAAATTAACCCTTTTTATTCACCAATTAATTCAATTCAATTCATAAACACATATTTAGGGCATTTTGCAAACTAGCCCTCACATTTTCACATTTCGACACTTTAGTCCCTATTTCACAAAATCACAAAATACACATAATTTGCATATACACAAGCTTAGCTGAATTCTCCTAACCATCGTACAAATCCAAAAATTTCATTTATTTTACATTTTAGTCCCTCAAAAATAACAGCTTTACAATTTAACCCAAATTACTCAATTTCATCAAAAATCCAAAGACAAATCATTTAAGCCCAACATCAAGCTTTTATAATTCATCTATTAACATCTCAAAACTCATAGTTTCATCAATGTTACATTTAAAAATCATCACCAAAATTAGAAATTGAGGCATGGGCTTGATAAAACACATAACAATGATCACAAAAACGTAGAAATCAATAAAAACCAAACTCAAAAGATACCTTAATTGAGCAAAATGAGTACCGAACCCTAGCTATCTCTTTTTATTTTCTTTTTCCTTGAATTTTCAGCAATATGAGATGATAATGGCTTTGATTCATGTTTTATTTTAATTTAATTAACATTAATAAGCCATTTATATTTTTAACCTTTTTATTTTCATTATAATTCCACTATCTCATGTCCATCTATGTCATTTAATCATAAAAATGGTCTATTTACATCATAAATACCTTTTATTTTAAAAGACACATCAATTCAGCACTTAATCAAATAGACAGACACTTTTGCATTTTCTGCGATTTAGTCCTTTTTGCAAATTAATCACACAAACGATAAAATTTTCACACCAAACTTTCACACATGCTTAACCACATATTGTAAACACAGAAAATAATATTAAAATATTTTTTTAGACTCAAATTTGTGGTCTCAAAATCACTATTTTGACTAGGGTATAAACTAGGCTATTACATTGCACATGGGCTAAGAAACAGACGTGTCATGGCGGTGTGAAGGACACGGGCCATTGACACGGGCGTGTGTCTGGCCGTGTGAAAACCCCTGTAGGTGTGAATTAGAATTTAATTCCACACGGGTGTGGGACACGGGCTTGTGCCCTGCGTAAAGGCAAAATTTTCTAGTTGGCTTAAGGACCCAGAATGGTCCCAATTAGTTTCCAATGGTTGATTTGGGACTTGTAAGCTCGTAGAAGAAGTTTAAAGTAGAAATTGATAAATTTTTAATTTGGGCCGAGTCTTGGTGACTCGAGATCGTTTGTATGCATGAAATCAAGTTAGGTAGTACCTTATACTCCGCCCCGACATGGGATACATGTTTAGGGTGTTACATTTAGTGGTATCAGAGCTATGATTTAGTCAGTTCTAGGACTAACCTAGCGAGAGTACGAGTCTAGCTATACATGCCATAACTATATATTGATAGTGTGACGAATCCTAACGATTATAAATTATGTTTTTATATAGTAAATGGATCTTGATAGAGCCATGGCGGATGACGTGGAAAGTAATGCACTGACTCCCGCTGAAGGGATCGCGCTAGTTGAGAGTGAGCCTGTAACTATGGGCCAGGGCAGAGGTGGCTAGAGAGGCCTATCTCCGTATGATAGATGCTTGGTACACGGAGTTTGTTCGTGCAAACCCGAACACTCCACCTCCCCCACCTCCTCTGATTCCTCAGTATGCCCCGCTAGCTTTGTAAGGTGCGGACATATTTAGAAAAGAGAAGCCTCCAGTAGACAAGATCCAAAAATAAGGGGCCGAGGAATTTTGGGCTAACTTAGATAATGACCCGGAGAGAGCAAATTTTTGGCTAGAGAATACCATTAAAGTATTCGATGAATTATCATGCACACCTGAGGAGTGCGTGAAGTGTGCAATGTCACTCCTATGGGATTCAGCGTATCAGTGGTGGAATACTTTCGTATCCGTCGTATCGAGAGAAAGAGTAACTTGGGAATTCTTCCAAGAAGAGTTCCGAAAGAAGTACATTAGCCAGAGGTTCATGAACCAGAAAAGGAAGGAATTTTTATAGTTGAAGTAAGGTAATAAGACTGTGACGGAGTATGAACAGGAGTTTGTGAAACTCAGCAAGTATGTACGGGAATGCATATCCATGAAGCTACTATGTGTAAGAGGTTTGAGTATGGTCTCAATGAAGACATCTGTGTGTTTGTTGGCATTTTAGAGCTACGGGAATTTGTAGCCCTTGTTGAAAGAGCTTGTAAGGCCGAAGAGCTGTTTAAAAAAAGGAGGAAAGTAACTTTTGAGTTGCAGGATTCGAAGAAGAGACAGATGGGGAAATGGCATCAGTCCTCATCCAAGAGATCAAGGGAATTTACTACCTGATCGAATGCTTCGACAGGATATTTGAATAGAAACAAGAACTGGCAGAACACAATATCTAGAGCCCGGACCACTTCGGTCGCGAGTGTCGACAATGCTCGACCAAATAAGTCAGAGTGTTCACAATGTGGAAGACGTCACTTCAGCGAGTGTCGAGGAAACAAAAGGGGCTACTTCAAGTGCGGGTCACTAGACCATTTTATCCGTGATTGTTCTGAGATGAAAGAGAGAGAAAAGAAGCAAGAAGTGAAGGCAAGTGTGCATTGTTGAGGGATAGACCACAAAAGAACCCCGGGAGTGGGGCTAGCAGTAAGGGTGCGATAAGAGATACCACGGTGAAGTTTGAGGGAAGAGCACCTGTAAGGACTTATGCTATACATGGCCGGGAAGAGGCAGAGTCTCCCGATATAATTACGGGTACTTTTTCTATCCACGATATAATTGTTGTTGCTTTAATTAACCTGAGATCTACCCACTCTTACATTTGTATAGAATTGATACCTTGTATAAGCATGCTAGTAGAGTCTGTTGAGTTTGTGATCAAAGTGTCCAATCCTTTAGGCAAACATGTGCTAGTGGACCAAGTGTGTAGAAATTGTTCTTTGACAATTAGGGGTCACTGTTTCCCGGCCAACCTGATGTTGTTGTCGTTTAATGAGTTTGATGTAATCCTTGGGATGGATTGGTTGACTACTCATAGTGTTGTAGTGGACTACGGGAAAAAGAAAATTGAGTTGAAATGTGAAGACGAAAATGTTTTTCGGGTTGGGCTAAATGAGTCAGATAAATTGCCCGTAATAGTATCATCTTTGACTACTAAGAAGTATTTGAGAAAAGGATATGAGGCTTACTTAGCATTTGTGTTGAATACTCAAGTGTCTAAGTTGAAGATTGAATTAGTGCCGGTAGTTTGTGAGTTTACAGACATGTTTTTGGAGGAATTACCCGGATTACCTCTAGTGAGGGAAGTTGAGTTTGGAATCGAGTTGGTCCCTGGTACAATGCCCATCTCGATTGTTCCATATAGGATGGCTCCAACAGAGTTGAAAGAGTTGAAAGCACAGTTGCAAGAGCTAACAGATAAGGGCTTCGCGAGACCGAGTTTTTCACCATGGGGTGCTCCGGTACTCTTTGTAAAGAAGAAAGATGGGTCGATGAGGTTATGCATCGACTACAGACAGCTCAACAAGGTAACAGTGAAGAACAAATATCCTTTGCCAAGAATCGATGATTTGTTCGATCAGTTAAAGGGAGCCACTGTATTTTCCAAAATTGATTTGAGGTCTGGCTACTATCAGCTAAAGGTTAAAGAGCAAGATGTGCCGAAGACTGCGTTTCAGACAAGATACGGGCATTATGAGTTCCTTGTCATGCCCTTTGGTTTGACTAATGCCCCGGCAGTGTTTATGGACTTGATGAACTGCATTTTTAGACCGTATCTAGATAAGTTTGTCATTGTCTTTATCGATGACATATTGGTTTATTCGCGTGACAAGAGCGAGCACGCGTAGCATCTGAGAGTTGTGTTACAAACCTTGAGAGGTAAGCGACTTTACGCCAAGTTCAGCAAGAGTGAATTTTGGCTTAAAGAAGTCAGATTTTTAGGACACATTGTGTCGGGTGATGGGATTAGAGTTGACCCGAGCAAGATCTCGACTGTTATTGAGTAGAAACCACCGAGGAATGTGACTGAGGTCTGAAGCTTTTTGGGTTTAGCTGGATATTACAGACGATTTGTAAACAGGTTCTCTATGATAGCTACGCTGATGACAAGACTGCTGCAAAAAGATGTCAAGTTCGAATGGATAGAAAAGTGCCAACAAAGTTTTGGGAAACTGAAGGCTTTATTGACTGAAGCACCAGTGTTAGTACAACCGGAGTTGGGCAAGGAATTTGTGATATATAGCGACGCCTCCTTGAATAGTTTGGGGTGTGTGCTCATGCAAGAAGGTAAGGTCATAGCATACGCATCGAGAAAGCTGAAGCCGTACAAGAGGAATTACCCAACACATGATTTGGAATTGGCTGCCATCGTGTTTGCGTTGAGAATTTGGAGGCACCATTTGTATGGAGAGAAATGTCGGGTATTCACCGACCATAAGAGCTTAAAGTACTTGATGACTCAAAAGGAGTTGAATTTGCGGCAACGTCGATGGTTAGAGCTGTTAAAGGATTACAAGTTGGTAATAGATTACCATCCAGAAAAAGCGAACGTCGTCGCCGATGCATTGAGTAGAAAATCGTTATTCGAGCTGAGAGCAATGAATGTCAATATGGCTTTGTCTGATGATGGTTCAGTTCTAATAGAGATGAGAGCTAGACCAATGTTTCTTCAAGAGATCTGAGAAGCTCAGAAAGGTGATGAGAAATTGCAAGCCAAGAGAACTTAGTGTAAGTCGGGAATTGAATCATATTTTTGTATTGGTACCGATGGATGTATAATGTTCAATGACAGAGTTTGTGTACCCAATGACAATTAGCTTATTTGGAAGATTCTGAGAGAGGCACATAGTAGCTGTTTGTCCGTCCACCCGGGTAGTGTGAAAATGTACAATGACCTTAAGAAAATATATTGGTGGTCTGTTATGAAAAGAGACATTTCAGAGTTTGTGTTCAAGTGTCTAGTGTGTCAGCAAGTGAAGGCTAAACATCAAGTACCTCGGGTCTACTTCAGCCTATCATAGGCCCCGAATGGAAGTGGGATCGGATCACTATGGATTTTGTAACGGGTTTGCCAGTAACCCCGAAGAAAAAGGACGCTGTTTGGGTTATTGTGGATAAGTTAACAAAGTTGGCACATTTTATACCTGTGCGTACCGACTACTCCCTTGAGAGATTAGCCGACTTGTACATTTCCAAGATTGTGAGGCTACACGGGGTGCCCATATCGATTATTTCAGACAGAGACCCGAAATTTACCTCAAGGTTTTGGAAAAAGTTACAAGAGGCATTGGGAACAAAGTTGAGTTTTAGCACAGCTTTCCATCCACAAATAGGTGGTCAGTTAGAGAGAGTAATTCAGATATTAGATGAAATGTTACGGTGTTACGTCCTTAAGTTTCAAGGTAGTTGGGAAAAATATCTATCGTTGGTTGAATTCGCCTATAATAACAGTTATCAGACAAGTCTGAAAATGGCGCCTTATGAGGCTTTGTATGGGCGAAGGTGTCGAACACCCTTATATTAGATTGAGCTTAGAGAGAGTCAGACTCTCGGGGTTGATTTAGTCAAAGAGACTATAGAGAAAGTTAAAGTGATTCGTGACTGCTTGAAGGCCGCCTTGGATAGACAGAAATCCTATGCAGATTTGAAACGAAAAGAAATTGAGTTTCAAGTCGGTGATAAAGTATTTTTGAAAGTATCTCCATGGAGGAAAGTTCTCAGATTCGGTAAAAGGGGCAAGTTGAGTCCTCGTTTTATAGGACCTTATGAGGTTACCGAGAGGGTAGGGCTAGTTCCCTACCGATTGGATTTGCCACAAAAATTGGAGAAGATTCACGACGTGTTTCATTTGTCCATGTTACATCGGTATAGATCAGACCCTTTGCATGTAATTGCACCGTCAGAGGTTGAGATTCATCCAGATATGACTTATGGTGAGGAGCCGATCAAGATTTTAGCCCGGGAAGTCAAACAATTGAGAAATAAGAGTGCAACACTTGTAAAAGTTTTGTGACATAGACATGGAGTCAAGGAAGCCACATGGGAACTCAAGGAGTCTATGAGAGAGCAGTACTCGAACTTATTCACCGGTAAGATTTTTGAGGACGAAAATCCCTAAGTGGGAGAAATGTAACAGCCCGATTTAGGGCCTAGTCAGAATAGTGGTCTTGAGACCACAAATTTGAAGTCAGAGAGAGATTACTTTATTATTATTTTGGAGTCATAGCATGTATAGTAGTCCATGAAAAAAAATTGGTGTGTTAATTTCGACGTTTGTGAGCCCAATTACGAAAAAGGATTGAATCGCATAAAATGTAAAAGCTTTAGATTAATAGCTAAAGGTGTTAAATAGCTAGAGAACCAAAATTAGGGGTCTTTAAAGGACAAATAGACCCTTAAAAGAAAGCATAACCGGCCATGAGACAAGGAAATCAATTAGTCAAAGTGTTAGGTTTTGATGACATTAGCAAATTGATTAAAATAAAGAAAAGTTGTCACCTTTTCTTTTCTTCTCCTATACACCATCGAAAATCAGCCATTGAAAGGGTTTTGAAAGCTCAAAAATTTTCATCCACTTAGTTGACTCATAAGTAAGTGATTTCCATGTCCTTTGTTGATGATTTTTGTATTTTTTAGACCCTTAAAGCTTGAGCTTTCAAATAAGGGGTCTATTTTGCAAAATTATTAAGAGTTTAGGGTTTTTCCATGACTAGGTTTGTGATAGTTGTTGAGTTTTTATGGAAGAATATGAGTCCTTGTAACAGCCCAGTTTAGACCTTAATCGGAACAGTGGTTTCGGGACCAAAAATTCGAGTCAAAAAAATATTTTAATATTATTCTTGGTGTTTACAGTATGTGAGTTAATATGTGTGAAATTTTCGTGTGAAAATTTTATCGTTTGTGAGCTCAATTTTATAAAAGGACTTAATTGCGTTAAATGTAAAAGTAGCATGCTAAAGTTAAAAGTGTCTAAAAGCTATGGAGCTTAAAAGTTAGGGTCCTTATGTGATTAATGGACCATTAATTAGTTAGTGGAAATGTTGGTTTGGCATTATTGAAATATTGAATTTGAAATAAGGTTATTTGAGTAATTTATGAATATATGTTAATATATTAATAAAATAAAAGTTAAATCATCATCTTTCATGGTTCTTTCAACCGAAAATGAGAAAAGAAAAAGGTTCATGGAAGCCATTAGGGTTCGACAACTTCAAGCTTTAATTAGTAAGTGATTTTGACTCGGTTTTTGATAATTTTTATATTTTTGAGATCGTTGCTTCGAATGCTAGTAAACCCATGCTTCAATTTTCAGAATTTATGTTGATTTTGTGTTTTGCCATTGTTGAAAGTTTGATGATTTTTGTGTTTGATGATGAAAAATAAATATGTATTAATAGATTTTTCATGTTTTGGTTAAATAATGATTCGGTTGATGAATGTGTTTTCGGTTGTGGCTTAATTGGATAAGCTAAGTGATGAATAAATCATTGCTTGTATAATTGGATTTATTGGTGCATTTACGAAGACAAGAATATTCATGAATTATAGTTGATTTGTTAATTATTAAGTTAAGTTTAAGGTGTTTAGTTAATATGACTATTTGGTTATGAAATTGGTATAAAATATTTTTTTATATATAATTTGCTAGCCGAATAGATGAAAAATAATTTGGTTTTGAAAATGACATTTTAGCATGATTCATAGCATGTGAACTTGACATATTTCTATTTGGCATTGGTACTTAGTAAATGACTATTAATAGTTAAATGAGTGGTGCATAAATTATTTTTAAATACAATGGAGATTCGGTCATTTGGTAATGCTTGTGCTTGTATGTACTTGTATATTTTTGTCTAATAATCCGTGTGGAATAACTTGACCATTCAGTAATGGTTGCTAATATTTCATGTTTGGATGTATTAATGTATGTGCATTATATGTGCTGAATCAAGTTGTAAATAAATAAATATATATATGTTACCGATTGAATTGAGCTTTGGAGAATTTGTTCCGAGTGTGAAATAAATTGAATAAATGGGCTACTAAGGCCTAAGGTAAATTCAGTCTAACACGGGTTTGATGAGATTTTGTGTATTTTGTGCTATTTGGAAATAGGGACTAATTTGTGAAAATGTGAAATATTAGGGGCTAATGTGCAAATTGCCCTTTTTATGTGTTTTTTTGGGTGAATTTGAGTATATGTGAGATTAAATAAGTTTAATTTATATTAATTTAGATCAAGAAAAGAGGAAATTAGAATTGGATCGGAAGAAGAAAAAAAAAACCTAAAATTTTCAAATAGTCGTCCCGGTTCGTTCGTCTTCGTCCGTGGTAAGTTTTAAGTAGTCACCTTTAGTATATAATTGATGATGCCTTGATATGTAGATGGATTGTGACCTTTTGGTTCTACTTGAATTAAGTTGTGTGATAAATAATTTATGTATATGACATATAGTTGAATGGGCACTATGGGTTAAGCTTGAATGGTGAAATGGATATGTGATATTTATGTATGACTTTTGAGCCGAAATGTAAATGATGATGTTCATATGGAGCTTGTATCCGAATGTAGCAAATGACTACTAATGTGATATGTTGAATGAGATGTGTTAATATATGATTAAATATGCATGATATTTGATGTATATCCGAGTTAAATCCATGAGCTTAGTGTTTGTATTATATCCGGTTAAATCCATGAGCTTAGTCTTTGGTATTATATCCGGTTTTATCCATGAGCTTAGTGCTTTGGTATTATATCTGGGTTTTATCCGCGAGCTTCGTCTTTGTATTATATCCGGTTTTATCCCGCAGCTTTGTCTTTGTATTATATCCGGGTTTTATCCATGAGCTTTGTCTTTGGTATTATATCCGGGTTTTATCCCGCAGGCTTCGTGCTGGTATTATATCCGGGTTTTATCCCGCAGGCTTAGTGCTGGTATTATATCCGGGTTTTATCCCGCAGGCTTCGTGCTGGTATTATATCCGAGTTTTATCCCGCAGGCTTAGTGCTGGTATTATATCCGGGTTAAATCCCGCAGGCTTAGTGCTGGTATTGTATTCGAGCTTAAAGTCCCACAGGTTCTGTGCTGGTGACTGGATTCGGGTTTTAAACCTAGCAGGCTTAACGCCGGCGATTCAAGTAAGATTATGAATTCGAAAGTTCGAGGTAAACTACTATTGATTATGTATGATACATTATGATAGTCAGGTACGTATTATGTACTCGCATGTGAATTGATTTTTAAGGTGAATTATTAGTATCAAAGAACGATATATATGTGTAAATGATTACTATATCTACGAATAAGAGCATGACCTATTCGATCAATGTCTATCATTATATGAAAGTATGTGACTTAAATTAATTGTACGAGCTTCCAGAGATATCCGAGTATCCTCTTTGTTTTCGAATGGTTCAACTGGTATTCTGAGAAGTAAATAAATATATAAATGTGCATTCGATTCAGGTATGTTGCAATGTTTATGAAATTGAGTAATGAAAGTGAATATGATTATGATCTATGGATATATAATTCAGGTACGTGTGTTTCGATTATGAAATTTAGAAATGAAAGGTGATTATGTTTCAAGTGATAATATGTGAAATATATGACATCAAATGATGTGAATGTATAAATAAATGGTGTGATACATACATGTTTGTTATACGAATTGTGGTCCTATGTTTTGAGCATGGGAATTATGAAATAAGAAACATGGTTTTGGGAAATGGAAAGTAATATATATGTGTAAGATAATATGTGATTTATAAGAAAATGAAATGTGAATATGTGCTCTATATATATATGAAATTGAAATGTAGCCAAATGGATAAGTTATATATGAAATGGTTAGTGAACCATTACATGTTTTGGTTATTCATGTAATGATTATATGCAAAATTTATTTATATGATTGAGTTAACGGTTGTCTTTCAAATGTGAAAACGTGATATATATATATATTCATTGATAAATAAGATAAGAGAAGCTACTTAATGTGGTCATATGAATTTACGAGTACAAGATTGTATAAGTGATTGATGTTTGTTAAATTTGGTTTAATGATAATGATTTGTAAATATCATTGAAATGATTTATTTGCTTATGACTTATTAAGCTTTCTAAGCTTACTCTGTGTGTTTTTCCTATGTTCATAGAGTTTTGGAGACTTGCTCGGGTTGGAAGTCATTGAAGACCACATCACACTACCTAGTTATCACTTCGGTAATTAAAAGCTTTAAGTTTTTGGTTATATGGCATGTATAGGCTAAATTCAATGTGGTTCAATTTGATTTGTATATGTAGCCATGCGAGAATGGCTTGTTAATGATGTTAATGGTTGTGTATATTCAGGCATGGTATAAGCTTATTTTTGAGAAATATGTCTTCATGGTATGAATGAATGTGTGAAAATTTTAAACTGTATGCAAGATTTATCTTTTGAATGTGAGTGAATATTAAAATATAAGTCCGGTAATGCCTCGAACCCTATTTCGGCTTCGGATACGGGTAAGGGGTGTTACAGTCCTAGTTGTGTTATAAACAATTTTTGTAAAGGGTGTTAGCATGAAAACACCTAAAGGGACTATTTTGCATAAGTTGCAAAATAGGTGATAAGTGTGTGAAATAGTGAAAATTTGGGGTTGCTATAAGAGTAAAAAGAGTTTGGATAGGCTTAAGATACGAAGAAATTCAATAAAAATTGATTTTCGAACGTAGGGGTAAAACAGTCATTTTCCCAAGGTCTAGGGGCAGAATGGTCATTGTACCTAAGATGTGAATTTTAGATTGCCTAATTGTGTTTAGTGACTAAATGAGTGCATTTTGCTATTAAAGGTCAAGATTTACCGAATCCGAACCTAGACCGGGGGAAGGCCAAGCAAATCGACTAAACTGACTAGTCGTGTGTACTTTGTAATCCGAGGTAAGTTGTATATAAATAATACAACTACATTGCTAATGTATGTGTTGAATTGCATTTAAATTTAATAGCATGAATTGTTTGATTGTAGAATTGAGAAAGTATGATGATAATAGAGATAGTAGAGTTCCCATTGAACATAGGAAATAAACCA
Source organism: Gossypium longicalyx (assembly GCA_025698465.1). Lineage (NCBI taxonomy): Eukaryota > Viridiplantae > Streptophyta > Magnoliopsida > Malvales > Malvaceae > Gossypium > Gossypium longicalyx. The sequence continues at coordinate 38,269,194 of CM046998.1, read as the reverse complement.
GATATTCATGCCGTGACATTAGGGTCACTTGTGTGAGCTAGTGTAAGACATGTCTAGGGCATGCATCGGCCAGATTATGAGAGCCAATGTAAGACCATGCTCGGGACATGACATCAGCATTGAGATGAGGGCTAGTGTAAGACATGTCTGGGACATACATCGACATCGAGACGTAAGCCAATGTAAGATATGTTCGAGACATGCATCGGCTACGAAATGATAGTCAGTGTAAGATCAAGTCTGGGACATGGAACCGACTTGAGATATGAGCCAGTGTAAGTCCATGTCTAGGACATTGCATCGGCACCTTACCCATGTTTAAGGTTTAATGAATCCCCGGTGATATTCCGAATGGTTCAATGGTGAATGTTATGTTTTTGAACTAATGAGGATAGTATAATTGTGTTGTGAATGGTACAAGTACCAAATTGGTATGTATAGGATATGAGCTCAATATATATAAAATATGACTTGTATGGATGGTAGTGAGTAAGTTACCCCTTTGCCTACTTTCGTGTTACGAGCATGTTGATTATGAATAAATGTTGTGGTATACTTATTTATATGCGACTTACTAAGCTTTATGCTTACTCCCTTTTCTTTCCCTTTTTTCTTTCAGTGCTGCCTAATTAGCTCAAGGATCACTGAAAGTCAGAGATATCGATTACACTATCAGCTGAAACATTCGATATAGTTGGATTTATATTTTTGAATATGGCATGTATAGGACTTAGACCTTATCATTTTGTGTCTTTGAGAATTGGCCAAATGTGTTGGCTTGGGATAGATCCCACACTTTGTATTAAGCCTTGAATGATAGCTAACTTTCATTTTGAGTTTATAGAATATGCATCTTCATGGTTTAATGAATATCTATTGTGGCTGATTTGATTATAGAAATTGTGCTTGTTTTGGGATTGGTTGGTAATTGTATGAAAATAGGTATGCAATGGTGGTAATGAGGCTTGGTAAATAGCCTCATATTGTCCACACAGGTAGACACACGGACGTGTGTCTAGGCCGTGTGTGACACACGGTCAGCCCCATGGGCAGGTGGTCCAGCCGTGTGTCTCCTGCACGTAAAAATTTCAAGTTAGTATGCCTGGTAATAAACACACGGGCAAGGACATGGCCATGTGTCTCAACCGTGTGGAGGACACGGCCTAGTACACGGGCGTGTGCCAAGGCCTTGTGACATTTTAGGGATGATGACGTCAGAAATAGAATACCCAGGTTTTTGCACACGGACTAAGACACGAGCGTGTCATGGCTGTGTGAAGGACACGGGCCATTGACACGGGCGTGTGTCTAGCCGTGTGAAAACCCCTATAGGTCTGAATTTGAATTTAATTCCACACAAGTGTGGGACACGGACGTGTTACCCTTCCACACGGGCGTGTGTCCTGTTTAAAGGCAAAATTTTCATAGTTGGCTTAAGGACCCAGAATGGTCCTGATTAGTTTCCAATGGTCGATTTGGGGCTCGTAGGCTCGTAGAAGAAGTTTAAAGTAGAAATTGATAAAGTTTTAATTTGGGCCGAGTCTTGGAGACTCGAGATCATTTGTATGCATGAAATCAAGTTAGGTAGTGCCTTATACTCTGCCTCGGCATGGGATACGGGTATGGGGTGTTACACTTAATTATTACTTGATATCAACTGTGTACACTTGCACAAACCTGAGCGTTACACCTGCTCCTCAAGCAGTTCCTGAGGTACCATAGGGTGTTGAACCCACTAGAATAGGTATGCCTCCGGTAGATAAAATCCATAAGCATGGGGTGAAAGATTTTAGAGCTACCGCAGATGATGATCCGGGAAGGGCTGAATTTTGGTTGGAAAATACCATCTGAGTTTTTGATGAATTATCTTGTACACCTCTTGAATGTCTGAAATGTGCAGTATCTCTACTGAAAGATACAGCTTATCATTGGTGGAATACCATAACTTCAGCTGTACCAAGAGAGAACGTTACATGGGAATTCTTCCAGGTTGAGTTTAGAAAGAAATATGTTAGTCAAAGATTTATGGATCAGAAAAAGAAAGAATTTTTAGAACTCAAGCAGAGAGACATGACTGTATCTGGGCGTGAACGAGAATTTGTTCGGTTGAGCAAATATGCCAGAGAATGGGTGTAACATCTCGAAATAGGGCCTAAATGGAATAGTGGTTGCGAAACCACAAATATGAGATAGAAAGGTTTATTTCGATTAATTTTTATGACTTACCAAGTGATTAGATGCATGTGTTAGAGTATTGATAAGAAATTTTATAGATTGCATGTTTAATTTGCCTATTAGGACTTATTTGCAGAAGTTGTTGTAACAGCTCGATTTAGGGCCTAAACGGAACGATGGTTTTAGAACAACGAATTCGCAGTTGAAAAATTTATTCCGATTAAGTTTTAAAGTTTATTTATTGATTAAAATATTGTGTAAAAATATCGTTAAGTAATTTTACTGATAAAGTGCTTAATTGGACTTTTAGGACTAAATTGCAAAAGTTGAAAAATATGTGTTCTAATTCATAAGTACTTGATTGAAATGGGGGTTTAAAGAGGAGGTCCTTAAATGGTAATTAGACCATTATATTTTGTTTGGACAAAAATGGGCATGAATAGGACAAAATTTTAAAGAAATGCCTTAAGGGCATTTTAGTCATTTGGTAATTAAAAGAAATAAAAAGGGAAAATAAAGCCAAAGTTGACTCATCTTTTTCATGGAGGCCGAAATTAGCATGGGGAAAGCCATGGCTAGGGTTTTCAAGCTTTCCAAGCTCAATAGTAAGTCCGTTCTAGCCCTGTTTTTCAAGTTCTTTACGTTTTTGGAATCCCGGTAACTTGATTAAGCTTATTCTAGCAATAATTTAAGCTAGGGGATGTAAAATATATCTCTTCTCACCATCCCCATAGTGTATGAGACAAATGTATGCATTTCGATTAGGGTCGTATTCTATGGTTACGATTCTACCATATATGTCTTTTTCATTTCGTCTCATATTTGGAAAAATACCCATAGGTTAAATGTGTTTATTTTGATGTTTTATGGTAGAATATGATTGCTAAAATTATGTTAAACAACTTTTGCTAAGCGGTTTTAAGCAAAAATGAGTAAAACGGCTTAATCGGTAGAAGTTGCTATTGTTCATAACGATGTGTTAGAGTGAGAATTTGATGTTGCCATAGAAGGGAAAAATGATCAGCATGTCACAAAACATAAGAATAAGGGAAAAATGATCAGCATGTCACAAAACATAAGAATAAGGGATGAAGTTTAATTCCCGAGCCTAGGGGCAAAAGTGTAAATATGCAAAAGTGTAGGGCAAAATTGTAATTTTTCCAAAGTTTGAGTTAAAGGCTGTTTTGAATAGTAAATTAATTAAATAAGTAAAATATGATGTTTTAGATCCTGGAGAACGAGATTTGAACCTAGAATTGGAGAAAAATCGAAAATCGGGAAAGTTGGTAAAATGGCCGTTTTAGTATCGAGGTAAGTTCATATGTATAATAAGCATTAATTTATGCATGTTTCAATGTAAAATTGATATATTTACTATGATTTCCGAGGTGTTGAAAGTAAGTATAATTATGATGATTTAAATGTTCAATACTAATTCGACATGGAAATGAGAAAGCATGTAAGTTTGTATGTAAATAATATATTATCTTTATTATGTTTTTATATTTCAGCATATTTTATGTATTGTAGCTAATTTTGAATCATAATTGACTATTGGAAGTATGGAATCAAGTATTAGAAAGAGAGAGAAATCCCGGTTGAACCTTCGGAATGATTGGATGATACAGATGGTATGTAGCTAGGTCACATGTATGGTGCTGAGTGCACATTATGTGTACAAGAGAGTTACGAGACATTATGATGTAGCTAGGTCGCATGGGTGATACTATGTGTACACCATGTAGACAAGAGAGCTACGAGATAAATTGGTTATGTCACATGGGTGGTACTAAGTGTTCACCATGTGTACAAGAGAGCCAAAATTATGTGTACAATCGAGCTAGGTCACATGAGTGGTGCTAAGTGAAGGCCACCATGTGTACAAGAGAGCTTCGATTTTAAACGTGGGCTGTGTGCGATACCATCGTGTATCTGTTATTATTCCGAAGCGTTCAACTGGGAAATTGATTAAATGAAATTGTGTATGACTTTGTGATGATAAGTGTAAGTATATACATGTGTAACTTATGAGCAATATGCTCGATATGTGATTGAAAATTGGAAAGATTGTTATGGGTAAGTGATGAATACAATTGAAGTGTGAAAGATAGAAATTGACAATAAAACTGTTATGGATAGTTGCAGTGACGTGAATCTAAAAATTTACCAAAAATAGTATAAATTGAATCAGAGACTGAATGAGATATAAAATTTAAGCTTAATGAGTCTATTTTCATATAACAAAAACAGAGCAAGCAAAGAAATTCTATATTATGAGATATTTAAGTTTTTGAGAGACTGGTTCAGAATGACTATGTGATCCCCTGTTCTGACTTGGAAAAATCATTAAAAATTGTATAAAAATAATTAGGGGATATAATTTATATGCTTGAAATCCTTAGTGATTCTAGTTTCAAATGAAATAAACAATAACATCCTTTAAATTCTGTATGAGGATAAAATTGATTCGTACTAAAGAGTGGTCAGAATAGTTGAGCAGTGAAAAAGGGGTAACTTCAATGAATAAACTGTACTACTTGGCTAGACCAAAAATTCTGAAAATTTTATGGTAAAAATATAAGTGAATCTAATTCCAAGAAAAATTAACGGTTTGTAATTTGGAGTTCTGTAGCTGCATAAATAAATAATTTAGCTGCTGGTACTCTGCTAGACAGCTTATTTTGAACCTGTTTATGATTGTAATAGTGAAAGTATGTGTGTGTTTGTGATGGTAATATTCCGGGAACATATTGTGACTTCATATAAAGTATGATAATGTATTGTTTATTAATATTTACATACTTACTTACTAAGCTATAATGCTTACTCCCTTCCTTTCCTTTTTCCTATAGTGTCTCAAATGTTAGCTTTGTTGGAGGTCGCCGGAGGTTAAATCACACTATCAAACTATTGATCGATATATAAAGGTTTTAAAGTATTTTTAAGTCTTTGGCATGTATGGAGACTCGTTTAATTGTTACTAAGTTGCTAGGAATTGGCCTAAAATACTGACCTATGTTATTTGAAGGTCTCTATTGTATAAAGTCATTTAATGTAGATAGTCTTGATTATGTTATTAATTAAATGATGCAATTTATGAATGTGCATGCTTGCCTATGTGTGTGGTTGAATTAAAGCATGATATGTGCGTTGTAAGCTCTTTTTAAGGGACAGCTTGAATGTGTTTGAAAAAGTTTTAAATTAGAGTGAAATTATGAATCGATTTTTATACGATGATTAGTGATTAAGTCTGGTAATGCCTCGTACCCTGTTCCAGTGTCTAACACGGGTAAGGGGTGTTACAATGGGTTTTAACCGAGGCTGAGACGTGTAAATGCTTTGAAGAGGGTTTAAATGAAGTTATCAAGTTATTGATCAAAATTTTTAAATAAAAAAATTTGAAGTGTTAGCCGGTCGAGCACACAAAGCTGAGGAATTGAGTAAAGAAAAGAAACAAGCTGAAAGAAAGGCTCGGGTTTCTGGAAAAAGAATTATGAGTAAGTCACAATCATCTACTTCTAAGAAAATAATGAAGTATTATGATCGTGTTACTACCTTTATAGGGTATTCTGGAAAAGAGCGAGGCTCTCAATGCTCTAACTCGATGTCTTCATCGCCATCTGTAACCAGTGTGGGTAGTGTCGATAATCCTAAACCAAAGTGCAAGAATTGCAACAAATTTTATTTTGGGGAATGTCGTTTGAGAAGTGGAGCTTGTTTTCGATGTGGCTCACTTGACCACTTTCTCAGAGATTGTCCAGAAAGAGTTGAAAAAGAAATAGAACTAGTTCCAAAGCTGGGTAATCTTGTTTCGAGGGGCAGACCACCCCATCACCCCTGTAATGTTAGTGGTAGTCGAGGTACTACCAGGGATACAACAATTAAATCTGAGGCACGAGCACCTGCAAGAACATATACTATTCATGCTAGAGAAGATGCTTCTACTCCAGACGTCATTACTGGTACATTTTCTCTACTTGATACTGATATTATTGCTTTGATCCTGGTTCCACACATTCATACATATGCATAAACTTAGTGTCTATTAAAAATTTACCTATTGAATTCACTAAATTTATGGTTAAAGTTTCAGATCCCCTGGGCCAGTGTGTTATGGTGAATAAAGTCTGCAAAAACTATTCATTGATGGTAAAAGGTTATTGCTTCCTGGCTGACTTGATGTTATTGCCATTTGATGAATTTGATGCGATTTTGGGAATGGATTGGTTAACCCAATATGATGCAGTGGTGAACTGTAAATAGAAATATATTGTATTGAAATGTCAGAGTGGTGAATTACTTCATGTTGAATCTGAAAAACTGGATGGATTAACTAATGTGATTTTAGCAATATTAGCACAGAAATATGTTAGAAAGGGTTATAATGCTTATCTAGCATATGTGTTGGATACTAAAGCATCTGAGTCAAAGATTCAGTCAGTGCCGGTTATATGTGAATTTCCTGATGTACTTCTAGAAGAGTTACCTGGTTTACCATCGGATAAAGAAGTGGAATTCTCTATAGATATTGTTCCGGGTACAACACTGATATCCATAACACCTTATAGAATGGCTCCCACTAAATTGAAAGAGTTGAAAGTACAGTTGCAAGAATTAATTGACAGAGGTTTTGCTTGACCTAGTTTCTCACTTTGGGGTGCATCGATTTTGTTTGTAAAGAAGAAAGATAGATCATTGACGCTGTGCATTGATTACAGACAACTCAACAAAGTTACAATAAAGAACAAGTATCCATTGCCTCGTATTGATGACTTGTTTGACTAGTTAAGATGTGCCACTGTATTTTTAAAAATTGATCTCCGTTCTGGTTACTATCAACTACGGGTAAAAGATTCAGATCTGCCAAAGACAACTTTTAGAACCAGGTATAGACACTATGAGTTTCTTGTGATGCCATTCCGTTTGACAAATGCACCTCTAGTGTTTATGGATCTGATGAACAAAATTTTTAGCCCATATTTAGACAGGTTTGTGGTCGTATTTATAGATGATATTTTGGTTTACTCCCGAGATGAAAATGAACATACAGAGCATTTGAGAATAGTGTTGCAAACCTTACGAGAGAAATAATTGTATGCCAAATTTAGTAAATGTGAATTTTCGCTACGGGAAGTTAGTTTTCTTGGGCAGATAGTATCTGCTGAAGGTGTTTCTTGGGCATATAGTATCTGCTGAAGGTGTCAGGGTGGACTCGAATAAAAATTCAGCCATTGTTAACTAGAAGCCACCAAAGAATGTGTTTGAAGTCCAAAGTTTTCTAGGACTAGCTGGTTATTATCGGAGGTTTGTAAAAGGTTTTTCAATGATAGATTCTCTGATGACCCGTCTATTGCAAAAAGATGTAAAATTTGAGTGGACTGATAAATGCAATTAGAGTTTTGACAGATTAAAATTTTTATTGACAAAAGCTCCAGTGTTAGTTTAGCAAGAATTGGGTAAGGAATTTATAGTTTACAGTGATGTGTCATTGAATGGTTTAGGCTGTGTTTTGATGCAAGAAGGTAAAGTAGTTGCCTATGCTTCAAGATAGCTAAAACTCATGAAAGAAACTACCCGACACATGATCTTGAATTGGAAGCCATAGTGTTTGCATTGAAAATTTGGCGGCATTACCTGTTTGGTTGAAAATGTCACATATTCACAGATCATAAAACTCTGAAGTACTTGATGACATGGAAATATTTGAATTTGAGATAGCGCAGGTGGCTTGAATTACTGAAAGATTATGATCTGGTTATTGATTATCATCAGGGAAAAGCCAATGTGGTTGCTAATGCTCTGAGCATAACATCCTTGTTTTCCTTGTGAGCTATGAATACTTGATTGTAATTATCTGACGATGGTTCAATTATAGCTGAATTAAAAGCTATATCGACATTTTTACAACAGATCTTTGAAGCTCAGAAAAATGATAGTAAGTTGCAAGCAAAATGGATACAAAGTGAATCGATTCCTGACTCAAAATTTCAAATCGGGACTGATAATTGTTTGTTATTTAGAGGCAGAGTATGTGTACCGAAAGGTTTAGAACTAGCATAGAAGATTTTGCACGAAGCTCACAACGGTAAAATGTCTATTCATCCTAGTAGTAATAAAATGTATAATGATATGAAAAAGATGTACTGGTGGCCAGGAATGAAACAGGATATTTCTGAGTTTGTATCTAAATGTTTGATATGTCAGCAAGAAAATGCTGAACATCAGTTGCCTTCTGGGCTATTACAGCCAGTTATGATACCAGAATGGAAATAAGAAAGACTTACCATGGACTTTGTATCGGGATTACCCTTATCTTCAAAGAAGAAAGATGTCATTTGGGTGATTGTTGATCGGTTGACAATGTCTGCACCACTTTATTCCAATACGTATGTAACAACCCGGTTTTAGCTAAATCAGAACAATGATTTCAAAATAAAAAATTTGAGGTCAAAAAATTATTTTAATATTATTTTTGGTGCTTATAGCGTGGGAATTTATATGTGTGAAAATTTCATGAGCTAATTTAATCGTTTAATAGCTCAATTTGAGAAAAAAAAAACTTAATCGCGTAAAATGCAAAAGTTGCATTCTATATGATAAAGGTGTCTATTTGCTATGGCTTATTAAATGTGAAGTCCTTATGTTGTAAATAGACCATTGATAGTGGGAATGGACATAAATGGTCTTATATTTGATGTTTTAAAATGGTTTTATTAAGGTTAAATTGGTAATTTGGTTATTAATGTTATTATTAATAAAAGAAAACCAAAATTTGGCTTCATTATCATCATATTCCACCGAAAATCAAAATAAAATAAAATATTGAAGCTCATTTAGGGTTCAACACTTGTGTAGCTTAATTGAGGTATGTTTTGAGCACGATTTTTGATGATTTCTATGCTTTTGTGATCGTTGCTTCGTGTTCTAGCTAGCCCATGATCTAATTTTTGAATTGGTTGATGATTTTGTAAGTTTCCTTTGATGAATTCATGTGTTTTATGATGTTTGATGATGAATTATGAAAGCTTGGTGCTTGATATACATGTTTTGTAAAGTGATTTTGAGTAAAAATGCATATTAGGGATTAAATTGAGAAAATTGTAAATTGAGGAGTTAAATTATGAAATAAATGAAAGTTTTGGGCTGCTAGGGGTCCTTAGGAAATTCGGCTACCATGTAATTGAATTTAATTGTGTGAATTTGGTATATTTTTGAAATAGGGACTAAATTGTAATAAATGTGAAAGTTTAGGGCCAAAGTGTAAATTGGCTTAAATATACGTTTATGGATGAACTTGAAAGATTATGTGATTAAACGAGTTGAATTGTTATAATATAGAACAAAGTACTCGACTAATCGACTAGTTTTGTCGTTTTTACATCTGAGGTAAGTTCGTACGCGATAAACATTGTTACAATTATATTTTTATGCTTTGATATTTCATAAATTGTATATACGAGACTACGGTAATATTCGAAGACAAATTGATTACGTCTGGCACTTATGTGCAAGATCAAGATAGCTCCAGCTTTGTAATGCACTTAGTGTGCGAGGTTATAATAGCTTCGGCTATGTTATGCACTTAGTGTGAGAGATTATAATAGCTTTGGCTATGTTATACACTTAGTGTGCGAGATTATAATAGTTTCGGCTATGCTTTGGCACTTAGTGTGCAAGATATTGAGTAATCGACAATATCACGAGAAAGTATGAGTTCGATATGAATTTGTACAGGTATGTACACATAAAGCATGAAATTCAAATAGAAGAAGTCATGAAGTTATATATAGTATAAGAACAAGAAGGTGAAAGGTTAGTTAATAATCAGGAGTTACATGTTATTATGTTTAGATTGGTGAATGATATATTTGTGATTAGATAAGTTTATATCATACGAACTTACTAAGCTTTTAAAGCTTACTTTGTGTGTTCATTCCATGATTTATAGATTTTTAAAGCTAGCTCAGACATCGAGGATCATCAGGAACCATCATCACACTATCGACTATTTGTTGGTATTTTTGGATGCTTGTAAATATGGTATATGGCATGTATAGGCTAGTTAGTTAATGTTATGTTTTGAGATTTGATTTAGCCATGAGATTTGGCTTGTAAATGTTGGTGTATATTGCCATATAAGTTGGTTTGAATTATGTGTTTGATAAGTGATATATGTGATGTATATAATGCCTTATATGTTGGCTTGTTTTGGTATGATTGCCATAGTTGTTGATATATCCAAATGGTTGTTCATTTGGTTAATTAGTAGTTGATGTATTAATGCTTGGAAGATTGTCATATTGTGGTTTGATTTTGAGATGAAGATATGATGCAATTTGTGTCATTATATAGATGATAATTTGATGAGTAAATGTATTTAGTAGTTATGTGAGATTGATGATTGTGGCATATTGATTTGGTATGTTTTTGAATTTGGAATTAAGTAGTTGAAATGGTTGAATATAGATGACATGATATGTGTATGCATTGGCATAGTTTGGATGCCTATAAGTGTATGGAAATGGTACCAAATTGGTTGCTATGTGTGCATTACAGAAGGGTGAAAATTGGCTTTTCAAATGACCTATTTTTTTCCACACGAGCAGAGACACAGGCGTGTGTCTCAGCCATGTGTGACACACGGTCATACTACACGGCCGTATGTCCCCGGGGTACCCTTTCGAATTAAGGCAGTATACCCTACAGTTTTGACACGACCTAGACACATGAGCATGTCTACTAGCTGTGTGTGACACACGGATTGGCACACAGGTGTGTGGCCTGCCGTGTGACCCAAGTCAGTAACCTCCTCAGTTTTCCCAAGGCCATGGCACATGGGCGTGTCCTCGGCTGTCTAGTACAAGTTAGTAAGTATGCCCTGTGTTCACACGGCCTGTGACACGGGCATGTCTGGTGGTCGTGTAAGGCACACGGACGTGTGATCTTTAAATGCAAGACAGTGTATTATGGTCCTGAGCCACTTCTAAGCATGTTTTATGGTCTCGTAGGACCTTATAAAGGACAATGTGATTGATATGAATGGATTTTGATTATGATTGCATAAATGTATGTGAATGAGGTGTGTTATTCAGTAATGCCTCGTAACCCTATTTTGGCGTCGGATACAGGTTAGGGGTGTTACATTTAATTAGTATTAGAGCCATGGTTTAGTCGATTTTAAGACTAACATAGCGTGTGAGAGTCTAGCTATACATGACATAGATATAAACTGTGATAGTGTGATGATTCATGACAGTTAAAACATGTTTTTATATAGTGAATGGATCCCGATCGAGCCGTAGCTAATGATGTCGAATGTAATGCACCCGCTCCTGCTCAAGGGGCAGCGCCGGCCGATTCTAGGCCTATTTCAAGTAGCCAAGGGGGAGAAGCTAAGCAAGCCTTTTTCCAAATGATGAGTGAGTGGTTTACGGAGTTCGTTCAAATAAACCCAGCTACTAAACAACCTCCACCCCCACCTGTTCCTCAACAAGTCCCAGTTGTGCCACAAGTGATAGATCCGATTCGATTCAGTAAGCCACCTGTTGATAAGATTCCAAAACACGGGGCTGAAGAGTTTTGGGCTACAATTGATGATGATGTTGAGAGGGCTGAGTTTTGGCTTGAGAATACGATTTGAGTATTTGAGGATTTATCTTGTATTCTTGAAGAATGTATCAAATGTGTAGTATGTTTGCTTAGAGATAATGCATATCTTTGGTGGAAAATGTTGACATTGGTGGTTCCTAGAGAAAGAGTTACTTGGGAGTTTTTCCAATCCGAGTTTCGAAAGAAGTACATAAGCCAAAGATTTCTCGATTAGAAACATAAAGAGTTTCCAGAATTGAAACAAGGACGAATGACTGTCATTGAGTATGAAAGAGAGTTCGTATGTTTAAGCAAGTATGCTTGGGAATATGTTTCCTGTAACACTTCTAACCTGTATCCGTCACCGAATTAGGGTTATGAGGCATTACCGATTATATCATAATTCATACAGATATTTATTAGACTTCATCTTCTTAAAATTTATTCACATCAATGCTCGTAAGTTAATCAAATATCGAATCTTTAAATTAAATCATTCACAACATTTTAAAAATAATACATAATCCAACACATATCAAAACAAATTTCATAACAAAGAAACAAGTCTCAATTCTAACCTTTATATTCATTTATGATGCATTAATATAATAGTCGAAATGGGATTTACATGTTTTGTACATTTACGCAATTTAAAAACATGCATTCGGTTATAAATACAAATATAAATATATACTTTATCACATTTAACTAAAGCATTACGGCAAGTCACATTTACGATTTAGCGTACAACCAAACATAATAGAGGAGCTAACAAATATTACCAAGTTCAAGCACAATTCACTGTATCCACATTAACCATTACACAATCAAGCATATATTCATCATTTTTCCCATTTCCAATTCATGTGCATTTCATTATAACCACATTTTAGCTTTTGAACACAAATAACATTTAAATGTATACCTAATTTGCATATAATAATAATAAACTTAAAATTCATGTTTCAACCTATTAGCTAATCCATTATTTGGTTATTAAATCCAGCCTCAATTAGTCTCACCATTATCAAATCACATGCCCACAATGAACCATATACCAAGCCAAATTTACTACTAAATATATATATATATATATAACACTTATAGTATTCAATCATTTCACTAGCAACTTGACCTTTATATACAAACCACAACCAACATGTCATAAACATATGTATATGTTTTGCCCATCACTAACCGATTATAAAGGCTCATCATTTTATACCTTCAAGCCAATTCACAAGACAAATTACACATCCTAAATAAGTCAATATAATAATTAAATTTACATGTACTTCTATCCATGCATAACCTTAGCCAAATCACCCAAAATCACAACCAAGCATAACCGTCATCAAAACGAAGCATTAAATCCGAGCATAACAAATTATTAAGCCATTTTCGCATGGCTCATGGTTACATTAACCAAAATTGAACATTTCAAAAGTAAAATCCAGCCTATACATGCCATAGTTTTAAAAATTCAGCTTATAAAATATCGAAGACAGTCGATAGTGTGATAGACTTTGACGATGATCCCCGAGCTCGTAATTTGACTCCAAAATCTATATAACAAAGGCATACATAAACACATACAATAAGCTATCTTAGCTTAGTAAGTCATTAGCAAATAAATAATTCAATAATATAATCAACTCAATTTAACTAAACCAGGTTATAATATCATTATCACATTTAGTCTCAAACTTACAATCTCATAAATAATATGTACTTACATACATAAATGTTTTCTTGGCCGAATGCTCATATAATTATATTAACAAAATATCATTCAACTTTCAAAGCCAAAATGTCATTATATAGCCAAGTATATTTACACTCATATTTACAAATTCATGAATCAAAATACAACATCATATACAAACACTTATTATATGGCCGAATATACATAATCTCTTATACACATATTCAAGAATCATTTAAAAAATCTTCACATTATTTATTCAAAAGACCGAATATACATTCCATATTCACATATATTCTTCACTTATATTACATATTAGTTGCAGCAAATATCAAGTAACTTACTTACCTTATTTCAAGCAGGTAATAAGCTAATTCATACATGATCATTTTAGCTCTGTAACACCTCAAACCTGGCCCAGTTGTTATGACCGAATCCAACGGTGTCACATTGAAGGGTGAAACGTAAAATTTGATGTAGTTGAAAAACCTCAAAATAATTTGATTGATGGATTGATTAAAATTTTATGTTGTTAAAGAAAGTCTTAGTTTTTATAAACATTAAAGTAAAATTTCGTGTTTCAAATACAGCGGAAGCTTTTCTTGAAAAATGTTTGTAAACTACATTTGGTTTATAAAACATTGTCATCTTTTTAAACCACGAGTCTTAAAACTAGAAGTTAAGCAAACAATATGATAAAATCCAGAAATTAAAATAAACCGGAGAAAGGCCTTATTACAACAAAACCAAAATAAGCGAATACGTAATTAAGATAAAGTAATTCAAATATTGAAATTTAACTGTCCGTAGTGTGGCCACCTCCGAGTCTTCCGAAACATCGAACCGTCTCTTGCTAAGGATTACCTGAAAAATTAAAAGCAGGGTGAGTTTACTAAAACTCAGTGTGTAATCCCCTAAAATAAAAGCATTCAGTAAGATAATAGAATGTAGAGGTAGTTTGGGCCTGAGCCCTGTTTTAGAAATAGAACAATGTGGGCCTTAGTCTAATCTGATAATAGATGTGGGCCTAAGCCCAATCTGATGATCGTAAATGACGAGAATACATGTGGGCCTAAGCCCATTCTGATGGATGATGACATCGTATGAACCGCAATGAGGCAATAATGTAATCCATCCCAATCCAACCAACACACCACCCGTACCAACCAATACACCATGTGGGGATAAAATCGACCCACCCAGCTAGCACACCAATATCGCAGCATAGCTGCCAGAAATAATAACGCAACAAACCTGCCAAAAATATACATGGCTTACAGCCATCAGTAGCGGTAATATGATCGACACAAGGCCATTAGTAGCTGTAATATGATCGGCACAAAGCCATCAGTATTGTAATATGATCGGCACTAAACCATCATCAAGATGGCACAAAGCCATATTTAGGTTGGCATAGAGCCATAATCAGATTAAACAGCATTAAGCTGTCTGTCGGTCCACAGTCGTCTCGTGCGACCCGTGCGACCTCAACAGGTCAATACTTGATCCATAGTCGTCTCGTGCAGCCCGTGCGACCTTAACAGGTCAATACTAGATCCATAGTCGTCTCGTGCGGCCCGTGCAACCCTATCAGAATAGTCCTTCCTCCATATCAATGTCCCAACCCCATGCAATATGTCGTGTATGTCATGCTCAATCATCACACGTGTATGCAGAATGGCCATGCTCAGTAACAGTCATTTAAACATATATTAAAAGCATATCAGTTTTACAACCACAATCAAGTCAGTTAAAACATAGTCATACAATCACAGTCAAATCAGTCAAATTCATAGTCTAAGTCGGTCATTTACCCACAAGGGCAAAACAATCATTTTACCCTACAAGGGCATTTCGGTAATTTTACACTACAAGGGTAGTTTAATAATTTTACACTACAAGGGTATTTCTGTAATTTTACACTACAAGGGTATTTCTATAATTTTACACTACAAGGGTATTTCGGTAATTTTACACTACAAGGGTATTTCGGTAATTTTACACTACAAGGGTATTTCAATAATTTTACAGTCTGGGGTCTTAACGACCCAACAGAAGGTCCACCATCGCCTTAAGTGACTTAAGTAACCTAAACAGACCTAACGGTGTAAATGGGCCTAAGGCACATACTTGGCCCAAGTGGGCCCACACTCTCGTGTGGCCCATTTAGCCCAGAAACAGCCACAACTATGCAAACGTCACAGTCCAAACAACACTTACCACATCACATACATTTTATCCGTGTGGGCCCACAAACCCACTAGCCCCACACGGCCCATTTCGGCCCAACGAGGCCTAGAACAGCCCAAGACCACGAGAGCGCTCGTGGTGGCCTCTACAGTCTAATGCCTATGTTCGTGGGCTCGGTTCACCACATGTCCGATCACACGTTCGTGTGGCATTATATGCCACATTTTCGGCTTTTTGGCATTTTGCCGACCTACAGTCCAATCAGCATGGAATAGACACCTGTTGCGAAAACTGCGCTAAGATCCACAAGCTCCGAACTTGATTTAGTTAAGATATACCATAAGTCTCCTAACAATAGGATTTTAAAACTCCCTCTCTATCCCACTTAACGAAGAGGTTTTAATCACTTACCTTGGTCGATCACCTACAAATCTCACACTTAATCCTTTACAAGAAATAGTCTACAGATCCCCTTTAGAGATATCCTGCAATACAACTAAGACTTTAACAACCGTATCCATTTACTGACAGATCAAAGGTTTGCACCAATTGTATAACACTTACCAAAATGTTGACCAAAAGTGAAGAGATACCACTAATCGGCCTGCCAGAGTATGCCCTTACACCAAGGCACAAAAAGGAACACCCACCCCTGAGATGGAAGATTCGACTACTTCCAAAAGTGAAAAGAGAAAAGAAACTCGAAAAAAAGAGAGTTAAGGAAACAGTATTTAGCCTAGATACTTAAAGAAAGAGATGATAATAGAAAGAATAGAATTTAAACAACTCACCGATTGACCAAAGATCAACCGTAAAAACCAAAAGCAGAAGTAGGGAGAGAGCAATGCCGTAATGGCTCGAATATTAATGGTGAAAGGATGACAAGAAGAGAGGAGATAATAAAGTTTATTCAGCAAGAGATCAAAAGAAAAGAGAAATAGTTTGAGGGATAACTGAGAGGAGAAGTATGGGTTATTCAACAAGATATCAAAAGAGAAGAGAAATAGTTTGAGGGCTAACTGAGAGGAGAAGTATGGGTTATTCAGCAAGATATCAAAAGAAAAGAGAAATAGTTTGAGGGATAACTGAGAGGAGAAGTATGGGTAATCAAACACTAAAAGAAAAAATGGAGAAAAAAAGAGACAAAAGAGGAGAAAATGGCATAATCGGCTAGAGGGAGAACAACCAAAAATATTGATTGGAGACGGAGAGTTAAGAGCAAAATGGTAACAAGAAAACCAAAAAGTAGTTAAAAGAGCACAAAATGAAAGAAAATACACAAAAATCAACACTACATTTGGCTTCAGAACAAAGAGTAGCCAAAAACCCGAAATGGAGAGTCACACTCCTACTACTAAGCTGAATTCGTGAGTGGTTGATGTCCACCAACGTCCACAACTCTTCCCCTCATCAAAAATCCCTTAATTTTCTCCCTCTATCTCTCCTAAAAATCTTCCTTGATTTACTCCACCATCTACTCTTTGACCAATTCAAATTCCTCCTTCCAGAGTTCCAGTCCACTTCTGCTTCTCATAGGGCAAGAGTAGCAAAATAAATACTCTTTTTACCTTCCCAAGACTTGAACCTTAGACCTCATGCAACTACCACACGCCACTTACCACAGGACCACAAGCTCATTTGTGACACTTTTTAACCACAATTAAATATAAGGCTCACTTGCTAACCCCAGAATTCATTTAAGAGGAAAACTAAAAATTTTGCTAAAGCCCAGATTTGAACCCAGGACCCCTAAAACTCTCCCAACTACTCCTAAAATACTTAACCAATAGAGCAAACATTTTATTTGTGATATTTATTGCACACATAAACTTTTATGTGCAGTCTCTTAGCGGCTCCCATGCACAAGGCCCAACACTTCTAGGCCCAAAAATTTGGAGCGTTACAAGCTCGTTTTACACATTCGATCATGTAACAGCCCGATTTTGGGGCTAGTCGAAATAGTGGTCTCAGGACCACAAATCCAAAGTTATGGAAAGTATTTTATTATTAAAATAGAGTTATAGCATGTTTAAAATGGTGCATGAAAAATTTGGTGTGCTAATTTTAACGTTTGTGAGCCCAATTGCGAAAAAGGACTAAATCGCATAAAATGCAAAAGTCCTAAATTGATAGCTAAAGGTGTCAAATAGCTAAGGAATGAATTTTGGGGGTCATTAAAGGGAAATTAGACCCTTATAAATAGGGTGGCCGGCCATAGGAGATAATGAGTTGAAATTTTCAATGTTAGGTAGTTGATTTTTGACTTTTTGACTAAGGTAGAAATAAAATAAAAGAAAGGTGATATCATCCTTTTTCACCATTTATTCTCCACCAAAAATTCAGCCATTTTTTGGGGTTTTAAGAGCTTAAAATTTCAGCAACTCATCCCTCTTGCAAGTAAATGATTTTAATGAGTTTTCTTGAAGATTTTTACATTTTTGAGACCCTTGAAGCATAAGCTTTCAAATGAGGGTAAGGGTTTTAGCATGAAAGGATTTGTAAGGTTTTCTGAGTTTTTATGGAAGAAAATGAACCTTGGGTGTCTTATAAACTTTTATGAAAGGTATTAGCATGGAAACACCTAAAGGGACCATTTTGCATAAGTTGTAAGATAAGTGATGAATGTGTGAAATAGGGAGAATTTGAAGTTACTATAAGAGTAAAAAAAAGGTTTGGCCAGGCTTGAGATACGAAGAAATTTGATAAAAATCAATTTTCGAGCATAGGGGAAAAATGGTCATTTTGCTAAGGTCTAGGGGCAAAATGGTCATTTTACCTAAGATGTGAATTTTAGATTTGCCTAATTGTATTTAGAGACTAAATGAGTGCATTTTTCTATTATAGATAAAGATTTACTGAATCTGAACCTAGACCGGGGAAAGGCAAGCAAATCGACTAAACTGACTAGTCGTGTACGTTTTGTAATCCGAGGTAAGTTGTATGTAAATAACACAACTACATTGTTGATATATGTGTTGAATTGTCATTGAATTGATATAGCATGGTTTGATTGATTATGAAGTTGAGAATGTATATTGAAATTGAGATAGTAGAATTCCCGTTGGAACCCTAGGAAATAAACCGGATATTCATGCCGTGACATTTGGGTCACTAGTGTGAGCTAGTGTAAGACATGTCTGGGACATGCATCAGCCATATTATGAGAGCTAGAGTAAGACCATGTCTGGGACATGGCATCAGTATTGAGACGAGTGCCAGTGTAAGACATGTTTGGGACATGCATCGACCTCGGGACATAAGCCAGTGTAAGACATGTTTGGGACATGTGTCAGCTATGAGATGTGTCAGTATAAGACCATGTCTGGGACATGGCATCGGCACGGATGTGCGAGAGCTAGTGTATGACCATGTCTGGGACATGGCATCAGCCTCGATGATGCTAGTCAATGTAAGACCATGTCTGGGACATGGCATCGACACCTTACCCTATGTTTGAGGCTTATGGAATATCCGGTAGAGTTTCGAATGGTTGAACGGTGAAAATTATGAATGTGAGTTAATAAGGAAAGTATAACCATGTTGTGAGTGGTATAGGTACCTAATTGGTACATAGAAGAAATGAGCTCAATATAGTATATGTGACTTGTATGGATAGTAATGAGTAAGTGTGCTTATGCCTACCTTTGTGTTATGAGCATGATGATCATTGATGAATTTGTTGTTGTGTATTTATTTATATGCAACTTACTAAGCTTTTATGCTTACTCCCATTTCTTCCTATTTTTCTTATAGTGCTGTCTAACTAGCTCAAGGATCACCGAAAGTCAAAGATATCGATCACACTATCAACCAAAGCCTTCAGTGTAGTTGGATTTGTATTTTTGAATAGGGCATGTGTAGGCTTAGACTTTATTATTTTGTGTCTTTTAGAAGTTGGCCAAATGTGTTGGCTTGGGATAGATCCCACACTTTGTATTAGGCCTTGAATGATGGCTAACATTCATTTTGGGTTTATAAAAGATGCATTTTCATGGTTGAATGAATATCCATTATGGCTGATTTGATTATAGAAATTGTGCTCGATTTGATATTGGATGGCATTAGTATGAAAATAGGTATGTAAGGGTGGCAATGAGGCTTGGTAAATAGCCTTATATTATCCACACGGGTAGACGCACAGGCGTGTGTCTAGGTTGTGTGTGACACACGGCCAGCCCTATGGGCGTGTGGACCAGCTGTGTGTCCCTTGCACATAAAAATTTCAAGTCAGTATGCATGGTAATAAACATACGAGCAGAGACACGACCGTACGTCTCATCCTTGTGAAGGACACGGCCTAGCACACGAGCGTGTGCCTTGTCTGTGTGACATTCTGAGTATGCTGAAGTCAGAAGTAGAATGTCTATGTTTTCACACACGGGCTAGGACACGGGCGTGTCGTGGTCGTGTGAGGGACACGGGCGTGTTAGCCTTCCACACAGGCATGTGCCCTATTTTAAAGGCAAATTTCTTAAGTTTGGTTTAAGGACTCGTAATGGTCCCGAATAGTTTTCAACAGTTGAATTGGGGCTTGTAGGCCCATAATAAGAAGTTTAAAGTAAAAATTTAAAAAGTTTTAAATTGGACCGAGTCTCGGAGACTTGAGTTGGGTTGTATGCATGAGATCAAGTTAGGTAATGCCCTGTACTTTGCCCCAGTGCGGGTTACCGGTATAGGGTGTTACAGATCATAACTTATCGTTGCCCGATGAACCATTCTAAATTGGATAGGACACTCAGATAATCACATATATCGTACAATGCCAACGTCCCAGACTTGGTCTTACATGTAATCACATATCGATGCCACTGTCCCAGACAGGGTCTTACTCGCACACATATATCGAAGTCACATATCGATGCCAATGTATAAAACGTGGTCTTACTCGCACACATGTATCGATGCCATGGTCTTACTCGCACATCACATATCGGAATCCTATGTCATGACATATGTATTCTAGCTATTCCTAAGGTTCATACGGGGCTTTCGAACGTCGTAACTCAGTCGAAAAAAATTCATAAACATAGCTGCCAAGCTTGTGCACATTCGGCTTATACATGTATTTATTCACATATTCATTTCAGCATATATAGTTCACATTTAATTAAAATTAACAATGTCTATTTGCTTATAAACTTACCCCGGACAATGAAAAACCAGAACAGAACGGCTAGTCGACAATTTTAGTTTTCCCCCGATCCAAATCTGATTTTCTCTTTTCTTGATCTAAATTAATATAAATTAATCTTATTTAATCAAATATTAAATCAAATTCATCCAAAAACACATAAATAGGCAAATTACCATTTTACCCCTAACATTTTACACTTTTTACAATTTAGTTCAAATTGCACAAAACACAAAACTTACAAAATTTACTTACACCATGATTAGGTTGAATACTCCTAGTGTTCACAAAAGTCCACACATTTCATTTATTTCACATTTTAGTCCCTCAATTTTTTATTTTTGCAATTTAGTCCTAATTACTCAAAATCATAAAAAATTCCAATACAAAACATGTTAATCTATCACAGATCTTTTATTTTATACCATCAAACAACAAAAATCACAAGCTTTGAACAATGGCATAACTCAAAATATTCATCAAAATAAAAAATTCAAGCATCGGTCTTGTAGATAACTTAGCAACGATCTCAAAGACGTAAAAATTATAAAAAACCAAACAGAAACTAACCTTGAATCAAGCTTGAGGATGGCCGAATATCTCAAAGCTTTTGTTTCTTTTTCTTTTCTTTAGTTTCGATGATGAGAATAAAAATATAAAATTTGGCTTTTAATTTTATGTTTTATGATAACATATAACTTATTTATTAATTTACATATAATAAAATTATAAAACCATTATATATAAGGTCACTACCGTCCACAGATTTAATCAATGGCCTAATTGCAACATAAGTACTTCCTATTATAAAGACAAGAACAATTAAGCACTTTCACATTTAACCATCAAATTTTTATTTTACAGGATTAAGCCCTTTTATTTAATCGGGCACTCAAACGGCCAAATTAAATCACAAAAATTTCACAGATATAAATTCACACATAATAGACACAGAAAATAATTTTAAAATATTTTTTTGACTCAAATTCGTGGTCCTGAAACCACCGTTCCGATTAGGGTCAAAATCGTGCTGTTACATTTCCACTAAGGACATCATGTGCAAATGATTTGTTAACGGATTGAATGAAGATATAAAGCTGTTAGTTGAGATACTTGAATTGAAGGAATTTGTCGTACTGGTTGAGAGGGCTTGTAAAGCCAAGGATCTCAGTAAAGAAAAGAGAAAAGCTGATTTTGAAGCAAGAGATTCGAGAAAGAGATCAATGAGTAAATCTTATCATTCCTCATCGAAGAAATCTAGAGACTATTTTAACCGACCAACAGCTTTAGTGGGATATCAGAATAGAGATCGTAAAAAGCAATACACCAATCCTAAAGCTCAAGCCACATCGGTATCGAGTGTTGGTAACTTAAAAGATGTTAAACCCGAGTGTCAACAGTGTAGAAGATTGCATTTTGTAGATTGCTGGGTGAAAAATAGTAATAGAACTTGTTACAGTTGTGGTTCACGAGATCATTTTATCAGAGATTGCCCAGAGTTAGCTGAAAAGGATAATACTCAGAGTACGAGGCCAAGTAACACTGCTATTAGAGGGAGACCATCTCGTAATGTTGGAAATATGTGTGGTGGTAAAGGTACGACACGAGACACTACTGCGAGGTCTGATGCTAGAGCACCTACACGAGCTTATGCTATTCACGCTCGCGAAGAAGCAACATCTCCAGATGTTATTACCAGTACTTTTACTCTCTATGATACTAAAGTTATTGCATTAATAGATCCAGGATCAACTCATTCATATATATGTGTGAATTTAGTATCAGTAAGACTTTGCCTGTAGAGTCTACTTAATTTGTGATTAGAGTATCGAACCCCTTAGGAAAGTGTGTGTTGGTTGATAAAGTGGGCAAGAACTGTCCGTTGATGATTCAAGATTTTTGTTTTTCAGCTGATTTGATGTTGTTACCATTTGATGAATTTGATATAATTCTGGGTATGGAGTGGCTAACGTTGCATGATGCTATTGTGAATTGCAAACAAAAGACGATTGATTTGAGATGTCAGAATAATAAGATTATCCAGATTGAGTTAGATGATCATAATGGCTTGCTAGCTGTGAATTCATTGATGTTAGCTCAGAAATATGTGAGAAAGGGCTGCGAAGCTTATTTTGCTTATGTGCTTGATACGAAAGTGATTGAAAAGAAGATTAAATCAAGGCCAGTTCTGTGTGAGTATCCTAATGTGTTTCCTAAGCAGTTACCGGGTTTACCACCTATCCGAGAGGTTGAGTTTGGCATTGAGTTAATACAGGGTACAATACCGATATCGATAGCTCCGTACAGAATGGCTCTGACAAAGTTAAAAGAATTGAAAGCTCATGTAATATCCCGAATTAGAGCCTAATCGGAATAGTGGTTTCGTGACCACAAATCCAAGATAGAAATAATTATTTTATAATTATTTTGAGGTTTATGATATGATTGCATGATTGTGTGAAAATTTCGTGACGAAATTCTATGCATAAAGTACTTAAGTTGAAATTAGGGACTAAATCGAATAAGTTGCAAAACTTGCATTCTAGAAGTTTTTAGTATTAAATTACTTTGGAATATTAATGAGGAGGTCTTAAATAGAAATTTTACCAATTTCTAAAATTTTGGACAAAAATGAGCTTGTACATGAAAATTTTCAAAGAAAGGTATTAAGGGTATTTGGTCATTTGGTAATTAAAAGATTAAAAAAAGGAAAAAGATGGAAAAATATGTCCATCTTCTTGATTAGGACGAAAATTAAAGGATTCTCCATAGCTAGGGTTTGTTTCAAGCTTCCAAGCTCCATAGTAAGTGATTCCAAGCCCCGTTTTTAATGTTCTTTACGTTTTTAAAGTCCCGGTAACTTGATTTAGCTTATGCTAGCAATAATTCAACCTAGGGTTCATATTTGGAAAATACCCATAGGTGAAATTTATGTATTTTGGTGTTTTATGATAGAATATGAGGTTTTAAATTATGCTAGACAACTTGTGCTACTCGGTTTTAACTGAAAACGAGAAAAAAAGGCTTAATCGGTAAAAATATCTAATAGTTATAAGTACATGTTAGAATGAGAATTTGATGTTACCATAGAAGGGAAAAATGATCAGCATGTCATAAAACATAAGAAAATGGGATGAAGTTTAATTCCCGAGCCTAGGGGCAAAAGTGTAATTTTGCAAAAGTTTAGGGGCAAAATGGTAATTTTTCCAAAGTTCGTATTTGGGGCTGTTTTGATGAATATATGTATTAAATAAGATTAATGTGGCATTATAGATCAAGAGAAACGAGATTCAAATCGTGATCGAGGGAAAAACAAAGTTTACAAGGAATAGGCTTGATTGCTAATATTTTGTATCGAGGTAAGTTCATGTGTAAATATAGTAACATAATTGTCATTTTAAGTAATTTAATGTTATTTATGTGATATGAAGATTAATATCATGAGATATTATGCTTTATGGTTATTATTGAATAATATGTAAATTATGATTTGCTACCGAGTATCAGTTTCGATGTTCCGTGGAAGATGACAAAGATGTGTAATCGAGGAAAAAGTCCGTTTGAACCTTGGGAATAATTAGAATACAAGTGACATGTCACTAGGATGGTTGGGCATCCGAACTCGTTGAGTTAAGTCCGAGTTCACTTATGGATGCAAATGTCCGAACTCGTTGAGTTGAGTCTGTGTTCGTGAGATGTAACTAGGCATCCGAGCTCCTTGAGTCCGAGTTCACTTATGGATGCGAACGCCCGAGCTCATTGAGTTGAGTCTGAGTTCACTTATGGGCGGGTTACATGGTAGCTTGGCTACATATGTGGCACTTACGTACAAACTTTCCGTTTATTCGAATTATATTCCGATGTGTTCAACGGGTGAATCTTAAGAGAACAAGGAGAATGCCTAAAACGAAGGTGACATGTTGGTAAGTATGGTAAATGAGAAAATTTGACAGGTATGATGAAATCGTAGCATGATATTAAATGCAAATGTAACATGAATGTCTTGGTGTTGTTTATGCAAATGATGTTTTTATGTGGAATTGCATGATTATGTTACTTACTATTTGCATGTGAACTTACTAAGCATTTATGCTTACTCCTTCCTTTTTCCTTTATTGTAGTTTTGACAAACCGACTTGAGAATCGGGATAGGTCGAAGACTCGTTCACACTATCCGAAGGCCTAAATTGGTAAAATGGCTTGTATATTTTGAATGTGGCATGTATGACAAAATACTCTGTGTAAATAATCTTATGATATGGTTATGGTTTGGTAAGAAAAGGTTTAGAAATGATTAGCCATTGGAATGGCCAATCTAGATCATATTTGATGTCATGTATGTTTAATGTGTTACTTAGTCCATGGAAAACCATAAAATGGTGAAATTGGTTATAAAATAGAATCACACAGTAGCAGTGACGTGAATTGGAAAAATCACTAAAAATAGTAGAAATAGAATTAGATAATGAATAAAATATGTAATTGAATCCTAATGAATATATTTTTATGTGGAAGAAACAAAATAGGTAAAAGAGTTGTATTTTACAAGATATTTAAATTTTTTTAAAACAGGGCCAGAGTGATTTCTGGATCCCCTGTTATGACTTTAAAAATTCACCATAAATTGTATAAAAATAATTATAACTGATGATCTATATTTTCAGGTTACTTATAGAGTCTAGTTTTAATTGAAACAAACGTCATAGTCATTGAAACACTGTACAGGGAGATATCTGATTTGTAATACACAGAGGTCAAAGCAGTCGTACCCTGAAACAGGGGATAATTTAACTAATAAACTCTACTAATTGACCTAACCAAAAATTATAGAAAACAATTTGTAAATAGATATATGAGTCTAGTTTCATGGAAAATTTACGGAATTGGATTTCGAGTTTCAGAACTCAAGATATGAACTTTTAAGCGACTATGATGTAGTTAGCCAGCTTGTCTGGAAATTTTAAAAATAAATTGTTTAAGCTATTTAATTGATGAAATTAAGTTTAGTAACACCTCGTGCTCAACTCTAGTGACGGTCTCGGGTACGGAGCATTACAGCTCAGTTGCAAGAACTGACGGATAGAGGTTTTGCAAGATTGAGTTTCTCGCTTTGGGGTGCTCCTGTGTTGTTTGTGAAAAAGAAAGATGGCACGATGAGAATGTGTTTAGACTACTGACAGCTGAATAAAGTGACGATCAAGAATAAATATCCTCTACCTAGAATAGATGATTTGTTTGATTAGTTAAAAGGGGTTACAGTATTTTCAAAGATAGAATTGAGATCGGGCTATTACTAGTTACGAGTTAAAAACTCTGATGTGCCAAAAATCGCATTTAAAATGAGGTATGGTCATTATGAATTCTTAGTTATGCCTTTTGGACTAACGAATGCACCTGCTATCTTTATGGATTTAATGAACCGTATTTTCAGACCGTACCTAGATTGATTTGTTGTTGTGTTCATAGATGATATTTTGATTTATTTGAGAGATGAAACTGAGCATGATGAGCATTTAAGAGTTCTATTGCAGACTCTACGTGATAAGCAGTTATATGCAAAGTTTAGTAAATGAGAATTCTGGTTGTGTGAGGTTGGTTTTCTAGGGCATATTGTGTCAGCATCGGTTATTCGAGTCAATCCGAGCAAGATTTATGCAATAATGGATTGGAAGCCTCCGTGAAATGTATCTAAAGTCTGTAGTTTTCTGGGACTAGCTGGCTATTACCGACAGTTTGTAAAAGGCTTTTCGATGATTACGACTCTGTTGATGAGATTGCTTTAGAAAGATGTAAAGTTTGAGTGGTCGAATAAATGTCAGAAAAGTTTTGATCAGCTGAAATCTCTTTTGACTAAAGCTCTAGTATTAGTACAGCCAGAATCGGGTAAAGAATTTGTGATCTATAGTGATGCATCGTTGAATGGTCTAGGCTGCATTTTGATGCAGGAAGGCAAAGTCATAGCTTATGCCTCAAGACAGTTGAAACAGCACGAAAAGAATTACTTGACACACAATTTAGAGTTAGCAGCCATTGTGTTCGCATTGAAGATTTGGCGTCATTTTTTGTTCGGTGAGAAATGTCATGTTTATTCTAATCACAAAAGTTTGAAATATCTGATGACTCAAAAAGATTTAAATTTGAGACAGCGGAGATGGCTAGAATTGCTAAAAGATTATGAGCTAGTGATTGATTATCATCCAAGAAATGCAAATGTTGTTGCTGATGCATTAAGCCGAAAATCTTTATTTGCTCTACGTGTAATGAATACTCAATTGGCTTTATCTGATGACGGATCAATTATAGTGGAGTTGAAAGTGAGACTGTTGTTTGTACAATAGATTTGTGAAGCTCAGAAAGTTGATAATGAAATGTTAGCAAAACGAGCTCAATGTGATTCAAACCTTGATTCAGAGTTTCAAGTTGATTCAGATGATTGTTTAAGATTCAAAGGTTGAATATGTGTTCCGAGAAATTCAGAGTTGATACAGATGAATTTGAACGAAGCACATAGTAGTTGTTTATCTATTTAACCGAGAAGTACGAAAATATATAATGATTTGAAACAAATTTATTGGTGGCATGGCATGAAACGTGATATTTCAGAATTGGTTTCGAAATGTTTAATTTGTTAGCAAGTTAAAGTTGAGCATCAGGTACCGTCTAGTTTATTACAACTGATTATGATTTCCGAGTGGAAATGGATAGAGTGACTATGGATTTTGTGTCGGGATTGCCCCTGTCTCTAAGAAAGAAAGATGCGATCTGGATTATAGTTGACAGATTGAAAAAATCTGCTCATTTCATTCCAGTACGGATGGTCTATTTGCTTGAAAAATTAGCTGAGCTGTATATCTCCGAGGTTGTGAGATTACATGGAGTACCTGTTTCTATTGTTTCGGATAGAGATCCAAGGTTCACATCGAGGTTTTGGAAGAAATTGCAAGATGCACTGGGTTCAAAACTACATTTTAGTACCGTATTTTACCCACAGACAGATGTTCAATCTAAACGAGTTATATAGATACTCGAGGATATGTTGAGATGTTGCATTCCTGAGTTCGAAGGTACATGGGAAAAGTATTTACCATTAATAGAATTCGCGTATAATAATAGTTTTCAATCGAGTATTAAAGTGGCAACGTACGAGGCTTTATACAGACGTAAATGTCGAACACTGTTGTACTGGACTGAGCTTAGCGAGAATAAGATTCACGGGGTTGATCTAATTAGAGAAACATAAGAAAAAGTGAAAGTAATACGTGATAGTTTGAAAGCAGCGTTAGATCATTAGAATCATATGAAGACTTGAAAAGAAAAGATATCAAGTTTCAAATCGGGGATAGAGTGTTTTTGAAAGCATCTCCGTGGAAGAAAATACTTCGATTTGGTCGTAAAGGCAAATTGAGTCCGCAATTCATCGGGCCGTATGAGATTATTGAGCGAGTTGGACCAATGGCTTATTGGTTAGCATTACTGTCTGAGCTAGAAAAGATTCATAATGTATTTCATGTATCAATGCTTCGACGATATTGGTCTGATCCTTTGCATGTTATTTCCCCGACCGAAGTTGAAATTTAGTTAGATTTATCTACAAGGAAGAACCGATCCGAATTTTAGCTCGTGAGGTCAAAGAGCTAAGAAATAAAAGAATAGCATTAGTAAATGTATTATGGCATCGACACAGGGTAGAAGAAGCTACGTGGGAACCCGAGGATGCTATGAGAAAACAATATCCAAACCTATTCACTGGTAAGATTTTCGGGGACGAAAATCCTTAAGGGGGAGAGAGTTGTAACAACCTGATTTTAGCTAAATTGGAACAGTGGTTTTGGAATCATAAATTCGAGGTCAAAAAAATATTTTAATATTATTGTTGGTGCATATAGCATGTGAATTTATATGTGTGAAAATTTCATAAGCTAATTTTATCGTTTAATAGCTCAATTTGAGAAAAATGACTTCATCGCGTAAAATGCAAAAGTTGCATTTTATATGATAAAGGTGTGTATTTGCTATGCCTTACTAAATGTGAAGTCCTTATGTTGTAAATAGACCATTGATAGTGGGAATGGACATAAATGGTCTTATATTTGATGTTTTAAAATGGTTTTAGTTAAGGTTAAATTGGTAATTTGGTTATTAATGTTATTAGTAATAAAAGAAAACCAAAATTTGACTTTATTATCATTATATTCCATCAAAAATCAAAAGAAAATAAAATATTGAAGCTCATTTAGGGTTTGGAACTTGTGTGGCTTAATTGAGGTATGTTTTGAGCTCGATTTTTTATGATTTTTATGTTTTTGTGATCGTTGCTTCGTGTTCTAGATAGCCCATGCTCTAATTTTTGAATTGGTTGATGATTTTAGAAGTTGCCATTGATGAATTCATGTGTTTTATGATGTTTTATGATGAATTCTAAATGCTTGGTACTTGATATACATGTTTTGTAAAGTGATTCTGAGTAAAAATTCATATTTGGGATTTAATTGAGAAAAGTGTAAATTGAGGAGTTAAACTGTGAAATAAATGAAATTTTTGGGCTGCTGGGGGTCTCTAGGAAATTCGGCTAGAATGTAATTGAATTTAATTGTGTGAATTTTGTGTATTTTTGAATTAGGGACTAAATTGTAAGAAATGTGAAAGTTTAAGGCCAAAGTGCAAATTGGCTTAAATATACGTTTATGGATGAAATTGAAAGATTATGTGATTAAGCGAGTTGAGTTGTTATAATATAGATAAAGAACAGAGGAACCCGGACTTAGATCGAGGCAAGAACAAAGTACTCAACTAATCGACTAGTTTCATTGTTTTTACGTCCGAGGTAAGTTTGTACGCGATAAACATTGTTACAATTATATTTTTATGCTTTGATATTGCATAAATTGTATATACGAGACTACGATAATGTTCGAAGACAAATCAATTACGTTTGGCACTTAGCGTGCGAGACCAAGATAGCTCCGGCTATGTAATGCACTTAGTGTGCGAGGTTATAATAGCTTTGGCTATGTTATGCACTTAGTGTGCGAGATTATAATAGCTTCGACTATGTTATGCACTTAGTGTGCGAGATTATAATAGTTTTGGCTATGCTTTGGCACTTAGTGTACGAGATATTGAGTAATCGACAGTATCGTGAGAAAGTATAAGTTCGATATGAATTTGTACAGGTATGTACACATAAAGCATGAAATTCAAGTAGAAGAAGTCATGAAGTTATATATAGTATAAGAACAAGAAGGTGAAAGGTTAGTTAATAATCAGGAGTTACATGTTATTATGTTTAGATTGATGAATGATATATTTGTAATTAGAGAAGTTTATATTATATGAACTTACTAAGCTTTTAAAGCTTACTTTGTGTGGTCATTCCATGTTTTATAGATTTTTGAAGCTAGCTTGGACATCGAGGATCATCGAGAACCATCATCACACTATCGACTACTTGTTGGTATTTTTGGATGCTTGTAAATATGGTATATGACATGTGTAGGCTAGTTAGTAGATGTTATGTTTTGAGATTTGATTTAGACATGAGATTTGGCTTGTAAATGTTGGTGTATATGGCCATATAAGTTGGTTTGAATTATGTGTTTGATAAGTGATATATGTGATGTATATAATGCCTTATATGTTGGCTTGTTTTGGTATGATTGCCATAGTTGTTGATATAGCAAAATGGTTGTTCATTTGGTTAATTAGTAGTTGATGTATTAATGCTTGGAAGATTGTCATATTGTGGTTTGATTTTGAGATGAAGATATGATGCGATTTTTGTCATGATATAGATGATAATTTGATGAGTAAATATATTTAGTAGTTATGTGAGATTGATGATTGTGGCATATTGATTTGGTATGTTCTTAAATATGGAATTAAGTAGTTGAAATGGTTGAATATAGATGACATGATATGTGTATGCATTGGCATATTTTGGTTGCTTATAAGTGAATGAAAATGGTACCAAATTGGTTGCTATGTGTGCATTAGTGAAAGGTGGCAAATTGGCTTTTCAAACGGCCTATTTTTGTCCACACAGGCAGAGACACAGGCGTGTATCTCAGCCGTGTGTGACAGACGGTCATGCTACACGGTCGTGTGTCCCCTAGGGTACCCTTTCAAATTAAGGCAGTGTAACACCCCTCACCCGTATCAGACGCCGGGACAGGGTTTGAGGTGCTACGAATTTAACTCAAGCATACGCATATAAAACCGGGCCATAAAATTTCTTTTAACTTAAAACTTCTTGTTCATATGCATTATGTCCCTTAAACAGGCTCACGAGGCCCAAATCATACATTAGAGATGGTTCGGGACTAAACCGAGAACTTAAGAAAAACTTGGAAAATTCATGCTTTAAGGCTCCACAAACACGTGTGGGTATAGACAGTCTGGTCACACACGCCCGCGTGGCTTGGGACACGCCCATGCCCTTAGCCCGTGTGCAACACTAACTTTAAAACACGGCCATGATACACACCCGTGTGGCCTGCCCGTGTACAACACTGACTTTAAAACACGACCATGACACACGCTCGTGTGGCCTACCCGTGTGCTAAACTGACTTAAAATTTTAAGTGCAGGGGATGCACGGCGATAACACAGACCCATGGGAGTGAGCCGTGTGTCATACACGGCCTAGACACACGCCCGTGTGCCTTGCCCGTGTGGACAAAAGGAGGCCATTTTATCACCCATTTTACACAACCTACACAAGATCATTTCAATATACTAATTTCACTACAATAGACACCAATTAATCTATAGAAATAAAATTATATGCATTTACCAAAATCAATAATAGTCATTATTCTAGGCTTGATACAAAATGAAGGGCTTTTGGCTTAAGCCAAAATATATAACCAATTTCTCATTAGATCAAACATCCTAGTTTAGCCCTATACATGCCATACACAAAAAAAGATTTATACTATACCAAGTGCTTCGATTGATAGTGTGATTGATATCTCCGACTTCAAGGGATCCTTGAGGTAATTAAGCGGCACTGAAAGAAAAGGGAAAGGAAAGAGAGTAAGCATAAAGCTTAGTAAGTTGCATATAAATAAATATACAACAACAAATTCACCATTAGTCATCATGCTCATAACTCAAAGGTAAGTATAAAATTAACTTACTCATTACCGGATACTCAAGTCACATTTTCTAATTTGAGCTCATTACTCATTGATTTCCAAATAAGTACCTGTATCACTCACAACAATATTATACTTTTCTTTATTAAAGTGATTTCATAACCTTTAAAGTTGAACCGTTCAGAATACTACCGGATATTCTGTAAGCCTCAAACATGGGATAAGTTGCCGATGCCATGTCCCAAACATGGTCTTACACTAGCTCTCGTATATACGTGTTGATGCATGTCCCAGACATGTCTTACACTAGCACCACTCTTAGCCGATGCATGTCCCAGACATGTCTTACACTAGCTATCATCATCGAGCCCGATGCATGTCCCAGACATGTCTTACACTAGCTATCATCATCGAGGCGGATGCATGTCCCAGACATGTCTTACATTGGCACTCATCTCTACACCGATCTTACACTAGCACTCATAATATGGTCGATGCATGTCCTAGACATGTCTTACACTAGCACACAAGTAATCTGAATGTTATGGCATGAATATCCGGTTTGCTTCCTAGGTTCCCAACTAGATCTTTCTATTATCTCGACCAATAATATGCATTCTCAGTTCAAAATCTAGCAATTCATACTATATCAATTCAATAACAATTCGACTACATACATTCACAATGTAGTTGCATTATTTACATACAACTTACCTCAGGTTACAAAATGTGCTCGACCAGTTGGTTTAGTCGATTTGCTTCGCTTTCCCCCAGTCTAGGTTCGGATTTGGAAATTCTTGATCTATGATTAAAAAATGCTCTCATTTAGTCACTAAACACAATTAGGCAATCTAAAATTCACATCTCAGGTAAAATGACTATTTTGCCCCTGGACCTTGGCAAAATAACCATTTTGCCCCTATGCTTGAAATTTAACTTTTATTGAATTTCTTTGTATCTTAGGCCTATCTGACCCCTTTTTACTCTTATAGCATCACCAAATTCTCACTATTTCACACCCTTATCACCTACATTCACAAACTTTACAAAATGGTCCTATAAGGGTTTTCATGAGAAGTTCTTTCACAAAAGTTGTTTATTACTCAACTAAGACTCATTTTCTTCCATAAAAACTCAGCAAACATCACAAATATTTTCATGGCAAAACCCTAAACTTTCAACCATGTTGCAAAATAGACCTCTCATTAGAAAGCCTATGCTTCAAGGAGTCCAAAAATGTAAAAATCATTAAGAGTTTCAAAATCACTTACTTGAGAGGCTTAATGTTGCTGAAATTTTTGAAGCTTTCAAAACTCAATTCTTTGCTGAAAATTTCAGTGGAGGAAGAAGATGGAAAGGGATGATATCATCCTCTTTTCATCTATTTCTATTTTAGTCAAAATAAGTCACCTAACCCACCTAATTTTAAAATTTTTGTCTCCTCTTGACCCTATGGCCGGCTATGCTCCTTTAAAAAGAGTCTAATTGCTCTTTAAAATCCCCAAATTTTAGTTCTCTAGCTAATTGACACATTTGGGTACTAAAATGCAACTTCTGCCTTTTATGTGATTTAGTCCTTTCTCGCAATTGGGCTCAAAAACATTAAAATTAGCTCCCCATATTTTTCATGCACTACTATAATCATACTATAACCTCATAATAATAAAAATAATTTTCCCAACTTTGGATTTGTGGTCCTAAGACCACTGTTCCATCTAGGCCCTAAATTGGGCTGTTACATTTCTCCCCATTAGGGATTTTCGTCCCCGAAAATCTTACCGGAGAATAGATTCGGGTACTGGTCTCGCAGGGACTCTTCGTCTTCCTACGTGGCTTCCTCGACCCCATGTCTATGCCACAAAACCTTCACAAGTGGTATATTCTTATTTCTTAACTGTTTGACCTCACAAGTTAGAATCTTGATCGGCTCCTCACTATAAGTCATATCCAAAAGAATCTCAATTTCAGTTGGCGCAATTACATGCGAAGGGTCTGATCTGTACCGGTGTAACATGGAAACATGAAACACATCATGAATCTTTTCTAATTCTGGTGGCAAATCCAAATGGTAGGTAACATGCCCTACTCTCTCGATAACCTCATAAGGTCCTATAAAACGAGGACTCAACTTGCCCCTTTTTCTAAACCTGAGGACTTTCCTCCACGGAGAAACTTTTAAAAATACTTTATCATCGGCTTCAAACTTAATTTCCTTTCATCTCAAATCCAGCTAGGATTGTTGTCTATTCGAGGCGGTTTTCAGACAGTCACGAATCACTTTAACTTTCTCCTTAGCTTCTTTAACTAAATCAACCCCATGAATTTGATTCTCTTTCAACTCAGTCCAGTATAAGGGCATTCGACACTTTTGCTCGTACAAGGCCTCATAAGGCGCCATTTTCAGACTTGACTGATAGCTGTTGTTGTAGGAAAATTCAACTAATGGCAAGTATTTTTCTCAACTACCTTGAAACTCGAGAACACAACATCTCAACATGTCTTCTAAGATCTGTATTATTCTTTCTGACTATTCGTTAGTTGTGGATGAAAAGTCGTGCTGAAACTCAACTTGGTTCCTAAAGCCTCTTGTAACTTCTTCCAAAACCTCAAGGTGAATCTCAGGTCTCGATTTGAAACAATCGACAATGGCACACCGTGAAGCCTCACAATCTCGGAAACATACAAGTCGGCCAATTTTTCAAAGGAGTGTCGGTACGCACTGGTATGAAGTGTGTTGACTTAGTTAGTCTGTCGACAATAACCCACACTACATCTTTCTTTTTTGGGGTTAGTGGTAAATTGATCACGAAGTCCATAGTGATACGATCCCATTTCCACTCGGGAATCGTAATAGGCTGAAGTAAAATTAAAGGTACTTGATGTTCAACCTTTACTTGTTGACATACTAGACACTTGGAAACAAACTCTGAGATGTCTCTTTTCATACCCGATCACCAATACATTTTCTTAAGGTCATTGTACATTTTTACACTACCCGGGTGGATAGAAAAACAACCACCATGTGCCTCTCTTAGAATCTTCTGAATTAGCTCATCGTTCTTGGGTACACAAATTCTATCTTTGAACATTATACAACCATCAGTACTAATATGAAAATCTGATTCAATCTCTAACTCACATTGAGTTATCTTGGCTTGCAATTTCTCGTCACCTTTCTGAGCTTCACGGATTTCATGAAGAAAATTCGGTCTGGCCCTTAACTCTGCTAGGATCGAACCGTTATCAGATATAGTCAACTGAGTGTCCAAGGCTCTCAAGGCAAACAACGACTTCCTGCTTAAGGCGTCAGCGACTACATTCGCCTTTCCCGAATGGTAGTTGATAATCAATTCATAATCTTTTAACAGCTCTAACCATCAGCGTTGCCTCAAATTTAACTCCTTTTGAGTCATCAAGTACTTTAAGCTCTTATGGTTAGTGAATACCCGACATTTCTCTCCGTACAAATGGTGTCTCCAAATCTTCAGCGCTAACACTACAGCTACTAGCTCCAAATCATGGGTCAGATAATTTCTCTCGTGTGGTTTTAGCTATCTTGAGGCATAGGCTATAACAATGCCTTCCTGCATGAGCACACACCCTAAACCATTTAAGGAGGTGTCGCTATAAATTACAAACTCCTTGCCCGATTTTGGTTGCACAAACACTAGGGCTTCCGTTAACAAAACCTTTAATCTCTCAAAACTTTGCTAACACTTTTCTGTCCATTCAAACTTGACATCTTTTTGCAGCAATCTAGTCATCGGAGTAGCTATCATAGAAAATCAATTTACAAACCGTCTGTAGTATTCGGCTAACCCAAAAAGCTTCGAACCTCTGTTACATTCCTCAGTGGTTTCCATTCTACAATAGCGGAGATCTTATTTGGATCAACTCGGATTCCATCATCCGACACAATATGTCCTAGAAATTCGACCTCTTTGAGCCAAAACTTGCTCTTACTAAACTTGGCATAAAGTTGCTTATCCCTCAATGTCTGTAACACAGTTCTCAAATGCTCCGCGTGCTCACTCTCATCGTGTGAATAAATCAATATGTCATCCATAAAAACGACAACGAACCTGTCCAAGTACGGTCAGAAGATGCGGTTCATCAAATCCATAAATACCACCGGGGCATTTGTTAAACCAAAAGGCATAACAAGAAACTCGTAATGCCCATATCTCGTCCGAAAAGAAGTCTTTTGTACATCTTGTTCCTTGACTCTTAACTGGTAGTAACCTGACCTCAAATCTATTTTAGAAAATACAGTGGCTCCTCTTAATTGATCGAAGAGATCATCGATCCTCAGCAGGGGATACTTGTTCTTCACTGTTACTTTGTTAAGCTTTCTATAGTCGATACATAACCTCATCGAACCGTCTTTCTTTTTTACAAAAAGTACTAGAGCACCCCATGGTGAAAAACTCGGTCTAGCAAAACCCTTATCTGTTAATTCTTGCAACTGTACTTTTAACTCTTTCAACTTAGTGGGGGCCATTCTATATGGTGCAATCGAGATTGGTGTCATGCCAGGAACTAACTCGATACCAAACTCAACTTCTCTCTTTGGAGGTAATCCGGGCAATTCTTCTAGAAAAACATCTATAAACTCACAAACCACTGGTATTGATTCAATCTTCGACTCGGACACTTGAGTATTCAGTACAAAAGCTAGATAAGCCTCATACCCTTTTCTCAAATATTTTTTGGCAGTTAAAGACGACATTACCACATGCGATTTATCTAAGTCACCTGGTCCAATCCGAAGAATATTCCCATCTTCACACTTTAACTCAATAATTTTCTTCCCACAGTGCATTACAACACTATGAGAAGTCAACCAATCCATCCCGAGGATTACATCAAACTCATTAAACAACAATAACATTAAATTAGCCAGAAAATAATGACCTCTAATTGTCAAAGGACAATTCCTACATGCTTGGTCAACTAGCACATGTCTGCCTAAAGGGTTGGATACTTTTATCACAAACTCAATGGACTCTACTATCATATTTATACGGGGTATCAAATCTATACAAATATAAGAGTGGGTAGACCCCGGATGAATCAAAGCAACAATAGATATATCGTGAATAGAATAGGTACCTGTGATCACGTCAGGAGACTCTGCCTCTTCACGGGGCATAGATAGCATAAGTCCTCGCAGGCGCTCTACCGTCAGACCTCGCCACAGCATCTCTAGTCGCACCTCTACTGCTAGCTCCACTGCCCGGGTTCTTTTGTGGTCTGCCTCTCAAAGGAGCACTACCAGCTCTCAAATCTTGCTTTTTCTCCTTGTCATCAATTTTGGGGAAATATCGAATAAAGTGGTCTAATGATCCACACCTGAAACAACCTCTTTCATTCACTTGGCACTTGTTGAAATGGCGTCTACCGCACTATGGACACTCCGGTCTATTTGGTCGGGTGCTGTCGACACTCGTGACAGAACTGGTCTGAGCTCTCGATGCCATGTTTTGCTTGTTCTTGTTTCCACTTGGAAATCCCACTAAAGCATTCGATCGGGTAGTAAACTCTTTAGATGTCTTAGATGAGGACTGATGTGCTTTCCCCATCTGTCTTTTTCTTAAGTCCCGCGATTCAATGGCCGTTTTCCTCCTCTCTTTCACCAGCTCATCTGCCTTGCACACTATCTCGATGAGTACCAAAAATTCTCCTATTTCTAAAATGCCCACAAATACTCAGATATCTTCATTGAGGCCATCCTCGAACCTCTTACACATGGTAGCTTCAATGGATATGCATTCCCGCGCATACTTGCTGAGTTTCACAAACTCACGCTCATATTCCGCCACGGTCTTATTACCCTGTTTCAACTCTAAAAATTCCTTCCTTTTCTGGTCCATGAACCTCTGGCTAGTATACTTCTTTCTAAAATCTTCTTGGAAAATTTCTCAAGTTACTCTTTCTTTCGGTACCACAGACACGAGAGTATTCCACCACTGATAAGTCGAGTCTCGTAAAAGTGACACGACACACTTCACGCACTCTTCAGGTGTGCATAACAGTTAATCGAATACCCTCATGGTATTTTCTAACCAAAACTCCGCTCTCTCTAGGTCAACATCTATACTAGCCCGAAATTCCTCATCCCGCTATTTTCGAATCTTGTCTACCGGAGGCTTCTCTATTTTGAACAAGTCCGCACCTTGCGGAGCCACCGAGGCATACTAATGAATCAGAAGAGGTAGGGGAGGTGAAGTGTTCGGGTTCGCACGAACAAACTCCGTATACCAAGCATCCATCATTCGGAGGTAGGCTTTCCTAGCCCCTCCGCCTTGGC
Source organism: Gossypium longicalyx (assembly GCA_025698465.1). NCBI lineage: Eukaryota > Viridiplantae > Streptophyta > Magnoliopsida > Malvales > Malvaceae > Gossypium > Gossypium longicalyx. The sequence goes on along the minus strand of CM046998.1, from coordinate 38,230,999 downwards.
CCATACTCACGGGCTCACTCTCTACTGGCACGGTCCCTTCTGTGGGGCCGGCGCATTATTTTCCACGTCATTTGTCGTGGTTCTATCAGGATCCATTACTATATAAAAACATAATTTATAATTGTTAGGAATCGTCACACTATCAATACGTATTTATGACATGTATAGCTAGAGTCGTACTCTAGCTAGATTAGTCCTAAAACTGACTAAACCAAGCTCTGCTACCAATAAATATAACACCTCTCGCCCGTATCCGACACCGGGACAGGGTTCGAGGTGCTACCAGACTTAACTCAAGCATATGCATATAAAATCAGGCCATAAAATTTCTTTTAACTTAAAACTTCTCGTTTATATGCATTTTGTCCCTTAAATAGGCTCACGAGGCCCAAAACATACAATAGAGATTGTTCGGGACTAAATCGAGAACTTAAGAAAAACTTGGATAATTCATGCTTTAAGGCTCCACACGCCTGTGTGGGTATAAACCGTGTGGTCACACACGCCCGCGTGGCTTGGGACACGCCCTTGCCCTTAGCCCGTGTGCAACACTGACTTTAAAACAAAGCCATAATACACACTCGTGTGGCCTGCCCGTGTACAACACTGACTTTAAAAGAAGGCCATGACACACGCCCGTGTCGCCTACCCATGTGCTAAACTGACTTAAAATTTTAAGTACAGGGGACACACAGCCATAGCACACACCCATGGGAGTGAGTCGTGTGTCACACAAGGCCTAGACACACGCCCATGTGCCTTGCCTGTGTAGACAAAATGAGGCCATTTTATCACCCATTTTACACAACCTACACAAGATCATTTCAATATACTAATTTCACTACAATAGACACCAATTCATCCATAGAAAAAACATTATATGCATTTACCAAAATGAATAATAGCCATTATTCTAGGCTTGATACAAAATGAAGGGCTTTTGGCTAAAGCCAAAATACATAACCAATTTCTCATTAAATCAAACATCCTAGTCTAGCCCTATACATGCCATACTCAAAAGAAGATTTATACTATACCAAGTGCTTCAATTGATAGTGTGATCGATATCTCTGACTTCAAGGGATCCTTAAGCTAATTAATCGGCACTGAAAGAAAAGGGAAATGAAAGAGAGTAAGCATAAAGCTTAGTAAGTTGCATATAAATAAATATATAACAACAAATTCACCATTAGTCATCATGCTCATAACTCAAAGGTAAGTATAAACTTAACTTACTCATTTCTGTCTACTCAAGTCACATTTTCTAATTTGAGCTCATTACTCATTGGTTTCCAAATAAGGACCTGTATCACTCACAACATTATTATACTTTTCTTTATTAAAGAACTTTCATAACCTTTAAAGTTGAACTTTTTGGTATACTACCGGATATTCTATAAGGCTCAAACATGGGATAAGTTTTCGATGCCATGTCCAAGACATGGTCTTACACTAGCTCTTGTATATACGTGCTGATGCATGTCCTATGTAACGCCCCCACGCCCGAGACCGTCGTCGGAGTCGAGTATGAGGTGTTACTAAGCTTAATTTAACATTTTTAGAACTTTGGATTATTTGTTTCTACATTCACAGCTTCCAAGCTACTTGCGTCACAGTCACAAGAAAAATCATATCTCGAGTTACGAAACTCTAAATCAAGATCTGTAAATTTTCCCTGAATCTAGACTCATATACCTACTTACTAATTTTTTTCCAAAATTTTTGGTTGGGCCAATTAGTACAGTTTATTAGTTAAAGTTACCCCTGTTTCAGGACTTGACTGGACTGACCTCTGTTTACTATGAACCACATTTCCTTCTATAAAAAATTCATATGACTATGAGGTTTGTTTCTACTGAAACTAGACTCAATAAGGATTCTGATAATATAAAATACACCACCTAATTATATCTGTACAATTTATGGTGAATTTCTAAAGTTGGAACAGGGGATCCAGAAATCACTCTGGCCCTGTTTCACTAAAATTCAAATATCTTCTAACATATAATTTCTTTACCTGTTTCGTTTTTTTTATGTGAAACTAGACATAATAAGATTCAATTTTATATTTAATCCATCACCTAATTCAATTTCTATGATTTTTAGTAAATTTTTAAACTCACGTTAGTGTTGCTGCATTGTTCTGTTTATGGCAAATTTCATCCCTTTTATGAGTTTTCATGAACTAGGTATCCTAATAATTTTCCATAACATCAAACATAATCTAAACTAACCATTTCCATAATTTATCATTATCAAGCATTTCCTCAACCATTCCATCACCATGTCATAAGATCATTTACACAAAATAGGTATATTGCTATACATGCCATACTTAAATTTTACAAGCCATTTACCAAAAAGTCTTCCAGATAGTGTGACCGAGCCTTTGACCTATCCCGACTCTTGAGCTGGCTTGTCCAAAACTACAATGAGTAAGAAGAAGGGAGTAAGCATAAATGCTTAGTAAGTTCATATGCAAATAATAAGTAACATAACAAAGCAATTATACCAAACAACATTAGCATGGTATCACCAAAACATAAATCACATTTCCAATCATCATTCATCATCTTACTACCTTATCGTTGTTGTATCAATACTCAACCCGAGGGTTAAGTACATACCTGTCCAAAATACCCCTTTCACAACACTTACCAATACGTCTCTTTTCATCTCGAGTATTCCTCCATTTGAGTAAAACTTTACCCGTTGAACACATCGGAATATAATTCGGATACATGGACAACTTGCACATAAGTGCCACATATGCAATCAAGCAATCATGTAACCCGCCCATAAGCGAACTCGGACTCAACTCAATGAGCTCGGGCGTTCGCATCCATAAGTGAAATCGGACTCAACTCAACGAGTTCGGATGTATAGTTACATCTCACGAACTCAGACTCAACTCAACGAGTTCGGACATTCGCATCCATAAGTGAACTCGGACTTAACTCAACGAGTTCGGATGCTCAACCATCCTAGTGACATGTCACTTGTATCCTAATCTATTCCTAAGGTTCAAACGGGATTTTCCTCGAACACATATCCTTGCCGTCTTCCGTAGAATACCGAAACCAAAACTCGGTAACAATTTATATTTAACAAGTAGCTCACATAATTTGCATTTTATTCGAAATTAACCACAAAGCACATATTTCATAATAAAAATCAGCATATCATATAATTAACATCAATATCTTAAAAATAACCATTATGCTACATTATTTACACATGAACTTACCTTGGTACCAAAATACAAAGATTTTGCAATTTAGTCCACAATCTTTTCTTTTCCTCGATTGGGGTCGATTCCACGTCTTTCTTGATCTAAAATAACACATTTAGCTTATTTAATACTCACATTATCAAATTAATCCTTAATTCAAATTTTGGAAAAATTACAATTTTACCCCTAAACTTTTGCATATTTACACTTTTGCCCCTAGGCTCGGGATTAAACTTTATTCCTTATTCTTATGTTTTATAACATGCTGATCACTTTTCTCTTCTATGGCAACATCAAATTCTCACTCTAACATGTACTTGTGACTATTAGGTATTTTTACCTATTAAGCCCTTTTACTCGTTTTTGCTTAAAATCGAGTAGTACAAGTTGTCTAACATAATTTAAAACCTCATATTCAATGATAAAACATCAAAATACACAAATTTTACCTATGGGTATTTTTCCAAATATAAACCCTAGGTTAAGTTATTGCTAGCATAAGCTTTGTCGAGTTACCGGGATCTCAAAAACGTAAAAATCATTAAAAACGGGGCTTAGAATCACTTACTATGAAGCTTGAAAGTTGAAGAAACCCTAGCTATGGTGAGATGGAGCATTCGGCAACAACTATGAAGATGATAACTAATTTTGTGTTATTTTTCCCTTTTAATTTCATTTAATACCCAAATGACCAAAATGCCCCTCCTTACTAAACTTTCAAAAATTCCTTCCATGTCCTAATTTTGCCCACGAACTTTAAATTGGTAAAATTTCTATTTAAGACCTCCTAATTAATATTTCAAAGCAATTTCATACTAAAAACTTCTAGAATGCAAGTTTTGCAATTTATTCGATTTAGTCCTTAACTTCAAATTAAGCATTTTATGCATAGAATCTCTTCACAAAATTTTCACACAATCATGCAATCATATCATAAACCTCAAAATAATTATAAAATAATTATTTTTATCTCGGATTTGTGGTCACAAAACCACTATTCTGATTAGGCCGTAATTCGGGATATTACAACTCTCCCCCCTTTAAGGATTTTCGTCCTCGAAAATCTTACCGGTAAACAGATGTGGGTAGTGATTTCTCATATTTTCTTCAGATTCCCATGTAGCTTTTTCTACTCCATGCTTTTGCCACAACACCTTCACAAGTGCAATATTTTTATTCCTTAGTTGTTTGACCTCTCGAGCTAAAATCTTAATCGGTTCTTCTTCATAGGTCATATCTGGTTGTAGTTCAATTTCTGTCGGTGAAACCACATGTGAAGGATCCGAACGATACTGGCGTAACATAGATACGTGGAACACATCATGAATCTTCTCTAATTCAGGTGGTAAAGCTAGCCGATATGCTACCGGTCCAACTTTTTCGATTATTTTATACAGCCCGATAAAACGCAGACTTAATTTACCCTTCCGTCCAAATCTGAGAACTTTTTTCCACGGAGACACCTTTAAAAATACTTTATCACCAACTTGAAATTCAATGTCCTTTCGTTTTAAATCTGCATAAGATTTCTGTCTATCTGAAGCAGCTTTCAAACAATCTCGAATTACCTTCACTTTTTCTTCGGTTTCTTTTATTAGATCAACTCCATAAATCTGATTTTCCTTGAGTTCAGTCCAATACAAAGGTGTTCGACATTTACGACCATACAATGCTTCATAAGGTGCCATTTTCAAGCTCGTCTGATAACTATTATTGTAAGCAAATTCTACCAACGGTAAATATTTTTCCCAACTTCCTTGAAATTTCAATACACAACATCTGAGCATATCTTCAAGAGTCTGAATTACTCTCTCTGATTGCCCATCAGCTTGTGGATGAAAAGCAGTACTGAAATTTAACTTCGTACCTAACGCGTCTTGCAACTTTTTCCAAAATTGCGAGGTAAACCTTGGATCTCTATCTGAAATAATCGACAATGGTATTCCGTGTAGTCTAACAATTTCTCTAACATATAGTTCAGCCAACTTGTTAAGAGAATAATCCGTGCGTCTTCGGGATAAAATGAGCCGACTTTAGTTAATCATCAACTATTACCCGGATGGCATCTTTCTTTCCCGAGTCAATGGCAATTCGATACAAAATCCATAGTAATCCGATCCCATTTCCATTCAGGAACCATAATAGGCTGAAGTAATCCCGAAGGCATTTGGTGTTCAGCTTTCACCTGTTGACAAATTAAGCATTTGGACACAAACTCGATATATCCTTTTTCATTCCATTCCACCAATACATTTTCTTCAAGTCATTATACATTTTCGTATTACTACGGATGAATCGAGAAACAACCACTATGTGCTTCTGTAGGATCTTTTGAATCAATTCCTCATTCTTTGGTACACAAATCCGATCTTTAAACATTAAGCACCCATCGAACCAATTACAAATCGACTCAGTATCAACTTCACACTTGCTTTCTCTTGGCTTGCAAATCTTGATCATCTTTCTGAGCTTCAGAAATCTCTTGTAAAAACATCGGTTTTGCTCTTAACTCTGCTAGAATCGAACCATCATCTGACATTTTCAACTGAGTGTTCATAACTCTTAATGCAAACAACAACTTTCTGCTTAAAGCATCGGCAACCACATTCGCTTTTCCCGGATGATAATCAATAACAAGCTCATAATCTTTCAATAACTCCAACCATCTTCGCTGTCTCAAATTCAAGTCTTTTTGTGACATCAAGTACTTAAGACTTTTATGGTCGGTATATACCCGGCACTTTTCACCATGCAAATAATGTCACCAAATCTTTAAAGCAAACACCACCGCAGCCAATTCCAAATCGTGAGTAGGATAATTCCTCTCATGAGGTTTTAACTGCCTCGAAGCATAAGCCACCACTTTTCCTTCTTGCATGAGTACACACCCCAAACCATTTAGAGAAGCATCACTAGACACCATAAATTCTTTACCTGATTCGGGCTGTACTAACACTGGTGCCTCTGTTAATAACTTTTTGAATTCTTCAAAACTCTGTTGACATTCTTCCGTCCATTCAAATTTAACATCCTTTCAGAGTAGTCTAGTTATAGGAGCAGCAATTATAGAAAATCCATTTACAAACCACCGATGATACCCAGCTAGCCCCAAGAAACTTCTAACTTCAGTTACATTTTTCGGTGGTTTCCAATCAACAATGGCTGAAATTTTACTAGGATCAACCCGTATACCATCACCCGAAACAATATGACCCAAAAATCCAACTTCCCGGAGCCAAAATTCACTTTTACTAAACTTAGCATACAGCTGCTTATCTCTCAAAGTTTGCAAAACTATCCTCAAATGCTCAGCATGCTCTATCTCATCTTTTGAATAAATTAAAATATCATCTATAAACACCACAACAAATTTGTCCAAGTATGGTTGAAATATGCGATTCATTAAATCCATAAACACAGCAGGAGCATTTGTCAACCCGAATGGCATAACTAAAAATTCATAATGACCATACCTTGTTCTAAAAGCAGTTTTAGGCAATCCGACTCTTTTACCCGCAGTTGGTAATAACCAGATCTCAAGTCAATCTTTGAAAACCATGTCGCTCCCTTTAGCTGATCAAACAAATCATCAATTCTTGGCAACAGATACTTGTTTTTGATTGTCACCTTGTTTAACTGCCGATAATCAACACACAACCTCATAGAACCATCCTTCTTTTTCACAAATAACATGGGAGCACCCCAAGGTGAAAAACTCGGTCTCACAAAACCTTTATCAGTCAATTCTTGCAATTGCGACTTTAATTCTTTCAACTCTGCTGGTGCCATTCTATACGGAGCAATCGAAATCGGAGCTGTTCCCGGTATCAAATCAATACCAAATTCTACTTCCCTAACTGGAGGCAAACCCTGCAATTCTTCTGGAAATACGTCTGCAAATTCACACACAACCGGCACTGATTCAACTTTCTTTTCAACTTCTTTTGTATTAAATGCATACACCAAATAAGCTTCATAACCTCTTTCTCAAATATCTTTGAGCCGACATTGAAGAAATCACACTAGGCAATGCCTCTGATTTATCTGATTCAACCCGCAGAGTTTCACCATTTTCACACTTTAATTCTATAACCTTTTCTTTGAAATTTATTTTAGCATCATGCAATGTCAACCAATCCATACCCAAAATGACATCAAACTCATCAAACGGCAACAAGATCAAGTCGGCCGGAAAGTAATGATCGCGAATCATTAAAGGACATTTCTTACATACTTTATCAACAACCACACATTTGCCTAACGGATTCGACACTCTAATCATAAATTCTATGTTCTCAACAGGTATATTCATACTAGAAACCAGTTTCATGCACACATATGAATGAGTAGAGCCGGGATCAATCAAAGCAATAACATTAACATTATAAAGAGAAAATGTACCGGTAATCACATCAGGTGAGGAAGCATCTTCTCGCACTTTAATAGCATAAGTTCTAGCCGGAGCCCTTCCTTCAGGTCTAACTGCTGCATATCTGGCTACATTCCTACTGCTTGCTTCACTCCCAGCTTTTCTTGGATATCTTCCTCTCGAATCAGCACCACTTGTTTTTGTATTCTGAAATTTTTCTTTTTCAGCTCTCTCTGGGTAGTCTCTAATAAAATGATCCGGAGAACCACATCGAAAACATTCATTTGCTCTGCACGGACCAAAATGATTTCTACCACACATTGGCATTCGTGTTTAACAAATCTCGAGTTCCCTACACTGTGCCGAAGTAGTCTGGGACTTAGGACCCACATTTTGCTTTTTATAATTCCCATATGATTGCCCAGCAGAAACTTGGGAACGAGGATTCATATTTCTTGACTTTCCGGGTTGCTGTGAGAATGAACTGCTCATCGGTCTTTTCTTCCAATTTCTAGTCTCAGCCTCTACCTTTTTCTTCTCTTTAAGTAGTTCTTCAGCCTTGCAAGCTCGATCAACCAGTACTACCATTTCTTTTAATTCTAGAATTCCAACAAATACCTTGATGTCTTCGTTGAGCCCGTCTTCAAATCGTCGGCACATCTTGGCATCTGTAGGAATATACTCTCTAGCATACTTACTTAATCGAACAAACTCTCTTTCATATTCTGTAACTGTCATATTACCTTGCTTCAGCTCAAGAAATTCTTTACGCTTCTGATCAATAAATATTTCACTAATATATTTCTTCCGAAACTCTTCTTGAAAGAATTCCTAGGTTACTCTCTCTTTCGGTACCACCGAAATCAAAGTCTTCCACCAATTATAGGCTGAATCCCTCAACAAAGATATAGCGCATTTCAAACATTCTTCAGGTGTACAAGATAATTCATCAAATACCCGGATAGAATTTTCAAGCCAGAACTTTGCTTTCTTGGCATCATCATCAATATTTGCCTTAAATTCTTCGGCCCCTTGTTTACTAATTCTGTCTACTAGAGTTCTTCGAAATTTTATCATATCCACACCCTGAGGCATCGAGGGTACAGGTTGAGGAATTGGGGGAGGTGGGGGAGGTTGTACATTTGGGTTCGTACGAACGAACTCAGTGTACCATGCACTCATCATTCGGAGAAAGGCTTCCCGATCCCTTTCTCTTCCTCCCTGACCAACAGTAGGAGGTGGATTTTCAGTCGGCGCTGCTCCTTTAGCCGAAGCTGACGCATTACTCTCTACTTCATCTGCCACAGCTGGATCGGGATCCATTTACTATAAAAAAAATCATTTAAAAAGGTCAGAAGTCGTCACACTATCACAATTTATACATATGGCATGTATAGCAAAATCCGTACATACAACACGTAGTCTGAGAACTGACTATACCTGCTCTGATACCACTAAATGTAACGCCCCCACGCCCGAGACCGTCGCCGGAGTCGAGTATGCGGTGTTACTAAGCTTAATTTAACATTTTTAGAACTTTGGATTATTTGTTTCTACATTCACAGCTTTCAAGCTACTTGCGTCACAGTCACAAGAAAAATCATATCTCGAGTTAAGAAACTAGAAATCAAGATCCGTAAATTTTCCTTGAATCTAGACTCATATACCTATTTACTAATTTTTTTCCAGAATTTTTGGTTGGGCCAATTAGTAAATTTTATTAGTTAAAGTTACCCCTGTTTTAGGACTTGACTGGACTGACTTCTATTTACTACGAACCACATTTCTCTCTGTAAAAAATTCATATGACTATGAGGTTTGTTTCTCCTGAAAGTAGACTCAATAACAATTCTGAGAGTATAAAATAAACCACCTAATTATATCTGTAAAATTTATGGTGAATTTATAAAGTTGGAACAGGGGATCCAGAAATCACTCTGGCCCTGTTTCACTAAAATTCAAATATCTTCTAACATATAATTCCTTTACCTGTTTAGTTTGTTTTATGTTAAACTAGACATAATAAGCTTCAATTTTATATTTAATAAATCACATAATTCGATTTATATGGTTTTTAGTAAATTTTCAAACTCACGTCAGTGTTGCTGCAATGTTCTGTTTATGGCAAATTTCATCCCTTTTTATGAGTTTTCATGCACTAAGTATCTTAATAACTTTCCATAACATCAAACATAATCTAAACTAACCATTTCCATAATTTATCATTATCAAGCATTTCCTCAACCATTCCATCACCATGTCATAAGATCATTTACACAAAATAGGTATATTGCTATACATGCCATACTTAAATTTTACAAGCCATTTACCAAAAAGTCTTCCAGATAGTGTGACCGAGCCTTTGACCTATCCCGACTCCTGAGCTGGCTTGTCCAAAACTACAATGAGTAAGAAGAAGGGAGTAAGCATAAATGCTTAGTAAGTTCATATGCAAATAATAAGTAACATAACAAAGCAATTATACCAAACAACATTAGCATGGTATCACCAAAACATAAATCACATTTCCAATCATCGTTCATCATCTTACTACCTTATCGTTGTTGTATCAATACTCAACCCGAGGGTTAAGTACATACCTGTCCAAAGTATCCATTTCACAACACTTACCAATACGTCTCTTTTCATCTCGAGTATTCCTCCATTTGAGTAAAACTTTACCCGTTGAACACATCGGAATATAATTCGGATACATGGATAACTTGCACATAAGTGCCACATATGCAATCAAGCAATCATGTAACCCGCCCATAAGCGAACTCGGACTCAACTCAACGAGCTCGGGTGTTCGCATCCATAAGTGAACTCAGAATCAACTCAATGAATTCGGATGTATAGTTACATCTCACGAACTCGGACTCAACTCAACGAGTTCGGACATTCGCATCCATAAGTGAACTCAGACTCAACTCAACGAGTTCGGATGCTCAACCATCCTAGTGACATGTCACTTGTATCCTAATCTATTCCTAAGGTTCAAACAGGATTTTCCTCGAACACATATCCTTGCCGTCTTCCGTAGAATACCGAAACCAAAACTCGGTAACAATTTATATTTAACAAGTAGCTCACATAATTTGCATTTTATTCGAAATTAACCACAAAGCATATATTTCATAATAAAAATCAGCATATCATATAATTAACATCAATATCTTAAAAATAACCATTATGCTACATTATTTACACATGAACTTACCTTGGTACCAAAATACAAAGATTTTGCAATTTAGTCCACAATCTTTTCTTTTCCTCGATTGGGGTCGATTCCACATCTTTCTTGATTTAAAATAACACATTTAGCTTATTTAATACTCACATTATCAAATTAATCCTTAATTCAAATTTTGGAAAAATTACAATTTTACCCCTAGACTTTTGCATATTTACACTTTTTCCCCTAGGCTCGGGATTAAACTTTATTCCTTATTCTTATGTTTTATAACATGCTGATCACTTTTCTCTTCTATGGCAACATCAAATTCTCACTCTAACATGTACTTGTGACTATTAGGTATTTTTACCGATTAAGCCCTTTTACTCGTTTTTGCTTAAAATCGAGTAGTACAAGTTGTCTAACATAATTTAAAACCTCATATTCTATCATAAAACATCAAAATACAAAAATTTCACCTATGGGTATTTTTCCAAATATAAACCCTAGGTTAAGTTATTGCTAGCATAAGCTTTGTCGAGTTACCGGGATCTCAAAAACGTAAAAATCATTAAAAACGGGGCTTAGAATCACTTACTATGAAGCTTGAAAGTTTAAGAAACCCTAGATATGGTGAGATGAAGCATTCGGCAGCAACTATGAAGATAATAACTAATTTTGTGTTATTTTTCCCTTTTAATTTCATTTAATACCCAAATGACCAAAATGCCCCTCCTTACTAAACTTTCAAAAATTCCTTCCATGTCCTAATTTTTCCCACGAACTTTAAATTGGTAAAATTGCTATTTAAGACCTCCTAATTAATATTTCAAAGCAATTTCATACTAAAAACTTCTAGAATGCAAGTTTTGCAATTTATTCGATTTAGTCCCTAACTTCAAATTAAGCATTTTATGCATAGAATCTCTTCACAAAATTTTCACACAATCATGCAATCATATCATAAACCTCAAAATAATTATAAAATAATTATTTTTATCTCGGATTTGTGGTCACAAAACCACTATTCCGATTAGGCCCTAATTCGGGATATTACATCCTAGACATGTCTTACACTAGCACCACTCTTAGCCAATGCATATCCCAGATATGTCTTACACTAGCTATTATCATCGAGGCCGATGCATGTCCCAGACATGTCTTACACTGGCACTCATCTCTACGTCGATGCCAAGTCCCAGACATGGTCTTACACCAGCACTCATAATGTGGCCGATGCATGTCCTAGACATGTCTTACACTAGCACACAAGTAATCCGAATGCTATGGCATGAATATCCGGTTTGTTTCCTAGGGTCGCAATGAGATCTTTCTATTATCTCGATCAATAATATGCATTCTCAGTTCACAATACTATATACATTCAATAACAATTCGACTACATACATTCAAAATGTAGTTGCATTATTTACATACAACTTACCTCAGGTTACAAAATATACTCGACTAGTCGGTTTAGTCAATTTGCTTGGCTTTCCCTCAGTCTAGGTTCGGATTTGGAAATTCTTGGTTATTTAGTCACTAAACACAATTAGGCAACTTAAATTCACATCTCAGGTAAAATGACTATTTTGCCCCTAGATCTTGGCAAAATGACCATTTTGCCCTTATGCTCGAAATTCAATTTTTATTGAATTCCTTCATATCTTAGGCCTAGGTGACCCCTTTTTACTCTTATAGTATCACCAAATTCTCACTATTTCACACCCTTATCACCGAATTTCACAAACTTTTCAAAATGGTCCTATAAGGGTTTTCATGAGAAATTCTTTCAAAAAAGTTGTCTACTACTCAACTAAGACTCATTTTCTACCATAAAAACTCAGTAAACATCACAAATATTTTCATGGAAAAACCCTAAACTTTCAACCATGTTGCAGAATAGACCTATCATTAGAAAGCCTATGCTTCAAGGAGTCAAAAAATGTAAAAGTCATTAAGAGAAAGTTTCAAAATCACTTACTTGAGAGGCTTAATGTTGCTGAAATTTTTAAAGCTTTCAAAACCCCATTCTTTACTCAAAATTTTGGTGGAGGAAGAAGATGGAAAGGGATGATATCATCCTCTTTTCATCTATTTCTATTTTAGTCAAAATAAGTCACCTAACCCACCTAATTTTAAAATTTTTGTCTCCTCTTGAACCTATGGCTGACTATGCTCCTTTAAAAAGGGTCTAATTTCTCTTTAAAAGCCCTAAATTTTAGTTCTCTAGCTAATTGACACATTTGGGTACTAAAATACAACTTTTTCCTTTTATTCGATTTACTCCTTTCTCGTAATTGAGCTCAAAAACATTAAAATAAGCTCCCCATATTTTTCATGCACTACTATAATCGTACTACAACCTCATAATAATAAAAATAATTTTCCCAACTTTGGATTTGTGGTCTCGAGACCACTATTTCTACTAGGCCATAAATCGGGCTGTTACAGGTAGTATACCCTACAGTTTTGACACGGCCTAGATACATGGGCGTGTCTACTGGCCGTTTCTAACACAAGGATTAGCACACGGGCATGTGGCTAACCGTGTGACCCAAGTTAGTAAGCTCCTCAGTTTTCCCACGGTTGTGGCACATGGGTGTGTCCTCGATCGTCTGGTGCAAGTCAGTATGTATGCCCTATTTTCATACAGTCTGTGACACGGGCGTATCTGGTGGTCATGTGAGGCACACGGCCTGTTCACACGGGTGTGTGATCTTTAAATGCAATTTTTTTTAAGTTTTCCAAAGTTTACAAATGTTATTGGTTTAGTTCTGAACCACTTCTAAGCATGTTTTAAGGTCTCGTAGGACCTTGTAAGTGAGAATATGGTTGATATGAATGGATTTTGACTATGATTGCATAAGTGTATGTGAATGAGGTATGTTATTCGATAATGCCTCGTAACCTTATTCCGACGTCAGATATGGGTCAGGGGTGTTACAACGTATGAATTATTCTTTGGATAGATTGGCTGAATTGTATGTCTCTGAGATTGTTAGATTGCATGGAGTGCCTGTCTCTATTCTTTCAAATAGAGACCCTCAATTTACATCTCGATTCTGCAGCAAATTGCAAGATGCTTTGGGTAATCAGTTCCACTTTAGCACTGTATTTCATCCACATATAGATGGTCAATCTAAACGTGTAATACAAATATTGGAAGATATGATTTGGTGTTGTATACTTGAGTCTGTACTGGGAAAAGTATTTGCCTTTAGTTGAATTTTCTTATAATAATAGTTATCAGTCTAGTATTAAAATGGCACCGTATGAAGCTTTCTATGGTCGCAAATATAGAACTCCATTGTATTGGATAGAACATAGTGAGAAAAAGTTACACGGAGTGGACTTAGTCCTTGAAATCAAGGAAAAAGTGAAAGTAATTTGGGATAGTTTGAAAGCAACCTCTAATTGTCAAAATTCCTACGCTGATCTAAAACAAAAAGAAATAGAATTTCAAATCAGTGACAAGGTATTCTTGAAAGTATCGCCTTGGAAGAAAGTTCTCCGATTTGGTTGTAAAGGAAAACTGATTCCATGGTTCATTAGACCATATGAGATTACAGAAAGAATCGAACCAGTTGCATATCGGTTAGCTTTACCACCAGAACTTGATCAGACTCATAATATTTTTCATGTGTCTATGCTACGGTGGTATCGATCCGATCCTTCACACGTTATCTGTAACAGCCTGATTTAGACCCTATTGGAACGGTGGTTTTGGGACCACGAATCCGAGTCAAAAAAATATTTTAAAATTATTTTCTGTGTTTATTATGTGTGAATTTATATTTGTGAAATTTTCGTGTTTTAATTTTATCGTTTGAGTGCTCGATTTAATAAAAGGGCTTATTCGTGTAAAATGAAAATTTGGTGGTTTAATTTGGAAGGGTTGAATTGTTGTTGTCTTTTTAAATTGAGGCATTTAAGTTGCAATTAGACCATAATATTAGGTGATGTACGGTTGTAGACAACCATTATAAAGATTTCATATTATATTATAAAGGTTAATTATGTAATTTATTAAATAACATATGTTATAATAAAACATAAAAATTAAAATATGGTTTCATAATATTTTGTTCTTGTCGAAAATAACAAAAGAAAGAAAATAATAAAAGCTTGAAGCATTCGGCCATTAGCAAGCTTGATTCAAGGTGAGTTTTAGCTCGATTTTTAATAATTTTTACGTTTTTGAGATCGTTGCTATGTTGTCTATCAAGCCCATGTCTTAATTTTAGAATTTGATGATGATTTTGTATTTTGATATTGTTGAAAGCTTGTGATTTTTGTTGTTTGATGATGGAAAATAAAAGATATGTGATAGATTAACATGTTTTGTATTTAAATTTTTGATGATTTTGAGTAATTAGGGTTAATTTGTAAAAAATGAAAAATGTATGTGCATATGGAAAGTGTATTCGGCCTTTTGATTATATCATGTGAATATTCATAAAATGATTAATGGATATTTGTATGTGGCTTTATGTATGTTCGGTTATATAATGGTATTATGGTTTTGAAATTGAATATTATAATTGATAATAGATACATGAATATTCGGCCATGAATAAGTTTATATATGAAAATATATGTTATACATGAAACTATAAGCTTGAGATTTAATGTGATTATGATAGTATAATTTAGTTTGGTTTAAATGAGTTGATTATGTCATATAATTGTTTAATTGCTTATGACTTGCTAAGCTATGATAGATTACAGTGTGTGTTTATGTTTGCTTCTGTTTTATAGATTTTGGTGATTAGTTACGAGCTCGGGGATCGTCAGTAAAGTCCATCACACTATCGACTTTTTTTGGTATTTGATAAGTTTAAACTTGAACCTATGGCATGTATAAGCTAGGTTATATTTTGTCAAGATTGAAGTTATGTATATATTAAGACATGCGAAAATGGCTAATATGCTATGAGAGTATATGAAACTTTAGTCAAGTTATTATGTGTTATGTGAATTGAAAATGGTTGGTGATTTTTTGGATGTGTTTTGGTTGAATCGACCATGGTACATATATGTGTGTTGTATTAGGTTACATGGACCTACTTGATTAATAGGTTAATTGATGATTTAGTAATTTGACATGGGATAAGTATATTTGTATGTGATTTTTTCCATATGTTAGTGATGTTTAGGTAAATGATTCGGCAATGAGAAATGGTATGTATAATATATAATTGGTTTAATAGATGGCTCATGTTGGAAATATGAAATGTGGTGTGATTTGTATGGTAAATTTTGGCTTAGTATTGAGTTAATATGATGGATATGTATTTGATTCAATAATTGCTTTATATGTTCGGTTGTTAAATAGCAAATAATGAATATGTTATATACTTTTTTTGGTTGATTATATGTGGTATTACTTATATGCATTCGTTTATGCTTAGACAAAATGTGGAAATAATGTTTCAAGGTAAACATGTGATGTTTTAACATGTATTTCGGTTTGAGAAATGATTTAACTTGGTATAGTCATATTGAAGTTATTTTCTAATGACCGAATGATGGCTAATAGTTTGATAGTGAATATGTAATTATAAGCGTAGTAATAAGCATGCATAATAGGTATATATGCTAATGAAATGATCATGTGTACTTGGTTATGTGAGTTCTATTTATGTATGATTTTTTTAGTATGATATTGAAGTGTAATATGATTTGTATGTTTTGCACATTATATCAATTGCATTAAAGTTATATTCGGCTATATGGTATTAATATTAAAGTTGACTATGTGTTTAGACAATCATTAATTTAATAGTTTGTTTGATTTATAATATGCACAAATGATTTGTTAAGTTAAATAGATATATTGGCATGTATTCGATATTTGTGTTTGAATGTCTTAATGTTTATACATGGAATTTGTCATGTACATGTCTATGTTATAATTTGATTAATTGAATGTTATAAAAGAGATGTAAATATAATTTGTATGATTGAGTTGTATTACCTTAAACATAAATAGCAATGATTGGAATCTTTTAGCTGTGTATGGTTCGGTAATGCCTTATAACCCTAATTCGACAACAGATACAGGTTAGGGGTGTTACATTTGATTGGTATTAGAGCTACGATTGAGTCGATTCTAGGACTAACGTAGCGCGTGTGGGTCTAGCTATACATGCCATATTATATACTGTGATAGTGTGATGACTTTTGACATTTGAAAATGTGTTTTCGTATAGTAAATGGGTCCCGATAGTGCTGTAGCTGATGATCTCGAGAGTATAGTGTCTGCTCCCGTGTAAGGGACAGCGCCAGTTGATTCTTGATCGACCTTGAGTAACCTAGAGGGAGAGGCTAAGCAAGCCTTTTACGAATTGATGAATAACTGGTTTACTCAGTATATCTGAACGAATCTGGTTGTACAAAAATCTCCACCCCCGACCAATCCTTCTCCAATACCTGTTATACCTCAAGTGATTGATTCGTTGATATTATATAAGCCTTCTATTGATAAAATTAGAAAACATGAGGCTAAAGAATTCAGAGCTATTGATGATGATGATGCTGAGCGAGCTGAGTTCTGGCTTGATAATACTATCCACGTGTTTGATGAGTTATCTTGTACCTCGGATGAGTGTCTAAAATGTGCAATATCTTTGCTACGAGACACCACATATCACTGGTGAAATACACTAGTATTGGTGGTTCCAAAAGAACGGGTGACGTGAGATTTCTTTCAGACTGAATTCTATAATAAATATATCAGCCAGAGATTTATTTATTAGAAGTACAAAAAATTTCTAGAGTTGAAACAAGGTCCCATGACTGTGACAGAATATGAACGAAAATTTGTAAGACTCAGTCGATATGCCCGAGAGTGTGTTTCAACTGAAGCTATAATATGTAAAAGATTCGAAGATGGGTTGAATGAAGAGATTAAACTGCTAGTTGGTATACTTGAAATAAAAGAGTTTGTAGTATTGGTTGAGCGAGCATGCAAAGCCGAAGAGCTCGGGAAAGAGAAAAGGAAAGCTGACTTTGAAGCTAGAGATTCACGTAAGAGATCATTGAGTAAGTCATTTCAGTCGACATCAAAAAAGTTTCGAGATGATTTTAGCCGTTCTAAGGCTACTTCGACTTATTCTAGACGGGATCGGGATAGACCACCTGTGAGCTCGAGAGCTACCACAATAGCTGGTGTTGGTAATGTTAGATCGAATCAACTCGAGTGCAAAAATTATGGTAAACGACATCCCGGTAGTTGTAGGTTGAATGATCGGGCCTATTTTAAATATGGATCGATGGATCATTTCGTTCATGAATGCCCTAAATTAGCTGAACAAAACACTGTAAAAAAATACGAGATTGGGTAATATTGGAGCTCGAGGTAGACCACCCAGAAACACGGGTAATGTGAGTAGCAGTCAGAGAGGAACTAAAGACACGATAGTTCGATCTAAGGCTCATGCACCAAATAGAGCCTATGCTATACGTGCACGCGATGAGGCTTCATCCCCAGATGTTATTACTTGTTCATTCACTCTCTATGATACTAGTGTAATTGCATTGATTGATCCTGGATAGACACATTCTTATGTGTGTGAGAATTTAGTATTCAGTAAGACTTTGCCTGTTGAGTCTACTGAGTTTGTGATCAGAGTATCGAACCCTTTGGGTCGGTGTGTTATGGTTGACAAAGTGTGCAAGAATTGTCCTTTGATGATTCGAGATTCATGTTTTCTAGCTAATTTGATTTTTTTTCCATTTGACGAGTTTGATATAATTCTAGGTATGGACTGGTTGACTTTGCATGATGCTGTTGAAAACTGGAAAAGAAAGATTATTGATTTTCGGTGCCAGAATGATGAGATTATTCGGATTGAATCTAATGATATGAATGGTTTATCGGCAGTGATATCTTCAGTGTTAGCTTAGAACTATGTGAGAAAGGGTTGTAAAGCTTACTTTGCGTATGTACTTGATAGTAAAGTGGCTGAAAGAAAGATTGAATCAGTAGCAATAGTGTGCGAGTATTCGGATGTGTTTCCTAAAGAATTTTCAGGTTTCCCACCAATTCGAGAGGTAGAGTTTGGTATTGTGTTAGTGCCGAGGATAACTCTGTATAGAATGACACCTACTGTAACGCCCCGAAGTTGAGGCCTAGAAGTATTAGGTCTTGAGTGTGAATGTAGTCAGGAGACTGCACATAAATATTTGGTTGTGCAAGAAAGGGACACAATTGAGTGTTTGGCTTAGTGGTTGTGTGCTCTGGAAGTGTCTGGGAAGTCATGGGTTCAAGCCTTGGCTTCCACAAAATTTTACTTTTTAAGGATAAAACCCTTATCTTTGGCCAGTAGGGTTATAAGTTTATTTTGGTAAAAACATGACAGAATGGGCTTGTTAGTCTAGTGGATAGTGGCATGTGGAGTGTGCTAGTGGTCTGAGGTTCGAATCTCAGCTTGTGCAAATGGAGATTATTTTTGCTGGTGGCTTTGGGAGGAAGTTGTGTTTGACCGAAACACCAAGAGTTTGAACAGATTTGAATGGGGTTGTTAGCTGAATTTGAAGAGATGGATGGGAGGAAATTAAGGAGAAAATTAAGCAAGTTTGAATTTGGAGAAGAGTCTTACCGAGTTTGAACTCTAGCACTTAGTGTTTTGGTTGTGTAGTGTGTGGAAGGCTAAACGAAATTGGGGAGTTCTTTTGGAGTAAAATTCGGCTTTGTATTGGTTATTGGTCATTTCATTTCAGGATTTTGCCAAATTGTGGTTTTACTCTCTCTACTTCTTTTGCATCTTCGATTTTGTTATTTGTTGGTAGCCCAATATTACTTGTGACCTTTTGAGTATTTTCGTGTTGGCCTATTTTGGGTTGCTCTCTAATATTGTGATGTGCTTGATCGACTCTTCTCTCTCCCTCACCTTTCTTTCCTTATTTTCCTTACCCTTTATCGAACCTCCATTCTTCCCCTCTCCCAGTTAGCCATTAACGTTTACCTTTTCTTTTGCCTTAGGCCGAATATCTCATCAACTCCCCTCCATTGATTTTATTTCGGTTGGCTTCATTGATTCTCCTTCTTCCCTCTCTCAAATCTTTCTGTTCTTCTAGATTTGGCCGAATCTCCGTGATTGACTATTGCCAAAAGTCATTTGAGTTATTGGTAAGGGTAAGTACAACCGCTTCATTATTTCTTTTCTAGTCGAATCTCTGTTAGCTCTACTGCCAAGTTTTGGCTTTCCCCTTCTCTTTCTCTTTAGGGCTGAATGTATGCTTTTCGTCTAAACATCTTATGATCTGCCTAGTCTTGCTAGGAGTGTGGATTCTATTGTGGAAGTTTCGGTCAATTATTCTTCTCATTACAAGCGGTCTATTCACTTTTGGGGTAAGTGCTTTAAGTGAGATGTGTTTTTATTGGACTTTAAATCCTTATAATTCGATCGAATGTTTCTTATGAAGGTTGAAGTTTTGGAATGGTACGTGGGTGTTAAGTCAGTAAAGATCTGTGATTGTTGGTTTGGCAAGTGACAGTGGATCAAACGAATCTTGTTCAATATTGTGGTTTGGATTAACGATGGTTTTAGGCTAATAAAAGATTGTTGTTAATCATAGGTGCTTGGATCTCGGAAGCGTTTCGGCTACAATCCCATATCAGGTGTGTATGTGTAACACTGCCATTGGATGTGAAACTGTAAAGGCTGAAAAACTGAAAAGCTAAAAGGCTGAAAAGCCAGAAAGTGGGTTGTCGACACCATACGGGCGTGTGGGCGCCCATGTGGCAGGCCATGTAACCAACCATGGCCGTGTGGTCAACGAGATGGCCATGAGTGTTTTCATGGGCCGAAATGATACTGGCCATTTTGGGCTGAATTGGGCCATGTAGGCCCAATGGGCCAGTGAGCCCCATACGGAAGCAATCATACAAAAGTGTGGTTACTATTGAGCTAGGCTGAGTGAATCACACGACTAAGGCCAATTTAGGCTATGCAGGCCATACAAGCGTGAGGGCCCACATGGGCCCGCACTATGGGTTGTAGGCCCATTATCACTATTTAACTGTTAAGGTTTTACAGGTCGCTCGAGACGACTGTGACCTTCTGTTACGTTGGTAATCGATAAAATGACTATTTTGCCCTTATAGGGCAAAATGACTAAAATACCCCTATAGGGTAAAATGACTGAAATACCCCTGTAGGGTGAAATGACTGTAACACCCCTGTAAGGTAAAATGATTTATTTATTCTACGATGTGTATGACTGTATTTGAGCATGCTTTGTTATATGTATGTTGCATCCATGTATGATATTATGTTGCATTGCATGGCGTGGGATATATGATTTTGGAGGAAGTGTACTATACTGATATGGTCGCACGGGTTGCGCAAGACGACTGTGGACCTACTGATGGCTTTAAGCCTACTATACTAGTAGCTTTGCTGCAATACTGATTTAGTGTCGTAACCGGTATGACTTGGTGTGTAGGGATGGGTGGGTCGATTTAATCCCCACATGGTTTGTAGGGTTGGTACGAAGATGGTGTGTAGAGGCTGGATTAGGTAGGATTTTCTGATTGCATACTGTATTGATACTGTTATGGGCTTAGGCCTCACTGCTACTATTACTGGAATGGGCTAAGGCCCAAATTGGAACTGAGGGCTTAGGCCCAAATTGTGTTTACTATGACTGTTTGCTTTTATGGGATTTCACACACTGAGTTTTCGTAAACTCACCCATATGTTAATTGTACAGGTAACCCTCAAGTTTAGATGGATCGAGGCGATGGAGGACTCAGAGGTGGCCACTCGACACAGTTTCTTTTAATATTATAGTTAAGATTTTATTTTGGGTTTTCATTATGTAATAAGCCCTCTTTAATTTTTATATTTTGAATTTGGGTTTTTAGTTGCTTTTGTATATAACTGCTAATGATAGGAAAACGTGAGTTTCTAAAAAGTCAAAACATTTGCAAAACCACCACATATATATAACTCGTTTTCAAAGCTTCCGTGATTAACAAACCGTTTTCAAAATTAATAATGTTTTACTAAAAGCAACATTTAAACGAACAACCACATTATGAATAAACAATAAGGCTTTAAAATGGCTTTTCAACCTATACAAATAGGCGAGTTAAAGAAAGGGCCTTTAAACGACCAGTCTTAGATGTCAAAAAACACACTTCAGTGTGACATCGCTAGATTCAGCCATAACGTCTAGGCCGGGTTTGGGGGTGTTACACCTACTGAATTAAAAGAATTAAAAGCTCAGTTGCAAGAATTGACAGATAGAGGTTTTGCGCGACCGAGTTTCTCTCCTGGGGTACACCAGTTTTATTTGTGAAAAAGAAAGACAGAACTATGAGAATGTGTATCGACTATAGACAGCTCAATAAGGTGACTATAAAGAATAAATATCTGTTGCCATGAATTGATGACATATTCGATCAGCTGAAAGTGGCCACAGTGTTTTCGAAGATAGATTTGAGATCAGGTTATTATCAATTGCGAGTTAAAGACTCTGATGTGCCAAAGACTGCTTTCTGAACGAGGTACAGACACAATGAGTTTTTGGTTATGCCTTTCGGACTTACTAATGCAACTACTATTTTCATGGATTTGATGAATCGAATCTTTAGATAGTATTTGGATTAGTTTGTGGTTTTGTTCATAGATGATATTTTGATCTATTTCCGTAATGAAACCTAACATGCCGAACATTTGAGTCTTGTGTTACAGGCTTTGTGAGATAAGCAGTTGTATGCGAAGTTCAGTAAATGTGAGTTCTGGTTATTTGAAGTCAGTTTTTTGGGACATGTTGTATCAACATCGGGTATTCAGGTTGATTCGAGTAAGATTTCGGCTATACTTGACTGGAAACCTCTAAGAAATGTTTCTGAAGTTCGAAGTTTTTTGGGACTTGCTGGTTACTATAGACGGTTCGTAAAGGGTTTCTCTATTATTGCAACCCCGATGATGAAATTACTTCAGAAATATTTTAAGTTCGAGTGGTCAGAAAAGTGCCAGAAAAGTTTTGATCAGTTGAAAGCCCTTTTGACCGAAGCTCCAGTGCTAGTTCAGCCAGAATCGGGTAAAGAATTTGTTATCTATAGTGATGCATCTTTAAATGGTTTGGGTTGTGCGTTAATATAGGAAGGCAAAGCCATAGCTTATTGCTCGAGACAATTAAAACCGCATGAAAAGAACTATCTGACACACGACCTAGAATTGGCAGCTATTGTGTTTGCATTGAAGATATGGCATCACTATCTATTTGGTGAGAAATGTCACGTTTATTCTGATCACAAAAGCCTAAAATATCTGATGACTCAGAAAGATTTGAATTTGAGACAATGAAGATGGGTTAGAGCTGTTAAAAGACTACGAGCTTATAATTGACTACCATCCGGGAAAGGCTAATGTTGTAACTAAGGCACTAAGCCGAAAATCACTGTTTTCTTTGTGTGCAATGAATGCACATATGGTTATGCTTGATGATGGTTCGATTATAGCTGAGTTAAAAACAAGATCATTATTAATATAACAGATTTGCGAAGCTCAGAAAGTTGATAATGATTTGTTAGTAAAGAGAGCTCAATGTGACTTGAATGTTGATTCAGAATTTCGAGTTGATGCTAAAGGTTGTCTGAGGTTCAGAAACCAAATATGTGTTCTGAGAAATTTAGAGTTGATTCTGATGATTTTGAATGAAGCTCACAGTAGTTGGTTATCTATCCATCCGAGTAGTACTAAAATGTAAAATGATTTAAAACAACTTTACTGGTGGCACGGTTTGAAACGAGACATTTCTGACTTTGTATCAAAATGTTTAATCTGTTAGCAAGTAAAAGTCGAGCACCAGGTACCTTCTAGATTACTTCAATCGATCATGATAGCTGAATGGAAATGGGACAGAGTCACGATGGATTTTGTATCTGGTTTGCCGTTGACACTGAGCAAGAAAGATGCAATCTGGGTTATTGTGGATAGATTGACTAAATCAGCTCACTTTGTTTCGGTTCGCACAGATTTTTTGCTTGGTAAGCTTGTTGAGTTATATGTTTCTCAGATTGTGAGATTACATGGAGTACCTATTTCTATTATTTTAGATAGAGATCCGAGGTTTACATCGCAGTTTTGGCAGAAACTACAAGATGCTTTAGGTACGAAATTACTTTTCAACACTGCTTTCCATCCGTAAACTGATGGTCAGTCTGAATGAATCATTCAAAGAGGATATGTTGAGATGTTGTATTCTTGAATTCGAAGGTATGTGGGAACGATACTTACCTCTGATTGAATTTGCATACAATAATAGCTTTCAATCAAGTATCAAAATGGCACCTTACGAGGATTTGTATGGTCGTAAATGTCGTACACCATTATATTGGATCGAGCTCAGTGAAAACAAGATACACGGGGTCGATTTGATCAGAGAGACTGAACAGAAAGTAAAAGTGATCTGTGAAAGTCTGAAAACAACGTCAGATCGTCAGAAATCGTATGCGGACTTGAAATGAAAAAATATAGAGTTTTAGATCGGAGACAAATTATTTTTGAAAGTCTCACCGTGTAAGGAAATACTCAGATTTGGTCGTAAAGGCAAATTGAGTCTGAGATTTATTGGGTCGTACGAGATTATAGAGCGTATCAGGCCAGTTGCTTATTGACTGTTGTTGCCACCTGAGTTAGAAAAGATCCATAATGTATTCCTTGTTTTGATGATTCGTAGATATCAATCTGATCCCTCACATGTGATTAGTCTGTCAGATATTGGGATTAAGTCTGATATGACATGTGAGGAAGAACCGATTCGTATTCTGGCTCGCAAAGTTAAAGAATTGCGAAATAAGAAAATTCATTTAGTCAAAGTATTGTGGCATAAACACGGAGTTGAAGAAGCAACGTGGGAGCTAGAAGATGCAATGAAAGAATGTTATCCAAACCTATTCACCGGTAAGATTTTCGAGGATGAAAATACCTAAAGGGGGAGAGTTGTAATAGCTCGATTTAGACCCTATTCAAAACGGTGGTTTCAGGACCAGAAATCCGAGTTAAAAAATATTTTAAATTTATTTTCTATGTTTATTATGTGTGAATTTATATGAAATTTTCATATTTTAATTTTATCGTTTGAGTGCCCGATTTAATAAAAGGGCTTAATCGTGCAAAATGAAAATGTGGTGGTTTAATTCAGAAGGGCCGAAATGTTGTTGTCTTTTTAAATTGAGGAATTTAAGTTGCAATTAGACCATAATATTAGGTGATTGACAGTTGTAGACAACCATTATAAAGATTTCATATTATATTATAAAGGTTAATTATGTAATTTATTAAATAACATATGTTATAATAAAATATAAAAATTAAAATATGGTTTCAGAATGTTTTGTTCTTGCCAAAAATAATAAAAGCTTGATTCAAGGTGAGTTTTAGCTCAATTTTTGATAATTTTTACGTTTTTGAGATCGTTGCTATGTTATCTATCAAGCCCATGTCTTAATTTTAGAATTTGATGGTGATTTTGTATTTTGACATTGTTGAAAGCTTGTGATTTTTGTTGTTTGATGATGGAAAATAAAAGATATGTGATAGATTAACATGTTTTTTGAATTTTTGATGATTTTGAGTAATTAGGGTTAATTTGTAAAAATAAAAAATGTATGTGCATATGTAAAGTGTATTCGACCTTTTGATTATGTCGTGTGAATATTTATGAAATGATTCATGGAAATTTCTATGTGGATTTATGTATGTTCGATTATATAATGGTATTATGGTTTTGAAATTGAATATTACATTGGTAATAGATACATGTATATTCAGCCATGAATAAGTTTATATATGAAAATATATGTTATACATGAAACTATAGGCTTGAGATTTAATTCGATTATGATAGTGTAATTTAGTTTGGTTTAAATTAGTTGATTATGTCATATAATTGTTTAATTGCTTATGACTTACTAGCTATGATAGATTACTCTGTGTGTTTATGTTTGTCTCTGTTTTATAGATTTTGGAGATTAGGTACGAGCTCGGGGATCGTCAGCAAAGTCCATCACACTATCGACTGTTCTTGGTATCTGGTAAGTTTAAACTTGAACCTATGGCATGTATAAGTTAGGTTATAGTTTGTTAAGATTGAAGTTATGTATAAATTAAGCCATGCGAAAATGGATAATATGCTATGAGAGTATATGAAACTTTAGTCAAGTTATTATGTGTTATATGAATTGAAAATGGTTGTTGATTTTTTGGATGTGTTTTGATTTAATTGGCCATGGTACATATATGTGTGTTGTATTAGGTTACATGGTTCAGCTTGATTAATAGGTTAATTGATGATTTAGTAATTTGACATGGGATAAGTATATTTTGATAAGTATGTGCTTTGGTCTATATGTTAGTGATGTTTAGGTAAATGATTCGGCAATGAGAAATGGTATGTATAATATATAATTGGTTTAATAGATGGCTTATGTTGGAAATATGAAATGTGGTATGATTTGAATGGTAAAGTTTTGCCTAGTATTGAGTTAATATGATGGATATGTATTTGATTCAATAATTGCTTTATATGTTCGGTTGTTAAATAGCAAATAATGAATATGTTATATAATTGTTTTGGTTGATTATATGTGGTATTACTTATATGCATTCGTTTATGCTTAGACCAAATGTGGAAATAATGTTTCATGGTATACATGTGATGCTTTAACATGTATTTCGGTTTGAGAAATGATTTAACTTGGTATAGGCATATTGAAGTTATTTTCTAATGACCGAATGAGGGCTAATAGTTTGATAGTGAATATGTAATTATAAGCATAGTAATAAGCATGCATAATAAGTATATATGCTAATGAAATGATCATGTGTACTTGGAGTTCTATTTATGTATGATATTTTTAGTATGATATTGAAGTGTAATATCATTTGTATGTTTTGCGCATTATATAAGTTGCATTAAAGTTATATTCGGCTATATGGTATTGATATTAAAGTTGACTATGTGTTTAGACAATCATTAATTTAATAGTTTGTTTGATTTATAATATGCACAAATGATTTGTTAAGTTAAATAGATTTATTGGCATTTATTTGATATTTGTGTTTGAATGTCTTAATGTTTATACATGGAATTTTTCATGTAAATATTTATGTTATAATTTGATTAATTGAATGTTATAAAAGAGATGTAAATATAATTTGTATAATTAAGTTGTATTACCTTAAACATGAATAGCAATTTTAAGCTGTGTATGGTTCAGTAATGCCTTATAACCCTAATCTGGCGATGGATACGGGTTAGGGGTGTTACATTATCTCTTCGACAGAGGTAGAGATTCAGCCTGATATGACATATAGCGAAAAACCGATCAAAATGTTAGCTCAGGAAACAAAAGAGTTAAGAAATAAAAAGGTAGCTTTAGTAAAAGTTCTTTCACAATGACACGGTATAGAAGAGCTACCTGGGAACCGAAGGATTCTATGAGGAAGTAATATCCGAACCTTTTTGCTAGTAAGATTTTTGAGGATGAAAATCCTTAAGGGGGAGTTGTAACAGCCTAATTTTCAGTGAAATCGGAATAGTGGTTTCGGGACCACAAATTCGATCTGAAAATATAATTTATTTTTATTTTATTACATGTTTCGTAATATGTTAGAAATGTCATGTGAAAATTCTGATAAGAAAATTTTATCGATTATGTGCTTAATTATGATAAGGACTAAATCGCATAAAATGCAAAAGTATGTAGATATTTTGGTGACTCATCCATGGAAATTTAGAAAAAAGGGCAATGACTAAATTGGAATTTGAAATAATTTAATTAATTAAAAGATGATAAAAGAATTATCATCTTACTTTCTCATCATCTTCCTCAAAATTCTATGGAAACCCTAAGAGAGAGAGAAAAAACTTTCATGGCTTAATTGGGTAAGTTTCCTTGTCCTTTTTTTAGTAATTTTGATATTTTTAAAACCAGGATAGCTTAATCTATCTATTTGGGGGAACAATTTGAATAGTTATCAAAGTATGAAAATTTGGTCATGGATGTATATGTTGAAAATTAGAAATTTATGGTAGAAAATGAAAGGTTGTTGATAGATAAACAACTTTTACAAAGTGATTTTTGATGAAAACATGATTTAGGGACTAAAATGTAAAATTGTGAAAATAGATGAAAAATTCTAAAATTTATAGAAAATATGTGCTGTAAATTTTATATTGAAATTTCAGTTAGGCTTGGAATAGGGAGCAAATTGCATGAATTTTATTTTTCGAGCCTAGGGACGAAATTGGAATTTATGGAAAAGTTAAGGGCAAAATGGTAATTTTGCCTAGGGCATAAATTCATTCCAAATAAATATGAAATGTGTGAAATCGATGATTAAAGTTCTTTATATAGATCTAGACAACACAAATTCGAGGTCAGAACGAGGAAAAGAAAAGGTTTCAGATTAGTAGATTTTATACGCGAACCAGTGTCGAGGTAAGTTCGTGTAACTTAAATGAGCATGTAAATATCTTAAATTCTGTGTTTTTTTTGTCTGGAATGTGACTTATATTGATGTGAATTGTCTCACTTCTATGATGAGGAATTGAATAAAAGTTTAAAACGATGAAAAAGGGGTTAAGTTCCATTTGAATATATTGAATTCCGATAAGTATATGTGCTTTCTCGAAATGAATGAGGTCTTGCATTTGTTGCTGATGGGATTTAGCTTGAACGAGTAATCATATTAATCTTAGTATAGAAAGGATTTAGCTCGGACTAGTAATCCTGATATAATCCCTCTCGAGCATATGTTACAATTAGGATTTAGCCTGGACTGGTAATCTTGTAATACGATATATGGCTCGAGAGTGTGTTCTTCGATTAAATGCCCTAAAGGGTACTCTTGAATAAGAATTGGCGGGTTATTTAATTGTACACCTTGAGTGTATTACTCGAGTATCCATCGAAATTTTAATGATTCAACGGACAAAACTCTTGGCATGATGAGAGAATTATGAGATAAAATAATAATGTCTTGAAAGAATATTGCATGATGAGCTCATCTATGTTTACTTGATGTATATGAAAATTTTGTGACTAACATGTTTGATTGAGTGAATGTGTTCAGGCAATTTTGCCAAGTTGATGGAAAACATGATATTGCATGCTTAGATTTAATAAACGAGATTGGTAAATTTAGTTTCCGTTATACGAACTTACTAAGCATGTAATGCTTACTCTATTTTATTTTCTCATGTTTTATAGTGCTCGAAAGCTCGCGAAGGTTGGAGGTCATTGGAGCATCATCACACTTTCCACTTGCTTATTTTGGGTATATATAATCATTTTGGTATAATGGCATGTATAGGTTAACTTGGCCATAGATGGCTTAAATATGTGGTTTGTAATCTAGCCATTGGAATGTCTAGTAATGGTTGTTTTTGATATACTTGTAATGTCATACTATGGTAGCTATATACATGTTAAATGGTTGTTTAAATTATGCCTATCATATGGAATATACCAAGGTAAGATTATAAACATGTATGCATGTAATGATATGCCATGTTGAATGATAGAGTTTTCTTAATCTGAATGCTTGAAATGTTTGGTATTTGGATGTGAGCTTAAGTGTAGGTCATTGATGTGATTTTGGGTGAGAAATGAAGCTAGAAATGGTTTTATTTTGTCCACATGGGCAGACACACAGGCGTATGTCTAGACTATGTGTGACACACGGCCTGATACATTGGTGTGTGGTTAGGCCATGTATCCCTTGCACCTTAAATTAGAGAAGCAGAATGCTCAGAATTGAGCACATGGGTGTGTGTCTCGGTTGTGTGTGCTACACAGCCTAGAACACAAGTGTGTGTCTTGGCCGTGTGAAACCTGCACCTAATTTCGAAAGAATTTACTTAACCACACAGCCTAGCACATGGGCGTATGGCATGGCTGTGTGCACAAGTCAGAGAGTTACACAGGGTCGAACACGGCTTGTAGCACGAGTGTGTCTCAGGGTCACACGGGCATATTCCTTGGACCATACGGGCGTGTGAGCCCTGCACCTTGGAATTTTTTTTGAAAATTGATGAAAAATTCTTAGAGTTTTTGATTAAGTCCCAACTTGATTCTAATGCTCGTATTAGGCCTCGAGGGTCCATTTAAGGGACATCTTGAATAATCTCAGAAAATGAACAGTGATTGACATGATTTATCTGAAAATGTTTTGAAATTTTTGGTAATGCTCCGTAACCCTGTTTCGGCGACAGATACCGGTTAAGGGGTGTTACAGAGATAATAACCAAGGGTTGAAGAATGCTGAAATGAGAATGTTTCGAGCGAATAGATCTCTAACAAGGAATAAATAGAGTAATTTGGTGAGTATTTGCCAAAATATGTGGCAGACACAAAAGAATGAGTCACTAAAGCTTGGAGAACTAAGTTTAGTAATGGCAATGTCTGGAAAGGTATGGAATGAAAGATCCATGAGTGTCTATGAACTACATGAATAGTTAAGGAAACGTTTTTTTAAAATAGGAACATAAAAACAATATTACTCTACCTAAATGGATTTCTTAAATGAGTCTTGTTAAGGAATATCATGAAAGGGTGAAGTGATGAATGCGAGGATTGCATAAGGAAAGGAACATATGTAAGGTATGATGTCAGGGTAAGGCACAACACCATGATATGAAGAAGGAAAATCCTAGAATGATATACGCTAGATTTATGTAAAAGAATAAGTGTAAGGAGGTTGGCAAAGGAAGTGTCAAATGCAACTCGGGTAAAGGATGTTTGCCTCCTTAAGGTCACATGAACTCATTTATGTGCCTTGTGTTTCAGGTGAGCTAGATTGGGTCTATGCTTGGGGGGATAATGCCAGGACTATGCCAAAAGAGTGGCAAGATGGGGCTATTATGCATATAGAGCAAGTTAAGCGGCGTGTGCCAACCCAATTACATGGTTGTAAAACAACATCTCATAATAAATATGTTAAATCTAAGAGTTAATCTGTAACACCCCAAAAATCAGGGGTTAGTTGAATCGGGTTTGTGAATTGAGAGAGTGATCATGACTTAATTTTTTTTAAAATTATCTATGCATTTTTAGGAAATAAATGAGGTATTGGTTTGTTGGTTAAGTGTTAGTGTAACGTTTCTTGAAACTCAAGTTCAAATCCCTTCTCTCGCATCATTTTTATTATTTTGCAAATTTTGCCTTAAACCTTAGTATGTGGCATGCCTTGTTTTTTAAAATAAATATTTCAAATTATATCAAGAATAAGTTATTGGTTTGATCGTTCAACAATAGTTAATTATTACTTAAGGTCCTAACTTTAATTCCCTTCCCATGCAAATAATTTAAATTTTTTTGACAAAACCCGCTTGTTTTAATGTGTAGGCCATCCAAGCCTAGTTGACCTAGGTATAAATATTAATTTTTTTACTAAAAATCAGCCATTAATACTCCTCGTCATTGCCCTATCCGTTCCTCGTCGCCTACACCTAGTTTTACCATCCCTTTATTTTCTTTTTCTTTTTCTTTTTCTTTTTGCCACAATATTTGTTAAAATATTGTCCACCATACATCTTTCATTTTTCCTCATTAAAATCAGCCTCAAATCTAAAATCTTAAACTCCAAGATCGATCCGAACGTTGCCATGAAAGTGCCATTGTCATTTCTCTCGACTAGTTAGGGTAAGGTCTCTTCTCTCTTCAATTTCTTAATTAATCTTGTCCATTAAAAACTAAAATTTCCAGATCTGGAATTTGGAGGATTTTAAATGATTTCAAAGGTATTTTTTAAGATTTTAATGAGATCTCAAACCATTTTAAAATTCAGCCCAAATTTTGGCCACCATGGGCGGTGGTGCGTGCGCCTATGTGCAAGAAAGGAGGCTGTTTTGTTTCTTGGTTCTTGCCTATATTTTTCCAGCATTAATTTGAGTTCTTGAACCCGTCTAATCAGCTTTTAAACCCATTTCAATTAGGTAAAAACGTTCTTGATTGATTGGCCATTCGAATCCCACAAATCGTGAAGCGTAAGTGCAATTAAGGGTAACTAGTTTGTTATTTTGACATAGTGTTGGGTAAATGTTATGAATTGGTTAAACTAAGGAATTTAATCATTAATTAGCTGCTAATTTTCCAGTATATTATTGAATTCGATGCTGACCCAAACGTCCCAAATCATCTGTAAAGGTGAAGAACGATTGTATGTACGGTTTGCATCGATACAGTGTAAGGAATCTAACTAGTTTGGATTCATAAAATAGTTATAATTTCAACGATTGGTCTGAATTAGAGGTGTGCATGGTTCGGGCCACCCGGCCCGGCCTGAAGGCTCGCCCTAAATGTGGGAGGGTTTGGGCAAAAATATAGGCCCCAAAAATGGGCTTGGGCAAAAAATAAGGCCCGTTTAAAAAATGGGCCGGGTCTCGGGTAAGGCATTTGTGGCCCGAGCCCGACCCGAATTCACTAAATGACAAAAAAATCTCTCCTTTTTTTAAATATTATTTTCTTATTGTTTTCTTCCTATTTGGCTACTATTTTACTATTATGTTGCTATTATTTTGTTGTTATTGTTTGGATATTGTATAAAACTTATTTTATTATTAATTTTATTGTTATTTTAAAGACATTTGTTAATTTTGTTATTATTTTAGAGGGATTTTCTTGTTAATTTGCATCTATTTTAGTGTTATTTAAGTATAGATATTTTTTAAAATTTATTTTCAATTTGTTGAGAAATATTTATTTTGATGTTTTTAGTATTTTTGCTAGGTTATATATATTTTAAAATTATATAAAAATAATATAAAAATTAATATGGGCGGGCCGGGTTGGGCCCGGGTTTTAATATTTTTATTCGAGCCGGGCAAACGGGCCTAAATTTTTAGTTGGGCCCGGCTCGGCCCGGCCCATGCACACCTCTAGTCTAAACTCATAAGTGGGTGTTTAGGGGGTGATTTAACGGTAAATTGATTGAATTTATACTGAATTTTGGTTTAGGCTTGTTAAAAGAATTATTAAGAAAAATTAGAAGATTTGTTAGTGTGCTGTGAAGAGGTGAAAAATAAGGTGTGGGTCCTAAACTCATAAAATTGTTTAAAAATGTTAAATATCATGTTATATCTGATAAATTATCTTACTAATTGGATTGTCTAAATAGCCAAATTATTGATTTTGTGAGTGGCTGGAACGACGGAAATGTGCAAGTGTACACAATCGCAACAAGTAATAAAGTGACAAGTAAATGTCGAGTTATCGTACCCACAAGGTGTAACAACCCGATTTTGGGGCTGGTCGAAATAGTGTTTCAGGACCACGAATCCGAAGTAAGAGAAATTATTTTATTATTATTTAGATGTTATAGCATGTTTTTAAGAGTGTATGAAAAAATTTGGTAAGTTAAATTTAGTGTTTGGAAGCCTAATTGAGAAAAAGGACTAAATCGCATAAAGTACAAAAGTCCTAAATTAATAGTTAAAGGTGTCAAATAGCTAGAGGGTAAAAATTGGGGGTCTTTAAGAGGCAATTAAACCCTATTTAGATAGCTTGGCCGCCCAGGAGGGGATAAGAATGTTGAAAAGTCAACATTTGGTAATTGATGACATCATGTGTATTATAATAATACCCTAAGCCTAGCTATCATCTTTCTCTTTCTTTTATTCTTCACTACCACCGAAATTTTCAGCAAAGAAATGGGGTTTTAAGAGCTTGAAATTTCAGCAACTTAAAGCACTCACAAGTATGTGATTTCCATGTCCTTTGTTGATGATTTTTGTACTTTTGAGACCCTTGAAGCATGAGCTTTTAAATGAGGGTACTATTTTGCAAAATGATTAAGAGTTTAGGGTTTTGCCATGAAAGGATTTGTGATGGATTACTGAGTTTTTATGGAAGAAAATGATTCTTGGGTGTCTTATAAACAACTTTTGTGAAAGGTGTTAGCATGAAAACACCTAAAAGGACCACATGGCATAAGTTGTAAAATAGATGTTAAATGTGTGAAATAGAGAGAATTTGGGGTTGCTATAATAGTAAAAAGAGTTCATCTAAGCTTAAGATGTGAAGAAATTCGATAAAAATCAATTATTAAGCATAGGGTTAAAATGGTCATTTTGTCAAAGTCTAGGGGCAAAATGGTCATTTTACCGAAGATGTGAATTTTTAATTGCTTAATTTTATTTAGCGATTAAATGAGTGCGTTTTGATATTTTAGATAAAAAATTTCCAAATCCAAACCTAGATCGAGGGAAAGCCAAACAAATTGACTAAACCGACTAGTCGCCACATTTTGTAATCCGAGGTAAGTTGTATGTAAATAATACAACTACATTGCTAATGTAGGTATTGAATTAATACAGCATGAATTGCTTGATTGTGAAATTGAGAAGGTATGATGATAATAGAGATAGTAGAGCTCCCGTTTGAACCTAGGAAGTAAATTAGATATTCATGCCATGACATATGGGTTATTGTTGGCTAGTGTAAGACATGTCTGGGACATGCATCGGCCACATTATGAGAGCCAGTGTAAGACCATGTCTAGGACATGGCATCGACATTGAGACGAGAGCTAGTGTAAAACATGTCTGGGACATGCATCAGCCTCGAGACGTAAGCCAGTGTAAGACATGTCTGGGACATGCATCGACTATGAAATGATAGTCAGTGTAAAACCATGTTTGGGACACGGCATCGACTTGAGATATGAGCCAGTGTAAGATTATGTCTAGGACATGGCATCGGCACCATACCCACATTTGAGGCTTAATGAATATTCGGTAGTGTCCGTAATGGTTCAACGGTGAACATTATGTTCTTAAGCTAATGAGGAAAGTATAACAGTGTTGTAAGTGGTATAGGTACTTAATTGGTACGTATGAGATATGAGCTCATTGTATAATGTGACTTGTATGGATCGTAATGAGTAAGTTATGCTTATGCCTACCTTGGTATTATAAACGTGTGGATTATTGATAAATTTTTGTTGTTGTATACTTACTTATATGCAACTTACTAAACTTTTATGCTTACTCCCTTTCCTTTTCATTTCCTTTCAGTGTCGCCTAACTAGCTCAAGGATCACCAGAAGTCAGAGATATCGATCACACTATCAACCAAAGTTTCGATATAGTTGGATTTATATTTTTGAATATGGCATGTGTAGGACTTCGTGTTTATTATTTTGTGCTTTTGAGAATTGGCCAAATGTGTTGGCTTAGGTTGGAAACTCTTCAATTTGTATTAAGCATTGAATGATGGCTAACATTCATTTTGAATTTGTAAAAGATGCATTATCATGGTTAAATGCATGTCTATTGTTGTACTTGTTTTGGTATTGGTTGGCATTTGTATGAAAATAGGTATGTAAGGGTGGCAATGAGGCTTGGTAAATAGCCTTATATTGTCCACAAGGGTAGACACACGAATGTATGTCTAGGCCGTGTGTGACACAGGGTTTGCCCCTTGGGCATGTAATCTGGCCATGTGTCCCCTTCACGTAAAAACTTCAAGTCAATATGCAAGGTAATAAACACAAGGGCAGAGACACAGCCGTGTGGCATTTTGAGCATGCTGACGTCAGAAATAGAATGCCCATGTTTTTGCACACGGGATAGGACATGGGCGTGTCGTGGCCGTGTGTTGGACATGGGCTATTGACACTGGCATGTGTCTGGTCGTGTGAAAACCCCTGTAGATGTGAATTAGAAATTAATTCTACACATGTGTCATGGCCGTGTGTGGGACACGGGCCATTGACACGGGCGTGTCCTAAAGTGCTTAGGCCGTGTGAGCCACACGGGCTATCAGCACGACCATGTCGATATGGTCACACGGGTGTGTGCCCTGTTTTATAGGCAAATTTCTTAAGGTTGGTTTAAGAACCCGGAATGGTCTTGAATAGTTTTCAACGGTTGAATTGGGGCTCGTAGGCCCATAATAAGGAGTTTAAAGTAGAAATTGAAAAAGTTTTAAATTGGATCGAGTCTCGGTGACTTGAGATTGGTTGTATGCATGAGATCAAGTAAGGTAATGCCTTGTACTCTGCCCCAGTGTGGGTTACGGGTATAGGGCATTACATTTAGTGGTATCAAAGCGTGGTTTAGTCGGTTTTAGGACTAACCTAGCAAGAGTACGAGTCTATCCATTCATGCTATAATTGTATATTGATAGTGTGATGATCCCTGATGACTATAAGTTATGTTTTTATATTGTAAATGAATCCTGATATAGCCACGACGGATGACATGGAAAGTAACGCGCTGGCTCCCGCTGAAGGGACTGTGCCAATAGAGAGTGAGCCCGTAACTATTGGCCAAGGCGGAGGGGCTAGAGAAGCCTACCTTTGTATGATGGACGCTTGGTACACGGAGTTTGTTTGTGCGAATCCAAACACTCCACCTCTCCCACCTCCTCCGATCTCTCAATACGCCCCGGTAGCTGCACAAGGCACGAACGTGTTTTGGAGGGAGAAACCTCCAGTGGATAAGATTCGGAAACAAGGGGCCGAGGAATTTCAGGCTAGCATAAATTATGACCCAAAAAGAGTAGAGTTTTGGTTGGAGAATACCATCAGGGTATTCAATGAACTATCGTGCACACCTGAAGAGTGTGTGAAGTGTGCATTGTCACTCTTACGGGATTCGGCGTATTAGTGGTGGAATACTCTCGTGTCCATTGTACTGAGAGAGATAGTTACGTGGGAATTCTTCCAGGAGGAATTTCAAAAAAAGTATATTAGCCAAAGATTCATAGACCAAAAGAGGAAGGAATTCCTAGAGCCAAAGCAAGGCCGAATGTTAGTGATGGAATATGAATGTAAGTTTGTGAGGCTTAGCAAGTATGCACGGGAGTGCGTATCTACAGAAGCCACCATGTGTAAGAGGTTTGAGGACGGCCTCAATGAAGATATTCGAGTGTTTGTTGGCATTTTAGAGTTGCGAGAATTTGTAGCACTTGTTGAAAGAGCCTGTAAGGCCGAAGAGCTAATTAAAGAAAGAAGGAAAGCAGCTTTTGAGTCACAGGATTTAAAGAAGAGACAGATCAGGAAATCACATCAGTTCTCATCCAAATCGATTGCTTCGGTGGGGTATTTGGATAGGAACAAGAACTGACAGAACATAATTTCTAAAGCCTAGACCACTTTGGTCGCAAGCGTCGGTAGCACTCGGCCAAATAAGCCAAAATGCTTGCAATGTTGTAGGTGCCATTTTGGCGAGTGCCGAGGGAATGAAATGGGCTTTTTCAAGTGTGGATCATTGGAACACTTCATCCGTGATTGTCCCGAATTGGATGAGAGAGAGAAAACAAGTAGTGCTCCATTGAAGGGTAGGCCACAGAAAAGCCCCGGAAGTGGGGCTAGCAGTAGAGGCACGCCAAAAGATGCTGCGGTGAGGCCCAAGGGCAGAGCGCCTGCAAGGACTTATGCTATTCAAGCTCAGGAAGAGGCAGAGTCTCTCGACGTGATCACGGGTACCTTTTCTATCCATGAAATATCTATTGTTGCTTTAATTGACCCAGGATCTACCCACTCTTATATTTGTATGAAATTGATACCTCGTATGAGTATGCTAGTAGAGTCCATTGAATTTGTAATAAAAGTGTCCAATCCTTTAGGCAGACATGTACTAGTGGACAAAGTATGTAAAAATTGCCCTTTGACAATTAGAGGTTATTGTTTTTCGACTTACTTGATGTTATTGCCGTTTAATGAGTTTGATGTAATCCTTGGGATGGATTGGTTGACTGTTTGTAGTGTTGTAGTGGACTGCGGGAAAAAGATAATTGAGTTGAAATTTGAAGACGGGAATGTTCTTCGAGTTGGATCAGATGAGTCAGATAATCTGCCTGTAGTAATATCATCTTTGACTACCAAGAAATATTTGAGGAAAGGATATGAGGCTTATCTAGCTTTTGTGTTGAATACTTAAGTGTCTGAGTTGAAGATTAAATCGGTACCAGTGGTTTGTGAGTTTACAGATGTGTTTCTGGAAGAATTACCCGGATTGCCTCCAGTGAGGGAAGTAGAGTTTGGAATTGAGTTGGTCCCCGGTACGACACCCATCTCAATTGCTCCATATAGAATGGCTCCAACGGAGTTGAAAGAGTTGAAAACACAGTTGCAAGAGCTAACAGACAAGGGCTTTGCGAGATCGAGCTTTTCCCCGTGGGGTGCTCCGGTACTCTTTGTGAAAAAGAAAGATGGGTCGATGAGGTCATGTATCGACTATAGACAACTCAACAAGGTAATAGTGAAGAACAAATATCCTTTGCCAAGGATCAATGATTTTTTTGATCAGTTGAAGGGAGCCACCATGTTTTCTAAGATCAATCTGAGGTCTGACTACTATCAGCTAAGGGTTAAAGAGCAAGATGTGCCAAAGACTACGTTTCGGACAAGATACGGGTATTATGAGTTCCTCGTCATGCCCTTTGGTTTTACTAATGCCCCGACAGTGTTTATGGATTTGATGAACCACATTTTTTACCGTATCTGGATAAGTTTGTTGACATCTTTATCGATGACATATTGGTTTATTTGCATGATGAGAGCGAGCACGCGGAACATCTGAGAGTTGTGTTGCACACCTTGAGAGACAAACAATTATACGCCAAGTTTAGTAAGAGTGAATTTTGGCATAAGGAGGTCAGATTCCTAGGACACATTGTGTCGAGAGAAGGGATCCGAGTTGATCCAAGCAAGATCTCAGCTATTGTAGAGTGGAAACCACCGAGGAATGTGAATGAGGTCCGAAGCTTTTTGGGTTTGACCGGATATTATAGGCGATTTGTAAATGGATTCTCTATGATAGCTACACCGATGACCAGACTACTGCAAAAAGATGTCAAGTTCGAATGGACAGAAAAGTGTCAACAGAGTTTCGAGAAATTAAATGCTTTATTGACTGAGGCCCCAGTGTTGGTACAACCGGAGTCGGACAAGGAGTTTGTGATTTATAGTGACACCTCCTTGAATGGTTTGGGGTGCGTGCTTATGCAGGAAGGTCAGTTCATAGCGTACGCATCGAGATAGCTGAAGCCACACGAGAGGAATTACCCGACGCATGATTTAGAGTTGGCTACCATCGTGTTTGCATTGAAAATTTTGAGACACCATTTATACGGTGAGAAATGTCGGGTATTCACCGACCATAAGAGCCTTAAGTACTTGATGACTTAAAAGGAGTTAAACCTGAGGCAACGACGATGGTTAGAATTAATAAAGGATTATGAGTTGATTATCGACTACCACCCCGGAAAGGCGACCATGGTCATCGACGCTCTGAGTAAAAAGTCATTATTTTCCTTGAAGGCCATGAATACTCATTTGATTGTGTCTAATGATGGTTCAGTTCTAACAGAGTTGAGAGCTAGACCGATGTTCCTTCAAGAGATCCGAGAAGCTTAGAAAGGTGATAAGAAATTGCAAGCTAAGAGAACTCAGTGTGAGTCGAGAATTGAATCATATTTTCGTATTAGTACCGATGGATGTATAATGTTCAAAGACAGAGTTTGTGTACCCAAGGACAATGAGCTTATTCAGAAGATTCAGAGAGAGGCACATAGTGGTTGCTTGTCTATCCACCCAGGTAGCATGAAAATGTACAACGACCTTAAGAAAATGTATTGGTGGTCGGGTATGAAAAGAGACATTTTAGAGTTTGTGTCTAAGAGCCTAATGTGTCAGCAAGTGAAGGCTGAACACCAAGTACCTTCAGGTCTACTTCATCCTATCATGGTTCCCGAGTGGAAGTGGGATCGGATCACTAT
This sequence comes from Gossypium longicalyx, assembly GCA_025698465.1. Lineage (NCBI taxonomy): Eukaryota > Viridiplantae > Streptophyta > Magnoliopsida > Malvales > Malvaceae > Gossypium > Gossypium longicalyx. The sequence goes on along the minus strand of CM046998.1, from coordinate 38,191,470 downwards.
GGATTTTGTGATGGGTTTGCCAGTAACCCCGAAGAAAAAGGATGTTGTTTGGGTTGTTGTGGATAGGCTAACAAATTTGACACACTTCATACCTGTGCGTACCAACTACTCCCTTGAGAGATTAGTCGACTTGTACGTTTTTGAGATTGTGAGACTACACGGGGTGCCCATATCGATTATTTCAGATAGAGACCCAAGATTTACCTCGATGTTTTGAAAGAAGTTACAAGAGGCTTTAGGAACAAAGTTGAATTTTAAGACGGCCTTTTACTTGCAAACCGATGATTAGTCGAAAAGAGTGATTCAGATTTTAGAGGAGATGTTACGGTGTCGTGTTCTCAAGTTTCAGGGAAGTTGGGAAAGATACTTACCATTAGTTGAATTCGCCTACAACAATGGTTACCAGAAAAGTCTGAAAATGGCGCCTTATGAGGTTTTGTATGGTCGAAAGTGTCGAACCTCCTTATACTAGACTGAGCTAAGAGAAATTCAGATTCACGGAGTTTATTTAGTCAAAGAGACCGAAGAGAAAGTTAAAGTGATTCGTGACTATTTGAAGGCTGCCTCGGATAGGCAGAAATCTTATGCGGATTTGAAATGGAAAGAGATAGAATTTCAAGTAAGTGATCGAGTATTTTTGAAAGTATCTCCGTGGAAGAAAGTACTCAGGTTTGGTAGAAGAGGCAAGTTGAGTCCTCGTTTTATAGGGTCTTATGAGATTATCGAGAAAGTAGGACTGGTTGCCTATCGATTGGCTTTACCACCAGAGTTGGAAAAGATTCACGATGTGTTTCATGCATCCATGCTACGTCGATATAGATCAGACCCTTAGCATGTGATTATCCCGTCAGAGGTTGAGATTCATCCGGACATGACTTATGGTGAAGAGCCGGTCAAGATTTTAGCCCGGGCAGTCAAACAATTGAGAAATAAGAGCATAACACATGTGAAATTTTTGTGGCATAGACATGGAGTCAAGAAAGCCACATGGTAACCCAAGAAGACTATGAGAGATCAGTACCTGAACTTATTCACCGGTAAGATTTTTTAGGACGAAAATCCTTAAGGGGGGAGAGATGTAACAGGCCGATTTGGGGTAAAATGGTCATTTTACCGAAGATGTGAATTTTTAATTGCTTAATTTTATTTAGCGATTAAATGAGTGCATTTTGATATTTTAGATCAAGAATTGCCAAATCCAAACCTAGATCGGAGGAAAGCCAAGCAAATTGATTAAACCGACTAGTCACCACATTTTGTAATCCGAGGTAAGTTGTATGTAAATAATACAACTACATTGCTAATGGAGGTATTGAATTAATATAGCATGAATTACTTGATTGTGGAATTGAGAAGGTATGATGATAATAGAGAGAGCTTGAACCTAGGAAATAAATCAGATATTCATGCCATGACATATGGGTTATTTTTGGCTAGCGTAAGACATGATTGGGACATGCATCGACCATATTATGAGAGCCAGTGTAAGACCATGTCTGGGAAATGGCATTGGTATTGAGACGAGAGCTAGTGTAAGACATGTCTGGGACATGCATCGGCCTCGAGACGTAAGCCAGTGTAAGACATGTCTGGGGCATGCATCGACTACGAGATGATAGTCAGTCTAAAATCATGTCTAGGACATGGCATCAACTTGAGATATAAGCCATTGTAAGATCATGCCTAGGACATGGCATCGGCACCTTACCCACGTTTAAGGCTTAATGAATATTCTGTAGTGTCCTTAATGGTTCAACGGTGAACGTTTTGTTCTTAAGCTAATGAGGAAAGTATAACAGTGTTGTGAGTGGTACAGGTACTTAATTGGTACGTATGAGATATGAGCTCATTGTATAATATGTGACTTGAATGGATGGTAATGAGTAAGTTATGCTTATGCCTACCTTGGTATATGAGCATGTGGATTATTGATAAATTGTTGTTGTTGTATACTTACTTATATCCAACTTATTAAGCTTTTATGCTTACTCCCTTTCCTTTCCATTTCCTTTCAGTGTCGCCTAACTAGCTCAAGGATCACCAGAAGTCAGAGATATCGATCACACTATCAACCAAAGTTTCGGTATAGTTGAATTTATATTTTTGAATATGACATGTATAGGACTTAGACTTTATTATTTTGTGCATTTGAGAATTGGCCAAATGTGTTGGCTTGGGTTAGAAACCCTTCAATTTGTATTAAGCTTTGAATGATGGCTAACATTCAATTTGAATTTGTAAAAGATACATTATCATGGTTGAATGCATGTCTATTGTGGCTAATTTGATTATAAAAATTATACTCGTTTTGGTATTGGTTGGCATTTGTATGAAAATAGGTATGTAAGGGTGGCAATGAGGCTTGGTAAATAGTTGGCAATGAGGCTTGGTAAATAGCCTTATATTATCCACACTGGTAGACACACAGGCATCTGTCTAGGCCATGTATGACACACGGTCTTCCCCATAGGCGTGTAGTTCGGCCATGTGTTCCCTGCACGAAAAAATTTCAAGTCAGTATGCATGGTAATAAACACACGAGCAGAGACACGGTCGTGCGTCTCAGCCGCGTAAAGGACATGGCCTAGCACACGGGCGTGTGCCTTGGCCGTGTGACATTTTGAGCATGCTGACGTCAGAAACAGAATGTCCATGTTTTTGCACACGGGATAGGACACGGGCACATCGTGGCCGTGTGTGGGACATGGGCCATTGACACGGGCATGTGTCTGGCCGTGTGAAAACCCCTGTAGGTGTGAATTAGAAATTAATTCTACACAGGCATGGGACACGGGTGTGTCCCAAAGTGCTTAGGCCATGTGAGCCACACGGGCTATTAGCACGACCATGTCGATATGGTCACACGGGCATGTGCTCTGTTTAAAAGGAAAATATCTTAAGGTGGGTTTAAGGACCCGCAATAGTCTCGAGTAGTTTTCAACGGTTGAATTGGGGCTCGTAGGCCCATAATAAGAAGTTTAAAGTAGAAATTGAAAAAGTTTTAAATTGGACTGAGTCTCGGTGACTTGATATTGGTTGTATGCAAGAGATCAAGTAAGGTAATGCCTTGTACTCTGCCCCGGTGTGGGTTACGGGTATAGGTCGTTACACAGGGACTGTGGAAAGAATTATTTATGAACGCTATTTAAAACACTTTGGTGAAGAAAAATATTTTGTTTGAAAAGGGTGATTAAAAACTAAGATTTTAAACTAGGTAAACTAAATAAATAAATCTTAAATGCACAATTTCAAAATATGATTTTAATCAAGATGATATAATTGTGTTAGATTAATTACATTTCTTATCTTAGAATTATTAAACTCTTGTTTATATTGTTACAAATAAATTCACGACAACTCGGTAATTTGCTAACTTATGAACATACTCACCTACACAAATCCATTCATCTCTTAACATATCCCTATGTCAATTCAATCGATAAACAGATTCTAATAAGCAAGCATGCTATTGTACATACATACTCATTAAATTAAACTAATCTCTTGCATATTCCTATGTCAATTCAAATGATTAACTCGATTTAATAAGCACATAAAATACTATGTGAGGTAACAAAGTATCCTTACCTTAAAATAGTTTCATCACAATAATCTTGAAAGTTATGCAAGGCAATTGTATCGTCAGATACCATTGCTAATTTAACCTTCAGCTACTTTAGAAGAATAAACATGCACTGATTAAGTATTGTGTCCATTAATTACTATTTCATCCCGTTTAAATAATTAATTCATTAGTTCCCTTACAATTATAATACAAGAATAACATAGGCATGATTTTACTTAATCAAGCATTTTACTGTGGCCTATAACAACATAAACACAACTTTAATAATTTAAGAGAAAAAAATGCAATCAACCCAACACAAATTAAATTCAAGCTAAGCTGATTAAATTAAACATTCCAACAACATAAATATTCATAGATATGTTCATTACAAAAACAACAAAAATTAAAGAGATAGGGAACAAGAATCAAATCTGGTGTTTTTCCGTGGCTTGACTAGGTTGCTCTGTTCTTCCTTCTTTGTTGTCCTCGCTGATCAAGGCTGCTATGAACACTCAATTGCTGCTCCAAAATGACTGAAGAAGTACCCTTTGTCAATGGGAGAAATCGGCAAAAGAGCAAGGAACTTTGAATGGGAAAAATGAGAGAAAAAGTGAAAGAGGAGAGAAGAATTGTGAGAGAAGAGATGCGAATGAGGGATCTGTTGAATGATCAGCCAAGGGGGATTTTTATAGCTGAATGATGGCTTCAACTTTGCTAAAAATGGCTTGGGGCAAATTTACAAAGCCACCAATTGTGGAGGGATTTAATTGCAATTTGAACAAGTCTTCAAGGACTTCTTTGCAGCTTAAATAATCAACTAATGAGCTGAATTGGGTCAGCACTTGGATGGTTTTGGGCTGTCCTTTTCCTGGCCAATTCGGTTTACTCAGTTCGGTTCAATCGGACCAGTTTTTTATAATTAATTTATCATAATTTATTAACCCAAATTAAATTGGATATAAATTAAAATTAATTATATTATGAATAAATATATATAATTTTGGACCATCTTAGACTGAAATTTAGTTCACCATGATACTTCAAATTGCTTCTCAGTTATGTGTTTTAGCAATGTCTGCCAAGCCATTTTTGGCCCTTTGTGCAAATCTGTCGAAAATAACCAAAATTCATCAAAAATAATTATGAAATTAACTAAAATTTAACATGTTCATATTTTAAGGGAACTTTAATTATTTATTAGAAATTAATTATTTTTTGACAAGAATTTAACTGAATTCACATGAATTTAATTTAAAAAGGGTATGAAAAAGTGTGTAAAATTTTGTGTTTCCACACCCCCAAACTTAATTCGTTGCTTGTCCCGAGTAATGCACAAATTGAAAGGAGTTTCTCATAAGCACCTTTGAAAAATTCGTTCAGAACAACATTCTTCCCAGAATTATGAATTTAATATACTTATGCTCAAAAACAAGAAATTTGATAGTGATGCTTACTTAAGTATACATATCGTTCAAATTAATCTCAATCATTCTTATGATAGCAAAAATTAGACTAAATGCTTCCTAATAAAGTCATGTTAAACCTTACCAATTTAATTTTATTCCCTTATTCGAGATTAAGCTGCAATCATTAAGTTCAACTTATGCCTTCATATGTTGAACGTAGCAATTTCTCTCCACTAATGTAGGTAGCATTGGAACTTTGAATCAATAGGTCTTTAACAAGGTTGTAACGTGGCTGGGCTTAGGGGTAGGTAAAAGATAGATAAATTTAGGCTTTTAAACCCTAGACTCAGCTTCAATTGGTGTAACACCCTAAATCCGGCCTAGATGCTATGGCCGAATCTAGTGTGTACCCTTCTTAAAATAAAAGAAACCCTAATTAACTTAAAAAACACCTTCGGTTACGAAAACCTTGTTTAAAACATTTGATTAAAAAAAACTTAGATGCGGAAACATAGAAAACATACTATAATTTAAGAAATCCATGTTCAACTTCTCGTAATTACATTGAAAATAATAATAATTCAAGTAATAATAACACAATGAAAACCTTATTACAATCTGGTCTAGAACACACTTAAAAAGAAGTAAAAACTTAAATGCTTAAAAAAAACCCAAGTCCAAATCATCTTGCTAGCTAGCCACCCAGAGTCCCTCCAAACATCAAACCTTTTACTGAGCATCACCTGAAAATAAAATAAAAGAGGGGGTGAGTTTCCGCAAACTCAGTGTGTACAACCCTCGAAGAAAACAAGCATTAAAAAAACATTCATCATTCATGCAATGCAATCCCATCAAAATTATCCATCCGCTACACACCGGCTCCATCCCCCCTCACACCATGTGGGGAAATAAATATCGACCCACCCAACCCACACACTATGGTAGCCCGATTGCGGAACTACCTTCATTTGCATATTGGGCTTTAAAAGCCGTTGGTGGATCCACGATTGTCAAGCAACCATGCAATCCTCATATACTTCCTCCGTTCCATAATTCCCAACCCATATGCAACCTAAGCAGAACATCATATGTATGCATGTCGCATCCACAAAACTTACATTCAACACCTAGGGGTATTTCGATAATTTTCCCTTAATTACAGTTTTCACTTATCTTCCCGTGAGCTAAGATGAACGAATAATATGCACCAGGTAGGATTCCAGAGAAGAGGAGGTGGGTCATTAAGACCGCTTAAGTACCAAGCTCTCCCTAGATCCAATCCTAGACATGCATATACCCGTTGCCACACCTTAACCCTTTGACTTATCCACGGTTGCAATATATTAATTAAGTATTATGTGGATATCATATACTAGGCCCAAAACCTCTTACAAAGCCCAAACAATTTCACATACCTGTGTTTGGCCCATTAAGCCTAATCATATTTGTATGGCCCATTAGGCCCAACTCACATTTATATGGCCCGTTAGGCCCAGTCACATTCATATTCATGCTCACATACAAATTCCTATTACAAAGCATCAATATTCAATTTTTGCCTATTATGGGCCCAACAGCCCATCGGGCTCATTTAGCCCATTTCGGCCCATATGGCAAAATCACAACCCAAGTCCACAAAATCGCCCGTAGGCCTCAGGCAACCTATCGGTTTCCGCTATATGAGTGTTCGCGCACTTGCAAGACTACCGTAGCCAAACTTTCGGCTTTTCGAGATTTCAGCTTTTGCCGATTCATTGTGTGTGTGCAGTGTATGTACACACTTGGTAAGCAAGCGTGCTGCGATTTTCGTAGCCCAAACCTACAATCGATATCACTCAAATATTAATCTCAAATACTTATCGAATACTTTACCAAAAGTCAGAATCTCACCTTAACCTTACCTGAACGCTAAGCCTTTACGAGCTTCTACTTTGGTCACTAATCGCATATATCTCTCAGATCTGAAGAGCAAATCGGCAAGAATCCAAAATCGAGATCTGACAGTAATTCCCTACCAAAGTCATCTAGAAAGAAGTGAGGAACTGAATACTCGACACTTATCAAAAATTGATTGGGAGAGCGAACACTTACACTAAAATCGACTCGGTGGAAAGAGTAGTGGCGGCACCAAGGGTATTCGGCCAAAGGATATTCGACTCTTAGAGATTTGAGTGGCAACAATCGATTACTCGGTACCACAGAAGAGAGGAAGAAGAATCGGCTAAAGCAAAGAAAATACTAAGCAGAGGAGAAATATAATTCGGCACAAGAAAAGAAAGAAAAACAAAAGGGTTTTCGGCTTTTTGGATCTTGAAGAGAAAAGAGTTTCTGGCAACAGGGTGGAGGAAATTCGGCATTAGCTTAATACCGTAGCATTTGGCACCCATTTATGGGCCTTATAGCCGAATTTTCCCATGCCCAATTCCCCATTCGGCTCCATCACTTCTCCCTTCCTATCTCCTCGTTTTTATCCCTAATAACCCCTTAATCCCTTCCTTAATTTTCTCTCCTGAACACTTCCCTTGGAGTCCACTTTCACGCCACTTCCATCCTTCTAGAAGGCCAAAATTAAACATCTAAAAAAACTAAGCTAGGATTCGAACCTTGGACCTCCTTGCTAGCTATTAACGCCACCTCCCTACACCCTAAGTGGCGTCACTTAGCCACTCCTCCATAGGGCTTTTTGATGCTCTTTTCCCCTAACTTTATTTAAAAGCCCAACAACTTGCCAACCCTGATTCTTTTAATAATTAAACTATAATTTCATTTACCCCTAAGTTTGAATTAAGACCTATTATAACTATCACTGGGCTAGAAATATAAAACAAAATTTTTATTAAAACCGAAAACAAAGAAAGTTCAGGATTTCAAGATTTTTGGAGCGTTACAACTGGACCTTTGGAATAATTTCCCTCAATACACCAACTTACTTTGCTTTCATATGCTTTTTTGTACATCTTATTTTAAGAACTCATGCTCTTTTTTTTAACACGAGTATTTTACTGAATGTACTACAATTTTAGAGCATTTGATATTTCTTTTCAACTCCCCCAAACATATTTTTAGAGAATACTTTGAATAGTATTGAGTCTAGTGTTTGGGACAATTTTAAGACAGTTAAGAGAGAAGTGATGGCTAAATTTGCAAGGGTTCAAATAAAATTAGGCCATATACTGTCAAAGTTGGGTTTCAAAGGATAAAATTGTCATCATGGTTGGCTTGAAATGTAACAGCCCTAACCTGTATCCATCGCCGGAACGGGGTTATGGAGCATTACTGGAGATCTCAGAACAATTACAGATAATTGTGATATTTACTATTCATAACAAAATTGTCCACTTGAGTCATAGTCACTAAATTATTTATATCTAGAGCTATAGAACTCCAAATTAAGCTCTGCTAATTTTTCCAAAAACTAGACTCGCATATATTCTTACCATAAAATTTTCAAAATTTTTTGTTTAGCCAATAAGTACAGTTTATTCTTTAAAGTCAGCCCTATTTTGTTATCTGATAGTTCCGACCCCTTTTCACTAAAAATTAATTATCTCCTCATACGGAAGTCAGATGATGTTCTCTTTTGTTTCTTTTGAAGTTAGACTCATTAAGAATTTTAATCATATAAATTACAACCCATAATTATTTTTGTAAAATTTTTAATGATTTTCCAAATTCAAAACAAGGGATTCCGAAATCATTCTCACTCTGTCTCACAAAAATTCAAATATGTCATAATATGAAATTCTTTTCTTACACTGTTTCTTTTATATGAAAATAGACTCAATAGGATTTAATTTCATATTTTATTCAACCTCTAATTTGATTTTCACAATTTTTGGTGATTTTTCAAAGTTATACTACTGCTACTGTCCAAAACTGTTTTAATGCTATTTTTTTTTTACTCTTTCATGATTTCTTTGTATTAACTACATATACATGCTCATAACATCATACTTTATCAAGTCCAAACATACCCAATCACATTCAACATAACAACTTTCCACATGTATCATCTAGTCTAATTATTAACATACCATTACAAACCACATCACATAATGACATTGACATAGGCATATGAGTAATTAATATATTCTTGCAATCCATTAGCCAATATAAGCCAATTTATATGGCTGCATACCAAATCAAATCCTTAATCATTACAAGCCAATACATTTGGCCATATCATAATGACACATACACAAAATGACTAAGTCCCTATACATGCCATAGACTCAAAGGTTTGCGTTCATTTACCCAACATGATAGCTTGATAGTGTGATAGGATCTCCGGCGATCTCCAACCCGAGTTAGCTTAATAACCCTATAAGACATGGGAAAGGAAGTGGGTAAGCTATATTATATAGCTTAGTAAGTCCATGTGAAAATAATGAATAACTCATGCTAGTCATATACCATGCTTGACAATATAAGCACAAGTTAATATAAAATGACTATAAATCTCAAGGTTGTAATACAACCTATGCACATGTTTACTCTCTTTTGATTTATCAACATAATTTAAAATTACTTAACTTTAATCTAGAAGCCATAATCTCTCCATTGTAACATGTTTCATAATTGGCAAATCATTTCAAACATCTTAGTAAAAGTACACATTACTTATGTATATTCATGTTTTCATGCATATAGCTCAACATATTTCAAATTTCTAAACTCTTTCTTTCCATACTTTCTTAACCATTTTAATAGGCAATTAGGCCAATATTTTCTTTCACTCATAACCGATAAATCACAATTCAAATGAACCACATTTACTATCTCACCAATCAATTGGGCTCCCAAAGCCTAACATATAGTCATCAATTGTGTTTCCATAAATTTATACATCATGACCATAAATCAATAATCATAGGGCTATCACAAAGTCACTTTCATAGTGATCATAAACGCACAATATCATGAAGTCATTACTTAAAATCTTTACGTACATACCTGTACCATCTCGTAACATAACCGCTTACTTTCTCATCTTTGGCATACCCGTTGAACACTTGCAATACTAAATGGATACACGAAAAGTCTTTGCACATAAGTACCACATATGCAGGTAAAGCTACCTCATATCTCAGATCACATGAATGCTCGCTCTCAAGCTAATCACGGGCCAACTCACACAAGCTGACAGTCAAGACATAACTACGCAATGCTGCTCACACAAGTTGTCAGGTATCTGCAACACATGCCAGACTACCCAGCCACTGGTAGATGTACAAGACCAGCACCCGGATCACATAATCACATATATAACACATGGGTCCCTAGTGACATGTCACTCGTATCCTATTCTAATCCTAAGGTTCAAACGAGATTTTTTTTCACACTTATCGGAACTTGTCGATTGTATCCATATATTAATCATTCATTCCACACATTAACGAAACATTTAAAATATTCAAAACACAAACATAATAATACATTATTCACATATGAACTTACCTCGACACGAAAACTAGTGAAAAGGACCTAACCGTTAATTTCTTATTTTCCCCCGTTCTAGGTCCGAACCTCATTTTCTTTGATCTATAATATCACATTTAACTTACTTATTAGTCACATTATTCAATATGACCCAAAAATCATATTATGGTAAAATTACATTTTTGCCCCTAAAGTTTGACATATTTACAATTTTGCCCCTAGGCTCGTAAAATGAAATGTGTTCAATTTATTTACTACCCATTCATAGCCAAATAATTTTAATGCTTATAGAAGCCCACATTTTCCATTAAATTAGATTTTTAACACATATTTTATAACTTTTACAAATTAGTCCTTTTAGGCATTTTTACCGAAAATCACTTAGTAAAAGTCGTTTCTCTAACCATAAACATGCATTTTCTACCATTAAACATCAAAATGCACATATATTCATCATGGGTCAAAACCCTATACTTTAACCATATCTCAAATTAGTGGTAGAAATAGATAGATCTTGTTACAAGGATTTCAAAAACGTAAAAATCATTAAAAACAGGGCTAGAACGGATGTACAATCGAGCTTAAAAGCTTGAAAAACCCTACCCATGGTTTCTCCATGCATGTTTCGGCCATGGGTTGAAGATGGACAAAAAATTTGGCTTTTATTTTATTTATTATGTCATTTAATCACTAAATAACCAAAATGCCCCTAACTTAAAAATATTCTATTTCACCTATTTCATATCCATTTTTGTCCAAAAAATTATTCAATAGTCTAATTACCATATAAGGACCTCCAATTTAAAAGTTCATAACAATTGGACACCTCTAACATGTAGAACTCAAGTTTTGCACTTTTTACAATTTAGCCCTTTTGACTAAATTGAGTGCCCAAACGTCAAAATTTTCAAACGAAATTTTCAAGAAATCATTCCGTGAAATCGTAGACCATAAAAATATAATAAAAGTAAATTTTCTTGCATCTGATTTGTGGTCTCGAAACCACTGTTCCAACTAGGCCCAAAATTAGTCTGCTACATGAAAGGCTCAAACAGTCCAAACAAAAGTTGCCTAAATCATTTTCAATGTTCCATGCTTCCTAGGATTTCACCTCAAGAAACTACTAAGTCAATTCTAAAGACTTAAACTTTCATGCATGCCTAACTTTCATAAGGAACTAAAAATTTATTGTATGATTTGCATGCTTTCTTAGAAATACATTCATATCATTATTAAGCTAACATAATAATTTATTGAAATAATAGAACTTTATTTATACTGAAGTTTAGCATACTTAACAAAATTTCCAATTATTGAACAAAATATATCCTAATCATAATTAAAAGAAAAATTTATTTTGAGTGGAAATAATTCAATTTTTGGGCCCCCTACTTAAAATGAACAATGTCCTTATTGTTTAAAGTGAATAGATACTATACACCAAGTAGGATTCTAGAAAAGAGGAGGTAAGTCCATTTGACTGCTTAAGTAACAAGCTTTCTCTAAATCCAATCCTAGACATGTATATATCTATTGTCACACTTTATACTTTGTGACTTGCTCAAATTTTATTAATGATTTTCCTCTCTTATTTTATTAGGAAAGAACAAAAATTCCTACCTAACTTAATCCTAAAATAAACTAAAAACAAAAAATAAAATAAAGTCAAGATCCTCCCTTTTTATTTATTTGTAGATCCTTCCGAATTCAACTCATCTTTTGCTCCATCATTATTGCCTTTGCATGAATCATTTCGCACCTTCTTCGATAATGGACTCCATGGTTCAAATATAAAATCTTGAAACTCAGGCACAAAAATAAATGGGTCATTGTAAATTTTCTTAAAAGCACTTCTCATCGAGTCATGTAACACTCCTCACCCGTATCCAACGTTGGGACAGGGTTCGAGGCGTTAATAAACTTAAACATTCACAGCAACACATAACATATTACCAACCATGCATGACAAACAAGCATATGCACATCATCAATATCAAACATAACATAAATAGCTAGATTTATAAATCAGAATCATTAGCTCACTAAAGACCAATATATTTGGCCAAATTATAATAACACATGTTATAAAACTAGGTCCCTATACATGCCACTCACTTGATAAGTCTAGCATATGTGTTTATACTGTCAAGGTGTTGGCTTGATAGTGTGATGCTGCCTTTGACGATCTCCAACCCTAAGCTAACCTGGCAACACTAAAAGAAATGGAAAGGAGGGGGTAAGCTTTACGCTTAGCAAGTTCACATGAAATAATAATAAGCAATTTACTAACATGCTTTCCATAGTAAAACTAATCCAATTGTACATTTACACATGTTCTGGTTAAGCTGCTTTCTTGAGTTATAGTCACTAAATAATTTATAACTGGAGTTACAGAACTCCAAATTAAGATCCGTAAATTTTTTCAGAAACTATACTTATATATCTTTCCACCACAAAATTTTCAGAATTTTTGGTCCAGCCAATAAGTACAGTTTATTATTCAAATTCTCCCCTATTTTGCTATTTGACAGCTTCGACCTTTTTTCACTACGAATCAATTTTCTCCACGTACAGAATTCAAAGGATGTTCTAGTTTATTTAATTTGAAACTAGACTAACTAATAATTTCAAGCATATAAATTATATCTCATAATTATTTTTTTACAATTTTTAATGATTTTTCCAAGTCAGAACAGGGGATCACATAGTCATTCTGAACCAGTCTCTCAAAAACTTAAATATATCATTATATAGGATTCCTTTGCTTGTTCTGTTTCTGTTATATGAAAATAGACTCATTAAGCTCTAATTTGATATCTCATTCAGTCTCTGATTCAATTTCTACTATTTTTGGTAAATTTTTAAATTCATATCACTGCAACTATCCAGAACAGTTTTATTTTCAATTTTGATCTTTCACACTTCAATTGTATTCATCACTTACCCATAACAATCTTTCCAATTTCCAATCACATATCGAGCATATTGCTCATAAGTTACACACGTATATACTTACACTTATCATCACAAAGTCATACACAATTTCATTTAATCAATTTCCCAGTTGAACGCTTCGGAATAATAACAGATACGCAATGGTATCGCACACAACCCACCTTTAAAATCGAAGCTCTCTTGTACACATAGTGGCCTTCACTTAGCACCACTCATGTCACCTAGCTCGATTGTACACATAATTTTGGCTCTCTTGTACACATGGTGAACACTTAGTACCACCCATGTGACCTAGCCAGTTTATCTCATAGCTTTCTTGTCTACATGGTGTCCTTCACTTGGAACCACGCATGCGACCTAGCTACATACCATCTGTATCATCCAATCTTTCCAAAGGTTCAACCGGGATTTCTTTCTCTTTCTAATACTTGATTCCATACTTCCAATAGTCAATTCTGATTCAAAAATCAGTTTCAATACATAAAATATGCTGAAATAAAAAAAAAACATAATAAAGATAATGTATTATTTACATACAAACTTACATACTTTCTCATTTCCATGTCGAATTAATATTGAACATTTAAATCATCATAATTATACTTACTTTCAACACCTCGAAAATCATAGTAAATATATCAATTTTACATTGAAACATGCATAAATTAATGCTTATTATACATATGAACTTACCTCGATACTAAAACGGCCATTTTACCAAAGTTCTCGATTTTCGATTTTTCTCTCATTCTAGGTCCAAATCTCATTTTTTGAGATCTAAAACATCATATTTTACTTGTTTAATTAATGTACTATTCAAAACAGTCCTTAACTCAAACTTTGGAAAAATTACAATTTTGCCCCTAAACTTTTGCATATTTACACTTTTGCCCCTAGGCTCGGGAATTAAACTTAATCCCTTATTCTTATGTTTTATTACATGCTGATCATTTTTCTCTTCTATGGCAACATCAAATTCTCACTCTAACACATAGTTATGAACAATAACAACTTTTACCGATTAAGCCGTTTTACTTATTTTTGCTTAAAACCGCTTAGCAAAAGTTGTTTAACATAATTTCAGCCTTCATATTCTACCATAAAACATCAAAATAAACATATTTCACCTATGGGTATTTTTCCAAATATGAACTCTAGCTTAAATTATTGCTAAAATAAGCTTAATCAAGTTACCAAGGTTCCAAAAACGTAAAGAACTTGAAAAACGGGGCTAACGGACTTACTATTGAGCTTGGAAAGCTTGAAAACCCTAGCCATGGCTTCCCCCATGCTAATTTCGGCCTCCATGAAAAAGATGAGTCAATTTTGGCTTTATTTTTCCTTTTTATTTCTTTTAATTACCAAATGACTAAAATGTCCTTAAGGCCTTTCTTTAAAATTTTGTCCTATTCATGCCCATTTTTGTCCAAAAAAAATATAATGGTCTAATTACCATTTAAGGACCTCCTCTTTAAACCCCCATTTCAATCAAGTACTTATGAATTAGAACACATATTTTGTAACTTTTGCAATTTAGTCCTAAAAGTCCAATTAAGCACTTTATTAGTAAAATTACTTAACGATATTTTTACACAATATTTTAATCAATAAATAAACCTTAAAACTTAATTGGAATAAATTTTTTGACTTCAAATTCATGGTTCTAAAACCATCGTTCCGTTTAGGCCCTGAATCGGGCTGTTACAGCAACTTCTGCAAATAAGCCCTAATAGGCAGATTAAACATGCAATCTATAAAATTTCTTATCAATACTCTAACACATGCATCTAATCACTCGGTAAATCATAAAAATTAATCGAAATAAACTTTTCTATCTCAGATTTGTGGTTTCGCAACCACTATTCCATTTAGGCCCTATTTCGAGATGTTACAAGTCATCCCTTATTTTTGAGTATCTCCAGTAAGCTTGTTGCTGCCATTGCATATGCTGCATTATGTCCA
Organism: Gossypium longicalyx; assembly: GCA_025698465.1. Lineage (NCBI taxonomy): Eukaryota > Viridiplantae > Streptophyta > Magnoliopsida > Malvales > Malvaceae > Gossypium > Gossypium longicalyx. The sequence goes on along the minus strand of CM046998.1, from coordinate 38,176,140 downwards.
TCAACTTTGACAGCTCATCTCGAAGATCTGGGCTAGGTTGTGGAGCTTGAACATTTTAGTTTCGACATTAGGTTTAACTTCTTGTTCCATTGGTTCCACCCTATCTAGGACTTCAATTGATTGCACTGTGGGATCTTATTCTTCTTCTTCGGGGTCCTCACTTTCTTGAACTCGTTGTTGTAGAACAGATTCTCCAGCTATTCGGTAGAGGTTCTAATCTGTGATTGTGCCCTGGCTATAGCCTGTATTCTTTACGTCTACAATAATTTTAGCTTTCAAGCACAGAATTGTTATTGTAAAGGAAAAGTAAGTTGAGTCAGAACGTCTAACGGCACAATTCTGCATTTCTCACAGGATGATTTTACCCACATCAATGGTCTTTCCAGTTAAAATCTAGTATAATAAGACCATTCGCTCTAATGAAATCGTAGTTCCATGTGAATTAGGCATAAGGCCAAATCGGATGAAATAGAGCCGTACCTTTGCAAGTGGTGTCAAATATTCTCTTCGACAAGTGTGGATTCCTTGCTTTGACACAGTCCACTTAGAACCAGAACTGTAAGGTCCTCCAGAATTTCTTGCAAATTTTCAGGCTCTATATTGCTCATCAAGGAAGAATAATTGTCTTTTTTGAAATCAAGCAATTCAAAGAACTCAATAATAGCGTTTGAAGTTATTGGTACCTTGATTCCGCGAACTAGAACTTCTGTCAACTCGCTTGAGGTTAAATTCGCATAAAATTCGCGCACTAACTCCTCATCCATACTAGGTCTCTTCTCACAAAACAATTCCCAATTGAGGGCCCCAGCAGCTTGATGAATACGTGCCATAAAGTCTTTGTAGTTGCTCTCTTTCAATGTAAAGCCTTTCTCTGGATGCATCTGTTGATTTTTGAAGATACTCTCGTATCTTGCTTTGGCTTCTTCACAATGAAACTTGTTTTGTCTTTCATCAATTTGAGCGTAGGCATGAGCTCTCTTGCGTGGCATGATTAACTTGAACAAAAGATGGGAAAATTATTTTCTCAAAAATTTAATTAATAAAAATTATTAATGATTCAATAAATTGAAAAATTAAATATTAAAATAAAATTAAAGTTTAAGAGAAAATTCGGTCTTACCACCTATTTTTAAGAACTCCTAAAAAAATAGTTAGAAAGAAAAAGAGGTCGATTTAAGGTAGGTTGGAGGATTTAGCTAAGGATGGGTGAAGGTGTGTGCCGCTCGGGTGTTGGAACACTGCTAGGTGTACGGGTGGAAGGGCACGGGAGAAGACAGCAGAGTGCGCGAGAGTTGGGCTGGGTGTGCAAGCAACGTGTGGAGCCTCGTCGAGCAGGCCTGGTGCAGGCCATATGCGCAGGTACGGGACACGGCCGGGGCAGCTAGGGCTGGAGCAGCAAGCGCTGAGCAGGGCCAAGCGCCCAAGGCAGCGCACGACGGGTAGGCGTGCGTGAGGTCTCCTAGGCTTGTGTTGGCCGACTGCTGGGTGATGTTGTGGCTAGGAGCTTGCGGCATTTAAGGGATTTGGTACTTTGGGGTTTTGAGTGATGAATGAATAGAGAGAAGAAAGGGTGGAATTTATAGTGAGAGTAGTAGGAATTAGAGTTGAATTCTTAGTATAATTTAATAATAATAATAATTCTAATTCTAATTCTACTCATCCTAATGCTATTAATGCTATTAATGCTATTAATGCTATTAATTTATTAAAATAAAATTAAAATTAAACTAATCCTAATTCCATGCTAAGTTGATAAACATTAATATATAAATTATAATAGATATAATTATATATTAAAGATTATCATCTTATTATTATTTGTAAATTTTTTTAATTAAAAACATTTATTCTAGATGCCTTTTGAAAATATTTACAAAAAGAGGCACCTAATTTTTATTATTTACGAAAAGAGCAACCAAATTTTAAAAGTAATTCAATTAAGTCCCTAGACTTATTGAAAATTTGAAATTGAGTTGCAATTAAAACTAGGATCAAAATTGACCTTTTTATTTGAAAAACCAAAAATTTAATTTTCTATTTAGCGAATAATTTATCAGAAAATTATGTTAAAATCAATTCCCAGGAAAGATTGGAGGGGTCATAAGCGATCCCGTTTAAGTTCCAATCTCCTAAACAGAATTTATTTAAACATACTAATCCCGAAAGTATACCATAAATCATTTATTAAAAAAGGAAAATAAGAAAATTTAAACATCCGATAAGATGAACTGAATTTGATTCCGTTCAATCTTATCTCTCTAGTAATGTTTTAGACGATGAGCATTAACTTGAAAATTACCTCCCTTACCTTGGAGTTCAACAACTCTGTATGGATAGACGTGATGAATCGTAAATGGACCGGACCAACGTGATTTTAGTTTACCTAGAAAGAACCTTAATCTGGAATTAAATAACAAGACTTGCTAACTTGTTTCAAATTCTCGAACTGGAATGTGCTTGTCATGCCATTTCTTAAGTCTCTCATTGAGTAATTTGGCATTTTCGTACGAGAACATTTGGAATTCCTCTAGCTCATTGAGTTGGAGCATCCATTTCTCTTTAGCAAGCTTAAGATCCACATTGAGTTGTCGAAGGGCCCAATAAGTTTTGTGCTCTAACTCCAAGGGCAGATGACAGGCTTTCGCAAAGACTAACCTGTAAGGTGGCATCCCTAAAGGTGTCTTGTATGCTGTCCTGTAAGCCCATAAAGGATCATCTAGTCTTTTGGACCAATCTCGTCGATTCAGGCAAACTACCTTCTCAAGTATGCCTTTGATCTCCTTGTTTGCCAGTTCAGCTTGCCCATTCGTTTGCGGATGGTAAGCTGTAGCGACCTTGTGTTTCACTCCATGTTTATCTAATAACCATTTCAACCACTTGTTCACAAAATGGGACCTTTCATCATTGATGATGGCTCTTGGGGTTCCAAACCTTGTGAACACATGTTTCTGCAAAAATTTCAGCACAACCTTAGTATCGTTTGTTGGATAGGCTTCAGCCTCAATCCACTTAGACACGTAGTCTATAGCTACCAAGATATACTTGTGACCAAAAGACGGAGGGAAAGGACTGAGAAAATAAATACCCCAAACATCAAATAATACTACTTTAATGATGTTTGTTCGAGGCATCTCATTTCTACTGGTGACATTTTCGACCCTTTGACATCTATCACAACTCTTTACGTAGGCATATGCTTCTTTGAATAGTGTTGGCCAAAAGAATCTGGCTTGCAATACCTTGGCTATAGTACGTGCACCTTTGAAGTGTCCCCCACTCGGAGTTGAGTGACAATGATATAGAATCTTATGTACTTCATCTTCTGCCATGCATCTCCTGATCATTTGATCTGCACACTTCTTAAACAAGTACAGCTCTTCCCAGAAATAGTACTTCACATCATGAAGAAAATTTTTCTTTTGATGATACATCTTACCAATCGGCATCAAACCACAAGCTAAAAGTTAGCAATAACAGCAAATCAAGGGGTATTATGGACATCATTTACCTTCAGTATGTGTTCATTTGGAAACGTCTATTGAATTGGTATAAGAGGAGGGTTCCCTTCTTGCGGCTCCAATCTAGACAAGTGGTTTGCTACTTCATTTTCTACTCCCTTTCAATCTTGAATTTCTAGATCGAACTCTTGAAGTAGAAGTACCCATCGGATCAACCTTGGCTTAGCGTCTTTTTTGGCAAGTAAGTACTTAATTGCCGAGTGGTCCGTATAGACAATCACTTTGGTACCTACAACATGAAAATGAAACTTGTCAAAAGCAAACACAACAGCAAGTAACTCTTTTTCTATTACCGTATAATTCAGTTGAGCTCCTGTCAGAGTTTGGCTTTCGTAGTAAATGGGATGAAAAACTTTGTTCCTTCGCTGACCCATGATCGCTCCTATCGCGAAGTCACTTGCGTCACACATCAATTCAAATGGAAAATCCCAATCTAGTGTGACGATTATAGGTGCCGAAACTAGTCGACTCTTTAAATCGTTGAATGCTCTTAAGCACTCTTCATCAAATTTGAACGCCGTGTCCTTCTCCAATAATTTGCATAAGGGTTTAGCAATTTTGGAGAAGTCCTTGATGAATCTTCGATAGAAATTGGCAAGGCCCAAAAAGCTCCTAACACCCTTTACAGATGTTTGAGGTGGAGTTTCTCGATAACATCTACCTTTGCTTTATCAACCTCTATTCCATGTCTTGTTATCCGATGCCCTAAAATAATCCCTTCTCGTACCATGAAATGGCACTTTTCCCAGTTGAGTATTAGGTTTGTTTCTTTGCTTCGCCTTAGTACCTTGGCTAGATTGGCAAGGCAATCATCATATGTATCCTCAAATATTGAAAGTTCATCCATAAAAACTTCCAAATACTTCTCAACCATGTCAGTAAAAATAGACATCATACATCTTCGAAATGTAGCAGGTGCATTACATAAACCAAATGGCATGCGCCTAAATGTAAATGTACCATACAGGTAGGTGAATGTTGTCTTGTGCTGATCTTTTGGTGCTACTGTAATATGATTATACCTCGAGTATCCATTGATAAAATAGTAATAGTCTCACCCTACAAGTCTATCCAGCATCTGTCCAAAAATGGCAAAGGAAAGTGATCTTTCCTAGTTGCCTTGTTCAGCTTCCGGTAATCGATGCAAATTCTCCATCCCATAACCGTTCTAGTCGGTATCAACTCATTATTCTCGTTTTCAATGACCGTGATAACTCCTTTCTTTGGCACATACTAGACCAGACTTACCAATGAACTGTCTGAGATGGGGTAGATTATACCTGCATCTAACCACTTGATGATTTCTCTCTTGACCGCATCCTTCATGATGGGGTTTAGTCTTCGTTTTCCATCCATCATCCCTTTTTTTCCATCTTCAAGGATAATCTTGTGCATGCATACAGATGGTCTAATTCCACGAATATCGACTATGGTCCATCCGATAGCCTTCTTAAATTGTTTCAATATCAGGATGAGTTTCTTTTCTTGATCAGTAGTTAATTCTACTGAAACAATCACAGGCAAAGTAGAAGAATTACCTAAATAAACATATTTTAGATGTGAAGGTAGTACCTTGAGTTCTAATTTAGGTGGCTCATTAATTGATGCTTCTGGTTGGGCATAATCCATTTTTTCTAATTCAAAATATTCAAAACGAGATTGTGGATTAAATCCCTTTTGATTAGCTTCTAACAATGCTAAGTATTCATCCTCCTCTTCATCATTCGGAGTATTTGATGTCAAAATTTGTTCCAACGGATCCTCAACATAGTTGAGCTCCTTCTCTACTATAAAATCCTCTAAATCAGATACTGCAGAATAATAAGCAATTGTGTCAGGAAATTGCATAGACTTAAAAATGTTAAATGTTACCTGATCATCCTGAACGCGCATAGTAAGCTTGCCCTTCTGCACATCAATTAGGGTCCTTTCAATCGCTAAGAACGATCTTCCTAAGATAATTGGCACTTCTTTATCTGCTTCAAAGTCTAGAATAACAAAATCAGTAGGGAAGATAAATTTACCTACACATACCAATACATCCTCAATCTTTCCTTCTAGATGTGCTAAGGATCGATCCGCTAATTGAAGTGTAGCCATAGTAGGTCTAACTTCACTTACCCTCAACTTCCTAAATATTGACATAGGTATCAAGTTAATACTCGCACCTAAGTCATCTAATGCCTTACCACAATATGTTGCTCTAATGTTGCAAGGTATGGTAAAACATCTAGGATCCTTCAACTTTGGGCATAATTTGTCTTGAAGATATGCACTGCATTCCTTTGTTAGGGCTACCATCTCAAATTATCCAAGTCTTCGTTTTTTGGATAGGATATCCTTCATGAATTTGATGTAGCTCAGCATTTGCTCAAATGCTTCAACCAACGAGATGTTGATATGAAGTTGCTTGAGTACGTCTAAGAACTTCTTGACTTAATTTTCTACTTCTGCTTCTGAAGTCTTTGAGGGTATACTGAAACTGGTTTATTTGTCTTCTGTGGCAATTCAGCATCTAATGGAGTTATTAGTTGATCAGAATTAGCTGGTTCTGAAATTACCTTGTCGGGTTTTGAAGATTATGGTTCTTGTGAAACTGGAATTTCAACACTCGATTGAACTTCCTCTGAATCTGGAACGTCAGCTTGCTCCTTTTTAGTTTTGATGGTGTTGGGCTCTACTGTCTTTCCACTCCTCAATGTCAACGCTTTGCAATGCTCCTTCCCTGGATTCCTCGAATTCTCCGTATCACTAGGTAAAGCACCTTGTGGTCGGTTCCTAAGTTCAATAGCAAGCTGGCCAACTTGATTCTCCAAATTCTTTAGAGTGGCATCATTTTTTTGCCATGTATACCTTCAATAAATTCTCTAAGCTATTGGATGATTCAGCTTGAGCTAGTTTCTGAACTTGTTGGAGGAAACTAGGCGGCTAGGTTGGTCTAGGTTGGGCGTACGTGTTATTGGTTCCAGCCCCATGGTTACTCTAAGAAAAATTGGGGTGATTTTGCCACAATGGGTTATGGAAATTGGATTGCAGTCCTTGCCTTCCTCGATTTTGGTTCAGGTTACCCATGTAATACACGGATTCTGGGTTCGATGGACATTCTTCAAACAAATGTCCTTCCCTACAATAGACATAGGCTATACTTTCAAATTGATTTGGTGGCTGTGCTGCAAAACTATTAGACCTATTAGAAGTAAGATTTTTTAACATTGAGGATATTGATGATACCTGAGATGCGAGTGAAGTAAGAGCGTCTATTTCATGTATTCCAACAACTCGTCTTCCTGACGCTGCTTGATTGGTTGGCCATTGATAATTGTCACTGGCAATCCTCTCAATGATTTTATAAGCCTCATTATAAAACTTAGAAAGAAGAGCACTATTAGCAGAAGCGTCCACTACCATCCTCGTGTGAGCATTGAGACCATTATAAAATGTCTCAAGTTGGATGCAATGTGGGATTCCATGATGAGGGCACTTCTGTAATAATTCTTTGTACCTTTGCTATGTCTTATATAAGGACTCATCATCCATTTTTTGGAAAGTAGTGATCTCTTTCCTCAACTTTTTTGTAAGGCGGGAAATACTTCATAAGGAATCTTTCTACTAACTCTTGCCATGTGGAAATTGAATTTGGTGGAATTGAGTTCCACTAGGCTCGAGCTCTATCCCTTAGTGAATATGGGAACAACTTCAATCGTAATGCATCTTCGGGTACTCTGACTAATTTGAAAGAATCGCTCACCTCCATAAATAATCTTAAGTGTAGGTGAGGATCCTCGGTAGGCATTCCACCGATTGGCCTCTGATCAAAGCATTTGGAACATAACTCGGCTTCATTTCGAGAATCACAGCCCTCGATTTCATGTCTCCTAATACCCAGATTAAGATCATTAAACACTGGCATGGTATATTGTCTTAAAGCTCTATCCCTATTATCAGCAATAAGGATAGGATTTTAAGCAGAGTTTGCTCCATTTCCTTGGATCAGATTTTCGAAGTTCATCTCTTTGGTCCTTCTTTGGTTTGCTTGTCTTCTTAGCTCTCGAAAAGTTCTTCCTATCTCAGGGTCTACAGGGAGTAGGTCAATAATTCGATCAATACTCATAAACACCTAAAATAATCACAAAAAAATTAATTAAGATAAAAATTAAATAGAAAATTAAACCAAATTGCAAAACTAATAAATTCACAAATAATAGCTTTTTAAAACAGTCCCCGACAATGGCGCCAAAAACTTGGAACAACAGAAATGTGCAAGTGTACACAATCGCAACTAGTAATAAAGTGACAACCAAATGTTGAGTTATCGTACCTACAGGGATTGTGAAAAGAATTATTTATGAATGCTATTTAAAACACTTTCGTGAAGAAAAATATTTTGTTTGAAGAGGGTGATTAAAAACTAAGATTTTAAACTAGGTAAACTAAGTAAATAAATCTCAAATGCACGATTTCAAAATACGATTTTAATCAAGATGATATAATTGTGTTAGATTAATTACATTTCTTATCTTAGAATTATTAAACTCGTGTTTATATTGTTACGAATAAATTCACGGCAACTCGGTAATTTGCTTACTTATGAACATACTCACCTACACCAATCCATTTATCTCTTAACATATCCCTATGTCAGTTCAATCGATAAACAGATTCTAATAAGCAAGCGTGCTATTGCACATACATACTCATTAAATTGAACTAATCTCTTGCATATTCCTATGTCAATTCAAACAATTAACTCGATTTAATAAGCACATAAAAGACTATGTGAGGTAAAAAAGTACCCTTACCTTGAAATAGTTTAATCACAATAATCTTGCAAGTTATGCAAGGCAATTGTATCGTCAGATACCGTTGCTAATTAAACCTTCAGTTACCTTAGAAGAATAAATATGCACTGATTAAGTATTGTGTCCATTAATTACAAATTCAATCCGTTTAAATAATTAATTCAATAGTTCCCTCATGATTATAATGCAAGAATAACTTAGGCATGATTTTACTTAATCAAGCATTTTACCGATGCCTATAATAGCATAAACACAACTTTAATAATTTAAGAGGACAAAATGCAATCAACCCAACACAAATTAAATTCAAGCTAAGCTGATTAAATTAGCCATTCCAACAACATAAATATTCATAGATATGTTCATCACAAAAACAACAAAAATTAAAGAGATAGGGAACAAGAATGAAATTCGGTGTTTTTTTGTGGCTTGACTAGGCTGCTCCATTTTTCCTTCTTTGTTGTCCTCACTGATCAAGGCTGCTCTGAACACTGCAATGCTGCTCCAAAATGGTTGAAGAAAAACCCTTTCTCAAGGGGAGAAATCGAAAAAAAAGCAAGAAATTTTGAATGGGAAAAATGAGAGAAAAAGTGAAAGAGAAGAGTAGAATTGTGAGAGAAGAGATGTGAATGAGGGATGTGTTGAATGATCAGCCAAGGGGGGTTTTTATAGCTGAATGTGGTAGCTGAAATTTACTAAAAATAGCAACCAAAGAGCCACCCCTTGGCCAGCCTCCTATGTGGCAAAGTTGATAGCTTCAACTTTGCTAAAAATGGCTTGGGGCAAATCTACAAAGCCACCAATTATGGAGGGGTTTAATTGCTATTTGAACAAGTCTTCAAGGGCTTCTTTGTAGCTTAAATAATCAGCTAATGAGCTGAATTGGGTCAGCACTTGGACGGTTTTGGGCTGTCCTTTTCTTGGCCGGTTCAGTTCAATCGGACCACTTTTTCATAATTAATTAATCATAATTTATTATCCAAAATTAAACTGGATATAAATTAAAATTAATTATATTATAAATAAATACATTTAATTTTGGACTGTCTTAGACTAAAATTTAGTTCGCCTCGATACTTCAAATTGCTTCTCAGTTTTGTGCTTCTAGTAGTGTCTGCCGAGCCATTTTTCGCCCTTTGTGCAAATCTATCGAAAATAACCAAAATTCATCAAAAATAATTATGAAAGTAACTAAAATTTAATATTTTCATATTTTAAGTGCAGTTTAATTATTTATTAAAAAAATAATTACTTTTTGACAAGAATTTAACCGAATTCGCATGAATTTAAGTTAAAAAGGGTATGAAAAAGTGTGTAAATTTTTGTGTTTCTAGTGGCCGAACTAGATATGTTTCGAGCCTTAAAAGATTGACATGTTGGAAAAATTTCTAGTTTGATAGTATGGATGTTTGATTGAGTTTGTAATTGCATATTTGAGTTATGAACTATGAGAATGTTTGGCTGAATGATATAATGTGTTGAAATATTAAGCTTATGTATGATTTAAACGCATGAGATATTTGTTATATTGTGTACTTAAAAGGGTGCTATTTGTGCATAATGAAAATTCATAAAGTATGTGAAAGTGAACGATATTTATTGATACCAGCATAATGGTAATTTGAAAGATTGGAACACTGTTTCCATTTACTGAAAGTATGATATTATTGAGGACATGCTGAGCATGTCAAATGAATGTAAAAAGTATTGAGATATGATTATGAATGAGATTATGTAACATATTGCATATGCATTGGGTTGGGATTTTGTGGTTAACGGAGGAGTTCTGTGGAGTACCGATGGCATATTAAGTCCACATTATTCATAGTCAGTGCATTGCACCTGGAGTACCGAGGGGAATGGTGATTTATTGCACTTTTACTGGTAGCTTGTTTACATTTTTACTAGCAAATTTTTTTGCATATTGTTATTGGTGGTTTTAACCATAATGGGCTTAAGCCCATAATGTTTTAGAGTTCAGATGACAGGTTCTGGGGAACTAGTGGTGTGTAGCAGATGGTATGGGTAGGAACCTTTTTGCATTGCATCATGCTCACGACATATTCGAATGTTATTGATTTATGATATGTGTTGTATTATGTTGTATTGAATGATATCAAAATTACTGATTGTTACTCGTATGAATGATGTCCCATGCTCATACACCGTTTGACATCAATTTGATAGTGGCTATGTATTGATATGAAATTCCTTTGATGGTTCTATTTTCTTCTGTTAATGCTAATATGTTTCATTGTATTTGATTTTTTTGTCTGTTTAAATAATTGTTCGACTCACACTGAGATTTTCATAAGCTCACCCCCAATAGTGTTTGTAACGCCCCAGATCTTAAATATTTATTTTTGTATGTTTGTGTTGCGTAAATTCATACTTGCTTCAGTGGTTAAGTGTCCTGAGAAGTGTTTGAGAAGTCTTGACTTCAAGCCTTAGCTTAGGAAAAAATTTTGTTTTAGTGGATAAACCTTTGTCTTTAATCAGTAGGCTTTTAAATAAAAATGGGTAAAACATGACAGAAAAGGGCCTACTGGTCTAGGGGATAAGTGGTGTGTGGTAGTTACTTGAGGTCTAAGGTTCGAATCCTGGTGGGTGCAGTGGAATGTTTTATTTTGCTGTTGTGCAATGAGAGTGTTGTAGTTTGACCGAAATACTGAAGTGGTTGAGAGGAATTTTAATTGAGTAGTTGAGGGATCGGTTTGAGCAATTTGAGGAGGGATTTTAGGAGAAATTATGGGGATTTGAGTTGGGGGAGAGTTGGTGCCGAAATGGAAATCTGCCCACTCAGAATTCAGCTTTGGGTTGGTCAATTGCTCTCCATTTTGGTGACTGGTAATATTTTGGTTCTTTTCTCTCTACTTGTAGGCTGAATAGTGTCTAATGTTCTTTCGAGTATCTCTTTTTCTAGCTTATACGACCTTGTTCTCCCTCTCTTTCCCTCTTAACACTTTCGGGTTTGGCAAGTTCCTCTTGGTTTTTTGGTTCTTTTTGTGGTCTTTCTTTGACAGATTATTTCGGCTTCTCCCCTCCCTCAATCGATTCTTGGCTGGCTGATTCTCTTCTTCTTCTTCCCTTTCTCTCAATCGATTTCTTCTTGACAAATTGCTTCTCTTTCTCTGGCTCTCTCAAATGGTTGTACTTGGCTGAATATTACTGCTTCTCTTACCCTCACTATTTCGACTTTCCCTTCATTGCTATATGCTGTGTTTGTAGTTATTCCTATTCATCGGTTTTACATTTTGGTAAGTCTGACTTTCAGTATGGGTGCGATTCTTTTTCTTTCTCCCTCTTTTCCATATTAATATTGCACCTAACATCTTCCTGTGCTGCCGTTTTCTGATATGGGTGCAATTGTTCCATTTTGCCTCTATTATATTGTGTACCTTCGGCTCTTGTGTAGGTGTAGGCCGATTGTTCCTTTCTTCTAATCTTAACTTTGCATTTTTGGTAAGTGATGATTCATCTAGTTCAAATTGTTCATTTGATTAATGGTTGATAAGGTTCGGTTGGAATGCAAGTAACCCCTAAGGCCTAGTGATTAGTCTCTTGCAACGGATTAAGTGTGCAAGCCTCAATCGACTGATCTAAACAAGTGATAGGTAATCTTTTGCATAAGTGTTTTGGTTAGGGTTTTTGTTAATTCGATTAATAAGCGATTAATGGAAGCTTGTGATTGAATATAGGTTGGAGTGCTCGTGAACTATTTGTACACTTTCCCAAACAAGATGTGTAAACACTATCTAATCTATGAAAAACAAAAAAGCCGGAATGAGCAAACGATGATGCTACACGGGCGTGCGCTCGCTCGTGTGGTGGTCCGTGTGACTAAACATGGGTGGTTGATCGATGAGGCTGGCCATGATCGATTTCATGGTCTGAGGCCGTCTTGGGCCATTTCAAGTTGAATTAGGTTGTGTGGGCCCCACATGGGTAAACTAGACAAACGTGTGGAGAATATTAAGCTAGGCTGTGTAATCCACATGGCCAAGGCCATTTTTGGGCTATGTGAGCCACACGGGCGTGTGGGCCTACAAGGGCCGCAATATGGGCCGTGGACCCATTTTTACTATTTGACTGTTAAGGTTGCACAGGTCATTGAGACGACTGTGGACCTACTATTGGATCGGTAAGTGTACCTAGGCCCCCTAATTGATAAAATGACTGAAATGCCCCTACATGGTAAAATGACTGATATGCTCCTATGAGATGTATGATTATGTTTGAGCATGCCATTTTGTATATACTAATCACATGTATGACATTATAACATGATGCATGATATGTTGCATAGGGATGGGATTTATTGTAATTCGAGGAAGTGTACTGTACTGGCAGCTCTGCTGCAAATACTGATTAGTGCCACTACTTGGAGTGTAGGGATGGGTGGGTTGATTTTCTCCCCACATGGAGTGTAGGGTTGGACGGAGATAGAGTGTAGAGACTGGTTGGGTAGGATTTATAGATTGCATATTTGTCTTGTCTTTATTCTAGAGATGGGCTCGGGCCCATACCGACATCGATCATCAGTAATGGGCTAAGGCCTTGACTGAAACTGAACTATGACTGAATTGGGCTTAGGCCCAGACTGTATATGCTCTCTAATTGATTATCTGATATGGGATTACACACTGAGTTTTCATAACTCACCCATCTGTTTATCTGTATAGGTAATCCCCAGGCTTAGGCGGGTCGGTGTTGCGACGAACTCGAAGGTGGCCACACAACTGCACGAACTTTCTTATTGGGTTTTAAATTATAAATAGTTTTGTTTTGGGTGTTTTTAATGTAATAAGGCCTCTATAGTTTTTAATCATTAAGTTTGGGGTTTTGTTTATTTTGATTTATATCTGCTAGTAGTAGGATACGAGCTTTCGAAAAGATAAATGTTTTTCCAAATCACCACGTTTACGCAACATGTTTTTAGAAGCTTCCGCAAGAAATAATGTTTTAAAGTTAATAACAAATTTAATATGGGTAACTTTTTGTCAAACAACTGAAGCTTTGAAAATAAACAAGATATCCTTAAATCTTTGCTAAGATCACAAAGAGGTCAAATATAGAACGGGTTTTTCAATGTTATTATATTTTACGAAAAACACTTCATCGTAACATTGCTAGATTCAATCATAACGTCTAAGCCGGGTTTAAGGGTGTTACAGTGTTTAACTTTTCATGTAAACCTCAAAATTAGGACTAGACTCGGCATTTCGAGAATCAACTTGGACTTCAAATTATTATTTTTAAATTAAGTATTATTAAGTCTTTATCAGTTTTGGCTTGTAATTTTTAATTATTTCTGGTTTGTGGCTTGATAACTTTTCTTTTGGGGATTTTTGCATGCATGGATTACTTAAACATAATAATTGGATAATGCATTATATCGACCTTAAGTAAAATTTGATATTGTTCCCTAGTTTCCACTGGATTGCAAAGGAACCGTTTTTGAAAAAAAATAAATCGATAAGGCAATTAATTTTCTAAAATGACTTGAAAAATGGTTTTTCTGCTATATACGTTTAACTTCGAGTTTTTTTTAAAGAAGAGTGACAAGAAAATAGTTTTCCTAAAATAACACTATCAACAATAAAATGAATCCTAAGCATCCACGACCTAATAATGAATGCTTTTAAGCTAACTCAAAGTACGACTATGGTTTTCTCTAAAATGAGTTTATTTAAAGCCTTAAAAAGTAACGTAAGTTAGCTTAGCTATTTCGGTGGCTAATGTAGCCTTCCCAATCTAGCCATAACGTCTAGGCCGGGTTGGGAGGTTACATGATCATAGGTGACATTTAAGTTAGCTGCCTTATTTCGTACTTGTTATCATGCAATGTATATGTATATACTTAGGCAAATCACTTTGAAGCTCTCATTAGGCTAATCAATTCGAACCTCTTATAACTATGTAAATGTTCTTGAATAGAAACTTTTTATTTAAGTAAATAGTTAAGATACATGCATATTAGGGCGTGACACCCAATATTTGGGTCTGGTTTATCAAACCAGTTTTGGGGTGTTACAACTTTGGTAGTAGAGCATGGTGTAGTCGGTTCTCGGACAATGATGATGGAGGAGCCTATATGCATAATATGCCGAGCCTGACTTAGCCTCTTAGGTATGTATAGCCAACTCTGTTTGTGTGGAGAGCTAGTGAAAATTCAATGAACCGACAAGTAAGGTCATTGAAAGGGTAGGTCATGTAGTATCCGGGTAAGCATGAGGAGTGATGTAACACCCCTAACCCGTCTCTATCACCATATTAGGGTTATGAAGTATTACCATGCAATTCCAAACAATTTATATCAAAGTATATCAATATTTTCATTCAATAGTAATTAACGAATATAAAAAATATGTATTTGGGCCTTCAAGGCCCTAAAAATACTTTAGAAACAATCCAGGACTGAATCGAAACAAATCAAGAAATTTAGGAAAAGGTTGAAAAATTATGAAAATAAGGGTCACACGACCATGTGGCCAGGCCGTGTGACATAGCCTAGGCCTTGTAACAATCAAACAAAGGGACACATGGTCGTGTCCTAGCCCGTGTCTCCACCAGTGTAACGTACTAAGTTGGGTCACAAGGTCGTATTACAGGCAGTGTGCCAGATCATGTAACTCTCTGACTTGCGACACACGACTGTGTCACAGGCCATGTGCTAGGCCGTGTAACACACTGACTTGTTACACATGGACGTGTCTTAGGCTGTGTGAAATTTACACCAAAATAATGTTACACGACTATGTGTCTCACACAGCCGTGTGACAGCCCATGTCCCAGGCCGTGTGATCCAAAATTTGACCCTAAAATCATGCCATTTTAAGACCAAAACATACCTATTCAACCACTCCATTTATGCACACATTCAATAGACCTAAACATCATTCTAACATATCTAGACATACCAATTCAATCAACCCATTTCATCTAACCAATATGTCATTACGCAATAATGTCATTATGCATTTCTATCATCTAACCAATATGCCATTCAAAGGCACCACATATATATCAAACATTTAGTCTCAAAAACAATAAAAAAAACCTCATTTATATGTCATTACGCAATAGTGCATTACACTATGACGATAAGCACTTCATTCAACAACTACATATTAAGGTGTTCATCTATACATTATAAATGTATACTTGTTTCATCAATACAAAACATATTCCAAGCAGAACACAAATCTCACTTAAGAACTACATCTATCAACATTTATAAACCACATATTTATCTATATATATACATGCCACTACCCAAATAGATACAAAAAGACCAACTTAGATGGATAGTGTGAGCTGGTTGGTTAATCCTTCCAAAAAGTCAGCAACGATTATAAACAAAACAACCCAAAAAAACCCGTAAGCTTACATCGCTTAGTAAGGACATAGTATAACATTTAATCTAAATATAATTAGACATGGTTCAAATATTATTTGATTACTAAAAGTTTCAAGAACGTAAATGTAGAAATGTTAATACAATATAATGTTATCAGAGGTACCATAATACAATCAGGGACACGTATCTGCATTCAGGGGTACCAGAGTACAAATAAGGTGCATTCAGGGGCACTGAAGTACAAACAAGGGCACATATGTGCATTCAAGGGTACCATAGTACAAATAGGGGCACATATGTGCATTCAGGGGTACCGAAGTACAAACAGGGGCACGTATGTTCATTCACACAATAATTATATATAATTATATTAACTAAAGAACAATAATATAAAATTACAAGTAAAATTTCATTTACGTATTGAAATACTATGAACTTACCTCCAAAGTACATCTGATTTAAGCACAGGGACTACTCTGTAATTTTTCTTTTTCCTCGATTATTGTCTTTTTGAGGCAAATCTTAATCTATACGGTAATTAAATACAATCTATTAAATTTACATTCAATTCAATACATATGACCCTTAACTTTTCATTAATTACTTATTTTTCTTAAACTTTTATCTTTTTTACAATTTCGTCCCTAACTTAAAATCTCAAATTTTAGCAAAATTTTCCATTTAATCATGCTAGCTAAATATCTATCCCCTTGTTTCTATCCCTAATATATTCTAAATTCAACACATGTACCCATGAATTCTAGCATTTACCCAATTTAACCCTTTAATCAAAACTAAGAAAAAAACACATTACAAAACAACCCAAAATCATAAACATGACTTTAAACTCTTCATTATCATCAAGAATAATAAATATTCACCAATGGAATCATTCAAAATTTTTAATAGTTTGAAAAACAAAGGTTCCGGTTAGTTGGACCTAGTTGCGACAATTTCAAAAACATAAAAATTACAAGAAATAGACTTGAAACAAGCTTACATGAAAGGTAAGCAATGGCCGAACCATTCATGCTCCAAAAATGGAGAATCCCCTTCTAATTTTCGGTGGAACTCTTCCATGATGGTGATACATAATTTTGTTTTATTTTCATTAGTTTTGTTTTTATTATTTTCCCATTTTACCCTTTATTATCACTTAAAATTTTCACTAATAATAGGCCATAGCCGTCCGCTCAATTTCCTTGTGGACTAATTACATTAAAGATCCCTTTTCATCTAAAAGTTAGACTATCAAATCAATACAATTCAATAATCAATCAATTTTGTATCTTTCACAGTTAAGTCCTTTTTATTTAATTAACCAACTAAACATTAAAATTTCTTCACCAAAACTTAATACGACCCTAATGTAACTCAATAAACATTGACTAAACCATAAAATATGACTTTACAAATCTGAATTTGTGGTCTTGAAACCACTGTTCTGTTACCACTGAAAAATGGGATTTACAAGTGACTCTTCAAGTCCGATGACAACTAGAGACCTTAGAAAATGAATGCTCAATGTTGAGAGAAGGTATTGATGGTGATTGCCTTTATGGTCTTGTCCTTTAGACCACCGACAAGGATCATGCTCAGAAAACTTGATGTCATTTTTGCACCATGTTATGTGGTTGTCCACCAAGATCTCAGTCTATCTTTCAGCCAAGTTCACAAAGGAACATTATGGATAAGGCTTTGAGTGATATCACACCGGTTTCATCTAGATGGTTGTCTTACTTCATAACAGGAACCTTACTCTTGGGAAAAGTAACCTCAAGCTCTGAAAAACTCATTTGGGACTGGAATGTTAGAAGTGATGTTTTCTTTGGCATGAAGGTGATCCCCTCTTAAATGATAGATCAAACCAATTGTAGGAATGATAGGGAAATGGAAGGGAACAAAAGAAAGAAAAAGAAATCTAAAATAGAAGATGGGAAAGGCAAGAGGATTTAATAAAAGAAGGTGGGGATTTTGACTAAGAATAGCTAGGGTATTAGTAGAAGTGTTTAGCGTACCTGTTTTACAGAACGAGTCAGCCTTGCAAGAGAAGTTTGTTCGGTGGAAACTGTTCAACTTATCCAAATGAAATAATGACAGTTTTCATAAGAAATAATGTTGGAAACAATAAAGATAAATAAGAGAAAATGTATATGAGAATTTAAGTTTTAAACAACTGTTTAAATTCTCTAATACAAGATTGATAGTTGTCCAAGGAAAATGTATGATATCAGAGCTTGAGTACCTCACTGTCAAAATTTAATTTTTTTCTCTCAAAAAAAGATAAATGACGTTTTTCGAGGATATTTTCAAGGGATATGCTAGTAAGGAAGTTGTTTGTTATTTATGAGTGGTTGTTGCGTACAACCACCTTACTTAGGCAATTGAATTCTTCAAAGAATGAAAATTTCGAGGATGAAATTTTTGAATTGGGGGAGAGTTATAACATCCCGCCTAATAAAGCCTTTAGTATTCATGTGTTGTTTATAGATGCAAGGCTTATTGAATAAGTTTTGAGGATTTGATGTTAGGATCTGATTAAATGTAAAAACTTTACGAGTGCGCCTATAACACCCTAGTTCTGGCGGACCCAAAAGCGGGTGCATAGTTATAAAGAAGTATGATTGGTGAAATAGAACTCGCCTAAAAGCTCATTTCTGCGTGTCGAACAAGCAAACCCAATGTAAAAATAAGGGAAAGAGGATTTCATGACAGATTATTATGATTAGTTAAATAAGAATTTTGGTTACGAAAATGATTTTTAGGGTATGAGTTCACACTACTAGTGTAACAACCCATTTTCCAGTGGTGTAAGATATATTGATTTTGGGATCACAAATCTGATGAATGAGCCTGTAAATATTATTATTTAATATTTACGATTCAAATATAGTATTATATAGAAATTTTATCTGATAATTTTTTCTATTTGAATATATACTTAAGTACAAGTGGTTTGTTCCTAAAGTCAAGTGGTTTTAGAAAATGAGGTATCATGACCTTGTTATTATAAATCAAGCCTACAAATATTTTGTAAAAATATTTATGGAGTAATTATATAGATATATTGAATTTTTCTCTAAAAATTTTAGTGATTTGATAGCTAAATAAAGAAAAATAAGTAAATCGTAAAAGTGATAAAAGTTAATTGGTATTTATTATTAGCTAAAATGTTTAAATAGTTAAAGTGAAAGGATCTTTATGGTAATTAGACCATAACTTGTAATAGTGGATGATATTAGGTAAATTTTAGAATGAAATTTCAATTAAAATAAAATAAACAAAACTTAAAACATAAACAAAAAAAAAAAACATCGTCTTCTTCTTTTATCTTTTGTGACTAAAACCATGGAATGAAAGCTTGAAGCATTCGGTTTGTTTAGTCATTGCATGTAAGTGTTATTTTTTTCAGTCTCTCGTAAATTTTATGTTTTTGAAATCGTTGTAGCTTAAAATATCTAGCCCAGGGGCTAATTTCTGAAGTTGTCAAAGTTTGGAAATTTTACAATTATTGTTTTTGAAACTTTTTAATTGCTAATGTTTTGGTTGGAAGCTTGATAGTGAGTTTGAGCTAGTTTGTAAAGTAATTTGTATAGTTTTAAAATTAAATGATTTAATTAAAAGCATGTGAAACTTGGAAGGGTTTTATTGAAAAATTTTAGAATTTAAGGGTTGCTTTTATATGGTTAAAGGTTTGGTAATAATTAGGTTTATGAATTAATTCTAAAAATAGACTCGTTTTAATATTAATGACTAAATTGAATAAAGTGTAAAAGTTTGGGGTAAATGTGAAACATTGTAAATAGGAAATCATTTGCATTAAATTTAATATTATATGAAATTAAGGCTAATAAGTTGAAATAAACTATTTTATAGATCAAGAACAAGTAGATAATCGGGGAAAAGGGAAAGTTGCTGACTAGTCCCTGACCATTTACTATCTCTGCAATCTAGCCTTGGTAAGTTCATATGGTCTAAATTAAAATGATCTTTAATATTATATTCACTTGTGATTTATGATTTATTGAATACCCGTATATATATTTATACAATGCTATAATCCTAAAGTTAATTCAAGGTGAGAAATGTATTTGATTTGTAAAATATTATGTGATTACTTGTATCGAGCCCAGATGAACATAGGATAGGATATAAGTGACATGCCAATAGGTTATATTGTGCACTGTACGAGATTTACTTGTAAAGAGATGGTGATTCCTGACTTGCTACTATCCATTGAATATACTAGACTCTAGCATTTGTTGCAGACTACCAAGTTATATTTACAGTTATTTTGGCGTGTTAGCGGGGGAAAATGTAAAACCTTTGGGTTTGACAGTTGGTGCCCATGTGTGTTCTCGATTGGTTTGGCTCATTTGAGCGTTCGGATGTGTTCTAAATGGTTAACCATGTATCTGAATCAGTTTATATCGTTCATCGAGTAGGTTTTCAATGGTTATATGGTTCGTTATTTAATCTTATAAATGTCTACATGATATTCTGAATGTATAAATGAATTGGTTTTGAATGATCTAGTTTAATTGATCAGATTGTACAATATGTGTATAAATATAAAGACTCAACGGTTATTGTATAATTGATATGTTTATAAGGTAAGTCTAATCGTTTCGACCGTTGAACTTACTAAGCTCTATTGAAGCTTACTCGTGTCATTTTTCATGTATCTTTATAGATAATGTTTTGTGGAATTGGGCAACCAGATCAACTTGAAGATCACACTATTCAGATATCTACTGCTGATAGATTTTGACATGTTTACTATTGGGTTATATGGCATGTAATAGGCATCTTGTTTATGTTTTGGATATTTATTACTTGTGTTGCATTTTGTACTTGGATGATGTTGTGTAAACTTGATTTTGGCTCACTTGTATAAATGTTTTGGCACATTGTTTGTAAAGGTCTATATGTAGATGATTTGATCATTTTGGGTTAAACCACTTATGAGTGGATAGGTTGTGGTAGAATTGAACATGAATGGAAGGTATCAATTGGTAAGTTTAATATGTGTTTAAAGTATGCATTTGTGAGATTTAAATGTGAATTAGTTGTTGTATAAAATGTGGTGCCATTAAGGGCATAGTGGTTAGACACTTAAGTTGTATGTTTTGGTATGTTTTTAGCTTGTTTGAATGTGTTTTGAAGGTATATGAATGCTTGTTTTTGTTTTGGTTTGGCACCTAAGAAGTTGATTTAGTTTTCCTTATTTTGGAAGCTATATTAGGTGCACATGGCCTGGGACATGGGTTGTCACACGGCCGTGTGCCGCACACGTTTACACCACATGGTCATGTGGACTATTTAATTTTGATACTGGTTTATCACACACGGTCACAGGTTGTTATATGGTTTGAAGACATGGCGATGTGACCTTATTTCGATTACTATACAAGTGGGCAAATGGGAAATGACATGACCTTGTGACCCAAAATTTGAATTGTACACGGCTTGACTACATGACCATGTTTTTAAGCCAGATAGTCTGGGCTCTGTCACACAGCTTTGCCACACAGCCATGTTACCCTTGTTTCCAAAATTTTAACATTTTTTTATATTTTTCTATTTTGTTTCAAATTAGTCCCTGATTGTTTTCAAACTATTTTTAATGTTCCGTAAGATCGATTTAAGGCCTGTAACTGTATTTAAGTTATGCTTAATATGTGGATTGAATATTGATATTTAAATTAATGTTTAAACGCTTTAATTATTTTATTTCATTTGATATGTATCGTAATACTCCATAACTCTAATCCAATTACTAGGACGAGTTAGGGGTGTTACAAGTGGTATAACATACCCTATAATAATTATATCCCCAAGCCAATTAACTTGTAGGGTAAGCTAGTTAGAAATTAACCGAACATAAACTAATAAAAGTGAAAAGCTAAGGAAATAATCGAGTGGGTTTCTTGGAAGTGGCAGATTTTGCATAAGACAACTCAGTATGGATGTAATTTACCAAGTTCCAATAGAGACTTGAGTTAAATAAAAAGAGTACATCAGTTTGGTTAATGGGAGTTAACATTTTCTCTCTTTCCTCCAAGGTATTAGATTTAGAGCTAGAGGAAACAAAAAGTGTTTTTCTTGTTTAAGATACGTCTAAAATTTTGGGATTTACAAAGTGATCTTTCTCCATGTCAAGGTGAGTTTTATGGCTCTAGAAAAGTAGATTTGCAAGAATGTCTTGTGAAGTAATGCTTTGTTTGTGGGTTATTTGGATTTGAAATGATTGTAGAAGCTACTTGGATGGGTTTCAATGGTGATCTTTTATTGTACAAGGCAGTGGTTGCTGCAATATGTTGTTGAGTGCGAGATTTAGAATCTAAGTTGCCCATCGAAATCATCAGGTGAATCTCTAAGCTGACTCTTGCACGTGTGTTATGTAGTGTAACACCATGAAA
This sequence comes from Gossypium longicalyx, assembly GCA_025698465.1. NCBI lineage: Eukaryota > Viridiplantae > Streptophyta > Magnoliopsida > Malvales > Malvaceae > Gossypium > Gossypium longicalyx. Next base: position 38,154,041 of record CM046998.1, on the reverse strand, counting down.
TTAGGAGTTAGAAGTATTAAGGGTTACAAATGAGTCTTTGGTTGTTGATAGACTTTTACATTTTCTTTTACATTTGAGACATTAATGAGCCTAGTGTTTTAGTGGTTAGGTATTCAGTTACCTTTAAGTCCTGTGTTCGAATCCCAGTGTAAGTAAGATGAAAATTTGTTTTAATTTTGGATTCAAGTTTGAAGAAACTGATAGGTTAAGTTTTGTTAAATTTTAATTTATTTAGTTAAATTTTTGAAAACCCCTAAAAATCTCTAACGTTCTCCATCTATCTCACGTTAGTATCTTTGTTATAAATTTTTTTTGTTTTCATTTGTTTTTCTTCTTATTCTTACTCTTTTTGGTTCTCCAAGTGCTATTCTTTTTTATTTCTATGTCATTGTCGATTTTTCTCTCTTATGAGGTTTGTTTGTTCTTTCGTTCATCGTTCAATCGAGGGTTGAAATGGGTGAGTGTAAGTGTTGTTATGTTAACTTTTACTTTATTCACTTTCATTCTTTTAGGTATGGTTTCGATCAAAATTCTTATAAGTTCTGTGTGCACTCATACTAAGTTTCAGATTGGGTTGTCGGGGTGCTTTCATCGACTCTTAGTGCCTGTAATTTGCATTTTAAGGTGTGTTTTATTAAATATTTGTAATTAGGGATTGGTTAAATGTTGAATTTCATGTTTTGCAACAGATTTGGGTGTGGTTTTAAACCACATGAGCTACCAAACAGGCGTGTGTCGCACACGGGTGGTCCACACGGTTGTGTGCCATTTAAAAAGTTAAGGTAATTTCTTGATACACAACTTGGAGTGGGTCACACGAGTTTGCCACACGGCCGTGTAACCCCTATGGGAAAACTTATCGATTGCACACAGGCGTGTCCTTCAGCCATATGGCAATGTCTTGCCTGCTCTTATTTTGTAAATTTTGTCACATGGTTCAGGGAGTTACACAGTCTGCCCATATGGTCGTGTCCTTTAGCCACACTGGTGTGTTCTTCAGTCACATAGGCATGTGCTTCAGTCACATGGTCGTGTATCTCTGTCACACGGTCTCGATCTTCCCACATAGCCTGGCCACACAACTATGTGCTCCTGTTTCTATAGATTTTATTCCTTTTTCGTTAAATGATTCGTTTTAGTCCCTAAGCACTACTCTACATGTTTAAGCTTATTATATATGTGTTTAAGTGTTATATAATGTGTTATGTTAAACTTGGTATATAAAATAATTGGACGCAATATTCGAAAACTATTTGCTAAGGTTTTGTTACATTGCAATTGTACATGAATAAGTCTGATTATGTTTCCATTTTTATTAAATTAAACTAATTTGCAATTCTGGTTATTGAATTTGGAAACTGAAAATGAGCTTATCCAATTTTGTAAATCTGTGTGTATGATACTGTTTGAATTTTCATTTGGGTTTGGGAATTGTTTGAAGAGAAGGAAGTTTGTTGTGGCAGTTAAACTGCATACTTATAATTAATGGTAAACCTGCAATTATACAAGTGGCAAATGGTCACTTTAAGGTGTGGTTTGGTTGGATTGGTCCAGGAACGTGGTGTATAGAGGATGAAAGGGTATACTATGTAACACCCCTCACCCATATTCAATGTCGGAATAGGATTCTGGAGTATTACCGAACTTATAAACAATTAAACATTCAACTCTGCATAAATTTTCACGTTTCAAGCAATCATCAATCAACTTCAATCACATGCTCCCTATTACAAGCCTACGAGACCCTAAACATGCATTGAGAGTGGTTTGGGACTAAATTGATAACATTGTAAACTTTTAAAACACAATGAATTTTTTCTCAAAAACAGGGGACACACGCCCGTGTTTCCCGGCTGTTTATCTCACACGGCCACCAGACATGCCTGTGTCACAAACCACGTGGGCATTCGAAATGGGAGCACATGGCTGTGTACCAGCCCGTGTCTGACCCCATGTAACTCTCTGACTTGGGTCACACGGCCAACACACATACCACGTGCTTAGCCTGTGTACCCTAAAAATGGTCATACATGCCCGTGTACCAGGCCGTGTGCTAGGCCATGCCAAACTTGTAGGATATACTAACTTATGCCACATGGCCAAGTCACACGGCCAAGTCACACACTCGTGTGTGAGGCTGTGTGGACTATACTGACTTGATTTCAAATTTAACACTAGGGGACACACAGTTGAGACACACGCCAGTGTCTCTGCCCGTATGAACAAAAATAGGCTATTTACCAAGCCAATTTGCCACCCAAATTTTCATGTACCTACATAACTTAAATGGTACTATTTCAAGAGAGAAATATGTAGCCAAACATCATCAATGAAAATATACATTTGAGCTATTTTACACATTAGCCCCTAAATTTTCACATTTTTACAATTTAGTCCTTATTACACAAAATCACAAATTTATGAAATTCAAGACTAAACCATGCTAGAAAATTTACCATTATACCCCTAGCAGCCCATATTTTCCATTTATTTCACATTTAAAAAACTAACTTTACACATTTCACAATTTAATCCTTATTTTGTATTTTCATTAAAAATCACTTAACAAAACTTGTATATCTATCAACAAGCATTCATAATCTATCAAGAAACTTCAAAATACATGTGTATTCATCAATGGCATCATTCAAAATCTTTAACAGTTTTGCAAAATAGTCCCTGGGCTAGCTAGACCTAGCTGCAATGATCTCAAAAACGCAGAAATCATTAAAAACGGGACAAAAATAAACTTACTATTGAACTGGGAAGCTTGACTGAATGTAAAGGAGAAAAAATGGCTTCCTTTTCCCTAGAAAACGGGTGGAGAAGATGATAATAGGTGATAAAATGATTTTGTTTTATTATAATTAACCTTAATTACCAAATTAGAAAATTAACCTTATTATTAATTCGATATTTCACTTATGCCAAGCCATTATCATCTACTATCTAATTAATGGTCTAATTACCATTTAAGGACCTTAACTTTAAAGTTCTACAGCTATTAGACACTTTTAGCTAATAGAACATAAGTTTTACACTTTATGCAATTTAGTCCTTTTTATCAAATTGACCATTCAAACGATAAAATTTCTAAACAAAATTTTCACACAAACATATTATCATGATGTAAAAATTAAAATAATAATAAAATAAATATTTGGCCTTGAATTTGTGGTTCCAAAACCACTATTCTGATTTAGCTTAAAACAGGTTGTTACAACTCTCCAACCTTAGGGATTTTCGTCCCCAAAAATCTTACTAGTCAATAGGTTAGGGTATTCCACGTAGCCTCTTCAACCCCATGACATTGCCACAATACTTTCACTAAAGCTATGCATTTATTTCTTAGCTCTTTAATCTCCCGAGCTAGAATTCTGATTGGTTCTTTGTTGTAGGCCATATCAGGTTGAATTTCAATCACTGCTGGAGAAATCACATGTGATGGATCAGATCTATATCGGTGCAACATTGATACATGAAATACATTATGAATCTTTTCTAACTCAATCAGTAAAGCTAGTCGATAAGTCATTGGCCCTACTCTTTCGATGATCTTGTATGGTCCGATGAAATACGGACTCAGCTTGCCTTTTCGACCAAATCTAAGGATTTTCTTCCACAGAGATACTTTCAGAAATACTTTATCACCAATCTAGAATCCTATGTCTTTTCGTTTCAAATCCGTGTATGATTTCTGTCTATCTGAAGTTGTTTTTAAACTATCACAAATTACTTTCACTTTATCTTCAGTCTTCTAGATCAAATCAACCCCGTGAATTTGTTTCTCGCTAAGCTCGGTCCAGTACAATGGAGTTTGGCATTTGTGACCATACAAAGCTTCGTACGGTGTCATCTTTATGCTCGATTGAAAACTGTTATTATACGCAAATTCAACCAACGACAAATATTTCTCCCAATTTCCTTCAAACTCTAATACACGACCTCTGAGCATATCTTCAATAATATAAATTACTCTTTCAGACTGACCTTCAGTTTGCGGATGAAAAGCTATACTGAAATTCAACCTCATACCTAGAGCTTCTTGTAATTTCTTCAAAAATCATGATGCAAATCTCAGATCTCTATCCGAAATATCGAACTGGCACCCCGTGCAATCTAATGATTTTAGAAATATACAACTCAACAAATTTATCAAGTGAAAATCAGTACGTACCGAGATAAAATGTGTTGATTTTGTAATCGGTCAACAACAACCCAAATAGCATCTTTGTTTTTCGGAGACAAAGGCAATCCTGATACAAAATTCATCATAATTTTGTCCCATTTCCACTCTGGTATCATCACGGGCTGAAGCAAAACTGGAACGCACTTGATGGTCAGCTTTCACTTGCTGACAAATCAAACACTTCGATACAAACTCAAAAATGTCTCGTTTCATACTCGACCAACAATACGACTTCCTCAAATCATTGAATATTTTGGTACTTCCGAGGTGAACAGATAGGCATCCATTGTGTGCTTTGTAACACCCTTAACCCGTATCCGTAACCGAAATAGGGTTACGAGCCATTACCGAAAATCACACACAATTCATATTCATTCATACATTCATAATAAAAATCTATTTATATCAATCACATTGTCCCTTGTAAGGTCCTATGAGACCTTAAAACATGCTTAAAAGTGGTTCGAGACTAAGCTGATAACACTCACAAACTTTGGGAAACATAGAAGATTTTTAAAGATATAAGGATCACGTGCCCGTGTGAGTAGGCTGTGTGCCTCACACAGCTATCAGATACGCCCATGTCACAGACCATGTGAAAATAGAGCATACATACTGACTTGGATCACACGATCGACCACACGTCTATGTGCCAGCCCATGTGCCACACATGGCCAATAGACACGCCCGTGTGTCCAGGCCGTGTCAAAACTATAAGGTATACTGACTTTAATTCGAAGGGTACCCCAAGGGACACACAATTGTGAAACATGACTGTTTGTAGCATACGGCAGAGACACACGCCCATGTCTCTACTCGTGTGGACAACAATAGGCTATTTGCAAAGCTAATTTGCCACCCTAACCACAAGTATACATAGCAACCAAATAGCACCATTTCAATACATCTACATCTTTAAGTGACCAAAAACCTACCAAATCATACTCCTATCATGCCATCTATACCTAACCATTCAACCTCTCAATTCCATATCCTAAACATACCATTTCACTATACCAAAAAATCAAACATATATAACTACTAAATGCATTTATTCATCAACTTATTACCTATTTCATACTTCAATATATCTCATATGGTCATCTCAAATCAAACCACAATATGCAAGCTTCCAAGACTAATCACATCAATAAACATCTAATCAAAATAACCAACACATAATCACACCAAATAAGCCAACATATAAGGCATTATATACATCATATAATTAACTTATCAAACACATAACTTATGCCAACTTAAATGGCCAAACCCATACCAATATTTACAAGCCAAATCACATGGCTAGAACCATAACTCAAAACATATCAAGATAACTCTAGCCTATACATGTCATATACCATATATACAAAGATTCCAAAAATACCAACGAGTTGATCGATAGTGCGATGACTTTTCCCGACAATCCCAAAGTCTGAGCTAGCTTCGATGATCTATAAAAACATGGAAATTACACACAAAGTAAGCTTTAAAGGCTTAGTAAGCCATACACAAATAAATTATCTTATGAATCAATATCTTTACCATCAATTAAGGAAGATATGAATAGGCACAATTAAATACACATTCAAGATCACAAACCTTTCTATTAATCAATTTATACTTCTCAAACATACCAATTCCTCAATTACCTTCTCTTCTCAAAGATCATATGAATTTTGTACATACCTGAATCACTTAGCTCATTCACATATTCTTTCTCGACTTAACTTTGCTCGATGAACCTGTAACGCCTCGAAATTGGGCCTCGAAGTATTGGGCCTTGAGCATGGGAGCGGTTAGGAGACTGCTCATAAATATTTTAGTTGGGCAAGAAAGTGACACAAATTACATGTTTGCTATACTGGCTTAGTGATTTGGGTGTGTTTGGGAGTGTTTGAGAAGCCTGGGTTCAAGTCTGGGCTTTTGCAGAAATTTTAGTTTTTTCCCCTTAAGTGAACCTTGGCTTTAGCTTGTAGGCCTTATAAATATTTGTGGGTAAAACATGTCACAAAAAAGCCTTGTGGCTTGGTAGCAAGTGACGTGTTGAGCAACTAGGAGGTCTTGGGTTCAAATCCCATTACAAGTAAAAGGATATTTATTTTGCTACTTGGGGCGCAAGCGTTTGTGGTAGACTAAAACTCTATTGAGTGGTTGTGGACTTGGTAAAAAGGGAGGGGATCAAGGGATAGGATGTTGGTTGCTAGGTATTTGAAGGAGTGGATTATGGACAAAAGGGTGGAGTGAATCAAGGAATTTGAAGCTTTGAGAGTTGTAGCCAAATTAGGTAGCTTGTATATGAAAATTTGGCTAAGGGGTTTAGTGAGTGCATGTACGGCAACTTGAGAGTGTATAGGTGTCGAATTCTCTTTTTGGCATTTGAGGGTTGTTTTTCCCTTTTTTCATTTTGGTTTCTTTCTCTTCTTTGGCGATTTCGTGCTTTACCTTTTTGACCATTTGGACATTTTTCTTTCATTACTTTCTTTTCTAAAAGCTGAATCTGGTATCCCCCTCTCCTCAATTATAGTTCACCATTCAGCTGAACTTTGCCTTTCTTCTTCTTCCCCTATTTTATTCTTTTAGTTTTACTCTCATAGCCGAACCTTTTATTTCTTTTCTCAACAATTCTTCTATGGTTCCTAGGGTTTGACTAAGACGAATTCAATTTCTTCTTTACCCTTCTACCGTTTCTTTTCTTTTCAAGTTCGTCGAATACTTTTCCCTTCTCAATGCATTGGGTTTGTATCTGTTTAGGAATTTAGGCTCTGATAGTGGCTGACTGTTACTTCGTTATTTCATTCCTATCAGCTGAGTTTGGGTAATTATTTCTTGTTCTTGATTCAGTTCTTAGTCCTTTTTTAATGGTTTTCTTCTTTGATGAAGCTGGGTGTCTCGGTTTAGGGTTACTAACTCTTTAACCCTTCTAATGTGTTTGGGTGCTCAAATGTTCATAGCTGTTCAAGTCCTTCTTTCAGCATTCAATTAATAATCGGGGTAAGTGGACTTATTTTGGCTGAATGCTCATTCTTTTTTTTCCAGTTTTAAGATTCCTTTTAACACGTGGATACCAGAATAAGCTTCCTACCTGTTCGTTTCATGTTAATGGATTCTTTTGGTTAATACAGCCTTTTGGTTGGAAAGGGTGTAGATATCTTTTAATTAACATCATAAGTGGATTAAATTGCGTACTCGGGTGAAGGTTCAACATTTGTGGGTTAATCGTGCGAGCTGCGATAAAGGTGTGTAACCACACCCTTCCTTACTGTAGATCGGCAAAAGTCAAAGTGCCGAAACTTCGACATTTGAGGCCTCACGAGTGTGCTATCGCTTGTGGGGTAAACTGAGCCCACAAATCATGGTTGATAGACTGTAAAAGCCACCACGAGCATTTCCATAGACTTGGGCTGTTATGGACCACGTTGGGTCGAAATGGGCCTAATAGGCTCATGGGCCCACACAGATTAAACCCAGGGTAAGTGATAAATACTGGACTAGGCTATGTAGGTCACATAGCCATATTGAATTTGGGATAAATGGGCTACACAAGTGTGTGTGCCCACTTGGGCCTATTAATGGGCTTTGGGCCCATTTACATCGTTATGATTATTAAGGTTATCTATGTCGCTCGATGTGATTGTAGACCATCGAAGAGGTCGTTATCTGAGCTGAAACCCCAAAATAGGTAAAATAACCGTAATACCCTTGTATGGTAAAATGACGATTATGCTCTTATGTTTCGTATGACTGATGTGCTTATGATTTACATATATGATTGTACTGAGTATGACTTTACATACACGTAATATTTATGACATGACATACTACATGGGGTTGGGGTTTTGATATGGAGGAAGTCTTCATCTTGCATCGTGACTATGTCACATTCATCACATCGGTGGCTTCGCCACATTTACTACGCTTCGACAGCCTATGCCGCATTATTATTACTTGCGCTTTCTTTGCGATATTGGTGTGCTGGCTGGGTAGGTCGATTTATATCCCCACATGGTGTGTTTGTTGGTACGGGTGGTGTGTTGGCTGGATTTGGGTGGGATGCATATATGCATTACATCAGATCTTTATCGCATCTGAGGGCTAAGGCCTAGATCAGCATCGACATCGAGTAGGGCTCGTGCCTAGACCGTTCTTTGCATTCACTGTTTACTATTTGACTGATAGGGGGCTACACACTGAGATTTTGTAAACTCACCCTTTCTTTACTTCTGTACAGGTAATCCCCAGCCTTAGACGATTTGGTGCTACGAAGGACTTGGAGGTGGCCACACGACTGCTGTGTCTTGCATTTGACTTTATTTAATTAAAATTTCATTTCACTTTTGGGTTTTTAATTTTGTCATAAGGCCATTTGTGGGTTTTAATTTTTAATTAGGCTTTGGATTATATATTTTCTTTTAAACTGCTAGACTAGGTAAAGACGAGCTTTTAAAACAATTACTGTTTTCTAAAACACGCGTTTTAAACTTCATTGACTTAGAAAGCTCCCATATTTTTAAATGAATTTAATATAACATTGATGGTTAATAAGGTAAATGTTTTGACGAGAACTTTTGATATATAATTACAAAGGATTTGAATACAGTAATGGATTTTTACCGAAAAGATCAATTTTTGAAAAACACTTCGATGTGACACGTTAGATTCGGCCATAACGTCTAGGCTGGGTTTGGTGTGTTACATTTAGTTGTATTAGAGCCAAGTTACAAAACTCGGCTGTGGAATAGGTTTTGAAAATATTAGGACTTTTTGGGAAATTGTTCTTGAAATATTTTTGGAAGGCTTACCAGTGTGGCACACCAAGTCTTCGGCGCCGAATCTGTAAGTTCTTCTTTTACTGTAGATTGCTTGAACTACAAGGTATTACTGAGGGACTACTATAGGTAGTAGGACTATACTGGAACTCTTTAGTTAGAGTAGGCTGAGACTATAGAAGATAGAAAATTGTAGTAAGATTTTGACCTGCGAAAATAAACCCTAATTACTCTCGTTCATAACACATTCGTTAACAATTACTGAAATTACAACTGACACATAAGACTTTTAAACAGAGTATTCGTCATTGAAATGAGAACTAGAGGTACTCACGGAAGGGGTACATGTGGCCGCGATAGAGGCCAAGGAAGTGTTAGGGCTGAGTCTTCAACATTGGATCAAATGCCTGCTAGGGAGGCACCAGCTTCACCGGAACATGAGATGGTTCAGGAGACAGAAGTCAGGATAAGTCTGCCAACTTCGAGTAGCGATAACCCAGAGCTTGGTACTGAGGCGCTAACCCAGTTAGTAAAGGGAAGTGCTGAAGGAAGTTAAGGAGATTGGTGAAACACTCCGGGCTAGGTGTGTGGACTGTAAGAAGAAAAGAGATTGCAGTTCTCTGGGGCTGGAGCCTCGTTCTGTAAAGTATGTTAAAACACGTCTGAACTTTTCAACTTGTGAGCATTGCAGAAGGCGTCATCCGGGCGAATGCTGGAGGAAGTTAGGAGCATGTCTTAGATGCGGGTCTAAGGAGCATTGGGCTTGGGATTGCCAAGTCACCTTTAAGTTAGGTATGTTTTGTTTAAGTGTTATGATTTGTACATACAAATTGTATACGCGTGATGTCTATCTGTTTCAGTGGTTAAGTGTTTTGGGTGTGTGTAAGAGGTTCTAAGTTCAAGTTAAAGTGTGTTAGTGTCATTGGGATCAGAGTGCACAGCAGGAGCGTAGTGGTGTAGCCTGGATGGTGCAACTATTTTGATAGGTGGAAATTTTGAGGACAAATTTTCTTTAAGGAGGGGTGAATTGTAACACCCGGAAATTGGGCCTAAAAGTATTAGGCCTTGAGCATGGGAGCGGTTAGGAGACTGCTTATAAATATTTTAGTTAAGCAAGAAAGTGACACAAATTACATGTTTGCTATATTGGCTTAGTGAGTTGGGTGTGTTTGGGAGTGTTTGAGAAGCCTGGGTTCAAGTCTGGGCTTTTGCAAAAATTTTAGTTTTTTTCCCCTTAAGTGAACCTTGGCTTTAGCTTGTAGGCCTTATAAATATTTGTGGGTAAAATGTGTCGCAAAAAGAGCCTTGTGGCTTGGTGGCAAGTAACGTGTTGAGCAACTGGGAGCGCTTGGGTTCGAATCCCATTGCATGCAAAAGGATATTTATTTTGCTACTTGGGGCGGTAAGTGTTTGTGGTAGACTAAAACTCTATCGAGTGGTTGTGGACTTGGTAAAAGGGGAGGGGATCAAGGGATAGGATGTTGGTTGTTGGGGATTTGAAGGAGCGAATTATGGAGAAAAGGGTAGAGTGAATCAAGGAATTTGAAGCTTGCAGAGTTGTAGCTGAATTAGGTAGCTTGTATGTGCAAATTCGGCTAAGGGGTTTAGGGAGTGCATGTACAGAAACTTGAGAGTGTACAGGTGCCAAATTCTCTTTTTGGCATTTGGGGGTTATTTTTCCCTTTTTGTGTTTTGGTTTCTTTCTCTTTTTTGGCGATTTCGTGCTTTACCTTTGTAACCATTTGGACATTTTTCTTTCTTTACTTTCTTTTCTAAAAGTCGAATCTGGTATCCTCCTCTCCTCAATTGTAGTTCACCATTCGACAGCTTTGCCTTTGTTCTTCTTCTCCTCTTTTATTCTTTCGATTTTACTCTCATAGCCGAACCTTTTACTTCCTTTTCTCAACAATTCTTCTATGGTTCCTAAGGTTTGACTAAGCCGAATTCAATTTCTTCATTACCCTTCTACTGTTTCTTTTATTTTCAAGTTAGGCGAATACTTCTCCCTTCTCAATGCTTTGGGTTTGTGTCTGTTTAGGAATTTAGGCTCTGACAGTGGCTGACTATTACCTTGTTATTCTGTTCCTATTAGTTGAGTTTGGGTAAGTATTTCTTGTTATTGATTCGGTTCTTGGTCCTTTTATGATGGTTTTCTTCCCTGATGACACCGAGTGTTTTGGTTTAGGGTTACTAACTCTTTGACCCCTCTAATGTGTTTTGGTGCTCAAGTGTTCATAGGCATTTGAGTCTTTCTTTCAACATTCAATCAATAATCGGTTTAAGTGGACTTATTTTGGCCGAATGCTCATTCTTTTGTCTCTAGTTTTAAGATTCCTTTTAACAAGTGGATACTAGAATAAGCCTCCTGCCTATTCGTTTCATGTTAATGGATTCTTTCGGTTAATACAACCTTTTGTTAGGAAAGGGTGTAGATATCTTTCAATTAACATCATAAGTGGATTAAATTGCGTACTGGGGTGAAGGTTCGACATTCGTGGGTTAATTGTGCAAGCTGCGATAAAGGTGTGTAACCACACCCTTCTTTATTGCAGATTGGCAAAAGACGAAAAGCCAAAGTGCCGAAACTTCGGCATTTGAGGCCTCACGAGTGTTCGATCGCTCATGGGGTAAACCGAGCCCACAAATCATGGGTGATAGACTATAAAGGCCACCACGAGCGTTTTCGTGGACTTAGGCCATTATGGGCAACGTTAGGCCGAAATGGGCTGTGTGGGCCCACACAGATTAAACCCACGGTAAGTGATAAATACTGGACTGGGCTATGTATTTCACATAGCCGTACTGAATTTTGGCTAAATGGGCCAGACGAGCGTGTGGGCCCACTTGGGCCTATTAATGGGCTTTGGGCCCATTTATGCCGTTATGATTATTAAGGTTATCTGTGTCACTCGAGGTGACTGTAGACCTTCGAAGAGGTCGTTATCTGAGTCGAAACCCTAAAATAGGTAAAATGATCGTAATACCCCTGTATGGAAAAATGACGATTATGCCCTTATGTGTCGTATGATTGATGTGCGTATGATTTACACATATGATTGTACTGTGTATGACTTTGCATACATGTAATATTTATGACATGACATACTGCATGGGGTTGGGATTTTGATATGGAGGAAGTATCAGATCGGTAACTATGTCACATCCATCATTCATCGTGGCATTGCTACATTTATCAAGCTTCGCAACTATGCTGCATTATTATTACTGGAAGTTTTGTTGCGATATTGGTGTGCTGGCTGGGTGAGTCGATTTATATCCCCACATGGTGTGTTAGTTGGTACGGGTGGTGTGCGGGCTGGATTTGGGTGGGATGCATATATGCATTACACTACATCTATTATCAGACAGTGGCTAAGGCCCGCATCAGATTGATACTAAATAGGGCTCGTGCCTAGATCATTGCTTGCATGCACTCGCTTATCGTTTGACCGATAGGGGCTACACACTGAGTTTTTTGTAAACTCACCCTTTCATGCGCCCCTTACCCGTGTTCAACACCAAACAGTGCGCAGGTATTACCGGAACATAACACATACCATTAAACGAAACTGAGATAGAAATATGTTATCCAATTAGATAATGCATCGTTATAACATATGTCTTGAACAATATTAACCAACTTCAATGGATTTATACAAAATGATTGATCAAATACTGTAACCAATATTTTAAACCTAGGCAATTATGACACGTAACAAAATAACTAAGCCTATTATACATGCCATAATTCAAAATGTTTAGTTCAAATACCCTAAAGTATTGATAGTGCGGGCAGATCTTCACGATCTTCAACTCCTGAGCAAGCTGGACGACACTATAAGACAAAAGAGAGAAAAGAAAGTAAGCTTATAGCTTATTAAGTAAGTATATAAATAATAATTAAAGAATCTAATATATATATAATAACTCAAGTATATCTACTTAAATTTTTCTATTCACACCACTTTGATTAAGATGTCTCTCCTGCGTCAAGTTCACTAAATAAATCATAAATCAAGTTACAAAACTTGAAATTAAAATCCATAAATTTTTCCTGAAACTAGACTCATATTACTTCTTACTAATTTTTTTCTGGAATTTTTGGTCCAACCAATTAGTACATTTTATTAGTTAAAGCTTCCCATGTTACACAGCTCGACTTATCTAACCTCTTTTCACTACGAATTGATTTTTTCCCATTACAAAAGTGAAATAGCCACGAAATTTGTTTCATTTAAAACTAGACTCAACAAGGAATCTATGCATGTAAATTATATTTCTTAATTATTTTTGTAAAGTTTTTAATGATTTTACAAAATCAGAATAGGGGATCACATAGTCATTCTGAACAAGTCACACACAAATATAAATATCTCAAAATATAGAGTTCCTTTACTTGTTCTGTTTCTCTTACATGAGAATAGACTCACTAAAATTTAATTTAATATCTCATTCAGCGTCTAATTAAATTCCTACTATTTTTGGTGATTTTTCAAATTCACGTCACTGCGACTGTCGACAAACAGTATTATTGCAAATTCACTCTTTTACACTTTTTTTGTATTAACCTCATTTTAACGTACATGTCACAATTCATTTTCACCACATTTCATACATCACAAGTATAGGTCTATGATTAAAATGTCACTATAAAATCATCCCGTTGAACACTTCGGATCAATTCTCGATATTTGGTGGTTTTAGCACACAGCTCTACCCATCATCATTCATATAATTCGGCTCTCTTGTACACATGGTGAACACTTAGTACCACCTGTGTGACCTAGCCAATTTATCTTGTAGCTCTCTTGTCTACATGGTGTCCTTCACTTGGAATCACCCATGTGACCTAGCTACATTTACCTCTCCCGTAGCTCTCTTGTCTACATGGGATACATCCTGTATCACACATGTGACCTAGCTACTACGTAGTATCTCGTAGCTCTATTGTACACATGATGTGCACTCAACACCATACATGTGACCTAGCTACGTTCCATCTATATTATTAAATCTTTCCGAATGTTCAACCGGGATTTCTCTCTCTATTACTTATTTCCATTCTTCCAATAGTCGATTTATGCTTCAAAATTAGCTAAAATATATATAATAGGCTGAAATATAAAAATGTAAATGAAGTTAAGGTATTATTTACATACAAACTTACCTCGGTGCAAAATATGGAAATTTTGCAATTTAGTCCAAAATCTTTTCCTTCCCCCGTTCGAGGTTGATTCCATGCCTTTCTTGATCTATAACAACACATTTAGCTCATTTAAAACTCATACTATTTATTTCAATCCAAAAATCACATTATGGAAAAATTACATTTTTTCCCCTAACTTTTACAAAATTACGATTTTGACCCTAAGCTCAGAAATTTAATTTCACCCCTAATTCTTATGTTTTATGACATGCTGATCATTTTTCCCTTCTATGGTAACATCAAATTCTCACTCTAACACATAGTTATGAGCAATAGGTATTTTTTACCGATTATGCCGTTTTGCTCGTTTTCGCTAAAAATCGCTTAGAAAAGATCATTCTCCTAAATTCAAACATTCATATTCTACCATCAAACATCAAAATATATGCATATCATTCATGGGTAAATTTTTAAACATAAACCCTAACTCGAAATAATGGTAGAAATAGGTAGACCGAGCTACGAGGATTTCAAAAATGTAAAGAACATTAAAAACGGGGCTTGAATGCACTTACTATTGTGCTTGAAAGCTTGGGAAAAACCCTAGCTATGGAGAACATGGAAGTTTCGGTCAAGCTTAATGAAGATGAACACATTTTTGTGTTATTTTTCCCATTTTATTTCATTTAATGCACAAATGACCAAAATGCCCTTACTACTAAACTTTCTAAAAATTTCATCCATGTCCAAATTTTGTCCATATAAGGTATAATGGTCTAATTCCATTTAAGGACCTCTACTTAAAAACCCCATTTCAATCAAGTACTTATGAACTAGAACACACACATTTTTCACCTATTTCAATTTAGTCCTAAACATCAAATTAAACACCCAATCGATAAAATTTCGCAACGAAATTTTCACACAATTATGCAATCATAATATAAACACTAAAACTGAATCAAAATATATATTTTTTTAACCTTGAATTCGTGGTTTCGAAACCACTATTCCATTTTGGCCTTAAATCGGGTTGTTACAACTCTCCCCCTCTTTAGGGATTTTCGTCCCTAAAAATCTTACCGGTAAAGATATTTGGGTACTATTTTCTCATGGCTTCCTCCGGTTCCCACGTAGCTTCTTCTACTCCATGTCTTTGTCATAACACTTTCACTAAAGCTATACTTTTCTTTCTCAACTGTTTTACTTCTCGAGCCAAAATCTTAATCGGTTCCTCATCATAGGTCAAGTCCGATCGAATCTCAATTTCGTTGGAGAAATCACATGTGAAGGATCGAAACGATAACGTCGCAACATTGATACATGAAACACGTTATGAATTCTTTCTAACTCTGCCGGTAAGGCCAACCGATATGCCACTGGTCCAATCCTCTCAATAATCTCGTACAGCCCAATAAAACGCGGACTCAACTTGCCTTTTTGGCTAAATCTCAAAATATTATTCCATGGTGACACCTTCAAGAACACTTTATCACCCACCTAAAATTCAATCTCTTTTCTTTTTAAATATGCATATGACTTTTGTCGATCTGAATCAGCTTTCAAACAATCACGAATTATTTTTACTTTCTCTTCAGTTTCTTTAACTAAATCAACTTCGTGAATCTGTTTCTCACTAAGTTCGGTCCAATGTAAAGGAGTCCGACACTTGCGACCATACAAGGCTTCGTACGGTGCCATCTGTATACTTGACTGTAAACTATTATTGTAGGCAAATTCAACCAAAGATAGATATTTCTCCCATCTGCCTTCAAATTCTAAAACACAGCATCTAAGCATATCTTCGAGTATCTAGATTACTCTTTCCGACTGACCATCTGTTTGTGGATGAAACGCGGTACTAAAATTCAATTTTGTACCCAAATTTTCTTGTAAATTTTTCTAGAATCTCGAGGTAAACCTTAGATCTCTATCTGATATTATAGACATAGGTACCCCGTGCAACCTCACAATTTCAGCAATATATAATTCAGCTAATTTATCAAGTGAGTAATCGGTACGTACCGGTATAAAGTGAGCTGACTTTGTTAACCTATCAACTACTACCCAGACAGCATCCTTCTTTTTAGGAGTCAAAGGCAAACCGGTTACAAAATCCATGGTAATCCTATCCCATTACCACTCAGGTGCCATTACTGGTTGGAGTAATCCTGAAGGCACTTGATGCTCAACTTTTACTTGTTGAAAGATCAAACACTTGGTTACAAATTCAGAAATGTCCCTTTTCATACCTGGCCACCAATACAAATTCTTTAAATCATTATACATTTTTGTGCTACCAGGTGAATCGACAAACAACCACATCATGCGCCTCATGTAATATTTTCTGAATCAATTCATCATTTTTCGGTACACAAATCCTATCTCGAAACATCAAACAGTCATCTGGTCCAACTCGAAAATCTGAGTCGTAACCCAATTCGCACTGAGTTCTCTTGGTTCGAAACTCACTATCATTCTTTTGAGCATCACAAATTAGCTGGAGAAATAACGGTTTAACCCTCATCTCTGCCAAGATTGACCCATCATCAGACAATGCTAACCTCGTATTCATGGCTCTCAAAGTAAAAAGAGATTTCTTGCTCAAGGCGTCAGCAACTACATTCGCTTTTCCCGGATGATAATCAATCACTAGCTTATAATCCTTCAATAATTCAAACCATCTTCACTGTCGCAGATTCAAATCCTTTTGATTCATTAAATACTTCAGACTTTTGTGATAAGTAAAAATTCGACATTTTTCACCATACAAATAATGTCGCCAAATCTTCAAGGCAAAGACAATAGCGGCTAATTCCAAATCATGTGTAGGATAGTTCTTCTCATGTGGTTTTAACTGTCTCGAGGCATAAGCCACCACTTTACCCTCTTGCATTAGCACACATCCAAGGCCTGTCAATGATGCATCACTATAAATTACGAACTCTTTCCCTGGGTCGGGCTGTACTAAAATTGGTGCTTCAGTCAATCGTGCTTTCAGCTTTTCAAAACTCTGCTGACATTTATCAGTCCATTCAAACTTAACATTCTTTTGCAGCAACTTAGTCATAGGTGAGGCAATCATCTAAAATCCCTCGACAAAACTCCTATAATACGCGACCAAGCTTAAAAAGCTTCTAACCTCGGATACATTCTTTGGCAGTTTCTAATCAACGATCACAGAAATCTTGCTCGGATCCACCCGAATACCATCACCTGAGACTATATGTCCCAAAAATTCGACTTCACGAAGCCAAAACTCACTTTTACTAAACTTAGCAAACAGTTTCTTTTCTCTCAAGATCTGCAATATGGTTCTCAAGTGTTCGGCGTGCTCAGACTCATCCTGAGAATAAATTAAAATGTCATCTATGAACACCACTACAAACTTATCTAAATATGGCCGAAAGATTCGGTTCATCAAGTCCATAAATATAGCCGGAGCATTTGTTAAGCCAAAAGGCATCACAAGGAACTCATAATGTCCATACCTTGTTCGAAAGGCAATTTTCGGCACATCTGACTCCTTAACTCTCAATTGGTAGTAACCGGACCTCAAATCGATCTTTGAAAACACTGTTGCCCCCTTTAACTGATCAACTAAATCATCAATCCTCGGTAACGGGTACTTATTCTTTATAGTCATCTTATTGAGCTGACGATAATCAATGCAAAGCCTCATTGAGCCATCCTTCTTCTTTACGAACAATACAGGAGCACCCTAGGGAGAGAAACTCGGTCTCACAAATCCCTTGTATGTTAACTCTTGCAACTGAGCCTTCAATTCTTTTAATTCAGTCGGAGCCATTTTATATGGAGCAATCAAGATCGGTGCAGTCCCCGGCAACAAATCAATGGCAACCTCTATCTCTTTGTTCGGAGGCAATCCAGGCAATTCCTCTGGAAATACATCGGAAATTCACGGACTATCGATGCGATTCAAGCTTTAATTCGCACGACTCAATATTCATTACATAGGCGGATAAGCTTCACATCCTTTCCTCATGTATTTCAGCGGACATATGTGCGAAATCGCCATAGGCAATTTATTTGATTCATCTGTTTCAACCCACAGAATTTCACCATTTCTACATTTCAACTCTAGTGTTTTCTGTTTAGAATCTACCCTGGCATCATAAAATGTCAACCAGTCCATTCCCAAAATAACGTCAAACTCATCAAATGGTAACATCATCAGATTAGCCAGAAAACAATGACCTTGAATCATTAATGGGCAATTCTTGCAAACCTTATCAACTAGCACATATTGGCCTAAGGGGTTCGACACTTTAATCGTAAACTCAGTAAACTCAACATGCAACTTCTTATTAGATACTAAATTCATACAAATATAGGAATGAGTAGACCCGAGATAATCAATGCAATAACAATAGTATCATAGATAGAAAATGTACCAGTGATCACATCGGGAGATGATGCATCCTCTCGGGCACGTATGGCATAAGCTCTAACAGGCGCTCTAACTTCTGATCTCGCCACTGAATCTTTCATTATAGTTTTACTGCTAGCTCCACTTCCAGTATTTCTTGGTGGTCTACCTCAGTTAGCGGTTGTACTTTGTCTAGCACTCTGAAATTTTTCTTCTTTAACTTTCTCCGCATACGATAAAATGCTCGCGAGAACCACACCTGAAACAAGCTTGCTCGTTTCCCCAACACTCACCAAAATGTTGCCTGTCACATTGCTGACATTCGGGCTTTCTAGACCGTACATTACCCACACTTGCCACTGAAGTAGCTTGAGCTTTAGACCCCGAATATGCCCTACCACAATCTTTGTGTGAATCCCTAGCTGAAACTGTCACTCGAGGGTTTGTCTCTTTGGACCTTTTGATTGAGATTGAAATGACTTACTTATCGGCCTCTTTCTCGCATCTCGGGCCTCAATAGCAGCTTTTCTTCTTTCTTTGTTTAATTCTTCACTTTAATGTACTGATCGACCAATACTACAAATTCTTTCAGCTTCAGAATTCCCACAACCACTTTAATGTCCTCATTAAGTCCATCCTCAAACCTTTTACACATAATAGCCTCGGTGGACACACATTCCTGGGCATACTTACTGAGTCTTACAAATTCGCTTTCATACTCTGCCACAGACATCTTTCCCTGCTTCAATTCAAGGAACTCCTTCCGTTTTTGATCAATAAATCGCTGACTTATGTATTTCTTTCTGAATTCTTCCTAGAAGAAATCCCAAGTAACCCTTTCTTTTGACACCACTGCTACCAAAGTCTTACACCAATGGTAAGCCGAATCTCTCAAAAGTGATACGGCACACTTTAAGCACTCCTCGGGTGTACATGAGAGCTCATCAAATACACGGGTAGAATTTTCAAGCCAGAACTCCGCCTTCTCGGGATCATCGTCGATCTTTGCTCTAAACTCTTCGGCTCCTTGTTTTCGAATCTTGTCGACCGGAGGCTTGTTCATTCTTACCAAATCTATGCCTTGAGCAGCTACAGGAACCGTCTGAGGTATGGGAGGGTGGAGGAGGTTGAGCATTTGGGTTTGCTCGAATAAACTTAGTATACCAATCGTTCATCATTTGGAGGAAGGCATCCCGAGCCTCATCTCCTTGTCTCGATGTCTCAGGCTAACTTTCTACAGGCGCGGTCCCTTGCGCGGGAGCCGACACATTACTAGCAAAGATCATCACCGCAGCCCATCGAGATCCATTACTATATTAAAACAAAACACGCTTTAGAATAATCGAGAGTCACCACACTATCACAGTATATTTATGGCATGTATAACTAGACTTTTACACACACTATAATAGTCCGAGAACTGACTAAACCATAGCTCTGATACCATTAAATGTAACGCCCCTTACCCGTGTTCAACACTGAAATAGGGTACGAGGTATTACCAGAACATAACACATACCATTAAACGAAACTGAGATAGAAATATGTCATCCAATTAGATAATGCATCGTTATAACATATGTCTTGAACAATATTAGCCAACTTCAATGGCTTTGTACAAAATAATTGATCAAATACTGTAACCAATATTTTAAACCTAGGCAATTATGACACGTAACAAAATAACTAAGCCTATTATACATGACATAATTCAAAATGTTTAGTTCAAATACCCTAAAGTATTGATAGTGCGGGCAGATCTTCACGATCTTCAACTCCTGAGCAAGCTGGACGATACTATAAGACAAAAGAGAGAAAAGAAAGTAAGCTTATAGCTTAGTAAGTAAGTATATAAATAATAATTAAAGAATCTAATATATATACAATAACTCAAGTATATCTACCTAAATTTTTCTATTCACACCACTTTGATTAAGCTGTCTCTCCTGCGTCACGTTCACTAAATAAATCATAACTCGAGTTACAAAACTCGAAATTAAAATCTGTAAATTTTTCCTGAAACTATACTCACATTACTTCTTACTAATATTTTTCTAGAATTTTTGGTCTAGCCAATTAGTATAGTTTATTAGTTAAAGTTTCCCCTGTTACACAGCTTGGCTGATTTTCATTTAAAACTAGACTCAACAAGGAATCTATGCATGTAAATTATATTTCTTAATTATTTTTGTACAATTTTAATGATTTTTCAAAGTCAAAATAGGGGATCACATAGTCATTCTGAACAAGTCACACACAAATATAAATATCTCAAAATATAGAGTTCCTTTACTTGTTATGTTTCTCTTACATGAGAATACACTCACTAAGCTTTAATTTAATCTCTCATTCAGCCTCTAATTAAATTCCTACTATTTTTGGTGATTTTTCAAATTCACGTCACTGCGATTGTCCACAAGCAGTATTATTTTAAATTCACTCTTTTACACTTTCTTTGTATTAACCTCATTTTAACGTACATGTCACAATTCATTTTCACCACATTTCATACATCACAAGTATAGGTCCATGATTAAAATGTCACTATAAAATCATCCCGTTGAACACTTCAGATCAATTCTCGATATTTGGTGGTTTCAGCACACAGCTCCACCCATCATCATTCATATAATTCGGCTCTCTTGTACACATGGTGAACACTTAGTACCACCCATGTGACCTAGCCAATTTATCTCGTAGCTCTCTTGTCTACATGGTGTCCTTCACTTGGAATGACCCATGCGACCTAGCTACATTTACCTCTCCCATAGCTCTCTTGTCTACATGGGATACATCCCGTATCAAACATGTGACCTAGCTACTACATAGTATCTCGTAGCTCTCTTGTACACATGATGTGCACTCAGCACCATACATGTGACCTAGCTACGTTCCATCTATATTATTAAATCTTTTCGAATGTTCAACCGGGATTTCTCTCTCTATTACTTATTTCCATTCTTCCAATAGTTGATTTATGCTTCAAAATCAACTAATATATATATAATAGGCTAAAATATAAAAATGTAAATGAAGTTAAGGTATTATTTACATACAAACTTACCTCGGTGCAAAATATGGAAATTTTGCAATTTAGTCCAAAATCTTTTCCTTCCCCCGTTCGAGGTCGATTCCACGCCTTTCTTGATCTATAACAACACATTTAGCTCATTTAACACTCATACTATTTATTTCAATCCAAAAATCACATTATGGAAAAATTACATTTTTGCCCCCTCACTTTTACAAAATTATGATTTTGCCCCTAAGCTCAGAAATTTAATTTCAGCCCTAATTCTTATGTTTTATGACATGCTGATCATTTTTCCCTTCTATGGAAACATCAAATTCCCACTCTAACACATAGTTATGAACAATAGGTATTTTTTACCGATTATGCCATTTTGCTCGTTTTCGCTAAAAACCGCTTAGAAAAGATTGTTCTCCTAACTTCAAACATTCATATTCTACCATCAAACATCAAAATATATGCATATCATTCATGGGTAAATTTTTAAGCATAAACCCTAACTCAAAATAATGGTAGAAATAGGTAGACCGAGCTACGAAGGATTTCAAAAATGTAAAAAACATTAAAAACGGGGCTTGAATGCACTTACTATTGAGCTTAAAAGCTTGGGAAGAACCCTAGCTATGGAAAACATGCAAGTTTCAGCCAAGCTTAATGAAGAGGAACACATTTTTGTGTTATTTTTCCCATTTTATTTCATTTAATACACAAATGACCAAAATTCCCTTACTACTATACTTTCTAAAAATTCCATCCATGTCCAAATTTTGTCCATATAAAGTATAATGGTCTAATTTCCATTTAAGGACCTCTACTTAAAACCCCCATTTCAATCAAGTACTTATGAACTAGAACACACATATTTTTCACCTATTTCAATTTAGTCCTAAACGTCAAATTAAACACCCAATCGATAAAATTTCGCAACGAAATTTTCACAAAATTATGCAATCATAATATAAAATCTAAAACTTAATCAAAATATTATTATTATTTTTATTTAACCTCGAATTCGTGGTTTCAAAACCACTATTCCATTTTGGCCTTAAATCGGGCTGTTACACTTTCTTTACTTCTGTACAGTTAATCCCCAGTCTGAGACGATTTGGTGCTGCGAGGGACTTAGAGGTCGCCCCACGACTGCTGTGTCTTGGATTTGACTTTATTTAATTTAAATTTCATTTCAATTTTGGGTTTTTAATTTTTTAATAAGGTTGTCTGTGCGTTTTAATTTTTAATTGGGCTTTGGATTATATTTTTTCTTTTAAACTGCTAGACTAGGTATAGACGAGCTTTTAAAATAATTATTGTTTTCTAAAACATGCATTTTAAACTTCATTGACTTAAAAAGCTTCCATATTTTTAAATGAATTTAATATAACACTGATGGTTAATAAGGTAAACGTTTTGACGAGAACATTTGATAAATAATTACAAAGGATTTAAATGCAGTAATGGATTTTTACCGAAAAGATCAATTTTTGAAAAACACTTCGATGTGACACATTAAATTCGGCCATAAAGTCTAGGCCGGGTTTGGTGTGTTACATTTAGTTGTATTAGAGCCTAGTTGCAAAACTCGGCTGTGGAATAGGTTTTGAAAATATTAGGAATTTTTTGAAAACTGTTCTTGAAACAGTTTTGGAAGGCTTACCAGTGTGGCACACCAAGTCTTCGGCGCCGAATTTGTAAGTTCTTCTTTTACTGTAGATTGCTTGAACTACAAGGTATTACTGAGGGACTACTATAGGTAGTAGGACTATACTGGAACTCTTTAGTTAGAGTAGGCTGAAACTATAGAAAACAGAAAACTGTAGTAAGATTTTGTTCTACGAAAATAAACCCTAATTACTCTCGTTCATAACACATTCGTTAACAATTACTGAAATTACAACTGACACATAAGAATTTTAATTAGAGTGTTCCTCATTGAAATGAGCACTAGAGGTACTCACAGAAGGGGTACATGTGGCCGCAATAGAGGCCGAGGAAGTGTTAGGGCTGAGTCTTCAGCATCGGATCAGATGCCTGCTAGGGAGGCACCAGCTTCACTGGAACATGAGATGGTTTAGGAGACAGAAGTCAGGATAAGTCTGCCAACTTTGGGTAGTGATAACCCAGAGTTTGGTACTGAGGCGCTAACCCGGTTAGTAAAGGGAAGTGCTGGAGGTAGTTAAGGAGATTGGTGAAACACTCCGGGCTAGGTGTGTGGACTGTAAGAAGAAGAGAGATCGCAGTTCTCTGGGGCTAGAGCCTCGTTCTGTGAAGCATGTTAAAACGCGTCCGAACTTTTCAACTTGTGAGCATTGCAGAAGGCGTCATCTGAGAGAATGATGGAGGAAGTTAGGAGCATGTCTCAGATGCCTATATAAGGAACATTGGGCTTGGGATTGCCAAGTCACCTTTAAGTCAGGTATGTTTTGTTTAAGTGTTATGATTTGGACATACAAATTGTATACGCGTGATGTCTATCTGCTTCAGTGGTTAAGTGTTTTGGGTGTGTGTAAGAGGTTCTAAGTTCAAGTTAAAGTGTGTTAGTGTCATTGGTTAATATAACACTGATGGTTAAATTAATGGTTAATAAGGTAAACGTTTTGATGAGAACTTTTGTTAAATAATAACAAAGGATTTAAATACAATAACAGATTTTTACCGAAAAGATCAATTTTTAAAAAACACTTCGATGTGACACGCCAGATTCGGCCATAACGTCTAGGCCGAGTTTGTGGTGTTACAGAACCGTTCAGAATCAGTAAGGATACTCAAAAATCACATAAACTCATACAATGCCATATCCCTGATATGGTCTTACATGTTATAACATACCGATGCCATTGTCCAAGATAGGGTCTTACACGAAATCGATTAACGATGCCAATGTCCCAGACATGGTCTTACACATAGTCCCAATACAATGCCAACTTCCCATACATGGTCTTACATGTAATCACATATCGAAAACCTAATGTCATGACATCTGTATCCTATACAATTCCTAAAGTTCGTACGTGACTTTTGAATGTCGAAACTCAGTCAATTCCTGCTCGTAAATGCTCATTCAATATTTACAGCAATTCAATGGCAAGTAAACACTTATAATTCAATTTAAAAGCATTCATTTGTATATGAACTTACCTTATAGTCGGATAAACAGACAGGTCGACTATTCGATAACTTTCGTTTTCCCTCGATCTAAATCAAATTTCTTTCATTCTTGATTTATATACATTCAAAATTAACCCTTTCATTCATCAACACATTCAGTTTCATCCTCAAACACATATTTGGGCATTTTTCCACTTAAGCCCCTAAAATTACACATTTTTCAATTTAGTTCTATTTCATAAATACACAAAATTCATAAAATTTGACAGAACTCATGCTGAGCAAAATTCTCTATAGGTCCCTAATATCCCATATTTTTCACTTATTTCACAATTTAATCATATTTAAGCATTTTCACTAAAAATCACTTTACAAAACATAGATATCTATCAACAATTATTCATTTTTCATCATTAAACATTCAAAAGTTCATGGATTCATCAATGGCATTTCACAAAATCACCAAGACTTTCAAAAATTGAGACATGGGCTAGCTAGAACACGAAGCAACGGTCACAAAAATATAGAAATCATCAAACACAGATCAAAATACATACCTTAATCAAAGATCAAAAGGGCCGAACCCTAAAATGCATAAAAGCTTTCTTTTTTCTTCTATGTATTTTTGACTAGATGATGATTTTAATGGCCATCATATTGTTTGTTTTAATTAATATTAACTTATTAATTAATTTACCATTTTAACCTTTAATTAAAACATTAAAAATCACATAATTTAAGGCCATTTATGTCCATTCCCACTATCAATGGTCTATTTACAACATAAGGACCTCCCATTTAATAAATCATAGCAATTTGGCACTTTTAACTTATAGCATGCTACTTTTGCATTTTACGCAATTAAGTCTTTTTTCTCAAATTGAGCTAGTAAACGATAAAATTAACTCACGAAATTTTCACACATACATAAACATGCTATAAACACAAAAAATAATATTAAAATAATTTTACGACCTCAAATTTGTGGTTTCAAAACCACTATTTCGATTTAGCTAAAATCGGCTGTTACAACTCTCCCCTTTTGGGACTTTCGTCCCCGAAAATCTTACCAGCGAATAGGTTTGGGTATTTCTATCTCATAGCATCCTCGGGCTCCCGCATAGCTTTTTCAACCCCGTGTTTATGCCATAAGACTTTCACTAAAGAAATTTTTCTTATTTCTCAATTCTTTAACCTTGTGATCTAAAATTCGGATCGGTTCTTCTTCGTATGTCATATTAGACTTAATTTCAATCATAGACGGAGAAATCACATGCGAAGGATCAGAATGGTATCATCGAAGCATCGATATGTGAAATACGTTATGAATCTTTTCTAACTTAGGTGGCAACAACAATCTTTAAGCAACCGGCTCAATACGCACAATAATCTTATATGGCCCAATGAATCTCGGACTTAATTTGCCTTTACGACCGAATCAGAGTATTTTCTTCCATGGAGATACTTTCAAAAACACTTTATCCCCGATCTGAAACTCAATATCTTTCTGTTTCAAGTCTGCGTACAACTTCTGAAGATCTGACGCTGCTTACAGACTTTCACAAATCACTTTTACTTTCTGTTCAGTCTATTTGATCAAATCGACCCCGTATATCTTATTCTCACTAAGCTCAGTCCAATACGAAGGTGTTTGGCATTTGTGAACCGTACAAAGCTTCGTAAGGTGCCATTTTTATACTTGATTGAAAGCTATTATTATACGTAAATTCAATCAATGGCAAATATCGTTCCCACGTACCTTTAAACTCAAGAATGCAACATCTCAACATATCCTCGAGTATCTGAATAATCCGCTCGAATTGACCATCTGTTTGCGGATGAAAAGTAGTACTAAAGTGTAGCTTTGTACCCAATGCATCTTGCAATTTCTTCCGGAAACATGATGTGAACCTTAGATCTTTATCCGAAACAATAGAAATAGGTAATCCATGCAATCTCACAACCTCGGAAATGTACAACTCAGCTAACTTGTCAAGCAAAAAATTCGTACGCACAGGAATGAAATGAGCTAATTTTGTCAGTCTATCAACAACCACCCATATCGCATCTTTCTTACTTGGAGACGGGGGCAAACCTGATACAAAATCCATCGTGATTCTATCCCATTTCCATTCAGGAATCATAATCAGCTGTAGCAACCCAGACAATACCTGATGCTCAGCTTTGACTTGCTGACAGATTACACATTTTGAAACAAATTTTGAGATATCGCACCTCATACCGAGCCACCAGTAAAGCTGTTTCAGATCGTTAAACATTTTCCTACTTCCCGGATGTACAGATAACCGACTATTATAAGATTCCTTCAAAATCATCTAAAGTAACTCCGAGTTTCTTGGAACACATATTCGGTCTCTGAATCTTAAACAATCATCAGCATTAACTCGAAACTCTGAATCAGAATTCAAATCACTTTGGGCTATTTTAGCTAACAATTCATTATCAACTTTCTGAGCTTTATAAATCTGTTGTAAAAACAACGATCTCACTTTCAAATCACCTACAATCAAGCCGTCATCAGAAAGAGTCATTTCAGTATTCATCACATGAAGTACAAACAAAGATTTCTGACTTAAAGCATCAACCTCAACATTAGCCTTTCCTGGATGGCATCAATCACTAACTCGTAATCTTTCAACAATTCCAACCATCTTCGTTGTCGCAAATTTAGATCTTTCTGAGTTATTAGGTATTTTAAGCTCTTGTGATCAGAATAAACATGACATTTCTCACCGAACAGATAGTGGCGCCAAATCTTCAATGCAAACATGATAGCTGCTAATTCCAAATCGTGTGTTGGGTAATTCTTTTCATGCGGCCTTAATTGTCTCGAGGCATAAGCTATGACTTTACCTTCTTGCATTAAAACACAGTCCAGACCATTCAACGATACATCGCTATAAATTACGAATTCTTTACCTGATTCTGGCTGAACTAACACTGGAGCTTCGGTTAATAAAGCTTTGAGTTAATCAAAACTTTTCTGGCATTTATATGACCACTCAAACTTAACATCTTTCTGAAGTAATCTCGTCAACAGCGTTGCAATCATTGAGAAACCTTTTTACGAATCATCTGTAATAACCGGCAAGTCCTAGAAAACGTCAGACTTTAGATACATTTCTCGGAGGCTTCCAATCCAATATTGCTGAAATCTTACTCGGATCTACTCGAATACCCAATGATGACACAATATGCCCTAGAAAACCAACTTCATGCAACCAGAGTTCACATTTACTGAACTTTACAAAAAGTTGTTTATCTCACAAAATTTTTAGCACCAATTTCAGATGTTCAGCATGATCGGGTTCATCAGAATAAATCAAGATGTCATGTATAAACACGACAACAAATCTATCCAAATACAGTCTAAAATCTTGATTCATTAAATCCATAAAAACAGCAGTGCATTCGTTAGTCCGAAAGGCATAACTAAAAACTCATAATGTCCATACCTCGTTCGAAAAGCAATTTTCGGTACGTCAGAGTCTTTAACTCAGAATTGATAATAACCTGATCTCAAATCTATCTTTGAAAACACTATAGCCCTTTTTAATTGATCAAACAAATCATGAATTCGCGGTAGTGGATATTTGTTCTTGATCGTTAGTTTATTGAGCTGTCGATAATCGATACACATTCTCATAGTTCGTCTTTCTTTTTTACAAACAAAACTGATGCACCCCAAGGCGAGAAGCTCGGTCATGCAAATCCTCTACCCGTCAAGTCTTGCAACTGAGATTTCAATTCTTTTAATTCTGTTGGAGTCATTCTGTACGGAGCTATTTATATAGGAGTTGTTTCCAACACTAATTCAATAGCAAACTCTACCTCTCGGATCAGCAGCAAACCTGGTAACTCTTCAGGAAACACATCTAGATATTCGTACACAACTGGTACTAATCCAATCTTCCTTTCAGTCACTTTCATATCAAGCACATAAGCTAAATAAGCTTGACAACCCTTATTCACATATTTTCAAGCTAACATCGAAGAAATCACTGCTGGCAAACCATTCAAATCATCTGATTCCATTCGGATAATCTCATCATTCTGACATCTCAGGTCAATACCCAAAATTATATCAGATTCGTTAAATGGCAACAACATCAAATCAGCTGGAAAACATGAATCTTGAATCATCAACGGACAGTTCTTGCATACTTTATCAACCAATACATATCTGCCTAAGGGTTTCAATACTCTAATCACAAATTCAGTAGACTCTTCAGGTAAAGTCTTATTGGATACTAAAGTTTCACATACATAATAATGAATTGATTCTGGATCTATCAATGCAATTACAGTAGTATCATAGAGTGAAAGTACCAGTAATAACATCTGGAGACGAAGCTTCTTCGCGAGCGTGAATAGTAAAAGCTCTAACAGGTGCACGAGCCTCAGATCTAACAGCAGTGTCTTTAGTTACCCTCTGGCTACTACTCACATTACCCGTGTTTCTGGGTGGTCTACCTCGAGCTACCGTGTTACTCGGCCTAGTATTATGCACCATCTCTTGCTCAACCAACTCAGGACATTCACAAATGAAATGATCTAATGATCCATATTTGAAACAAGCCCGATCATTCAATCTACAGTCGCCGGGGTGTCGTTTACCACAATATTTGCACTCGGGTCGGTTAGGCCTGATGATACCAACACTAGCTATAGAAGTAGCTTTCGAACTCACAAGTGGTCTGTCTCGATCACGTCTAGAATAACCCACAGTAGCCTTTGAACGACTAAAATCATCTCAAAACTTCTTAGATGTCGAATGAATTGACTTACTCGATGATCTCTTTCGTAAATCTCTATATTCAAAATTAGCTTTTCTTTTCTCTTTCCTGAGTTCTTCAGCTTTGCATGCTTGCTCGACGAGTATCACAAACTTTTTGATTTCTAGAAAGCCAACTAACAGTTTGATGTCTTCATTCAAACCGTCTTCAAATCTTTTAGACATTATAGCTTCAGTCGAAACATATTCTGGTGCATATTAACTTAATCTTACAAATTCTTATTCATATTCCGTAACAGACATACGGCCGTGTTTCAGCTCAAGAAACTCTTTGCGTTTCTGATCTATGAATCTCTGACTGATGTACTTCTTTCTAAACTTAGTCTGAAAGAACTCCCAATTGACTCGTTCTTTCGGAACCATAGATATCAATGTTTTCCACCAATGATACGCTGTATCCCTTAGAAATGAAACAACACATTTAAGACATTCATCAGAAGTACATGACATTTCATTAAACACTCGTATCGAATTCTCGAGCCAAAACTCAACTCTCTCAGTATCATCATCAATAGTAGCACGAAACTCTTCGGCCCCATATTTTCTAATTCTATCAACTGGAGGCTTATTCAAATGAATCGGATTCACAACTTCTGACATGACAGGGACTTGTGGAAGACTAGACGGGGGTGAAGGTTGTGGAGCAGCTGGATTAGTTCTAATATATTGAGTGAACCACTCATTCATCATCTGGAAGAAGGCTTGCTTAGCCTCTCCCTCGTGGCTACTCGTAATCGGCCTAAAATCAGCCGACGCTGCCCCTTGAGCAGGAGCAGACAAATTACTTTCCACATCATCAGCTACAGCTTGATTGGGATCCATTCACTATACGATAAACACATTTTAACTGTCAAGAATCATCACACTATCGCAATTTATATATATGGCATGTATAGCTAGACTCACACACGCTACGTTAGTCTGAGAATCGACTAAGCCATAGCTCTGATACCAATTAAATGTAACACCCTTAACTCGTATCTGTCGCCATAATAGGGTTACGATGCATTACTAGAAATCACCCACAATTCACATTCATTCATACATTCATAATCAAAACATATTCATATCAATCACATTGTCCCTTGTAAGCTCTTACAAGACCTTAAAACATGCTTAGAAGTGGTTCGGGACTAAACGATAACACTCACAAACTTTGGGAAACATAGAAAATTTTCAAAGATATAAGGGTCACACGCCCGTGTGCCTCACACGGCTACCAGACACGCCCATGTCACAGACCCTGTGAAAACAGGGCATACATACTGACTTGGGTCACACGGTCGACCACACGCCCATGTGTCAGCCTATATGCCACACATGGCCAATAGACATGCCTGTGTGTCCAGGTTGTGTCAAAACTGTAGGGTATATTGACTTTAATTCGAAGGGTACCCTAGGGGACACACGGCCGTGCAACATGACCGTGTGTCGCACATAGCGGAGACACACGCCCATGTCTCTACCCGTGTGGACAAAAATAGGCTATTTGCAAAGCCAATTTGCCACCCTAAGCACAAGCATACATAGCAACCAAATAGCACCATTTCAGTATATCTTTAAGTGACCAAGAACCTACCAAATCATACTCATATCATGCCATCTATTCCTAACCATTCAACCTCTCAATTCCATATCTTAAACATACCATTTCACAATACAAAAAACATCAAACATATATAACTACTAAATGTATTTATTCATCAACTTATTACCTATCTCATACTTGAATATATATCATATGGTCATTTCAAATCAAACCACAATATGCTAGCTTCCAAGCCTAAGCACATCAATTAACACCTAATCAAAATAACCCACACATAATCACAGCAAATAAGGCGACATATAAGGCATTATATACATCATATAATTAACTTATCAAACACATAACTTAAGCCAACTTAAATGGCCAAATCCACACCAACATTTACAAGCCAAATCACATAGCTAGAATTACAACTCAAAACATATCAAGATAACTCTAGTCTATACATGTCATATACCATATATACAAAGCTTCCAAAGATGGTGCGATGACTTTTCCTGACGATCCCAGAGTCCGAGCTAGCTTCGATGATCTCTAAAAACATGGAAATAACACAAAAGGTAAGCTTTAAAAGCTTAGTAAGCCATACACAAATAAATTATCAATATCTTTACCGTCAATTAAGAAAGATATGAATAATCACAATTCAATACACATTCAAGATCACAAACCTTTTTATTATCAAATTTATACTTCTCAAACATACCAATTCCTCAATTACCTTCTCTTCTTAAGGATCATATGAATTTTGTACATGCCTGAATAACTTAGCTCATTCACATATTTTTTCTCGACTTAACTTTGCCCGCTGAATCGTTCGGAATCAATAAGGATATTCAGAAATCACATAAACTCTTACAATGCCATATCCCAGATATGGTCTTACATGTTATCACATATCGATGTCACTTTTCCAGACATGGTCTTACACGAAATCGATTAACGATGCCAATGTCCCAGACATGGTCTTACAAATGCCAATGTCCCAGGCATGGTCTTATATGTAATCACAAATCGATAACCTATTGTCATGACATCTGTGTCCTATACTATTCCTAAGGTTCGTACGGGACTTTCATATGTTAAAACTCTGTCGATTCTTGCTCGTAAGTGCTCATTCAATATTTATAACAATTCAATAGCAAGTAAACACATGTAATTCAATTTAAAAGCATTCATTTGTATATGAACTTACGTCGTAGTCGGAATAAACAGATGGGTCGACTATTCGATAACTTTCAATTTCCCTTGTTCTAAATCTGACTTATTTCGTTCTTAATCTATATACATTCAGAATTAACCCTTTTATCCATCGACATATTCAATTTCATCCTCAAACACATATTTGGGCATTTTTTCACTTAAGCCCCTAAAATTACACATTTATTCAATTTAGTCCTTATTTCATAAATACACAAAATTCATAAAATTTGACAAAACTCATGCTTAGCCAAATTCTCTATAGGTCCCTATTAGCCCATATTTTTCATTTATTTTACAATTTAACCCCTCAATTTACACTTTTCACAATTTAATCCTATTTAAGTATTTTCACTAAAAATCACTTTACAAAACATAGATATCTATCAACAATTATTCATTTTTCATCATTAAACATTCAAAAGCTCATGAATTCATCAATGGCATTTCAAAAAATCATCAAGACTTTCAAAAATTGAGGCATGGGCTAGCTAGAACATGAAGCAACGATCACAAAAGCATAGAAATCATCAAAAACGGATCAAAATACATACCTTAATCAAATATCAAAAGGGCCGAACCCTAAAATGTATAAAAGCTTTCTTCTTCTTCTTTGTATTTTTCAGCTAGATGATGATATTAATGGCCATCATATTGTTTGTTTTAATTAATACTAACTTATTAATCAATTTACCATTTTAACCTTTAATTAAAACATTAAAAATCACATAATTTAAAGCCATTTATGTCCATTCCCATTATCAATGGTCTATTTACACAATAAGGACCTCCCATTTAATAAATCATAGCAATTTTGTACTTTTAACTTATATCATGCTACTTTTGCATTTTACGCGATCAAGTCTTTTTTTCTCAACTTGAGGTATTAAACGAAAAAATTAGCTCACGAAATTTTCACACATACATATTCACATGCTATAAACACCAAAAATAATATTAAAATAATTTTACAACCTCAAATTTGTGGTTCTAAAACCACTGTTCTGATTTAGCTAAAATCGGGCTGTTACACGCTTCATGCAAAATTTTCTAAATAAGCTCGGAATTTTTCAATAGACAGATTTTGTTTCAGAATATTAAACAATCATCAGCTCTGATTTGGTACTCTGAATCACTAGTCGACACACTTTGCACTCTTTTAGCTTGCAATTCACTATCACATTTCTGAGCTTCACAAATTTGATGAAGAAATAACGGTCTCGCTTTCAACTCAGCTACAATCGAACCATCATCAGACAAAATAACTGTATATTCATCGCGCGCAAAACAAATAATGACTTTCTGCTAAGAGCATTAGCAACAACGTTCGCTTTCCCTGGATGATAATCAATTACTAGCTCATAGTCTGTAATATCCCGAATTAGGGCCTAATCGGAATAGTGGTTTCGTGACCACAAATCCGAGATAGAAATAATTATTTTATAATTATTTTGATGTTTATGATATGACTGCATGATTGTGTGAAAATTTCGTGACGAAATTCTGTGCATAAAGTACTTAAGTTGAAATTAGGGATTAAATCGAATAACTTGCAAAACTTGCATTCTAGAAGTTTTTAGTATGAAATTACTTTGGAATATTAATGAGGAGGTCTTAAATATAAATTTTACCAATTTCTAAAATTTTGGACAAAAATGGGCTTGTACAAGAAAATTTTCAAAGAAATGTATTAAGGGTATTTTGGTCATTTTGGTAATTAAAAGATTAAAAAAAGGAAAAAGATGGCAAAATATGTCCATCTTCTTCATTAGGACGAAAATTAAAGGGTTCTCCATAGCTAGGGTTTGTGTCAAGCTTCCAAGCTCCATAGTAAGTGATTCCAAGCCCCGTTTTTAATGTTCCTTACGTTTTTGAAACCCCGATAGCTCGATTTAGCTTATGCTAGCAATAATTTAACCTAGGGTTCATATTTGGAAAAATACCCATAGGTGAAATTTGTGTATTTTGGTGTTTTATGATAGAATATGAGGTTTTAAATTATGTCAGACAACTTGTACTACTCGGTTTTAAGCGAAAACGAGTAAAAGGGCTTAATCGGTAAAAATACCTAATAGTCATAAGTACATGTTAGAGTGTGAAATTGATGCTGCCATAGAAGGAAAAAATGATCAGCATGTCATAAAACATAAGAAAATAGGATGAAGTTTAATTTCCGAGCCTAGGGGCAAAAGTGTAATTATGCAAAAGTTTAGGGGCAAAAATGTAATTTTGCCAAAGTTCGTATTAAATGTTGTTTTGATGAATGTATGTATTAAATAAGATTAATTTGGCATTATGGATCAAGAGAAACGAGATTCAAGTCGCGATCGAGAGAAAAACAAAGTTTACGAAGAATAGGCTCGATTGCTAATAATTTTATACCGAGGTAAGTTCATGTGTAAATGTAGTAACATAATTGTCATATTAAGTAATTCAATGTTATTTATGTGATATGATGATTAATATCATGAAATATTATGCTTTATGGTTATTATTGAATTATATGTAAATTATGATTTGTACCGAGTATCGGTTTCGATGTTCCATGGAAGACGGCAAAGATGTATAATCGAGGAAAAAGCTCGTTTGAACCTTGGGAATAGATTAGAATACAAGTGACATGTCACTAGGATGGTTGGGCATCCGAACTCGTTGAGTTGAGTCTGAGTTCACTTATGGATGCAAATGTCCGAACTCGTTGAGTTGAGTCTGAGTTCGTGAGATGTAACTAGGCATCCGAGCTCATTGAGTTGAGTCCGAGTTCACTTATGGATGCGAACGCCCGAGCTCGTTGAGTTGAGTCCGAGTTCGCTTATGGGCGGGTTACATGGTAGCTTGGCTACATATGTGGCACTTATGGACAAACTTTTTGTGTATTCGAATTATATTCCGATGTGTTCAACGGGTGGATCTTAAGAAAATAAGGAGAATGCCCAAAACGAAGGTGACATATTGGTAAGTGTGGTAAATGAGAAAATTTGACAGGTATGTGCTTAAAGCCTTGGGTTGAAAACTTGGTAAGATGAAATCGTAGAAAGATATTAAATGTAAATGATGTTTTATGTGGAATTGTGTGATTATGTTACTTGCTATTTGCATGTGAACTTACTAAGCATTTATGCTTACTCCCTCCTTTTCTTTCATTGTAGTTTTGACAAGCCGGCTTGAGAATTGGGATAGGTCGAAGACTCGTTCACACTATCCAAAGGCTTAAATCAGTAAAATGGCTTGTATATTTTGAATGTGGCATGTATGGCAAAATACTCACTTTGTGTAAATAATCTTATGATATGGCTATGGTTTGGCAAGAAAAGGGTTTGTAAATGATTAGCCATTGGAATGACCAATCTATGTCATATTTGATGTTATGTATGTTTAAAATGATATTTTGTCCATGAAAATCCTTAGTAAAGTGAAATTTGCCATAAAACAGAATTTGACAGCAACAGCGATGTAACTTTGAAAAATCACTAAAAATAGTAAAAATGTAATTAAATGATGAGTAAGTTATGAAATTGAATCTTAATGAGTCTAGTTTCATATGGATTGAACAAAACTGGTATATGAATTATAATTTATGAGACATTTGAATTTTTGTGAAACAGGGCCAGAGTGATTTCTGGATCCCCTGTTATGACTTTGGAAATTCACCATAAATTGTATAAAAATAATTAGAAGTCATAATTTATATGTAAAGATTTCTTATTGAGTCTAGTTTTAATAGAAATAAACATCTTAGTCATTTAAATTATTTACAGAGAGATATCTGATTCGTAATACACAGAGGTCAGAGCAGTTGAACCCTGAAATAGGGGAGACTTTAACTAATAAACTGTACTAATTGACCCAGCCAAAAATTCTAGAAAAAAATTCGTAAATAGATATATGAGTCTAGTTTTAGGGAAAATTTACGGAATTTGATTTTGAGTTTATAAACTTGAGATATGAATTTTTAAACGACTGTAACGCAGATTGCTAGCTTGACTGAAAATTT
The DNA here is from genome assembly GCA_025698465.1 of Gossypium longicalyx. Classification (NCBI taxonomy): domain Eukaryota; kingdom Viridiplantae; phylum Streptophyta; class Magnoliopsida; order Malvales; family Malvaceae; genus Gossypium; species Gossypium longicalyx. The sequence continues at coordinate 38,117,852 of CM046998.1, read as the reverse complement.
TAAAATTAAATTCTTTGAGCTGTTTAAGCAATGAATTAAGTCTGTTAACACCTCGTGTTCGACTCTGGCAACGGTGTCGGTTACGGGGCGTTACATAGTCTTTCAGTAATTCAAGCTATCTTCGTTGTCGCAAATTCATGTCTTTCTGAGTCATTAAATATTTTAAGCTCTTGTGATCTGTATAAATGTGGCATTTCTCACCAAACAAGTGATGTCGCCAAATTTTTAATGCGAACACAATTGTAACGAACTCTGAGTCGTGTGTCGGATAATTATTTTTATGCGGCTTTATGTAACACCCTTAACTCGTATCCGTCGCTGGAATAGGGTTAAGAGGCATTACCAGACATAGTGGAACAATTCACATTAATTTCATAATCAACTTAGCATCAAACTCACACATCATTATAGAGTCCTTTACGTAGGTCAACGAGACCTTAAACATGCTTTAGAAAGGGGTCGGAACTAAACCGAACACATACAAAATTTTCGAAAACCTAAACATTTTTCAAAGTTACACAGGTCACACACCTATGTGAACAGGCTGTGTGTCTCACACGGCATTAGACACGCCCGTGTCTCTAGGCCGTGGCAAAACAGGGCATACATACTGACTTGTCCACACGGCCACAAGACACGCCCGTGTGCCAGGCCGTGTAAAAATTATGGAGGTTACTGACTTGGGTCACACGGCCGACTACACGCCCATGTACCAGCCCGTGTGCCACACATGACCGATAGACAAACCTGTGTGTGTAGGCCGTGTCAAAACTGTAGGGTATACTGACTTAAAATCGTAGGGTACCCTAGGGGACACACGGCCGTGAAACATGACCGTGTGTCACACACGGTTGAGTCACATGCCCGTGTCTCTACCAGTGTGGCCAAAAATAGGCCATTTGAAGAGCCAAATTTGCCACCCTACAATCATGAACTCATAACAACCAATTTGAAATCATTTCCATACACTTATAAGCAGCCCAAAACATACCAAATCACACACCTTTCATGCCATTTCATAGTCAACCATTTCATTACTCAATTCCACAACAAAAATATACCAAATCAATGTACCAAAATTATCACAACTTATATAAGTTCCAAATATATAAACTCATCATTTTATCACATACTTCATACCACAAAACTTACCAATTCAACATTTCATATTCAAACCATCACATAAGCATTATATACATCATATAACTTACCTAGCAAACACATCATTTAAGCTAACTAAAAAGGCCATACATACCAATATTTACAAGCCAAATCTCATGGCTAGATATTCATATCACAAAACCTATCAAAATAACTATAGCCTATACATGCCATATACCATATATACAACTCTCAAAATGGTACCAAAATAGATGTCCGATAGTGTGAATGAGTCGCTGACAATCCCTTGATCCGAGCTAGCCTTATAACATTGTAAAATAGAGAACATTTCACACAATAAGCTTTAAAGCTTAGTAAGTTCATGATATAACACATTTAACTCATCAATTAAAAATATAATTCAATCAATTAACTAACACTTAATACAACTCATCACATTACTCATTACATCATTTGTTTACAAAATCTTTCATCAATTTCATACACAATATCATCAACCACACAGGTTCTGTACATACTTGTACCATCACGTTCATATCTATCGTATTTATCACTTCAATGCTCGATGCACTAATTTATTCGATCATCTTTAAACATTCAATGAACTCGCACACTTAGTGCCAATTAAGTAGCCGAAGCTATAATAGTATTGCACACTTAGTGCCATTACAATAAACCGAATTAATATCGGTATCGCACACATAGTGCCATTTATTCAGCAAACATTATTTTAATATCCTACACTTAGTGCCATTTTAGTAGCTGTAGCTATTTCTTTACTCGCACACTTAGTGCCTCGTATATTCAATCCACAATTCAAATACTCAAATTTCACAGTCACATCTCTACTCATTTCAACTCATATATACATTATTTAAACAATATGTATTATACACGAACTTACCTCGGACGTAAAAATGATGATATTAGTCGATCAATCGAGCACATTTTTTTGCCTCGATCTAAGTTCGAATTTCTCTTTTCCTGATCTTAATTGAAGCTTGAACTAGCCGAACCTTAACTATCTATTTTTCTTTTCTTTTTCTTTGATTTTCAGCAAGGATGAATGAAAAATGGCCTAATTTCATGCTTTTGTTTTACTTTAATTAATAATTATTAACTAAATACCAATTTTGCCCTTAATGAAAACATTATCAAAATATTAACATTAAGGCTATAAATGTCCACTCACACTTTCAATGGTCAAATATCCACATAAGGACTTCATAATTAATAAGCCATATCAAATAGGCACTTTTAACAATTAGCAAGCCACTTTTACATTTTACTCGATTAGGTCCTTTTTGCAAATTAAGCACACAAATGATAAAATTTTCACACGAAACTTTCACACATATCAATTCACATATTATAAACACTAAAAATAATATTTAAAAAATTTTACCTCGAATTTGTTGTCTCAACACCACTGTTTCGACTAGGGTCTAAATCGAGCTGTTACAACTCTCCCCCATTAGGGATTTTCATCACCGAAAATCTTACCAGTGAATAGGTTTGGATATTGTTTTCTCATAGCATCCTTGGGTTCCCACGTAGCTTCTTCAACCCCGTGTCGATGCCGCAATACTTTCACTAACGCTATTCTTTTTTTCTCAGCTCTTTGATCTCACGAGCTAAAATCTGTATCGGTTCTTCTTCATAAGACATATCAGGCTAAATTTCAACCTCAATTAGGGAAATAACATGGGAAGGATCTGATCTGTATCTTCGTAGCATCGGTACATGAAATACGTTGTGAATCATTTCTAACTCAGGTGGCAACAATAATCTATAAGAAACCGGCCCAATACTCTCGATAATCTCATATAGCCTAATGAATCTCGGACTCAATTTGCCTTTTCTGCCAAATTGGAGTACTTTCTTCCACGAAGATACTTTCAAAAACACTTTATCACCGATTTAAACTCAATATCTTTTATTTTTAAATTTGTATACGATTTCTGACGATCCACAGTTGCTTTCAGACTATCTCGTATTACTTTCACTTTTTCTTTTGTTTCTCTGATCAAATCAACCCCGTGAATCTTGTTCTCACTAAGCTCTGTCCAATACAATGGTGTTTGACATTTGCGACTGTACAAAGCTTCGTAAGGATCCATTTTGATACTTGATTGAAAGCTATTATTATATGCAAATTCAGTCAGTGGCAAATATCGTTCTTACGTACCTTTAAACTCAAGAATACAACATCTCAACATATCCTCGAGTATCTGAATAATCTGCTCAGGTTGACCATCCGTCAGCGGGTGAAAAGCAATACGAAATGTAATTTCTTACCTAAAGCCTCTTACAGTTTCTTCCAAAATCGTGAAGTGAATCACGGATCTCTATCTGACACAATAGACAATGGTACCCCATGCAATCTTACAATATCAGAAATGTACAACTCAGCAAGCTTATCAAATGAATAATCTGTACGAATCGGAATGAAATGAGCTGATTTAGTCAACCTGTCAATAACAACCTAGATTGCATCTTTCTTACTCAGTGACAAAGGTAAATCCGATACATAATCCATCGTGATTCTATCCTATTTCCACTTCGGAATCATAATCGGTTGAAATAATCCAGACAGAACCTGATGTTCAGCTGTAACTTGTTGACAAATCAAACATTTTGAAACAAAGTCTGAAATATCTTGTTTCATATCATGCCACCAATAAAGCTATTTCAGATCATTATACATTTTAGTACTACCCGGATGACCAAATAACTGACTGATATAAGCTTCATTTAAAATCATCTGAATCAACTCTGAATTTCTCGGAACACATATTCGGCTTCTAAATCTCAAACATCCTTCAGCATCAACTCTGAATTCTGAATCAATATCCAAATCACATTGAGCTCATTTTGCTAACAATTCATTATCAACCTTCTAAGCTTCATAAATCTGTTGAATAAATAACAACCTCGCTTTCAACTAAGCTAAAAACAAACCATCATCAGACAAAGTTAACTGAGTATTCATCACACGTAATGCAAACAATGATTTTCGACTTAGAGCATCAGCAACAACATTGGCCTTTCCCATATGGTAGTCAATTACAAGCTCGTAATTTTTTAACAACTTTAACCATCTTCGCTGTCGTAAATTCAAATCTTTTTGAGTCATGAAATATTTTAAGCTTTTGTGATCGGAATAAACGTGACGTTTCTCACCAAATAGATAGTGGTGCAAAATCTTCAACGCGAACACAATAGCTGCCAATTCTAGATCGTGTGTTGGATAGTTCTTTTCATGCGGCTTTAACTTTCTCGAGTCATAAGCTATGACTTTGCCTTCCTACATCAGAACACAGACTAAACCATTCAAAGATACATCTCTATAGGTCACAAATTCTTTACCCGATTCTGGCTGAATTAACACCGGCGCTTCAGTCAATAGGGCTTTCAACTGACCAAAGCTTTTCGGACACTTTTCAGACCAATCAAATTTCACATCTTTCTGAAGTACATTCGTCAACGGAGTCGCGATCATAAAAAGGCCTTTTACAAACTGTTGATAATAACCAGCAAGTCCTAGAAAACTACGGACTTCAGAAACATTCTTGCTTGGATCAACCCGAATGCCAGATGCCGACACAACAAGTCCCAGAAAACTGACTTCTCGTAACCAAAATTCACATTTGCTAAACTTCACATATAACTGCTTATCTCGCAAAGTCTGTAACACTATTCTCAAATGTTCAGCATGCTCAGTTTCATCACGCGAATAAATCAAAATGTCATCAATGAATATGATAACAAATCAATCTAAATACGGTCTGAAAATTCTATTCATCAAATCCATAAAAATAGCAGGTGCATTCGTTAATCCAAAAGGCATAACTAAAAACTTGTAGTGTCCATACCTTGTTCGAAAAGTAGTTTTTGGCACATCAGGGTCTTTCACTCACAATTGATAGTAACTTGATCTCAGATCTATCTTTGAAAACATAATAGCTCCTTTCAACTGATCAAACAAATCGTCAATTCGGGGCAGAAGATATTTGTTCTTAATAGTTACTTTATTCAACTAATAATAATCAATGCACATTCTCATCGTACCATCTTCCTTTTTCACAAACAGAACATGAGCACCCCAAGGTGAAAAACTAGGTCTTGCAAATCCTCTATCGGTCAACTCTTGCAATTGAGACTTTAATTCTTTTAATTAGGTCGGAGCCATTCTATACGGAGTAGTTCCCAGTACTAAGTCAATGCCAAATTCAACTTCTCGAATTGAAGGTATTCCCTGAAGTTCTTCAGGAAACACATCAAGGAATACACAGTCAATTGGCACTGATTCTATTTTTTTCTTTCATCTTCGAATCAATCACATAGGCAAAGTAGGCTTCACAACCCTTTCTCACAAAACTCAGAGCTTTCATCGAAGATATCACAACCGGCAACCCATTCAAATCATTAGATTCAATTCGGACTATTTCATCATTCTCACCTATCAGATCAATAGTTTTCTGTTTGCAATTCACAATGGCATCACGCAAAGTTAACCAATCCATACCCAAAATTATATCAAACCCATCAAAAGGCAATAACATCAGATTGACCGAAAAACAAATGTCTCAGAATATTAACGGACAATTCTTGCACACTTTGTCCACTTAAACACTTTTACCTAAGGGGTTCGATACTCTAATCACGAATTCAGTAGACTTTAATGGTAAAGTCTTACTGTTCACTAAGTTCATGCATGTATAAGAATGCGTTGATCCAGGATCTATTAATGCAATCACAGAAGTATCATAAAGTGTGAAAGTACCAGTTTTAACATCAAGCGACGAAGCTTCCTCACGAGCATGAATGGCATAGGCTCTGGCAGGTACTTTAGCCTTGGATAGAACAACAATGTCTTTAGTCTCTCTTTGACTACCACTCACATTTCTCGTATTTTTGGGAGGTCTACCTCTAGCTGCAGTGTTACTTGGCCTCGTGTTCTGAGCATTATCTTTTTCAGCTAACTCTGGGTAATCTTTTATAAAGTAATCTCGTGAACCACAACTATAACAAGCTTTGTTATTGCTTTTCCCCCAGCAATCACCAAAATGTCATCTTCCACATTGTTGACACTCAAGCTTAACATCTTTTATGTTACCAACGCTCTATACCAATGTGGTTTGAGCTTTAGGATTAGTGTATTGCTTTCCGCGATCTCTACTCTAATATCCCATTGAAGCTGTCGATCGATTAAAGTAATCTCTTGATTTCTTCGATGAAGAATGATAAGATTTATTCATCGATCACTTTCTCAAATCTCTAGCCTCTGAATCAGCTTTTCTATTTTCTTTGCTGAGATCTTTAGCCTCTCAACCAGTACTATGAATTCTTTCAATTCAAGTATCCCGACTAATAGTTTTATGTCTTTGTTCAATCTATCAACAAATCTTTTACACATGATCTCTTTAGTAGACACATATTCCCGGGCGTATTTGCTTAAACGTACGAATTCTCTTTCATACTCAGTAACGGTCATCTGACCTTGTTTCAATTCCAAAAAATCTTTATCTTTCTGATCGAGGAATCTCTGGCTTATGTACTATTTTCGAAAATCAGTTTGAATGAATGCCCAAGTAACTCATTCTCTAGAAACCATTGATGTCAATGTTTTCCACCAGTGATATGCATTATCTCTAAGCAAAGATACTACGCATTTGATACATTCTACTGGAGTAGAGGAGAATTCATCAAATACTCTGATAGTGTTCTCGAGCCAGAACTCAGCTTTCTCAGCATCATCATCAACCATAGCCCGAAACTCTTCAGCCGCGTGTTTACGAATCTTATCAACAAATGGCTTACTCAATCGAATCGGATTTATTACTTGTGGCACAACCGAAACTTGTTGAGGAATAGGTGGGGGTGGAGGTTGTTGAGAAGCTGGATTCATTCCTACGAATTTCGTGAACCACTCAGTCATCATTTGGAAGAAGGCTTGCTTAGCCTCTCCTCTTGACTACTAGATATCGGCCTAGATTAGACCGGCGCTACCCCTTGAGCAGGAGTGGGCACATTACTCTCAACATCATCAGCTATCACTCGTTTGGGATCCATTAGCTATATGAAAAACACATTTTAACTATCAGGAATCATCACATTTACGCAATTTTTATATATGGCATGTATAGCTAGACTCTCACACGCTACGTTAGTCCTAGAATCGACTAAACTATAGCTCTGATACTAACCAAATGTAACACCCCTAACCCTTATCCGTCGCCAAAATAGGGTTAAGAGGCACTACCGGACATATTGGAACAATTCACCTTAATTTCATAATCAACATAGCATCAAAGTCACACATCATTATAGAGTCCTTCATGTAGGTCAACGAGACCTTAAACATGGTTTAGAAAGGGGTCGGGACTAAATCGAAGATATACAAAACTTTTCAATACCTAAACATTTTTCAAAGTTACACAGGTCACACGCCCGTGTGAACAGGCTGTGTGTCTCACACGGCATTAGACACGCCCGTGTCTCTAGGCCGTGGCAAAACAGGGCATACATACTGACTTGTCCACACGGCCACAAGACACACCCATGTGCCAGGCCGTGTAAAAATTAGGGAGGTTACTGACTTGGGTCACACGGCCGACCATACGCCCATGTACCAGCCCGTCCGCCACACACGACCGATAGACACACTTGTGTGTGTAGGCCGTGTCAAAATTTGTCGGGTATATTGGCGTAAAATTGTAGGGACCCTAGGGGAGACACGGCATTGTAACATAACCGTGTGTCGCACACGGTTGAGACACACACATATGTCTCTACCCGTTTGGACAAAAATAGGCCATTTGAAGAGCCAAATTTGCCACCCTACAATCATGAACTCATAACAACCAATTTGATATCATTTCCATACACTTATAAGCAGCCTAAAACATACCAAATCACACACCTTTCATGCTATTTCATAGTCAACCATTTCATTACTCAATTCCACAACAAAAGTATACCAAATCAATGTACCAAAATTATCACAACTTACATAAGTTTCAAATATATAAACTCATCATTTTATCACATACTTCATACCGCAAAACACCAATTCAACATTCCATATTCAAACCATCACATAAGCATTATATACATCATATAACTTACCTAGCAAACACATCATTTAAGCTAACTAAAAAGGCCATACATACCAATATTTACAAGCCAAATCTCATGGCTAGATATTCGTATCACAAAACCTATCAAAATAACTCTAGCCTATACATGCCATATACCATATATACAACTCCCAAGATGGTACCAAAATAGATGTCCGATAGTGTGAATGAGTTGCTGACAATCCCTTGATCCGAGCTAGCCTTATAACACTGTAAAACAGAGAACATTTCACACAATAAGCTTTAAAGCTTAGTAAGTTCATGATATAACACATTTAACTCATCAATTAAAAATATAATTCAATCAATTAACTAACACTTAATACAACTCATCACATTACTCATTACATCATTTGTTTACAAAATCTTTCATCAATTTCATACTCGATATCATCAACCACATAGGTTCTGTACATACCTGTACCATCACGTTCATATCTATCGTATTTATCACTTCAATGCTCGATGCACTAATTTATTCGATCATCTTTAAACGTTCAATGAACTCGCACACTTTGTGCCAATTAAGTAGCTGAAGCTATAATAGTATCGCACCCTTAGTGCCATTACAATAAACCGAATGAATATTGGTATCGCACACATAGTGCCATTTATTCAGCCAACATTGTTTTAATATCCCACACTTAGTTCCGTTTTAGTAGCCGTAGCTATTTCTTTATTCGCACACTTAGTGCCTCGTATATTCAATCCACAATTCACATACTCAAACTTCACGATCACATCTCTATTCATTTGAACTCATATAAACATTTTTTAAACAATATGTATTATACATTAACTTACCTCGGACATAAAAACAACGATATTAGTCGATCAATTGAGCACTTTGTTTTTGTCTCGATCTAAGTTCGAATTTCTTATTTCTTGATCTTAATTGATTCTTGAACTAGCTGAACCCTAACTATCTCTTTTTCTTTTCTTTTTCTTTGATTTTCGGTAAGGATGAATGAAAAATTCCCTAATTTCATGCTTTTGTTTTACTTTAATTGATAATTATTAACTAAATACCAATTTTTCCCTTAGTGAAAACATTATCAAAACATTAACATTAAGGCTATAAATGTCCACTCACACTTTCAATGGTAAAATATCCACATAAGGACCTCATAATTAATAAGCCATATCAAATAGGCACTTTTAACAATTAGCAAGCCACTTTTACATTTTACTCGATTAAGTCCTTTTTGCAAATTAAGCACACAAACGATAAAATTTTCACATGATACTTTCACACATATCAATTCAAATATTATAAACACTAAAAATAATATTAAAAAAATTTAGACCTCAGATTTGTGGTCCCAAAACCACTGTTCCGACTAGGGTTTAAACTGGGCTGTTACACTTCAACTGTCTAGAAGCATAAGCTATTACTTTGCCATCCTATATCAGTACACAACCCAAACCGTTCAACGATGCATTACTGTAAGTTACGAATTCTTTACCCCACTCAGGCTGTACTAAAACTAGTGCCTCTGTCAATAATACTTTTAACTATTCAAAACTCTACTGACACTTTTCAGACCATTCAAACTTTACATCTTTCTGAAGTAATCGAGTCAGCGGTGTTACAATCATAGAGAATCCTTTCACTAAACGTCGATAATAACCAACTAGTCCCAGAAAACTTTAGACTTCAGATACATTTCACGGAGGTTTCCAATCTATAATTGTAGAAATCTTGCTCAGGTCAACTCTAATACCTTCGGCTGAAACAATATGCCCCCAAAATCTAACATTTCGGAGCCAAAACTCACATTTGTTGAACTTTGCAAACAATTGCTTGTCTCTCAAGGTCTGCAGTAGGGTTAGTTAATCCTAAAGGCATAACAAGGAATTAATAATGTCTGTACCTCATTCGGAATGTTTTCTTCGGCACATCATCATCTTTAACTCATGACTAATAATAGCCAGATCTCAAATCATTTTTAGAAAACACTATAGCCCCTTTTAACTAATCAAACAAATCATCAATTCTCGGTTGAGGATATTTATTCTTGATTGTCATTTGTTGAGCTATCGATAGTCTATACACATTCTCATAAAACTATCCTCTTTCTTTACAAACAACACTGGTGCACCCTAGGGCGAGAAACTCAGTCGTGCAAATCCTCTATCAGATAATTCTTGCAGCTGAGCTTTCAACTCTTTCAACTTTGTCGGAGACATTCTATACAGAGCTATAGATATCAGTGAAGTTCCCTGTACTAAATTAATAGCAAATTCAACCTCTTTGATCGGTGGTAAACTTGGTAACTCTTCTGGAAACACATATGGATACTCGCAAACAACTGGTATTGATTCAATCTTTGATTCTGATACTTTTGTATCAAGTACATATGCAAGATATGTGTCGCATCCCTTTTTCACATATTTCTGAGCTAACATCACTGAAATTTCAGCTGGTAAACCACTCAGATCATTTGATTCGATTCAGAGAGTCTCATTATTCTAACATTTCAACTCAATTATCTTTCATCAACAATTTACTGCTACATCATGTAATGCCAACCAGTCCATACCCAGAATTACGTCTAACTCATCAAACGGCAACAACATCAAATCAGCCAAAAAACAGTAACCCCGAGTCATTAACAGACAGTTCTTGCAAACTTTGTCAACTAGGATATATTTGCCTAAGGGGTTCGACACTTTTATAACAAACTTAGCAGAATCAACAAGTAAATTCTTACTAGACACTAAATTCGCACATATATATGAATGAGTTGATCTGGGGCCTATCAATGCAACTACATCAATGTCATAAAGAGAGAATGTACTAGTAATAAAATCTGGAGATGACGCTTCTTCGCGAGCGCGAATAGCATAGGTTCTGACAGGTGCTCTAGCCTCGTATCTCACAATAGTATCTCGTGTTACACCTTTACTACCACTCACATTTCCAACATTACGGTGTGGTCTTCCTCTGACAGTCGTGTTGCTTGATCTTACGTTCTAATATTTATCTTTCTCATCTAAATCAGGACAATCTCGAATAAAATGTTCATGCGAACCACATCTAAAATAGGCTTTGTCATTCATTCTACACTCTCCAAAATGTCATTTTCCATATCGTCCATATTCAATTTTATTCGATCTGGCATTACACACACTTGTCATTGACATAGCTGGAGTTTTTGAACTTGTATATTGCTTCTCATGATCTCTATTAGAGTACTCCATCGATGCATTTGATCGACTATAAACATCTCGTGATTTCTTAAGTAAAGAGTGATAGGGTTTATTCATCAATTTGTTTCTCAAATCTCTAACTTAAGAATCAGCCTTTCTCTTTTCTTTTGCCCAGTTCTTCAGCTTTGTAAGCACGACCGACGAGTACCACAAACTCTTTCTGGTCTAGATTTTCAACTAGTAATCTGATATCTTCGTTTAATTCGTTTTCAAATCTTTTGCACATAATAGCTTCCGTTGAAACACAGACTCAGGCATATTTACTGAGCCTCACAAATTCTCATTCATATTCTGTCACGGACATATGACCCTGTTTTAATTTTAGAAACTCCTTGCGTTTTTTATCAATGAACCTCTGACTGATATATTTTTTTCTGAACTCAGATTGAAAGAAATCCCACGTAAACCGTTCTTTTGGTACCACTGATGTCAAAGTATTCCACCATTGATACACAGTGTCTCTCAACAAGGATACAACACATTTAATGCACTCTTCGGGTGTACACGACAACTCATCAAATACTCTGATCGTATTTTCAAGCCAAAATTCAGCTCTCTCGGGGTCATCATCAACTGTAGCCCTGAACTCTTCAGCCCCATGGTTACAAATTTTATCAACTGATAGCTTGTTCAATCATATAGGATGAATTACTTGAGGAGCTACGGGGATTGGTTGAGAAATTCGTAGGGGTGGAGGTTATTGAGCAGTCGGATTTGTCTAGACATATTGAGTGAACCACTCATTCAACATTTGGAAAAAGGCTTCTTTAGCCTCACCTTCGTGACTACTTGACACAGGTCTAGATGCAGTAGGCGCTGTCCCTTGAGCGGGAGCTGGTGCATTACTCTCAACATCATCTGCTATAGCTCGTTCGAGATCCATTACTATATGAAAACATAGTTTATATTGTCGGGATTCATCATACTATCACAAGTTATATATGGCATGTATAGCTAGACTCTCACACACGCTACGTTAGTCCTAGAATCAACTAAATTATAGCTCTGATACCAATAAATGTAACACCCCTCACTCGTATTCAATGCCAAAATAGGGTTATGAAGTATTACCGAACTTATAAACAATTAAACATTCAACTCTGCATAAATTTTCACGTTTCAAACAATCATCAATCAACTTCAATCACATGGCCCCTATTACGAGCCTACGAGACCCTAAACATGCATTGCGAGTGGTTTAGGACTGAACTAATAACATTGTAAACTTTTAAAACACAACGAATTTTTTCTCAAAAATAGGGGACATATGCCCGTGTGGCCCGACCATGTGTCTCACACAGCCACCAGACATGCCCGTGTTACAGACTATGTGGACATTCGAAATGAAAGTACATGGTCATATCCCAACCCGTGTCTGACCCCATGTAACTCTCTGACTTGGGTCACACAGCCAACACACACACCGTGTGCTTAGCCCGTGTGCCCTAAAAATGGCCATACACGCCTATGTGCCAGGCCGTGCCAAACTTATAGGGTATACTGACTTATGCCACATGGCCAAGTCACACGCCCGTGTGTGAGGCCGTGTGTAGCATACTGACTTGATTTCAAATTCAACACTAAGGGACACATGGCCGTGTAATATGACCGTGTGTCACACACGGTTGAGACACACGCCCGTGTCTCTGCCCGTATGAACAAAAATAGGCTATTTACCAAGCCAATTTGCCACCCAAATTTGCATGTACCTACATAACTTAAATGGTAACATTTCAAGACACAAATATGCAGCTAGACATCATCAACCAAAATATACATTTGGCTATTTTACACATTAGCCCCTAAACTTTCACATTTTTACAATTTAGTCATTATTACACAAAATCAAAAATTTATGAAATTCAAGACTAACCTAAGCTTGTAAATTTACCATTATACCCCTAGTAGCCCATATTTTCCATTTATTTTACATTTAAACCACTAACTTTACACGTTCCACAATTTAATCCCTATTTTGCATTTTCACTAAAAATCACTTAACAAAACTTGTATATCTATCAACAAGCATTCATAATCTATCAAGAAACTTCCAAATACACATATATTCATTAATGGAATCATTTAAAATCTTTAACAATTTTGCAAAATAACCCTTGGGCTAGCTAGACCTAGCTGCAACGATCTAAAAAATGCAAAAATCATTCAACACGAGACAAAAATGAACTTACTATTGAACTAGGAAGCTTGGCTGAATGTAAAGGAGAAAAAATGGCTTCCTTTTCCCTATAAAACGGTTGGAGAAGATGATAATAGGTGATAAAATGATTTTGTTTTATTATAATTAACCTTAATTACCAAATTACAAAATTAACCTTATTATTAATTCAATACTTCAATTATGTCAAGCCATTATCATCCACTATCTAATTAATTATCTAATTACCATATAAGGACCTTAAATTTAGAGTTCTATAGCTATTAGACACTTTTAGCTAATAGAACATAAGTTTTACACTTTACGCGATTTAGTCCTTTTTATCAAATTAACCATCCAAACGATAAAATTTCTAAACGAAATTTTCACACAAACATATTATCATGCTTTAAACATTTAAAAATAATAAAATAAATATTTTGACCACAGATTTGTGGTTTCAAAACCACTATTTCGATTTGACTAAAAATACGCTGTTACATACTAGACCCTATTTGGTGTGTGACGGATGGTTGAATATGGTGTGTAGAGGTTGGTAGGCTAAATTTTTTATTATGGTTTACATGTGAGTATGAATTGTATAACTATAGTCAATTTTGGCTGGGATAACATAATGTGATGTTTTGTTAATATGATTAGAAATTTATTGTTGTATGACTGTCCTAATGTTATTGCTACCATATGATAACATTTATCTACATCAGTTAGATGCTTGTGTTTTTTGATGTTTTACGTAGTAATAAAAATCGATAATGATTTGGGTTTGAGTTTTGCATTATTGTTCGATTATTTTGTTCTTGCACTTTTCGTTTTACTTTTATTTTAAGATTCATACTGAGCTTTCATAGCTCACCCTCCCTAGTTTCCCTTTTCAGGTAACCCTCACGATTAGGTGTAGGATTTGGCAAACCGGCGGTCTCGGAATGTTTATTTTGGTTTGACTTATTAAAGTCTTTCATAAGTTTTAATAAACTGTTTACCTTCAGACTGTAAGTACTTTTTCTTTTCTGAACTGTGGTATGAATTTGGACTTGGACTTTTAAAAAGCTACGAGTTTTTGTTTGAAACTAAATATGCGATTTAATGCATGGGTTTTAAATAATTGGTTAAACATTTTGTTTCTAAGTCACCTTAGTGTTATTAAGCATGAGCATAAGTTTTAAGACTGTTTTGCTTAAATAAACACCCAAAATTTCTAAATGTCAAATTTACGAATTTTAGATTATAACAAAATGTCAATTTTTCCGCTGCAATAATACTTTTTGAAATTTTAAGTAACAATTTGATAAATTTGAAAAGTTTGCAAATTGGGTAAGGATTTTGTTTTTGGTTATAAACTAATGTTCGAAAATGCGAGTTAGGTTGATTATGAGAATTTTAATTAAAAAAAAGAAGAAAATGATTTTCGAAAAAGAAAGTTAGAATTTTGGATCTTCGCTTTGTTTTGGGCCATTTCAGTGGCCAATGTGACCTTTGGAATCTGGTTGAAACTTCTGGGCTGGGTTTTGGGGTGTTGCATACATTATAGAAACTTCAGAGAAAAGAGATAAAGCGACGAGATAAAGCGACGAGATCAAGCTAGGAATGTAACATCCCGAATTAGGGTCTAGTCAAAACTGTGGTTTTGAAACCACAAATCTAAAATAGAAATGATTATTTTTTTATTATTTGATTGTCTATGATATGATTGCATGTTTGTGTGAAATTTTCATGAATAAATTCTATGCCTAAGATGTCCAATTTGACTTTAGAGACTAAATTAAATAGGTTGTAAAACTTGTGTTCTAGAACCTTTAAGCATGAAATTGCATTGGATTATTAATTAGAGGTCCTTAAATAACAATTAGACCAAGTTCTAAAGATTTGGTCAAAAATGGGCATGAATAGGAAAAATTTGAAAGAAAGGCATTAATGGCATTTTTGTCATTTTGTAAATAAAAGAATAAAAAGGGGAAATAAAGTGAAAATCTTGTCCATATTCTTCAAGCCATAGCTGAATTTTAGAAGGGTTCCATGGCTAGGGTTTTGCTCATCTTTCAAGCTCAATTGTAAGTGCTCCCTAGCCCCGTTTTTAATGTTATTTACATTTTTAAGTTGTCATTAACCGATCTATCCATTTCTACCATTATTTTGAGCTAGGGTTCATGTATGAAATTTGAACCATGTGCGACATGGTTGTATTTTGATGTTTAATGGAGGAATATGAATGTTTGATGTGTGAAAAACACCTTTTGCTAAGTGATTTTTAGTGAAAACACCTAAAAAGGACTTGTTTGTAAAAGGTATAAAAATGAGTAGTAGAAATGTGAAATAAAGGAAAATATGGGCTGATATGAGATGGACTATGAATCGGCTAGGTTTGGATAGCCAAGAAATTTCATGCATT
Source organism: Gossypium longicalyx (assembly GCA_025698465.1). NCBI lineage: Eukaryota > Viridiplantae > Streptophyta > Magnoliopsida > Malvales > Malvaceae > Gossypium > Gossypium longicalyx. The sequence continues at coordinate 38,101,813 of CM046998.1, read as the reverse complement.
TCATTTTACGAGCCTATGGACTAAAGTGTAATTAAGTGAAAAGTTAGGGGTAAAAAGGTAATTTTACCTAAGCTTGTGTTATGAGTCGATATGAGAAATGTGTGTATTGAATGAGTTAAATTTGGCATTATAGATCAAGAAAAACATGATTCGAGTCTTGGTCGAGGGAAAAACAAAGTTTACGAGGATTAAGCCTGTTTCTATCATTTTGTATCGAGGTAAGTTCATTTGCAAATAATGGAACATATACCATACTTAAAATGCTTTAATATTGCGTGTATGGTAAGTACATACATATTTAATGTGATGTTGTATTATGTGTTTATTGCCTAAATTGTATCATGAATTATGCTTTGATTTCTTCATGAATATGTGATTTGGTGCTATGAGCATTGAAATCGACGTTACAAGCAAGTCCTACGGAAATGTGGTATTGAAGAATCCCTTTTGAACCTTAGGAATAGTTAGGATACAAGTGACATGTCACTAGGAATTATATAATCTGAACTTATTGAGTTGTGTCTGAGTTCATGATATATGTGACATCTGAACTTAATGAGTTGTGGTCTGAGTTCGTGATATGTATGACACATGTTTTGGCATCTGGGTATTGGTCTCGTATATGTTATTAATGGTGAGGTAGTTCGGCATGTCTTGCGGATACCTGACAGCAGGTATGAGCAGTCTCGTGAGTAGCTCGTAAGTGGGCAACATGTAGTCTTAGATATTGAGTAGCATTGGCTACATATGAAGCACTTAGGTGCAAGTTTCCGAGTATTCTGAGTGTTCAATGGGTAATTTAAGAGAAGTTCAATGGGCAATCTTAATGACTGCATTAAGATAAGAAAGTAAGTTCTTATGTACAAGTGGCACAATTATGTACATCGAACTCATGTGAATGACATGAAATATGATGAGCAAGTGGTAAGAACATGTATACATATATATATGAGAAGTAAGTTCATGAGATTTGATAAAACGTAAGGTTATGTTTGTTGTGTTGAATGCATAATTTATGTTTGTTAAGTTACATTTTATTTGCATGTGAACTTATTAAGCTTTATGCTTACCCCCTTTTCTTTTCCTTTCCTATAGTTCCAGCAAGCTAACTTCGAGGACCATAGAACATCGAAAACTCGATCACATTATCAATCGAACATTTGGGTATAGCTAGCCTTATCATTTTGAGTATGCCATGTATAGGGTGTAACAACCCAATTTTGGGGCTAGTCAAAATAGTGGTCTCAGGACCACAAATCTGGAGTCGAATAAATTATTTTATTATTATTTTAGAGTCATTGCATGTTGATTATAAAGCATGAAAAATTTAATGGAGAAATTTTAATGTTTGTGAGCCCAATTGCGAAAAAGGACTAAATCGCATAAAATGCAAAAGTCCTAAATTGATAGCTAAAGGTGTCAAATAGCTAGAGAATGAAAATTAGGGGTCTTTAAAGGGCAATTAGACCCTATTATGATAGCATAGCCGGCCATGAGACAAAAATCAGACAATTTCCAAAGTTAGGTGGAGTTGGGTGGCTTATTTGACTTAAAAGGAAATAAAATAAAGAAAGGTGATATCATCCCTATTCCATCTTCTTTCTTAGTCGATTTTTAGAAATTTTTAGGGGTTTTGAACTTCAAAATTTTCAGCAACTCAAAGCACTCACTAGTAAGTGATTTTAATGGTTTTTCTTGAATATTTTTGTACTTTTGAGACCCTTGAAGCATGAGCTTTCACATGAGGGGTATATTTTGCGAAAGGATGGAAAGTCTAAGGTTTTTCGTAGACCCTAGGTGATGAGGGGCAACCCTCATGTAAGGTGAGTTTAGGCAAATCCCTACCGCAGAAACACCAAAAAACATAAAAACCTTTATGGCAAACCTTTGTAAAAAGAAGAGCCTTTATGGCAAATCTCTGTAAAGGAAAAACCTTTATGGTGAACCTTTGAATAGAAAGCCTTTATGGCGTATCTAAAAGAAAAGCGTTTGTGGCAAACCTCTATATAGAAAAGCCTTTATGGCAAATCTTTGTTAAGGAAAAGCCTTTGTAAAAAACCTCATAACAGAAAGCCTTTGTGGCATATCTAAAAGAAAAGCCTTTATGGAAAACCTTTGTACAGAAAAGCCTTTATGGCAAATCTCTGTAAAGGAAAAACCTTTGTGGCGAACCTCTGTAGAGAAAGCCATTTTATTGACTTTTGGTCAAAGAAGCCTAGCGACAATATCTGGAATGAAAAACCTCTATGGTGATTCATGAGAGAAAATGCCTTTGTGGTGCAGCTTAGAAGGAAAGCTTTGGTGGCAACTCTAAAACTAAATGTCTTTGAGGCATAATGTGAAAGGAAATCCTCTACCATAAGAACAGAAGTCCTTATGGCGAAGTATGAACGGAAAGCTGCTATGGCAAATTCAAGAGAACTTTATGTATGGTAAAGTATTAAGGGTTAAATCTTGTAGCGAGCCATAAAATAAATGGATATGGCATGACTAGTAAGACTCGTAAGAGTAATTAGTATGATTTACATGATTTAAAATCAATAGACTTCAATAAAATAAAATTCTAGATTGCTTCAATGAGGATAATAAATTGAAAGGAGATAGAAGAGTTATAAGCTAACTTATGGAAGTGTAATTTCGATAAAGGATATTATAATGTGTAATTTGAAGGAGTACTGAATAACTTTGGGTAACGTTTAAAGAGTTTCGATGAGACGACAACCAAAGGTTGAAGAATGTTGAAATTGCAACGTTTCGAGCGAACTGGTCTTTGACAAGGAATAAATGGAGTAATTAGGTGAGTATTTGCCAGAATATGTGGCAGACACAAAAGATAAGTCACTTAAGCTTGAAGGACTAAGTCTAGTAAGGGTGATGTTCTGAAAGGTAAGGAATGAAAGATTCATAAGTGTCCATGAACTACATGAATAGTCAAGGAAATGATGTTTTAGAGTAGGAACATTAAAGAAATAGTACTCTACTTAAATGGATTTCTAAAATGAGTTTGGTTAAAGAAGAACATGAGACGGTGAAGTGATGGATGTGAGTATTGCATAAGGAAAGGAACATATATGTAAGGTAAGATGTTAGGGTAAGGAACAACGCCATGACATGAAAAAGGAAAAACGTAGAATGATATACACCAAAGCTAAGTAAAAGAATAAATATAAATAGGTTAACAAAGGAAGCGTCAAATACAATTCAGGTAAAGGATGTTTGCCTCACTAAGACACATGAACTCATTTCTGTGACTTGAGTTTCAGTTGAGTTAGATTGGGTTTACATCTAGGGGGACGATTCCAGTACTATGCCAAAGCAATGGCAATATGGGGCTATTATGCATATAGAGGAAGTTAAGCGGCATGTGCCGCTACAATTACACGGTTGTAAAACAGGGCCTCATAGTAATTATGTTAGATCTAAGAGTTAATCATAGGGAATGCTAAAGTTAGGTACCATACTTCGTACTTGTAATCATGCATTGTATGTGTGTATACTTAGGCAAATCAAATCAAAGTTCTCATAACTCTGAAAATGTTCTTGAATAGAAACTTTTTATTTTAGTAAACAGTTAAGTTACATGCATATTAGGGCATGACACCCAATATTTGGGTCCGGTTTATCAGACCGAGTTTTGGGTGTTTCAATCCTAGTCTTGCTTACTGTGATGCCATAACGTCTTTCAGCTATCGTCTTACTCATTTTAGGCATATAGCCTCCAGTAAGTCCCATGGCCTAACCCGATGATAATTTCCCTCTGGATTTCACAAATCATCACACAAATAAGCCCTGACATATATTCATACAAGCACAATAACATAGACTAGACCAACTTGTATAAGTATCATCATAGAATTCATGCTATTCTTTTAACATCCCAAAAATAGGGCATAAAAACTCACCTGATGCTTCTTCACCTTATCTTTTTAGCTTTTTTAGACACCGGAGCTTCCATTCTCCTGTCAGCTAAGCAAGTTAAACCAATTCATGGATTAAACTTAGGAATCCCAGTTTAAACTGAAATTTCCAAAAACATGCAAAACCCTTAAAATGATTTTTAGTGTAACACCCTAAACCCGGCCTAAACGCTATGGTCGAATCTGGTGTGTCACATTGAAGTGTTTTAGCGAAAATCGTGTTTTCATTGAAAACCCTTCTTAAAATAAAAGAAACCCTAATTAACTTAAAAAAACACCTTCAGTTACGAAAGCCTTGTTTAAAACATTTGATTAAAAAAAAAACTTAGTTGCGGAAACGTAGAAAACATACTATAATTTAAGAAATCCATGTTCAACTTCTCGCAATTACATTGAAAATAATAATAATTCAAGTAATAATAACACAATGAAAACCTTATTACAATCTGGTCTGGAACACACTTAAAAAGAAGTAAAAACTTAAATGCTTAAAAAAAAACCCAAGTCCAAATCATCTTGCTAGCTGGCCACCCAGAGTCCCTCCAAACATCGAAGCTTCTAATGAGCATCACCTGAAAATAAAATAAAATTAGGGGGTGAGTTTTCGCAAACTTAGTGTGTACAACCCTTGAAGAAAACAAGCATTCAAAAAAAACATCATTCATCATTCATGCAATGCAATCCCATCCAAATTATCCATCTGCTACACACCGGCTCCGTCCCCCGTCACACCATGTGGGGATATAAATATCGACCCACCCAACCCACACACCATGGTAGCCCGGTTGCGGAACTACCTTCATTTACATATTGGGCTTTAAAAGCCGTCGGTGGATCCACGATTGTCAAGCAACCATGCGATTTTCATATACTTCCTCCGTTCCATAATTCCCAACCCATATGCAACCTAACCAGAATATCATATGTATGGATGTCGCATCCACAAAACTTACATTCAACACCTAGGGGTATTTCAGTAATTTTCCCTTAATTACGGTTTTCACTTATCTTGGCCCATTAACAAGTCCCATGAGCTAAGATGAACGAATACTATGCACCAGGTAGGATTCCAGAGAAGAGGAGGTGGGTCCTTAAGACCGCTTAAGTACTAAGCTCTCCCTAGATCCAATCCTAGACATGCATATACCCGTTGCCACACCTTAACCCTTTGACTTGTCCACGGTCGCAATATATTAATTAAGTCTTATGTGTATATCATATACTAGGCCCAAAACCCCATACAAAGCCCAAACAATTTCACATACTTGTGTCTGGCCCATTAAGCCCAATCATATTCGTATGGCCCATTAGGCCCAAATCACCTGTATATGGCCCATTAGGCCCAAATCACATTTATATGGCCCGTTAGGCCTAGTCACATTCATATTCATGCCTACATACAAATTCCTATCACAAAGCATCAATATTCAGTTTTTGCCTATTATGGGCCCAACAGCCCATTAGGCCCATTTAGCCTATTCCGGCCCATATGGCCAAATCATAACCCAAGTCCATGAAATCGCTCGTGGACCTCAGGAAACCTATCGACTTCCTCCTTACGAGTGTTCGCGCACTCGCAAGACTACCGTAGCTAAACTTTCGACTTTTTGGCATTTTGATTTTTCGGCTTTTGTCGATTCATTGTGTGTGTGCAGTGTATGTACACACCTGGTAAGCAAGCATGCTGCGATTTCCGTAGCCCAAACCTACAATCGATATCACTCAAAGATTAATCTCACATACTTATCGAATACTTTACCAAAAGTCGGAATCTCACCTTAACCTTACCTAAACGCTAAGCCTTTACTAGCTTCTACTTTGGTCACTAATCGCGTATACCTCTTAAATCTGAATAGCAAATCGGCAGGAATCCAAAACTGAGATCTGACACTAATTCCCTACCAAAGTCAATTAGAAAGAATTGAGAAACTGAATACTCGATGCTTATCAAAAATCAATTGGGAGAACGAACACTTACACTAGAATCGACTGGGTGGAAAGAGTAGTGGCGGCACCAAGGGTATTCGGCCAAAGGATATTCAGCTCTTAGAGATTTGAATGGAAACAATCGATTACTTAGCACCAAAGAAGAGAGGAAGAAGAATTGGCTAAAGTAAAGAAAATATTGAGTAGAGGAGAAATAGAATTTGGCACAAGAAAAGAAAGAAAAACAAAAGGGTTTTCGGCTTTTTGGATCTTGAAGAGAAAAGAGTTTTTGGCAACAGGGTGGAGGAAATTCGGCATTAGCTTCATACCCTAGCATTCGGCACCGATTTATAAGCTTTATAGCCGAATTTTCCCATGCCCAATTTCCCATTCGGCTCCATCACTTCTCCCTTCTTATCTCCTCGTTTTTCTCCCTGATAACCCCTTAATCCCTTCCTTAATTTTCTCTCCTGAACACTTCCCTTGGAGTCCACTTTCACGCCACTTTCATCCTTATAGAAGGCCAAAATTAAACATCTAAAAACACAAAGCTAGGATTCAAACCTTGGACTGTAACGCCCCCACGCCCGAGACCGTCGCCGGAGTCGAGTATGAGGTGTTACTAAGCTTAATTTAACATTTTTAGAACTTTGGATTATTTGTTTTTACATTCACAGCTTTTAAGCTACTTGCGTCACAGTCACAAGAAAAATCATATCTCGAGTTACGAAACTTAAAATCAAGATCCGTAAATTTTCCCTGAATCTAGACTCATATACCTATCTACTAATTTTTTTCTAGAATTTTTGGTTGGGCCAATTAGTACAGTTTATTAGTTAAAGTTACCCCTGTTATAGGACTTGACTGGACTGACTCTGTTTACTACGAAACACATTTCTATCTGTAAAAAATTCATATGATTATGACGTTTGTTTATCCTGAAACTAGACTCAATAAGGATTCTGAGAATATAAAATACACTACCTAATTATATCTGTACAATTTATGGTGAATTTTTAAAGTTGAAACAGGGGATCCAGAAACTTCTCTGACTCTATTTCACTAAAATTCAAATATCTTCTAACATATAATTCCTTTACCTGTTTCATTTGTTTCATGTAAAACTAGACATAATAATCTTCAATTTGATATTTAATCCATCACTAAATTAAATTTCTATGATTTTTAGTAAATTTTCAAACTCACGTCAGTGTTACTGCAATATTCTGTTTATGGCAAATTTCACCCCTTTTTATGGGTTTTCATGAATTGGATATCCTAATAGCTTTCCACAACATCAAACATAATCTAAACTAACCATTTCCATAATTTATCATTATCAAGCATTTTCTCAATCATTCCATCACCATATCATAAGATCATTTACACAAAGTAGGTATATTGCTATACATGCCATACTTAAATTTACAAGCCATTTACCGAAAAGTTCTTCCGGATAGTGTGACTGATCCTTCGACCTATCCCGACTCCTTAGCTGGCTTGTCCAAAACTACAATGAGTAAGAAGGAGGGAGTAAGCATAAATGCTTAGTAAGTTCATATGCAAATAATAAGTAACATATCAAAGCAATCATACCAATCAACATTAACATGCATCATCAAAACACATATCACATTTCTAACCATTTTTCATCATCTTGTTACCTTATCGTGATTGTATCAATACTCAACCCGAGGGTTAAATACATACCTGTCCAAAATATCCATTTCATATCACTTACCAATACGCCTCTTTACATCTCGAGTTTTCCTCCATTTGAGTAGAACTTTACCCGTTGAACTCATCGGAATATAATTCGGATACTTGGATAACTTGCACATAAGTGCCACATATGCAATCAAGTAATCATGTAACCCGCCCATAAGCGAACTCGGACTCAACTCAACGAGCTCGGGCGTTCGCATCCATAATTGAACTCGGACTCAACTCAACGAGTTCGGATGCCTAGTTACATCTCACGAACTCAGACTCAACTCAACGAGTTCGGACATTCGCATCCATAAGTGAACTCGGACTCAACTCAACGAGTTCGGATGCTCAACCATCCTAGTGACATGTCACTTGTATCCTAATCTATTCCTAAGGTTCAAACGGGATTTTCTTCGAACACATATCCTTGCCGTCTTCTGTAGAATGCCGAAACCAAAACTCGGTAACAATTTGTATTTATCAAGTAGCTCACATAATTTACATTTTATTCGAAAATAACCACAAAGCATATATTTCATGATAAAAATCAGCATATCACATAATTGACATCAATAACTTAAAAATAACAATTATGCTACATTATTTACACATGAACTTACCTTGATACCAAAATACAAAGATTTTGCAATTTAGTCCACAATCTTTTCTTTTCCTCGATTGGGGTCGATTCCACGTCTTTCTTGATCTAAAATAACACGTTTAGCTTATTTAATACTCACATTATCAAATTAATCCTTAATTCAAATTTTGGCAAAATTACAATTTTACCCCTAAACTTTTGCATATTTACATTTTTGCCCCTAGGCTCGGGATTAAACTTTATTCCTTATTCTTATGTTTTATAACATGCTGATCACTTTTCTCTTCTATGGCAACATCAAATTCTCACTCTAACATGCCGATTAAGCCCTTTTACTCGTTTTTGCTTAAAATCGAGTAGTACAAGTTGTCTAACATAATTTAAAACTTCATATTCTATCATAAAACATCAAAGTACACAAATTTCACCTATGGGTATTTTTCCAAATATAAACCCTAGGTTAAATTATTACTAACATAAGCTTAATCGAGCTACCGGGATCTCAAAAACGTAAAAATCATTAAAAACGGGGCTTAGAATCACTTACTATGAAGCTTGAAAGTTGAAGAAACCCTAGCTATGGTGAGAGTGAAGTCTCAGCAGCAACTAAATGGGGAAGATGACTATTTTGTGTTATTTTTCCCATTTTATTTCATTTAATATCCAAATGACCAAAATGCCCTTAATACCTTTCTTTGAAAATTTTCATGTACAAGCCCATTTTTGTCCAAAATTTTAGAAATTGGTCAAATTTCTATTTAAGACCTCCTAATTAATATTTCAAAGCAATTTCATACTAAAAACTTCTAGAATGCAAGTTTTGCAACTTATTCGATTTAGTCCCTAACTTCAAATTAAGCATTTTATGCATAGAATTTCATCACAAAATTTTCACACAATCATGCAATCATATCATAAACCTCAAAATAATTATAAAATAATTATTTCTATCTCGGATTTGTGGTCACGAAACCACTATTCCGATTAGGCCCTAATTTGGGATATTACATGGACCTCCTTGCTAGCTATTAACGCCACCTCCCTACAGCTTATGTGGCGTCACTTAGCCACTCCTCCACAAGGCTTTTTGATGCTATTTTCCCCTAACTTTATTTAAAAGCCCAACTACTTGACCCTAATTCTTTTAACAATTAAACTATAATTTCATTTATCCCTAAGTTTGAATTAAAACCTACTATAATTATCACTGGGCCAGAAATATAAAACATAATTTTTATTAAAACCAAAAATAAAGAAAGTTTGGGATTTCGGGATTTTTGGGTTTCGAGATTTTTGGGGCATTACATTTATAAACTCTTAAATTTGGTTCTTAAATCTTATGTACACTAAAGGAATTAGAACCTTTACTGGCTTACCTGGTTCTTTATTTTCCCGACTCAAAATGTAATGCCCCGTACCCGAGACCGTTTCCGGAGTCGAACACGAGGTGTTAACAGGCTTAATTCATTGCTTAAATATCTCAAACAATTTAATTTTAGAAATTTCAGACAAGCTGGCTAACTGCATCACAGTCGCTTAAAAATTCATATCTCGAGTTCTGAAACTCAAAATCAAGATCCGTAAATTTTCCTTGAAACTAGACTCATATATCTACTTAATGATTTTTTTCTAGAATTTTTGGCTAGGCAAATTAGTACAGTTTATTACTTAAATTCTCCCCTGTTTCAGGGCTCGACTGCTCTGACCTCTATGTATTACGAATCAGATATCTCTCTGTACAGAATTTCAATGACTATGAAGTTTGTTTCTATTAAAACTAGACTCAATAAAAAATATGTACATATAAATTATGACTTCTAATTATTTTTATACAATTTATGGTGAATTTTCAAAATCAGAACAGGGGATCAAGAAATTGCTCTGGCCCTGTTTTACAAAAATTTAAACATCTCATAAAATATAACTCATATACCTGTTTCGTTTCTTCCATATGAAAATAGACTCATAATTCTTCAATTCCATATTTTATTCATCATCTAATTATATCTCTACTATTTTTAATGATTTTTCAAATTCATGTCACTACTGCTGTCTGAATCTATTTTATGGTAAATTTTACCTATTTCATGGTTTCCATGGATTAACTAGCAATTTGACATACGTAACACCAAATATGATCATAATTAGCCATTCCAATGGCTAATCATTAGCAAGCATTTTTATACTACTCAATAACCATATCATAAGACCATATATACAAAATGATTATAATGCTATACATGCCATACTCAAAATATACAAGCCATTATGCCAAGATGGTATACGGATAGTGTGAGCGTGCCTCCGACCGTTCCCGATTTCCGAGCTGGCTTGTCAACACTACAAGGAATGAAAAGGAGGGAGTAAGCATAAATGCTTAGTAAGTTCACATGCAAATAGCAAGTAACATAACCATATAAGCGAACATAAAACATCATTTGCATAATCATCACCAAGACATTCATATCATATTTTCATTTATCATCTTACCATATTGTTGTTATATCGATTTTTCAACCCGAGGGTTAAGTACATACCTGTTCAAAGTATCAATATCACAACACTTACCAATACATCCCTTTCATCTTGAGTATTCCTCCATTTGAGTAGAACTTTACCCGTTGAACACATCGGAATATAATTCGGATACATGGAAAGTTTGCACATAAGTGCCACATATGTAGCCAAGCTACTATGTAACCCGCCCATAAGCGAACTCGGACTCAACTCAACGAGCTCGGGCGTTCGCATCCATAAGTGAACTCGGACTCAACTCAACGAGCTCGGATGCCTAGTTACATCTCACGAACTCGGACTCAACTCAACGAGTTCGGACATTCGCATCCATAAGTGAACTCGGACTCAACTCAACGAGTTCAGATGCCCAAATATCTCAGTGACATGTCACTTGTATCCTAATCCATTCCTAAGGTTCAACGGGACCTTTTTCCCAATCATGTGTCTCAACCATCTTCTACGGAATACCGATACTGATACTCGGTAGTATTTCACATTTTCCAAGTATATCACATAATTTGACATATTATCAAACAATTATCACGAGTATAATATTTCATAATAATTATCATATCATTTAAATAATATAAAAACATTTAAAATAATAACTATGTTACCAACATTTACATATGAACTTACCTCGTATGCGAAAATGGCTACTTTTACCATTTCGTCCACAACTTGGTATTTTCCCCATTTTAGCCCGAATTTCAGTTTTCCTTGCTCTATCATTTAAAATATAGTCTAATTAGGACTCACATTATTCAAATTGACCCAATATCATAATTTAGAAAAATTACAATTTTGCCCCTAAGCTTTTACATATTTACACTTTTGCCCCAAAGCTCGTAAATTAAACTTCAGCCTATTTTCTTATGTTTTATGACATGCTGATCATTTTTACCTTCTATGGCAACATCAAATTCTCACTCTAACATGTACTTATGACTATTAGGTATTTTTACCGATTAAGCCCTTTTGCTCGTTTTCACTTAAAACCGAGTAGCACAAGTTGTCTAACATAATTTAAAACCTCATATTCTATCATAAAACACCAAAATACACAAATTTCACCTATGGATATTTTTCCAAATATGAACCCTAGGTTGAATTATTGCTAGCATAAGCTTAATCGAGCTATCGGGAGTCTAAAAACGTAAAGAACTTGAAAAACGGGGCTAGAATGGACTTACAATCGAGCTTGGAAGCTTGAAAAACCCTAGCCATGGTTTCTCCTTGCTATATTCGGCCATGGGGTTGAAGATGAGCAAAATTGGCTTTTAATTTTGTATTTTAATTCATTTTACCCCTAAATGACCAAAATGCCCTTACTACTAAACTTTCCAAAAATTCCATCCATGTCCAATTTTTGTCCATAAACTTAGAAATTGGTAAAATTTCTATTTAAGACCTCCTAATTAATATTTCAAAACAATTTCATACTAGAAACTTCTAGAATGCAAGTTTTGCAAATTATTCAATTTAGTCCCTAATTTCAATTTAAGCACTTTAGGCATAGGATTTCATCACGAAAATTTCACACAATCATGAAATCATATCATAAACATCAAAATAATTATAAAATAATTATTTCTATCTCGGATTTTGTGGTCACGAAACCACTATTCCGATTAGGCCCTAATTCGGGATATTACAACTCTCTCCCCCTTTAGGGATTTTCGTCCCCGAAAATCTTACCAGAAAAGTGGTCTTCACTTTTAATCTCATATTCGGTGCCAAAGAACTTTCACTTAGACTGTACCTCCAATACATCTCTTTAATTTCTCATATGATCTAAAAGCTTACAGTCTCAACTCTCAACTGTTCTTAAATTTTCAACCCTTCTCAGTTTCTCATGATATCATGACATAAAACCCGGATCTTAACTTGATTAATAGAGACCGGAATTTCAAGAAATCCAACAATCAAAGAGACCTGAATTTCCATGAATCTGATGAGTAGGAATTGATTCAATACAGATATGATTTATAGATCTCGCCAAACATTTAACAATAGAATACATCACATTTTCCTCTTTCTGCCATGGAAATACTTCTGATATGGCCTCAAGAATAATCCTTCTCATTTCCAACCCAATATCAACACTGACAAGGATAATTTTGATAGATCCCAATGCTCGGCTTTAACCCCTTTAACAACTCCGATTTTATGTAACATCGAATGCTCTAAACTATCACATTACCTCACTGTCTTGAAATACATCACAATTCATACAACAAAGATATTATCGAAAGTCGAAGTCTTTACTCCATGTAGACTAGTCTAGTTCGGACGCTTGGTTACCAATATTCTCATCTATCCGAACTTTGTCAACATGTAAAAAACTTTTCAGCTGTCACAAAATGAAAACCTTATCATTCGTAGTGACTTTAACTAATATCAAACTTTTTCTAATAAATATACACTTCTCGTTCAGACTATTTACTCTTTTATCCGTATAAAATGAAATTCTATTATCGATTTGGGAAAAAAATCTCAAATAATTGTCGCATGAAATCTTTCAAATAGATAATTCACCATACCGATCAAACTCGCGCTTTTATCACTTATGCCTTTACTGATGTCAAATCCTTACACAAAAATTAGAAAAAAAACCCCAATACTAAAATCACCACATTACCAAGATCAAATTAGAAGTATAGTCATATTTGACATGATTATCACAAGCTGAAGAACGCACTTCAAACACGAGTTATAATTGACAAATTATGGAACAAAGATAACAAGAAAACCGAATAAAGAAATCCAAAATAGAGAAATCCAGAATAAAGAAATCCAAAATAAAGAAACCCAAGATACGATACTATGCTGGAGAATTGAAAACCAAGCCAGAGAATCGAAAACCAAACTCATAGAGAAAATACGGAATACCCCGATAATTCTGTAAAGAAAGAAAGTCCAAAAGAAAACATCATTTAATCCCACTGGAATCAAATATAACAAGAACAATATATCTTCCCATACATATAAATATATATATCAGATGAAGCATCAAGTAGAAGAAACGGAATCATAATATCATATGTATTCTCTCATCAATTCTTATCAGACGAAATGAAATAGAATACCTGATGAAATAGAGCAATATAAATTATAAACCAGTCAGACTACCAATGCTTTCATCCAACACCAGGATTAAAAGACATTCCCATATAACAAGAATTTCTTCAGAAGATCAATAGCCATAGAAATATTTTTGAGAACGGGTAAACACATAGAACATCTCAAAAGAGACTGCTAAATCTGTCCAATCATAACTATCACACTCAGATAGTTCACATTTCAAATATCATTTCCCCAACTAGTTCTCACACACAAATTTCATATTAAACCATTCACTAAAGAAGGCCAGTTCTGAATAAATTTCGATTTACACTTTTCTCGACCTTGCACCTGAGTAATTCGGTTTACCAAGGAGAATTCCTTTTCTAACTGGAATAGTGCATAATTCCAATAATCTTTACGTCAATCCGATACTTTCATCGGCTCGACTTTACTTATTAGCTCATTTTCAATCTCTCGATCATACTTATAATTATTCTATTATCGAACTCTTTGGGTTCTCAACCGGAAACTTATTCAATACAAATCTCATGAAATTCCATTATAAGTACCATTTCGATAAGGGGGAGGGGTTGTAGGACCTCTGACTCGACTTTCTTATACATACACATATGACACAACTTCCATCATCATAGCAACATCATCAAAATCATGCCATTCATTCATGTTGGCTTACACCAATTTTCCTATTGTCCCATTTAGACAATATACTTATGCATACATTCTATGTTTTCTAGATAGCTTTACTTATCCATTCATTTAATTAAATTAAGTCATGCTCATGACATCATATAAGGCCAAACAAACATAGATATTTGCACCACAATCATAACTTTCAATTCGTGCATCATCAAGTACATATCATTACAATCATATAATTCAGTCCAACAATTTAACATAGATAAGTTCATTTCATTATAATCCTTTATCTTATAAAAATTATATATCATTAGCATTCATCAACATTCGACGTCCAAATCAAAACAAGGACATTTTCATTCGTATCATAATATTATGACTTTTATTCATACCTCTACTACTTTCTATTTATTCCGTTCATCTTATCAAGTAAGCCATATACACTACATCATATGATCATTAAGCAAATATGAATATTTATCACATATGTATCATAAACCTTTATTCATACTTTTCTGAACCGAGACTTATCATAATCATAATTTTACTCAAATACCTTCACATAACATTGAACATGGTCAGCGCAGCTCGGTTGGAGAGTACCCTGTCTAAATAAGACGGTACTTATACGCGTCGGAAGACATCACACTATCACAGATCAGTGGCATGTATAGCTAAACTTTTACACATGCTAGGTTAGTCCGAGAACCGACTAAACCTGGTCTGATACCACCAAATGTAATGCCCCGTACCCGAGACCGTTTTCGGAGTCGAACACGAGGTGTTAACAGGCTTAATTCATTGCTTAAACATCTCAAACAATTTAATTTTAGAAATTTCAGACAAGCTGGCTAACTGCATCACAGTCGCTTAAAAATTCATATCTCGAGTTCTGAAACTCAAAATCAAGATCCGTAAATTTTCCCTGAAACTAGACTCATATATATATTTAATAATTTTTTTCTAGAATTTTTGGCTAGGCAAATTAGTACAGTTTATTAGTTAAACTCTCCCCTGTTTCAGGGCTCGACTGCTCTGACCTCTATGTATTACGAATCAGATATCTCTCTGTACAGAATTTCAATGACTATGAAGTTTGTTTCTATTAAAACTAGACTTAATAAAAAATCTGTGCATATAAATTATGACTTCTAATTATTTTTATACAATTTATGGTGAATTTCCAAAATTAGAACAGGGGATCCAGAAATCGCTCTGGCCCTGTTTTACAAAAATTTAAACATCTCATAAAATATAACTCATATACCTGTTTCGTTTCTTCCATATGAAAATAGACTCATAATTATTCAATTCCATATTTTATTCATCAACTAATTATATCTCTATTATTTTTAATGATTTTTCAAATTCATGTCACTACTGCTGTCTGAATCTATTTTATGGTAAATTTTACCAATTTCATGGTTTCCATGGATTAACTAGCAATTTGACATACGTAACACCAAATATGATCATAATTAGCCATTCCAATGGCTAATCATTAGCAAGCATTTTTATACTACTCAATAACCATATCATAAGACCATATATACAAAATGATTATAATGCAATACATGCCATACTCAAAATATACAAGCCATTATGCCAAGATGGTATACGGATAGTGTGAGCGTGCCTCCGACCGTTCCCGATTTCCGAGCTGGCTTGTCAACACTACAAGGAATGAAAAGGAGGGAGTAAGCATAAATGTTTAGTAAGTTCACATGCAAATAGCAAGTAACATAACCATATAAGCGAACATAAAACATCATTTGCATAATCATCACCAAGACATTCATATCATATTTTCATTTATCATCTTACCATATTGTTGTTATATCGATTTTTCAACCCGAGGGTTAAGTACATACCTGTTCAAAGTATCCATTTCACAACACTTACCAATACATCCCTTTCATCTTGAGTATTCCTCCATTTGAGTAGAACTTTACCCGTTGAACACATCGAATATAATTCGGATACATGGAAAGTTTGCACATAAGTGCCACATATGTAGCCAAGCTACTATGTAACCCGCCCATAAGCGAACTCGGACTCAACTCAACGAGCTCGGGCGTTCGCATCCATAAGTGAACTCGGACTCAACTCAACGAGCTCGGATGCCTAGTTACATCTCACGAACTCGGACTCAACTCAACGAGTTCGGACATTCGCATCCATAAGTGAACTCGAACTCAACTCAACGAGTTCAGATGCCCAAATATCTCAGTGACATGTCACTTGTATCCTAATCCATTCCTAAGGTTCAACGGGACCTTTTTCCCAATCATGTGTCTCAACCATCTTCTACGGAATACCGATACTGATACTCGGTAGTATTTCACATTTTCCAAGTATATCACATAATTTGACATATTATCAAACAATTATCACGAGTATAATATTTCATAATAATTATCATATCATTTAAATAATATAAAAACATTTAAAATAATAACTATGTTACCAACATTTACATATGAACTTACCTCGTGTATGCGAAAATGGCTACTTTTACCATTTCGTCCACAACTTGGTATTTTCCCCATTTTAGCCCGAATTTCAGTTTTCCTTGCTCTATCATTTAAAATATAGTCTAATTAGGACTCACATTATTCAAATTGACCCAATATCATAATTTAGAAAAATTACAATTTTGCCCCTAAACTTTTACATATTTACACTTTTGCCCCAAAGCTCGTAAATTAAACTTCAGCCTATTTTCTTATGTTTTATGACATGCTGATCATTTTTCCCTTCTATGGCAACATCAAATTCTCACTCTAACATGTACTTATGACTATTAGGTATTTTTATCGATTAAGCCCTTTTGCTCGTTTTCACTTAAAACCGAGTAGCACAAGTTGTCTAACATAATTTAAAACCTCATATTATATCATAAAACACCAAAATACACAAATTTTACCTATGGGTATTTTTCCAAATATGAACCCTAGGTTGAATTATTGCTAGCATAAGCTTAATCGAAAGCTACTGGAGTCCAAAAACGTAAAGAACTTGAAAAACGGGGGCTAGAATGGACTTAAAATCGAGCTTGGAAGCTTGAAAACCCTAGCCATGGTTTCTCCTTGCTATATTCGGCCATGGGGTTGAAGATGAGCAAAATTGGCTTTTAATTTTGTATTTTAATTCATTTTACCCCTAAATGACCAAAATGCCCTTACTACTAAACTTTCCAAAAATTCCATCCATGTCCAATTTTTGTCCATAAACTTAGAAATTGGTAAAATTTCTATTTAAGACCTCCTAATTAATATTTCAAAACAATTTCATACTAGAAACTTCTAGAATGCAAGTTTTGCAAATTATTCGATTTAGTCCCTAATTTCAATTTAAGCACTTTAGGCATAGGATTTCATCACGAAAATTTCACACAATCATGAAATCATATCATAAACATCAAAATAATTATAAAATAATTATTTCTATCTCAGATTTTGTGGTCACGAAACCACTATTCTGATTAGGCACTAATTCGGGATATTACACAAAACTCATGATCACTGCTCCATATAGAGCTTCTCGTAATCATCCTATCTTCGATGTAATGAAGAAGATGAATAATGGAGGAAATTGAAATAGAATGGAATTGAATCCTACCCCGGGAAATCATTTCCTGCTATTTATAGCCTTTCATGTATGGTCTTCCATCGAATAATAGCCATTCATCCATAATCATCCTGTCTCGCACTAAGAGACCGACTGGTTCTAATCCAATTGAACCAAGTTTGGTTTTCAATGATATTTCATTTTGTTCCTAACAGTTCTTGGTTTTTCAATAATTATCTCTAGTTTGCAATCTCTTTCAATTTAACCCCTAAATGTTTTAAATTTTTGGGTTTAAAAGAATCCAGGTGTGACATGAGTCATTTTTTTTTTGGAATTTTCTACCTCTATTGGACCACGTAAACCTATTGAATCATTTATCAAACATCACAATTTCTTTTTTCTTCATCCACATAATCACTTGATTCACTCTCATCAATTATTGTGGATTTGAGATCTATTCCATCCTTTTTCTTCTCGAGTTTTTTTTCTTCATTCCCAGCTTTGAGTCTCATTCCATGGTGAGAAAAGAACCAAATAGCTCATCAAGAGAAAGAGTCTCCAAGTTCTTTGCTTCTTCTATTGCGATCACTTTGGCTTCCCATAATTTTCGTAGGCTTCTAAGCATCTTTTTCAGCACCTCTGCATTTGGATATGTCTTACCATAAGACCTTAGACAATTGATGGTGATGGTGAAACGATCAGTGATCATCTTGATATCTTCTTTCAGTTTCATATTGAAGGTTTCATAATTGAGAGTGAGAATTCCAATTTTAGATTTCTTCACTTGACTTGTTCTTTCATGAGTGACCTCTAAATTGTCCCAAATTTCCTTGGCACTTGTGCATGACAACACTCTATTATACTCGTCTGAACCAAGTAAACAAAATAAAGTGCGTATTATCTTGGCATTAAGTTGAATACTTCTCCTATCTTCATCGTTTTATTCCTTCATACTCTTTGGAACTAAAAGTTCTCCTTCTTGTTTGAGTGGAATTGAAGGACCATCCATGATGATGTCCCATATGACAAGATCATTTTCTTGGATGAACAATATCATCCTTGTCTTCCAATAAGAATAGTTGGCACCATTGAAGTAATGAGGCTTGGAGATAAACTGGGACTCGTCAAGAAAAATTGATCCGAAAGTAGGCGTTATTGTTTGAATTGAGTTGTTGATAGTTGAGCTTCCTCAAGGATCTCTTCTTTGGTTGTTAAATAGTCTAAAAGAAGCTAGCTTTGATACCAATTATTAGCTCGATTAATCAACTTGAAATTGCCAATAAGGGGTGAATTGGCTTTTTAAATATTTTTGGTTGCTAAGAAAATATATAGAGACAATGAACACAATGATATATAGTGGTTTGGCTGCAATTGCTACTCCACTACCTTAACTTTCAACAACTAAGGATTTTTCCAAATTGTAATAGCTCGATTTAGACCTTAGTCAGAACAGTGGTTTCGAGACCACAAATGTAAGTCAAAAAATTATTTTTAATATTATTTTCCGTGTTTACAACATGATATATGATATGTGTGAAAAATTTATATGAAAATTTTACCATTTGTGTTCAATTTTATAAAAAGGACCTAATCACAGAATTTGTAAAAGTGGCTTGCTATTTGATAAAGTGTCAAATTGCTATTCTTATTAAGTGTGTGGTCCTTATGTTGTTATTATACCATGTGGTTAATGGATGGACAAAAATGGGCTTATATTAGTGGGTTTTTAATGTTTTAATGATGGTTATTTTGGTGATTGTTAAATATGTGTTAATCAAAGAAGAACAAAAGCCATAATATTCACTATTCTTTGTTCATCAACTGAAAATAGAATAAAAAGGAAAGAAAAAAAGCTATTTAGGGTTCGGCAAGCACAAGCATCAATTAGGTATGTGTTTTTTATTCGTTTTTGATAATTTTTATGTTTTTGTGATTGTTGTATCTTGCTCTAGCTAACTCATGCTTGAATTTCTGAATTTGATGATGATTCTGAGATATGCCATTGATGAATCCATGAGTTTTGTGTTGTTAAATGGTGTATTATGAAAGCTTGGGGATTGATGAACATGTTTTCTATAGTGATTTTTGATGAAATTGACTATTAGGGATTTATTTGTGAAATGTGCTAATTGTGGGATTAATATGTGAAATAAATGAAATATATGGGCTTATATGAGTTAATGGAAAATTCAACTAAGCATGTGTATATAGAAATTTTGCATATTTTGTGAATTTTGTGATTAAAGACTAAAGTGTTAAAATGTGAAAATATGAGGGCTAATTTGTAAAATGCCCTAAATAATATGTATATGGATTGAATTGAATAAATTTGTGAATAAATGAGTTAAATTTGAATTTATTTAGATCAAGAACAAAAGAAAATGAAATTAGATCGAGGGAAGTCAAAAATGATTGAGCAGTTGATTTCGTCTGTTCGAATCCGTACGACGTAAGCCTATATACAAATAAATGTGTTGAATTGAATTATTATTTTGTATATGCTAATGAATTGCGATGAATGGCTATAGAGCTGAATATGTGAAATCCAAGAAAGTTTTGATAATGTGACGATGTTCGAAAAGCCCCATACGAACCATAGAAATAGTTAGGATATATATGTCATGACATAGTATTCCGATATGAGATTTCATGTAAGACCACATTTGGGACTTTGGCATCGATTTGAGATTTACGTGTAAAACCATGTCTGGGACATCGACATCGTATATGATTTCGTGTAAGACCCTATCTGGGACAGTGGCATCGATAATTGATTACATGTAAGACCACGTCTGGGACGTTGGCATTATACAAGCTTTTCGAGCTATTCGAGTATCCTTATTGATTTCGAATGGTTCAACAGGCATCCCGAGAAATGAATAACTATGTGAATGTATATCCACTTCAGGTACGTATGAACTGTATATGGAATTTGGCAATGAAAGGTGAGTATGAATATGATCTTTTGATATATGAGCTATAAGGAAATGTGATGTACTTATAAGTAAGTGATTATGAACAACTGAGCTAAATGTGAATTATGAACTTGCTATTGTGTTATGCCATGATTCATATGAATGGATTGGTTTATAATTGTGATATGTGATAAGTTTATTTGTATATGGCTTACAAAGCTTTTAAAGCTTACTTTGTGTGTTCTTTCCATGTTTTATAGATCATCAAAGCTAGCTCGGACATCGAGGATCATCAGGAACCATCATCACACTATCGACTACTTGTTAGTACTTTTGAGGCCTTTGTATATATATGGTATATGGCATGTATAGGCTAGTGTTATTTTGATGTATTTTGAACTATGATATTAGCCATGAGATTTGGCTTATGAATGTTAGCATGTGTTGCCATGAAAGTTAGTGTAAATTGTGTTTGGAAAATGTTATATATATATGATACATATGATGCCTTATATGTTGGCTTATTTGGTGTGATTATGTGTTGGTTATCTTGGTTAGTTGTTAATTAATGTGTTAATGCATTTGGAATTAGATAAATTGTGCTAGTTTTGGTTTGATGAATTGGCATGTTTTGGTGGGTTAAAGACGTATTGAAATGATGCTATTTTGGTTGCTATGTGTGCTTGAGATTAGGCTGGCAAATTGGCTTTGCAAATGGCCTATTTTTGTCCACACGGGTAGAGACATGGATGTGTGTCTTAGCCGTGTATGACACACTGTCATATTACATGGCCATGTGTTCCCTAAGGTAGTCCTACAATTTAAAGTTAGTCTCAAGCACGGCCTAGACACACGGGCGTGTCTGGTGGTCGTGTGAGGCACACAGCCTTAGCACATGGGTGTGTGTGGCCATTTCGAAGGGTACACGGGCTAGACATACGGGCGTGTGGTTAGCCATGTGACCCAAGTCAGTTTTGACCATGGGCAAGGCACACGGACATGTCTCCGGCCGTGTGGTACAAGTCAGTATGTATGCCCTGTTTTAGCGCGGCCTATGACACGGGCGTGTTTGATAACCGTGTGAGTCACTCGACCTGTTCGCACGGGCGTGTGACTTGTGATTGCATAATTTTTCTAAGTATCCAGAAGCTTTTATATGTGATTGGTTTAGTCCCGAACCACTCTTATACATGTTTTAAGGTTTTGTGTTACCGTGTAAGGGACAATGTGAATGTTTGTGTACAGTTTACGATAATGATTGCATAAATGTATGTGATTGATGTGTAATATCCGGTAATGCCTTGTAACCCTATTCTGGCGACGAATACGGGTTAGAGGTGTTAAATTTTATTAGTATTAGAGCTATTGTTTAGTCAATTCTAAGACTAACGTAGTGTAAGAGAGTCTAGCTATACCTGCCATGTATATAAACTGCGATAGTTTGATGATTCCTGACAGTTAAAAATGTGTTTTTATATAGCATTCCAATCGAGCCGTAGCTGATGATGTTGAAAGTAATGCACCCGCTCCTGCTTAAGGGGTAGTGCAATCTGATTCTAGACTTCTTTCGAGTAGCCACGAGGGAGAGGCTAAGCAAGCCTTTTATCAAATGATGAATGATTGGTTCACTCAGTATATTAGAACCAATCAAGCTATGCCATAACCTTCACCTTCGCCTAATCCTTCACAAGTCCCTGTCATGCCACAACCTGTGAATCTGATTCAGTCGAGTAAGCCTCCGGTTGATTAAATTAGAAAATATGGGGATGAAGAGTTTCGTGCTACCACTAATAATGATACCGAAAGAGCTGAGTTTTGGCTCGAGAATACGATACGAGTGTTTGATGAACTGTCATGTACTCTTGATGAATGTCCTAAATGTGCTGTATCACTCTTGAGAGATACGACGTACCATTGGTGGAAAACGTTGATATCTATGGTTCCAAAAGAACGAGTCAATTGAGAGTTCTTTCAGACTGATTTTAGAAAGAAGTACATCAGTCAGAGATTTATAGATTAGAAACGCAAAGAGTTTCTTGAGCTGAAACAGGGCCATATGTTTGTTACAGAATGTGAGTGAGAATTTGTGAGATTGAGCCAGTATGCACAAGAATGTGTCTCAACCGAAGCAATAATGTGTAAAAGGATTGAAGATGGATTAAATGAAGATATCCGCTTGTTAGTTGGGATTCTGGAGATAAAAGAGATGGTGGTGCTTCTTGAACGATGCGTGTAAAGCTGAAGAATTGAGTAAAAGAGAAAAGAAAAGCTAACTTAGAAGTTAGAGAGGTACGAAAAAGATCATCGAGTATGTCATTTCAATCCGTATCAAAGAAATTCTGAGATGATTTTAGCTGTTCAAAGGCTACTGCGGGTTATTCTAAACGTGATGGAGATAGACCACCTGTGAGTTTGAAAGCTACCTTAGTAGCTAGTGTTGGTAATATTAGATTTAATCAACTTGAGTGCAAGCATTGTGGTAAACAACATCCCAGAAATTATAGATTAAATGATCGAGCTTGTTTCAAATGTGGATCATTGGATCACTTTATTCGTGAATGTCCTGAATTAGCCAAGCAAGATACAGTGCAAAATACGAGGCCGAGTAACACTGTAACTAGAGGTAGACCACCTAGAAACACGAGTAATGTGAGTGGTAGCCAGAGAATGAATAAAGACACAGCTGGGAGATCTGAAACTCAAGCACTTGCCACGGCTTATACTATTCGCACTCGCGAAGAAGCTTCGTCTCCTAATGTTATTACTGGTACTTTCACCTTTTATGATACTAGTGTTGTTGCATTAATTGATCCTGGATCTATTCATTCGTATATATGTATGACTTTAGTATCCAGTAAGAATTTGCCTGTAGATTCTACTGAAATTGTGATTAGAGTATCGAACCCTTTAGGCAAGTGTGTTCTAGTAGATAAAATATGTAAGAACTGTCCATTGATGATTCGAGATTTTTGTTTTTTGGCCGATCTGTTGTTGTTTCCATTCGACAAATTTGATATAATTCTAGGTATGGATTGGTTGACATTACATAATGCTATTGTGAATTGTAAACGAAAAACTATTAAATTGACAAGTCAGAATGATGAGATAATCCGAATTGAATCTAGTGATTTGAATGGGATACCAGCTGTGATATCTTCGATGAAAGCTCTGAATTATGTGGAAAAAGGATGTGAAGATTATTTCGCGTATGTGATTGATACAAAAGTGACAGAAAGAAAAATAGAATCAGTGCCTGTTGTTTGTGAGTTTCCTAACGTGTTTCCTAAAGAACTTTCGAGATTACCTCTGATACGAGAAGTTGAGTTTGGTATTGAGTTAGTGCTGGGGACTACTTCGATATCAATAGCTCCATACAGAATGTCCCCGACAGAATTGTTGAAATCTTAGTTGCAATAGTTGATCGATAGAAGATTTGCACGACCGAGCTTTTCTCCCTGGGGTGCTCCTATTTTGTTTGTGAAAAAGAAAGATGGGACGATGAGACTGTGCATTGATTATCGTCAGTTAAATAAATTGACTATTAAGAACAAGTATCCTCTACCGTAAATTGATGATTTGTTCGATCAGTTGAAAGGTGTTTCTGTATATTCAAAGATAAATCTGAGATTGGGATACTATCAGTTGCGAGTAAAAGACTCAGAAATTCCAAAAACTACTTTCCGAACTAGGTACGGGCATTATGAGTTTTTAGTTATGCCTTTCGGATTAACGAATGCTCCTGCTATTTTTATGGATTTAATGAACAGAATTTTCAGACCGTATTTAGATTGATTTGTTGTCGTATTCATTGATAACATTTTGATTTATTCGCGTGATGAAATTGAACATGCCGAGCATTTGAGAATAGTGTTACAGACTTTACTTGATAAGCAGTTATATGCGAAGTTCAGTAAATTTGAATTCTGGTAGCACGAAGTCTGTTTTCTGGGATATATTGTGTTAGCATCTAGTATACGAGTTGATTCGAGCAAAATTTTCACAATTTTGGATTGGAAGCCTCCAAGAAATGTTTTTGAAGTCTGCAATTTTTTAGGACTGGCTAGTTATTACAGACGGTTTGTAAAAGGGTTTTCGATGATTACAAATCCATTGACAAGATTGTCACAGAACGATCTAAAGTTCGAGTGGTCAGATAAATGTCAGAAAAGTTTTGATAAGTTGAAAGCCATATTAACTGAAGCTCCAGGTTTGGTACAACTAGAATTCGATAAAGAATTTGTGATATATAGTGATGCTTCGTTGAACGGTTTGGTCTGCGTTTTGATTCAGGAAGGCAAAGTTATAGCCTATGCCTCGAGACAATTAAAGCCGCATGAAAAGAATTATCCGACACACGACCTTGAATTAGCTGCAATTATGTTCGCTTTGAATATTTGGCATCACTATCTATTTGGTGAGAAATGTCACGTGTTTACCTATCATAAAAACCTAAAATATCTGATGACTCAGAAAGATTTGAATCATCGACAGAGAAGATGGCTAAAACTGTTAAAAGACTACGAGCTAGTTATTGATTACCATCCGAGAAAAGCAAATGTTGTTGCTAATGCTTTGAGTCGTAAATCACTGTTTGTGCTACATGCAATAAATGCTCATTTAGTTCTATCTAATGATGGCTCAGTTTTAGCCGAATTGAAAGCGAGACCATTGTTTTCACAATAGATTATTGATGCTCAGAAAGTTGATAATGAGATAATAGAAAAACGAGCTCAGTGTGATTTGAATTCTAATTCTGAATTTCAAGTTAGTACAGACGATTGTTTGAAATTCCAAGGTCAGATTTGTGTTTCGAGAAATCCAGAGTTGATTCAGATGATTTTGAACGAAGCTCATAACTGTCTTTTATCTGTTCATCCGGGAAGTACAAAAATTTATAATAACTTGAAACGGCTATACTGGTGGCCTGGAATTAAAAGAGATATATCTGACTCTGTTTCAAAATGTTTGATCTCTCAGCAAGTTAAAGCTGAACATCAGGTGTCATTTGGTTTGTTACAATCGATTATGATTCCCGAGTGGAAATGGGATAGAGTGACGATGGATTTTGTTTCGGGTTTACCCCTATCTCTGAAAAAGAAGGATGAAATTTAGTTTATAGTTGATAGATTGACAAAATCAGCTCATTTCGTTTCTGTTCGAACAGATTACTCCCTTGATAAGTTAGCTGAATTATACATTTCTGAAATTGTGAGATTGCATGGGGTGCCACTGTCTATTATGTTAGATAGAGATCCGAGATTCACTTCGAGGTTTTGGAAGAAACTGCAAGATGCTTTAGGTATGAAATTATATTTCAGTACTTCTTTTCACCTGTAGACGGATGGTCAATCCGAGCGGATTATTCAAATACTCGAGGATATGTTGAGATGTTGCATTCTTGAGTTTGAAGGTTCTGGGAATAGTTTTGCCATTGATTGAATTCGCGTATAATAATAGTTTTCAATTAAGCATTAAAATGGCACCGTATGAAGCTTTATACGGTCGTAAATGCTAAACACCATTATACTAGTCTATGCTTAGTGAGAATAAGATTCACGGGGTTGACTTGATTAAAGAAACTGAACAGAAAATCAAAGCGATTCGTGAAAGTTTGAAAGCAGTGTCAGATCGTCAGAAATCATATGTAGACTTGAAATGAAAAGATATTGAGTTTGAAATCGGGGATAAAATGTTTTTGAAAGTATCTCCGTGGAAGAAAATACTTCGATTCGCCAAAAAAGGCAAATTGAGTTCGAGGTTCATTGGACCGTTTGAGATTGTTGAGCGTATCGGGCCAATTGCATATAGATTGTTATTTCCATCTAAGCTAGAAAAGATCCATAATGTGTTTCACGTATCGATGCTTCAACGATACAGATCTGATCCCTCGCATGTGGTTTCTCTGTCAGAAATAGAAATTCGGTCCGATATGACATATGAAGAAGAACCGATTCGTATTTTGGCTCGCGAGGTTAAAGAACTATGAAATAAGAAAATTTCTTTAGTGAAAGTAAAAATTTCTTTAGTGAAAGTGTTATGGCATAAACACGGGATCAAAGAAGCTTCGTGGGAACCCGAAGATGCTATGAGACAGCAATATCTGAATCTGTTCAACGGTATGATTTTCGGGGACAAAAATCCCTAAGAGGGGAGAGTTGTAATAGCCAGTTTAAACCTTAGTTAGAATAGTGGTTTCGGAACCACAAATTCGAGTTAGAAAAGTCTTTTTAATATTATTTTCTTTGTTTGCAGCATGATATATGATATGTGTGAAAATTTCGTATGAAAATTTTACAGTTTGTGTGTTCGATTTGATAAAAAGGACCTAATTGCAGAACTTGTAAAAGTGGCTTGCTATTTGTTAAAGTGCTGAATTGCTATGCCTTATTCAGTGTGAGGTCCTTATGTTGTTATTAAACCATGTGGTTAATGGATGGACTAAAATGGGCTTATATTAGTGGGTTTTTAATGTTTTAATGATGGTTCATCTGGTAATTGTTAAATATGTGTTAATTAAAGAAAAAAAAGCCATAATATTCATTATTCTTTGTTCATCAACCGAAAATAGAAGAAAAAGAAAAGAAAAAGAGCTATTTAGGGTTCAGCAAGCTCAAGCATCAATTAGGTTTGTGTTTTTGATCTGTTTTTTATGATTTCTATATTTTTGTGATTGTTGCATCTTTCTTTAGCTAACCCATGCTTGAATTTCTGAATTTGGTGATGATTTTGAGATGTGCCATGGATGAATCCATGAGTTTTGCATTGTTAAATGGTGTATTATGAAAGCTTGGGGATTGATGAACATGTTTTGTATAGTGATTTTTGATGAAATTGACTATTGGGGATTTATTTGTGAAATGTGCTAAAAGTGGAATTAATATGTGAAATAAATGAAATATATGGGCTTATATGAGTTAAGGGAAAATTTAGCTAAGCATGTGTACATGAAAATTTTGTATATTTTGTGATTTTTGTGATTAAGGACTAAAGTGTTAAAATGTGAAAATATGAGGGCTAATTTGGAAAATGCCCTAAATAATATGTATATGGATTGAATTGAATAATTTGGTGAATAAATGAGTTAAATTTGAATTTATTTAGATTAAGAAAAAAAGAAAACGAAATTAGATAGAGGAAAGTCGAAAATGATCGAGTAGTCGATTTTGTCCATTCGAATCCGTACGAGGTAAGCCTATATACAAATAAATGTGTTGAATTGAATTATTATTATGTATATGTTAATGAATTGTGATGAATGACTATTGGAGCTGAGTATGTGAAAGCTGAGAAAGTTCCAATAATGTGACAAAGTTCGAAAAGCCCCGTACAAACCATAGAAATAGTTAGGATATATATGTCATGACATAGGATTTCGATATGAGATTTCTAAGATCACATCTGGAACATTGGCATCGATTTGAGATTTACGTGTAAGACCATGTCTGGGACATCGGCATCGTATAAGATTTTGTGTAAGACCCTGTCTAGGACAGAGGCATCAATATTTGATTACATGTAAGACCACGTCTAGGATGTTGGCATTGTACGAGCTTTTCGAGCTATCCGAGTGTCCTTATTGATTTCAAACGGTTCAATAGGCATCTCAAGAAATGAATAACTATGTGAATGTATATCCGATTTAGGTACGTATGAACTGTATATGGAATTTGGCAATGAAAAATGAGTATGAATATGATCTTTTGATATATGAGCTACATGGAAATGTGATCTACTTATAACTAAGTGATTATGAACAATTGAGCTAAATGAGAATTATGAACTTGCTATTGTGTTATGCCATGGTTCATATGAATGAACTGGTTTATAATTGTGATATCTGATAAGTTTATTTGTATATAGCTTACTAAGCTTTTAAAGCTTACTTTGTGTGTTCTTTCCATGTTTTATAGATCATCAAAGCTAACTCAGACATTGAGGATCATCGGGAACCATCATCACACTATCGACTACTTGTTGGTTGTAATATCCTGATTTTGGGCCTAGTCGAAATAGTGGTTCTTTGACCACAAAATCCGAGATAGAAATAATTATTTTATAATTATTTTGATGTTTATGATATGATTGCATGATTGTGTGAAAATTTCGTGATGAAATCTTATGCCTAAAGTGCTTAAATTGAAATTAGGGACTAAATCGAATAAGTTGCAAAACTTGCACTCTAGAAGTTTTTAGTATGAAATTACTTTGGAATATTAATTAGGAGGTCTTAAATAGCAATTTTACCAATTTCTAAGTTTATGGACAAAAATTGGACATGGATGGAATTTTTGGAAAGTTTAGTAGTAAGGGCATTTTGGTTATTTAGGGGTAAAATGAATTAAAATACAAAATTAAAAGCCAATTTTTCTCATGTTCAACCCCATGGCCGAATATAGCAATGAGAAACCATGGCTAGGGTTTTTCAAGCTTCCAAGCTCGATTGTAAGTCCATTCTAGCCCCGTTTTTCAAGTTCTTTATGTTTTTGAGTCCCTAGAGTTCGATTTAGCTTATGCTAGCAATAATTTAACCTAGGGTTTATATTTGGAAAAATACCCATAGGTGAAATTTGTGTATTTTGGTGTTTTATAATAGAATATGAGGTTTTAAATTATGTTAGACAACTTGTGCTACTCGGTTTTAAGTGAAAACGAGCAAAAGGGCTTAATCGGTAAAAATACCTAATAGTCATAAGTACATGTTAGAGTGAGAATTTGATGTTTCCATAGAAGGGAAAAATGATCAGTATGTCATAAAACATAAGAAAATAGGCTGAAGTTTAATTTACGAGCTTTGGGGCAAAAGTGTAAATATGCAAAAGTTTAGGGGCAAAATTGTAATTTTTCCAAAATATGATTTTGGGTCAATTTGAATAATGTGAGTTCTAATTAGACTATATTTTAAATGATAGAGCAATGAAAACTGAAATTCGGGCTAAAATGGGGAAAATACCAAGTTGTGGACGAAATGGTAAAAGTAGCCATTTTTTCATACTAGGTAAGTTCATATGTAAATGTTGGTAACATAGTTATTATTTTAAATGTTTTTGATGTTATTTAAATGATATGATAATTATTATGAAATATTATACTCGTGATAATTGTTTGATAATATGTTAAATTATGTGATATACTTGGAAAATGTGAAATACTACCGAGTATCGGTATCGGTATTCCGTAGAAGATGGTTGAGACACATGATTGGGAAAAAGGTCCCGTTGAACCTTAGGAATGGATTAGGATACAAGTGACATGTCACTGGGATATTTGAGCATCCGAACTCGTTGAGTTGAGTCCGAGTTCACTTACGGATGCGAATGTCCGAACTCGTTGAGTTGAGTCCGAGTTCATGAAATGTAACTAGACATCCGAGCTTGTTGAGTTGAATCTGAGTTCACTTATGGATGCGAATGTCCGAACTCGTTGAGTTGAGTCCGAGTTCGTGAAATGTAACTAGGCATCCGAGCTCGTTGAGTTGAGTCCGAGTTCACTTATGGATGCGAACGCCCGAGCTCATTGAGTTGAGTCCGAGTTCGCTTATGGGCGGGTTACATAGTAGCTTGACTACATATGTGGCACTTATGTGCAAACTTTCCATGTATCCGAATTATATTCCGATGTGTTCAACGGGTAAAGTTCTACTCAAATGGAGGAATACTCAAGATGAAAGGGACGTATTGGTAAGTGTTGTGAAATGGATACTTTGAATAGGCATGTACTTAACCCTCGGGTTGAAAAATCGATATAACAACAATATGTTAAGATGATAAATGAAAATATGATATGAATGTCTTGGTGATGATTATGCAAATGATGTTTTATGTTTGCTTATATGGTTATGTTACTTGCTATTTGCATGTGAACTTACTAAGCATTTATGCTTACTCCTCCTTTTCATTCATTGTAGTGTTGACAAGCCACTTTCTCGAAAATCGGGAACGGTCGGAGGCACGCTCACACTATCCGTATACCATCTTGGCATAATGGCTTGTATATTTTGAGTATGGCATGTATAGCATTATAATCATTTTGTATATATGGTATTATGATATGGTTATTGAGTAGTATAAAAATGCTTGGTAATGATTAGCCATTGGAATGGCTAATTATGATCATTTTTGGTGTTATGTATGTCAAATTATGTAGGGTAAATTTACCATAAAATAGATTCAGACAGCAATAGTGACGTGAATTTGAAAAATCATTAAAAAATAGTAGAGATATAATTAGATTATGAATAAAATATGAAATTGAAGAATTATGAATCTATTTTCATATGGAAGAAACGAAATAGGTAAATGAGTTATATTTTATGAGATGTTTAAATTTTTGTGAAACAGGGCCAGAGCAATTTCTGGATCCCCTGTTCTGACTTTGGAAATTCACCATGAATTGTATAAAAATAATTAGAAGTCATAATTTATATGTACAGATTTCTTATTGAGTTTAGTTTTAATAGAAACAAACTTCATAGTCATTGAAATTCTGTACAGAGAGATATCTGATTCGTAATACACAGAGGTCAGAGCAGTCGAACCCTGAAACAGGGGAGACTTTAACTAATAAACTGTACTAATTGGCCTAGCCAAAAATTCTAGAAAAAAAATTAGTAAATAGATATATGAGTCTAGTTTTAGGGAAAATTTACGAAATTGGATTTTGAGTTTCAAAACTCGAGATATGAATTTTTAAGCGACTGTGATGCAGTTAGCCAGCTTGTCTGGAATTTCTAAAATTAAATTGTTTGAGCTGTTTAAGCAATGAATTAAGTCTGTTAACACCTCGTGTTCGACTCCGGCAATGGTATCGGGTACGGGGCGTTACATTGGTACTTTTAGGGCTTTTCTATATATATGGTATACGACATGTATAGGCTAGTGTCATTTTGATGTATTTTGAACTATGATATTAGCCATGAGATTTGGCTTATGAATGTTAGCATGTGTTGCCATGAAAGTTAGTGTAAACTGTGTTTGGTAAGTGTTATATATATGTAATGCATATGATGCCTTATATGCTGGCTTATTTGGTGTGATTATGTGTTGCTTATCTTGGTTAGTTGTTAATTAATGTGTTAATGCATTTGGAATTAGATAAATTGTGATAGTTTTGGTTTGACGAATTGGCATGTTTTTGTGACTTAAAGACATATTGAAATGATGCTATTTTGATTGCTATGTGTGCTTGAGATTATGGTGGCAAATTGGCTTTGTAAATGGCTTTGTAAATGAATTGGGCTTGGCCTTGAATGTCAGAATCCAAGTGTGACTCATTTTAAGTGGGCTTATTCTTTTTGTCCAAAATCCTCTTTTGGGCCTCATACTTTTGTCCATGCTCTCCCATATTTCAAGTAGATCTATCTCCAAAATGAAATTGTGAAAAACACATAATTAATGACAAGAATTTGTCACATAAATAAATAGATAATATGTTTATGTAATTTTGATTTAAATAATAATATTATATTTAAATTTTACATTTTAAGAAATAATAGTATTTCAAAAAGGGTGGATAACTTTTTCTTTTCTTCTAATAATTAAACGTTACAAGAATAATAATGGGTAATTTATTTTTTTGGCAAAATCAAATGGATAATTTTAATTGAAAAAAATAATTTTTTTACCTAGCTAGTTTAAGAGTAT
Source organism: Gossypium longicalyx (assembly GCA_025698465.1). Lineage (NCBI taxonomy): Eukaryota > Viridiplantae > Streptophyta > Magnoliopsida > Malvales > Malvaceae > Gossypium > Gossypium longicalyx. The sequence continues at coordinate 38,069,295 of CM046998.1, read as the reverse complement.
TAAATAAATTTAATTTAATTTATAAATTTATAAATGATATAATTATCTCTATATTTAAAAAAGACAATAACTTTTCCTTTTCTTTTAATTTTCTCAATAAAGTTTGTGTCGCTTGTGATACCAAACTTCGTCAAACATTTTTTTTTTATAGTATAGATAATTATTTGGTGACCATATACATATTTGTATATGAAATAGTGACCACACACATGTGTACGTGCACACACACGAACTAAATTTTCAAATCTATCACTCATCATTTCATTTTTATATCATATTTTCATAACAGATCATAAATTAAATTCTTATTTATAGTGATTAATGTTCAATTTTTGCAATAATATCAATAAAAACAAAGTTTAGTAAATTACATTTTTTTATTTGAAGCATTTTTTAATAATTATATTTTGATAAAAACACTTTTACATTAAAGTTGTGTTTGTTTCATTAAAAATAACTTTCGAAAAAAGATTTCTAGAAAATGTATTAATTTTCAAGAAAAGAAATACATTTTCTAGAAAAGAAAATATTTTTTAAAGTGGATGATTTTACATAAAATATTTTCTATTGTGTGAAAAATTTGCCTGAAATGATTTTCCTAAATTTATTCTTAGTGAAACAAACACAACATAAATATTTTGTTTACAAAATATTACAGTAGAATTTCCTTTTGACAATTACAATTTAGTTTAGGTATAGTGCCAAATTTAGCCCTCAAGATTTATATTTTTTTGTCCATTTGGTCCTTTTCTTTATAGTTAAATTTGACCTTCAACCCTTTTAAAAAAAAGTCAAATTTGACCACCAGCCTTTTAGTAAAAGTTAAATTGTTGGTTTTTTTTAATGAAAATCCTTACTAAAATGTTAAATTTTTAAACATAAGAGCTCGAATGACAATCCACATATACTTCAAGCTATTTTTGTAAAATTTTTCAAATTTTTTATAATTTTAAATATTTTTTATATTTTTAAAATTATTTGTTAACATAAAAATAAAACATGAAAAATCATTAGTAAAAAATTCATCCATATTGTAAATAATATTAATTCATAGCTTGCACCATCATACCAATTTAAAATTTTATTTTGCACATAACCCTTGATAAACTTAGTAAACTATGATTTGGACTCTTGGGACTCTCACCCAAAGTCTCCACCTATCGCACTATAAGTGCATCCAAACTTAACAGTAACACCTTCACTCGATCTAGGAGATTCGACTAAGTCGAAGGCGTTACATTCGATCACCAAAGTGATCCAGTAAATCCATTCTTTTGCTTGATTTAATTATGTATGAAAATAACTCTTTTGTATTAGAAAACACTCATTAATTTAAATGAGCTTTACTTAGCAATTTGATTACAATATTATTAATGTGAAGTTTTGAAAAACGGTTATGATTTTCAAGGAAAAGATTTATACAAACTTTAAATATTTTGTAAAGAAACATAAAATGTTTAAAGTATTGGTTTTCTAAACTGCAAAACATGCAAATATCAGAATATTAACTAAGTTTCATTGTAACACCCCTCACCCGTATTTAACGTCAAAATAGGGTTATAGAGAATTATCGGACTTTCAACACATTTAAACATACTTTTCATATACATTTAATCAAATCATACAATCATCATTCAATCTCAACCAATTTGTCCCTAATACGAGCCTACGAGGCCCCAAACATACATTGGGAGTGATTCGGGACTAAACTAATAACTTAAGAAATTTTCACGAACTTTGAATTTTTTTCACAAAATAGGGGACACACGCCCGTGTGGTCAGGCCGTGTGTCTCACACGGCCACCAAACACGCCCGTGTCACAGGCCATGTGGACATTCAAAATGGGAGCACATAGCCGTGTCCCAGCCCGTGTCCAACACTGTGTACCTCTCTGACTTAGGCTACATGGCCAACACACATGCCCGTGTGGCTAACCCGTGTGCCCTAAAAATGGCTATACATACCCGTGTGCCAAACCGTGTGCTAGGTCGTGAAAAACCTGTAGGGTATACTAACTTATGCCACACGGCTAAGTCACATACCCATGTGTGAAGCCATGTAAACTATATTAACTTGATTTTTAAATTCAACACCAGGGGACACACGGCTGAGACACACACCCGTGTCTTGCCCATGTGGAAAAAATAAGCTATTTATCAAGCAAATTTGCCACCCAAATACAAGTACATACATTTAACCAATTGGCACCAATTGAAAGCATCAATAAGCATTTTAAAACAATCAACTCATGCCTAGTTCATGCATGATCTACACCACTTTTCTCAATACATAAATCTTAAACTATACTATAACATTTGTACTAAATTTCATATACAATTCAACTAACTAAACATTTCTCAAACATACATCATTTTACACCAAATCACAAGTACAATCATTCTCAATCCATCAACCATTAGCTACCTTAAATGTTACATTCAACAAGCCATTCCCAAGCAAACATGAACCATATCACTAGAAGGCATTAATACATATATATACTTCAAATAATTGCCAAAATAAGCCAACTTACATGGCTAATACAAAACCAAACACTTATTATTTACAAGCCAACACAAATAGCCAAAATCCTGCTACATATACCAAAATGACTCAAAGTCCCTATACATGCCATATACTTAAAAATACCAAAGTTCATAGGTACCAAGTGATAGGTGGATAGTGTGAAGCAAATTCCGACGATCCCCGAATTTGAGCTAGCTTTGAATTCACTATAAAACATAGAAAAAAATAAATGATGTAAGCTATAAAGCTTAGTAAGCTTGTATGAAATAAACTTGTTATAATCATATACAAATATTTCAACAAGTGACTTAGTTATAAGAATTCAAATCAAATAACAAACCTTTCCATTTCTAAATAACAAAACTATATACTTTCTTCACAATTTTTCTGATTCAAAGCCATTATGATTTATTCACATACCTAACCCGTTTCGTACCAATCTCATACACATTCTCGTCTTTCTTTTACCCGTTGAACCATTCGAAATAGAAGTCAGATACTCAAGGGTCTCACACTATAAATACCTATACCATGGCCCTCAGCCTAATCAAGGTAACTTATATCTAAAATACTGATATCATGGCTTGAAGCCAAATCAGCAGATATGTATGGCCCGAAGCCAAACTGGTACATCTCACACCCAAAGTGCTAATGTTATGGCCCGAAGCCAACTCAATGTATCCCCCAATGACATGTCACTTATAACACCCCAAAAATTTTGTGTTCGAATTTTGTAAATTTTTAACACAAATTTGTATCTGCTTCAGTGGTTAATTATTTTAGTTGTGTGTGAGAGGACCCAAGTTCAAGTCAAGACTTGTAAAAATTTTGGTAATTTTTATAAATAAAGCCTTAACCTGGCCTAAAGTGCTTAAGTTTAATAGTTGGTAAAAAGTTATCAAAATGGGCCTACTAGTCTAGTGGTTAAGTGAAGTGTTGGTGTGTTGGAGGTCTTGTGTTCGATTCTATGTGATGGCAAGAAGTAGTATTTTTGCTTTAAGTTCAGCCAGAGTTGTGCCGAATTGGGATTCTGAGTGGTGGGTGTGTAGTGAGAGTTGAGAGAGAAAATTAAGGGATTGGGTTGTAGTGGATAACTGAGTAGTGGGTGGTTGTGATAATGTGGGTAGTGTGTTTGAGTAAATCAGTTTTTCAAATTCTCTCTTTAGAAAAACTGACACTTCTTCCTCCTTATTATTTTTTTTTCTTTCTCTATCGTTTTCTCTTCCCCACTTGCTCCCGAAATTCCTTTGAAATTCCTCTCCCTTTTTGCATTCATTCTGTTTCTTTTTCCTTTGCAACGTAAATCGCTGGCGGGTGGTAAGTAGTATATTGGTTGGTTTCATTCTTAGATGATTGTTTTCATTTTTGTGAGTCTAAATTTCCAAGTTTTGACAGAAGCGTATCATGTGGAGTAGGGCTCTCGTTGTATTGTTTTGTAACGAATTAATTCGAAGTGTTGGGGTAAGTTTTAATCACTCTATGGTTGAGTATTCTAGTTTCAAGTTCAGTTATAGTTCAATTTTTAAATGATTATTTGAGTGAAAATTGGTCGAATATAGGTTTAGGAAGGCTCGGGGATCGGTTCAGCTTTAATCGAAACCAGGTGTATATTCGATTGCACAAAAAATAAAGTTTCGACCAAAGCCGAAAACCTCACTGTCAATGCCACACGGACGTGTGGTTACCCGTGTGGTAGGCCGTGTGATGGACATGGGCGTATGATCGACGAGGCCAGGCCATGCATGCAAGACACGGCTGTGTGATAGCCAGGTAGGCTGTGTACGACACATAAGCTCGACTGATTTGGGCTGTGTGGGCCACACGGGCTTGTGGGCCCACACAGGTAGTCCACACGGGTAAGCCACATGAGCGTGTAAGCCTATTTTCTCTGAACTGATTGCTAAGGTTGCACGGGTCACCCAAGTCAATTGTGAACCTATTGTAGGGTCGATAAGCATTACTTAGACCCTTATCTGTGTGAATTATGTACTGACGGGTGGGTGATTATATTTGGAGGAAGTGTACTGAAAGGCTCTTAAGCCTAATATACTGGTAGCTTAGCTGCAAATTATTATTTTGTGCCACATTCGGTACTACCTGGAGTGTAGGGATGGGTGGGTTGATTTAATCTCCACATAGAGTCTAGGGTTGGACGGAGATGGTGTGTAGAGGCTGGTTGGGTAGGACCTTTTTACTAAATAATCCATGATTGCCACTAATACTGTGATAGGCTAAGGCCCTATTGCATATTTGATACTGTACTGAGATGGGCTAAGGCCCAAACTGTTACTGATGCTAAAAAGGGCTTAGGCCAATGACTGTTTTGACTATGCACTGTGATTTGCTATTGTTTGTTTTTCTGTGGGATTACACACTCAGTTTACGTAAACTCACCCTTTTGTTTAAATGTGCACAGGTAATCCCCAGATCTAGATGGATCGGTGCAGTGAAGAACTCATGGGTGACCACGGTTTTGGACTGTTATAGATTTAAATATGATTATTGGTTTTTTTTTGTTTTTTTTATTGATTAAAATTTTGGGTTGTAAATTGGACTTTTGGTGCTTTTGGGGCTTTTTTTCTTTACTTTATGGATTTTAAACTGCTAGTCATAGGGAACCTTGGTTTTCAAAAGAAACAAATGCTTTATCAAGAAATACACGAAATACTTCAACTGTTTTAAAAGCTTCTGCAATAAATAACGTTTTGAAACCACTGAATGAATGAGTAACACGATTTAGAAGCTAGCAAGAGATAACGAAAAGTATTTAAATGGATAATGGTTTTATCAAGATGTTACGGTTTTCAAGCACCCTATCATGTGACATTGCTAGATTCGGCCATAACGTCTAGGTAGAGTTTCAGGTGTTAGATCACTAGCATCCTAAACTATTCCTAAGGTTCAATCGGGATTTCAAATGTCGAATCGTTGTCGAATCACTATCGTTCATATCCACAGTCTTGTATTATCAATTTATGCAATATCAAAGCATATGAAACACATTTGTATTGAAATTTATCATATACGAACTTACCTCGAATATGGAAACGATGAAATAAGTCGATTAGTCGATAACTTTAGTTTTCCCCGATCTAGATCTGAGTCCCGCTTTTCTTGATATAAATATATTTAAATTTAACTTTTTAAGTCATCTATCTATTTAATTTAATCCAAAACACACATTAGGGCTATTTTACACTTTTGCCCCTAAACTTTCACATTTTTACAATTTATTCCTTATTACACAAAATCAAAAATTCATGAAATTTCTTCAATACCCATGATAGCCGAATTACTTGTAACGCCCTAAATTTTGGGCCTAGAAGAAATGGGCCTTGGGCTTAGGGAGCATTTGGAAGTCGACACGTGAATAATTGCAATGCAAGAAGTGACATAATTGAAGGCTGCTTCACTGGTTAAGGGTCTTGAGAAGTGTTGGAGAAGTATTGGGTTCAAACCTGGGCTTTAGCAAAATTTTTGGTTTTAAGTGAATAAAACCCTGAATGTTGGGTAGTAAGCCTTTTAAATAATTAAGGTTAAAATGTGACACAAAGAAGCATGTGGTCAAGTGGCAAGGAGGTGTTAGGAGTGTGCATGTGGTCAGGGGTTCGAGTGTCGTCATAGTGTTATGATGGATATTTATTTTGCTACATGGACGACTAGAATTGGAGTTGGTTTGGGACTCTAAGTTGAAATGGTCATGGAGGAGTTGTTGGAGTGATTTATAGAGTGATAAGGGGAGAGATTCAAGGAGAAGATTGGGGAAGGTTTTGTGGAGAAAAGTTAGAAGTATGATGAGTTGAGGGAAATGTGCTGAAATGGGCATTAGGGGTGTAGAAATTCGGCTAAGCTAGTTTTTCCACTCTCTTTTGTTCAGTTTTGGTCACTTTTGTCTTAGGGAATCCTTCCTTTTCTGCTAATTTCGTTATGAACTGAAGTGTCGAAAGTAGTCTCTTATTTTGGTTGTTGGCATTGTCGAATTGACCATTTGGGTAAAGTTATTTGTATTGCTGAATACCTCTCTTAACCTCTGTCGACTGCTTTCCTTCTTTCACCTTTCTTACTTTCATTTTCTTGATCGATTTCAGTCTTTTTTTCTCCCCATATTTTTCTCCATTTTCTGTTCTCCTTTCCTCTCGATATTCCAATTTCTTTCCAATCGAATACCCTCTGTCTTTTGCTTGCCAATCTTCTTTATCTTGTTCTGATTTGGCCTGTAACAGTCCGATTTAGACCCTAATCGGAATGGTGGTTTCGAGACCACGAATTCGAGTCCAAAAAATATTTAAAAATTATTTTCTGTGTTTATTTTGTGTGAATTTATATTTGTGAAATTTTCGTGATTTAATTTTGTCGTTTAAGTGTCAGATTAAATAAAAGGACTTAATCGCGTAAATTAAAAAATTGGGTAGTTTAATCATAAGGGCCAAAATGCTATTGGCTTTTAAAATGGAAGCCTTGATGTTGCAATTACCCCATAAATTATTACGTGGACGGCAATAGGTTATATTATAAGGTTTTGATATGAATTAAATAAGGTTACTTTAATAAATTAATATTATAAACTATTATAATATAATATCATAAAAGTAAAATAAGAAGCCAAATTTATATTATGTGTTCTTTGATCGAAACCAAAATAAGAAAGAAAAAAAAAGAAAAGAAAACCTAGTTCGGCCACTCTCAAGCTCGATCAAGGTACATGCTTAGCTCGATTTTTGAGAATTTCTACGTTTTTGAGATCGTTGCTTAATAATCTTCAAGACCCATGCTTTAATTTTTGATTTTGATGAATATTTTAATTTGTGCCATTGTTGAGAGCTTGTGATTTTTGTTGTTTGATGATGAAATATGAAAGATATGTTTTCGATTAACATATTTTGTATTGGAGTTTTTGATGATTTTGAGTAATTAGGACTAAATCGCAAAAATAATAATTTTAAGGACTAAAATATGAAATAATGAAAGATATGGACTTGTATGAACACTAGGAGTATTTGGCCAAACATGGGTATCTTGAAATTTTGAATATTTTGTGTTTTGTGAAATAGGGACTAAATTGTAAAAAGTGTAAATTTAGGGGTAAAATAGTAATTTGCCCATTTATGTGTTTTTGGACTAAATTGAATGAAAATATACTTGAATGTGCTTACTTTGAATATGTTTAGATCAAGAATCAAAGAAATCGAATTTGGATCGGGGAAAAACGAAAGTCGTCGACTAGTTATCCTGTTCCGTTTCATATCGTCCGAGGTAAGTTTATAAGTAAATAGAAGTTGTTAAATTTCAATATATGTGATTAATAGATAGTTATATATGTTAAAAGTAAATTACAAATCGATATTGAAAATGGAAATAATCTATGTTTGATAATAAGTGATGAATAAGTTTAGTATTAACGGTGATGACATGAATTATATATGTTAAAATGTTGGTTATTTGTATATTAATTACAAGTCTATATTCGGCTAAATGAAATATGTAAGTGACATTTAAATGTGAATCATGGTTAGATGTGTGTATATATATATTCGATTATTTAATGATAATGTGATTTTGGTTATGAATGATAATTTTGCTAATGAACATATGTACAATTTGGTCGATTTTAAAGTTGATACTTGGAAGTATATGTGACATCGATATGTGGCTCCAATATACGTGTGTAGTAAGACCATGTTTAATACGTTGGCATCGATATGTGACTCCAATATATGTGTGCAAGTAAGACCATGTTTAATACGTTGGCATCGATATGTGACTCCGATATATGTGTGCGAGTAAGACCACGTTTAATATGTTGGCACCAATATATGACTCTGATATATGTGTAGAGTAAGACCTTGTCTGGGGCAGTGGCATTGATATGTAATTACTTGTAAGACCACGTCTGGGACGTTGGAAATGTACGGTACATGTGATTATCCGAGTGTCCTATCCAATTCTGAATGGTTCAATGGGCAATATTAAGTTAAGATCGAATGAAAAATTTGAGTTAAAAGGTTCAGGTATGTATTCATACTAAGTTATGAAATTATGGTATTGTGAATTACATATTTTCATATGTAAAAGTATACATTCGGTTTAATAATGTATTCATGATACAAATAAAAGTATATGTATATATGGAAATTATAAATGGTTAAATGTTTAGTATATGCGAATTTGTAAATGTGATTTATGTATATTCATATATGAATGAGTACATTCGGCAAAGGGTTTATCAGTGACCTTAGAAGTGAAAAATAATTATGATATTAACTACATGTGTATTTATTTTATTTAGATTTGTTGCATAGTTATATGCTTGATAAATGCATATTTTTGCATGTTTGAAAATGTATACGAATATAATATAATGATTCCATTTTGTTATAATGAAATATAAATGGTATTGAGTTACTTAATTGCTTATGACTTACTAAGCTATGAAAACTTATTGTGCGTGTTTATGTTTGTCTTTGTTTTATAGATTTTGGAATCTAATTATGAGCTCGGGGATCGTCAGCAAAGTCCATCACACTATCGACTGTTTTTGGTATTTTAAAAGTTTAAACTTGGATTTATGGTATGTATAGGCTAGATTATATTTAGTTAAGTTTGAATTTGAATATGTATTAAGCCATGCGAATATGGCTTGTTTATTTTATTAGGTTCGATTTTAAGGTATGATTTGTGTTGTGGTGATATGTTTGTGATGTTGATTGTAAGATTGAAAAGGAAATGTGCCAATGATGAATCATAATCGGCCATGAAAGTAGCTCATTTTGGATGTATGATTTGTGGTATATTTTATAAGGTGATTGATTATAAAATTTGGCTTAAGTGAGGTTAATATGGTTGATAGATGTGGATAGGTATGATGTTTAAGTATAAGCAAGTTTCGGTTTTGATATATATGTGTGAAGTGGCTGGCACATTTGGTAAGGGTTGTCTAAGTATAGTTTTGGTTTAAATCTATTTTGAAAACATCGAGTAAGCTATATGCGAATAATATATGTCATATTGATGATGATAGAGTCATATGATTTAATATGATTAAATAGGTGAAATGTTGTGTTAAGTATGTATTGTGAGATTTAATATGTTTCTTCGAGTATGATTTAAATTGATATAATTATATGAGTATAGATTTGTTATGAGTAAAAAGGAATATTTGATTTTAACATATTGCTTGTTATGTGATATAAATTTGAATGTATATTTAACATGCCGTGTGGATGCTATAATATAGAATAATATATTTATATATATATATATATATGTGTGTGTATGTGTGTGAAATATGATTGATAAATATAGTAATGGGTTGAAGTTATGCCAAAGAATATGTAAATGGTATATTTGGTTTGAATGAAATTGTGGATGAATATTTTTGAAGAGTGAATGTTTTGCTTTGTAATGGAATAGATATAAATATAAGTTTATTACCTTTAATCATTGTTTATAAATAAGATGTTAAGCATAATGAATAGCTTGTGAAATGATTATGTTTAGATTTGGCAAACAAGGTGAATTAACTTTCGATGGTTGTATAATAATTGGAATATCATGTATTTGATGAAAAATTAGATTGCTTTGGTTATATAAATTTATATATAAACTTAGCCAAAAATATGGCTATTAAATTAGTTTGAGTATGACATTTGTTAATTTAATTGATATGTGCTAGTAGCATGTCAAAAATTTGAGTAGGTATGCTATATATATGATGGATTAATAATTCCTATATTATATATAAAATGATGTGTTGGTGTGAAGAATCAATAAAATGTTTGATTATTCAGTCAGGTAATTTGGCAAATGTTTCATATGTATAAAGTGATACAGCATAATAGAAGTAGACAACAAACAAGGTAGATGTGTTTGCATGTTATATATATATATGTTTGGTTAAAGATTTAACAAATGACCATATGAATAGTAACTTGGTTTTTAATAAAGTTGCATGTATGTCTAATCTAAGTAACTAATAATGAGATGTTTATTTCCATGTACCTATATCCGACCATTTGATAATGATTATAGTTGTATGTTATATAATTTATGTATAACCTGTAAATTTGGTTTGATTTATATATGTTTTCGGTTGTGATAATTTAAGATGAATAATCTCTATGTGGATTTATAATCATCCGAAAGTTGTGTTTAGTTAGTAATACTTCGTAACCCTTTCCGGTGATGGTTACGGGTTAGGGGTGTTAAATGGCCGAACATTCCTTGTCCTATCTCTCCCTCTCTATTCTGGTTCTACAAGAGTTCTTGACAAGAGGTGATCGTGGGGTTTTAGGTATTCCCGAGGAGTGGTGAAGTGCAGAAGTACTCAAGTCGTCAAACCTGTTGTTCAATTATTCTATTAAGGTAAGAGCATTACCTTTCTTATTATTTGGGAATAGGCCGAATGCCCCTATATCTCTGTGAGATTTATGTCGTGATCCTAGGAAATCTCACCTAGTAAGATCTTTTGATATCGCAGATTATCGGCAAGTAAAGTGGGATCGGTTTTAGTCTACTACGATTTTGTTGAGCAGACCGTGGTTTGTTCAATTGAGATAGATAGTATTATTGATTTGGGGATTAAGAGCCTATGAACTCTAATAAGTGAATGATTGATTGAATGTTTGGGATGAATGCAGGTTGGAGTACTCGCGGAGCCTTCACTCGTTTTCGTAATCCGGTGTGTATTCACGCCCTTCTTTATTGGAAATCAGCAAAAGCTAAAAAGCTAAAACTTTGGCATTGGAGGGCTCACGAGCGTGCGATCCCTCGTGTGGAAAATTGAGCCCACAGATTAGGGGCGATAGACTGTTGAGGCCACCACGAGCGTTCTCGTGTACTGGGGCTATTCTGGGTCGAAATGGGCCGAGTGTGCCCAATGGGCTCGTGAGCCCCAAACGGATACAATCTGCGGTAAGTGACAAATAATGAACTGGGCTATGGTGTTTGTATAGCCGTGACTGGAATTGGGCTAAATGGGCCACAAGAGTGTGTGGGTCTACTTAGGCCGAGTAATTAGACTTGGGCCTCTTTACACCGTTTTGACCATCTAGGTTACCTGAGTTGCTCGAGGTGACGATAGACCATCTATGAGGTCGTAATCTGTACTAGGACCCCCCAAAATTAGTAAAATGACCAAAATACCCCTAAAGGGTAAAATGACTATTTTTCTCCTCGAGGGTAAATGACTGATTTGACTGTGATTTGTATGACTGATTTTGTGCATGACATTTTGCATACATGACATACTACTTGGGATTGGGATATTGTTATAGAGGAAGAAATCGTATTGGTGGCTGTGCCACATATTCTGATATTAGCAACTTTGCTGCGACTCAAGTTAGTGCCGCAACCAGTGCTAACACTGCAAGTGTAAGGATGGCGTGGGTGATTTATTCCCCACAAGTGGTGCAGGGTTAGACGGAGGCAAGTGCAGGGTTGGATGGGTTATCATGCATTATTCATATGGGTTTGAAATTGAAATGGGCTAGGCCCAACTGATATTGGTTTTGATATGGGCTAGGCCCAACTGGCATTGATTTTGAGATGGGCTAGGCCCAATTGATACTGTGATGGGTTAAGACCCAAATGTTAATGAATCAGGCTTTGGCCCACGTATGCTCTGAACTGGACTGTTTTGTTACTGAATAGGCTCAAGCCTAGATTGGTTCTAAATTCTATTTTTGATTAACTGTTTGGATGCTAGGGGATTACACACTGAGTTTTTGTAAACTCACCCCGTTTTAACTGTGCAGGTAATCCCCAGCATTAGGAGGATCGATGCTACGAGGGACTCGGAGATGGCCACACAGCTGCTTTTGTTATCTACTATGTTTATTTGCCTTTTAGTACTTTAATTTCAGTTTGGTTTGTAATAAGGCCTCTCTGGTTTTTATTTTAAACTTCGGGATTTTATTTACTATGTTTGATATTTGTTAGAAGTAGATCGCAATTTTCCAAAACAATAACTATTTTCAAAACACTACGTCTTCGCAAATTAACTTTTAAACATAATGTTTTCGTAAATCGACTATTTTAAATTAAGCTTCCATAACAAACACCATTTTAAATAGGAATAACTTTTCATTGAACCACGTTTTGCAAAATAAACCAACGTAAACTGAGGTTTTCTCAAGTTTTAAAAGGGTCTGAGGTTTTAAATAGTAATAAGGGTTTTCAATGAAAACATGGTTTTCATAAAACACTTCAATGTTACACGCCAGATTCGGCCATAACGTCTAGGTCGGGTTTGGGGTGTTACATTACCATATTTCCCCTAGTAGCCTATATTTATCAACTTTTCACTCCTTCAACCACAGATTTTCATATTTTCACAAATAAATCCCTATTTTGCATTTTTACTAAAATTTACTTAACAAAACTTGTATAATTCATAACAAGTATTCATAATCTATCATCAAACATTAAAACACACATATATTCATCAATGGCATCATTCAAAATCTTTCACAATTTTGCAAAATAGTCCCTGGACTAGCTAGTACTAGTTGCAACGATCACAAAAACATAGAAATCATTAAAAACGAATCAAAAACACGTACCTAATTGATAGAATTGAAATTGCCGAACCCTAGCCCCTTTTTTTCTCAAAGAATCGATTTTGTTTTCTTTTTTGGAGAATATGAATACTTATGTATTTTGTTTTTATTTAATTAACTTTTATTAACCAAATTACTAAATTAACATTAATGAACATTAAAAATTTCAAATTTACCAAGCCACTATCATATTAATGGTCTAATTACCACTTAAGAACCTTAACTTTAAGGTTCTATAGCTATTAAAAACCTTTAGCTAATATAACACAACTTTTTCGCTTTACGCAATTTAGTCCTTTTTATCAAATTAAACATTCAAACGATAAAATTACTTCATGAAACTTTCACACAATCACTCAATCATGCTGTAAACATTAAAATAATAATAAAATAAATATTTTGACTTCAGAATTGTGGTCCCGAAACCACTGTTTTGATTTGACTAAAAACGGGTTGTTATATTCATGCCTTAGAATAAATAAGCTAAACAACTTCACTTTAGATATAAAAGCGAGAAATACTTAATAATTACAACCCAAAAATAAAATGAAACTTTAAACCATTGAAACTTTTAAATAAAAGCAACATAAGCTACTAATCCAAGGTTTCTTTGATGTCATACCGAGTCTTAGTGTTCTGTGCTATATGAGGGGGAAAGAAAGGGGGAAAAAGCTTACAACGGCTTAGTGTGAGTCTAAACTTAAACCATTATATATAATTATTCAAATAGTAAAATATTTAATTCATAGCATAATAGCATATTAAGAATAATGTAAGAAACATATAGTAAATCAATGCACATACATAATATATTTATGATGTAATGCAAATGCAAATGTAAATACAGATTTCCCACCCATCTATCCTAACCGGTGTCAAGCATCGCTTGACACACCACAAACACATATAAAAAACTTCTAACACCCCTCACCCGTATTCAATGCCGAAATAGGGTTACGGAGCATTACCGAACATATTATACAATTAAACATACATTTTCAATTTACAAACAAACATGTTTCATAATCAATCACAACCATCTATATCATTCCTAATGCGAGCCTACGAGGCCCAAAACATGCATTAGGAGTGGTTCTAGACTAAAGTGATAACTCAGAAAATTTTTGGAACACTTAGAAAATTTTGCAAAATACAGGGGACACACGCCCGTGTGGCTCGGCCGTGTGAGACGCCCATGTCATAGGCCGCGTGGACATTTGAATTGGGACCACATGGCCGTGTCTCAACTCGTGTCTGACCCCTTGTAACTCTCTGACTTGGGTCACACGGCCAACCACCCGTGTGACCAGGTCGTGTGCCCTTCGAAATAGCCACACATGCCCGTGTGTCAGGCCGTGTGCTAGGCCATGCCAAACCTATAAGGTATACTAACTTATGCCACACGGCCAAGTCACACGCCCGTGTGCTGGGCGATGTAGAGCATACTGGCTTCATTTCTAATTCAACACCAGGGGACACACAGCTGAGGCACACACCAGTGTCTCTGCTCGTGTGGACAAAAATAGGCTATTTACCAAGCCATCTTGCCATCCAAATTTGCATATATCTACACCAAACCAAATGGCACCAAACATGACATAAATAGGCATTCATCCAATCTCAAATAAGCTTAATTCATGCCATAGCAATACCAACAATACAAGATATACAAATACCACAGTATGCCATTCAATCTCATACCAAAACTCATAATCTCAAATCATCAATAAAACCACATTCATTTAAGCATCACCTTACCTGAAATCACATAAATACAAATCTCAATTTATCAAACGTATGATACACAATTTACCAATTCACAAACTACCTTTCACCACAAGCATTTATATAGCATTTACCATATGCATAACAAAGGTCATTTACACACATATATATATACACCTAAATTAACTAAAATAAGGCAAATCACTTGGCTATATATACATATCAAACCACTTAACATCTACAAGCCAACTCAATAGCTAAATTCACTACTATCATACACCAAAATGACCAAAATTCCTATACATGTCATATATCCCAAAAAAGCGTAGATTTAAAAGTACCAAAGTGATAGCTTGATAGTGTGATGAGGTCTTCGACGATTTCCAAATCCGAGCTAGCTTCGATATCTCTATAAAACACGGAAAAATAACCAACGTAAGCTATAAAGCTTTGTAAGCTCGTATGATAATAAACTCATCTTACCATACAAACACAATTTAAACAATTGATCATATCAATATGCAACTCAAATAAATACACAAACCTATCCCCTATTCAATCACAAGGTTAAATGAGAATTTCATAAGTTTTTTCGATTCAAAGCTTATACGATTCATGTACATACCTGTACCATCTCGTATCAATCTCACACTCATTTGTATCTTTCATATACCCATTGAACCATTTAGAATACTATCGAATACTTGGGAAATCTCGCACCTTAAGTGCCATATAATATAGCCGAAGCTATCTCAATCTCATATCACATATAATGCTCACTCTCGAGCTATCAACGGGTTTGCTCAAACAAGCTGACGGCCATGACAAAGCTACACGGTGCTGCTCACACAAGCTGACGAGTATCCGCAACACATGCTGGATAACTTAGCCACCGGTAGGACGAATGGACCAACACCCAAATCACATAATCCCTAATAACATGTCATTCGTATCCTAATCTATTCTTAAGGTTCAATCAGGATTTCACATTTTTCGAATCATCGTCAAATATGTCCGTAAGGTCGTATTCACAATTTATGCAATATTAAAGCATTTAAAACTCAAATATAATAATGTTTATTACATACGAACTTACCTCGATTGCAAAAATGGTGAAATAAGATGATTAGTTCGATACTTTGTTTTTCTTTCGATTTAAATTTGAATTTCACTTTTCTTGATCTAAATGTAATCAAAATTAACTTATTTAATCATCACTCTATTTAATTTAGTCCAAAATACACATTAAGAAAACTTTACACTTTTGCCCCTAATATTTCAACATTTTTAGAATTTAGTCCTTATCTCATAAAAATAAAAATTCATGCAATTCAACCTATACCCATGCTAATCGAATTTCAATTAAGTCCCTAACAACCCATATTTTTCATTTATTTCACAATTTAACCACAAAATTTTAAAAATGACAATTTTGTCAAAAATCACTTTACAAATGTACAAACATACATTTTCTTACATTAAACAACAAAACATATGCTCATTCATCAATGGAAAAACCCTAGACCTTTAAAAATTTTGCAAATTAATCCCTAAGCTAGCTAGATTAAGCTGCAACGATCTTAGAAACATAGAAATCATTAAAAACGGGACAAAAATCATACCTAAATAAGTAAGAAAAACTTGGCCGAATGGAAACCCTAACAAGTGCATTTCTGCCTTCAATTTTCGGTTCAAGAAGATGATAATGGGTGGAAATTTTGTTTTATTTTACTTATTTTAACTTTAATTACTAAATATCAAAATTAACCTTTAAAATTAATTCAATTTACAATATTACCAAGCCATTGTCATCCACTATCATATTATTGGGATATTAACCACATAAGGACCTCCACTTTAATGTTCTATAGCCATTAGATACCTTTAGCTAATAGAACACAAGTTTTACACTTTACGTGATTTAGTCTTTTTTTTTTTTCAAATTAAGCAAGCAATTGATAAAATTTCTTAACGAAATTTTCACACAATCATACTATCATGCTGTAAACATTAAAATAATAATAAAATAATTATTTCGACTTCAAATTTATGGTCCTGAAACCACTGTTTTGATTTAACTAAAAACAGGCTATTACAAAACTGACCGTCTCAGATTTCTTTTCTCGCGATGATGGTCGTTCACTTTGTCATCTATGACGATGACTTTTTACTACAATAACTCATCCTGATTGTCTGATTTTGATGGCTTTTTACTACAATAAACTATCATCTTATTTCCCTGGTTTGGTGGATTTTTAACGTATCATTTCGGCTCATCTGGTTTTGATGAAATTGTCGCCTACTTTGTGTAACACCCTAAACCCGGCCCAGATGTTATGGCTGAATCTGGCATGTCACATCGAAACTCCGTTCAAAAAACCAATCTTGTCGATAAAAGTTTATTTCTAAGTTTCAAAGCCCTTTTTATTATTATTGTCTTTTCATCAAGACGTTTGATTAAAAGTTGTCTTTGTTTTATTTAGTTATTTAAAAATCGCAAAAGCTTCTAAAGTTTGGATTTGAAACTTGTGATTTTCTTGAAAACATTTATTATTTCGAAAACCCGTTATCCTATTCTATCAGTTTGAGATAATAAAATGAAGACCTAATTAGGAAAATTAAAACTCTTAAATAGCCTTGTTACATAAATAAAAACCCAAACTGAATTTTTGAAATAATTAAAATCAAATCCACATAGCAGTAATCATGTGGCCACCTCCGAGTCCCTCGCAGCTCCAAATTGTCTATGGCTGGGGATTACTTGTATAGTTAAAAAGAAGGGTGAGTTTGTGGAAACTCAATGTGTAATCCCCTAACAGACAACAAAAATCAGAATATGCAAAACAGTCTGGGCCGTAGCCTTATACAGTAATAGAGCAGTCTAGGCTTTAGCCCTATATAGTAGCAGAGTGGGCCCAAGACCAAAACAGAATCAATACAGAGCAAATAAGTATCCCAACCTAATCCAACCAGTACATCACCCGTACTAGCCAACACACCATATAGGGATTTGATCGACCCACCCAACCAACACACCAATAATGCAGTAAAGCTGCTAATAACAGAAAATATGGCGGTGCCACTAGAATCAGAATACGTGGCAAAACCGCTAGTGCAAAACTTCCTCCAAAATAGACCCCAACCCCATGCAGAATGTCATATCATAAATATATTGTGCATACAAAAGATCATACTTAGACACAGTTATACGTATACCAAATACTCATCAGTCAGCATACCTCTAGCGGTATAAAGTTATTTCGACAATTAGGGGTAAAATGGTAATTTTACCCCTTAGGGGTATTTTTGTCACTTAGCTAATTTTGGTGTCTCGAAACATATTACGACCTATTAGAGGGTCTACCATCACCTCGAGTGACTCAGATAACCTACATGGCCAGAATAGTGTATATGGGCCCAAAACCCGCTATTGGCCCAAGTGGGCCCACACGCTCATGTTGCCCATCTAGCTGAAATTCAGACACGGCAACGCGAGCCTCATAGTCCAATCCATTAACTGTCTCTTACTGAGGATTTTACCCGTGTAGGGTTGACAAGCTCATTGGGCCCACACCACTCATTGTGACCCATTGAGGCCATAACGACCCAAGTCTACGGAAACGCACGTGGTGGCCTCTTCAGCCTATCGTCCACGTTTTATGGGTCTGGATTACCCTACATGCGTCTGCACGCTCGTGAGGCCTCGAATGCCGACGTTCTGGCATTTTGGCTTTTTGACTTTTGCCGAATCACAGTTTAACGGGGGTGTGATTACATACCTCTTTTGGCTTTGACAGTAATTGAGTGGCGTACGATTACACACTTGTTCGCAAAAGCCTACAAATCACCCCTTGAACAACAACCACGACTAGATGATCTGGACTAATGCCTCCAAAAATGCTGGCCAAAACAACCCTTGCACCCTGGTGAATAACTTAAATGAATGATTAGAGATAGAAAAGTTCTATGGCTTCATGATCAGCTTACTCCACTGAGATCCCTAGAACCATCGCGTAATGCACTATGAAGAACGAATAAGAATTGAAATTAGAATAGATAAGAGGAAAACATAACATTCAGCTTCCCCAAAAGCAAAGTTTCAAAAAACAGATTGAATACATATAGGATTAACCGAATAGCAAAAGGGGATCTTACGAGTACTTACTGATTACCAAAATATTTATGAAACTGATACCCCTACACTCCAGTGTACCGAAACAATCCCACAACACCTAGTGGCAGACAAGAAACTAAAAGAGAAGAAGAAGAAGAAATGGTCAACTTAGAGAAAATCAAAAGAAAGATTGAAATGACTTAGAGAAAAAAACAGAGACCATATTCGACTATCTTGAAAAGAAGAGAAACAATAAAAATGGTAAGGAAGAAGTTAAGAATGGGGAATTTGGCAAGGTAGCAAGAATGTAACCTGAAGACAATGAAAACAAAAGTAAAAGAGCCCAAATGGTCACTTGTAAAAATGGCACTAAGGAGAAAGGAGCCAGAAACATCAAAAGAACAAAACCCAAAATGTCAGAGAGGAAAAATCGGCTCCTACACACTCACAAATTGTTGAAAAAGCACCAAGTGAGTTCCCTAACTGAATTTACACAATCAAATTCCCCAATTTGGCTACAACTCTTCCCCTCCCTAACTCCATGATTTTCTCCCCTTATCTCTCCACCTTTTCCTCCTCTAAATCCCAAACAACCAACATCTTGTCCCATGATACTCTCCCCCTTTTACCAAGTCTACAACTACTCCATAGAGTTCGAATCCACCACAAAAACTTGCCACCCAAGTAGCAAAATAAAATCCCCTTGCTTACCATGGGATTCGAACTCCTACTCTCACCATGCCTAGTCACGCCACTTGCCACCAAGCCACAAGATCTCTTGTGTCGCAAAACAACCACAACTTAATATATGCCCTATATGCTAACATCCAGGTTTCCAAAGGAGCAAAAAACAAAAAAAAACAAAATTTTGCCAAAGGCCATACTTGAACCCAGGCTTCCTAAAAACCCCCAAACATACCCAGATTACTTGACCAACAAAGCAAACATGATATTTACGTCAAAGCTTGCAAAAACAAAGACCCTAAATTTTTAGGGTGTTACACTTTGTACAATGTTGACTTTCTATATGGACTTAAATTGCCATTGTCTTCTATGAAACTCCTCCATCCTCTGTACCCGATTTCATCAAATTATGCACATGTACTCATCATATCATACTCATTATCAATGTTTGATACTATGCTTAACAAGCACATTTATTATCATATACTAACATTTAATGTCATGCATTCATGCATTTATTCTCATCAATTCGACAAATAGATATAATTTGTGGGAGTTTAAAAACAGCGTTACATACTCAATATCTAAATGTGAATTAATAGGCCTAGTTTATCTTAACACATACACTGTAACACCCCTCACCCGCATCCAACACCGGAATAGGGTTTGAGGTGCTACCGAACTTAAACTAAACCAATCTTAAGAAAAATCGGGCCATAAAATTTTAACCAATTAAAAACCTTTCATTTCATATTCAAATTATCTCTTAATAGGGCTTATGGGGCCCAAAACATCCGTTTAGAGTGGTTCAGGACCAATCCGATGGATCAAGAAAACTCACAGAATTTCGTGCTTTAAGGCTCCACACGCCAGTGTGAGTATAAGGCACACGCCCATGTGCTAGGGACACGCCCGTGTCCCACACCCATGTGGCCAGTTTAATCCCATAATTTTTTCATAAAATAGGTGCAGACTTCACACGGCCTGGACACACGCCCGTGTCTTTTGCCCATGTCCTTTCACACGGCCACGGCACACCCGTGGCAAAGCCCGTGTGCAAAAACCTGGGTATTTTGTTTCTAAAGTCAGCATCACACGACCATGGTACATGCTCGTGTACTAGGTCGTGCCCTTCCACACGGTTAAGACACACAGCCGTGTCTCCGCCTATGTGACCCTTACCATGCATTCTAACTTGAAAATTCTAAGTGCAGGGGATACACGGCCTTCTCACATGCCCATGGGGCTAACCGTGTGTCACACAAAACCTAGACACACGCCTGTGTGTCTACCCGTGTGGACATTATGAGGCTAATTACCAAGCCTCATTACCACCCTAATATGCCTATTTTCATGTCAATACCAACCAAAACCAAATCAAGCATGATAGACATTCATTTAAGTATGAAGATGCATTTATTATAGACTCAAAATGGAAGTTATCCTCATTCAAGGCTTAATGTAAAGTGTGGAATCTATTCCAAGCCAACACATTTGGCAAATTCTCAAAGACACAAAATAATAAGGTCTAGTCCTATACACGCCATAATAAAAAAATATAAATTCTACTATACCGAGTATTACGGCTGATAGTGTGATCGATATCTCTGACTTCAAGGGATCATTAGGCTAGCTAAACGTCACTGAAAGAAAAGGGAAAGGAAAGAGGGTATGTAGAAAGCTTAGTAAGTTGCATATAATTAAATATACAACAACAATTTCACCATTTGTCATCATACTCATAGTTCAAAGGTAAGCATAAACTTAACTTACTCATTACCGACTACTCGAGTCACATTTTCTAATTGGAACTCATTACTCATGCATACCAACTAGGTACCTGTACCACTCACAACATTATTATACTTTCCTTATTAAATCACTTTCATAACCTTTAAAGTTGAACATTTTGGAAATACTACCGGATATTCTATAAGCCTTGAACATAGGATAAATTGCCGAAGCCATGTTCTAAACATAGTCTTATACTAGCTTTCGTATATACGTGCTGATGCATGTCCCAGACATGTCTTACACTAGCACAACTCTTAGCCGATGCATGTCCCAGACATGTCTTACACTAGCTATCATCATCGAGGCCGATGCATGTCCTAGACATGTCTTACACTAGCTATCATCATCGAGGCCGATGCATGTCCCAGACATGTCTTACACTAGCACTCCTCTCAATACTGATACCATGTCCCAAACATGGTCTTACACTAGCACTCGTCTCAATGCTGATGCCATGTCCCAGACATGGTCTTACACTGGCTCTCATTATGTGGCCAAGACATATCCCAAACATATCTTACACTGGCACACAAATAACCCGAATGTCATGGCTTGAATATCCGGTTTGTTTTCTAGGGTTCCAAGAGGATCTTTCTATTATCTCAATCATTAATATGCATTCTCAGTTCACAATCTAGTAATTTATGCTATATCAAATCAATAACAATTCGAATACATGCATTAACAATGTAGTTGTATTATTTACATACAACTTACCTCAGTTTACAAACTGTACTCGACTAGTCGATTTAGTCGATTTGCTTGGCTTTCCCCTGGTCTAGGCTCAGATTTGGAAAAACTTGATCTATAACAACAAAATACCCTTATTTAATCACTAAAAAAAATTAGGAATTCATAAATTCACCTCTTTGGTAAAATGACCAATTTGCCCTTAGACCTTGGCAAAATGACCATTTTGCCCCTATGCTCGAAATTCAATTTTTATCGAATTTATTTATTTCTTAAGGCTATCCAAACCTCTTTGACTCTTATAGAAACTCAAAATTGCCACTATTTGACACATTTATCACCTATTTTGTAACTTATGCAAAATAGTCCCTTTAGGTGTTTTCATGCTAACACCTTTCACAAAAGTTGTTTATAACACAACTAGGACTCATATTCTTCCATAAAACCTCAAAAAATATCATAAATCCATTCATGGAAAAACTCTAAACTCTTAATCATTTTGCAAAGTAGACCCCTCATTTGAAAGCTATGCTTGAAGGGTCTCAAAAATGCAAAAATCATCAACAAAGGACATGGAAATCACTTACTTGTTGAGGTGATAAGTTGCTGAAATTTCAAAGCTTCAAAAACTCCTCTTTTGCTGATATTTTCGGTGGAGAAAGAAATGGGAAGAAGATGATATCATTTTTTCTTTATTTTAGTCCAAATAAGTCACCTAACATACCAAACATAAAAGTTTTGTCCCCCCTTTGACTCAATGGCCGGGCAAGCACCATAAAATAGGTCTAATTACCCTTTAAAGACTTCAAATTTTAATTCTCTAGCTATATAACACATTTGGGTACTAAATGCAACTTTTTCCTTTTATGCGATTTAGTCCTTTTTCGCAATTGAGCTTTCAAACGTCAAAATTAACTTACCAAAGTTTTCATGCACTAATGAAATATTACTATAACCTCATAATAATAATAAAAATAATTTTCCTAACTTCGGATTCATGGTCCCAAGACCACTGTTCCCACTAGGCCCTAAATCGAGCTATTACACACACATGTTTGCAGGTAGGGTTTGCATATTATCATATAAAGGGGTTAGCATGCTATGTGTAACACCCCTAACCCATATCCATCGTCAAAATAGGGTTACAGAGTATTACCAGAGTTTACAGTACAAATAAATAGAATTTTGATCATTTTATAACTTATCAATATTCATAATAAAACTAATCAAAACCATACATACTGTCCCTTATACGAGCCCTAGAGGCCCTAAATACACATTAGAAACAAGTCGGGACTAAATTGGACAATCGTGGAATTTTTCAAAAAATATTGCAAATTTTCAAAGTTGTAGGGGTCACATGGTCGTGTGACTAGTCACACGGCCAAGAGACACGCTTGTGTCTTAGGCTATTGGCATTTGAAATAGGGGCATACGGCCGTGTCCCAACCAGTGTCCTTACCTATGTAACTCACTAACTTGGGTCACACGGTCAAGCCACATGCCTGTGTGCTACGTTGTGTACCCTTCGAAGTATCCTCACATGCCTGTGTGCCAAGTCGTGTGCTACGCTGTGTAACAGCCTGACTTGCAACCTTTTGAAACCTACAGGGGACACATGGCTGTGTCACCTGGCCGTGTGTCACACATGGATGAGACACATGCCCATGTGGACGAAAGTAAGCCATTTTACAAGCCACATTTCTCACCCAATTTGGCACTAATCTACACCCAAAAATGCACACATACACTAGTTATACTCAAGCATCCAAAACAAGCATGAGCAAGCTTTAAACATGTGGTATATTCATATACAACCAATATGCCCTTAGGCACCTCAAATGACAATATGCAAACATGTATAATCATGTACACCATTAAACCAAATAAGCCAATAATTTACCATGCCATTTTACATCATTTCATGCCACTGAGCCTACCTATCAAAACATACCAAAACTTCTTAAATGGTACCAAATAAGCCATTCCAAACTAGCATCAATATATATATATATGCTTTCCATAACAAAGCACCAATTCACACCAAATTATAAAACATATATCATAAGCATATTAAACTACCAATTTACTTTTCATCATTTAACCATAAATCAAGCCACACATCAACCATATAAGGCAATTATGCACAAACCAAAATGTGCCTAAACACAAGCCAAATAAGTGGCTAATCTCAACAAAGCACATATAGGCTAACATTAGCCAAAAAAACCTATACATGCCATTATAAAAAGAATTAAACAACTAAAAGTACCGAGTGAGCCGATGGATAGTGTGATATAGCTCTGACAAGCTTCCAACCCAAATGAGCTTCCAAATCTCTATATAACATAGAAAATAACATAGAGGCGTTTAATCCGAGATTTTCTCTTTGCCTTGATCTAACTCCATACGAGGTCTGACTAGATCTATACGAATAAAGTTAATCCAATTCAATATATTTTACATTCAATTTAGTCCAACACATATTTTTGGAAAAATACCATTTTTCCCCTATACTTTTAATTTCTTTGCAATTTAGTCCCTAGTTCATAAAAATGGAAATTTACACAATTTCACCATAATCCACCATGGTCGAATGTCAAATAGGTCCTTAGCATGCACTATACTTCAATTATTACACAATTTCACCATATAATATTTCCTATTTTTCAATTTGTTCCCGATTCGACAATTTTACTAAAAATTCCATTATAAAAGTTGTTTTTCTAACAACAACCATTCATTTTCTATCATCAAACTTCAAAACTCAAGTATGTTCATCAATGGTAAAACCCTAACAGTTTAACAGTTTTACAAATTAGCCCCCAGGCTAGCTAGATTAAGCTACAACAATCTCGAAAACATAAAAATCATAAAAAAATGGGACAAAGTCACATACCTAATTGTGTAATCAAAGTGGCCAAATGTAGCTTTAACAAAAATGTCTTTCTTCTCTTTACAATCGGTTGAAGAAAGAAGAAAAGATGATACTTGGCTTTTATTTTCATTAATTTTAACTTTAATTACTTATTTACTTAATTAACCTTTAAATACATTAAAAATTACACAATAAGCCAAGCTATTATCATCCACTAACATACTAATTGTCTAACTACCATATAAGGACCTTCGCTTTAAAGTTCCATAACTATTTAATACCTTTAGCTGTTAGAACTCAACTTTTACACTTTACACAATTTAGTCCTTTTTATCAAATTGAGCAAGCGAACGGTAAAATGTCATAACGAATTTTATTACATCTCGATTTTGGTCAAATCAGAATAGTGGTTTTGGAACCACAAATCTGAAGGTGAAATATTTATTTTATTATTATTTTAAGGTTTACAGCATGATAATATGTCTGTGTGAAAATTTTGTTAAGAAATTTTATCATTTGATTAGTTAATTTGATAAAAAGGACTAAATCACGTAAAGTGCAAAAGTAATGTTCTTATAGTTAAAGGTATTAAATAGCTATGGAATATTAAAATAAAGGTCCTTATGTTGTAATTAGACCATTATAATGGTGGTTGGACATTTTTGGGCATATATTAAGTGATTTGTATGTTTAATTATAAAGGTTAAGTTTGTAATTCATTAATTAAACACAAATTAAGTAAAAATAAGCCAAAATTTTTCTCCATTTCATCTTCTTCTATCGAAAATAAGAAATAAAAATATCCATAGGAGCTTTCTAGGGTTTGGCCACTTCATGATCTAATTGTAAGTCCATTTTTGTCTCGTTTTTAATGATTTCTACGTTTTTGAGATCGTTGCAACTAGGTCTAGCTAGCCCAAGGACTAATTAGCAAAACTGTTAAAGATTTTTTGTAACAGCCCGATTTAGACCCTAGTTAGAACAGTGGTTTTGGGACCACAAATTTGAGTTAGAAAAATATTTTAATATTATTTTCCGTGCTTATAATTTGTGAATTGGTATCTGTGAAAGTTTTGTGTGAAAATTTTATTATTTGTGTGCTGATATGATAAAAAGGATTAAATCGTAGAAAATGCAAAATTGTCCTTCTATTTGAATAATGGTCGAATTGATGTGTCTTTATAATTGAAAGGTCCTTATGTGGTTAATAAACCATTGAATTTATGAGTGGACATTAATGGCCTTAATTAACATGAATTACATGTTTAATTATAAAGGGAAAATTAGTAATTGATGAATTATTTTGTAATAAAATAAAACAAAACATGATAATGGATGATTCATTCATCCTTATTGCCGAAAATCAAAAATAAAAAGGAAGAAAAAGAGCTTTTAGTGTTCGGTTAAGAATTTCGGTGATTAAGGTATGATTTTTTATCGGTTTTTGATAATTTCTATGTTTTTGTGATCGTTGCTTAGTAATCTTTCAAGACCATGTCTCAATTTCTAAATTTGATTATGATTTTAAGATATGTCATTGTTTATAATGTGAGTTTTATGAAGATTGATGATAGAAAATGAAAGATATGTGTTAGATTATTATGTTTGTATTGGGATTTTTGATGAATTTGAGTTTTTGGACTAATTTATGAAAATGAGAAATTGAGGGGCTAAAATATGAAATAAATGAATATGTAGGCTTATATTAGTTAAGGGAATATTCGGCCAAGCATATGTATAATGAAATTTTGTGTATTTTGTGATTTTACGAATTAGGGACTAAGGTGTTAAAATATGAAAATGTGAGGGATAATTTGTAAAATGCCCTAAATATGTGTATATGGATTGATTTGAATGAATGTGAGATTGAATAAGTCAAATTAGAATGTGTTTAGATCAAGAACCAAAGAAAACAGAATTAGATCGGGGAAAGTTAAAAGTCATTGAATAGTCATTCGTTTCCATTCATTTCCGTACAAGGTAAGTCGATATACAAATAGATGTGTTTGAATTGACTTATTCATGTTTATATGATATTGAATTGTGATGAATAGTTATAAAAGCTGAATATGTGAAATTGAGAAAGTTTCGATAATGTAACGACGCTCGAAAGCCCCGTACGAACCATAGGAATAGTTAGGATACATATGTCATGGCATAGGATTCCAATATGTGATTTCGTGTAAGACCACATCTGGAATGTTGGAATCGATTTGAGATTTACGTGTAAGACCATGTTTGGGACATCGGCATCGTATTTGATTTCGTGTAAGACCCTATCTGGGACAGTGGCATCGATATTTGATTACATGTAAGACCACGTCTGAGATGTTCACGTTGTACGACCTTTTTGAGCTACCCAAGTATCCTTAATGATTCTAAATGGTTTAACGGGTATTCCAAGAAACAAATAACTATATAAATGTATATTCAATTCAGGTACATTTGAAATATATATCATGATTGGGAATGAAAAGAAAGTATATGAGCAAGTGATGATATGTGATATAAGTATGAGAAATTATGTTATATGTGCAATAAATTGGGAATATGTGTATGTATATGAACTATGTGGTTTGTAATAGTATTTGGCTATGGAATATATGTATTTTATGATGCTTATATGCTTAAAATGATAAGTTTATTTGTATATGGCTTGCTAAGCTTTTGAAAGCTTATTTTGTGTGTGTTTGCATTGTGTTTTAGATATTGAAGCTACTGGAGGCTTGGGGATTGTTGAGGATCATCACCACACTATCAAACTTAATTTTGGTACCTTTTGAAAATGTATATATCAAAGTATGACATGTATAGGCTAGAGAAGTTTGAATGTGCTTTGAGATGTGTATATCTAGCCATGTGATATGGCTTGGTTATGGATGAAATTATGAATGAATTTTGGTATATGTTTTCTGTTCAAAATTGGTATGTTTTGATGCGCTCTTGAATGACCAAATGAAATGGTCAATTTTGGTAA
Organism: Gossypium longicalyx; assembly: GCA_025698465.1. NCBI lineage: Eukaryota > Viridiplantae > Streptophyta > Magnoliopsida > Malvales > Malvaceae > Gossypium > Gossypium longicalyx. The sequence goes on along the minus strand of CM046998.1, from coordinate 38,041,350 downwards.
GTTTCATGATTGACTTGGGAAGTTAATATGATGTGAAATGCTATGAATTGAAATGGATTAATATGATGTATGAATCATGTGCTTTTGATATAAAATTTGTACTTTAAATTAGTATGCTTTAGTTGGTTTTTTATATGGGAATGAATGATGATATCATCGGTCAATTTGTGCATGATTTAGTATGTTTCTGGCTTCCTTTCAGACATGAAATGTGTTTTCTTTCATGCTTGTAGGGATGGTCCAAAATGGGTGGTAATTTGTCTTTGCAAATAACCTATTTTTTCCCACACAAGCAGAGACACGGGCGTGTGCCTCAGCCGTGTGTGGCACACGGTTATGTTACACGGCTGTGTGTCCCCTGGGGTACCCTATAATTTAAAGTCAGTATACCTTACAATTTTGACACGGCCTAGACACACGAGGGTGTCTATTGGTCGTGTGTGGAACATGGGTTGTGTAACAATCCGGTTTAGACCCTAGTTAGAATAGTGGTTTTGGGACCACATATCCGAGTCAAAATAATATTTAAATATTATTTTCTGTGCTTATGATACGTGAATGAGCATGTGTGAAAGTCTCATATGGAAATTTGAATGTTTGTGTGCTTAATTTTGAAAAAGGACCTAATTACGTAAAAGGTAAAAGTAGCCTTCTATTTGTTAAAGTACCTATTTGATTTGGCTTTCTAAAGCAAGGGTCCTCATATTGCAATTGGACCACTAAATTGGTTAATGGACATTTAAAGACAACCATTATAAGTTTTTACTATTATTTCATTAAGGGAGAAATTGGAATTTGGTTATTTTAGTTAATAATAAGTAAATAAAACATAAAATTTGGCCATTATGTGTTCATCCACAACCAAAAATACAAAGTAAAAGAAAAGAAAAGAGTTAGCTAGGGTTCGGTCATACTAAAGCTCAATTGAAGGTTCGTTTTTATTCCGTTTTCGATAATTTCTATGCTTTTGTGATCGTTGCTTTATGTTTTAGTAAGCCCATGCCTCAATTTCTGATTTTGATGATGAATTTGAAATGTGCCATGGATAAATTCACGAGTTTTATTTTGTTATATGATGAAATATGAAAGTTTGATGTTGGGTTTATATGTTGTCTTTGGACTTTTGATGATTTTGAGTAAAATGGGCTAAATTGTGAAATTTGTAAATTGAGCGACTAAAATGTGAAATAAATGAAATGTGTTGACTTGAATAAGATCTATGAATATTCGGCCAAGCATAAGTACATGCAAATTATGTGTATTTTGTGATTTTGTGAATTAAGGACTAAAGTGTTAAAATGTAAAAATGTGAGGACTAGTTTACAAATTGCCCTAAATATGTGTCTATGGATTGTTTTGAATGAATTTGTGATTGAATAAGTTAAATTTGAATTTATATAGATCAAGAATTAAAGAAAATAGAGTTAGATCGGGGAAAGTCGAAAGTTGTTGAGTAACAGTTTTCATTCATCTGAATCTGTATAAGGTAACTCAATACACAATAAACATGTTTGAATTGAATTATTATTGTTCATGTGATATTGAATAGTGATGAATGAATATTTAAGCTCAATATGTGCTATTCGAGAAAGTATCGACAAAGTTTCGACGTCTGAAAAGCCCCGTACGAACCCTAGGAATAGTTAGGATACATATGTCATGACATAAGATTCCATTATGTGATTTCGTGTAGGACCATGTCTGGGATGTTGGCATCGACTTCTGTTTTACATGTAAGACCATGTCTGGGACATCGACATTGTATCTGATTTTGTCTGGGGCAGTGGCATCGATGTTTGATTACATGTAAGACTACGTCTGGGACATTGGCATTGTATATGTTCTTTGAGCTATCCGAGTATCTTACGTTTCCTAACAGTTCAACAGGCATTTCAAGAAAATGAATGAATAAGTGAATATGTATCTGATTCAAGTACGTTCGAATTGAGTAATATATTTGAAAATGACAGGTAAGTATATGTGCAAATGATGATCTATGATCCAAGTATATGAATATGAGGTCTGTGCTGGTACTTGGCTCTAAAGTATATGTAACTTGATGATATTTATATACTTTAAATGATAACTTTATTTGTATATGGCTTACTAAGCTTTTGAAAGCTTACTTGTGTGTGTTTGCATTGTTTTTTTTAGATATCGAAGCTACTCTGAGCTCGGGGATCATTGAGGATCGTCACCACACTATCGAACCTTATTTTGGTACTTTTGAAAATGTATATATTGAAGTATGGCATGTATAGGCTAGAAACATTTAAAATACATTTTATGATGTATATATTTAGCCATGTGATATGGCTTGGTGTGGATGTGATTATGATATGGTTTTGGTATATGAGTTATGAGGCAATATGATATATTTGGTGTGTTTATGTAAGAATATAGAAAATGGTAAGCTTTTGGTATGTGTTAGCAATGGTAATTGATAAGTTTTGATCATGAAATTGAAACATATGTTTGGTATGATTTTATTTTAGATTTGTTATGATTTGGTTGATGAATTGAGATGGAAATTTGGTTGGCAATGATATGTCATGAATGGCTTATGTTTTGGTGGTGAATTGGTCATAAAATGTTGTGCAAATATGCTTGGTTTGGTGCTTGTAGGTTTAACCCAATTAGGGTGGCAAGTTGGCTATTCAAATGGCCTATTTTTGTCCACACGGCCGTGTGTCTCAGCCGTGTGTGACACACGGCTATGTTGCACGGTCGTGTGTCCCCTAGGGTACGCTACAATTGTAAGTCAGACTCGAGCATGGCCAAGGCACACAGGCGTGTGGCTAGCCATGTGGCCCAAGTTAGGCTCGACCGTAGCCAAGGTACACCGGCTTGTCTTGTAGTCGTGTGAGTAAGTTAGTATGTATGCCCTGTTTTGACAGGGCTTAGACACACGAGTGTGTCTAATGGTGTGTAAGGCACACGGCCTGTTCACACGAGCCTGTGACCTGTACTTCTTTGAAAATGATTAAGTTTTGGAAAAAAATTATATGTGTTCAGTTTAGTCTCGACTCCTTTCTATTGCATGTTAAAGGTCTCGATGACCTATATAAGGGACTCTATATTGATATTTGATCTTTGATGCTTTGATGCTTATGAAATGTATATTAATTGCTCTAATTTTGTCCGGTAATGCCTTTAACCCTAGTTTGGCGATGGATACGGATTAGGGGTGTTACAAGCTGGCTCATGGCCATGTGGTCAGTCGTGTGATCCAAGTCAGTAGCCTCCCTAATTTTCACACGGCCTGGCACACGGGCGTGTCTTGTGACCATGTGGACAAGTCAGTATGTATGCTCTATTTTGCCACAGCTTAGACACACGGGTGTGTCTAATGCCATGTAAGGCACACGGGCGTGTGACCTTTGTAACTTAGAAAAATTATTTAGTTTTGAAAAATTTTGTATGTGCTCGGTTTAGACCCGACCTCTTTCTAAAGCTTGTTTAAGGTCTCGTTAACCTAAGAAAGGGACTTTATGTTGATGTTTGACTATGATGCTATGATGTTTGTGAAATGAATGCGAAATGTTCCGATATGTCCAGTAATGCCTTTCAACCCTAGTCCGGCAATGGATACGGGTTAGGGGTGTTACATTTTGAATGTTGCCATTGATGAATAAGTATGTATTTTGAAGTTTCTTGGTAGATCATGAATGCTTGTTGATAGATATACAAATTTCACTATGTGATTTTTAATGAAAATGCAAATTAGGGGCTAAATTGTGAAATGTGTAAATTTAGTGGTTAAAATGTAAAATTAATGAAAAATATGGGCTGCTACGGGAATAATAGTAATTCAGCTAGCATGGGTTAGTATTGAATTGCATGAATTGTGATTTTACGAAATAAGAACTAAATTGTAAAAGATGCAAAACATTAGGGGAAATTGTGTAAAAAATGCCTTAAAGCAAATTTTAGACTAAATTAAATAGAGAGATGATTAAATAAGCTGATTTTTATATTATATAGATCAAGAAAAATGAAATCAGGATATAAAACAGGGGAAAAACAAAGTACTCGATTGATCGACTCATTTTTTCGTTTTTACAATCCGAGGTAAGTTCATATGTTATATACATTGTTATAATTATGTTTTAAATGCTTTGATATTGCATATACTATAAATACGAGACTATGAACACATTCAATAATGATTTTACGACAATTCAGAATTTGAAATCCCAGTTGAACCCTAGGAATAGATTTGCATGCTAGTGACATGTCATTAGGAGATTAATGTGATTATGTGATCCGGGTGGTGGTCCTTTAGTCCTACCGAGGGCTGAGTATACCGACATGTGTTACGAATACTTGACAGCTTGTTTGAGCAGCACTGTGTAGCTACGTCTCGACTGATAGCTTGTGTGAGCAGGCCCGTTGATAGCTCTAGTGTGAGCAGTATATGTGATATAAGATTGAGTTGGCTTTGGGCCATGAAATTGGCACTTAGTGTGTGAGATTTTCGAGTATCCGATAGTATTTCAAATAGTTCAACGGGTAAATGAAAGATGTGATTGTGTATGAGATTGATACGAGATGGTACAGGTATGTACATGAATCGTATAAGCTTAAATCGAAGAAGTTGAGAAGTTTATATAAAAGATTATGATTGAAAATCTGAAAGGTTTGTTTGTTACATGAATTACTTGTTGATATGTTCAAATTGGTGATTTGCATATTTATGTTAAGATTTAGTTTATTTCATACGAGCTTACTAAGCTATATAGCTTACTTTGTTTAATTTTCCATGTTTTACAGTGACTTTAAAGCTAGCTCAGACTCGAGAATCGTCGGAGATATTGTCACACTATCCAACTATCAATTTGGTACTTTTGAACTTATGTTTTAAGTATATGGCATGTATAGGAATCTTTGGTCATTTTGGTTATGTGTTGGAAGTGAATTTAGCCATTTGAATTGGCTTGTAAATGTATATGTTTTGGTTTGTATATATAGCCATGAGTGATGGCTCATTTTGGGTTGTTTTGATATGTTTGAATTATGTATATATATGGCTTGGATTGTTAGTTTATGGATAGGTATATGATAGTTGTGTGATGCTTAATAGTAATAGGCATTATGTGTATCAAATGGTTGATTTGTGGATATTGGTTTGCTTGGAAAATTAGGCTAAATAATGCATATTTGGAAGTGTATAATTAATTGAATTGTAAATGTGAATTTGGTATAAATGGTAGGACATCTTTCGTGATTAGTGTGTATACAAAATGGGAGTATTGAATATGCATGATTTATGTTTGAATTGGTTGAATTGAAATAGCTATTGATGCTATGTTTTGTACAAATTTTGGTTTTGTTGTAGGTTTAAGCAAGTTGGGTGGCAAAATGGCTTGGTAAATAGCCTATTTTTGTCCACACGGGCAGAGACACGGGCGTGTGTCTTAGTTGTGTGTGACATACGGTTAGGTTACACAACCATGTGTCTCCTGGGTTGAAATTAAAATCAAGTTAGTATCCTCCACACGGCCTCACACATGGGTGTGTGACTTGGCCGTGTGGCATAAGTCATCATACCCTACAGGTTTGGCACGGCCTAGTACATGGCTTGGCACACGGGCATGTATGACCATTTTTAAGGCACACAGGTTAGGCATAGGGGTTAGCCACATGGGCATGTATGTTGGCCATGTGACCCAAGTCAGAGAGTTACACGGGGTCAGACACGAGTTAAGACACGATCATGTGATCCCATTTTGAAAGTCCACACGGCCTGTGAGACGGGCGTGTCTGTTGGCCGTGTGAGACACACAGGCGGGCCACACGGGTGCGTGTCCCTTGTTTTTGAGAAAATTTTGTAAGTGTTCTAAAGTTTCCAAAGTTATCAATTTAGTCCCGAACCACTCCAAATGTATGTTTAGAGCCTCATAGGCTCTTATTAGGGACAATATGATTGTTTGTGATTGAAAGGTATATGACTTGTTTAAGTTGTATATGAAATGTATGTTTAATGTATGGTAAGTCCAGTAATGCTCCGTAACCTATTCTAGTGTTTAATACGGGTAAAGGGTGTTACATTTGTCGGTATCAAGCTACGATTTAGATGATTCTCAAACTAACGTAGCGTTTGTGAAAGTCTAGCTATAAATGCCATATATAACCTGTGATAGTGTGATGACTCCTGACAATTTAAAATGTGTTTTCGTATAGTAAATGGACCCCGATTGAGTTGTAGCTGACGATGTAGAGAGTAATGCGCCAGCTCCCGCTCAAGGGACAATGCCATCTAATTTTAGACCTATGTCGAGTAGTCACGGAAGAGAGGCTATAGAAGCCTCTTTCCAAATGATGAACGAATGGTTCACACAATATGTCCAGACAAATCCGGCTGCTCAACAACCTCCACCCCCACCTAATCCTCAAAATGTTCCCCTACCTCCTCAAGTTATGGAACTTCAACGATTGAATAAGCCTCCAATTGATAAGATTCAAAAACACGAGGCCGAAGAGTTTAGAGCTACTATTGATGATGATCCCAAATGAGCTGAATTTTGGCTTCAAAACACTATTAGTGTATTTGATGAACTGTCATGTGCTCCAGCCGAGTGTTTAAATTGTGCTATATCGTTATTAAGGGACATTGTGTATCAGTGGTGGAACACACTAGTATTTGTGGTACCGAGAGAGAGTGTGACCTGGGAATTCTTTCAAACTGAGTTTCAGAAGAACTACATAATTCAGAGATTTCTTGATCAAAAACACAAAGAGTTTCTAGAATTGAAACAGGGCTAAATGACTGTGCTTGAGTACGAAAGAGAATTTGTGCGATTGAGTAAGTATGCTCGGGAGTATGTTTTCACTAAAGAAATTATGTCCAAGCGATTCGTTGACAGGTTGAAAGAGGATATTAAACTTCTAGTCAGAATTCTAGAATTAATAGAATTTGTTGTCCTGGTTGACAAAGCTTGCAAAGCTAAAGAGCTTAGCAAAGAAAAGAGAAAAGCAGATTCAGAGGCTAGAGACTTGAGAAAAAGGTCAATAAACAAGCCATATCAATCTTCGTCAACGAAATTCAGAGATTCGTTCACTCGTCCAAATGTTTCAATTGGGCATTCAAACAGAGATTGTGGAAAACGATACTCAAGTCCTAAAACTCAAGCTACATCAGTATCAAGTGTTGGCAGTGTAAGAAATTACAGACATGAATGTCAGCAATGTGGAAGACGACAACCTGGTGAATGTAGAATTAATAACTAGGCTTGTTTTAAATGTGGTTCACAAGATCATTACATACAGGATTGCCCAAAACTAGTAGAGAAAGATAATATAAAAAATGCAAGATAGGGTAACATAGCCACTAGAGGGAGGCCACAAAGAAATACGGGAAATGCAAGTGGTAATCATGGTACTACGAGAGATTCTATAGTAAGATCTGAGGCCAGAACACCTGCTAGAGCTTATGCTATTTGTGCTCGTGAAGAGGCGTCATCACCTAATGTTATCACTAGTACATTTTCTCTTTACAACACTAATGTGATTGCATTGATTGATCCTAGATCAACTCATTCTTATATCTGTATGAATTTAGTTTTAGTAAGAATTTGCCTGTTGAGTTTACTGAGTTTGTGATTAAAGTATCGAACCCCTTAGGCAAGTATGTGCTAGTTGATAAAGTTTGCAAGAACTATCCTTTAATGACTCGGGGATATTGTTTTCTGGCTGATTTGATGCTACTACAGTTTGATGAGTTCGATGTAATTCTGGGTATGGACTGGTTGACTTTACATGATGCTATTGTGAACTGTAGATGAAAGATTATTGAATTGAAATGTTAGAATAATGAAATTATTCGAATTGAATTAGATGAATAGAATGAATTGTCTAGTATGATTTCATCTATGTTAGCTTAGAGATGTGTGAGAAAAGGATGCGAAGCTTATCTTACTTATGTTTTAGATACTAAGGTATCTAAATCAAAATTGAATTAGTTTCGACTGTCTGTGAATATCCAGATATATTTCTAGAAGAATTACCAGGGTTACCATCGATCAGAGAGGTTGAATTTGCTATTGAGTTAGTACCTAAAACTTCACCGATATCGATAGCTCCGTATAAAATGGCTGCGACAGAATTGTAAGAGTTGAAATCTTAGTTGTAAGAGTTAACAAATAGAAGTTTTGCTTGACCTACTTTTTTGCCCTGGGGTGCAACTGTATTGTTCATAAAGAAGAAAGACGGATCAATGAGAATGTGTATTGACTATCGACAACTCAACAAGGTTACAATAAAGAACAAGTATCTGTTGCCGAGAATAGATGATTTATTTGATAAGTTGAAGGGTGCAACTGTGTTTTTGAAGTTTGATTTGCGGTCTGGTTATTGTCAGTTGCGAGTTAAAGATTCGAATGTGTCAAAAACTGCATTTAGAATGAGATACATACATTATGAATTTCTTATTATGCCTTTTGGATTAACTAATGCTCCTGCAGTCTTTATGGATTAGATGAACTTGATTTTTAGATCATATTTAGATAGATTCGTTATTGTGTTCATTGACGACATTCTGATCTATTCACGTGATGAGTTTGAGCATGCCGAGCATATGAGGATTGTGTTACAAACCTTGAGAGATAAACAACTGTATGTTAAATTAAGAAAATGCGAGTTTTGGCTCTGAGAGGTTGAATTTTTGGGACATATTGTTTCAGCTAAAGGCATACGAGTTGACCCGAGCAAGATTTCTACAATTGTTGATTGGAAACCACTGAGAAATGTATCTGAAGTGATAAATTTTCTGGGGTTACCTGGTTATTATTGACATTTTGTTAAAGGGTTCTCGATGATTGCTACACCTATGACCAGATTGCCACAAAAATTCAAGTGGTCCAAGAAATGTCAACAGAGTTTTGATTAGGTGAAAGTAATGTTAACTGAGGCACCAGTATTGGTTCAACCTGAGTCGGGTAAAGAATTCGTGATTTATAGCTACGCATCATTCAATGGTTTGGGTTGTGTTTTGATCCAAAAAGGAAAAGTTATAGCTTATGCCTCCAAACAGTTGAAGCCACATGAAAAGAATTATCCGACGCATGATTTAGAGTTGGCTACTATTGTGTTCGCATTGAAAGTCTAGCGACATCATTTGTTCGGTGAAAAATGCCATATCTTTACTGATCACAAAAGTTTGAAGTATATACTGACTTAGAAAAATTTGAATTTGCGACAACAGAGATGGCACGAGCTATTGAAAGATTACCAGTTAGTAATTGATTATCATCCGGGAAAGCAAATGTAGTCGCAGATGCTTTAAGTAGAAAATCTCTATTTGTTTTGAGAGTAATGAATACGAGACTGAGTTTGTCTAATGATGGTTCGATTCTAGCAGAATTGAAGGCTAAACTTGTTTTTCTTCATCAAATTTGAGAAGATCAAAAGTGTGATAGTAAGTTACAAGCTAAAAGAGTGCAATGTGAATCGAATAGTGATTTAGAGTATTAGATCGAAGCCGATGATTGTTTAATGTTCTAAAACAGAATTTGTGTACCAAAGAATCCCGAGCTTATTTAGAAAATTTTGCACGAAGCACATAGTAGTTGTCTATCTGTTCATCTGGGATGTATCAAAATGTAAAATGATTTGAAACATTGTATTGGTGGTTGGGTATGAAATGAGACATTTCTGAGTTTGTATTGAAGTGTTTGATTTGTCAACAAGTCAAAGCTGAACATCAAGTACCTTCGAGATTGTTACAGCCTATGATGATACCAGAATGGAAATGGGATAGAGTTGCAATGGATTTCGTATCGGGATTACCCCTGTCTCCGAAGAAGAAAGATACTATTTGGGTTGTCATTGATTGACTGAAGAAATATGCACATTTTATTCCAGTACGTACCGACTATTCACTTGACAAATTGGCTGGGTTGTATGTTTCTAAGATCATTAGATTGCATGGGCTACCAGTTTTGATTATTGCAGATAGAGATTCGAGGTTTATGTCGCAGTTTTAGAAGAAACTACAAGAAGCTTTGGGTATGAGATTGAATTTCAGTACAGCATTTCATTCGCAAACTGACGGTTAGTCTGAGAGAGTAATTCAAATTCTCGAAGATATTCTTCGATGTTGTGTTTTAGAGTTCGAAGGCAAATGGGAGAAATATTTACCATTAGTTGAATTTGTGTATAACAACAGTTTTCAATTGAGCATAAAGATGGCACCGTATGAAGCTTTGTATGGTCACAAATGCCAAACTCTGTTGTATTGGATCGAGTTGAGTGAGAAAAAGATTCACGGGGTTGATTTGATTCGAGAGACTGAAGAAAAAGTGAAAGTAATTTGCGGCAGTCTGAAAGCAGCTTCAGATCGACAGAAATTGTATGTAGATTTGAAACGAAAAGACATTGAATTTCAGATTGGTGATAAAGTATTTCAGAAAGTGTCTCCGAGGAAGAAAATACTTCTATTTGGTCGCAAAGGAAAATTGAGTCCGCATTTCATCGGGCCGTATGAGATCATTGAAAGAATAAGGCCAGTAGCATATCAGCTATCTTTACTGACTGAGTTAGAGAAATTTCATAATGTGTTTCATGTGTTGATGTTGCGTCGATATAGATCGGATCCTTCACATATAATTTCTCCGCCAGAGATTGAAATTCAACCTGACATGACTTACAACAAAGAACCGATCAGAATTTTAGCTCGAGAGGTTAAACAGTTGAGAAATAAAAGCATAGCTTTAGTAAAAGTCTTGTGGCAACGCCATGGGGTTGAAGAGGCTACGTGGGAACCCGAGGAAGCTATGACAAAATAGTACCCTAGCCTATTCACTGGTAAGATTTTTGGGGACGAAAATCCCCAAGGGGAGAGAGTTGTAACAGCCTATTTTTGGTCAAATTGGAATACCACAAACCGAAGCCAAAATATTTATTTTATTATTATTTTAAGGTTTACAGCATGGTAATATGTTTGTGTGAAAATTTCGTTAAGAAATTTTATCATTTGTTTAGTTAATTTGTTAAAAAGGACTAAATCGCCTAAAGTGCAAAAGTAATGTTCTTATAGTTAAATGTATTAAATAGCTATGGAATATTAAAGTGGATGTCCTTATATTGTAATTAGACCATTATAATGGTGAGTGGACATTTTTGGGCATATATTAAGTGATTTCTATGTTTAATTATAAAGGTTAAGTTTGTAATTCATTAAATAAACACAAATTAAATAAAAATAAGCCAAAATTTTTCTCCATTTCATCTTCTTCTATCGAAAATAAGAAAGAAAAATGTCCATGGGAGCTTTCTAGGATTTGACCACTTCATGATCTAATTGTAAGTCCGTTTTTGTCCCATTTTTAATGATTTCTACTTTTTTGATATCGTTGCAACTAGGTCTAGCTAGACCAGGGATTAATTTGCAAAACTGTTAAAGATTTTGAATGTTTCCATTGATGAATAAGTATGTATTTTGAAGTTTCTTTGTAGATTACGAATGCTTGTTGATAGATATACAAGTTTTGTTAAGTGATTTTTAATACAAATATAAATTAGGGGCTAAATTGTGAAATGTGTAAATTTAGTGGTTAAAATGTGAAATAAATGAAAATATGGGCTGCTAAGGGAATAATAGTAATTCGGCTAGCATGGGTTAGTATTGAATTGCATGAATTGTGATTTTATAAAATAAGGACTAAATTGTAAAATATGCAAAACTTTAGGGGCAATTGTGTAAAAAATTCCTTAAAGCAAATTCTGGACTAAATTGAATCGAGAGATAATTAAATAAGCTGATTTTGATATTATATAAATTAAGTAAAATGAAATCAGGATCTAAAATGGGGGGAAAAATAAAGTACTCGATTGATCGACTCGTTTCGTCGTTTTTACAATCCGAGGTAAGTTCATATGTTATAAGCATTGTTATAATTATGTTTTAAATGCTTCGATATTACATATACTGTAAATATGAGATTATCAACACATTCGACAATGATTCTACGAAGATTCGAAATTTGAAACCCTAGTTGAACCTTAGGAATAGATTTGCATGCTAGTGATATGTCATTAGGAGATTAATGTGATTATGTGATCTAGGTGCTGGTCCTGTACGTCCTACTGATGGCTAAGTATGACGGCATGTGTTGCAGATACTTGACAGCTTGTGTGAGCAGCACCATGTAGCTACGTCTCAACTGACATCTTGTGTGAGCAGGCCCATTGATAGCTCTAGTGTGAGCAGTATATGTGATATGAGATTGAGTTGGCTTCGGGTAATGATATTGGCACTTAGTGTGCGAGATTTTCGAGTATACGATAGTATTTCGAGTGCTTCAACAGGTAAATGAAAGACGTGATTGTGTTTGAGATTGATACGAGATACTGTCACACTATCTAACTATCAATTTGGTACTTTTAAGCTTATGTTTTAAGTATATGGCATGTATAGGAATCTTTGGTCATTTTGGTTATGTGTTGGAAGTGAATTTAGCCATTTTAATTGGCTTGTAAATGTATATGTTTTGGTTTGTATATATAGCCATGAGTGATGGCTCATTTTAGGATGTTTTGATATGTTTGAATCATGTATGTATGTATATATGGCTTGGATTGTGAGTTTATGGATAGGTATATCATAGTTGTGTGATGCTTAATGGTAATAGGCATTATGTGTATCAAATGTTTGATTTGTAGATATTGGTTTGCTTGGAAAATTAGGCTAAATAATGCATATTTAGAAGTGTATAATTAATTAAATTGTAAATGTGAATTTGGTATAAATGGTAGGACATGTTTTGTGATTAGTATGTATAGAAAATGGGAGTATTGAATGTGCATGATTTATGTTTGAATTGGTTGAATTGAAATGGCTATTGATGCTATGTTTTGTGCAAATTTTGGGTTTATTGTAGGTTTATGCAAGTTGGGTGGCAAAATGGCTTGGTAAATAGCCTATTTTTGTCCACACGGGCAGAGACACGAGCTTGTGTCTCAGCCGTGTGTGACACACGGTTAGGTTATAGGGCCGTGTGTCCCCTAGTGTTGAAATTAAAATCAAGTTAGTAAGCTCCACACGACCTCACACACGGACGTGTGACTTGGCTGTGTGGCATAAGTCCACATACCCTACAGGTTTGGCACGGCCTAGTACATGGCCTGGCACACGGGCATGTATGGCCATTTTTAGGGCACACGAGTTAGCCACAAGGGTGTTTGTTTTGGCCGTGTGATCCAAGTCAGAGAGTTACACGAGGTCAAAGACAGGATGGGACACGACCATTTAATCCCATTTCAAAGGTCCACACGGCCTGTGACACAGGCGTGTCTGTTGGCCGTGTGAGACATACGGGCAGGCCAAATTGGCGTGTGTCCCCTATTTTGGAGAAAATTTTCTAAGTGTTCTTAAAGTTTCCAAAGTTATCAATTTAGTCCTGAACCACTCCCAATGTATGTTTTGGGCCTCATAGGCTCGTATTAGGGACAATATGATTGTTTGTGATTGAAAGGTATATGAATTGTTTAATTTGTATATGAAATGTATGTTTAATGTATGATAAGTCCGGTTGTAACACTCATTACTCGTATCCGATGCCAGAACATGGTACGAGGTATTTTCGAACTTAAACATAAGCAATCATACAAAACTGTGACGTATATTTCCATCCAAATTTAAAACTATTCACATACATTCCTATCATCCCTAAAATGAGCCTACGAGACCAAAAACATACATTGGTAGTGGTTTGGGACTAAACTCAGAACTTTAGAAAGTTACCCAACAATTATAATTTTTTTTGCCAAAATAGGGATCACATGCCCATGTGGCTTGGGACACGCCCGTATGGGTAAGCCGTGTTGTCACACACGCCCGTGTCCCAAACCTGTGTAACTCTCTGTTTATGACATCATGCACCTAAGGAAGTCACACGACCAAGTCATATGCCCGTGTGCTAGGCCGTGTGGGGAATTTAATTTTCAAATTTTTCAGAAAATAACTGTAGACTTCACACGCCCTGGACACACCCCATGTCTCTAGGCTGTATCTTTCACACGGCTGAGACAAACGGCCATGTCTCTACTCGTGTAGACAAAAATAAGACTATTTGCCAAGCCATTTTTCCACCCTTAATTGCACCAACCTACATAACAACAAGCAACACAACTCCAAGTATATAAATACGACAAATTTAGCCACAACCAAGTCATCCACACATCAATTACATGCTATTTCCTATCACATACAACATCTCATACTATCATCTTAAACCATGCAAAATCCACATTCATGTAAATATCATCATATAATTATATACTTAGCCAATATTAGCCAAATTCAATGGGCATTTACAAAATGAATTATCAACCATTACAATGCCAACACATTTGGCTACACCAATATGACACATAACAAAATGACCAAGTCCCTATACATGCCATACTCAAAATATTGAAACCAAGTATACCCAAAACAATCATTTGATAGTGTGAATTAAGCTCCGACATTCCTCAATCCCCGAGCTAGCTTGGCGACACTATAAGGAATAGAAAGAAAAGGGGAGTAAGCTTTAAAGCTTAGCAAGTTTGCATGCAAATAATAAGCAACATAAATCATTCATTAATAATATAACTACTCCACATAAGTTATCATAAATATCATCATGTATCTTAGATATAACTTACTCATTAGCATTCTTACCAAGAGTTCATCTCATACCAAATTTCATATTCATGGGTTTTACAGACATACCTATACCAACTCGTAACATAGTCACATACATTGTCATCTTTGACATACTCTTTGGTTTACCTATTGAACACTTGGAATACTATCGGATACATTGATGGTCTTGTAACTAAGTGCCACATTGTAGCCAATGCTACCTCATATCCCATAACACATGGGCTCACACACGAGCTAATCATAGGCCTGCTCACACAAGCTATCAGTCAAGACGTAACTACACGGGTTGCTCACACAAGCTGTTAGGTATCCGCAACACATGCTGAATTATCGAGCCACCGATAAGACATACATGACCAGTACCCGGATTCACATAGATCACATAACACATGGTGTCCTAGTGACATGTAACTTGTATCCTAAACTATTCCTAAGTTTCAACTGGGAATTTCTCATCGTCGAAACTTCGTTGAATATTTCCATAGAAACAATCATACAATTTATGCAATATTAAGCATTAAATACATAATATAACATTGCATTATTTACACACAAACTTACCTTTGTACAAAATGGTAGGAAGTGGACCTAATCATCAATAACCTTGTTTTTCCCCCGATCAAGGTTCGAACTTCGTTTTTCTTGATGTATAATAGCAAATTTAACTTATTTAATTATCAAATAACTCAATGTTGTCCAAAAAGCAACTTATGGCAAAAATTACATTTTTTCTCCTAAACATTGACATATTTACAAAATAGTCCTTAGGCTCGTAAAATGAAATGTACCCATTTTCTTTGTTACCCAAGCCTAGCCGAACCTAAATAATTCTCATAATAGCCTATATTTTTCATCAAATCACATTTTTACTACCCGTTTTTACAAATTTTACAATTAAGTCCTTTTTATGCATTTTCACTAAAAATCACTTAGTAAAAGTTGTTTATCACACCTTAAGCATACAATATCTTCCATCAAACATCAAAATATAAGCATGTCACACATGGGTAAATTTTTTAAAATGAACCCTACTTCAAAATAATGGTAGAAATAGGTAAATCGAGTTACGAGGACTTCAAAAATGTAAAGAGCATTAAAAATGGGCTAGGATGTACTTACAATCAAGCTTGAAAGTTGAAGAAACCCTAGCTATGGTGAGCATGAAAATTTTAGCCAAGGACCTCTAATTACCAACTAAGGACCTCTAATAACTTACTTAATGGTCTAATTACCAACTAAGGACCTCTACTTTAAAATCTCATAGCAATTGGACACCTTTAACGAGTAGAACTCAACTTTTGCACTTTTTACAATTAAGTCCTTTTGACTAAATTGAGTGCCCAAACGTCAAAATTTTCGAACGAGATTTTCACAAAATAGTCCCATAAAACTGTAGACCATAAAAATAAAATAATAATGGATTTCTCTATGTCAGATTCGGGGTCCCGAAACCACTATTTTGACTAGCCCTAAAATCGGGCTATTACAGCAGTAATGCTCCGTAACCCTATTCTAGTGTTGAATACGGGTGAGGGGTGTTACAGAAATTTTTATACGGTACCACTATGATGCTATATGTAACACCCCTAACCCGTATCCGTCATTGAAACAGAGTTTCGGAGCATTACCAGAAATTGAAGAACATTTTACACATAATTTATGTAAATTATTATTCGTTAATCGAGATCATTCAAAACATCCCTTAATTGGACCCTCAAGGTCCAATTCGAGCGTTAGAATCGAGTTGAGATTTAATCGGAACCTCTAAGAATTTTTTGCGAGATTTCAAAAATTTTCCAAGGTGTAGGGCTCAATTACCTGTGTGGTTTAAGGGACATGCTCTTGCTGCAGGCCATGTTCGACCCTGTGTAACTCTCTGACTTGTACACATGGCTATGCCACACACCCGTGTGCTAGGCCGTGTGGTTAATTAATTCATTTCAAAATTAGGTGCAGGTTTCACATGCCCGTGTTCTAGGCCGTGTGGCACACACGGCTGAGACACATGCCCATGTCTTTGCCCGTGTGCTCAATTCTGAGCAATCTGTTTCTCAAAATTAAGGTGCAGTGGACACAGGGCCTAACTACATGCCCATGTACTCGACCGTTTGCGACACACGGTCTAGACGTACGCCCGTGTGTCTACCCATGTGGATAAAATAAAGCCATTTCTAGCTTCATTTCTCGCCCAAAATCACACCCATGACCTGTACTTGAAGCACACATCTAATACTAAACATTCCAAGCATTAAAATTAAAAAAATTCCATCATTCATCATGGCATACCATAGCATGTCATTACAAATATATCAAAACAACCATTACTAGCCATTCCAATGGCTAGATTACAAGCATCATTATCAAGCCACTAATGTAACAGCCCGGTTTTAGCTAAATCAGAACAGTGGTTATGGAACCACAAATCCAGTGGTAGAAAATTTTTTAATATTATTTTTTGTGTTTATATCAAATGATTATATGTGTGTCAAAGTTTTGTGAAATAATTATAGCGTTTGAATGCTTAATTTGATAAAAAAACTAATTCGCGTAACACGCAAAAGTGACATTCTATATGTTAGATGTGTTTAATTGCTATGGTTTATTAAACCAAAGGTCCTTATGTTGATATTAGACCATTGATAGTGTACTTTGACATAAATGGTCATTAAATGAATGTTTTTAAATGGTTTTAATTAAGGTTAAAATGGTAATTCGATTCTTAAAGTTAATTAAATAAATCAAAGTGAAAAATTAGCTTCATTATCATCATCCATAACCGAACACCAAGAGAAAAAGAAGATGAAAATGTTGTTTTAGGGTTTGGCTCTTGTTGTTCTTGATTGAGGTATGTTTCGAGCTCAATTTTTGATGATTTGTTTTTGTGATCGTTGCTTCGTGTTCTAGCTAGCCCATGCTTTAATTTTTGAAAGTGTTGATGATTTTGTAAAATGCCATTGGTGAATGCTTGAGTTTTTGAATGTTTGAGGATGAAAAATGAATATTTGTTGATAGTTACTTAAGTTTTGTTAAGTGATTTTGAGTAAAATTGTCTATCAGGGATTTAATTGTGAAAATTGTAAATTGAGGAGTCGAAATGTGAAATAAATGAAAAATATGGGCTGCTAGGGGCACTATGGCAATTCGGCCAAGCATGGGTCTTGCTGAATTGTGTCAATTTGGTGTATTTGTGAAATAGGAATTAAATTGTAAAAATGTGGAACTTTAGGGGCTAAGTGTAAAAATGCCCAAATATGTGTTTGTGGACTAAATGGAATGATTTGATGAATAAATGAGTTAAATTGAATAGTCGATCTAGGCCCTCTATTTCAACTACGAGGCAAGTTCCTATGCAAATAAATACCTTTAAATTGATTTATAAATGTTTTTTTCATTGAATTGCTATGTATGTTGAGCAAGCAAATACGAGCAAGAATCAATGAAGTTATGATATCCGAAAGTCCCGTATGAACCTTAGGAATAGTATAGGATTCGAATGTCATCACATTAGAATTAACGAGACGTGATTATGTGTAAGACCATATCTGGGACATTGGCATCATATAGTGATTATGTGTAAGACCATGCCTAGGACATTGGCATCGTTATATGATTTTGTGTAAGACCATGTCTGGGACATTGGCATCGGTACGTGATAACATGTAAGACCATATCTGGGGTATGGCATTGTACGAGTTATATGTGATTTTCAAGTATCCTTAATGATTTCAAAAGGTTCAATGGGCAAATTCAAGTCGAGAAAGAATATGTGAATGAGTTAAGTGATTCAGGTATGTACAAGATTCATACAAGTATTGAAAAGGGAAGTATTTGATGAATTCACATGTGACATTGAATATGTATACATTGGGAAAGGTTTGTGAACTTATATGTGCTTATTCACAATTTGTTTATTTGATGGAAATGATGTTGATTCATGTGGTAATTTTATTTGTATATGTCTTACTAAGCTTTTAAAGCTTACTTTGTGTGTTCTTTCTCTATTTTATAGATAATCGAAGCTAGCTCAGACATCGGGGATCATCAGGAACTGTTATCACACTATCGACTACTTGTTGGTATTTTTGGATGCTTTGTAAATATGGTATATGGCATGTATAGGCTAGTAAGTTGATGATAAGTTTTAAGATATGGTATTAGCCATGTGTATTGGCTTGTGAAATGATGTAATGTTGGTGTGTATTTAGCCATTTAAGTTGGCTTGATTTATGAGTTTGATAAGTGATATATGCGGTAATAGTTGCCTTGTGTTTTGGCATATTTGATATAGTTCTTGTGATAGTTATGAGTTTCTCAATTAACTAGATGTTAATTGGTGTATTATTACTCGAAAGATGGCATGTTGTGGATTGATTTTGAAATGATGAAATGGTATGTTTTGTGGCATGAATTAGTTGATAATTTGTTGAGAATATGCATGAAAAAGTTGAGTGAAAAATGTTGGTTATGACATATTGATGTGGTATGTTTTTGGTTATGATTTTAGGGGTTGAATGAATGGTTTATAAATGGCCTGAAATGTGTATGAAATAGCATGCTTTGATTGCCTTTGAATGTATTGAAATTGTATGAAATGATGTGGTATAAGTATGCTTGAGGAGGATAAGAAATGTGGCTTAAACCAAGCCTAATTTCGTCTCACACGGTTGAGCACACAGGCGTGTGTCTTGATCGTGTGCCTACCATAACTTAGTAAAAACAAGTCAGTGAGTTACACGGCTTAGACACACGGGCGTGTCTACTAGCCGTGTGTGACACACGGGCTAGTACATGGGCATGTGGCTGGTCGTGTGACCCAAGTGTTCGAACGCCGGTGCCTTCAAGGTGCAGCGGAAAAATAAAATAATTAAAAACATTCCGGCGATCCAAACCATGGATCCATGTGTAAGGAACGTATCGAGGTGATAAAAAGTTTCGAAATTACCGAAACTTCAATCTGAGTAGACAGCGATACCTAGGCAACGGGAATCCTGAACTACTATCGAACCAAGTCGCAACCTTTTCGATGTGGGCCTCTGCGTAGTCCACCCAGTTGAAAATGAACGGTAGAAAAATCTCAAAAACTATTTCAGTGATTTTTATGCTTGACGGCTGCTAGACCCTTTAGCATAGTTTCGGGCTTATTTATATATTATATCATTAGGGTTTTTACCCTTGCGATATATAACACCCTTTTAATTGGTATATTTTTTAATGAATATTAATTCATTAAAATTAATCTGAACATAATAGTAATCATTAAAATAAATATAATAATGTTTAACCGAAAATTATAATTACATTAATTATAATAAAGATGATTTCGGTAAACTATATTTATTTAAACTTATATACGAACCAAATTCATATACTAATGAAATTATGTTCTGATTATGTGTATAACATCCTTGTACGTATAGTATGTTCAACAATTTGATTGCCCAATTAAATTCATTCTATAATTAATTTAATTCATCTGACAATCAGAATACAATAACAACTATGTTTTACTCCGTTCATTTCAACCATAGGGTGTGACCCTATAGGTTCTTGTAACGTTAGCAGTAATATTAGAACAATTCTAATGTTACAAACAATGAGTGGCATCTAACAATGCATCATTGCTACCTAAGTTACGAGAAGTCATGATTCGACATAACCTTTTGTGATTAACCTTTCATGCATTAATCCTTAAGTCCTATACCTTTGGAATGGACACAAGTCATGGAATAGTCACACTTGCATAGTCCATCCCATGTTTCTTGATTCTTTAAGTGAACTATGATACACAAATAAGTATAACATCTCATATAAACTTATTTGAGCATGGCCATGCATTTCTATTCTCACTCAATCAAGTGGCCTAAGATATTACTCCCATTATGTAGGAGGGACTTATCCTATATTGATCAACATAGATTGTGGTATATCCAACATCAATCTTTATAGAACAACCAGTTACGATGTTCGTTTGACTATATCAAAATATACAACTCACGATGTTGGGATAATGATGATTTCAAGTATGAGGATCATATACATATTAATCACTATGAGTAATGTTGTGACAATTGCATAATAATCCAAGAAACATACTCATAACAGGTCAATCCAATATGTTGTTCTCTAACACACATATTCATGCATTTATTTTGACACTCCATATCAATGACAACTCTTTATCATCAATCAACTACATGTTAGTCTTAATGCATTATTGTTGTCCTAGCCAACAATAATACTTGACTAAGGATCTTTTAAGAATAATCATATTATTCTCAGGACATTATTATAAAATAGTTTATTTATGTACACAGAAAAGAAACTGAAATAATAATGGCAACGCCTTATATCAATAAACATGATAAATCAAGTATGTTATTACAACAATCTCGTGATTGATCTTTGGGCATACTCTTACAATCTCCCACTGGCACTAAGACCAATCACTCATATATCTAATACCAAGTGACTTAGTGTGACGATCATGCTTCACATGTCGAGGCTTGGTCAAGGGATCATCAATGTTATCATCTGTAGGTACTCTGCATATCTCTACATCCCCTCGATCGATAATCTCTCGAATAAGATGGTAGCGCCTAAGTATATGTTTAGATCGCTGGTGAGATCTGGGTTCTTTAGCTTGTGCAATAGCTCCATTGTTATCACATCGAAGTTCTATAGCATCTGATATGCTAGGCACAACCCCTAGTTCAGTAATGAACTTCTTGATCCAAACAACTTCTTTTCATTTTGCCTCACTAGTCAAATATATACTCGGCCTCTATTGTAGAATCGACTCAGTACTTTGCTTTGAACTTTTCCAGCTCACAGCACCACCATTAAGGCAAAACACAAAACCTGATTGCGATCGAGAATCATCCTTGTCGGTTTGGAAGCTGGCATCAGTGTAACCTTTTCACTTAACTCTTCCCCACCTCCATATATTAGGAATGTATCCTTAGTTCTTCTCAAGTACTTAAGGATATTCTTGACTGTGGTCCAGTGACCTTCACCGGGATCTACTTGGTACCTGCTCATCATACCTAAGGTATATGAGACATCTGGATGGGTACATAACATGGCATACATGATAGATCCAATAGCAGAAGCATATGGAATTTTACTCATGCGTTCTCTCTCTTGTGGAGTTGAAGGACATATTTCCTTCGAGAGTGAAATACCATGTCTCATAGGTATGAATCATCTCTTAGATCGTTCCATATTAAACCTTTTCAATACTTTATCTATATATGTACCTTGACTTAGACCTAGTAGTCGTCTTGATCTATCTCTATAGATCTTGACTCCTAAGATGTAAGTGGCTTCGCCCAAGTCCTTCATAGAAAAACAACTTCCTAACCAAGTCTTAATAGATTGTAAGGTAGGTATGTCATTGCCCATGATAAGTATGTCATCCACATATAGTACCAAGAATGTGATTGTGCTCCCACTAACTTTCTTGTAAACACATGGCTCATCTTCATTTTTGATAAAACCAAACTCTTTGATTGCATCGTTAAAACGAAGATTCCAACTTCGAGAAGCTTGCTTTAATCCATAAATGGATCTTTGTAACTTACATATCTTTCCAACATCCTTTGGATTGACAAAACCTTCAGGTTGTGTCATGTACACATCCTCTTCAATTTTCCCGCTAAGGAAAGCTGTTTTGACATCCATCTGCCAGATTTCATAATCATGAAATGCAGCTATGGCGAGCAAGATCCTGATGGATTTAAACATAGCTACAGGATAAAAAGTTTCATCATAGTCAACACCATGAATTTGACGAAAACCTTTAGCGACTAATCGCCCCTTGTATGTTTGTATATTACCATCCATATCCGTTTTCTTTTTGAAAACCCACTTGCACCCTATAGGTTTAACCCCTTCGGGTGGGTCAACCGAAGTCCATACTTGGTTTTTATACATGAAATCCATCTCAGATCTCATGGCCTCGAGCCATTTCTCAGAGTCTGGGCTTGCCACCACTTCTTGATAAGTCCTAGGCTCATCTTGATCTATAAGAAGAATGTCACCATGCGTTGTAATGAGAAATCCATATCTCTCAAGTGCATGGCGTTCTCTTAAAGATCTACGCGGTGGTTGTGTTTCTACAGCAGTTACTTGTTCCTCAATTTCTTGTGGAATTTGCTATTGTTCTATCTCTGGTTCAGTGGTATCTTGTGATTGTCAAATTTCTTCAAGTTCAATCTTTCTCCCACTTCCTTTTCTAGAAACAAATTCTCTCTCTAAAAAGACACCAGTCCGAGTAACAAACACTTTGTTCTCAGTGGGATTAAAGAAATAATATCCTTTGGTTTCTTTCGGATACCCCACAAAGATACACCTTTTAGATTTGGGTTCAAGCTTAGTAGACGTCTGACGTTTAACATAAGCTTCGTAACCCCAAATTTTCATAAAGACATATCTTGACGTTTCCCACCCACATCTCATATGACGTCTTTTGAACCGATTTAGATGGAACACGATTTAGTGTGAAAATAGTTGTTTCAAGTGCATGTCCCCAAAAGGAAGTCGGTAGATCAGTATGACTCATCATGGATCAAACTATGTCTAATATAGTTCGATTTCTTCTTTTAGAAACTCCATTCCATTGAGGAGTACCAGGAGGAGTAAGTTGTGAGACAATCCCACATTCCTTCAAAAGATCATCAAACTCTAGGCTCTAATACTCTCCACCTCGATCAGATCGAAGTGTCTTAATAGTTTTGCCTAGTTGATTTTGTACTTCATTTTTGAATTCCTTGAACTTTTCAAGGGCCTCAGACTTATGGCGCATGAGATGAACATACCCATATCTACTGAAATCATCGGTGAAAGTAATGAAGTAATGAAATCCACCTCTGGCTTGTGTATTTATTGGTCCACATACATCTGAATGTATTAAGCCCAATAAATCACTAGCTCGTTCACTTTTACCAGTAAAAGGAGATTTAGTCATTTTTCCTAATAAGCAAGATTCACATACTTCAAATTGTTCAAAAACAAATGAATCCAAGAGACCATCTTTATGGAGTTTGGATATGCGTTTCTCACTTATGTGGCCCAAAAGACAATGCCAAAGATAAGTTTGATTTGAGTCATTTATTTTAGATCTTTTAGTATTTATGTTGTAAATGGGATTTATTTGATCTAAAATATAGAGGCCATTAATCAATTGTGCCGAACCATAGAAAACATTATTGAGATAAGAGGAACAACAATTATTCTTAATTATTATCTCAAAACCAATTTTGTCTAAACAAGAAATTGAAATAATGTTTTTAGTCAAACTGGGCACAAAATAACAATCCTCTAAAATTAAACCAAGTCCACTAGGCAAAGATAAAGTATATGTTCCCACAGCTAATGCAGCAACTCTTGCTCCATTTCCAACTCGCAGGTCCACATCTCCTCTAGCCAAAGTCCTACTCCTTTGTAGTCCCTGTACAGAAGTACAAATATGAGAACCACAACCAGTATCTAATACCCAAGAAGTAGTAGTTGATAAATTAATATCAATAACATAAATACCTGAAGCAGACGTTCCGCTTGCTTTGGCCTTCTTGATTTCCTCAAGATAGACAGAGCAGTTCCGCTTCCAATGTCCAGTCACACCACAATGAAAACAGTTTCCTTCCTTAGACACCCCACCTTTAGGTTTTAGTGCAGCCTTTCCTTTTCCAAGATTGGGCTTACCTTTGCCCTTAGGCTTTGTCGGGACTTTGGCCTTTCCCTTGCCCTTATTGTAACGGACCATCAGTATGGGCTTGGGTCCAACCTTTCTCATGCTGCCTTCAGCAGTTCGTAGCATGCTAAGAAATTGTGGTAGAGTCTTGTCAATTTCATTCATATTGAAGTTGAGGACAAACTGGCTGTAGCTATCTGGCAACAATTGCAGAATAACATCAGTGGCCAACTCTTGGCCCAATGGAAACCCAAGCTTAGACAGGATTTCAATATAACCAATCATCTTAAGGACATGAGGTCCTATTGGGCTTCCTTCAGCCAGCTTACATTGGAATAGGGCCTTAGAGAAATCGAACCTCTCTTGCCTTGCTTACCCTTGATATAGTTCTTTCAAGTGCTCGATCATATCATAAGCAACCATATCCTCATGTTGCTTTTGAAGCTTAGGATTCATAGTGGCAAGCATAAGACATCCAACGTCTACCATATCATCGAGATGCTTCTTGTAAGCATCTTTATCAGCCCTCGAGGCATTAGCAGGTGGTTCATTAGGAAGTGATTTTTCAATGACATATAATTTCCGTTCTTGTTTGAGGACAATCCTCAAGTTACGAAACCAGTCAAGAAAGTTCAAACCATTCAATTTGTCCTTCTCAAGGACCGATCGCAATGAGAGTGTATTAGTGTTTGCAGCCATAATATATCTACAACAATAAAATATGCGTGTGAGTAAATTTACCAAGTTTATATCAATCATTAAAAGGACTTTATTATATGATGTTTCCCACTATTCTATTTCAAAACTAATAACCCTTATATATTAATTTAGGAAAGACTTTCTTAAAAGTATTCCTAGTGGGTCAAGGATCCATATTTCACCTCCTCTTAAGTCAGCTTTGGCTTTACTCTCAAGATTATGGTTATTTAGGTAAGCAACACTTGCTAATTACATCATATGTAACTCCTACAATTTGGTGAACAACACTTGTTCTAATCATCTTATGATTTATCCAAATTACTTGCCTCTAGGTTTCTAATCCTATTAGAGTAACCTACTTAAGTCATTAACCAATTTTTAACCAGCGAATATCACTTGTTTATTCTTCGCGTTTAACCAAGATAAATACTAGTACTTCGCTTTGGAAAAACCTACATAGTATTGATCGAGGCCTTAACGAGGGCATAAATTGGAAGGCCATGTTGACTTAATATTTTAATAGAGAGATTTTATTAGAGTGTTACATCTCACCACTTATGGTCTACTTTAGTCAAATTAATCTTTTAATTGATCTCATCAATTAATGGGGTTTATTATTACCAAATTTGCGTGCTTTAGACATCCATAGCATCTCATACATGAATAAGTAAAGCAATAAATAAATGCAATAGTTATAGCCCATAAACTATGGTGGTTCAACCCAAGCCAATGGGAGAACCAAAAGGGAACCTAAAGGTGTAAGCCGTTTCACAAGATGTCGATCCACACTAGTCGGCCCATCTTCCTTCTCGTATAGTCCACAACAACTTTTACAAATTACAAAATTTAGAAACTCGTTTTACATACAAGGGAGTAAGATGAGAAGAGAAATACAAAAGAATAGTAGTAAGGCACGACACGCAGGCCGTATTTATAAAATTACAACCTTTTATGAAATGGGTCATCGGGCTATAACTATGCATTTCATATATCATTCAACGTTTTTGTCAAGTGAAATATTAAAATATCCTTTCAACCTTTTTATGACCTATTAAGTTTTTTTTATTACAAAACATACTGGAAGATGATGGGGATGGCTCGCTCCCTTCGACCACCTGATCCCCATCCCCGGGGGTACGGGGGATCCGCCCCTGTGGTATGGACTAGGGGTGCGGGGGCAGAGCCCCCGCGGTACAAACCGCATACCCTAGTCGAATGAAACCTCACGATTTGATAACTTTTATCAATAGAATCGTGTTTTTAGGATTTTAATCCTTGAGATTTCATATCGGAGCAACCCTTTGTTCCACTGGCCAGTAAACTCTTACTGGAAATTGTAAAATCACCGCTACATCATAACAGATTTATTAAGGTTTACGGCAATAACATAAAATCGAATAGGCCATAACACCATGATTAACATTTAATCACTTATCGAAAGGAACAGTTATTAGATTCTGCTTAAACGATTTAAACAGAAAAACATAATAAAATTAAAACATGCATCTCATACAATTGCATAACCCAAGTATTTAAACCCGAGTCCGTATCACACAAGTGACTCTGATACCACTGTTGGAAAGCCGGTGCCTCCAAGGCGCAGTGGAAAAAAATAATTAAACACATTTCAGTGATCCAAACCATGGATCCATGTGTAAGGAACGTATCGAGGTGATAAAAGGTTTCGAAATTACCGAAACTTCAATCTTAGTAGACAGTGACGGGAATCCTGAACCACTATCGAACCAAGCCGCAACCTTTCCGATGTCGGCCTCTACGTAGTCCACCCAGTTGACAATGAACGGTAGAAAAATCTCAGAAACTATTTTAGTGATTTTTATGCTTGACGGCTGCTAGACCCTTTAGCATAGTTTCGGGCTTATTTATATATTATCTCTTTAGGGGTTTTACCCTTTCCATATATAACACACTTTTAATTGGTATATTTTTTAATGAATATTAATTTATTAAAATTAATCTGAACATAATAGTCATCATTAAAATAAATATAATAATGTTTAACCGAAAATTATAATTACATTAATTATAATAAAGATTTCGATAAACAATATTTATTTAAACTTATATACGAACCAAATTTATATACTAATGAAATTATGTTCTGATTATGTGTACAACATCCTTGTACGTATAGTATGTTCAACAATTTGATTGCCCAATTAAATTCATTCTATAATTAATTTAATTCATCTGACAATCAGAATACAATAACAACTATGTTTTACTCCGTTCATTTCAACCATAGGGTGTGACCCTATAGGTTCTTGTAACGTTAGCAGTAATATTAGAACAATTCTAATGTTACAAACAATGAGTGGCATCTAGCAATGCATCATTGCTACCTAAGTTGCGAGAAGTCATGATTCAACATAACCTTTTGTGATTAACCTTTCATGCATTAATCCTTAAGGCCTATACCTTTGGAATAGACACAAGTCATGGAATAGTTACACTTGCATAGTCCATCCCATGTTTCTTGATACTTTAAGTGAACTATGATACACAAATAAGTATGACATCTCATATCAACTTTTTTGAGCATGGCCATGCATTTCTAGTCTCACTCAATCAAGTGGCCTAAGATATTACTCCCATTATGTAGGAGGGACTTATCCTATATTGATCAACCATATCCCTCTACATAGATTGTGGTATATCCAACATCAGTCTTTATAGAACAACCAGTTACGATGTTCATTTGACTATATCAAAATATACAACTTACGATGTTGGGATAATGATGATCTCAAGTATGAGGATCAAATACATATTAATCACTATGAGTAATGTTGTGACAATTACATAATAATCCAAGAAACATACTCATAGCAGGTCAATGACAACTCTTTATCATCAATCAACTACATGTTAGTCTTAATGCATTATTGTTGTCCTAGCCAACAATAACACTTGACTAAGGATCTTTTAAGAATAATCGTATTATTCTCAAGACATTATTATAAAAAAGTTTATTTATGTACACAGAAAAGAAACTGAAATAATAATCGCAACGCCTTATATCAATAAACATGATAAATCAAGTATGTTATTACAACCATCTCGTGATTGATCTTTGGGCATACTCTTACACCAAGTCAGTATACCCTCACGTTTTCCCATGGCCATGCACACGGATGTGTCTTCTGCCGTGTGCTGCAGGTCAATATGTATGCCCTGTTTTCACATAGCCTATGACACAGGCGTGTCTGGTAGCCGTGTGAGGCACATGGCCTGTTCACACAGGCGTGTGATCCCTGTATGCATGAAAATTTTATGAGTTTCCCAAAGTTTTCAAATGTTATCGGTTTAGTCCCAAATCTCTTTTAAGCATGTTTTAAGATCTCGTAGAGCCTTATAAAGGACAATATGATTAATGTTTATGTGATAATGGATTCATGTATGAGAAATGTATGTTGTATGCTGTAATTGATCGGTAATGCCTCGTAGCCCTATTTCGGCGATGGATACGGGTTAGAGGTGTTACAACTAATGGTCAAGTTGTCCTAAACATGCCATTATACCAAAATAATTTTACTAAGTATACCCAAAATAAGCTAGTTGATAGTGTGACGATGCTCCAATGATCTCATAATTCTCATGCCATGTCAAGAGTTTTATGTCCATTGAATCATTATAATTCCAATGGATGCTCAAGTAGTACAGCCGAGGTGTACGATTCAATAATCCATTAATTTCTTATTCAAGGGAACCCATTAGGGCACTTAATCAAGGAACACACTCTCAAGCCACATATCATATAACAGGATTACCAGTCCAGGCTAAATCCTTTATATAACGTATGCTCAAAAGAGCTCAATTAGGATTACCAGTCCAGGCTAAACCCTAATCATAATGTATACTCGAGAGGTATTATATAAGGATTACTCATACGGGCTAAATCCTTTCTATAATGAGGTCGATAGGATTACTCGTCCGAGCTAAATCCCATCCGCAACAAATGCAGAACCTAATCCATTTCGGGAAAGCACATATATTCATCGAAATTCAATATTCAATCAGGACTTAACCTTTTTTTTTCACCATTTCAAGCATGTATTAAATTTTCCATTATCGCATTCAAGTAATGCATTTCAATATAAGTTACATTACATACAAACACAACATTCAATTAACATAATTACATGCTCGATTAAGTTACACAAACTTACCTCGCCACTTGTTCGCGTAAGTAATCTACTAATCTGAAACCTTTTCTTATCCTCGATCTAACCTCGAACATGAGTTGTTCAGATTTATATAAATAGCTTTAATCATCAATTTCTCATATTTTATACTCATTTGGACCCAATTTACGTCCTAGGAAAAATTACCATTTTCCCCCTAACTTTTCCAAAAATTCTAATTTCGTCCCTAGGCTCGGAAAATTAAACTAGTGCAATTTAGTCTCTATTCCAAGACTAACCAAAATTCCATTACAAAAATTACAGCACATGTATTCATAAAAGTTTAGAATTTTTCATCAAATTTCACAACTTTACATTTTAGTCCCTAAATCATGTTTTCATCAAAAATCACTTTGTAAAAGTTGTTTATCTATCAACACCCTTTCATTTTCTACCATAAATTTCTAATTTTTAGCAAATTCATCCATGACCCAAATTTTATTCATTAATAACTTTTCAAATTAATCCCCCCAATAGATAGATTAGACCATCCCGATTCCAAAAATATAAAAATTACTAAAAACGAGACTTGATTTCATACCTTTTTAAGCTTGAAAGTTTTCTCCATTTCTCCTAGGGTTTTCATTGAAATTATGGGGAAGAAGACATGAAAATAAGATCATAATTTCTTTTTAATTAATTATCATCTTTTAATTTTTGTGAATTCTAATTTAGTCCCTACACTTTTCTAATTTTTCTATGGATGAGTCACCAGAAATCTACATATTTTTCTTTAATGGTCTAATTACCATATAAGGACCTCTAGTTTTGAATTCCATAGCTATGTAATCCTTATAGCTATTAGAATTCAATTTTTGTATTTTATGCAATTTAGTCCTTCTCGTAATTAAACACTTAGTCGATAAAATTTTCGTATCAAAATTTTCACATGACATGTCTATTATTATATGAACCATATAATAAAATAAAAATAAACTTTATTTTCGGATCGAACTTGTGGTCTCGAAACCACTATTTCGATTTCACTAAAATTGGGCTGTTACAACTCTACGCCCTAAAGAATCTTCATAGTGTCCTCCGGTTCCTAGGTAGCCTCCTCCATACCATGTCGTTGCCAAAGAAATTTCACTAAAGTTACCTTTATATTTCTTAACTCTTTTGTTTCCCAAGCTAAGATTTTGATCTGTTCTTCACTATATGTCATATCAGGCTGAATCTCTACCTCTGTTGAAGAAATAACACGTGAAGGATCAGATCGGTACCGTCGTAGCATAGACACATGAAAAACATTATGAATCCGATCAAGTTCTGGTGGTAAAGCTAACTGATATACAACCGGTCCAATTCTTTCTGTAATCTCATATGGTCTAATGAACCGTGGACTCAGTTTTCCCTTGTGACCAAACCGAAGAACTTTCTTCCAAGGCAATATTTTCAAGAATACTTTGTCACCAACTTGAAATTTTATTTCTTTTCGTTTAAGATTAGAATAGGACTTTTGTCGATCAGAGGCTACTTTCAAACTGTCTCGAATTACTTTCACTTTTTTCTCAATCTCTCAGACCAAGTCAACTCCGTGTAAATTTTTCTCAGTGAATTCTGTCCAGTATAATGGAGTTCTACATTTGCGACCATACAAAGCTTCATATGGTGCCATTTTAATACTGGACTAGTAACTGTTATTGTATGCAAATTCAACTAAAGGCAAATACTTTTCCTAGTTACCTTCAAACTCAAGTATACAACACAAAAGCATATCTTCCAAAATCTATATAACATGTTCAGATTGACCATCTGTCTGGGGATGAAATGTAGTACTAAAGTGTAGCTGAGTACCTAGAGCTACTTGCAATTTGCTCCAGAATCGAGATCTAAATCGAGGGTATCTATCTAAAATAATGGAGACAGGCACTCCGTGCAATCTGACAATCTCAGAAATATATAATTCAACCAATCTATCCGAGGAAAAATCCATATGTATTGCAATAAAGTGTGCGAACTCTATCAACTAATCAACAATTACCCAAATGACATCTTTCTTATTTCGAGATAGGGGTAACCCCGAGACAAAGTCCATAGTAATTCTTTCCCATTTCCAGTCCGGTATCGTAACCGACTGTAATAGTCCAGAAGGCAACTGATGTTCAGCTTTTACATGTTGACATATCAAACATTTAGATACAAACTAATAAATATCTTGTTTCATTCCCAACCACCAATACATCTATTTCAGATCATTAAACATTTTATTACTGTCAGGATGAATAGACATTTTACCATTATGGGCTTCATTTAGAATCTTCTGTACTAGTTCTAAACCCTTCGGTACACATACACTGCCTCTAAACTATAGAAAATCATCGGTCCTGATCTGAAATTCTTAGTCAGGAGTCGATTCACTTTGTATTTGTTTTGCTTCCAACTTACTATCATTTTTTTGAGCTTCAGAAATCTGTTGCAAAAACGTTGGTCTAGCTTATAAATTAGCTATGATTGAACCATCATCAGACAATAACAATCAAGTATTCATTACTCGCAAAGTATACAGAGATTTTCTGCTCAGAGCATCTGTAACACCCCCTAACCCCAAATCGTCGCCGAAATAGGGTTACGAGGCATTACCGAACATATTGGTTAATTTACAAACAATTCATGAATAAACAACAAACATATTAAAATTAAATCATTAAGTCTCTTTTATGAACCCTCGAGGCCTAAATCATGTATTATAAATGAATAGGGACTTATTCAAGTACTCTGGAAATTTTTCGTAATATAATTACTTTTATTTATTTATTTATTTATTTTATTAGTATTATTATTTTTTAAAAAAAACTCAATATAACCCCTTTAGAAACATCTAACCTTCCCTACAATGTCAAATTTGCAGCCAATTCAACACAAACAATAACTCAATAAATACAATCTTCATCCAAATCATATTCATTTCATGACAATATCACTTATCCTTATTTTATCTAACATTATATCTATTCATACTTTCAAGTAGTATTTAAACATCTTAGTTAATTTCCATTCGTATCATATATCAACTTATATTAACTTAACTAATATATTCATGAGTTAATACAAAACATAGTCATATAAGCTCCTATTCATGCTATACAAACCATTTAAAGTATTTAAAACAAAATCTAACAGAAAATCGAGATAGTGTCACTTGAGCATGATGATCCGATCCTTTAACCCTTCTGTTAATCTACAAAGAGCAATAAACATTACAAGTAAGCTGACTATAGTTTAGTAAGTTCGTTGGCTTTAACTATAAATATTACCAAATATTAGTTTTCCAAAATTCAAATCATATGGACATTTCAAGTAAGTTACTTTCATCCTGTAAGTCATAATTTCATTTAAAAAAATCATAATTTCATTTAAAAAAAATTTACTTAATTGAGCTCAATAATAATAATGATAACATTACTTACATTTCTTTTTCCACACATTACATTTACGACTTACCAACTAGTCCATTCAAGGAACGGCCTATGGATTTGAATACATCATGATCTGAAGCCCGAAGTCTAGCTGAAGCACATAAGTGCTAAACGGAAGCTCGAAGGCTAACTGAAGCACACAAGTGTTAAACGGAAGCCCGAAGACTAACTGAAGCACACAAATGCTAAACGGAAGCCCGAAGGCTAACTGAAGCACACAAGTGATAAATGAAAGCCCGAATGCTAACTGAAGCTCATCAGAGCTGAACTGAAACCCCAAAAGGGTTAACTAAAACTCATATGAGTTAACGGAAGCTCGTAAGAGCTAAATGGAAAGCAAACACAAGAATTCACAACAAATGCTGAATCTTGGTTTACTTGAGTAATTTACCGTCAATTCATCTTTTTCACTGAACGATCGTACTCATTTCCTGCGTTCTATTCTTTCAAAATATTCAATTCAATTTCGTAACTTTTGTACGTAATTTAGTTATTTTCAACAATTAACATACATAAATATTAATTACCATTCATAAAATAATATTGAAATTTAATAATTTAACCATACAAACTTACCCGGAACAATTTGCAGTAGTTGTAGAAATTTCTGGAACTATTCCGAAATTTTCTCTTTTCCTCGTTTATCCTCGATTTCTTGATCTATAATATAAAAATTTTCCATTTATTCATTAGCATTTATTCAAATTCTACTCTAATTTACAGCTTATGCACTTTAATTTTCAAAATTTCACTTTTACCCTAAATTTTACAATTTTTATAATTTTGTCCCTGCTTAATTAACCCTCCAATTCAACTAATTTTTCTCAATTAAAACTTTATTCAATTACTTTAAACTACTTCATAACCTTTGTAAATTAGAATTTAAGCATTAGACCTTAATTTCAAACTTTTTCACAATTAGGTCTTAAAAATCAATTTCCACTAAAATTGCTGAATAAAATCATCATATAATAAGATTAAAACTTCAAATCCATGCTAAATCATCATAAACTTTCAGAACTTATTCATGTAAACTTTCAATTTCACTCATAGAATCAAAAACAAATGAATTTAATAGTAGGACCTAGTTGTAAAAGTCTTAAAAACACAAAAATTAAAAAGAAAAAGCAAGAATTAAACTCACATGATGCAAAAATATGAAAAATCAGCTCGTCCCAGGCCTCCTATGGCGTTTTTAGCTAATGAGAAAGAAGAAAAATGAAGAAAAACCTAGATAATTTCAATTTAGTCCTAACTTTATTTAGTTAATCTTAGCAATATTCCAATTTTGCCCTTATTTCACTAATTGCTTGAATTTTTCTCAGCTATTGCAGTCGAAAATATCTCCCTTGGGAAAATTTTCTCTTTAGGTCCTTCCTCATTAGACACTTAAGCTATTTAATCACTTTCACCAGTTTTACACCTTTACAATTTAGTCCTTTTTATTTAATTAACCACCCAAACGATAAAATTTTCTAACAAAATTTTAACACCATATTACTAACACTCCATAAATATTTATAAAAATATTTTCGGCTTGATTTTACGAGATCGAGGTCTCGATACCTCATTTTCAATTTAATTTATTTAATAATGTCCCTTTAAATTTTATTTTCACCTATTTAAAATATTTCTAACATCTCTCTCACTTCTAAATATTATTTTATTTTAAATTGCTAATCCCAGTCATCGGACTTAGTGATCTCGGATCACTGTTCCGACACCACTGAAATTTTAGGCTGTTACAACTCTCCCCCTTTTAGGAAATTTCATCCTCGAAATTTCTTACCTGAGAATAGATTTGGATACTGTGTTCTCATTGACTCTTCTGTTTCCCAGGTTGCTTCCTCCAAACCAAGTCGATGCTATAACACTTTAACTAATGGTACCTTTTTATTCTGCAGTTCTTTAATTTCCCGAGCCAAAATCTTCACTGGTTCTTCTGAATAAGTCATATCTGACTGAAGATCAATTTCTGTATGCGGAATCACATGTGAAGGGTCTGATCTATAACGTTTCAGCATAAACAGATGGAACACATTATGAATCTTCTCAAGCTCTGGAGGTAAAGCTAACCGATATGCTATAGGGCCTACTATTTTAATAATCTCGTACGGTCGAATAAATATTGGACTTAGTTTTCTTTTTCTGCCAAATCATAATACTTTTTTCCACGGCAAAACCTTTAAGAACACTTGATCACCCACATTAAACTCTATTTCTCTTCTTTTCAAGTCAACATATGATTTCTAATGATTTGAAGTAGATTTCAGACAATCTCAGATAATCCAAACCTTTTCTTCAGTTTCCCGATTAAATCGACCCCCATTAACTTGGATTCACTCAATTCTAACCAATGCAACGAAGTCTTACATTTTCTTCCATATAAAGCTTCAAATGGCGCCATCTTTATGTTGGATTGATAGCTGTTGTTGTAAGCAAATTCGGCCAGTGGTAAATACTTTTCCCAACTACCACCAAATTCAAGTATACAACATCTCAACATGTCTTCCAAAATCTGAATTACCCGCTCTGATTGCCCAACAGTCTGAGGATGAAAAGTGGTACTAAAATTTAGCTTTGTGCCTAAAGCTTCCTGTAGTTTGCTCCAAAACCTCGATGTAAACCTTGGATCTCGATCCGAAATAATGGATGTTGGAACCCCATGTAATCTCACAATCTTAGAGATATACAATTCTGCTAACTTCTCCAATGGAAAATTCGTTCTAACTGGAATAAAATGTGCTAATTTTGTCAATCTATCGACAATTATCCAGATTGAATCTTTCTTCTTCGGGGTCACAGGTAACCCGGATACAAAATCCATTGTAACATGTTCCCACTTCCACTCTGGAATCATAATAGGTTGTAACAAACCCATTGGTACTTGATGTTCTGCTTTCACCTGTTGACATATTAGACACTTTGCTACAAACTCACAAATTTCCCTTTTCATGCTAGGCCACCAATATATATGTTTCAAATCACAATACATTTTTGTACTTCCAGGGTGAATAGAATACCTACTACTGTGAGCTTCAGAAAGAATATCATTTTTGAAGTCTGAATTATTTGGAACACAAATTCTTTTACGATAGTATAACATACCATTTTCATCAATGCTATACTCTAAATCCTGCTTGTCTCGAGCTATTTATTTCTTTAATACCAACTTCGAATCTTCATCTTGCAACTCTTGAATTCGTTGGAGAAATACAAGCGTGGCTTTCAATTCCACTGTTACAGATCCATCTTCACTAATAGACAAATGAGCATTCATTGATCGAAGTGCAAACAAAGATGATTTCTAACTGAGTGATTCAACAACTATATTAGCCTTCCTCAGATGGTAATCGATAACAAGGTCATAATCTTTTAATAACTCAAGCCATCTTCTCTGTCTCAAATTCAACTCTTTCTGCATCATCAAATACTTCAAACTTTTATGATCTGTATACACATAACATTTTTCACCATATAAATAGTGTTTCCAAATTTTCAAAGCAAAAACAATTGTAGCCAACTCCAAATCATGCGTAGGATAATTCTTCTCATGTGATTTTAACTGTCGAGAAGCATAGGCCACCATTTTTCCTAACTGCATCAACACACAGCCTAAACCATTCAAAGATGCATTACTGTATACAACATATGACATACTTGATTCTGGTTGAGTCAACACTGGAGCTTTTGTCAACATCTTCTTCAACTGATCAAAACTTTGCTGGCATTCGTTAGACCACACAAACTCAACATTCTTCTATAGCAATCGTGTCATAGGCGAAGCAATCATTGAGAAATTTTTAACAAAATGGCGATAATATCCAGCTAAACCTAGGAAACTTTGCACTTCCGTTACATTCCTTGGAGTTTTCCAATTTACCACTACAAATATTTTACTCAGATCTACTCGAATCCCTTCAGCTGAAACAATGTGACCCAGAAATCCAACCTCATGAAGTCAAAATTCACATTTGCTGAATTTTGCATATAATTGCTTTTCTCACAAAGTTTGTAGCACTATCCTTAAATGTTGAGCATGCTCGGGTTACTCATTTTGAATAGAAATAAAGATATCATCAATAAACACAACTACAAATCTATCTAAATAAGGCTAAAAAATCTGATTCATTAAGTCCATAAATGCAGCAGGGGCATTAGTTAAACCAAAAGGCATTACCAAAAACTCGTAATAACCATACCGAGTTCGGAACGCAGTTTTCGACACATC
Organism: Gossypium longicalyx; assembly: GCA_025698465.1. Lineage (NCBI taxonomy): Eukaryota > Viridiplantae > Streptophyta > Magnoliopsida > Malvales > Malvaceae > Gossypium > Gossypium longicalyx. Next base: position 38,004,458 of record CM046998.1, on the reverse strand, counting down.
ACACTCTTTAACTTTCAGTTGATAATATCTAGACCAAAGATCTATCTTTCAAAACACAGCAGCACCTTTCAACTGATCAAACAAATCATCAATGCGAGGCAAAGGATATTTATTTTTAATTGTAACCCTGTTTAGTTGTTTATAGTCTATGCACGGCCTTAGAGATCTGTCTTTCTTTTCCACGAACAAGACTGGTGCACCTCAAGGTGACATACTCGGTCTAATAAACCCTTTGTCTAGTAATTCCTGCAACTATGTCTTCAGCTCTTTTAACTCAACTAGTGCCATATGGTATGGTGTCACTAATATAAGAGCTATCACTGGTACCACATCAATCACAAATTCAACTTCCTGATCTGATGGTAAACCCGATAATTCTTTAGGAAATACATCAGGAAATTGATTAACAACCGGCAACTGTTCTAGTTTTGGTTCAGATCCTCGAGTATCAAGGATGTAAGCTAAAAATACCGCATTACCCTTCCGTATTAACCTCTGAGCCAAAAAAGCTGAAATAATTTTGACAACATCATTTGATTTATTAGGCTCAATAGAAAGTATATCACCTGTCTGACATTTCAAACTGATTTGCTTCTCGTGACAATTTACCACAGCATCATGTTTTGTCAACCAATCCATTCCCTGTATAACATCAAATTCCCGAAAGGGTAGCAACATCAAATCAGCAGGGAACTCACAGCCTTTTATTTTCAGTAGACAATTTCGACACACTAATTTTACTATCACACTTTGTCCTAACGGATTAGTAACTTGAACAACATATTCAGTTGGTTCAACAGACAATTTCTTTTCTGATGCTAATACTATGCAAATATAAGAATGTGTAGACCCTAGGTCAATTAATGCATATAAAAAAACATCAAAGAAATAGAAAGTACCATCAATAACTTCTGGAGCCGTGGCTTCTTTTCTAGCTCGGATGGCATATGTACGTGCTGGTGCTCTAACCTCTGACCGAGCAATAGAATCTTTTGCACTTGAATGAGTAGCTCTTACAACACTGCTTTGACTCACACATTTACTTCCCTGAGAAGTAGCCATCTCTTTCTCCTTCTATTCTTTTTCATCTTTTTGTAATAGAAGACAATTTCGGATAAAATGATCAGTGGCTCCACATTTGTAGTAAGCTCCTGCTTTACCTCTGCATTCACCCAAGTGGTATTTTCCACAGTGTTGACATTTAGACCTAGGAGTATTTTGTACACTGGCTTCACTAGCAACTAATCTGATTGATATTCCACAATCAGGTTGAGTTACTCTAGTCTTCGATCGTTCAGGTACCGGTGTAGCTCAAATGGAATCCTCCTTAAACTTTTTAATCGAAAATGCTGAAAATGATTTGGAGGAGCTTCTCTTATAAGATTCTTTGTTTCTTCTTTCCCGTTGCATATTTCTATTGTATACTTCTTCCATCTTTTGAGCTCGATCTGATAAAACCACAAATTCTCGAATTTCTGTACCATCTATCATCATTCTGATTTCATCATTCAGCCCTTCTTCAAATTGGACACACATGTCTTCTTCTGTAGGAACAATCTCTCTAGCATATCCGCTAAGGTATACAAACTCCCTCTCATACTTAGCTATAGTCCGATTTCCCGGTCGAAGATCAAGAAATTTTCTCTTTTTGTTGTCTAAATATCTTTTACCAACATAAATCTTTTTAAACTCAGCCTGGAAAAATTCCCAAGTAAGTTTCTCGGTTGGTACCACAGCTTCTGTTGTCTCCCACCAGTGATATACTTCTTCTTTTAACAAGGAAACAACACATCTTAAATAGTCATCTGGAGAACAAGTCATTTCTTTAAAAACAATTATCGTGCTCTAAAACCAATACTCAGCTTTTACTGAATCATCATCTGACCTGCCTCGAAATTCTTCAGCCCCAAATTTTCTGAGTTTTTCTACCAGAGTTCTCTTACTTGATTCAATTACCGGAAGAGGAGGTGGAGGAGCAACCGACGGTACTACTGGTGGTACTGTAAGGGGATGAGGTTGCTGGGTCTGAATCCTTTCCTGCATCCTCTTATTATACCACTGATTCATTACTCCAATAATCATGTTTCTAAGTTCTTATTCTCGCATCAAGGAAATTAGAACATCACTACTTGTCCCTTGTTCAGATATCTGTACTCTACTATTTGCTTCTTCATGTTCAACATGTTCAGGTCAATCTGACATCTTTACAATCTATTAAAAAAACAAGGGTTAAATCATATCATACACATCACACTATCACAGATTTATATGACATGTATTTTTAAACATTTTACACATCACGTCCATTTCGAGAATCGGCTAAACCGAACCTCTGATACCAATAAATGTAACACCCTCTAGCCCCAAATCGTCGCCAGAATAGGGTTACGAGGCATTACCGAACATATTGGTTAATTTACAAACAATTCATGAATAAACAACAAACATATTAAAATTAAATCATTAAGTCTCTTTTATGAACCCTCGAGGCCTAAATCACGTATTATAAATGAGTAAGGACTTATTCAAGTACTCCAAAAATTTTTCTTAATATAATTACTTTTATTTATTTATTTATTTATTTATTTATTTTGTTTATTTATTTTATTAGTATTATTATTTAAAAAAAACTCAATATAACTCTTTTAGAAACATCTAACCTTCCCTACAATTTCAAATTTGCAACCAATTCAACACAAACAACAACTCAATAAATACAATCTTCATCCAAATCAGATTCATTTCATGACAATATCACTAGTCTTAATTTTATCTAACATTATATCCATTCATGCTTTCAAGTAGTATTTAAACATCTTAGTTAATTTCCATTCGTATCATATATCAACTTTTATTAAATTAACTAATATATTCACGCGTTAATACAAAACATAGTCATATAAGCTCCTATACATGCCATATAAACCATTTAAAGTATTTATAGCAAAATCTACCAGAAAATCGAGATAGTGTGACTTAAGCGTGATGATTCGATCCTCTGACCCTTTCGTTAATCTACAAAGAGCAATAAACATTACAAGTAAGCTGACTATAGCTTAGTAAGTTCATCGGCTTTAGCTATAAATCTTACCAAATATTAGTTTTCCAAAATTCAAATCATATGGACATTTCAAGTAAGTTACTTTCATCCTGTAAGTCATAATTTCATTTAAAAAAAATTACTTAATTGAGCTCAATAATAATAATGATAGCATTACTTACATTTCTTTTTCCACACGTTATATTTACGACTTAGCAACTAGTCCATTCAAGGAACGGCTTACGGATTTAATTACATTGTGATCTGAAGCCTGAAGTCTAGCTGAAGCACATAAGTGCTAAATGGAAGCGCGAAGGCTAACTGAAGCACACAAGGGTTAAACGGAAGCCCGAAGGCTAACTGAAGCACACAAGTGCTAAATGGAAGCCCGAAGGCTAACTGAAGCTCATCAGAGCTGAACTGAAACCCCAAAAGGGTTAACTAAAACTCATATGAGTTAACAAAAGCTCATAAGAGCTAAACGGAAAGCAAACACGAGAATTCGCAAAAAATGATGAATCTCAATTTACTTGGGTAATTTACCGTAAATTCATCTTTTCACTGAACGATCGTACTCATTTCCTGCGTTCTATTCCTCCAAAATATTCAATTCAATTTCGTAACTTTTGTACATAATTTACTTGTTTTTAACAATTAACATACATAAATATTAATCACCATTCATAAAATAATATTGAAATTTCATAATTTAACCGTACGAACTTACCCAGAACAATTTGAAGTAGTTGTAGAAATTTCTGGAACTATTCCGAAATTTTCTCTTCTCCTCGTTTATCCTCGATTTCTTGATATATAATATAATTTTTTTTTCAATTTATTCATTAGCATTTATTCAAATTTTACTATAATTTTCAGCTTATGCACTTTAATTTTTGAAATTTCACTTTTACCCCAATTTTTCAATTTTTACAATTTAGTCCCTGCTCAATTAACCCTCAAATTGAACTAATTTTTCTCAATTAACACTTTATTCAATTACTTTAAACTACTTCATAACCTTTTTAAATTATAATTTTAGCATTAGACCTTAATTTCAAACTTTTCACAATTAGGTCCTAAAAATCAATTTCCACTTAAATTGCTTAATAAAATCATCATATAATAAGATTAAAACTTCAAATCCATGCTAAATCATCATAAAATTTCAGAACTTATTCATGGAAATTTTCAATTTCACTCATAGAATCAAAAACAAATGAATTTAATAGTAGGACCTAGTTGTAAAAGTCTTAAAAACACAAAAATTACAAAGAAAAAGCAAGAATTAAACTCACATGATGAAAAAATATGAAAAACCAGGTTGTTTCAGGCCTCCTAAGGCATTTTTAGCTAATGAGAAAGAAGAAAAATGAAGAAAAATCTAGATAATTCCAATTTAGTCCCAACTTTATGTAATTAATCTTGGCAATATTCCAATTTTGCCCTTATTTCACTAATTTCCTGACTTTTTCTTAGCTATTGCCGTCGAAAATATCTCCCTTGGGAAAATTTTCTCTTTAGGTCCTTCCTCATTAGACACTTAAGCTATTTAATCACTTTCACAAGTTTTACACCTTTACAATTTAGTCCTTTTTATTTAATTAACCACCCAAATGATAAAATTTTCTAACAAAATTTTAACATCATATTACTAACACTCCATAAATATTTATAAAAATATTTTCAGCTCGATTTTACGAGATTGAGGTCTCAATACCTCATTTTCAACTTAATTTATTTAATAATTTCCTTTTAAATTTTAATTTCACCTATTTAAAATATTTCTAACATCTCTCTCACTTCTAAATATTATTTTATTTTAATTTCCTAATCCCAGTCGTCAGATTTAGTGATCTTGAATCACTGTTTCGACACCACTGAAATTTTAGGCTGTTACAGCCTCTGCCACTACATTGGCTTTTCCCAGATGATAGTCAATAACAAGATCATAATCTTTTAACAATTCAAGCCACCTATGTTGTCTCAAATTCAAATCTTTCTATGTTGTCAAGTATTTTAGACTTTTATGATCAGTGAATATGTGACATTTTTCACCAAATAAGTAATGCCGCTAGATTTTCAATGCAAACATTATGGCTACCAATTCAAGATCGTGTGTCGGGTAGTCCTTTTCATGCGGCTTTAGCTGTCGTGAAGCATAGGCTACCACTTTACCCTCTTACATCAAAATACAGCCTAAACCATTCAATGATTCCTTACCAGATTCTGGCTAAACTAACACTAGTGCTTCTATCAATAAAGCTTTTAATCTGTCGAAACACTGCTAGCATTTATTACTCCACTCGAACTTCACATCTTTCTGCAAAAAAGGGTCATCGGAGAAGCTATCATTGAAATTTTTTTTACAAACCTTCGATAATAACCAACTAGTCCTAGAAAACTTCAGACTTCAGACACATTCTTCGGTGGCTTCCAGTTAACAAAGGTTGAAATTTTATTCGGGTCTACCCTGACACCTTTAGCAGATACCATATGCCAGAGAAAACTAACTTCCCGTAACCAAAATTCACATTTACTAAATTTGGCATACAGTTGTTTCTCTCGCACAGTTTGCAACGCTATTCTCAAGTGCTTCACTTGTTCATTTTCATTTCGGGAGTAAACCAAAATATCATCTATAAATACCACCACAAACCTGTCTAAATATGGGCTAAAAATTTTATTCATCAAATCCATAAATGCTGTAGGTGTATTTGTCAAACCGAATGGCATTAGAAAAAATTCATAGTGTCCACACCTGGTTCTAAAAGCTGTCTTTGGCACATCTGAATCTTATACCTGTAGTTGATAGTAACTAGAATGAAGGTCAAACAAGTCATCAATACGGGGCAAAGGATACTTTTTCTTTATTGTAACTTTGTTAAGCTATCTGTAATTAATACACAGCCTCAACGATCCAGCCTTCTTCTTTACAAATAGAACCAGCGCACCCCAAGATGAGAAATTAGGTCAAGCAAAACCTCTATCAATTAATTCTTGCAACTGTGCTTTCAACTCCTTCAATTTTGTAGGAGCCATTCTGTAAGGTGCTATAGATATAGGTGTTGTACCCGAAACAAGATCTATGGAGAATTCCACTTCTCTATCCAGTGGTAAACCAGGTAATTCCTCTGGGAATACATCAGGAAATTCACATAAGACCGGCACTGATTGAATCTTTGACACAGATACTTTAGTATCCAGCATATGTGCAAGGTAACCATCATAACCTTTTTGGACATATTTCTTTGCCGATATTGCTGAAATCACATTAGGTAATCCATCTAGTTTATCAAATTCAACATGAAGTAACTCACCACTCCTACATTTCAATACAATATATTTCTGCTTACAATTTACCACTGTATCTTATTGGGTTAACTAATCCATTCTCAAAATCACATCAAATTCATGAAATGGCAATAACATCAAGTCAGCCGAAAAGCAGTAACATTTTACCATCAACAAACAGTTCTTACAAACTTTATCCACCATAACACACTGGCCCAGGGGGTTTGAAACTTTAACCATAAATTTATTGAATTCAACAGGCAAATTTTTTACAGACACTAAGTTCGTGCATATGTATGAATGTACGGAACCAGGATCAATCAAAGCAGTAATATCAGTATCAAGTAGATAAAATGTACCAGTAATGATGTCTGGTGTAGAGGCATCTTCTTTAGCACAAATAACTTATGTTCTTGCAGGTGCTCATGCCTCAGATCTAACTACTGTACCCATAGTAGTACCTCGACTACCACTAACATTGCCGGGGTGACGGGGTGGTCTGCCTCTCAAAACAGGATTACTAGGCTTTGGAGCTGGTTCTATTTCTTTTTCAACTCTTTCGGGACAACCCCTGAGAAAATGGTCAAGTGAACCACATCCAAAACAAGCCCCACTTCTATACCAACATTCCCCATGATGAAATTTGTTACGATGTTTACGTTTCAGTTTAGGATTTCTAGCACCACCGACACTGGTCACTAATGGAGATGAAGACCTCGTGTTAGAACGTTGAGAGCCCCGTTCTCTTCCCAAATATCCCGTAGAGGTGGTCACACGATCATAAGACTTCTTTAAATTCTTAGAAGCAATTGATTGTGACTTACTCATAATCCTTTTTCCAGAAACCCGAGCCTCTCTTTCAACTTGTTTCTTTTCTTTACTCAATTCCTCAACTTGTGTGCTCGACCGGCTAACACTACAAATTCCTTTATTTCGAGAATTTGAATCAATAACTTGATATCTTCATTTAAACCCTCTTCAAAGTGTTTACACATCTCAGCCTCAGACTGGACCCATTCTCTGGCATATTTACTCAGCCGAACAAATTCTCGTTCATATTTGGATACAGTCATACATCCCTGTTTAAGCACTAAAAATTCTTTCCTTTTCTGATCCATAAATCTCTAGCTAACTTATTTCTTTCTGAATTCAACCTGGAAGAGTTCCCATGTAACGTTCTCTCTCGGTACAACTGAAGTTATGATATTCCACTAATAATAAGTTATATCTTTTAGTAGGGATACTACAGATTTCAGACATTCGGCAGGTGTACAAGATAATTCATCAATTGAAAGAAAGCTTATTTTGCCTCCTCACATTGGCCCTCAGACACGGGCCTTTCACTACTAGACGCAAACGCAACTCTTTGAGCTAAAGCTGAAGCATTACTCTCAACTTTCTCGGATTCAGCTCTAGCTCGGTTGGATGACATTACTATATGAAAAACACATTTAAAATGGTCAAGATTCATCACACTATCACAAATTATATAATGGCATGTATAGCTAAACCCGTGCTTGCTCTGTTAAATTTGAGAATCGGCTAAATCGTAGCTCTGATACAACTAAATGTAACACCCTTAACCCTTATCCTTCGTCGGAACAAGGTTTTAGAGAATTACTAAAACTTGCAGAACATTTTACATATAATTTATGTAAATTACTATTCGTTAATCAAGATCATTCAAAACATCCCTTAATTAAACCCTCGAGGTCCAATACAAGCGTTAGAACCGAGTTGGGACTTAATCAGAACCTCCAAGAATTTTTCTCGAGATTTCAAAAATTTTCCAAGGTGTAGGGCTCACATACCTGTGTGGTCCAAGGGACAAGCTCGTGTGACCCTAGGACACGCCCGTGCTGCAGGCCGTGTTCAACCCCGTGTGAGCTAAATCCTTTCTATAATGAGGTCAATAGGATTACTCGTCTGAGCTAAATCTCGTCCGCAACAAATGCATGACCTCATCCATTTTGGGAAAGCACATATATTCATCGGAATTCAATATTCAACTGGGACTTGACCCCTTTTTTTTTTACCATTTCAAGCATGTATTAAATTTTTCATTATAGCATTCAAGTAATGCATTTCAATATAAGTCACATTACTTACAAACACAACATTCAATTAACATAATTACATGCTCGATTAAGTTACACGAACTTACCTCGACACTTGGTTGCGTAAGTAATCTACTAATCCGAAACCTTTTCTTTTCCTCGATCTAACCTCGAATATGAGTTGTTCGAATCTATATAAATAGCTTTAATCATCATTTTCTCATATTCCATACTCATTTCGACTCAATTTATGTCCTAGGAAAAAAATACCATTTTGCCCCTAACTTTTCCATAAATTCCAATTTCATCCCGAGGCTCAGAAAATGAAACTAGTGCAATTTAGTCCCTATTCCAAGCCTAACCAAAATTCCATTACAAAATTTATAGCACATGTATTTATAAAAATTCAGAAATTTTCATCAAATTTCACAACTTTACATTTTAGTCCCTAAATCATGTTTTCATCAAAAATCACTTTGTAAAAGTTGTTTATCTATCAACAACCTTTCATTTTCTACCATAAATTTCTAATTTCCAGACCCAACCTTTATACCTTGATAACTTTTCAAATTAATCACCCAATAGATAGATTAGACTATCCGGAATCCAAAAATATAAAAATTACTAAAAATAGGACTTGATTTCATACCTTTTTAAGCTTGGAAAGTTCGGGTTTCCATAGAAATTTTGGGGAAGAAAACATGAAAATAAGATGATAACTTCTTTTTAATTAATTATCATCTTTCAATTTTTGTGAATTTCAATTTAGTCCCTACTCTTTTCTAACTTTTCCATGGATGAGTCACCAAAAATCTACATATTTTTCTTTAATAGTCTAATTACATTAAAAAGACCTCTAGTTTTGAATTCCATAGCTATTTAATCCTTATAGCTACTAGAATTCAACTTTCGCATTTTATGCTATTTAGTCCGTCTCGTAATTAAACACTTAATCGATAAAATTTTGATACTCTCAATGGAGTCTTCACCTCTGCTATGTCTATCTTCGTACTCTTCCCTCCATTTTCAACTATCGCGTTTACTCCATTGTCTGAATGACTGGGTAATGGATTTCCTGCCACATTAGGTCCTGTGGGATCATCGAACTTCACAATGCCCATCTTTATGAACCTTTTGACTAATTTCTTGAAGGCCGTGCAGTTCTCAATTGTGTGCCCCGCAATTCCTACTTGGTATTTGCATTGAGCGTTTGCGTCATACCACTTAAGGAATGGAGGTTGCATGGGTTTAAGGTAAAATAGAGACACCACATGCGCATCGAATAGATTCTGGTAAAGCTCCCTATACATCATTGGTATTGGCGTGAACTGGACTCTTTCTGTGTTAGATCTTGAGTTGGAATCTTGTCTGGTGGAGCCCTGATGGCTAGCAGTCACTTCCCTTGGCTGGCTCACTGTGACTGGCTTGGAATAACCCTTATTGTATACACTCGCGTATTTCACCTCATTTTCTTTCCTTCTCGGAGCTGATCTCTTAGCACTATCTCCCGCTTCAATCTTCCCACATCTTACAGCGTTTTCTATCATTTCCCCAGACATCACTATGTCTGAGAAGCTCTTAGTAGCGCTTCCTAACATGTGGTTAATGAATGAGGCCTTCAGGGTATTGATAAAAAGCATGGTTATTTCCTTCTCCAAGAGAGGTGGTTGGAACTGCATTGCCATTTCCCTCCATTGTTGGGCATACTGTCTAAAGCTCTCACTTGGCTTCTTTTCCATGTTTTGTAGAGTAATTCTGTCGGGTGCTATGTCTGTCACGTGACCGTATTGTTTCATGAAAGCTTGATCCAAGTCCTTCCATGAACGAATTTGGGCACGACTGAGCTGGTTATACCACTTGGCCGTAGATCCGATCAGACTGTCCTAGAAACAGTGGATCAACAGGTGATCATTGTTGACATACCCTGTCATCCTTCGACAGAACATCGTAATATGAGCTTCAGGGTAGCTCGTTCCATTATACTTTTCGAACTCTGGGGTTTAAAATTTTAGTAGGAGCACCAGATCTGGGACCAAGCTTAAGTCCTTAGCATCGATTCTACCACGATAATCAACAGTCTCCATTACTTTGAATTTTTCTTCAAGCCATTTACACCGATCATCGAGTTATTTTGCCAGGTCTACTTTTTCTTTCTCCATTTTCGCCACGTCATCAAGGTCCGGAACAAAAGGATTAGCTGGATTATCTCCGAGCTTAGAGCCCAAACCTATAGGAATATTCATTAGTGTCGAGGCATTGGCCTGGTATTGCTGGGGCCTGATGGTGATGGGCACTGTTCGTGGGTGCACCTCCAGTTGTGGTTGAGTGTTTACCGGAGCAAAGCCTGCAGGATAGATAGGGTCTTCATTATCGTTCCCTATAGTGCTCTTCCCTTTTTCACGTTCTCTAGCCAGCAACTGCGCCAACTGGCCTATCAGATTATTTTGGGATTCTTCCATTTTTTTCCTTCATATCTTGTTGTATTTTAGCTAGTTGCTCTTACACCTGTGCTTGTAATTGCTCTTGCATATCCCTTTGCATTTGTTCTATCCTTTCTAATCTTTGATCCATTGCTTTGTTTTTACGGCGGGTATAGTAGCTGTGTTTGGTTGGTTGATTCTCGTTGGTTTCCAGATTAACTAAAATAATTTTGCTTAATCAGGGTCTTTTCGTGAAATTTAATGCATATGATGAAATGTAATGCAAATGAATGAATGCAAAAAAAGGCGTTGATTCCAATTCAATTTCATTAGAAGAACTTCACTAGAAGAAAATTTTCTTTACATAGAACGGATGATTAAATATACGACTTTGCCCTAATGCCCAAAGCCTTAACTTTCCTAAGAAGCCAAGCTAAGTTTCGGCCTCGATCTGATTCTGACTTGTACTTTAAGCTCAATACATCAGCTTGGACTGCCAAGGTTTGCAAGTGATCGGCTACCTCCCGAACCTGAGCCACAGCTTCGTCCATGACATAGTCTCTATCTCTAATCTGGTTTTGAGAGTGGTGAAGCTGTTCCTTGTGATAGTCGTTGTTTGCCTCAAGAAGTTCCACTCAAATTTTACTATCTCGTAGTGCAGTCTCGAGTTCTTCTACTTTCCCTTTTAACTCTTCGATCCTGCTCAGACTAGCCTTCAGCTCAATTACGAAATTACGGCTACGATGTTGATGTAGTGATCTTTCCAATTTAGCCACCCGAGCTCGTAACTTCTCCTTTTCGTTTTGGCTTTCTAACAAACTCTTTTTCAGAGTGTCCTCTCGTACTCGGGCATCTTGAACCCTTTTCTCCCAATGGTCGGCTCTAGTCTTTTCCTCTTTGATCTTTTGACGCCATTGCTCTGACGTTTTACCTAAACCGACAGTTCTTATCGACATACCCAGCTTCTTGTAATCGGTTTTCAGACTATCCAAATCTTCCTCGGCCTTGTTCTTCCCTTTCCTTAAATTCTCAGTCTCTAGCTTGTGGATATCGACGTCTAATCCCAACTTCATTTTCTCTTCTTCTAGCTGCTCTATCTTCTTCCCCAACTCCGAGTTCCGTTTCTCGAAGTCTTGCTTAATGATCTCTAACTCAGATGGCATGACTCGTAAATGCTCTTCTATCGGTTGAGTGTTCTCTTGATTTGGCCTAGGGATGTTGTCGTTGACTCTCCTACCCCACCACCATTCATACTCGGGGGTCGACATCGGGCCTGTGGTGAATCTTTTCGTCCTTCAAGTTTGGTTCCAAGCATCTGATATCTCATGAACCCTCCTCTTATAATTGTTGTCTTTATAGGAGAACTCGCATTGAGCTAACCCTTGTACCGGTGGTATAAACTGCCTTGATCGATACTGTCTTAACACCAGTAGTGGCTTATTCTATTCTTTAATGTTGCTAGAGAACTTTCACTACAGCTATGTTTTTATTTCTCAATTCTTTCACCTCTCGTGCTAGAATTTTAATAGGTTCCTCACTGTATGACATATCAGGCTGAATATCAAAATCTGTCAGAGAGATAACATGTGAAGGGTCAGATCAGTACCGTTGTAACATAGACACATGAAAGACATTGTGAAGTCTTTCAAGTTTTGACGGTAAAGCTCGTTGATATGCCACATGTTTGTTTTTTTCAGTAATCTCGTATGGCCCAATATATCGCGGGCTCAACTTTCCTTTGCGACCAAACTGAAGAACTTTATTCCAAGGTGGTACTTTAAAAAATACTTTGTTGATCTGCATATAATTTCTGACGATTTGAAGCTGCTTTCAAACTATCTCTGATCACTTTCACTTTTTCTTTAGTCTCGCGAATCGAATCAACACCTTGTATCTTTTTGTCACTAAGCTCGGTCCAGCATAATGGAGTTCAACATTTACGACAATACAGAGCCTTATACGGTGCCATTTTTATACTCGATTGAAAATTGTTATTATATGCAAATTCAACCAACTGTAAGTATTTCTCTTAGTTTCCTTTAAACTCTAAAACATAACACCGAAGCATATCTTCAAGAATCTATATCACACGCTTAGACTGACCATCGGTCTGAGGGTGAAATATAGTGCTAAAATGCAACCGCGTATGTACGAAAATTGCGATGTAAACTGCGGATCTCTATCCAAAATAATGGAGCTGGCACTCCGTGTAACCTAACAATCTCAGAAACATCTAACTTAGCTAATCTATCAAGTAAGAAATCTGTACATACCAAAATAAAATGTGCGGACTTTGTCAAATGGTTGACGATAACCCAAATGGCATCTTTCTTTTTCGGAGATAAGGGAAACCCCAATACAAAATCCATAGTAACTCTATCCCATTTCCACTCCGGTAACATCATTGGCTATAACAGTACTGAAGGTACCTGATGTTCAGTTTTTACTTGCTAACAAATCAAACATCTAGATATAAAGTCAGATAGCTCGCGTTTCATTCCCGACCATCAGTACATCTATCTCAAATCAATGCGCATTTTATTGCTTCCCAGATAAATAGACAAACTACCACTATGAGCTTCATGTAAGATTCTATGAATGAGCTTTTGATTCTTCGGTATACAAAATCTACCTTTGAACAATAAACAATCATCGTGTCCTATCTGAAATTCTGAATTAGTAGTCGACTCACACTATACCCGTTTAGTAACAACTCACTATCACATTTTTGAGCTTCGCAGATCTGCTGTAAAAATATCGGTTTAGCTTTTAACTCAGCTAAGATCGAGCCATCATCAGATAACATCAGTCGTGTATTCATCGCTCGCAGAGCAAATAAGGACTTTCTACTCAAAGCATCAGCAACTACGTTTGCTTTTCCCGGATGATAGTCAATGATCAACTCATAATCTTTTCACAATTCAAGCCATCTGCACTGTCTCAAATTTAGATCTTTCTGTGATATTAAATACTTTAAACTCTTGTCATCGGTAAATATGTGATATTTTTCACCGAACAAATGGTGTCGCCAAATTTTCAATGTAAATATAATAGCTGCCAACTCTAAGTCATGTGTCGGATAGTTCTTTTCATGTGGCTTTAACTGTCTAGAAGCATAAGCTATCACTTTTCTTTCTTGTATTAAAGCATAGCCTAAACCATTCAATGATGCATCGTTGAAAATAAAAAATTCTTTACCTGATTTAGGCTAAACTAGAACTAGTGCTTCGGTCAACAGTACTTTCAACTAATTAAAACTTTGCTGACATTTATCAGACCACTCAAACTTCACACCTTTCTATAAAAACTATGTCAACGGTGTAGCTATCATTGAGAACCCTTTGTGAATCTTCATTACTAACCAGCTAATCCCAGAAAAATTCTAACTTCAAATACATTTCTCGTTAGTTTCTAGTCAAAAACTACGGAAATCTTACTGGGATCAACTCTGATGCCTTCGGTCGATACTATATGTCCTAGAAAACTAACTTCCCGGAGCCAAAACTCACATTTGCTAAATTTAGAAAACAATTTTTTATCTCAAAGAGTTTGCAAAACAATTCTCAAATGCTCGGCATGTTTAGTCTCGTTTCGGGAATATACAGAATATCATCAATAAATACCACAACAAATCTGTCTGAATATGGTTTGATGATTTTGTTGATCAAATCCTTAAATACTGCAAGTGCATTAGTTAAACCAAACAGCATTACAAGAAATTCATAGTGTTCATACCTGGTTCTGAATGCAGTCTTTGGCACATCTGAATCTTTCACTCGTAGCTGATAGTAACCAGAACAAAGATCAATCTTTGAGAATACTGTGGAACATTTCAACTAATTGAACAAATCATCAATTTGAGGCAGAGGATATTTGTTCTTGATTATAACATTGTTGAGCCGACGGTAAATAATACGTAATCTCATCGATCCGTCCTTTTTCTTAATGAACAGAACTGGTGCACCTTAAGGTGAAAAACTAGGTCGAGCAAAACCCCTATCTGTCAACTCATGCAACTGTGCTTTCAACTCTTTTAACTCGGTAGGAACCATTTTGTACTGTGCTATCGATATCGGAGATGTTCCCGGTACAAGTTCTATAGAAAACTCAACTTCTCTGATCCGTGGTAATCTAGGTAGCACCTCTAGAAACACAATCGAAATACTCACAAATCACTAGCACTGATTCAAGCTTCAATTTAGACACTTTACTATCCACTACATAAGCAAGGTAAGCATTACAACCTTTTCTCACATATTTCTATGCTAACATGGCTAATATCACAATAGGCAACCTACTCGAATTATCTGATTCAATATAAAGCGTCTCATCATTCTGATATTTTAATACGATACATTTTTATCTACAATTTACCACATCATCGTGTAGAGTTAGCCAATCCATCCCAAAATTATGTTGAATTCATGAAACTGTAATAGCATCAAATCAATAGGAAAACTATAACCCCGAGTCATCAAAGGACAATTCTTGTAGAATTTATCAACTAGCACATACCGGTCTAGAGGGTTTGACACTTTAACCACGAATTCAGTGGACTCAACAAGTAAATTTTTACTAGACACTAAATTCGTACACACATACGAATGGGTTGATCCTGGATCAATCAAAATAGTTACATCAGTATCATAAATAGAGAAAGTACAATTAATAACATCTGGTGTAAAAGAGTCCTCGTGCGTGAATAGCATAAGCCCTAGCTGATGCTCGTGGCTCAAATCTCACAGTAGAGTCTTTCGTCATGCAACTACTACCACTCACATTTTTAGGATTACGAGGTGGTCTATCGCTCGTAGTACTATTTCTCAGCCTCGTGGTCTGAGCTTTCTCTTTCTCAGATTTCTTTGGGCAATCTCTAATATAGTGGTCTAAGGAACTACACCTAAAGCACACTCTACTCTTCACTTGATCCTCACATTAATGTGGTCTATTACAATACTTACATTCAGGTCTGGCATCTCTGATACTACCCACACTCGCTATAGATGTAGCTGGAGGTTTAGGGCTAGAGCGTCGGGTACCTCGTCTCTACTAGAATATCCTATAGAAGCAATAGAATGGTTGTGATGTTCTTTTGATTTATTTGATACTGGCTGATAGGACTTTCTAGTTGATCTCTTTCTCGAGTCTTTAGCTTCAAAATCTACACGTCTTTTTTCTTTACTTAGTTCTTCAGCCTTATGTGCCCGGTCAACCAATACAATGAATTCTTTCAATTTCAAAATTCCCACCAGAAGCTTTATGTATTCGTTTAACCCATCTTTGAATCTTTTACACATAGCGGTCTCGATCAGAACACATTCCCAAGCATATTTGCTCAATCTGACAAATTCTCGCTCTTACTCTGATACAGTTATATGACCCTGTTTAAGCTCCAAAAATTCTTTATGTTTCTGATCCAGAAACCTCTAACTAATTTATTTCTTTCAGAACACGGTTTGGGGAAATTCTCAGGTGATCTGCTCTTCAACACAATCGAAGTCAACATGTTCCACCACTTTTACGCTGAATCTTTCAACAACGATAATGCTCATTTAACACATTTAGTTGGTGTGCAGGATAGCACATCACAAAACCCTGATCATATTCTCTAACCAAAATTCAGCTCTCTTAAGATCATCCTCGGCTGTAGCTCAGAATTTTTCAGCCCTGTACTTGTGTATCTTATCAACAGGAGGCTTACTAAATTATATTGGTTCCATACCTTGAGGAATAACGAGAACCGGTTGAGGAACAGGAGGGAGTGAAGGTTATTGAGCAGCTGGGTTCATCCATACAAACTCGGTGAACCACTAATTCATCATCTGGAAGAAGGCTTTCTTAGCCTCTCCTCCTCGGCCCTCAGACATAGGTTTCGTACCGCTTGAAGCTACTCCATGAACGGAGGCTTGAGCGTTGCTCTCTACTTTATCAAATTCAGCTCAATTAGATGTCATTGCTATATGAAAACATGTATTAAAATGGTTAGGAGATATCACACTATCACAGGTTATATAATGGCATGTATAGCTAGACTCATACGCACTATGTTCAGTTCAAGAACTTACTAAACTGTAGCTCTGATATCAATAAATGTAACACCCCCAACCCATATCCATTACTGGAATAGGGTTATGGAGTATTACCAGAGTTTACAATACAAAAAATAGAATTTTGATCATTTCATTACTTATCAATATTTATAATAAAACTAATCAAAACCATACATATTGTTCCTTATACGAGCCCTAAAGGCCCTAAATAAGCGTTAGAAACAAGTTAGGACTAAATTAGAAACTCGTAGAATTTCTTAAAAAACATTACAAAAATTTAAAGCTGTAGGGTTCACAGGGATGTGTGGCCAGGCCATGTGACTCACACGGCCAATACACACGCCCGTGTCTTGGGCCATGTGGGCATTCGAAATAGGGACAAACGACCGTGTCCTTGCCTGTGTCCTTACCCGTGTAACTCACTGGCTTGGTTCACATGGACAAGCCATATGGCCGTGTGCCAGGCCGTGTGCTAGGTCATGTAACAGCCTGACTTGCAACCCTTTGAAACCTATAGGGGACACACGGCTATGTGTCACACACGTTTGTGTCTCTGCCCGTGTGGATGAAAATAAGCTATTTTACAAGTCACATTTCTCACCCAATTTAGCACTAATCTACACCTAAAAATGCACACATACACTAGCTATACTCAAGCATCCAAAACAAGCATGAGCAAGCTTTAAACATGTGGTATATTCACATACAACCAATATGCCCTTAGGCACCTCAAATGACAATATGCAAACATGTATAATCATGTACACCATTAAACCAAATAAGCCAATAATTTACCAAGCCATTTAGCATCATTTCATGCCACTTAGCCTACTTATCAAAACATACAAAAACTTCTGAAGTGGTACCAAATAAGCCATTCCAAACTAGCATCAATATACGTATATGCTTTCCATAACAAAGCATCAATTCACACCAAATTATAAAACATATATCATAAGCATATTCAACTACCAATTTACCTTTCATCATTCAACCATAAATCAAGCCACACATCAACCATATAAGGCAATTATGCACAAACCAAAATGTGCCAAAACACAAGCCAAATAAGTGGCCAATCTCAACAAAACAAATATAGGCTAACATTAGCCAAAATAACCTATACATGCCATTATAACCAAAATTAAACAATTGAAAGTATCGAGTAAGTCGATGGATAGTGTGATATAGCTCCGACAAGATTCCAACGCAAATGAGTTTTTGAATCACTATATAAAACAGAGAATAACACAGAGTAAGCATCTAAGCTTAATAAGTTCATATAACATAGAATTTAACTTACCATTTAATCACAATTAAGATAAGTAATCATATCATATCCCAACCAAATTGGCCAAAAGCCTAAACACATAATCACCAACATGTTAGCTATATAAAGCACATATAATATCCAATATTCATGGATGAACTCAAAAAATATTCAAGTTTCATATACATGCATCATTCATTTCATATCTCAATATATGTCATGTAGCATCAATTCCATGTATTTCATGTAATTACCTGCAGTAGTTCATATCGAACTCATATAATCTTGTAACAGAACCATTTAGAATATCGTTGGATACTTGGGTAGCACATACAAGGTGTACTGAATTTAATCCGTTAATTCATGTACATGTATGCTCATACGAGCTCTGAATTGATATAGTCTTACGAGCTATAAATGGTAAGCTCATGCGAGCTAAATATCAGTAAGCTCTCTCACGCTGCGAATCGGTAACCCTAATGACATGTCATTTGTATCCTATGAATTTCTAAGGTTCAAATAGGACTCGGTAATCATCGTACATCGTCGGATATGCAATCAGTATTCATAAATGACAATAATGCAAATCACATACATTCAATTAAATAATATAATTACACAATTTAATTACACGAACTTACCTCAACAAATATACGTAGAAATGAAGACGATTAATCCAAGATTTTCTCTTTGCCTCGATCTAACTCCGTACGAGATCTAACTGGATCTATACGAATAAATTTGATCCAATTCAATATATTTCACATTCAATTTAGTCCAACACAAATTCTTGGCCAAATTACCATTTTGCCCCTATGCTTTTAATTTCTTTACAATTTAGTCCCTAGTTCATAAAAATGGATATTTACACAATTTCACCATAAACCACTATGGTCGAATGTCAAATAGGTCCTTAGCATGCACTATACTTCAATTATTTCACAATTTCACCATATAATATTTCCTATTTTTCAATGTATTCCCTATTTGACAATTTTACTAAAAATTCCTTTACAAAAGTTGTTTATCTAACAACAACCATTCATTTTTTATCATCAAACTTCAAAACTCAAGCATGTTTCTCAATGGTAAACCATAACAGTTTAACAATTTTACAAATTAGTCCCTGGGCTAACTATATAAAGTTACAACGATCCCGAAAATAAAAAAATCATAAAAAAGGGGGGACAAAAACGCATACCTAATTAAGTAGTCAAAGTGGCCGAATGTAGCTTCAAAAAAAATGGCTTCCTTCTCTTCACAATCGGTTGAAGAAAGAAAAAAAGATGATACTTGGTTGTTATTTTAATTAATTTTAATTTTAATTACTTATTTACTTAATTAACCTTTTAATACTTTAGAAATTACACAATATGCCAAGCTATTATCATCCACTAACATACTAATGGTATAATTACCATATAAGGACCTCCACTTTAAAGTTACATAGCTATTTAATACCTTTAGTTATTAGAACTTAACGATTTAATCCTTTTACCACTGTTCTGATTCCACTGAAAATGGGTTGTTACACTATGTACAGTTCATGTAAATAATCACCTAAGGTTCACTTGCTAACAAATAGAGAGTTCACATGTTATATATGTATATATTGAGAGTTCACATACTTAATCCTATGAGGATTTTAATGTGGGATCACATATAGGATTGAATACATGGCTCACATACATGGGGTTCACCTATTTTTGGGGCCGCTTATAGGGGTTCACAAGGGATTCGTATGAGTGCTCGGAAGGGTTCACATGGGGTTCCCAAGAGGTTTATATGGGCTCACAGGGGGTTTACAGGGTGGTTCACGCGAGGGGTTCAAGAATAGACTACTTACTTTCTAACACTACAATTAATCATACATAATTATTTAAGTTTAAATTCTAGACCTGATATTAAGACATAAGTTACCTTAATTTGGATGAGGAGATTGAAAATATACTTGGGAGGGAAGGGACAATTTTTAAAACAGAGAGTTCCTCGGTTTGAAAATTTAGTTGACAATGAAGGAGAAAAATAAAAAACATTTGGATGTTTTATTTAAAAAATCCTTTAGATATAATTCTAGGGTTTAATCAAAATTTTGTTAGGCTATTTCGCAAATTCGGCTCTTTTATGGGTAAAAATGTAAAAATAAAATATTTTGGTTCAATGCACACAAAAGGTTTCAAGCTTAGGACCTATTTGTAAGCTAAGGCCTTACCACTGAACCAGCAGACTCATTCTTGCTAATTCTTAACAGAAATAATTTTTAAGACATACTAAATTCTCTTACCCTTTGTTTTTAAAAAATAAAATCTATTTTTTTATCCCTATTTCTTCTAGGCCAATTTTTGGGGTGTGACACTAATGCCATAAATATATATAATAAGGGTCCATGAAATGCACCTAAGTGTTGTGCCAAAGGCATCATATCATATCGTCATTCTAAAGTGCACAAACTATTCCCTAATTGGCTTTTCAACCGTATCCTAGCTATTATACCAAGTTTACATTGGTCATACTCGTAGCAATAGTAAATCCTCCAATTATAATCTTTCATCTCATTCATTCAATTATGATGTACATATGCACTATAGAGCTTACCTAGCCAATCTCAAATACATTAATGTGAATATTTAGATTCTAGTCACACATATATCATATTATAAATAATACTTGTTACATATCACATATATCTTAATAAACTTTGCCATCACCATGAAATTTTCATACAACGATATTGTCATTATAATACATTACCAAGCTTATTTAAAACTATCATACATACTTTGACTAAGACTCAAGTATTTCATCTCCTTCATTTCTATCCCAATGTAACTATTATGAAATCCAACCATATTAGTAGCCAATTTTTCCATGTCGTTTTTAGTTTTCATTTGTAAACATAATATTAGAAAGGAGAAGTGAACATAACCATGGGATTTTTACCCTAAAAAAAAAAAAGGCTTATCTAACAACCCGTTTTTCATTGGTACTGATAACGACAGTTTTGTATATTAGATTTTGAAATAAACCATTATAAGTCAACAAGAGTTCTACCTTCTCTTCCTAGAAATAGATGGCACTGGTAGAGCTATTAACATAACTTTGAGAGATTGTTACTCTGTCAAAAAATAAAGGGGCTTTACTCTTAACTATTACATATATTTTTTCGAAATAACAATTCTACCAGTTTCTATTAAGAGAGAGTTTTCATTTTCACCCTAAAAGGAGAGAAAAATTTTTCTAGTTATGTGTTTTGATTCAATTGGTTCGAGCCCACACTTGATGCAGTTCGTGGTGCGAGAATAGAGGAGAAGATCCTTTGGTTGAAAGCCAGGAACAACGAATGTTCGCTAAGCCGAAAACACAAGTACAAATTCTGTTAAGGTTTATTTCCATGAATATCACAAACCAAGTTAGTTTTCAAAATTTTACTTTTTTGGTAATGTAAGAAAACCGTTTTCAAATCAGGATTTTTTCAATAATTGGTATCAAAGCGCCAAGTTGTGCTATGTTTATGGTGTCAACCGCGACTGAATCTCTCTCTTCTTCTTGTTTGATTAATATTTGATAAGATGTGGTATTTTTGTAATTATTCACATGTTTAGAGGAATGTATGTGAATGAATGCAATATATCATATATTTGTTACATAATTATTATTTTTACAAAGGTTGTGGTTGTTAGGAAATAAACCGTGGGCTATCATCTCCACGTAGAATTATTTTTTTACTTATAGAATGCTTGTGAGCTAGAAACAAACATAGGATATAATTTTAATTTTTCCAAGAAAGAGTCCATGACGAGAAGAAGATGGAGCAATGGCGATAAGAAACATAAGGAATGTCTTGTGATGAAAAACTATGTACTTTCTTTTGTTTTTCATTTATTTTTTAGAAATAGAACTATGAAAGCCTTGGTTGAAAATTTTATTTTATTACACATCTCTTTATATATTTGTTTAATAATTTTTTTATGATATAATTGTGATTTATATGTATAAGATGATCCAAAGTTGATCTGTTAAAGATAAGAAGTGTGGTAATGAGAAAACACATGTGTCGTATTGTTCCATTCACTTCTGTTAGTTATTCAATTACTATGAGAAGTATGGTCATGAAAAGGTGCATGTCTACGATTGGATCTGGCAAGGAAATACTTCATTTTTAAGTGGCCAAATATGACTCAACCTCCCTTTCTTAGGAACCTACCTGGTATATGGTTCACATTCAATTCTTTAAGTTTTCCATTAAAAGAAAATCTGTGGAGAATCAAAATTTTTTGATTGACTCTTGTGAATAATCAAATGTGAATATTATAAAATTTCCATAGCATGTCATGCATATATGAGATAAGCATGTCACATAGTTTAGGAAAGAATACCACATCTACTGTCATGCATATATTGATCATACATGATTGAAACCAAAAATTATAAAAACCTTGTATGTTCTTTAAAATATTGAGAAAAAGAAAGTCCCTAAATAAGACCTACAACCTCCATTAGTGGTCTCTTATGATGGCATGATAAGTGGACTACCCCACGGTAGGATTGCTATGTGCATTTCACTGAGGAGATTTCCTGAAAGTAAGAAGAATCCTCTTATGATCGAATGATAATTGGATTGACCCTTGTCATAGGCAATATCTTGTGATAGGTCAAGATAAGAGGACACTAGTCATATCATGTCACTTGGGGAGATTGTCCCACGATGACTCATTTGTGGTACATGATGTGATAGGTATTATTTGATGGTTATACACTCATGATCTTCTAATTAAGTAACTTCCGACAAAGCTCTACTTAAGCTATAACAATGGCCAAACGCTAAACAATTATTTGTACGTTTGAATGCCTAAGGAATTAGATTCATGTACTAATTTGATAGAAATCCATATCTTTACTAGTTGATCAAAAGATTAGCCCACAATGACTTGATTCAATGGGTGTAGGAATTGTTGTTGCAACGACTGACTAATGTTTTCAAAGTTTAATATAAGATGCATGCATCATCTTAATGCATATCGTAAGTTGTAAAATGTTTTCAAAACATTTGCTTAATAAAAAATATTAATGAATGAGTATTTTATTTTTAGTTAAAAACTGATATCTACTCCTTTATTAAATATATTGGCTGAGAACAAACTGAACGAAAATAACTATAAAGAATGGAAAAGAACCTCATGACTGTCTTAAGTTGTAAGAAACTTAAAATAGTCCTTGATAACAAATACCCTCCAGCCACTGAAGTTGAGGCTAGAAAACTCTACAAAGATTCAGATGAGATAGCTCGTTGCTATATGCTAACAAGCGTGACCAACACCCTTTATAAGCAACAAAAGAGATGTAAGACTGTCAAAGTGATTCTGGACAAACTAGAGGTCATGTTCGAAGGCCAAGCTGTCTTGGCTCAATAGTAAACCATAACTAGATTAATGAATACCCAGCAAAAGCTCGACGCTCCGGTTAAAGACCCTTTGATTAATCTTCTGGGATAGTTTGTTGAGGTTGAGGATAGTGAGACCAATCTGGATTATAACATGCAAATAGAGATGGTGTTCAAAAGTTTGTCGAATGAATTTGCAGGCTTTCAGACTGCATATAACATTGGGAACTGAAATCTTATGCTTAAACAACTAATGAAGGATTACATTCCTATGAGTTGATGTTGAATGATGGTCAACAGGTCTAAAAAGTAAAAGCAAAATTAGTTGTTTCTTTTTCCACTAAAGGGAAGGGAAAATACACTAAAAGAAATAAGGCTAAGTTCTTTAGGCCACCTAAAGTGGAAGGGAAGAGAACCAATAAGCCTAAAGACTTATCCAAGTCTAAATGTTTCTTCTAAAACAAGAAAAGATAGTTCAAGGGAAACTACAAAGAGTGGAAGGATTACCTAGCCACTGAGGCCACAGAAATGTAACTCTTTATGATAGTAGCTTGCTTAGTGGAAGATTGAATAGACCACTAAGACATTAATTTTAGAGCCACTCATCATGTGTGTGTTTCTCTACAACTCAACAAGAGTTCTACCTTCTCTTCTTAAAAATAGATGGCACTGGTAGAGCTATTAACACAACTTTGAAAGATTATTATTCTGCCGAGAAATAGAGAGACTTTATTCTTGACTATTACATATACTTTTTTGGAGTAACAATTCTACCGGTTTCTATTAAGAAGAGAGAGTTTTTTTTTTCACCCCAAAAGGGGAGAAAACATTTTCTAGCTATGTGTTTCGATAATTGGTTCGAGCCTACACTTGAACTAGTTCATGGTACGAGGACAGCGGAGAAGATTATTTTGTTGAAAGTCGAAAACAACGAATATCCGCTAAGCTAAAAACAAATGTACAAATTCAATTAATGTTTATTGCTATAAATATCACAAACCAGTTTGGTTTTCAAAATTTTAATTTTTTGCTGTGCAAGAAAACCATTTTCAAACTACTATGTTATGGTATAAATTGAGCCAAATCTCCCTCTTATTCTTGTTTGATTAATATTTGATAAGATGTGACATTCTTGTAATTATTTGCATATTTAGGGGAATGTATATGAACGAATGAAATATTATATATTTTATATAATTATTATTTTTTACAAGGTTGTGGTTCTTAGGAAATAGATTGTGGACAAACATCTTGTAACACCCCTATCCCGTCTCTTTCACCAGATTAAGGATACAGAGCATTACTGTAATAGTCTAGTTTAGTCCCTAGTTGGAATAGTAGTTTCGAGACCACAAATTTGAGTCAGAAAAACATTTTAATATTATCTTTCATGCTTATAATATGTGAATTAGTATGTGTGCAAATTTCGTGTGAAAATTTAACTGTTTGTATGTTTAATTTGATAAAAGGACCTAATCGCGTAAATTGTAAAAGTTGCTTGCCATATGTTAAATGTGTCTATCTATTATGTCTTTGTAAATAAAAGGTCCTTATGTTGTGAATAGACCATTTGAATAATGGACGGACAAAAATGCCTATGGTTAATAAAATTTTATATGTTATTAATGAAGGGTAAAATGGTAAAATATTTATTAATGTTAATAAAAATAAAACAAACATAAAATTAAGGCCATTATCATATTTTTTGGCCAAATGTATCAAAAGAAAAAGAAAGAAAAAGAGTTCTACAGTTCAATACTTTGATTTGGTGATTTAGGTATGGGTTTTGTTCGGTTTTTTATAATTTCTACGTTTTTGTGATCGTTGCTTAGTATAGTATCAAGCCCATGTCTCAATTTCTAATTTTGCTAATGATTTTGAGTTGAGCCATTGATGAAATTATAAGCTTTGTGAAGTTAGTTTTTGGTAAATGAAAGATATGGTTTGGGTTAACATATTTTGTATTTGAATTTTTGATGAATTTGACTAATTTGGACTAAATTGTGAAATTTGTAAATTGAGGGACTAAAATGTGAAATAACTAAAATATATGGACTTGTATGAACACTATGAGAATTCGGCTAGGCATGTGCACAAAGAAATTTTGTGTACTTTGTGATTTTGTGAATTAATGACTAAATTGCCAAAATATGAAAATATGAGGGCTAATTTTTAAAATGCCCTAAATGTGTGTTTTTGGATTGATTTGAATGATTTGGTGAATAAAAGAGTTAAATATGAATTTATATAGATCAAGAACAAAAGAAAACGAAATTAGAACGGGGAAAGTCGAAAGTAGTCGAGTAGCCGGTTCTGTTTATTCGAATCTATACGAGGTAAGTCTATATACAAATAAATGTATGTGAAATGGCTTATTTATGCTTATATGCTATTGAATAGTGATGAATGTCTTTATGCCTTGAATATGAGATATCTGAGAAAGTATTGACAAAGTTCTGACGTCCGAAAAATCCGTGCGAACCATAGGAATCGTTAGGATACATATGTCATGACATAGGATCCGATATGTGTTTTCGTGTAAGACCACGTCTGAGACGTTGGCATCGACTTATGATTTACATGTAAGACCATGTTTGGGACATTGGTATCGTATTTGATTTCATGTAAAACCCTGTCTGGGACAGTGGCATTGATATTGATTACATGTAAGATCACATCTGGGAAGTTGGCATTGTACGAGCTTACCGAGCTATCCGTGTATCCTTATGATTCTGAACGGTTCAACGAGCATTCTGAGAAAATAGATGACTATGTGAATTTGTATCCGACTCAGGTACGTTTGAATTGTATACCATGTTTGAGATTGAAAGGCAAATATATGTACCTTGATGAATATATGATGTAAGTATGAGAATGAGTTATGATATGTATATGTGAATCATGTTAAAATGAAATATAAGAGATATAGGTTTAAGTGAATGTATTTTGCCTCAAATTATATGAATGACTTGATGTTATTTGTTACGTTTATTTGTATATGGCTTACTAAGCTTTTGAAAGCTTACTTTGTGTGTGTTTGCATTATTTTATAGATATCGTAGCTATCGGGAGCTCGAAGATCGTCAAGGATCATCACCACACTATCAAACTTTATTTTTGGTACCTTTTGAAAATGTATATAGTGTAATATGGCATGTATAGGCTAGAGGATTTTGGATATGTTTTGTGATATGTATATCTAGGCATACGATATGGCGTGGTTATGGTTGAGATTATGAATGAATTTGGTATATGCTTGCGTTCATAAATGGTATGTTTTGATGTGCTTCAATGGCCTATTAAAATGGTCAATTTGGTAAGGTTTTGACATGTGAATGGATGAGGTGAATTGAAGTTATGAAACATATGATTTAATATGACTTTGGCTTATGATTTTATATGATTGATTATAGATTATAAGCTTGAATTTGGTTGATTATAATATGGCATGAATGATGCAAATTTTGGTATTGAAATTGGCTGAAATTATAGTGCAAATGTGCTTGGTTTGATGCTTCTAGGTTTGACTCAAATTCGGTGGCAAATTGGCCTTTCAAATGGCCTATTTTTGTCCACACGGGCAGAGACACGGGCGTGTGTCTCAGTCGTGTACGACACACGATCATATTGAACGGTCGTGTGTAACACCCCAAACTCGTCCTAGATGTTACGACCAAATTTTGTGTGTCACATCTGAGTGTTTTTCGAAAACCCTATTTTCCTTGAAAACCCTTCTTATTTGAAAACTTGGGTAAAATATCAGTTACGTTAGTTTATTTTAAACACGTGGTTCATTGAAAAATACATAATACTATTCCCAAAATCTCTTTTAGTTTTAGAAGCTAGTTTTAAATTAATTACTAAAACTTGATGGAAAACAAAATTAAGTTGTGAAAGCTTTTTGAAAATGTTACGAAAACGTAGTGTTTGAAAATAATTATTATTTTGAAAATTCGATGTTCCTACTCTAGCGGTTTAGAATATGAAATCAAAAGCCTAGTAAATGTTAAAAAACCCACAAATGGCCTTATTACATAATCAAAACCCATATATTAAATCTTAAATAAATTGAATCATTAACAACCAATCTGCGAACGTGTGGTCACCACTAAGTCCCTTGTAACACCCCTAACCCATACCCATCGCCGGAGGGTTAAATAGTATTACCATATACAAAAGAGTCATATCAAGATAATTAGGTATAGTGATTCATTCTTAAGTTCAATTCACATCAAACATTGAAAACATTAATCAAATCTCAACCACACATTCACATTAACCATTTGGAACACATATAGTAACTTATCAAGCCATTTTCGCATGACTATACATATATACATCATCAAAAAGATAATTATTTAACAACAAAAAGTCAAGCCTATACATGCCATTATCGAAATTTAACTACTAGAGTACCAAAAGGCTTAGATAGTGTGGATGACTTCGACTTTGAGATCCCCGAGACTGTAGCTGACGAACAAGATCTATAAAACAGAGAATTAAGGCAACAAAGTAAGCATTTCAAACAATCAAAAAGTATCATATAAAACGAACATTAAATATCACAAACCTCGTATTCTAATTACAATCACTCAGCCGAATATACACAAGTATAGCACATATAAAGCCTATTGGCCGAATATAAATACACAAAGAAATTTTCAGCACATGCTTCACTTTACTCTATGGCTCATACAACTAATTTAATTCATATATTTTCATATAATGGCAGACATCGACCTAATAGGTCATTTCTCTTATTCATAGATATATTAATCATCCACACAATTATATCGTTATTTGATACTAATGACTCACCTTGCAATCAATTCACATATAAGTACATAATACGTACCTGGTCATTACCATGTATCATACATAATCAATAATAGTTTGCTTTGAACATTTGAATTTGTAATCTCATTCGAATCACCGGCGTTAAGCCTACTAGGTTTCAAAACCCGAATCCAGTTACTAGCTCAAAGCCTGCGGAACTTTAAGCCCGGATATAGTACCAAAGACTAAGCTCATGGATTTAACCCGGATATATATTACCAAAGACGAAGCTCATGGGATTTAACCGGATATATATTACCAGCACGAAGCCTGCGGGATTTAACCCGGATATATAATATATCGAGTGCTAAGCGTATTTACCCACATGATAACTTGACTCACATAACATATCACATTTGTACTTCAATTTCTTCATTAAAGTATAAGCACACAAAGAAAACACACTTTCAATATAACTTTCGGTTCAACACTTTTACGCAAGAACACATAACCATTTCACTATCTCAACTTAACTCCTAATATCCATTCGGTTACATGCCATATACTCAAGTTATTTATTAAACAACCTTATTCAAGTGGAGACAATAGGTCGCAATTCATTTATCATACTTATCTCATTACATCAATTATATAATAACTGTAATTACTCAAAACTTACCTCGAATATTTTTGAACAGTGGTGGATAAGCTATTCGATTGCTTTCTCCTTTCCCTTATCTGATCTAGTTCCTCTTTGCTCTTGAGCTTGATTTAAATAATTGAATTTATTTAATTTCTTATCAAAAAGGCAATTTAATATAATGCATGTATATTATAAGGTTAAGGTACATATGACTTAATAATTAAATATCAAACACCATATGCATATATATATTCCGTAGTCATGCACAACCAAACACCTTACTAAGCATTAACAACTTTATAATTATATGCATATCTACGTTAAGACCAATTATGTATTTAATAAATTCTACAAGTATGGTTATTTATAGTAACTAAATACCATTAAATCTCAAGTTATACTTATAAGTATATCCACATAAATACATTCGCACTTAAACATCATCTTGACCGAAAAATCCAATACACTCATTGTCTATTTTTCAATCAACTTACCAGCCACTTTGTTTTACCCATGTCGAATGCATATATATATATATATATATATATATATATACGTAATTGCATTTTTATTTACTAGACCGAATATTCACCTGACTATTTGAGTATATTAATATTCAACTTCTCAAAAACCATAATTTTATTATAATCATGCTTGCATATACTTTTACACATAAGCTAAAAATCACTACGTAGTATTGCGTATATATATACATACATGAATAGCCAACAAGACCAATTTTACCGAAACATACATTGCATTTAATTATGAGTTATTTTCTCATACTACACTTATATAACTACAAGCCGAATATACATATACTTACATCACTTAAACATCCAACACCCAATTTCTCTAACAAAGCACATTTTCAGAAATGACAAGGCAATATAACAACCTTTAATCCAACTTATAATTTATGCATAACACATTCCAAGCATTCACTCTATTCCATCATTTAAAATACAAACATTACTCAAAAATATCCCTAGTTCAAATTCGGCAATTACACCAATACAGAAGATGATTTATTTTTATTTTTTGTTCATTCATCTAAACTACTTACAAGCACCTTAAACTATCTCAAACATCATCCATTTGTAATTATTCATTAAACTTGAAGACAACCATGTATCCCTTTCATTTTCTACCATGGCCGAGAACTCAAATCCTCCCCAAAACCAAAATTTTATCATGGGTTAAATAAAGAACTTGGTAACTAACTTAAAATTAACTACAATTTTAAGAATTAATATGAATTGTTACCTTGATTCAAGCCTAAGGTGACCGAATGGAGTTTTCTCCCCTTTCCTCTCTTTCCTTTCGACCAAGAACAAAGATAAAGCTTTGTTTTCATCACCCATTTTTCCTTTATTTTTATTCATTAATAATATAAAATATAAAGCCATTTTAAGTGATAATTAATATATATATTTTTATATAAAACATCATCATGGTCGGCCACTAATAACCAAAAGGGATATTTGACATGCAAGTCCCTACTTTTATAACATGCATTAATAGACCATTACACATTAAACTATCACATTTGAAAAATGTATCCTATAAGTCCTATTTAATAAATTTCACATACAAATGACAAAAATCAAAGCATAAAACTTTCACACATGCATTTACACATAGAATAAGTATATAATATAACGGTTAATTATTTTTGTGACTCGGTTTTGTGGTCCTGAAACCACTTTCCGACTAGGGTCAAATTACGGCTGTCACAACTCTCCCCCACATAAAGAATATTCGTCCCTGAAAATCTTACCGGTAAATAAGTTAGGATATCGATCCTTCATAGAGTCTTCCAGTTCCCAGGTAGCTTCTTCAACTTCAACCCCATGCTTAAGCCACAGTACCTTCACTAATGAGATTTTCTTATTTTGTAATTCTTTTACCTCACGAGTCAAAATACGAACCGGTTCTTCTTCGTAACTCAAATCAGATTGAATCTCGACCTCTGATGGATTAATTATGTGCGATGGATCGGATCTATAATGTCGAAGCATCGAAACATGAAAAACGTTGTGAATCTTTTCAAGCTCGGGGGGTAAAATCAATTTGTATGCGACCGGCCCAACTCTTTCGGATATTTCATACAGCCCGATGAACCTTAGACTCAATTTGCCTTTACGGCCAAATCTGAGTACCTTTTTCCAAGGTGAAACTTTAAGAAACACTTTGTCTCCGACCTGATATTCAATGTCTTTTTGCTTTAAATCTGCATACGACTTCTGACGATCTGAAGCTACTTTCAGACTTTCACAGATTACTTTTACTTTCTGCTCAGCATCTTTAATCAAATAAACCCCGAAGATTTTATTTTCACTAAGCTCGGTCCAAAACAACGGTGTACGGCATTTACGACCGTACAAAGCCTTGTAAGGTGCCATCTTAATGCTTGATTGAAAACTATTATTGTAAGCGAATTCAATCAAAGGCAAATACCGTTCCCATGAACCACTAAACTCAAGGACGCAACATCTCAACATATCCTCAAGTATCTGAATGATCCGCTCGGATTGACCATCAGTCTGGGGATAAAATGCGGTGCTAAAATGCAACTTGGTACCCAAAGCTTCTTGCAATTTCTTCCAGAATCGCGATGTAAATCTCAGATCTCTGTCTGACACAATAGAAATAGGTACCCCGTGTAACCTCACAATCTGAGAAACATACAACTCGGCTAGCTTGTCAAGTGAATAATCTGTGCGTACGGGAATAAAATGAGCCAACTTTGTCAATCTATCAACAACAACCCAGATCGCATCTTTCTTGCTTGACGATAACGGCAACACAGATACAAAATCCATCATGATTCGATCCCATTTCCATTCGGGTATCATGATCGGATGAAGAAGTCCTGAAGGCACTTGATGTTCCGCTTTCACTTGCTGGCATACCAAACACTTTGAAACAAAGTCAGAAATGTCTCGTTTCATACTAGGCCACCAAAACTGACGTTTTAAATCGTTGTACAATTTTGTGCTACCAGGATGGACCGACATTTGGCTATTATGAGCTTCGTTCAAAATTATCGAAATAAGTTCTGAATTTCTTTGAACATACAATCGATTTCTGAACCTCAAACAATAGTTGTCATCAATTTGAAACTCTGAATCCACATTTGAAACACATTCAGCTCGTTTAGTAACCAATTCATCATCGACTTTCTGAGTTTCACATATTTGATGAATGAATAACGGTTTGGCTTTTAATTCTTCTACCAACACATTATCGGATGAAATGGACAAGTGAACATTCATCGCTCGCAAAGGAAACAGTGACTTACGACTTAAAGCATCGGTAACTACATTAGCCTTTCCCGGATGATAGTCAATAACAAGTTCATAATCTTTCAACAATTCAAGCCAACTCTTTGTCGCAGATTCAAATCTCTTTGAGTCATCAAATATTTGAGGCTTTTATGATCCGAAAATACATGACATCTCTCTCCAAACAAGTAATGTCGCCATATTTTCAAAGCAAATACGATGGCAGCTAATTTGAGATCATGAGTCGGATAGTTTTTCTCATGTGGTTTCAATTGCCTCGACGCATAAGCCACAACTCGACCCTCTTGCATCAATACACAACCCAATCCATGTAATGATGCATCACTATAAATAACAAACTCTTTACCGGATTCGGGCTGCACTAACACTGGGGCTTTAGTCAAAAGTGTTTTTAGTTGGTCGAAACTTTTCTGGCACTTTTCTGACCATTCAAACTTAATATCTTTCTGAAGTAGCTTCGTCATTGGTGTAGCTATCATCGAAAAACCCTTTACAAACCGTCTGTAGTAACCGGCAAGTCCCAAAAAGCTTCGAACTTCAGTAATATTTCTCGGGGGCTTCCAATCAAGTATGGCTGAAATTTTGCTCGGATCAACTCGAATACCCGATGCGGATACTACATGTCCCAAAAAGCTAACTTCTCTCAACCAAAACTCACATTTACTGAACTTAGCACATAACTGCTTATCCCGTAAAATCTGCAACACTAATCTCAGGTGCTCGGCGTGTTCAGTTTCATCGCATGAATAAATCAAGATGTCATCAATAAACACAATTACAAACTGGTCCAAATACTGTCC
Source organism: Gossypium longicalyx (assembly GCA_025698465.1). Taxonomy (NCBI): domain Eukaryota; kingdom Viridiplantae; phylum Streptophyta; class Magnoliopsida; order Malvales; family Malvaceae; genus Gossypium; species Gossypium longicalyx. The sequence goes on along the minus strand of CM046998.1, from coordinate 37,971,423 downwards.
AAAGACAACCATGTATCCCTTTCATTTTCTACCATGGCCGAGAACTCAAATCCTCCCCAAAACCAAAATTTTATCATGGGTTAAATAAAGAACTTGGTAACTAACTTAAAATTAACTACAATTTTAAGAATTAATATGAATTCTTACCTTGATTCAAGCCTAAGGTGACCAAATGGAGTTTTCTCCCCTTTTCTCTCTTTCGTTTCGGCCAAGAATAAAAATAAAGCTTTGTTTTCATCACCCATTTTTCCTTTATTTTTATTCATTAATAATATAAAATATAAAGCCATTTTAAGTGATAGTTAATATATATATTTTTATATAAAACATCATCATGGCCGGCCACTAATAACCAAAAGGGATATTTTACATGCAAGTCCCTACTTTTATAACATGCATTAATAGACCATTACACATTAAACTATCACATTTCAAAAATGTCTCATATAAGTTCTATTTAATAAATTTCACATACAAATGACAAAAATCAAAGTATATAATATAACGATTAATTATTTTTGTGACTCGGTTTTGTGGTCCCGAAACCACTTTTCGACTAGAGTCAAATTAGTGCTGTCACATCCCTCGCGGCTCTAAATTGTCTAAGGCTGGCGATTACTTGCACAGTTAAAAGAAGGGTAAGTTTACGAAAAATCAGTGTGTAATCCCCTATCAGTCAACAGTAACAGTGCATACAGTAACAGTCTAGGCCTGATTCCTATTCAATAACAGTACATTCTAGGCCTAGGCCCTATGCAGTAACAGTGTGGGCCTATGCCCAAAACAATATAATCACAACACAAGTATGCAACCCAACCCAATCCATCCTGCTCACCACCTGTACCAACCAACCCACCATGTGGGGATTAAATCGACCCACTCAGCCAACTCACCAATATCGCAGCGTAGCTGCTAATAGTAATGCAGCAAAGATACTAATAATAATGCAGCAAAGCTGCTAATAGCGGTAAACGTGGCGTAGCCACTAATATCAGAATACGTGGCAAAGCCACCAGAATAGTACTTCCTCCAAATCAAAATCCCAACCCTAATGCAGAATGCCATGTCATAATATTTCATGTATGCAAGGTTTCATACTCAGATACAGTCATGCATATATCATACACTCATCAATTAACCAACCTCTAAGGTATAGTAGTCATTTCCACCCATTAAGGGTAGAATAGTAATTTCTACCCTTCAAGGGTATTTTGGTCATTTTACCCTATGGGGTCTCGGTACAGATAATCGACCTCTTAGAAGGTCCACAGTTGCCTCGAGCGACTTAGGTAACCTAAATAGACCTAACAGTATAAATAGGCCTAAGGCCCATTATTCGACCCAAGTGGGCCCACACGCTCGTGTGGCCCATTTAGCCCAAATTTAGCTACGGTTATATGACCTACATAGCCCAGTCCAAGATTTATCACTTACCGTGGATTTAATCTGTATGGGGACCATGAGCCCATTGGGCCCTCATGACCTATTTTGACCCAACGAAGCCCTTAACGGCCTATGCCATGCACACGACATGACAAGCTCAACTACTTCCCACCTAATAGTTAGATTTACATAAGCAAGCCCACGGGCTCATTGAGCCCATTTGGCCCATCGAGGCCCAGTACACGAGGACGCTTGTGGTGGCCTCTACAGTCTATTGCCCATGGTTTGTGGGCTCGGTTTATCCCACGAGCGATCACACCCTCGTGAGGCCTCAAATGTCGAAGTTTTGACTTTTCAGTTTTTGTCGATTTCCAACAAAGAAGGGCATGAATACACACCTATTTACGAGAATGTGCCGAAGTCCATGATTACCAACCTTGGCACATCCTGCATTGAGTCTTAATCTCTTTGCCCCTCACCAACTCATCTGGTTCGCTCTATTTAAAGCCAGCTTCTCAGCAATTCTCATGTTAGATTTCTGATGTGGGATTGCTTTCAACCATTAGGAAAATTCCTCATTCTTATGACGACTTCAACCACAGAGTTCTAGTCCAACTCCACCTCCTACACAGCTCAAATAGCAAAATAAATACTCCATCGCGCATCCCAAGACTTAAACCCCAGACCTCAATGTTACACAACACGCCACCTTGCCACTCCACTACAGGCTCTTTCTGTGTCATATTTTATCCTTAATTAATCATAAGGCCTATAGGCCAAAGTCCAAGTTCTTTTAAAAGAAAAACCAAAATAAATTGCAAGAGCCAAGACTTGAACCTAGGCTCCCTTACAACCTTAATGACGCCACAACCACTAGACCACATGCTTTCTTGTGTCATTTGCTTAACTCAATAATTTAAAAGGCCATCATCCAAGCATCTAGGGTTTTATTCACTTAAAACCAAAATTTTTACTAAAGCCCAAGTTCGAACCCAAGACTTTTCCAACTCCTCTCAGGAACCTTAACCACTTGAGCAGACATTTAATTGTGTCATTTCCTTACACAATTAAATACTTATACACAACCCCCTTACGGACCCATACTCAAGGCCCAAATTCGGGGTGTTAAATCGTGTGTCACCTGGGGTACCCTATGATTTCACGTCAGTCTTGAGCACGGCTAAAGCACATGGGCGTGTGGCTAGCCGTGTGACCCAAGTTAGTTTCGACCACGGCCAAGGCACACGGGCATGTCTTGTAGCCGTGTGATTAAGTCAGTATGTATGCCTTGATTTTACACGATCTGGACACACGGGCGTGTCTAATACCGTGTGAGGCACACGGCCTGTTCACACGAGCATGTGACCTCTGTAACTTAGAGAGTTTATTTAAGTTTCAAAAAATTTTGTTTGAGTTTGGTTTAGTCCTGACCCCTTTCTAATGCATGTTTAAGGTCTCGATGACCTATATAAGGGATACTTTTGTGATGTATGCTTTTGATTTTGGATGAAGTTTATGAATTGTTCGTAAAATGTTTTGATTTGTCCAATAACGCCTTTAACCCTAATTTGGCGACGGATACAGGATAAGGGTGTTACATTTGGTTGGTATCAGAGCCAGGTTTAGTTAATTCTAGGACTAACATAGTGTATGTGAGTCTAGCTATACATGCCATATTTATGAAATGCGATAGTGTGATGAATCCTGACAATGAAATTGTGTTTTATATAGCAAATGGATCCCGAATGAGCCATAGTTGACGATGTCGAGAGTAATGCGCCTGCTTTCGCGCAAGTGACAGCGCCATCCGATTCTAAACCGGCTACGAGTAGCCATGACGGAGAGGCTAGACAAGCCTTCAATCAATTGATGAATGATTGGTTCAGTCAGAACATTAGACCTAATCCAGCTGTTCAACAACCCCCAACCTCAGTTAATCATTCACAAGTCCCTATTATGCCACAAGCTAATCCGACTCAGTTAAATAAGCCTCTAGTTGATAAAATTAAAAAATATGGGGACGAAAAATTTCATGCTACTACGAATGAAAATGCTGAAAAAGCTAAGTTCTAGTTAAAGAACACGATGTGAGTGTTTGACGAATTGTCTTTGAATCTGAATGAATGCATAAAATGTGTCGTTTCACTTCTGAGAGATATGGCATACCACTGGTGGAAGACTTTGATATCGGTGGTTCCAAGAGAGCGAGTCACCTGGGATTTCTTCCAAGTTGAATTCTAAAAGAAATACATCAATTAGAGATTTATCGACCAGAAATGCAAAGAGTTTCTTGAGCTTAACCAAGGTCGTATGTCTGTTACAGAATACTTGAGATGTGTATCTACTAAGGCAATAATGTGTATCTGCAGAATACATCAGTCAGTATGCTCGATAATGTGTATCTACTGAGGCAATAATGTGCAAAAGATTTGAAGATTGTCTGAATGAAGATATTCATTTGTTAGTCGAAATTCTTGAGATCAAAGAATTTGTAGTGCTTGTTGAACAAGCATGTAAAGCTGAAGAGCTCGGGAAAGAGAAAACAAAAGTTGATTTAGAAGCTAGAGAAGTGCAAAAGACATCATCGAGCAAGTCATTTCAATCTGCATCAAAGAAGTTTCAAGATGATTATAGCCATTCAAAGGCTAATGTAGGACATGCGAGTAGAGATCGTACGAGCTCGCATTCGGGTTTTAGAGCTCCTACTACATCTATTTCCAGTGTTGGAAACGTTTGATCTGATCACTCTGCATGCAAACACTATGGTAAAAGACATCCCGAGTCTACGTGATTGCCCCGAGTCTGTCGAGCAAGAAATTATGCAAAATTCGAGGCCAACTGGCAATGCATCTCATGGTAGACTTTCCAGAAATAAGGGAAATATGAGTGGTAGTTAAAGATGGACTAAAGACATTACTGTTCGATTCGAGGCTAGAGCACCTGCCAGAGCCTATACCATTCAAGCTCATGAGGAAGATTCGTCTTCAGATGTTATAATTGGTACTTTCACACTTTATGATACTTCTGTGATTACTTTGATAGATCCTAGATCTACACATTCGTATATATGCATGAATTTAGTATCCAGTAAGACTTTTCCTGTAGAGTCTGCTGAATTTTTTATTAGAGTATCGAACCCCCTAGGCAGATGTATTTTGGTTGATAAAGTCTGCAAGAAATGCCCGTTAATGTTTCGAGACATTTGTTTTCTGGTCGATCTGATGTTATTACCTTTTGATGAGTTTGATATAATTCTGCGTATGGATTGGTTAACATTTCATGATGTTGTTGTGATTTGAAAACGGAAAACTATTGATTTGAGATGTAAGAATGATGAAATAGTTCGAATTGAATCCTGTGATTTAAATGGGTTACCGGCTGTGATTTCGTCAATGAAAGCTCTGAGTATTGTGAGAAAAGGTTGTGAAGCCTATTTTGCATATGTGATTGATTCATTAATGTTAAAAAAGAAAGTTGAATCAGTGCATGTTGTTTGTGAATTTCCTAATGTGTTTTCTGAGGAACTTCCGAGATTACCTCTAATACAAGAAGTTGAATTTGGCATTGAGCTAATACTGGGAACTACTCTGATTTTGATAGCTCCGTATCGAATGGCTCTGACTGAATTAAAAGAATTAGAGCCTTAGTTGCAAGAATTGACCGATAGAGGGTTTACTAGACCGATTTTCTCACCTCGGGGTGCACTAGTTCTGTTTCTGTTTGTGAAAAAGAAAGATGGTACGATGAGAATTTGCATTGATTATAGTCAGTTGAATAAAGTGAATATCAAGAATAAATACCGTCTACCTCGAATTGATGATTTGTTTGATCAATTGAAAGGAGCTACCGTGTTTTCGAAGATATATTTGAGATCCAATTATTAACAATTGCGAGTAAAAGACTCAGACATTCTGAAAACTGCATTTAGAACGAGGTATGGCCACTATGAGTTCTTAGTTATGCCTTTCGGATTAACTAATGCACCTTGTATCTTTATAGATTTGATGAACAGAATTTTTAGACCCTATTTAGATCGATTTGTTGTTGTATTTATTAATGACATATTGATTTATTCACGTGATGAATCCGAGCATGCCAAGCATCTGAAAATAGTATTACAGACTTTGGGTGATAAGCAATTATATGCGAAGTTTAGCAAATGTGAATTCTGGTTAAGAGAAGTTAGTTTTCTAGGCCATATTGTATCAACATCAGGTATCCGAGTCGATCCGAGCAAAATTTTAGCTATTTTGGATTGGAAGCCTGCGAGAAATGTCTCTGAAGTTTGCAATTTTCTGAGACTTGCTGGTTATTATAAACGTTTTGTAACGCCCCAAATTTGGGCCTAGAAATATTTGATTTTAAGCATGGGAACAGTTAGGAGACTGCACATAAATGTTTGGTTGTACAAGAAAATGACGCAAAAACATGCTTGTTTCAGTGTTTATGTGTTCTGGGAAGAGTCTGAGAAGTCTTAGGTTCAAGGCTGAGCAGGTGCCAAAAGTTTTTTTTTAAAGGATAAAGCATTGTCTCTAGGCAGCAGGCTTTTAAATAAATATGGGAAAAGTATGACAGAAAAGAGTCTGCTGGCTTAGGGGGCAAGTGGCGCGTTGCTAGTGTCTGAGGTCTTAGGTTCGAGTCCTGGTTTGCGCAATGGGGGTTCTATTTTGCTGCATAAGCCGTGTGGGTAACAAAGTTTGACCGAAACACTGCTTAGTGGAGTGGAGTTTGAATTGGTCATGGATGGATTGTAGGAGGGAGTTGAGGAGAGATATGAAGAGAGTTTTAGAGAGAATCAAGGGATTTTGAAGTTAGCACCGAATGGGGACACTAGTCACTCAAGAATTCGACCTAGGGGTCATGCTTCTCATTTTGTCGATTTTGTATACTCATTCTTTTTCCCTTTTACGTTTTGGGGTTCTTTTCACTCATTTGCTTGATAGCCAATTTCTGCTAAGGGTTTTGGGGTACTTTTCTTTTATATCATTCGGGCACCTTTGGGGTTTGCCTATTTCGTTTTTGCTCTCCACAACAGTGCTTTACTGATCAACTGTCTCCTCTCCCTCTCCTTCATTACTTTCGGGTTGTGGTTCTTGATTCTTTAATCGGTTGATTCCCTCTTCTTCCTTTCTCAATAAGTTTTTCCTTGGCTGAATCTTTAAACCCCACTCCCTCACTCAAGGATTAGCTGAATACATCTTTCCCACTCCTTCGATTCTTTCTGGTGTTAACATATTTCCTTTCTCTTCATTGTGCTATTGTGACCGATTACACCTTTCATCTCTCTCTATTCTATTTCCTTGCTCCTTGAATCGAATACTTCTTTTCCCCTTCTCTGTTCTTCTCTCTGTTCTCTCTTAATCCCTTCCTTTTTCACTGGTGTATTGCTGAATATTGTCTGGTAAGTCCCTGTGTTGCCTCTGGCTTTTCTTCTCTTTTCTCTGAATGTCAATTCTTATCTTATTTCTCTTGGTTATGGTGTTTTTTTGGATTTAAGTAATTCTCGAGAAGTGAAGGAGTTCTCTAGTGCTACACTAATGATCAAAACATTTTCTGGTGTTCTTGACCGGAGGTAATGCTACTCATCGTGATTGATCAGAACTAAGATATTTTGGCTTAGGTTGGTATTGGCCGAATATTTCTTTCGTTTGTTTTGGGGTTATGATTTCTTTAGCTTGATATATGTTGATTCAACCCATATGTATGGGCAAACATGAGTAATAGTTTTAGTTGCCATACAGATAATCAGTAAGGAGTCTTTTATCAACTTTCGTCAGCGATCTAAGCGGGCTAAGACCACGCTCGTTCTAGCAAGGCAATAGTAAGTAATCTTTGGATCAAGTTTCGGTTTGGGTTTCTTTCAAGTCGTGTGTTAGGTTTATAACCGAAGCTTATGTTGTAATAGGTTGGAGTGAACGTGGGTTAATTCGCTCGTTTTCGCAACCAGGTGTGTAGTCGCACTGTAAAAGCTATTAATCGGCAAAAGCTGAAAAACTTGTCTATAGACGCCATACGAGCGTGCGCTCCCTCGTATGATACTTCAAATGCGTAAAGCGTGGGCGTTTGATCGTAGAGGCCACCATGATCGATTTCATGGGCTTAGGCTGTTTTGGACCACGTTGGGCCGAAATGGGCCGTGTGGGCCTCATGGACTAGTGGGCCCACATGGGCCCGCATTTTGGGCCTTAGGCTCATTTTCACTGTTTGACTATTAAGGTTGCACGAGTCATCCCGAGACGACTGTCACCTTCTATTGGGGCGGTAAGCGTACCTGGACCCTTAATCATTAAAATGACTATTTTGCCCTTATATGGTAAAATGACTGTTTTGCCCTTATGTGGTAAAATGATTGAAATGCCCCTACATGTTAAATTGGCAGTTTTGCCCCTTTGTCATATATGTTTATATTTTAGCATGCTATTGTAACTGTGTTGAGTACATGTTTAATATTATGCTATGACATGACATGTGGCATGATGCATTGCATGGGGGTGGGTATTTATATGATTGGAGGAAGTGTACTGTACTGGCAGCTCTGCTGCAAAATCACTGAAAGGCCATAAGCCTAATACTGGCAGCTCTACTACAAATACTGTTTTAGTACTGCAATCAGTGCTATTTTGAAGTGTAGGGCTAGCTGGGTCAATTTTATCCCCATATGGTGTGTAAGGCTTGTACGGAGATGATGTATAGAGGCTAGATTGCGTAGGTATTGCATACTATTTACTGATACTACATTGTTTACTATTACGGCACTGTTTACTGTTACTGTAATGGGCCAAGGCCCAAATATATGACTGCTTCTATACTGAGATGGGCTTAGGTCTAGATTGCTATTACTTAAATGGGCTCAGGCCCAAACTATTAGAGTTACTGATATGGGCTTAGGCCCAGAATGTATTTCGCTCTCTGTGTGTTTGGTTGTTTGACGTTAAGAGATTACACACTGAGTTTTCATAGACTTATTCATCTGTTTAACTGTACAGGTAATCCCCAGTCTTAGGCTAATCGGTGCTGTGAGGGACTCGAAGGTGGCCATACAACCGCATGGACTTCCTCATTAGATTTTAATTTATAATTAGTTAATTTGGGCATTTTATTGTAATATGTCCTCTCTAAATTTTATTCCTTAATTTGGGAGTTTATTATTTTGATTTATATCTGCTAGCGGTAGGATGCAGGTTTTCAAAGGATATATGCTTTTAAAAATATCACGAATACATAAACGATTTTAAGAGCTACATCAAGAAAACAACATTTTACAAGGTAAACGCAAGTATGTAACTGTTTAAAAAGCTTTCGCTATACACGAGATTTTGAAATTAATAACATTTTAGAGAATATACTTTTTGATGATGATGCAAGCTTAAAATCATTTTTTAGATCACACAAAGAGGCGAAATCAAGGTTGGACTTTTCAAACGAGATCACACTTTATGAAAAACACTTCAATGTGACATCGCAGATTTAGCCATAACGTCCAGGCCGGTTTTGGGGTATTACACGGTTGATAAAAGGCTTTTCGATGATTGCAACTCCATTAATGAAACTGTTTCAGAAAGATGTGAAGTTTGAATGGTCCGAAAAGTGTTAGAAAAGCTTTGATCAATTGAAAGCCTTATTGACTGACGCTCCAGTGTTAGTACAACCTGAATTGGGTAAAGAATTTGAGATCTATAGTCATGCTTCATTAAACAGTGTGGAATGTGTTTTGATGCAGGAAGGCAAAGTCATTGCTTATGCTTCGAGACAGTTAAAGCCTCACGAAAAGAACTATCTGACACACAAGCTTGAGTTAGCCGCGATTGTGTTTGCTTTGAAGATTTGGCGCCACTATCTGTTCGGTGAAAAATGTCATGCTTATTCTGATCATAAGAGTTTGAAATATTTGATGACTCAGAAAGATTTAAATCTGGGACAGGGAAGATGGTTAGAACTGTTAAAAGACTATGAGCTTGCTATTGATTATCATCTACGAAAAGTAAATGTTGTTGCTGATGCTTTGAGTCAAAAATCACTATTTACTCTACATGTGATGTAAGCTCATTTGGTTGTGTCCAATGATGGTTTGGTTTTAGCCAAATTGAAAGTGAGAATGTTATTCATTCAATAGATTATCGAAGCTCAGAAGATTGATAATGAGATTTTAACAAAATGAGCTCAGTGTAATTTAGATTTTGATTCAGAATTCAGAGTTGATAAACATAATTGTTTGAGATTCCGAGATCGAATTTGTGTTCCGAGAAATCCAGAATTGATTCATATGATTTTGAATGAAGCTCACAATAGTCGTTTATCTATTCATCCGGGTAGTACAAAAATGTATAATGATCTGAAACAGCTTTATTAGTGGCCTGGTATGAAGCGTGATATCTCTGAATTTGTTGCGAAATGCTTAATCTGTCAGAAAGTTAAAGCTGAACATCAAGTGCCCTCCAGTTTGTTACAACCAATTATGATTCCAGTATGGAAATGGGATAGAGTGACAATGGACTTTGTTTCGGGTTTTCCCCTATCTTCGAGAAAGAAAGATGCAATCTGGGTTGTAGTTGATCAATTGACGAAATTAGCCCATTTTATTCTGGTACGATCTGATTACTCACTTGATAAGTTAGATGAGTTATACATTTATGAAATTGTGAGATTGCATGATGTGCCATTATCTATTGTGTCAGAAAAATATCCGAGATTCACATCGTGATTTTGGAAGAAATTGCAAGATGCACTGGTTACGGAATTGTACTTCAGTACTGCTTTTCACCCGCAGACAGATGGTCAATCCTAGTGGATTATTCAAATACTCAAGGATATGTTGAGATTTTTCATTCTTGAGTTTGAAGGTACGTGGGAACAGTATTTACCTTTGATTGAATTTGCTTATAATAACAGTTTTCAATCGAGCATCAAAATGGCACCATACGAAGCCTTATATGGTCGCAAATGTCGTACACCTTTGTATTGGACTGAGCTCAGTGAGAACAACATTCACAGGATTGACTTGATAAAAGAGACTGAACACAAAGTAAAATGATCCGAGATAGTATGAAAATGGCTTCCGATCGCCAAAAATTATATGCAGATTTGAAACGAAAAAAAATTGAATTTGAGATCGGAGACAAAGTGTTTTTGAAAGTCTCACCATGGAAGAAAGTACTCTGATTTGTCAGAAAAGGAAAATTGAGTCCGAGGTTCATCGGGCCGTATGATATTATTGATCATATCTGTAACACCCCTAACCCGTATCCGTCATTGGACTAAGGTTAAAGGCATTACCGGACAAAACGGAACAATTAACAACATTTCATAAGCATCAAAGCATCAAAAATCAAATATCAATATAGAGTCCCTTACATGGGTCATCGAGACCTTAAACATGCATTAGAAAGGAGTCGGGACTAAACTGTACACATACAATTTTTTTAAAAAAACTTAAACATTTTTAAAAAAGTACAGGTTACACGCTCGTGTGAACAGGCCATGTTCCTTACATGACATTAGACACACCCGTGTGCTAAGGCCATGTCAAAATAAGGCATACATACTGGCTTGCTCACACGGCCCTCAAGACACGCCCGTGTGCCTTGGCCGTGGTTGAGCCTGACTTGGGCCACATGGCTAGCCATATGCCCGTGTGCCTTGATCGTGCCCAAAACTGACTTACAAACATAGGGTACCCTAGAGGAAACATGACCATGCAACATAGTCGTGTGTCGCACCCGGCAGAGACACGCGCCCATGTCTCTGCCCGCATGGACAAAAATAAGCCATTTGAATAGCCAATTTTCCACCCCAATTGGGTCAAACCTACAAGCACCAAAGCAAGTATATTTCCAACACAACTTCAGTCAGTTTCAATACTAAAACATAAATTATTCATGCCTTCACATTAGTAATAAATTCCAACCTCAATTCATCAACTAAACCATACCAAAACCTAAACTAAAATCATACTAAACATATGTTTCTAAACATCATTCAATCTCATACTCAAAACTTACCAAAACTTATCAACATTGACCATTTCTTTTGGTCGCTCAAAACATACCATTTAATTCATAATGCATCATATATCATATAACTTTCCGACCATAAGTTCAAACACAATTTAACCATATCACATGACATGATATATACAATACAATACATGACCAAATTCTCCAAGCCTATACATGCCATATAACATATATACAACCCTCAAATAGTACCAAAATGGATGTTCGATAGCGTGGATGAGTCACTGAAGATTCTCGGATCCGAGCTAGCTTTATAACACTGTAAGATAGAGAACATTTCACACAGTAAGCTTAGAGCTTAGTAAGTTCGTACTATAATATGTTTAACTCAACATTTAAAAAATATAAGACATATTAATAACACATAGTTCAATTCATATCACTACTCAACCTCATTCATTACCATTACTCATTTTCATACAATTTCTTTTAGTTCATAAAATCTTGCATCAAACTCATACAACATATTATCAACCACATAGGTTCATCTATCCCATACACTATATTATCAACCATAAATATTCATTACATACCTGTACTATCTTATACTCATCTATTACATTACCACTTCAATACTCGATGCACTAATTCGTTAGATCATCTTACAACATACAAGGACATCGCACACTTAGTGCTAGCAATTTAGCCGAAACTATATGTTATTGCACACTTAGTGCCATCACTTCAAACTAATCGCACACTCAGTGCCACATATAGCCGAAGCTATTTCAATTCGCACACTTAGTGTCGAACATAGTCAATTATATATATAATTTATGCATTATCAAAGCATTAAAACGTACTTGTAACATCATTTATCACGTACAAACTTATCTCATACTCGGAATTGATGATTCGGGCTATTTACTCAATGACCTTTGACTTCCCTCGATCTAAATCCAAATACCTCTTTTCTTGATCTATATGTATTAAAAATTTCACCATTTAACAACACAAAACTCATGAATTCATCAATGGTAAATTTCAAAATCATCACCAAAATCAGAAATTGAGACATGGGCTTGGTAGTATACAAAGCAACGATTACAAAAACAGAGAAATTATCAAAAACCGAGTCAAAACTGTACCTCTATCAAGTAATCAAAGTGCCAAACCCTAGAAAGCTTATTTCTTTTTCTTTTCCTTTGAATTTTCGGCAAAGATGAGTGAAAAATGGATGAAAAAAATGTTTTTATTTTATTTAATAAACATTAATGCACATTTTACCATTCTACCCCTTTAATGAACCATTTAAAACCATCATTTTAATTCCCATTTATGTCCATTCCCACTATCAATGGACTAATTACAACTTAAGGACCTTTCTTTTTGTAAGACATATCAAATAGGCACTCTTAACATATAGCATGCAACTTTTATATTTTACGCGATTATGTCCTTTTATCAAATTAAGCATACAAACGATTAAATTTTCATATGGAATTTTCACACATACTAATTCACGTATAATAAACATGAAAAATAATATTAAAATATTTTTCTAACTCAGATTTTTGGTCCTGAAACCACTATTCTGACTAGGGTCTAAATCGGACTGTTACAGTATCAGATCGGTTGTATATAGATTATCATTGCCACCAAAGCTAGAAAAGATTCACAATTTATTTCATGTATCAATGATTCAATGATGCAGATCTGATCCTTGACATGTGATTCCTCCATCTGAGATTAAGATTCAGTCTGATATGACCTACGATGAAGAACCGATCCGTATTTTAGCTCGTGAGATTAAAGAACTATGAAATAAGAAAATACCGTTAGTAAAAGTAATGTGGCATTGACACGGTGTTGAAGAGGCTACGTGGGAGCCCGAAGATATTATGAGATAGCAATCTCTGAATCTGTTCAATGGTAAGATTTTCGGGGACGAAATCCCTAAGGGGGAGAATTGTAATAGTCCCATTTAGACCTTAGTCGAAATAGTGGTTTCGGGACCACAAATCTGAGTAAAAAATATTTTAATATTATTTTTCGTGATTATAATATGTGAATTAGTATGTGAGAATATTTTGTGTGAAAATTTAATCGTTTGTATGTTTAATTTGATAAAAGAACCTAATCGCATAAATTGTAAAAGTTGCTTGCCATATGTTAAGTGTGTCTATTTGTTCTGTCTTTGTAAATGAGAGGTCCTTATGTTGTGAATAGACCGTTTGAATAATGGATGGACATAAATGCCTATGTTTAATGAAATTTTATATGTTATTAATGAAGGGTAAAATGGTAAAATGTTTATTAATGTTAATAAAAATAAAACAAACATAAAATTAAGGCCATTGTCATCTTTTTTGGCCGAATGTATCAAAATAAAAAGAAAGGAAAAGATTTCTAGGGTTCGGCACTTTGATTTGCTGATTTAGGTAAGGATTTTGTTCGGTTTTTAATAATTTCTACGTTTTTGTGATCGTTGCTTAGTATACTATCAAGCCCATGTCTCAATTTCTGATTTTTTTGATGATTTTGAGTTGAGCCATTGATGAAATTATAAGCTTTGTGAAGTTATTTTTTGGTAAATAAAAGATATGTTTTGGGTTAACATATTTTGTATTTTAATTTTTGATGAATTTGAGTAATTTGACTAAATTGTGAAATTTATAAATTGAGGGACTAAAATGTGAAATAAATGAAATATATGGTCTTGTATGAGCACTATGAGAATTCGGCTAGGCATGTGTACAAAGAAATTTTGTGGATTTTCGGATTTAGTGAATTAAGGACTAAATTGTCAAATATGAAAATATGAGGGCTAATTTGTAAAATGCCCTAAATGTGTGTTTGTGGATTGATTTGAATTATTTGGTGAGTAAAAGATTTAAATTTGAATTTATATTGATCAAGAACAAAAGAATACAGAATTGGATCGGGGAAAGTCAAAAGTCATCGAGTAGCCGGTTCTGTTCATTCGAATCTGTACAAGGTAAGTCTATATACAAATAAATGTATGTGAAATGGTTTATTTATGCTTATATGCTATTGAATAATGATGCATGGATTTATGCCTTGAATATGAGATATCTGAGAAAGTATCGACAAAGTTCCGACGTTCAAAAACCCCGTACGAACCATAGGAATAGTTAGGATACATATGTCATGACATAGGATCCGATATGTGTTTTCAAGTAAGACCACATCTGGGACATTGGCATCAAATTATGATTTACGAGTAAGAGCACATCTAGGACGTTGGCATCACATTTGATTTCGTGTAAGACCATGTCTGGGACAGTGGCATCGATATTAATTACATGTAAAACCATGTCTGGGATGCTGGCATTGTACAAGCTTTTCGCGTATCCTTATGATTTCGAACGATTCAACGGGCATTTCGAGAAAATAGATGACTATGTGAATTTGTATTCGACTCAGGTACATTTGAATTGTATTCCATGTTTGAGATTGAAAGGCAAGTATATGTACCTTGATGAATATATGATGTAAGTATGAGAATGAGTTATGATATGTATATGTGAATCATGTTCAAATGAAATATAAGAGATATATGTTTAAGTGAATGTATTTTGCCTCAAATTATATGAATGACTTGATGTTATTTGTTAAGTTTATTTGTATATGGCTTACTAAGCTTTTGAAAGCTTACTTTGTGTGTGTTTGCATTGTTTTATAGATATCGTAGCTATCGGGAGCTCGGGGATCGTCAAGGATCATCACCACACTATCAAACTCTATTTTGCTACCTTTTGAAAATGTATATATTGTAATATGCCATATACAAGCTAGAGGATTTTGGTTATGTTTTGTGATATGTATATCTGGCCATGTGATATGGCTTGGTTATGGTTGAGATTATGAATGAATTTGGTATATGCTTGTGTTCATAAATGGTATATTTTCATGTGCTTCAATGGCCTATTAAAATGGCCAATTTGGTAAGGTTTTGGCATGTGAATGGATGAGGTGAATTGGAGTTATGAAACATATGATTTAATATGACTTTGGCTTATGATTTTATATTATTGAGTATAGATTATAAGCTTGAATTTGGTTGATTATAATATGGCATGAATGATGTAAGTTTTGGTATTGAAATTGGCTAAAATTATAGTGCAAATGTGCTTGGTTTGATGCTTGTAGGATTGACTCAAATTGGGTGCCAAATTAGCTTCTCAAATGGCCTATTTTTGTCCACACAGGTAGAGACACGGGTGTGTGTCTCAGCCATGTGCGACACACGGTAATGTTGCACGGCCGTGTGTCCCCTAGGGAACCCTACGATTTTAAGTCAGTCTTGAGCACGACCAAGGCACATGGGCGTGTGGCTAGCCGTGTGACCCAAATCAATTTCGACCACGACCAACGCACACGGGCATGTCTTGTGGCCATGTGATTAATTCAGTATGTATGCCCTGATTTGACATGGTTTAGGCACACGGGCGTGTCTAATGCTGTGCGAAGCACAGGGCTTATTCACACGGGCATGTGACCACTGTAACTTTTGAAATTTATTTAAGTTTTGAAAAATTTTGTATGAGTTCAGTTTAGTCCCGACCCTTTTCTAATACATGTTTAAGGTCTCGATGACGTATATAAGGGACTCTTTTGTGATGTATGATTTTGATTTTGGATGAAGTTTATGAATTCGTAAAATGTTCTTATTTTTTGGTAACACCTTTAACCTTAATTCGGCGACGGATACGGGTTTGGGGTGTTACAATTACCGAACAAAATAGTGTAATAAATTTCAAAATAGATGCAATTATATAAATTAATGTAAACATTCCGTAACTTAGTCTGATCACAGCTAAAATACACTTACGGACCGTAAATCAGGCATACGAAGCCCATAAAAAATTTTGAAAACATTCAGGGGTCACACGACTATGTGGCCAGGCCGTGTGACAGAGCGCAGACGGTGTGGCACATAACATGGCCGTAGGGATACTCCACATGCCCGTGTAGTTATTTCACACGTTCGTGTACACAAACCGTGTAACTAACCGTGCTCGTGTTAAATAAGGTCACACGGAATTGTCGCCAGGCCATGTAACTCTCTAAGCCTGTCTGGCTCAGGGTCACGCAGCCTTGTCGTCAGGCCGTGTAACTTTCCATGCCCGTATGGACCAACTTGCACTAGAAACAAATAAAGCACACGGTCGTGTGAGTAGGCCATGTGTGACATAGAGACATGTGACAGCCGGTGTCTTAAGCCATGTGTACCTTAAAAACTTTTCAAAACAAGGCATTTTTTCATCCCAAACTTAGGTACCAAGCCAGATCAAAACTATCCAATTCCATACCTTAAAAACACATTTAATAACCCTAAAATATGCCAAAACATTCATCCTAAGTGCCTAACCAATGTGTCCTCATAGACACCATAATTTAAACAACTAAACAAAACCATATTCATCTATCACAAATTCACTCATCAATTCATTCATTTAAACATTAAATACCAAATAAAAATGAGCTATGCCATATATAACCAAAAGATCAAACTTGCAATTTAGTGATTAGCACTAAACTTGTATAAGGATTCATTACAACACAAGGTACCAAAAAATATTCATATTCTTACAAAACAAACACCCTATTTACATGCCATGATTAACCATAAATTGAGACTTCAAGAACTCCCAAAAAGTGATGAAGGTAGGTGTATGCTCTAGTGATTCGACCAACACAATCCAATAGCTCAAGATCTACAAAGAAATAATATCTAAAGTAAGTATAAGAAATACTTAGAAAGCTTCCACAAAATTAGCACACTACTTACTATGCTCATTAAGTAGCTATAAGCCTATAATCAATTGAACTTTAACCTTGATTCAACATGATTCAGAAATTCAAAGTCAGTAACGTTTAATCATATGGATATGAAGAATTCAAAACTTATTATACTTCGTTGGAACAAATTCGTAGAGGATAACATTTTATTATTATGATGGATCTTTGTAGAAGTACTTAATACGTAAGTCAAGAAACATATAATGCTTATAAGAGCTAATCGAATACAAATTAGTTGTGTCAGGTTACCATTCCGAGTTAAACCAATGACAGCAAAGATAAATTAGCTTGGCCAGAGCTAGGTAAACGTATTAAATGACAATGGATAGATAATCTAGGCTAAACCTGAGTCTAATGTTAACCTGAGTCCACACACATGCTGGAGCTCGGCCTAAAACAGATATTTAGGCAGAATTCTCACATATGAAACTTTTACATGATCCATTTAAATCTTTTCAGAAATTTTATTTCCACTCCTTATAAATCAATTTATTCACTAAAATGAAAAACTCAATATGTATATAGGTACAATTAATAACATTAATATAAAGTCTAACCAAAACATCAATAGAAACTTACCTGTTGAGTGATTCAGCTAACAAAGACTAATCGATGATTTTCCCTTTTCCTTGTACGTTTTGGGCCATTGAGTTTCTTGATCTAAAGCATAATTTGATTATATTAAACCAATTTAAACCACCTAAATATTTAATTTATGCATTTAAGCCCTTTTAACCATATATCACAAATTTACCCTAAAATTAGTTATTAACCCTAAAATTATCAAATTAAACCTAATTAAAGCTAAACCAAGCTAATTGAATTTCCTATAGTTCCATAGCAGCCCATAAAATTCACAAATTCCTCTTATATCCATGTACTTTTAATAATTTAGTAATTCAATCCCTCACCATTAAAAACATTAAAACTACTTCATAAAATAAAATCATTTAACTACCAAATTCACAAAACCATCACACAACTTCAAAAATCTCCTAAAATAAAAAATGGTACATATCAAAATATTCATCAATTTCACATTTACACCTGGGTTAGCTAGACCTAACTAGAACGATCACAAAAAGAGAAAAATCACTAACAACGAAATCAAAAATCACTTACATACAAGGTAGATGCTTAGCTAAAACTTTAAGGTCTTTTAATGGTGATTTTGGTTGCAAAAAAAAAAATCCAAATGAAGAAGATTAGTTACAATCACCTTATTTACATGCCATGATTAACCATAGACTGAGACTTCACAAACAACCAAAAAGTGATGAAGTAGGTGTATACTTCGATGATTCGATGATAAACTATGAAAGTAACATGTTTTAATCCCATACTTTGCATGTTTTTGGATGATTTATTATGTAAATTAGTGGATTTGATGCTCCTAATCCTTTACATTTATGTTTCTATTCTTAGGTAAGTATAGGGAAGTGAAAGGAGCAAAAAAGGGCCAACATTGGACAAAAAAGCTATTTTAGGAACCACACAGCCTGGGCACTACGAGCTGGCCACATGCCCATGTTCCAACCCGTGTCGATTTTGAACCCTGCTTCTCTTTTAAGCAAAAGAACCCAATTTTTAGGGTTTCGAAGCATTCTAAAGTTTATAAATACATATTAGAAGAGAACTAAAGAGGGCACACTGTAACAGCCTATTTTTAGTCAAATAAGAACACTGATTTTGGAACCACAAATTTGAACTTGAATTAATTATTTTATTATTATTTTAATGTTTACAGCATGATAGTATGTTTGTGTGAAAGTTTCGTTCAGAAATTTTATTGTTTAAATGCTTAATTTGATAAAAAGAACTAAATCGCTTAAAGTGTAAAACTTGAGTTCTATTAGCTAAAGGGGTTTAATAGCTATAGAATCTTAAAGTTAAGGTCCTTTAGTGGCAATTAGACCATTAATCTATTAATGGACATTTATGAGATTGGTATTCTTGAAATTAGTATGACTAATTAAGGTTATATTTGTAAATTGGTAATTAAACTTGAAATAAATAAAACAAAAGCCATTAAACTCATAATCTTCTTCATCCAACTAATTTTAACAGAAAAAAGAACCATTTTTAGGGATTGAAATTCGGCAAGCTTTTCTCCTTCATTTAGGTATGCATTTTTAACCTCTTTTTTATTGATTTCTATGTTTTTAAGACCGTTGCAGCTTAATTTAGCTAACCCAGGGACTACTTTGCAAAATTGTTAAAGGTTTAGGGTTTTCCCATTGATGAATCTATGAGTGTTTTGATGTTTGATGATAGATTATGAATGTTTGATTATAGTTACACAAGTTTTGTTAAATTATTTTTGGTGAAAATGCAAATTAGGGATTGAATTGAGAAATGTTGAATGTTTGTGGGTAATTTGTGAAATAAATGAAAAATATGGGCTGATATGTGAACTAGGAAAATTCGGCTAGCATAAGTTGGTATTAAATTCCATGAATTTGTTATTTTATGAAATAAGGACTAAATTGTAAAAGTTGTGAAATACTTGGGGCAAAATTATAAAGTGTCTTTAAAGTGTATTTTGGATTAAATTGAATAGAGTAATGATTGAATAAGCTAAATTTGATATTAATTAGATCAAGAGAAATGAAGTTCAGATCTAGATCGGGGTGAAAATAAAGTACTCGACTAATCGACCTATTTCAACATTTTAGTGAATCGAGGTAAGTTCGTATGATTTTTTTTTGTTATAATTGTATTTTAAATGTTTTGATATTGCATAAACTATGAATACGACATTGCAGATATATTTGACGATGACCCGGTATTGGAAATCTCGGTTGAACCTTAGGAATTGATTAGGATACAAATGACATGTCATTAGGGATAGTTATCGAGATAGCTTCAGCTATGTTTTGGCACTTTATGTGTGTTATCGAAATTGCTTCGGTTATGTATATTGGCACTTTGGGTGCAAGATTATTGAGATAGCTGCGGCTATATTATTATTGGCACTTATTGTGCGAGATTCCTGGGTATTCGATTTTATTCCAAATGGTTCAACGGGTTTATCGAGGATATGAATTGGTGAGAATAGATACGTATTGGTACAGGTATGTACAAAAACTGAATATGTTTTTAGCATATAAACGAATGGAGTTCACGGCTAAATAGATGATTGAATATATGTTAACAATATTGTTATACATATTTTTTAGTATGTTAAATGCATATTTTGAATGTTAACTAAATGGTGAGTTTTGCTTTTTATTTTCATACGAGCTTACTAAGCTATAAAGCTTACTCTGTTTATTTTTCCATGTTTTATAGTGATTTCAAAGCTAGCTCGGATTCGTGGATAGTCGGAGACTTCATCACACTATCAAGCTGTCATTTTGGTACTTTTGAATCTATGTTTCAATTATATGGCATGTATAGGAACTTTAGTCATTTTGGTATATAAGTTGATAATGAATTTAGCCATTTGAATTGGCGTGTAAATGTCTAAGGTTTGGATTGTATATATAGCCATGTGAGTTGGCTTAATTTGGTTAGTTTGGTTGTATATACATATGTGCATATGCCCTATGTTATGTGATTAAGGTTGGCTTTGTGATGCATATTGATATTAGGAATTATCGATGTCAAATGGTTGATGGTTGAGAAAATGTATGCTTGAGAAGTTGAGTATAATGATGCATGTTTGGAAATGTCTAATTAGTTGAAATGTATATGTGAATTTGGTATAAATGGATTGGTCTATTTTCTAACTTGTGTGCATTACGGGTAATGATATTGAGTTAGCACGAATAAGGCTTGATTTAGTTGGTTTGAATGCTTATATATGCTATGAATTGTGCAAATTGGTTTGGTGTAGGTTTGTGCAAGTTTGGGTTTCAAAATGGCTTGGTAAATAGCCTATTTTGTCCACACAGGTAGAGACATGAGCGTGTGTCTCAGCCGTGTGTGACACACGGTTAGGTTGCATGGCCATGTGTCCCCTGGTGTTGAAATTGAAAACAAGTTAGTATGCTCCACACGGCCTCACACATGAGCGTGTGACTTGGTCTTGTGGCATAACTCAGTATACCCTACAAGCTTGGCATGACCACGCACACGGCCTAGTACAGGGGCGTATGTGGCCATTTTTAAGGCACACGAGCTACCCACATGGGCGTGTGTGTTGGCCTTATGACCCAAGTCAGAGAGTTCCACAGGTTGGGACACGGCTATGTGCTGCCATTTTGAATGTCCACATGACCTGTGACACTCACACGGCCGGGCCACAAAGGTGTGTGTCCCCTATTTTTGAGAAAATTTTCTAAGTGCTCGAGAAGATTCTAAAGTAATTAGTTTAGTCTCGAACCACCCTGAATGCATGCTTTGGGCCTCATAGGCTCGTATTAGGGATGATATGAATGTTGTTTAATAATTGCATGAATTGAAAATGTATGTGTAATTATATAATTTATTCGATAATGCTTCGTAACCCTATTCTGGTGTTGAATATGGGTGAGAGGTGTTACATTTATTGGTATCAGAGCCACAATTTAGTCGATTATCAGACTAACGTAGCGTGTGTGTGAGTCTAGATATACATGCCAATAACATGCGATAGTGTCATGGCTCCTGACAATTTAAATTGTGTTTTCATATAGTAAATGGATACCAATCGAGCCGTAGCTGATTATGTTGAAAGTAATGTGTCTGTTTCCGTTCACAGAGTAGCGCAGTCAGAGTTGAGACCCGTATCGGGTAGCCAATGATGAGAAGCTAAAGAAGCCTTCTTCCAGATGATGAATGAGTAGTTTACAGATTATGTTCAAACAAATCCGACTGCTAAATAACCTCCACCCCCACCTAATTCCCAATCGGTTCCAGTAGCTCCTCAAGGAATAGAGTTTTTATAACTGAATAAGCCACTAGTTGATAAGAATAGAAAATATGGAGCTAAAGAGTTTAAGACTAATGTGGATGATAATCTCAAGAGAGCTTAATTTTGGCTTGAAAAAACTATTCGAGTGTTTGATGAACTTTTGTGAACACTAGTTGAGTTCTTAAAATGTGCCATTTCACTTTTAAGGGATATTGCGTATCAGTGGTGGAATACTTTGGTGTCTATGGTTCCAAGAGAAAGGGTTACCTGGGAATTGTTTCAAGATGAGTTCAGGAAGAAATATATCAGTCAATGATTTATCGATCAAAAGCAAAAAGAATTTCTTGAACTAAAACAAGGTTTCATGTCTGCAACTGAATACGAGCGAGAGTTTGTGAGACTTAGTAAATATGCTCGGGAATGTGTTTCAACTGAGGCCATTATGTGCAAGAGATTTGAAGATTGGATGAACAAGGATATCAGACTGTTAGTTAGGATTCTTGAATTGAAAGAATTTGCTGTATTGGTTAACAGAGATTGTAAAGCCAAAGAACTTGGCAAAGAAAAGAGAAAGGCAGATTTCGAGGCTAGAGATTCAAGAAAAAGATTGATGAATAAGTCGCATCAGTCTTTGTCAAAGAAATCACAAGATTCATTCAATTGTTCAAATGCTTCAATAGAATATCAAAATAGAGATTGTGGAAAGCAGTACTCGAGTCGTAAGACTCAAGCTACATTAGTATCGTGTGTGGGCAGTGTGAGAAACAACAAACCCAAGTGTCAACAATGTGGACGACGATATTTTGGAGACTATTGGATGATTAATAATAATAAAGCCTATTTTAGGTGTGGTTCGCAGGAACACTTTATTCGTGATTGTCTTTAGTTATCCGAGAAAGATAATATTCAGACTTCAAGACTGAGCAATCTTGCTACTAGAGTGAGGCCATCAAGAAATGCAAGGAATGTAACTACTAGTAGAGGAATAACAAAGGACTCCACTATGAGATTCGAGGCCAGAGCACTTGTTAGAGCTTACGCAATTCGCTCTTGCGAAGAGGCATCGTCACCTGATGTTATCACCTGTACATTTTTTCTTTATGACATTAATGTTATTGCATTGATTGATCCTGGTTCAACTAATTTGTATATCTACATGAATTTAGTGTCCAGTAAGAGTTTGCATGTTAAGTCTACAGAGTTTGTGATTAAAGTGTCGAACCCCTTAGGTAAATATGTTCTAGTTGATAAAGTTTATAAGAATTGTCCTTTAATGATTCGGGGTTACTATTTTTCGATTGATTTGATGCTTTTGCCATTTGATGAGTTCGATGTGATACTGGGTATGGGTTGGTTATTTCTACATGATGCTGTTGTAAGTATTAGACGAAAGATTATTGAATTGAAATGTTAGAGTAGTGAAATCATTTGAATTGAATCAGATGAATCGAGTGAATTGCCTATTGTGATTTCATCTATGTCAACTCAGAGATATGTGAGAAAAGGTTGCACAGCTTATCTTACTTATCTTTTAGATACAAAAGTGTCTGAATCGAAAATTGAGTCAGTGCCAGTTGTTTGTGAATATCCAGATGTGTTTCCAGAAGAATTACCAGGGTTGCCACTAATCAGAGAGGTCAAATTTGCTATTGAACTAGTGCTGGGAACATCCCCAATATCGATAGCTCCATACAGAATGGATTCGATGTAATTAAAACAGTTGAAAGCTCTGTTGCAAGAATTAATAGATCGAGGTTTTGCACGACCTAGTTTTTCACCCTGGGGTGTGCCAGTGTTGTTTGTAAAGAAGAAAGATGGATCAATGAGAATGTGTATTGACTATCGTCAGCTCAATAAGGTTACGATAAAGAACAAGTATCCATTGCCAAGAATAGATGATTTATTTGATCAGTTGAAAGGAGCAACAGTGTTCTCGAAGATTGATCTACGATCTGGTTACTATCAGTTGTGAGTGAAAGATTTAGATGTGCCGAAAACTGTGTTTAGAACAGGGTACGGGCACTATGAATTTCTTGCTATGCCTTTTGGATTAACTAATGCTCCTTTCATTTTTATGGATTTGATGAATCAGATTTTTAGACAGTATGTAGATAAATTCGTTGTTGTATTCATTGACAACATTCTGATCTATTCTCGAGATGAGTCTGAACATGCCGAGCATTTGAGGATTGTTCTACAAACCTTAAGAGATAAGCAATTATTCATTAAAATCGGTAAATGTGAGTTTTGGCTCCGATAATTTGGATTTTTGGGATATATTGTTTCAGCGAAAGGTATACAAGTTGATCTAAGCAAAATTTCAACAGTTGTTTACTGGAAACAATAGAGAAATGTGTTTGTAGTTAGAATTTTTTTGGGGTTAGTTGGTTATTATTGATGTTTTGGTAAAGGATTCTCGATGATTGCTACCCCGATGACTAGATTGCTACAAAAAGATGTGAAGTTCGAGTGGTCTAAAAAATGCCAAAAGAGTTTTGATCAGTTGAAAGCATTATTAATTGAGGCACTAGTGTTGGTTCAACCTGAGTGGGGTAAAGAGTTTGTGATTTTTAGCGATGTGTCATTGAATTGTTTGGGTTGCGTTTTAAGACAAGAAGGAAAAGTGATAGCTTATGCCTCCAGATAGTTAAAGTCACATGAAAAGAATTATCTGACGCATGATTTAGAGTTGCCCACTATTGTATTTGCATTGAAAATTTGGCGACATCATTTGTACGGCAGGAAGTGCCATACCTTTACCAATCATAGGAGTTTGAAATACATAATGACTCAGAAATATTTGAATTTGCGACAACGAGGATGGCTAGAGTTGCTGAAAGACTATGACTTAGTGATTAATTTTCATCCAGGGAAAGCGAATGTAGCCACGGATGCTCTGAGTAGGAAATCTTTATTTGATTTCAGAGCGATGGACACTCAGTTAACCTTATCTGATGATGGTTTGAGTCTAGTAGATTTGAAATCTAAATCGGTATTTCTTCAACAGATTTGTGATGCTTAGAAGTGTGATAATGATTTGCAAATCAAAAGAATGCAATGTCAGCCGACTAGTGATTTATACTATCAAATTGGATCCGATGATTGCTTATTATTCCGAGGTAGAGTTTGAATACCGAGAGATCTAGAGCTTATATAGAAAATTCTGAATGAAGCACACAGTGGTTGTCTATTTGTTCACTCGTGGAGTACTAAAATGTACAATGATTTGAAACAGTTATATTGGTGGTCGAGCATGAAACGAGATATTTCAGAATTTTTGTCGAGATGTTTAGTTTGTCAACAAGTCAAAGCCAAACATCAAGTGCTTTCAGGATTATTACAGCCTGTGATGATACCAAAGTGGAAATGGGACAGAGTTACGATGGATTTCGTATCGGGGTTGCCCCTATCTCCCAAAAAGAAAGATGTTATTTGGGTTATCGTTGATCGACTAACAAAATCAGTACATTTTATTTCGGTACATATAGATTATTTACTTAATAATTGGCTGAGTTGTACATTGCTGATATAGTTAGATTGCACAGGGTGCCAACTTCGATTATATCGAATAGAGATCCGAGGTTTACATCACGATTTTAGAAGAAATTGCAAGAAGCTCTAGGTATAAAGTTGAACTTTAGTACCGCATTTCATCCACAAACCGATGGTTAGTCTGAGAGAGTGATTCAGATTC
This sequence comes from Gossypium longicalyx, assembly GCA_025698465.1. Taxonomy (NCBI): domain Eukaryota; kingdom Viridiplantae; phylum Streptophyta; class Magnoliopsida; order Malvales; family Malvaceae; genus Gossypium; species Gossypium longicalyx. Next base: position 37,945,730 of record CM046998.1, on the reverse strand, counting down.
TCGAAGATATGCTTTGTTTTTGTGTTTTAGAATTTGAGGGCGACTAGGAGAAATATTTTCCGTTAGTTGAATTCCCATATAATAACAGCTTCCAATCGAGCATAAAGATGGCACCGTATGAAGCTTTGTATGGTCGTAAATGACAAACTCCATTGTCTTGTGTAAACTGAAAAATATATAGGATTTTTCCTATATAATTCGTCACCTTTTTACTTAAATTTGTTGTTAAAACCAAGTAATTACTTAATAAATTAATGAAATATATGAAAATATGAAATTCGGAGATAGAAATTATTAAAATGTGATTTTATGCTTTATTATATAGTTTTCATGCAAAAAATGGCTTCTTTTATATTAATTTGAGCATATTATATTTTGAAGCTATAAAGTGGGCCATGCATGATTAAATTAAATAATAAAATATAAAGTTATAGTTAAAAATTTATTTTAATATGTTTCATTAATAAATTGGGTTTTAATTAATAAAGTAAATTGATTAATTAAAGTAGTTAAATTACATTCCTTAGTCCTCTAAATTATCTACTATTGCTGGACAGGTCTGAGAGCTTTATGTTGATTACAAAACCATCTAAATGGAGGACCATGTCAACCCAAAAATCAGCTGCATTTGGATATTCATAGATCAATTTTTTGTTTAATTACACAACGTCCTTGAAAAGTTGAAGAAATTGAAGATTTACCTGGAGATTTGCAATTGACCAAGTCTTGATCCTGATGATGTTGTGGCACTTAAATCAAGCAAAAATCAGCCACATTTCCAAAAATCATGGTCAACCACCCTTGGATGAATTTGCAAAAGATGGACACTCCTATTTTTAGCAAACTAGCTCCCTTGCCTCACCTATAAATAAGACCCCATTTCTCACTTTTCTAATCATCCCTCATCCCTCAACCATCCCTCACTCATTCATCATTCTCTCCTCTCTCAACTCTCTTAGCCCTCACACCTATTATCATCATTGCATAAAGATTTTTAGCAAATTAGCCTCTTAAAGAGCCCTTGGTCGGCCACCTCGAAGAGCCATCAGCAAAGCAGCGAAGCGAAGGAACGAAGGAACCCTCGTCAGTCAGAGTCTTGGGTGACAGCCACTTTGATTTGGGTTTAATCTTTTTTTTCTTTAAATTAATTCAAGAATGTTTGCTATATGTTTACTGTTCTTGTTTACAACAATGATAGCTTAATTTTATTTAAGCTAGGATGATTATTTTGATTGAATAATATTTATTTGATTCATGCTTATAATCTTTGTGCCTCAATCGATCATGTTTTCAATTAAAATCAAGTATGTATTCCGTTCATACGTGATTGAAATGCACCTAAATTAGCTGAGCGATCCTAACTAGACGAAGCTAATAGACACATAACTGAAATGTTCATGCTTAATTTTGATCCTAACCTGATTAAATTGGAGGTTACATAACAACCCTAACCAAGCTCTGTTATCTGCATAGTTTTTAGATTTGTGTGATTAAACTATTTCAAACCTAAGACGTCTCAGTTACCTCGCACAAACACTAAGAAACCCTTTAAAATAAGGATCAGTAAAATGTGTATTTACTAAGTAAAGGATTCTGAAAGGACCTAAAGTGGATTCCAAACTCATGAAAGATCGAGTTGCCATGGAATTTTTTTCGAATATTGTTAAGCATGTTGATAATAATTTGAGTTTAATTAAAGTAATTGTCTTAGCTTATTTATGTTATAATTGTTGCTTATTGTGTTAATTTTGCTAAAATCTATTTCATTCATATAGTTGCATACTTAGGATAAATTGCATTAGGGATCATTCCATTTAATTTCAAATTCTTAATTTTTCATCACTTCTCAATTATATTGTTTTTATTTATCAAATTGTTAATATAGTTTTACAAATTAAGTGATGTAGCACAAATACAATCCCTGTGGAGACGATAACTCGATACTTACTTATTACTTATAACAACTGTGTACACTTGCACAAACCCGAGCGTTACAATTTTTTGGCACCGTTGCCGGGGATTGTCAACTGTTGCCATAGTTATTTTTTGTGAAATTATTTATTTTCAATTTGGTCATTTCTAACATTACTAACTTCTTCTTTTTTTTTTATTTTGTGATTTTCTTTTCAAGTGTTTATGAGCATAGATCGGATTATCAATTTACTCCCAGTACACCTTGAAATTGAGCGAACTTTCGGACAAATAAGACATGAATGAATAGCTCAAAGGCAAGTCGAGATGGACCTTGGAAATCAAAATCAAGACCAAGGTGATGAAGCTGAACATTTACAAAATCCCATCCTAATTGCCGATGATAGGGATCGATGCATCAGACAATATGCTGTGCCAGGAATTAGAAGGCTAGATATTGAGGCAACCCAATTCGAATTGAAACCAGTGATGTTTCAAATGCTACAAACGGTGGGCCAATTTAGTGGTATGCCCACGAAAGATCCACATCTCCACCTTTCATTGTTTATGGAGGTGAGTGATTCATTTAAGATAGCCGGGGTGACAGAAGATGTATTGAGGTTGAAGTTTTTTCCGTACTCGTTGCGAGATCGAGCACGAGCATGGCTCAATTCATTGCCACCAAGTTCCATATCTACATAGCAAGAATTAGCAGAGAGATTTTTGGTAAAGTATTTCCTGCCTAGCAAGAACGCTAAGTTGAGGAACGAGATCACAACTTTCCAACAACTGGATGACGAGTCTTTGTATAAGGCTTGGGAGCGATTCAAGGAGTTACTTCGTAAGTCTCCTCATCATAAGATTCCTTATTGTATCCAGTTGGAGACATTCTATAATGGTCTCAATACAAATACAAGATTGATGGTAGATGCTTCTACGAATGGTACAATTTTGTCTAACTCTTATAATGAAGCTTATGAGATTATCGAAAGGATCATGAGTACTAACTACCAATGGCCAAACAATCGAATAGCTTCAGGAAGACATATAGCTGGAGTTCATGAAGTTGATGCTCCCACTTCATTATCAGCTTAGGTATCGTTTATTTTCTCAATGTTAAGGTAGTTTACCGCTAATAGTGCTAATAATTTTGCAGCTCAACCACCAAGTCCATTTGAAGTAATTTCCTGTGTGTACTGTGGGGAAAGTCATTCTTTCGAGAATTGCCCATTAAATCTCGAGTTAGTGTACTATGTGGGGAACCAACATAAAAATAAGAGTGGACAAGGACCCCAGTCCAACTTCTATAATCTTTCATGGCATAATCATCCCAACTTTTCTTAGAGCAACCAAGGAAATAGACCAAACAACAACTTTATGCAGCATAGACCCAACCAATCTCAAGGGTTTAATCAGCAAGCTCTAAAACCACCTCAAGCTGAGGCATCAAACAGTTTGGAGAACTTGTTGAAAGCGTATATGGCAAAAAATGACGCTTTGATCCAAAGCCAAAAAGCAACACTGAAAAATTTAAAAAACCAAATGGGTCTGTTAGCTACGGAGCTTCGTAATAGACCGCAAGGAACGTTGCCGAGCAATACTGAGAATCCAAGAAACTTGGGTAAAGAACATCTCAAGGCAGTGGCATTGTGAAGTGGTAAAATTCTAGAACCCTGATTGATTGATGTCGAAGATGAGCCTATTGAAAAGGAGGAAAGTCAACCAACTGTTGAAATTCCTACACCAAAGGAATCAGAATCTACAAAGACTGATAAGGTAAATCCTAAATTAGTGAATTCAGATATTTTAACATCTTCTATGGATGTAGATTTACCTATTTAGAAGAGTTGTCTGGTTCAACCGAAAGTTCCATCACCTTCATATCCGCAAAGATTGCAGCAACACAAGCAGAAATAGGAGGTGCAATTCAAGAAGTTTTTGGATGTTTTGAAGCAATTACACATTAATATTCCATTGGTGGAGGTTTTAGAACAAATGTCAAATTATGTAAAGTTTATGAAGGATGTCCTATCCAAGAAGAAACGACTGAGTGAGTATGAGACTGTCGCCTTGACAAATGAGTGCTGTGCGTTCCTACAGAACAAACTGCCACCGAAATTGAAGGATCCAGGAAGCTTTACGATACCCTATAACATTGGTGAATCTAATCATGGTAAAGCTTTGTGTGACTTAGGAGCAATTATCAACTTGATGCCTAAGTCTATTTTCAAGATGATAGGGATAGGAGAAGTAAGACCTACAACTATGATGCTCCAGCTAGCGGATCGATCTTTAGCATACCCGAAGGAAAGATTGAGGATGTTTTGGTAAGAGTCGATAAATTTATTTTTCCTGCTGATTTTATTATTATAGATTTTGAAGCAAATAAGGAAGATTGATGTGCAGAAAGGAAAACTCACCATGCGAGTTCAAGATGATCAGGTAACTTTTAACATTCTTAAAGCGATAAAATTTCTTGATCCGACAGAAGAGTGTTTAGTTATGGAAGAGTTAGAAACCTTGATTTCTATGGAAAGCAATTTTGAAGAGGATCCGTTGGAGAAAGCCTTAGGGTTTGAACCTTTGGAGGATAAAAAGAGTGAAGAAAACATGGTTTTGGTGGAAGCCAATTCGAGAAATTTTATTCAATTCACACGTTTGAACCGTTGGAGTTAGAAGTCAGAGAATTTGTGCAACCCAAATTGTCAATCGAAGAACCACCTACACTCAAACTAAAGGTACTTCCTTCCTATTTGAAATACATTTATTTAGGTGACTGTTCCACTTCACCTATGATTATTTCAGCAGAACTGACAAAACATCAAGAGGAGCAACAAATTTCTATTCTAAAGAAATTTAGGAAAGCAATTGGTTGGACCATAGCTGATATTCGAGGTATAAGCCCTTCATTTTGCATGCACAAAATTATTCTAGAGGAAAATGAAAAAGCTCAAATTGATGGGCAAAGGATGTTCAATTCTATTATGAAGGAAGTTGTAAGGAAAGAAGTGATCAAATGGTTAGATGTAGGAATCACCTATCCTATTTCATATAGTTTGTGGGTAAGTCTGGTGTAGTGTGTGTCGAAGAAAGGTGGAATTACGATTGTTGAAAATGAGCATAACGAATTGATCCCAACAAGAAGTGTTACTGGTTGGAGAATTTGTGTTGACTACAGAAAGCTAAATAAAGCCACTCGGAAGGACCATTTTTTGTTACCTTTTATAGATTAGATGGTAGATCAACTGGTAGGTAATGAATTCTATTATTTTTTAAATGGTTATTCGGGATATAACCAAATAGTTGTAGCCCCGGAAAACCAACATAAAACAACCATTACTTGTTCGTACGGTACGTTTACTTTTAGGCGAATGCCTTTTGGTTTATGCAATGCACCTGCAACACTTCAACGATGCATGATGGCAATATTCACTGATATGGTTGAAAATTTTGTAGAAGTTTTCATGGATGATTTTTCTATTTTTGGTAACACTTATGATATTTGTTTGGGTAATTTGGCTAAGGTACTAAAGAGATGTAAAGAGACGAATCTTGTCCTTAACTTGGAGAAATGTAATTTTATGGTTAAGGAAGGGATTGTCTTAGGGCATAAAATTTCAAAGAAAGGAATTGAAGTTGACAAAGAAAAGGTGGACGTAATTGAAAGATTACCGGCCCCAATGAATGTGAAAGGAGTCAGAAGTTTCTTAGGCCACGCTGGTTTTTACCGAAGGTTTATCAAAGATTTTTTAAAAATTTCTAAACTGTTGTGTTTGTTGTTCGAGAAAGATGCAGTGTTTGATTTTAACAACGCATGTTTAGAAGCTTTTGAAGAGCTGAAAAACGATTAATCTCAACCCCAATAATCATTACACCTAATTGGAGCACACCTTCTGAGTTGATGTGCGATGCAAGTGCTTATCATGTTGGAGCTGTAATGGGTCAAAGAAAAAATAAAGTGTTCCGACCCATTTACTATGCAAGTAGAACCTTGACGGGAGCCCAACTCAAATATACGGTAACTGAAAAGAAACTATTTGCTATAGTATTTGCTTTTGACAAATTATGTTCATATCTTATAGGTACCAAAGTTATAGTATTTACTGACCATACGGCCATTAAATACATGCTCACGAAGAAAGATGCAAAACCGAAGCTAATTCGTTGGATAATTTTACTCCAAGAACTTGACCTTGAGATCCAAGATAGAAAAGGTGTTGAAAATCAAGCAGCTGATCAACTGTCGAGGTTGGAGCAAGATGACGTCACTTGATCACATGTGCCTATCAACGAGAATTTCCCAGATGAAGAATAAAGCTCACTTAGCTTTGAAGAAGTTCAATTTTGGAAAGGCATGTCATTTGCCATTAGAGTTGGAGAATAGAGCTCACTTGGCTTTGAAGAAGTTGAATTTTGATCTTAAGCAAGCCGGTGAGAGAAGGATGTTACAATTGGATGAGTCAGAAAAGCTGAGGTTGTTTTCCTATGAGAATGCCAAAATGTATAAAGAAAGATAAAAAAGATGGCATGATAGTCATATACGACCTCGCGAGTTTAAAGAAGGACAGAAGGTTTTTTTGTTTAATTTAAGGCTGAAGTTATTTCCTCGGAAGCTGAAATCCTGATGGAAACGACCTTATACCATCTATCGAGTTTATCTTTATGGAGTTGTTGAATTATACGACAATTACAGAGGTACGTTTAAAGTCAATGGTCAACGTCTCAAACATTATTGGGATGGTGACATTGAGCGAGTTGAATCCTCATTCAAATTAACAGACCCTTGATTTTTCATAAACATGTTTTGTAAATAAATAAATAATTAGGATTTATTTTCTTAATTTAGTACATTTAATTAATTCTGTCTAAGGAAATTGGAACTTTAGCAGGACCACTGTGACCCCTCCAACCTTTCCTGAGAATTAATTTAATGTAATTTATTGAGAAGAAATTTTCTAATTAAGATTTAAAAATTTTTTAGTTTCATTTGTTTCGTTTAAATTTTAAATTTTCATGTTAATAAAGGGGGTTAAGTTTGGCCCAAGTACTAATCATTTTTTTTAGTAAGATACAGTCTGAATTTGAGGCCCAAGACAGCAAAAAGAGGGAAAACTCCACACCTATTGCCGCCATTTCCATTGCTTGTCGCCCAAGAAACCCTAATGTAGCTAAGTTTTTGCTACATGTTGCCCTAATTTTTCCCTATATAAACCCCTCTTCATTCAACTATTTTTCATATCCCACAAAGCTATTTGCTTAAACCCCAAAAATCCTTAAACTTTTCTCTTATGCCGTCAACCTCAAATCCCAAAAGAAACCCTGGTTCACCTCCTTTTTTGTCAAAATCTCCTATAACTGTCGCAAATAGATCGTTGGAGCATCAACGTCACTGCCGCACATAGCCCCTATCGTCGTCGCACACCACCATTACTGTCGTACGCTGCCTTTGCTGCCGCAACCTCTCTACCATTACAAGGTTCACCGAAGTAGATCCTACCCACTTACCGATTTCTCTTCTTCCCCTGTAAGCATAACTTTGTCGAGTTTTCGGGAAAATACCATGTCTCACAAAAGAACTAGATCATCAAAGACTACTCCTAAAAACTCGATTGTTATCGATGAAGAAGTGAAAGAGATATTTGATTCAATTTTCAAGCATGAGCCTGTGATGAAGAAAAAAGGTTTTAACTTGAAGCGTAATGATTTGACGGTTGTCCCTGTACCAATTAGAAAGACAATCAATGTAACATCTCGAATTAGGACATAGTCGGAACAGTGGTTTCGAGACAACAAATCTGACGTAAGAAAATTCATTTTATTATATTTTTATGGCCTACAATTATAAATTATTTTGTGAAAATTTCGTCCGGAAATTTTGACATTTGGGCACTCAATTTAGTCAAAAAGACTAAATCATAAAAAGTTCAAAAGTTGAGTTCTATGCTAGAGGTGTCCAATTGTTATGAAATTTTAAATTGGAGGTACTTAAATGGTAATTAGACCATTGGTTAATTTTTTGGACAAAAATGGACATGAAATGGGTAAAACAAAATATTTTTAAGTTAGGGGCATTTTGGTCATTTAGTAATTAAAATGAATTAAAAACAAAATTAAAAGTCAACTTTTGTCCATCTTCAACCCCATGGCTGAAACTTGCATGGAGAAGACATAGCTAGGGTTTTTCAAGCTTCCAAGCTCAATTGTAGGTCCGTTCTAGCCCCGTTTTAGGTCATGTGTAGTACTATGTGCAGGCTACTATGTGTTTAAGATGGTTTTAGGTCATGTGTGTAGTACTAAGTGCAGGCTACTACGTGTACCAGATGGTTTGGTCGCATGTGTAGTACTAAGTGCAGTCTACTATGCGTACCTGATAGCTTCGATCACATATGTGGTACTAAGTGCAGGCCACTATGTGTAAGAGACAATTTTGGTTGCAGCTGTAGTACTAAGTACAGGCTACTATGTGCACCAAATAGCTACGGTTACAAGCGTGGTAATATGTTTCGGCCACCATGTATCTGTTATTATTCCGATGAGTTCAACGGGAAATTGACTAAGTGGAACTACATGTGATCATGTAGTGACTAGTGTAATTGAATAAGACTATGTGATGAATAAGTGCAGGTATATGCGTATGAAAATTTATGAGCAATGTGCTCGATAGTTGAGCGAACTTTTGGTAAGATGGAATGGAGTAAGTGAGATTATGTAAGAGTGAATTTTGTAATAAAATAGTTTTGGACAACAGCAGTTGTGTGAATTTGGAAAATCACCAAAAATGGTGGAAATCAAATTAAAAGTTGGATAAGATATGAAATAAAATCTTATTGAGTCTATTTTCACATAAACAAAACGGTGAAAGAAAAATAATTTTTTATTCTGTGATATTTTAATTTTTGTGAGACAGGGTCAAAATGATTTTGGAATCCCCTATTCTGACTTGGAAAAATAATTAAAAAAGTTTACAAATATAATTATGGATTATAATTTATATTCTTAAAATCCTTAATGAGTCTATTTTCGAATTAACAAACAGGAACATTATCCAAATCTTTTACGAAGAGATAATTAATTTTTAGTTCAGAGGGGTTGGAATTGTCAGACAGTAAAATAGGGGAGACTTTAAAGAATAAAATGTACTTACTAGATATTCCAAAAATTCTGAAAATTTTATGATAAGTAGATACATGAGTCTAGTTTCAGGGAAAATTAGCGGATCTTGATTTGGAGTTCTTTAGCTCAAGTTATAAGTAACTGAGTGACTATGACTCGAGTAAACAGCTTAACTTGAGCATAAGTAAAAGTGCAATTATGATTATTTTACCTTGGAATCATGTCGTAAGAATTGATGGAATCATGTTGATAAATTGCTTATTATTTTCATATGGACTTACTTAGATATATAGCTTACCCCCTCCTTTTCAATTCTTTAGTGTTGTCAAGTTAGCTCGGGGTTGGAGATCGTCAGAGGCAGCATCACACTCTCGAGCTATCAATAGGGGATATCGATAAGTCTTAAGCATCTTCAAGTGAGTGGCATGTATAGGAGCTTAGTTATTTATATGTGTTCTTATGATTTAGCCAAATTTATTTGCTTATATTGATTCATTGTATATAGCCATGAGATATGGCTTATAATGTTTTGGCTTGTAAGCCTAATTATCCTTGCCATGTATTCATGCTTTGTGATCTGATTATAATGTCTGCCATTAATGAATAGTAAATAACATATGTGCGCGAGAATGCCCTAGGACCATTCGGGGTGGTCATGGCTATGGAATAAACGCGTAAATTGGCATTAAGTTGATAATGATTTAACATGGACATTTGTTGAATAAGTAGAAATTAATTATTGGGTAATATGTTATGGTTGATTGTTAAAAATGTGCTTTAGTGAGGCATGCTAAATCATTAAACTGATGCTACGATATGTGTCTTTAAAGTATTTAAGTATGTGAAAGATTAAGGCAACAAACAGGCTTGGAAAATAACCTAAGTGTTGACCACACAGGCAGAGACACTGCCGTGTGTCTCAGTCGTATGGAGGACATGGCCTTAGCACACGGGCATGTGACTTGGCCGTGTGACCCTAAATGTTTGCTGACATCATAAATAGAGAGTTACACGGGCTGAAGACACAGGCGTGTGAGACCACCCGGCCTACCTACACGGGCGTGTGACTCTCCAAACATGAAAATTTTCTAAGTGTTGTAAAAATGTTTGTGAGTTCTCGGTTTAGTTCCAAACCACTTTTAATGCATGTTTAGAGCCTCAAAGGCTTGTTTATGGGACATTTTGCATGTGATCGAATGATTCTGATATGATTGAAATTTTATGGCCCAGTTTTACATATAGGTGCATGTTTAAGTCCAGTAATGCCTCGTATCCTATCCCGGCATCGAACACGGGTAAGGGGTATTACAATCAATGCTCTCAAGTGGGAATGATTTTGTGAAGCTTCTTCGCCTCCCAATGATGAATTAGTTCAAGACTTCTATGCAAGTTTGACCAGACAAGATGCTACTGAGTCATCGTTGCAAAGAAAAAGGTACCTCTTACTTCTAAGTCCATCAATGATTTGTTTAGCTTACCTAATGTTGAAGAAGATGAGTACTACCCTATGATGAACAACATAAATTGGGATTTTCTTCAACAAGTACTTGATGTTGTGACAAATCCGAGATCCCAATGGATTATAAGAAAGTATGGAAGCCATTCTTGCCGAAGGGAATACCTAAAACCAGTAGCAAAGGTATGGTTTTATTTTGTTCTCTATAGTTTTATACCTATCTCACATAGTTCTACCATCTCGATGGAACGAATGCTCTTGTTATATGCAATCTTGACAGAAAAGTTCATTTATGTTGGGAAAATTATTCTTAAGGAGATTTATGACTATGCTAAAAAGAAGACAGGAAGTGCTTATTTCCCATTATTAATCACTTCACTTTGCTTAAAGGCCCGTGTTAAAACACAAGCGAATTTGAAGGGGCAACATGTCCAAGGGTGCATTACAAGTCATGATCTTGAAAGGTTAGTAAAGAAGGTGCATGAGCTGAATCAAGGTGAGGAAGAAGAACCAACTGAGCCAGATACTGAGGAGTCAACAAATGAAACTGAAACTAAACCAGTTACAAGGACTGAATAAGAAGAATCTGATAAGGAACCAAACAGTCCTAAACCAGTTGAAGGATCTGAAAACCCTGAACCAAGGGTTGAGCCAGAAGAAGAACCAGTCAAGCTAAGTGTTGAACCTGAATATACAACTCCCATGCCAACTTTTGCTAGTACTTCAAGGAAATCAGAGTCGTCAATGTTGATGAATATGTGCAAGTTCATGCACAATCAACACCAAACTTACTGGAAATATGCAAAAATTAGAGATGATTCGATTCAAAATACTTTTAAGAATATCTCTAACACTTTGGTTCCTAAGTTCCCAGATGCTATCTTTGAGACATGGATGGAGGATGCTGATTATACAAACAGAGAAGGAGCTAAAGAAGATAAGGGAAATGAGTTAGAAAAATAAAATGGGGGATTCTTATCTTTTTATTTATTTAGTTTAGGTCTTTAGGAATTTGTTTCTTTAGTAACTAGGATTTAATTTCTGCAAAATAAAACATAGTAAGCATGAATAAATGCTTCTTTAAAAAGAAAAATACTAAGTGATGTGGTAATAAAAATGAACATGTCTAGGACTGGATTATGGGGAATGACTTGGTATTTAAGCAGTCTTAATGACTCACCTCTCTTTCTTTTTAACCCTACATGGTGTTTAGTTTTCATTAATTACTTTGTTTTGGAATAAGGACATTGCTTCTTTTTAAAGGCAATAAGGCAAATAATTGCTCAAAATCTTTAAAATTTTCAAGTATGTTTCAATCATTTCTTTCATGAGTATGTTTTAATAAATAAATGTTTAGAGAAATTCTTTGTTAATGAGATAGCTTGTATGCAAACATGAATGATGATTTTATCTAAGTGATTGTATGTTATCATGAAGAATAGAATGGTTGTATGATCTTAGTCTTAGGTAATGTTTGCCATGAAAACTTAGTTTCTTTTGAGATTAGACATACATGAAGGTTTATATCTTTAGAATTAACTTAGCAAGGGGTCCAAGGTTCAAGTCTTGGCTCTTGCAATTTATTTTGGTTTTTCTTTTCAATAAATCTGGAAGCAAGTAGGTGCGCTTAAAAGTTTAATGTGTTGGACTTATGACACAAATGAGTTGATGGCCTAGTGGTGGTGGCGTGATTTGGCATGTGAGAGGACTTTGGTTCGAATCCCTTGACACGCAAAGGTTGATTATTTTGCTATGTTGGGACAGCAAGAGTTGGTGTTGGTTTTAAACTCTGATGATGGAGGGATCCCACATCGGGAAGCTAACATAAGAGTAGATGGAGAGCTGGCTTTAAATAGAGCAACCATGAGGAGAGTTGGCATACCCTTCTGGGCTGATCCCTTTCGCTTGGTGGGGTGCTCGTTTGGGTTGGGTGTCAGCTAAGAGTGTGGGAGCACGGATTAACTGCAGTCTCCTAACAGGATTATCGCGTGGGAGATATCGTCATCAATCGTCATCAACCAGGTGTGTAAACGACACCCTCCCTTAGACTGAATCGGTAAAAGCTGAAAAACTTAAACGTTGGTATTTTGTAAACTTGCGAGCGTGCGAGCGCTCGTGAGACAGTTTTTAATGAATATGGTGCATTTGGATGATTACAGTGCAGAGTGTGCATTTTCGTGCACAACGGTATATTTGGGCTTAATGGGCCGAAAACGGGCCAATGGGCCAACAGGCCCCCTTTGGTAAAAAGACGAGGTAAGTACTTCTGATTACTTGGTAAATGTTAGAATGAGCATGAAACCCTAGCAATAGGTAATAATTACTGAAATACCCTTATACATGAAAAATTACAATTTTACCCCTACGGATATTTTATTTTATCTGAAAAGCATGTTGTTCTGTTTCTATGCCATGACATATTATTCTGTTGCATGGGACATAGGTTTATATTGATGGAGGAAGTGTTCTGGCAGCCTCGCTGCAATCTGGTGGCCTCGCCAAATATATATATGTTCCGGTGACTTCGTCACAATATCCGCACCTTTTTGTTTAATCTGTGGCTTCCGCCACATATATAAACATATATATCTGTTCTGGTGGCCTCGCCACAATATTTGTATCTGGTGACTTCGTCACAATATCTGGCAGCCTCGATGCAATTTCTGTGGTGTGTAGCGGTTGGGTGGGTCGAGTAGTCTCCCCACATGGTGTAAGGCTGGTACGGGGGTGTTATTGATGGCTCTGGGTTGGGATTTCTGCATTCATGATATATTTGTTCTGTATCTGCTATGGGCCTATGCGTTTCATTCTAATTTCTGTACTAGGCCAAGGCCCAGATAAGTCTGACTTTGAGGTTTGATCTGTTTTGGGCCATGGTTGGGTTATGTTACACACTGAGTTTACCAAACTCACCCTTTATTTTCATCTCTCGCAGAAATCCCCAACCATAGTGGGCTTGGAGTGTGTGAGGGATTTGGAGTGGCCACATCATCTGCAGTTGGTTTTTCTAAGTTAGTTTATTTTTTATTATTTTTATATTCTGATTTAATTTTGGGTTTTAAGTTGTAATAAGGCCGCTATATAAATTTCTCTTTTCGCTATGGTTTTTATTTTCTCGATTATATTTATACTATGTCAAAATCAAGTAGTGTTAGGTTGCATGGTTTTCAAAATTAATGAACATTTTCAAGACTCAACAAGCACGACAAATGGATAGCCTAAAGATTGATAAACCGACTTTTCATTCAATTGCTGTTTTTGCAAAGACCACCCTAATCACTTAAACCAACGAATGCATACTAAGTCGTAAGTCCATGTGATACGTCAGATCTGGCCATAACGTCTGGGCCGGGTCTGGGGTGCTACACTTAAAATCCCTACCTTTAACCGAGCCCCATTACAACCTTATAAAAGACCTTTTGATTTGATGATTAATTTACCTACATTAGTGGAGAGGAAATACTAAGTTCAACATATGAAGATCATAAATAAGCCTTATGATTGTTTTGCTTGGTTGATGAGAAACTATGTTGAATGAAGAATATTATCTATGGCTATGACATATATACATACAATGATTCATGTTAGCATATCTTGAATCTTAGTATAAAATTTTCAAAATGTTTGCGTATGATTTACTTGTTAATAAAGAAGATATATCAGCATGAATTTATTAATACATGATTATGGGGCAAGGATTGATGCTGCTTACACTTTTAGTAATTTTGCTTTAACGAAACCTTATGCTGTGCATGAACATTACTCAGGACGAGCAATGATTTAAGTTTGGGGTGTGTAAACTTAAAAATATATAGGATTTTTCCTATATAATTCGTCACCTTTTTACTTAAATTTGTTATTAAAACCAAGTAATTGCTTAATAAATAAACGACATATATGAAAATATGAAATTGGGACATAGAAATTATTAAAATGTGATTTTATGCTTTATTATATAGTTTTCATGCAGAAAATGGCTTCTTTTATAGTAATTTGAGCATATTATATTTTCAAGCTATAATGTGGGACATGCATGATTAAATTAAATAATAAAATATAAAGTTATATTTAGTAATTTATTTTAATATGTTTCATTAATAAATTGGGTTTTAATTAATTAAGTAAATTGATTAATTAAAGTGGTTAAATTACATTCTTTGGTCCTCTAAATTATCTACTATTGCTGGATATGTCTGAGAGCTTCACGTTGATTACAAAACCATCCAAATGGAGGACCAAATCAACCCAAAATTTGGCCGTATGTGGATATTCATAAATCAAATTTTGGTTTAATTACACAAGGTCCTTAAAGAGTTGAAGAAATCAAAGATTTACCCGGAGATTTGCAATTGACTGAGTCTTGATCCTGATGATGTTGTGGCACTTAAATCAAGAAAAAATCAGCCACATTTCCAAAAATCATGGCCGGCAACCCTTGGATAAATTTGAGAAAGATGGACACTCCTATTTTTAGCAAACTATCTCCCTTGTCTCAGCTATAAATAAGACCCCATTTCTCACTTTTTCCATCATCCCTCATCCCTCAATCATCATTCTCTCCTCTCTCAATTCTCTTAGACCTCTCACCTATCATCATCTTTGCATAAAGATTTTTAGCAAATTAGCCTCTTAAAGAGCCCTTGGTTGGCCACCTCGGAGAGCCATCAGCAAAGGAGTGAAGTGAAGGAACGAATGAGCCCTTGTCAGTCAGAGTCTTGGGTGATAGCCACTTTGATTTGGGTTTAATCTTTCTTTTCTTTAACTTAATTCAAGAATGTTTGCTATGTGTTTACTATTCTTGTTTACAATAATGATAGCTTAATTTTATTTAAGCTAGGATGATTATTTTGATTGAATAATATTTATTTGATTCATGCTTATAATGTTTGTGCCTCAATCGATCATGTTTTCAATTAAAATCAAGTTTGTATTTCGTTCATACGTCATTAAAATGCACCTGAATTAGCTGAGCGGTCCTAACTAGACGACGGCTAATGGACACATAATTGAAATGTGCATGCTCAATTTTGATCCTAACCCCATTAAATTGGAGGTTACATAACAACCCTAATCAGGCTCTATTATCTGCATAGTTTTTAGATTTGTGTGATTAAACTATTTCAACCCTAACACGTCTCTGATACCTTGCACGAATACTAAGAAACCCTTAGTAAATAAGGATCACTAAAATGCATATTTACTAAGTAAAGGATTCTGAAAGGAGCAAATGTGGTTTCCAAACTCATGAAAGATCGAGTTGCCATGGAATGTTTTTCTGAATATTGATAAGCATGTTGATAATAATTTGAGTTTAATTAAAGTAATTGTCCTAGCTTATTTATGTTAAAATTGTTGCTTATTGTGTTAATTCAGCTAAAATCTATTTCATTCATATAGTTGGATACTCATGATAATTTGCATTAGGGATCATTGCATTTAGTTTCATAAACTTAATTTTTCATCACTTCTCAATTATATTGTTTTCATTTATCAAATTGTTAATATAATTTTACAAATTAAGTGACTTAGCACAAATACAATCCCTGTGGAGACGATAACTAGACAGTAACTAATTACTTGATAACAAATGTATACAGTTGCATTGAAGATAAAGTGGAGGTAATTCGTGACAGTTTGAAAGCAGCTTCAGGTCGGTAGAAATCGTATGCAGATTTGAAACAAAAAGATATTAAATTTCAGATAGGCGACAAAGTATTCTCGAAAGTATCTCTGTGGAAGAAAATTCTTCGATTTGGTTGCAAAGGAAAGCTGAGTCCATGATTCATAAAGCCATATGAGATTATTGAAAAAATAGGGCCAGTGGCATATCAATTAGCGTAACTGTTAAAACTAGAGAAGATTCACACCGTGTTCATGTGTTGATGTTGCGCCGATTTAGATCAAATCCATCACATGTAATTTCCCCGTCAGAGATTGAAATTTAACCCGAGATGACACACAATGAAGAATCGATCAGAATTTTAACTCGAGAGATTAAACAGTTGAGAAATAAAAGCATAGCTTTAGTAAAAGAACTTTGGCAGCGACACGGAGAAGAACCCATGTGGGAGCCCGAAGAAGTTATGAAAAAACAGTACCCTAACCTTTTTTCTGGTAAGGCTTTCGGGGATGAAAATCCCTAAAGGGGAGAGTTTTAATAGCTCAATTTTAGTCAAATCAGAATAGTGGACTTGGAACAAAAGTTCGAAGTCGAAATAATTATTTTATTATTGTATTGTTTACAGCATGATAGTGTGTTTGGGTGAAAGTTTCGTTCAGAAATTTTATTGTTTAAATGCTTAATTTGATAAAAAGGACTAAATCGCGTAGAGTGTAAAACTTGAGTTCTGTTAGCTAAAGGTTTTTAATAGCTATCGAACCTTAAATTTAAGGTCCTTAAGTTTTAATTAGACCGTTAATATGTTAATGGACATTTATGAGGTTGGTATTGTTGAAATTAGTATGATTAATTAAGGTTATATTTGTAAATTGGTAATTAAACTTAAAATAAATAAAACAAAAGCCATTAAACTCATAATCTTCTTCATCCAACCGATTTTAACAAAGAAAATAACCATTTTTAGGGCTTGAAATTTGAAAAGCTTTTCTCCTCCATTTAGGTATGCATTTTTAACCCTTTTTTATTGATTTCTATGTTTTTGAGATCGTTGCAGCTTAATCTAGCTAGCCTAGGGACTATTTTGCAAAAATTTTAAAGGTTTAGGGTTTTTCCATTGATTAATCTATGAGTATTTTGATGTTTGATGATATATTATGAATGTTTGATGGTAGTTACACAAGTTTTAGTGAAAATGCAAATTAGGGATTGAATTGAGAAATGTGGAAAGTTTGTGGGTAATTTGGGAAATAAATGAAAAATATGGGTTGATATGTGAATTAGGAAAATTTTCTAGCATGATTTGGTATTAAATTGCATGAATTTGTGATTTTATGAAATAAGGACTAAATTGTAAAAGTTGTGAAATAATTGGGGCAAAATTGTAAAGTGGTTTTTAAGTGTATTTTGGATTAAATTGAATAGAGTAATGATTGAATAAGCTAAAATTGATATTAATTAGATCAAGGGAAATGAATTTTGGATCTAGATCGGGGGAAGATGAAACCTATGATGGATCTTATTATTTTATTTTCTGAATTACATGATAAATATTTGATTCTTGTTCTCAATTATGTATGTTTATATCTTGCTTTAATATTTTCAGGATATTAATTCAAGTGTGATGTACTTATTTTTGTGGAGAAAAAGCTCCTGTTTGAAAGTAGATCTAGCATAATTGAGTGGAGTTACATGCAATCCTAGAAATACGACGAGATAAATCTACCAGATTAGGGGCAAATCTAATAGGGGAATCCATAGATCGAGTTAATGCGACAATAGGGGTTTTAATTAGAAAGAGATTTCAATTAATCAATCTAGTGTCAGTTGTTCTTACTCTCGAAAGAGATATTAACATAATTTAGGGATTTCTACGAATCAAGGCGCAGGTGAATAAATCGTTTAATTCAGATTCAGATTAATAAATGAAGTCTAGGTGGATTTTTTCCTGGGTATTCTCGATCTCATTGGTTTTCTTCAAATATTTTCCCAATTTGCTCTCTGTCGCGTTCTTAGTAATTAGTTTAGTTAAATTTTAGATTAAAAACAACTCATTCAATTTAAAGGCTAAATAATAGAAAAAAGTAATTACTAGTACTTTTAGCCCTCGTAGATACGATATTCCCGACTCACCATAGCTATACTATTATTTGATAGGTGCACTTGCCTTTGTCATAATTTTAGTTAGTTAAGGGATTCATCAAGTTTTTGGCGCCATTGCCAGGGACTAAAATATTAGGAACACTCGATTTTTATTAATTTAGCCATTTTTATTTTCATTACATTTTATTTTTGTTTTTAGTTAAATTTTTGTTTTCTAATTTTTCTTTTGTTTGCTTCTGGCAGGTTCCTTTAGTTTATGACTAGAAAAAACTCGTTAGGACCTTTAGTATTTGATAGTGAGATTGAAAGTACATCTCACAGAAATCGTAGAGAAGCAAGGAAGAATCGACAAAGTACAGTGGAAGAGCAAGAGGACGTGATAATTATTTCTGAGGAGATGGCTGAAAATAAGAATAATCAGCTACTCCTGTAGTTGCTGCGAATCTAGAAAATCCAAATCCTGCTCCTCATACTATATACGATTATGCCAAGCCCACTCTAACTGGGGCTGAATCAAGTATTGTGAGACCTACCATTGTTGTGAATAACTTCGAACTGAAGCCGAACACTATTCAAATGATCCAACAATTTGTTCAGTTTCATGGTTTTCAAGATGACTGTCCAAATACTCATTTAGCCAACTTTCTAGAATTCTGCAACACTTTCAAGATTGCTAAGACAGCTAAGTTGAGGAATGATATCTTTTCCTTCATGCAAATGGATTTAGAGACCCTATATGATGTATAGGAAAGGTATAAGGATTTATTGAAAAGGTGTCCTCACCAACGGTTCTCTCTATGGCTACAGGTTCAAACTTTCTACAACGGTTTGAACCCTCAACTAGGCAGTTAATCGATGCAGCAGCCGGTGGTACTCTGAACAATAAAACACCTAAAGTGGCGTACGAGTTTATAGAGGAAATGTCATTGAATAATTATCAGTGGTAAGTCATGAGGACGAAGCTAATGAAAGCAGCCGGTGTTTTTAATATAGATACGGTCACCATGTTATCAAATCAGGTAGAACTTTTAAGTATGAAAATTGATGGTTTATATGGTTCTACGCATGTACATCTAGTGATGCAATGCGATATGAATGGAGTAGGGATGGACAATCCAGAATGTCTATCCTACAGCCCTAGCACAGAGAATGAACAAATCAACTATATGGGTAATAATTCTAGACCTTGGAATAATCCCTATAGTAACACTTATAATACAGGTTGGAGGAACCATCCCAATTTCTCTTGGGGTGGTCAAGGAAATCAAAGACCACAACCCCCTCCAGGCTTCCAACCATCTTACCAACAAAAGAAGAAGCCAAACCTTGAGAAGATGTTGGCTAAGTTTATTTCAGTGTTAGAAACCTGCTTTCAAAACACCAAAACAGCACTTAAAAATCAACAAGCATCAATTCAAGGGATTGAGAATTAAATAGTCAGCTTGCTAAGCTAATTTTAGAAAGACCACAAGGAAGCTTGCCTAGCAACACCGAAACTAACCGAAGAGAGCAGCTTCATGTGATTACTATTCGAGATGAAGAACGGTTAGTATAATCTAAACTGGAAGCAAGGCAAGAAAGTGTGGTAAGTATGGTTAAGGTTGAGGTAAGTTACAATGAACAAAAATTGGTTAGTAAAGAATATAAACCTTGTGTGTCATATCCCAACGTGACAAAGAAAGACCGCACAAATAAAAAATTTGGTAAATTTCTCAAAATTTTGGAAGAAGTTACGTTAATACTTACCATTGATTCAAGCTCTTTTGCAGATGCCCAATTCAATAAAATTTTTAAAGGAGCTTTTGGAAAACAAACGGAAGTTAGATGATTCGTCACATGTGGAGTTAAATGCAGTGTGCTAAGCCATTTTGCAAAACAAACTACCCAACAAATTGAAAGATCCAGGGAGTTTTACTATTCCTTGTTTAATTGGTAGTTTAAGTGTTAATAATGCTTTGGCTGATTTAGGAGCAAGTATTAATGTCATGCCCTATAAAATGTTTAAGCAACTAGGTCTTGGGCAACCCAAACAAACTAGGATGAGTATTCAATTAGCTGATAGAACCATTAGATTTCCTAAGGGTATTGTTGAAGATGTACTTGTGGAAATTGATAAATTCATATCCCCAGTTGACTTTGTTGTTCTAGACATGGATGAGGATAGTGACGTACCTTTAATTTTAAGACAACCCTTTTTAGAAACTGCTAGAATTATTATTGATGTTAGTACAGGTGAACTAATACTTTGTGTAGGATATGACACGTTACTCTCGAAGCTCGTGATTCTGCTAAGATATCTAGTAATCGAGATGATTATATGAGTTCGGTTAATGTAAGTAACCTTATGGCTCAACCTTCTTTGCAGGAAACGCCTCAAAAAAATGTGATAGAGCCACGTTCCAGCTCATACAACAAAAATAGAACAACTCATGAAGAACGAAGACTACAGATCGATGAACTAGACGAATGGCGGACACATGTCAAGGAGAAACTGAGAAAACACAATGCAAAATAGAAGCAATGCCATGATGAGCATAAGGATGTAACAAATCAATTTAAGGTTGGGGATCAAGTGTTATTAGATAAAATGGACCCTTGAATTGCCACTGTAGAGCTTAATGCAAATGGAGAAACTCCTTTTATGGTACTGAATGTCTTCCCAAACAGTACAGTCAAGGTAACTCATTCTAAATTCGACACTTTTAAGGTAAATATTACTCGACTCAAACCTTATTTTAATAAAAGAATTGACAGCGAGAAAGAGGAGTTTCAACTCTGTGAACCATCGTAACCAAGTGAATATAAGGTAAGTCGAGCTTAGACTTTAAATAAGCGCTTCTCGGGAGGCAACCCGAGTGCTAACATTGCTAATTTTCTTAATTTTATTTCATTTTATTTTTAAAATTAATTAATTTTCAAAATAAAAAAACTGAGTTTTTAAAACCCACACGGCCTGGACACACGTGCGTGTCCTTGGCCGTGTGGAGCCTGAAACTTAATTTTTCCAAAAATCGACAAAGACACGACCTAAAATAGTCCACACAGGACACAGGCGTGTCCTAAGCCGTGTGAAACCTGGAGATAAATTATTCAATTTTAAAACAAGTCAGAGATTTACACGGGCAAGGCACATGGTAGTATGCGAGACACGGCCAAGCCACACAAGCATGTTGGAGGTCACACGAGCGTGGGAAAAGCAAAGAAGGTGGCCCAAGGCCATGCTACATGGCCGTGTGGCTACACGGCTTGGGCACACGAGCGTGTCCAAGGCTGTGTGAAGACTGGGTTTGAATTTTTATCGACACGAGCTTACAACGAGCCACACAATCATGTTGCCCAACACAGGCCATTACATGACCATGTCATCCCATAAAACCCTAATCCCTTTTCTTATTTTTCACTTTTGTCAATTTCTCCGACTCCCTTAACTCTAGCTGTCGTTGTTCTCCTACCTCCATTTTTTGGCCGCCGTTCGTTTCCTCACCTCGCCGCAAAACCGCACCAACTTCCATCTTAAAACCCCCTTCCCTTCCCCTTTCTTCTCCTCTTCTCTCACCCAAACAGTCACCCTGACCGGCCACCATGCGCACAACCCCCTAACCTCGCGCGCACCCTCACCTTCCCCAATTCCAACGAACCCCCTTACCTTGGCCTACCTCATCTCCTCCTCACGGTCGTCGTGCACTAGTCCTACACCCGATCGCCCCCTTCTCCCTTTCTTTTTCCTTCCCTTCCCAATAGAAACCCCCACGCCGGAGCCTAACTCTCACTCACCCCCACGCCGCAGCCACCGTTCCCTATCGACCGCCGCGCCGCCCTACCACCGTCGATTATCCCTTTTTCCCTTTTCTTTATTTCTTTATTTATTTCTTATCGTTTATTGTTATTATTAGCTAGATTATTTTATTTTTTTATTTTTTATTATTAGTAGTATTATTTTAGCCATTTCTCTTTTCAGATTCTATTTGTTACTATTTTAAATTAATATAATAGTTATTGCTATTGTTTAATTAAATTACTTGCTCACTGTTTCTATTACTATTGGTTCTTTAACATTAGATTTGTTTATTTATTTATTTTTTCTTATTGCTTTTATTTCTAACATGATTAGTCTATTTAGGTTACTTGTTATTATTTTTATTTTAAGTATGTCATGACTTCTTGTTTCTTATTTCACTAAGTTGCTTCATGCTATTATTACTATATGAATTTTACATGCTTGAGTATTCGTACATTTTTTTTTCGGAGTAATTGGCTATTTGGACTACTTGGATCTACTTTCTTAAGACTTAGTTTGCATATTTGGTGATGCCTCAATTATTAATGAATTTTTTTCTTCTTCAGGCACACCATCATGAACACTCGCTGCAAGACCCCTTGTGCGACTTCCTCCTCGACCGCTTCCACCCAGGCCCAGCACCATTATCTCCGATTTCCTGTGGGCCCCCAGGAAGATCTATTTCAGTTACTTAGACAGCGCCCACTCGATTTAGGCCGCTGTATCAATTATGACGCGTTGGAGCAGGTCCGCCGAGCTGATGATGTTCACATCTTCATTACCACAGCTCCGTGGGACATATTCTTCTCCATCATTGAGCCCACCTACATAGAGCTTACCATGGATTTCCACGTGACATTTCTTGTACAGCAAGTCATGACGTCTTATGAAGAGCCAAGCACCATCACTTTTCAACTTGGTGGTTTAGTGCGCCATATGAGTGTCCCCAAGTTCTGTGCTGCTATGGGACTTTACACTAAGGAGTTCATGAGTGTTGAGAACTTCCTCCATCTACATCAGTACATCCATTACCCACCATCACTGTGTTGGACAGAGCTTACAGTGAGCCAAACACTTTATGATGTGAGTCACTCGAAGGCGATGTCTCTCTCTGCAGCTTTACAGTACCTTCACACATTTTTAGCACACACTTTGACTGGTAGGGGAGAGAGCAGGGGATTCGTCATTACTCACAATGCATACTTTTTATGGAGCATGGCTATCGGGCATATCTTTGATTTGGCATACTTCATTGCCTTAGGCTTTCGCAATCAGACCGACTGCCACAGGAAGGGCCTCATCTATTTAGGCCCTTATGTGCCTTGCCTCACTCGACACTTCGGTCTCTTAGACACACTGGAGCAATCCTCTACACTCACACTAGTTGGCCAGATGTCCCCTTAGGGAATTTCGAGCATGATAAATATGAGGATGATCAAGCGGCTTCATGGAGTGGATCCCTCTCAATATCAACTGTTTCATTCTGACACTCAAAATGAACTCGAGCACTTCACGGATCACGTTCCTCTCCGTCACGAGGACCGACCACAGCATCTACCTTCGAGTCACTACCCTATTCCTTATGCTCCTACTTTAGAGGACATCTCCGAGCAGCTCACTCGCTTCGAGCAATACTGCGCTCAGAGGTTTGACAATTTTGACACAACATTCCAGAGAATCTATCAGCATTCCCATATCTCCTCTCTAGCGCTGACGACTCACGACACCGATGTGTCTGATGATGAGGAACGTTAAGTCCAATTATTTATTTTTTTATTATTTCTATTTTTATGTTTATTGTATTTTCTTAGACTTCTTTTTCTTTTATATTTTGAACTATATTTTTATTTATTATGGTTGTTTCTAATCGAGTATAATCTCTTAATCTTCTCTAGTATTTGTGTTTATTTTCTCAATAGCTTGCTCAGAATCATGCACTACATTAAAGATTTGTCTACAATTCTACTTTTCACTATTCTAGGGATTTCATCCAATAAATTTCAGTTCTCTCCTTCTCTTATGATATCCTGTTTCTATTCTGATTATTTTTGTTTGTACATTGAGGACAATGTACATCTTAAGTGTGGGGAGGTTATTTATATGATTATTAGAAAATCCCTGAATTATGTCTTGTGTTCAAGTAATTTTCTCATATTACTATTAGAATGAATCCTTATCGATTTGTGATTTTTATTGATATGCTTTAGATTAAATTCATAGATATTTGTTCATTTATTGTTTAAACTTTAAGACATGAGAGAACCAAGCATGATAAGTCTATTTTCAGAATTAAAAATTTTATGTTGCTTCCTTGAATTGAGGTATTACCTTGAAGTTTGAGCTCTGCAAGATTGATATCAAAAACCATAATTTTTTTGTGACATTTTGGGCCTTTAGAGCATACAGTTTTCTTGCTCATTTTATTATTGGCTATGAGTGTGTTAATATTGATTTTTTATTCTAGAACATGCTTCGATTATGCATGTCGAGATCACACCTTTGATTTGATATACTGAGATGATAAAGGCACTTAGTTTGTAACCCACTTATCCCATAAAAAGCTTACTTTCATAATTAACCCTTAGTGAACCCCTGTGAGCATAACACGCTGTTTCTTGATTTACGCATTAATGATAACCCATAACGCATTTTTTGTTCATTGAGATTTTTTCCCATTTTATTGATTCCATTTTTATCGAGATTTGATTTGGTTAATTGCCTGATTAAGCCTTTTAATTAAGTTGCTGGATTATTTCTTCTTATTTACATAAAAAAAAGGAACTCATCAAAAAAAAGAAAAAAAATACATATATAGTTATTTAGTTCTTTGTTAGTTGATCTTGAACAATTAAATTCATATTTTAAGAAGAAGCTCGTGTTATTCTTGAATAGTTTCGATTAATGTAATTTTTTGTAATTCAGCATTTGTTATTTTTCTAGTTTGGTAATTTATCAATTCGATTTCGATCCTAACCTTCTTTTTCAGCCTTTCTTCACACCTTTAACCTAAGCCACATTACAACCTCTTAAATACCTTTTGATTTGTGTATCATCCCTTTTTATAGTGGTGGAGATTTGATTTTCATGCAAGCCTATGGTAATGACTTTTCATGTTTAACTATTGAGTGCTTATTTTTTAGCATTAAAACTTTGAGTGATTTGAGTGAATCTTTAGTGAGGATGCCAATTCTTGTCGGTTTTGAATTAAAGGTAATTACTTAGATAAGGGGAAAAACCTATGTATTCATGCTTTAAAGTTTTCGACTTGGATTGTTTGAATCTTTAATGCTCTCATAGTTGAATTATAAATGTGTGATTATTTGTGAATCATGACAAAACATTATTGATGAGAATTATGAGTTGAGAAAGTTTAATTTTAATTGTGAGTTGAGGATTTTTGCTTGACGACAAGCAAATGATTAAGTGTGGGGATATTTGAAAAACCATAAAATTAACATGTTTTAATCTCATACTTGGCATGTTTTTGGATGATTTATTATGTAAATTAGTGAATTTGATGCTCCTAATCCTTTAAATATATGTTTCTATACTTACGTGACCATAGGAAAGTAAAAAAAGAGAAAAAGGGAAAAAATCGAACAAAAAAAGTTATTTTCAGGAACCGCACGAGCTGGGCACTTGCATGTGAACCACACGCGCTGGCCACATGCCCATGTGCCAACCCGTGTCGATTTCAAACACTGCTTCTCTTTTACGCAGAAAAACCCAATTTTTAGGGTTTCTGAGCATTCTAAAGTTTCTAAAAACATATTAGAAGAGGACTAAAGGGGGCACGCAGAGTAGAAATAAGAAATTACTCGAAGAATGCCGTCAGAATCAACTCAGAAGTAGATCTCCTTCGAGATTGAAGATCTCCATTAAAATTTCCTTCGAAGTTTTATTGGGTTTCTTATGTCTTGTTGTTATTCTAATTTTGAGATGTTTTCCTCCCAGATTATGAACTAAATTCCCTATATACCTTGGGAAGATGAAACCTATGATGGATCTTATTATTTGATTTTCTAAATTACATGATAAATACTTGATTCTTGTTCTCAATTATGTACACTTATTTCTTGCTTTAATATTTTCAGGACATTAATTCAAGTGTGATGTGCTTATTTCAGTCAAGCAAAAGTCCCTGTTTAAGAGTAAATCTGGCATAATTGAGTGGAGTTGCATGCAATCCTAGAAATAGGATTACATAAATCTACCAGATTAGAGTCAAATCTAATAGGGGAATCCATAGATCGAGTTAATGTGACAATAGGGGTTTTAATTAGAAAGATATTTCAATTAATCAACCTAGTGTCAGTTGTTCTTCCTCTCGAAAGAGATAATAATATAATTTAGGGATTTCTATGGATCAAAGCATAGGTGAATAAATCGTTTAATTCAGATTCAGATTAATAAGTGAAGTCTAGGTGGATTCTTTCCTGGGCATTGTCTATCTCATTGGTTTTCTTCAAATATTTTCCCGATTCGCTTTCTGCCGCGTTCTTAGTAACTAGTTTAGTTAAATTTTAGATTAAAAACAACCCCTACAATTTAAAGGCTAAATAATAGAAAAAAGGTAATTACTACTACTTTTAGTCCTCGTGGATATGATATTCCCGACTCACCATAGCTATACTATTATTTGATAGGTGCACTTGCCTTTGTCGTAATTTTAGTTAGTTAAGGGATTCATCATTCGACCAACACAATCCAATAGCTCAAGATCTGCAAAGCAATAATACCCAAAGTAAGTATAAGAAATACTTATAAAGCTTCCAAAAAATCAACACACTACTTACTATGCTCATTAAGTAGCTATAAGCCTATAACTAATTGAACCTCAACCTTAGTTCAACATGATTCAGAAATTCAAACTCAGTAACGTTTAAATATAAAAATGTAAAGAATTCATAACTTATTATACTTCGTTGGAACTAATCCATATCAGATAAGTTTTATTATTACGATGGATCTTTGTAAAAGTACTCAATATGTAAGTCCAGAAATATATAATGCTTATAAAAGCTAATCGGATACAGATTAGTTGCGTCAGGCTACCCTTCCGGGTTAAACTAATGACAGCATAGATAAACTAGCTTGGCCAGAGCTAGGTAACGTATTAAACGGCAACAAATAGCTAGTCCAGGCTAAATCTAAGTCTCATGCTAACTCGAGTCTACCACACATGCAGAAGTTCGATCCAGAACAGATATTTAGACAAAATTCTCATGTATGAAACTTTTACTCGATCCATTGAAATCTTTCAGAAAATTTATTTCTACCTCATTATAGATCAATTTATTCACTATAATGAAAAACTCAATATGCATATAGGTACAATTAATAACATTAATATCAAATTATAACCAAAACATCAATATAAACTTAACTGTTGAGTGGTTCATCTAACAAAGATTAATCGACGATTTCCCCTTTTCCTCGTACATCCTCGGCCCATTGAGTTTCTTGATCTAAAGTATAACTTGATTCAATTAAACCAATTTAAACCACTTAATTTTTTAATTTATGCATTTAAGTCATTTTAACCACATTTCACAAAATTTTCCTTAACTTTACTATTTATGCAATTTAGCCCTTAACCCAAAAATATCAAATTAAGCATAATTAAAGCTAAATCAAGCTAACTGAATTTCTTATAGTTCCATAACAGCCCATAAAATTCACAAATTCCTTATATATCTGTAATGCCCTGAATAATTTATTTATGTTTCTGTAGAAATATGACATAACTGTGTATCTGCTTCAGTAGTTAAATGTTCTGGGTGTGTTTGAGAGGTCTTGGGTTCAAGTTTTACCTTTTCCAAATTTTGTTATTTTTGGGATCCAAGTATTATCATTTTTTGGTGGGCTTATATTAAATTGCCTGCAAATCCATTTTAGAATGAGTCTATTGGTTCGAGTGGTAAGGGAGTTAGTGTTTTTGCTCATTCTTTTCTCCCTTAATTAGAAAAAAAATAAAAGATAACCAGAAAAAGAAAACAATCTGATCACACATCCCTTAATTTCCTGCCACTAACCTAGTAACCTCCAATTCTTAGAATCAAAACACCACTGAAACACTAACTCATCATTGAGAAAAAATAAAATACATCACCGTGCAAATTTTCTTTTCTTCAAAATTTCGGCCCCTCTTGGAAAATTTTGACTTTCTTTTTGTTTCCTCCCCTTTTCTCCCTTTCTGTTGTTTTTCTCTCCAATCGATATCATCATTTTGTTTTTTGAATTACGGTTTCCCTGTTCACGGTATTCATACATATTGGTAAGTGGTATGTTTCGCTCAAGTAGGTAGTCTTTTCTTGTAATCCATTTAGTGCTGTGTTGAATTTTTCGTTGATGTTGAATTTATGTTTTGACAGCAACGAATCGAGAATATTGTGACCATGATCCTCCAGAATCATAGTCAATCATTCGAAGTGTTAGGGGTAAGCAATGAACGCTTGATTTTAACTATTGTCAATATCGAGTTTCTGGTTTAATCTTGTTTTAGGACTGATTTTGAGCATTGTATTGTCGACTTTTAGTTATTGGAAGGCTCGGGAAAGTTTTCGCATCAAATCGACACCAGGTGTGTACCCGAAACGTAAAAAATTGAGTTTTGGCAAAAGCCAAAAATGGTCACTGTCGATGCCACATGGAGGTGTGACTAGCCTTGTGGATGGCCGTGTGTGAGACACAACCATGTGATCGACGTAAGCATAAACATGCGCAAGACACAACCGTATGGTTGCATAAGTGTAGCCGTGTGGGCCACATGGCTACGCCAAGTTAGGCACGAGGACCCACACGGGCGTGTAGGTTTCTGGGCAACACGACCAAGGCCAATTTAGGTGTGTGGGCCACACGGGCGTGTAGGCCTACATGGGTAAGCCACACGGGCATGTGAGCCCATTAATCTAAAATTTTTTCTAAGGTCGTACAGGTCGTTTCGATCGACTGTAGGCCTACTATGGGGCCGGTAAGGGCTAACTAAACTCTAAAACTATGTGATCTGATAATCTGGAAATCTGTTATGAGTATGATACTATTATACATGTCTAGTGATTATGCTAGATGGATATCTGTTGTCAGTGTATAAGAAAGTTGAGCATGTTAAATTTGTTATTTCTGTATTTGGTTTGGGGTGGGATTTGTGATGAGGAAGAAGTGATCTGTACGGTGATCATCGCCTTTATCCTGGCAGCTTGGCTGCACATTATCTGACATGTGTCTAGATGGCACGATATGGTCTATAGGGATGGGTGGGTGTTTTCAACCCCACATGGTTTGTTGGGAAGGTCGGAGCTGGTGTGTAAAGGATGGGGGTAGGATTCTGTATATTTGATCTGTGCATTTGATTATATTATCTATATCTGAGATGGGTGTAAGCCCAATTTTGTATCTGATTGTATGAGATGTTTCTGTATGTTTTCATGTCTATTTCTGTTGGGTTACACATTGAGTTTACATAAACTCACCTATGTTATCTATTCTGTCCAGCTAATCCACAGATTTAGGCTGAACGGTGTGCTAGAGACTCAGTGGTGACCACTCAGCGGAGACTGGGAGGATACGCAGTGCTAAAATGTAATTGATTATCCAAAGCTTCTTGCAATTTGCTCTAAAATCGAGATGTAAACTGAGGGTCTCTATCTGACATAATGGAGACAGGTACTCCATGCAATCTGACAATCTCATAGACATATAATTCGGCCAATCTGTCCAAAGAATAATCCATACCTACCGGAATAAAATGTACAAACTTTGTCAACCGATCAATAATCACCCAAATGGCATCTTTTTTCTTTGAAGACAGGGGTAATCTCGATACAAAGTCCATGAAAATTCTTTCCCATTTTCATTATGGTATCATAACTGGCTATAAGAATCTCGAAGGCAACTGATGTTCAGCTTTTACTTTCTGACATATCAAACATTTAGATACAAACTCAAAAATATCTTGTTCCATTCCCAGCCACCAGAACATCTTTTTCAGATCATTATACATTTTATTACTACCAGGATGAATAAACATGTTACCATTATGAAATTCATTCAAAATCTTCTGTACTAGTTCTGAACTTTTTGGTACACAAACTCTGTCTCTGAGTAACAAACAACCATCAGACCCGATCTGAAATTCTGAGTTAGGAGTCGATTCACTTTGTATCCGTTTTGCTTACAACTTACTTTCATTTTTCTGAGCTTCAGATATCTATAGCAAAAATGTCAGTCTAACTTTTAACTTAGCTATAATTGAACCATCATCAGATAATGACAATCAAGTATTCATAGCTCGTAAGGAAAATACGGATTTTCTGCTTAGAGCATTAGCAACCACATTGGCTTTTCCCGGATGATAATTAATAACCAAACCATAATCTTTCAATAATTCAAGCCACCTGCACTGTCTCAAATTCAAATCTTTCTGCGACATCAAGTACTTCAAACTTTTATGATCAGTGAATATGTGACATTTTTCACCAAAGAGGTAATGCCGCCAAATTTTCAATGCAAACACTATGGCTGCCAATTCAAAATCATATGTCGGGTAGTTTCTTTCATGTGGTTTTACCTGTCTTGAAGCATAGGCTACTACTTTACCTTCTTGTATCAAACATAGCCTAAATCATTCAATGATGCATCACTGTAAATTATAAATTCCTTACCCGATTCAGGCTGAACTAACATAGGTGCTTCTGTCAATAAGGTTTTCAACCTATCGAAACTCTGCTAACATTTATCTGGCCACTCAAATTTCACATCTTTTTGAAATAAACGGGAGATCAGAGAAGCTATTATTGAGAACCCTTTTACAAACCTTCGATAATACCCAACTAGTCCTAGAAAACTTCAGACTCCTGACACATTCTTAGGTGGCTTCTAGTTAACAATAGCTGTAATTTTATTCGGATCCACCCTGACACCTTCAGTAGATACTATATGCCCAAGAAAACCAACTTGCCGTAGCCAAAATTCACATTTATTGAATTTGGCATACAATTGTTTCTCACGTAGAGTTTGCAACACTATTCTCAAATGCTCAGCATGTTCATTTTCATCTTGGGAGTAAACCAAAATATCATCTATAAATACCACCACAAACATGTCTAAATATGGTTTGAAAATTCTATTCATCAGATCCATAAACATTGCAGGTGCATTTTTCAAACCAAATGGCATCACAAGAAATTCATAGTGCCTGTATATCGTTCTGAAAGCTGTCTTGGGTACATCTGAATCATTTACCCGTAACTGATAATAACCAGAACAGAGATCAATCTTTGAAAATACAGTGGCACATTTCAACTTGTCAAATAGGTATCAATACGAGGAAATGGATACTTTTTCTTTATTGTAACTTTGTTGAGCTGTCTATAATCAATGCACAGCCTCAACGATCCATCTTTCTTCTTTACAAACAGAACCAGCGCACCCCAAGGTGAGAAACTAGGTCGAACAAAACCTCTGGCAATCAATTCTTATAACTGTGCTTTCAACTCTTTTAATTCAAAAAGAGCCATTCTGTAAGGTGCTATAGATATCGGTGTTGTACTCGAAACAAGATCTATAGAGAATTCCACTTCTCTAACCGGTGGTGAACCAGGTAACACTTCTTGAAATACATCAAGAAATTTACAAACAACTGGCACTGACTAAATCTTCAACTCAGATACTTTCGTATCCAGTACATATGCAAGGTAAGCATCATAACCCTTTCTGACATGCCTCTGTGTTGATATTGCTGAATTCACATTTGGTAATCCATCCAGTTTATCAGATTCAACATGAAGTAATTCACCACTCTGACATTTCAGTACAATATATTTCTGTTTATAATTCACCACTGCATCATATTGGGCTAACCAATACATTCCCAAAATCACATCAAATTCATCAAATGGTAATAACATCAAGTCAGCCAAAAAGCAATAACCTTTTACCATCAATGGACACTTTTTACAAAGTTTATCCACCATAACACACTGGCACAGGGAGTTTGAAACTTTAACCCAAAATTCAGTGAATTCAACAGGTAAATTTTTAACGAACACTAAGTTTGTGCATATGTATGAATGTGTAGAACCAGGATCAATCAAAGTAGCAATATCAGTATCAAGCAGAGAAAATGTACTAGCAATGACATCTAGTGCAGAAGCATATTCTCTAGCACGAATAGAATATGTCCTTGTCGGTGCTCATGCCACATGTTTAACGGTTGAATCCTTTGTAGCACCTCGGCTACCGCTGATATTACTGGGGTGACGGGGTAGTCTGCCTCTCGCAATAGGATTACTCGGCTTTAGAGTCAGTTCAACTTCTTTTTTGACCCTTTTTGGACAGTCTTTAAGAAAATGACCAAGGGATCCACACCGGTAACAAGCTCCACTTCTAATCCAACATTCTCTATGGTGAAATTTATTACAATGCTTACATTTTGGTTTGGGTCTACTGACATTGCCCACACTGGTTATATAAGGAGATGAAGATCTCGAGTTGGAGTGTTAAGAACCTCGCTCTATTCTTGAATATCTCGTAGAGGTGGTAACACAATCATAATACTTCTTTAATTTCTTCGAAGCAGATGATTGTGATTTACTCATAATTCTTTTACTAGAAACCCAAGCTTCTTTTTCATCTTGTTTCTTTTCTTCACTCAATTTTTTAGCTTTATGTGCCCGATCAGCCAATACCACAAGTTCCCTCAATTCAAGAATCCCAATCAATAGTTTAATATCTTCATTTAAACCCTCTTCAAATTGTTTGCACATGTCAAATTTATATGGAACCCATTCTCTGGCATACTTTCTCAACTGAACAAATTCTCGTTCATGTTCAGATACAGTCATGTTCCCTTGTTTGAGCTCTAAAAATTCTATCTTTTTCTGATCCAAGAATCTCTGACTAACATGTTGCTTTCTGAATTCAGTTTGGAAAAATTCCCATGTAATATTTTCTCTAGGCACCACTGAAGTTATGGTATTCCACCAATGATAAGTTGTATCCTTCAGTAAAGATACTGCACATTTCAAACATTCAGCAGGCGTACAAGATAATTCATCTAAAACCCAGATGGTATTTTCCAACCAAAATTTAGCCCTTTTTGGACCATCATCTGCTGTAGCTCTAAATTCTTGTTCCCCATGCTTAAGGATTTTATCTGGTAGAGCCATACCAGTTCTAACAAGTTCAGCACACTGTGGCATCTCAGGAATCGATTAAAGAGAAGGTGGGGGAGGTCGTTGTACAATGAGGTTTGCTCTTAAATACTCAATAAACCATTCATTCATATATTGAAAGAAGGCCTATTTTTCCTCCTTACTTCGGCCCTCAGATACGAGCCTTTCTCTACTAGATACAGATGCAACTCTTTGAACTGAAGCTGAAGCATTGCTCCCAGTTTCCTCGGGTTCAACTCTAGCTTGTTTGGATGACATTACTGTATGAAAAACACATTTAAAATGATAAGAAGACATCACACTATCACAAATTATTTAGTGGCATATATAGCCAAACTCGTGTTTGCTACATTAAATTCGAGAATCAGCTAAACCGTAACTCTAATACCACTAAATGTAACACCTCTCAGCCGTATCGATCACAGGAACAGTGTTACAGAGTGTTGCAAGAGTTTCTAGAACATTTACCAATAATTCAAGTCAAATTTTATTCAATTACCGACTTTACTCATAGCGTCCCTTAAAATAGACCATCGAGGCCAAAAACGAGTATTAGAATCGAATCAAGACTAAATCAGGAACTTAGGGAATTTTTCACAAAATTTTAAAAGTTTTTTTCCAAGATGTAGGGCTCACACGCCCGTGTGGTCCAAGGGACACACTCGTGTAACTCTAAGACACGCCTGTGCTGCAAGCCGTGTTTGACCCCGTGTAACTCTCTGACTTGTACACACAGCCAGCCACACGACCGTGTCCTAGGCCGTATGGTTACTTAATTTTCTTCGAAATTAGGTGCAGGTTTCACACGACCAAGACACACGCCCGTGTTCCAGGTCGTGTAGCACACACGGCTGAGACAGACACTTGTGTCTCTACCTGTGTGCTCAATTCTGAGCATTCTATTTCTCGAATTTAGGATGCAAGGGATACATGGACTAACTACACGCCCATGGACTAAGCCGTGTGTCACACATGGTCTAGAAATACACCCGTGTGTTTGCCCATGTGGACAAAATAAAGTTATTTCTAGCTTCATTTCTCACCCAAAATTTTACCTTTATCCTGCACCAAAACTTACATCCAAATACCAACCAATCCAAGCATTGATTTTAAACAAATTTTAACATCTAATGTGATATAGCATAGCATCCATACATGTTCAAATTCTAACCTTTGTTTAACCTAAACATTGAACATCATTTGGTCATTTATACTTAACACATAAGTGTTTATCATGACATTAAGCTTTATAAGTGCCAAAACAGACCATTACTAGCCATTCCAATGGCTAGATTACAAATAACATATTTCAGCCATCTATGGCCAAGTTAGCCTATACATGCCATTATACCAAAATAAGTATACTATTTATACCAAAATAAGTTTGTGGAGAGTGTGATGATGCTCCAACTGATCTCCAACCTTCGCGAGCTTTTGAGCACTATAAAACAGGGAAAATAAAACTAAATAAGCATTACATGCTTAGTAAGTTTGTAAAATAGGAATTTAAACCAATTTACATTTGTTAATAATAGGCATTCAATAACATGTTTTTTCATCAATTTGGCAATTTTACCTATACACATACACTCAATCAACAAGTTAGTTACATAAATGTTCACATATGCATCAAATAAGCATGATGAGCTCATCATATTATTTTCTTTCAATATATCCTTCATTTCGTCTTGTAATTCTCATATCATGTCAAGTATTTTATCCGTTGAATCATTGAAATATCGATGGATATTCAAACAGTACACTCAAGGTGTACCATTTAATAACCTGCCAATTCATATTCAGTAGTACCCATTAGGGCACTTAATCAGAAAGCACACTCTCGAGCCTCATAACATATCACAGGATTACCAGTCCAAACGAAATCCTAATTGTAACATATGCTCTAGAGGGATTATATCAGGATTACCAATCTAGGCTAAATCCCATCAGCAACAATGCAGGACCTCATTCCGTATGGAAATTTCGTTTATCCATCAAAATCCAATATTCAAACAAAATTTAACCCTTTTCAAACAATCTTAAGCATGTAATCATTTATAATGTTATAACATTCAAATTAACCCACATAAATACAAAATGCATTCCATACAACACAACATTCAATTTATCATATTTACAAGCTCAATTAAGTTACACAAACTTACCTCGACACTTGTTCGCGTATATAAATCTACTAATCCAAGACTTTCTCTTTACCTCGATCTAGCTTCGAATTTGTGTTATTCGGATCTATATAAATGAATTTATTCATCAATTTATCACATTTCACATTCAAGTGGACTTAATTTACATCCTAGGCAAAATTACCATTTTGCCTCCAACTTTTCCATAAATTTCAATTTCGTCCCTAGGCTCGGAAAATAAAATTTATGCAATTTACTCCCTATTCCATGTCTAACCAAAATTTTACTATAAAATTTATAGCATATACATTCTATAAAATTTAGAATTTTTCTTCAATTTTCACAACCTTACATTTTAGTCCCTAAATCATGTTTTCATCAAAAATCACTTTGTAAAAGTTGTTTATCTGTCAACAACCTTTCATTTTCTACCATTAATTTCTAATTTTTAGCATATTCATTCATGACATAATTTTCATACTTTGATAACTTTTCAAATTGATCCCTCAAATAGATAGATTAAGCTATCCCGATTTTAAAAATATCAACATTACTAAAAACCGGGACAAGAAAACTTACCCAATTAAGCCAAGAAAGTGTCTTCTCTCTCCCCTAGAGTTTCCATGTATATTTGGGGATGAAGATGACATAAAATAAGATGATATTTATTTTATCATCTTTTAATTAATTAAATTAATTTAATTTCCAATTTAGTCTTTGCCCTTTTTCTAAATTTCCATGGATGAGTCACCAAAAAATATCTACATACTTTTCTTTGATGATCTAATTACCATAAGGGCCTTAAGTTTTGAATTCCATAGCTATTTAATCCTTCTAGCTACTAGAATTTAACTTTTGCATTTTATGCGATTTGATCCTTCCCATAATTAAACACATAATCGGTAAAATCTTCTTATCAGAATTTTCACATGACTTTTCTAACATAATACAGACCATGTAATAAAATTAAAATAAATTATATTTTTGGCTCAGATCTGTGATCCCGAAAGCACTGTTCTGGTTTCACTAAAATTGGGTTGTTACCCTGAGTTCCTTCGTTACACCATAAATAAACCCTATCACATGAGGGTAACAAATGTAAAATAAATTAACCTTAAATTTACTCCCTGCTCGCTTAAGTTAGGTGTTCTTTATCAGGGTGGTGGACTCCATCCGATCCTTCGAGCTATTTAGCTCACTATAAGATTTTTCTTTGGTTAAACTCTCCACTTAACCGTAATCCAAACACCTGCCATATCAGTGAGTCCCATCCTTATTTTTCATCTTTTCTTCCTTTCATACACCTTGCATACAGGGTGTTTGGTGACCTCTATGGTATCCTTCCTAACTTCCCACCCAAGGATCCTTAGATCATACCTTTCTTGGTGGACTTCCCATTCAAATCAGTATTTGGCGGACTACTACTTTTTCATACCAAAGTCCCAAACGATTCATTGAAAATTTAGTATTATGCTGACTTACAGCGGGCCTCGCCACTCTAGCGAACCCATTCTATCTTCCACCCTGTCCATAAGTAAAGGTGTAACAGCCCGATTTTGACCCTAGTCGGAATAGTGGTTTCGGAACCATAAATTCAAGATCAAAAAATTTTTTAATATTATTTTATGTGTTTACAGCATGTTAGAATGCATGTGTGAAATTTTTGTGAAATAATTTTACTGTTTGGTTGGTTAATTTAATAAAAGGACTTAATCGCGTGAAATGCAAACGTGACTTGCTAATTGTTAAAGTACTATATTGTTATGGCTTTTATAATGTGGGGTCCTTGTGTGATAATTTTTCCATTTAATATTGCATGGATGGTAGTGGACAACTGTTATATAGTTTTCATATTATTATTTTAAGGTTAATATCGTAAATGTATAATAAAATTTAATAAAATAAAGCAAAACATAAAATGGCCATTATCATTCATCTTATGGCTAAATATTGAAGAAAAAGAAGCCATGGATGAAGCTTTTATATCCGGAACTCTTGAAGCTTAATTCGGCTATGTGTTTTGCTCGATTTTCAATATTTTTTACGTTTTTGAGATCGTTGCTTCGAATATTACTTAGCCCATGCTTTAATTTTTGGAATTGATGATAAATTTGGCATTTTCCATTGTTGATAATGTGATGAATTTGTGGTTTGGTGATGAAAAATAAATCTTTGATGTTTGATTATCATGTTTAATTAAGTGATTTTTGATAAAAATCCAAATTAGGAATTTATTTGGGAAATTTGAAAGTTTAGGGGCTTAAATGTGAAATAAATTGAATTAAAGGG
Organism: Gossypium longicalyx; assembly: GCA_025698465.1. NCBI lineage: Eukaryota > Viridiplantae > Streptophyta > Magnoliopsida > Malvales > Malvaceae > Gossypium > Gossypium longicalyx. Next base: position 37,908,145 of record CM046998.1, on the reverse strand, counting down.
CTGTTAAGGATTTATGGAGCATTCGGCCTAACATGGGCATTGTGAAATTTTGAATATTTCGTATTGTTTTGAATTAGGGATTAAATTGCAAAAATGTGAAATGTTAGGGGCTAAAATGCAAATTTTCCATTTATATGTTCTTGGATGAAATTAAATGAAATGTTGAATAAGTAAGTTAATTTTTTATATTAATTAGATTGGCAAAAATGAAATTCGAATCTAGATCGAGGGAAAGTCAGAATATCAGATTAATCGACTTAAATTATCATCATTGCGAACGAGGTAAGTTCGTATTTTAATAGACGTTACGAAATCATGTTGTAACTACATATTATTTGTTTGATTGAATTCAATACCGAATGGCAATGTAAATATATATGTATTTTGAATAAGGTATATATGTTATTATGATATTGAATTGTTCGAGAAGCAGAATATATGAATACGAGAAAGCATCGACAATGTGATGACATCTGAAAGCCCCCGTACGAACCATAGGAATAGTTAGGATACATATGTCATGACATAGGATTCTGATATGTGTTATCGTGTAAGACCATATCTGGGACATTGGCATCGATTTGAGATTTATGTGTAAGACCCTGTCTGGGACAGAGGCATTAATATTTGATTACATGTAAGACCACGTCTAGGACGTTGGCATTGTACGAGCTTTTTGAGCTATCTGAGTATCCTTATTGATTCCGAACAGTTAAACGAGCATTCCGAGAAATAAGTCATTAAGTGAATAACATTTCGATTCAGGTACGTTGAAAGGTATACAATGTTTGGAAATGAAATGTGAATATGTGCAAAGGAAATATGAACAAATGTATAAGATGTGATTTATTAAGTTGCATATGTGAAATTGTCAGATACTATATGAATGAAAGGTGAATCTGAGGTTATATGATGATATGAGATTTATATGAGAAAGATATATGATTGAATGTGTTATTCCCATAATGTGCTCATTTGCCTATATGAAAATGTGAATTAAATGATATATGAGAATTGAATTGAACAAGCTTGTGAAACTTATAGTTAGCTGGGGGGAAGTGCGACCATCAGTGTTGATCTTACGTAGGTAGAGAGGATGGACCCGCCTCGGCAAGCTCTTCATGGCCTCCTTGCCTTCGATTCCAAGGTGTCCGCCATGGCCTCATCGTATGCAATAGCCTACCCCTTACATCTTCACCTAGCAGATATGGCTTGCCATTGACCCTAAACCATGCATGTACTCCGGATAGCAGCCTAACTCAGGAACAACAATAGCCTCACGAGTAGGTAAAAACTAATACATATTATTCCACATGTTGATATATCGCGCGTGGAATGTAGTCTAATTCGCATCCGTCCTCACCCGCAAGCCGACACGATATAGATCTTTGATGTCTTAGGGTGCCACTAGAATCGATTACCTAAACCTGAATTGCCACAACACTCTATCCAACTCATGCATCTCTATGGTAGCGTACACTACCAATGGCACCTTCACGTGCCAGATGCTGGGATTGACCAAGAATTCTGACATGATACATTCTTGAATTTTCGGATCAGAGTAAGGCTCCATTCGAACTATATTAAAATAATAAAAATTTTAGTCATCTATATACTGCTAATTTTTAAATGCACTACGTAAATATTATATAATTCAAATTTAAAAAATACATACCTCCGACTTCGATCATCGGTCTAACAGAAGTTGCATATCTCAAAACTCATCAAGTAGTCCTACGTAGACCGGTCCATGGGTAGAGCCACTCGACCCAGCCCGAAGGCCTGCCCGAAAAGTGTAGGGTTTGGTTAAAAATATAGGCCCGAAAAAGGGGCTTGGCCAAAAAAATAAGGCTCGTTTAGAGAACAGGACGGGCCTCGAGTAAGGCTTTTTTTGCCAAGGTCCGGCCGGCCCAACCTTGATATGCAAAAAGAACTACTATTATGTTGCTACTATTTTGTTGTTCTTGTTTGGATATTGTATAATTATTATTTTATCGTTAATTTTGTTACTATTTTAGAGGCATTTGCTTGTTAAGTTGCACATATCTTAGTATTATTTAAGCATACATATTATTTTTTTATTTGTTTTTAATTTGTTGGGAAGTATTTATTTTATTATTTTCAGTATTTTTGGTGTATTATATTTAAAAATATATGTATATAATAATATAAAAAATTTAATACGGGTGAGTAAGGTCGAGTCGAGCCCAGGTTTTACCATTTTTATCTGGGTTAGGCTTGGACAAAATTTTAGGCTCATTTTTTGGGTCGGGCTAGGCCCGAGCCTAGTCAACGGGCCTAAATTTTGGTCAGGTCCGACCCATGGACACCTCTAGTCCCACGTAACTCAACCCATGGTTTCATCTATTGAAATAATATGTTAACACAAAATTTTAAATTTTAAATAATTTTATTATGGTAAATATATTTTCTAATGAACCTTACCTTGTTATGAGTGGAAATGTATAAGGGTAATTTGCTCAAAGACGTAAAAATGATAGTCGGTACCAAGCCCATGATTGTTGTAGAAGCATGCAACCACCGATTTTTCTTTTTTGTTGTTCGATCGCCCGACACATCTCCCGGTACGTCGCCAATATAGCTAACCTCAGGTGAGTTCATCCGCTTATCTAAAGTTGATGAGTTTTAGAAGCCACCTTAAATGGATGAGATTTTGTTACTAATCGGGCATTAGGAGACCCTCGATAATCATAAAGGTGTACACCCGAGCATGTTGTTCTCTTTAGACTTTAGTTGAATCCTCATCGAGCCCACTGAAATTTCTTCTTAGCCAATTCATATCTATCTGGGCTCCATAAAGGGTTTCTAGAACCTAACCTAAAAGTTGCTCGCATACATCTCTCTAATCTACGGCATGAATGGCCCCAGTAACTACTAGCCCATCCATCGGTAACCCAAGATATAACTACATATCCTCCAGAGTGATAGTGCACTCCTTGTAACACCTCTTACCCGTTCTCGAGACTAGGACCAGGCATGAGGCGTTACCAGACACATACTCGAACATTTTCGAACAATATGGGTCATAAAATTTTGTTCCAATTTAGAACCAATCAAACAACATCTTAATGTCCCTATTATAGGCCTACGAGGCCCTAAACATGTTTTGAGAATGGTCCGAGACTAAACTGAGGGCAATGCACACGCCCGTGTAAGGGCAATGCACACGCCCGTCTGCATTGAGACATGCCCGTGTCCCCTACCCGTGTGGAACTAATTGAATTTATTTCCTATTTCGAACCTACAAGGGTTTTCACATAGCTGAGCACACGCCCGTGTCCCTGGCCCGTGTCTTTTACATGGCCTAGACACGCCCGTGTGATCGCCCATGTCCAAAAACTTGAGCATTCTATTTATGACGTCAGCATGCATTTAGGGGCACACGGCCAGGACACACTCCAATGTGCTGGGCCGTGCCCTCTACACAGTTGAGACACACGGTCGTGTCTCTACCCAAGTGTTAACTACCATGCATTCTGACTTAAAAATTTTAGGTGCGGAGGGACACACGGCAATACCACACGCCCATGGGGCTATCCGAGTGTCACACACGACCTAGACACACGCCCGTGTGTCTACCCGTGTAGACTCATTTTAGGCTATGATTTCAAGTCAATAGTCACCCCCATCATACACTCACATATATGAACCCCAATTACATTTAACATTACCTAAATATACTTGAGGACTATCATCAAAGATCCATTGCATGTTAACCTCATCTCATCGGTTATGTACATGCTCAATTATCCTCTTTTTCTATTGAGGATTTCCATCCCATTAGAACACATTTAGACTTGGCTCATTATTGTAACTTATTGCCAATTATAGTCTAACTAGCTCCAAATGTTTTGGCCACATTCCATAGGCCCATTCATGATATGCCACATTTAATCATCACAAGAACATTTTTTTTAACATAAACATGCATGGTTAGTAGGTCATAACCTACAACAAAATGAGCCATGTCTTATGGTCATATACAAAAAGAATAAGTTTAACATTTAAGCCTTTACATTGTCCAACCCAATGACACATATAACAAAATAACAAAATAAACCAAAGCCCTATACATGCCATTGAACCAAAGTAAAAGTATTTATGTACCAAAGCTAGACAAAATGATAGTGTGTTGATTCTCCAACTGTCTTCCAATCTCTACGAGTCCTCAAGCTCTGTAAGACAGGGAAAAGAGAAGGGTAAGCATTTACATGCTTAGTAAGCCCGAATAACTGGAAAGTAAACTTACTGATTAATTAGCATACAACCATATTAGGCAATAAAACCAACAAGCATTGAATGGTTTCCCTATCACATGCACTCAATCAACAAGTTAGTCTCATAAAATACACCATGTAATTTTTCTTAAATAAGCTCATCATCCAACTTTTCCATTTTTATATCTCATGTTAATCCTGTTGAGTTTCTTGGAAATCTCGATGGATTATCCATTTACCGTCAAGTCATAAGAGTAATCATCTCGTGTAAGCACTTCCGCGGACCTCACATCTTACAGCGGGATTACCAGTCCAGGCTAAATCCCCCGTCATGTAAACTCATAGGGTGATGCCAGGATTACCAGTCCAGGCTAAATCCCTTGTAGCGACAAACACCCTTAATGAGCTTGGATTTGAATTACCAGTCCAGGCTAAATTCAGACCCTAGTCAGATTACCCATCCGGGCTAAGTCCATAATTCGCACATATTCTTTGGGAGGCTCGATCACTCAAGGAACACTCGTCCGGGCTAGATCCTTTCTATATTGAGATCAACAAATTACTCGTCTAGGCTACATCCTTTTCTACAACACATGCAGGATCTCAAGTCATGTAAGCCATGGTTTATCCATTGAATTTCCCTTTTTGACTTCAACCGGGACATTTATTATCATGTCATTATTATTAACACATTTCATGGATTTTCATACCATCATTATAACCAATTATCATACATTCATAATACATACAATTAGGCATATTAAGAGTTTACTTTAGGTTATTCGAACTTACCTGGCACTCGTTCCTGTTTCACGTTTCAGTTATTCCGAAACGTTTCGTTTTCTTCGATCGACCTCCGAAATTTGTTCTACGGGGTCTATAACAATAAAAATGAATTATTAATACCTCAAATTATTCTTTTAAAGTCTAAATTTCACCCCCAGACAAAATGATCGTTTTGCCCCTAACCTTTTACATTATTTACGATTTAGTTCTTAAGCTCGTATAATGAAATATATGATATTCCTTGGTTACCCAAGCCTAGCCGAATGTACTATGAACTCATACTATCCCATATTTTCCTCTATTTCACATTTCTACCACATATTTTGTACCTTTTGCAAAAAGGTCCTTTTAGGGGTTTTTCATGAAAATCACTTAAGAAAAGATGTTTAACACACATCCAACTTTCATATTCCTCCATAAATCATCAAAGAATAAAAATTTCACACATGGGTCACTTTACATACATGAACCCTAACTCAAAATATGGGTAGAAATGGAGAGAGTAAGCTATCAGGATTTCAAAAATACGAAGAACATTAAAAACGGGGCTTGGGAGCACTTACTATTGAGCTTGAAAATATTGAAAACCCTAGCTATGGAGGGCTTGAGAATTTCGACTGCAAGAGGGAGAAGAATGGTTGATTTTTGTCTTCATTTTCCCTTTTTATTTCATTTATTACCTAATGACCAAAATGCCCTTCTTTACTAAACTTCCAAAATTTTCCATGCATGCCCATTTTTGTCCAAAAACTTAGAAATTGGGAAAATTTCTATTTAAGACCTTCTAATTAATAATCTAAAGCAATTTCATGCAAATTTCTTCTAGAATCCAAGTTTTGCAATATATTCAATTTGGCCATTATTGTCCAATTAGACACCTTACTCATAGAATTTCTTCATAAAACTTTAACACATGCATATTTTCATATTCTAGGCCTCATAATAATCATAAAATAAATATTTCAACGTCAGATTTTTGGTCACAATACCACTGTTCCTACTAGGCCCTATTTCGGGATGTTACACTCGCCGCATGGAAAATGAATGTGTGCATCACGGGTCTCCACCTTTCCACCAACGCGCTTACAACTGTAGGGTCCAACTTACACCCCCGACCAATAAGTGCCACATGCAACAATCCGACTTCTATTAAGTACGGGTGAAGGTGGAACAGGTAAATTACCAATATAAGTCTCCAAAATTCAATCTTCCAACTATATATAAAAAATACAAAATATTAAATTTCAATATAACAATAAAATATTTAAATTAATTTACATTAAATATAATAAAAGATTATTACCATTTGCAATTGATCATCGAAAATGTACTTGTTATCCAAACAGATTAGAGATTACGCCATTATTAATTTCAGAAAACACGAACTAAATTGTAATATAAAAAATATTTTACAAAAATCTTAAGACAATTTCCTTTTAGAATTGAGTGACCTGAATCCTTATTAAAATAAAATACAATGGTAAAATAAAATAAAAGTAAAATCCATATAGAACTATACTTTTTTTATTTTATTTTAGAATAAAGTTTTTCAACCTTATTACACTTCATCAATTTGATATTGATTAGAATAAGGTGTTTCAACCTTACTACACTCCTATTAGAATATTATTTTACAAGCCTATATATAGACTTAATTTTCTCCTCCTGTATTCATTCAAATTTGACATAGTGAGTTATCTTCTCATCTACCTGGGGTTTTTTTTTCGAAAGGGTTTCTACGTAAAAATCAGTGTGTTCTTTATTCTTTCTTTTTTTTCTTTGAAATACATTGTCATTATTGACGTTCTACTTTTTCAAAAATTGGTATTCGAGCCTCCAGGTTGTCCATCTCAATCACAATAATGGCATTTTTGAAATATGAAATTCCACTATTAGATCACAACACCAAATTCGCGTTGTGGTAGATAAAGATGTAGGTAATTCTTGAGCAAATGGACTTAGAGGATGCCTTGCTAGGGATAAATAATATGCCTTGACATTGACGGAGGAAGAGAAAAGGTGTGAAGATTGAAAGGTGTTAACATAGTCACATATGTATTTGTCTAACGAAATTTTGCAGGATGTGATGAAGGAGAAGACGACCGCTGCATTATGTAAGAGGCTAGAAAAAATATGTATGTCGAAAAATCTAACCAGCAAGCTGCATATGAAGTAGTGTCTTTATGCTCATCATTTGGAGGAAGGTGTGTCTGTGCACAAACACTTAACACTGTTTAAAGAAATTTTCTTAAACTTGGAGGCCATGGAGGTTCAATATGATGAGGAAGATCTAGGGTTGATTTTACTTTGTTCGTCACCCACGTCTTATTCAACCTTTAGACGATTTTGTATAGCCGCGAGTCTCTCACAGTTGATGAGGTTTATGATTTTTTGACCTCGTCTGATAAGATGAAGCATCTTGTGGTTATACTCGACTCTCCAAGAGAGGGTCCCATTGTTCGTGGGAGAAAAGATCAGAATGTTGATGATGATCGTGGAAGGAAACAAGAATGTAATCCTCGCGGTAAATATAAGGGAAGATCAAAGTATTCAAACAGAGGTAAAACTTTAACTTCTGTAAGAAGAAGGGGCACATTAAATCTGAGTGTTTTAAGCTGCAAAACAATATCAGAAGGGAGGCTGCGAATCAAAAGAGCAAACAACCATAAAAATCCAATGAAGCTGATGTTGTAGAAGACTACAACGACGGTGAACTTCTTGCCGCTTCTATCAACAATTCTAAATTGAGGGAGGAGTGGATCATTGATTCGGGTTGACCTTCCACATGAGTTGTAACAGCTCGAATTAGACCCTAGTCGGAACGGTGGTTTCGAGACCACGAATCTAAGTCAGAAAAATATTTAAAAAATTATTTACTGTGTTTATTTTGTGTGAATTTATATCTGTGAAATTTTTGTGCTTTACTTTTATCGTTTGGGTGCCTGATTAAATAAAATGGCTTAATCACGTAAAATGAAAATTTGGTGGTTAAATGTGAAAGTATTTATTTGAACTTGTCTTTATAATTTAGAGCATTTATTATGCAATATAACCATCTTTAATATGATGGACGGTAATAACCATTGCTTATAATGGTTTAAAATTTTAACTAAAAGGTTAAACAAGTAAAATAATAAACATGTTAATATATAATAAAACATATAATAAGTTGTCATGCATTTTTCTTTCAATATTCATCATCGAATATTAGAACAAGAAAGAAAAAGAAAAAGCTTGGATGGTTCGGCCATGGTTGATCTTGATTAAGGTATGTAACTAGCTCGGTTTTTGATAATTTTTACGTTTTTGAGATCGTTGCTTAGTTATCTTCAAGACCCATGCTTGAATTTTTTATTTTGGTGAATATTTTAAGTTATGTCATTGTTGAAAGCTTGTGATTTTTGTTGTTTGATGATGAAATATGAAAGATATGTTTTGGTGTTTTGTATTGGAGTTTTTGATGATTTTGAGTAATTAGGATTAAATTGCAAAGATAACAATTTGAGGGACTAAAATATGAAATAAATGAAATATATGGACTTGTATGAACACTAGGAACATTCGGCCTAACATGGGTATATTGAGATTTTTCATATTTTGTGTTTTGTGCAATAGGGACTAAATTGTGAAAAGTGTAAATGTCAGGGGTAAAATGGTACTTTTCCCATTTATGTGTTTTTGGACTAAATTGAATGAAAATGTGTTTGAATGAGCTTAATTTGAATATGTTTAGATCAAGAACCAAAGAAATTAGATTTGGATCGGGGGAAAACAAAAGTTGTCGATTAGTTGTTCCGTCCCAATTACCGTTGTCCGAGGTAAGTTTATAAGCAAATAGATGTTACTAAATTTCAATATATGTGATCTATAAATAATTATAATGATTATCAGTAAATTATGGATCAGCATTGAGTAATGAAAAATGTGATTGTGGTATGATTTGTGGGTCATATGATCTTATAATTCGGTTATGTAATAAATTAGTTAGGTTGGTTTATAAGGATTTGATGATGTATGTTACAAGTGTTGTATTAAAAATTTATCAATTAGCCAAATGTTTATTTATAAGTTATTTTTATTAAAAATGAGATATTTTTTGCTAGAATTGTGGTAAAAGAAATGGTATATTTTTTAGTTGGCAAATATTTTATTGGAAATTATTTATGTTTGATTATTAAACAATGTATAAGTTGACCTTTAAAGAATCGATTTTTAAGGTTTATTTGATATACTTATGCGTATATCTTGAAGTAAAAGAATGAGTAAGTTTTGTTATTTGAAATGATGATATGAATTATACATGTTAAAATGTTGGTTATTTGTATATTGCATGCAAATCTATATTCGTCTATATGTTGATATGTGATTCAGATATGTGATTACGAGGTAGACCTCGTCTGGGACGTTGGCACCAATATATGATTACGAGTAAGACCATGCCTGGGACGTTGGCATCGATATGTGATTACGAGTAAGACCACGTCTGGGACATTGGCATCGATATGTGATTATGAGTAAGAACACGTCTAGGACGTTGGCATTGATATGTGGTTACGAGTAAGACCATGTTTGGGACATCGGAATCATATTTGATTCGTGTAAAACCCTGTCTGAGACAGTGGTATCGATGTGTGATCACATGTAAGACCACGTCTAGGATGTTGGTATTGTACAATATGAGTGATAATCCGGGTATCCTACCCAATTCCGAACGGTTCATTGGGCAACGTTAAGTTGTGAACGAATATGTAAAACGAGCTGAATGACCAGGTATGAATTAGTTTGTTACCTATTTGAAATAAGGTAAGTAAGTAACTTGATATTTGTTGCAAATCATGAGTGATGCAAATGAGGAATATATGTGAATATGGTATATGTATTCGGCCTTGTGAATAAATAACTTGGGTATTATTGAGATGATTCTTAACTATGTGCACACATGACTAGATATATTCAGCTACATAACTAGTAATAGTATATGAAGTTATAATTTGATAAATGGGCTTATGTACCATAGTGTATGTGGACTAGTTTTATGATGACTATTTGGCTTTGAAAATTTAATGACTATTTGTTAATTTAAACTATATGAGCATTCGGCCAAGGTAACCCTTAGCTAGGTTTAAGATATTTTGCTTATATATATATGTGTGTGTGTGTGTGTGTGTGTGTATTCATCCATATAATATAAATATGTATGTGATTGTTATTCTTTGACTTATCAATTTATGCACATAAGTGTATATGTACTAGCTATGATAAAGATATGTTGTTCTGGAAATCGAATGATAGTTATCAAAATATGTATATGTTCATTCGGCCATGAATAGTTTATATGTGAAAGTATATATATAAAACACATGAAATTGTAAGCTTAAGATTTAAAGTAATTATGATAGTAAAATTTGGTTTATTTTAAACGATTGGATTATGTCATTTGGATGTTTACTTGCATATGACTTACTAAGCTATGAAAGCTTACTCTGTGTGTGTTCATGTTTACCTCTGTTTTATAGATTTTGGATACAAGTTACGAGCTCAGGAATCGTCAGAGAAGCTTATCACACTATCGACTATCTTCGGTACCTTTATAAGTGAACTATCAAACTTATGGCATGTATAGACTGGATTTCGTATTGAAATGCTGGGTTTGGTTGTATATAACTTAGCCATGCAAAAATGGCTTGATTGTTATGCATAATTTTGGTTTGGTTTGATTATGGTTTAAGTATATTTTGATCAATATGCTGAGTGCTATGAACAATTATAAATTATGATATGTGATGGTATTTTGAGGTTGGTTTATGACTTTAATTGTGGCATGACTAAATCGATCATAAGTATATGTGCGAGAATTTATTTGATATGCTTAGACTTAGTCACGAATGTCCTTAGACATAATGTATAAAGAGCTTAAAATTAAGTAATATAATTCGGTGATGAAGGGTAATAAGTAATGAATTTGTTCCTTGATTGTTTTGGTCAAATGTTTGGCATGTATTCACATGTTAGGTGAGGCCTTAAATTTTTGGGTAAACGCGCACTATGTATGTATATATATATTAATAGCATGTACAGCCATATTATATTGTACCAATGATTCACATGTGATTTCTTTTTAAATCATGTAATATGTTTACTATTGGTTTTATTATGTGCATGTACAAAGATTGTTATTTGTAGTTAAATGGCAGCTTGATGAAAAAGTGAATTATGCATATGAGAAATTGACTTGATATGTATTTTATCTTAAGGTATAGATATAAATATGATTATTATTTAATATATGTTTCGAATATGCATTGATAAGGAGCGTATACTGTGTTATAACAAGTTATACATTAATAAATTAAATGCATGTTATTTATAGGAGAAGTATTTAGCGTAAGTTGATGAAATATGTACTACTGTAAAGAGTTGAATATGATATGGTGAAATTGGAATGATTTGGTGTACTTGATTTTACAAGTTCTACTTATAAATGAATTTTCAGATTGTAATTAAGGTATAATGCTGATTGTATATTTTGTATAATCTATAAGTTGAATCCATGTTACATTCAGTTATGTGATGTTAAATATTAAAAAAAAAGATTGTTCTTACTATTAATGAATGGCTTAAAAGTTTGTTTAAGTATATTCTTGTGATTATTTGAATCTATGTCTTGGCTGGAAACGCCTCGGAACCACAGTCCAACGACGAATACGGGTTAGGGGTGTTACATTAAATTGGTATCAGAGCTATGGTTTAGTCGGTTCTAGGACTACCATAGCGTATGTGAGTTTAGCTATACATGCCATGTTTAACCTGCGATGGTGTGATATCTTCTGACTTTGACGAAAATTATTTTGTTGAGACAGATAAGTTTTTCAATCGAGCTAATTTTGATAGTGCAAAATGTGTACTCAAATGTTTGAATGGAAATGTGTTGATGATGAGTTAAAACTCATAAAGGTATGGATCAAAGAGTATGATATATTAATGTTGATAAATATTATAATTACATGAGCATATAGATTATGATATTTTAGTTATAATTATTATCTGAAATATTTTGATTGTGAATTAGTGATTTGAGTTGGTATATAAATTAAGTACTAAGAACAAAAGTGATTAAAAAGCAAATGTTTATTAAATGTTCGGACAATGTGAAATTATTAATGAATTGACTATTGTGATAGTATATGTTATGTGTATTTATGTGTAAGTTAAATTTGAGGCTTTATTACCCTTACCCCCCTTATTAGTGAAATGTTACTGTGAAATCTGTAAGATTTGGGTTAAATAAGTTCATGAGTGAGAAATTACAGAAGTTCGTGTTCGTAAGGTTAATTATAAAGTCAGAAAAGTGAATGAATCAACAAATGGAGACAGTATTAAAAGAAATGTTGGATAGTTCTGAAGACTATTCAGATGATGAGATTGAGTACATGTCACATGTTTCATATTCTAGTGCAATGGGATCTCTCATGTATTTTATGGTTTGTTCATGTCCAAATTTATCATATGCAGTTAATGCAATTAGTAGATACATGGTGAATCCTAGTAAAGAACACTAGAAAGTAGTTCAGTGGATTTTAATATACTTACAAGGTACTATTGATGTTTGCTTACAGTTTGGAAGAACTAGAGATGGAGTTATTAGGTATGTTGATACTAATTTTGCTAGAGACCTTGATAGAAGAAGATTTCTCATAAGTTATGTCTTTATAATCAGAGATTGTGTAATCAGTTGGAAAGCCACTATGCAAACTACAGTCGCTTTATCTACCACTGAAGCTGAGTACATGGCGATTACTGAGGCTTGTAAAGAAGTCATTTGGTTGAAGGGACTCTTTAGTGAACTCAATGAAGACCTTCAAATCAGAACAGTATTTTGTGACAGTCAAAGTGTCATCTTCCTTGCAAAAGATCAAATATTTCATTAGAGAACAAAACACATTGATGTTCAGTATCATTTTGTTCGTGATATTTTTGCTCATGGTGATATTGTTGTGAGGAAAATTAGTACTCATGAAAATCCTGCAGATATGATGACTAAGTCACTTCCCATAACCAAGTTTGAGCATTTCTTAGACTTCGTTGGTGTTCATTGTTGAAGTTAAACCCTTAAGGGGTTTTATGGAAGAGGTGGAGAACTTGTTCGTTGATAGTTCACAATGAAGAATTTGTTCATTAAGAATTCATGTCAAGATGGAGATTGTTAGAATTGAGTGACCTGAATCCTTATTAAAATAAAATACAGTGGTAAAATAAAATAAAAATAAAATCCATATAGAACTACACTTCTTTTATTTTATTTTAGAATAAGGTTTTTCAACCTTATTAAACTTCATCTATTTGATATTGATTAGAATAAGGTGTTTCAACCTTACTACACTCGTTCTATTAGAAAATGGTTTTATAAGTCTATAAATAGACATAGACTACTCCTCTTGTATTAATTCAAATTTAACATAGTGAATTATCTTCTCCTCTACCCGTAGTTTTTTTCTCGAAAGGGTTTCCACGTAAAATTCTATGTGTTCTTCTTTTTTCTTTTTCTTTTCGATACATTGTCATTATTGGCGTTCTATTTTTTCACATTCCTTTTTTAAAAAATATAGTTGAGAGAAAAATAAATTTTAGTGAGAATTTATGAGGAAATTGAGAGAAATTTAAAAGTGTAACACCCCTTACCCGTACTCAAAGCCAGAATAGGGTACGAGGCATTACTATACTTGAACCCAATCAAACACCCAAAAACCGAACCATAAAATTTTGTTCCAATTAAGGTCATTCAAAAATATACTTAACATCCCTCATACGAGCCTACAAGGTGAAAACATACATCGAGAAAGATATGGGACTAAACCGGGAATTTCCGGAGCTTTTACAACACTTAGAAAATTTTCATGTTTTGGAGAGTCACACGCCCGTGTGGCTAGGCCGTGTGGTTACAAACGCCCGTGTGGCTTAGGACATGCCATACCCTCAGCCCATGTAACTCTCTAACTATGACGTCATCAGCCAAATAAGGTCACACGGCCAGGGCACACGCTCGTGTTCTTAGGCCGTGTGGTGAATTAAATTCCAAATTCAGGTGCAGACTTCACACGGCCTGAGCACATGCCCCTGTTCTGAGGCCGTGTCTCTCACACGGCTGTGTCTCTACTCGGGTGTTTACTACTGAGCATTCAGTTTTGCATTAATTATGGTGCAAGGGACACACGGCCGGACCACACGCCAATGAGGTAGACCGTGTGTCACACATGGCCTAGACACATACCCGTGTGTCTACCCATGTGGACAACTTTAAGGCTATTTTCCAAGCCAAATGCCACCTTATTTGTTCAAACACATATATACAAATAAGAATATTTCTTTGACTTGCATGCATGCATTTTCATACCATCTTATACACACACATGACATTCCTCAACATTCAATCATCAATAACCATAGGCCATATCATAATGGAATTTGCACATACATACATAGATGAATAGATTTATAACACAATATTCATTATGAACCATATCTCATGGCCATACACAAAATGAATCAACTATCACCATAACCAACACATTTTGGCTAGACCAATATGACATATAACAAAAAGACCAAGTCCCTATACATGCCATACTCAAAATGTTGAGATTTAATATACCAAAATAATCCAATCGATAGTGTGAACGTGCCCCTGATGTACTTTGGTCCCTGAGCTAGCTTGGCGATACTATAAGAAAATGGAAAAGAGAGGGGGTAAGCATAAAGCTTAGTAAGCTTGCATGTAATTAATAAGTAATAAGAATATGTATTTCCATACACATACATAACATAACTTGACTCATCTCATTCTCAATATCATAATTACTTTATTCTCCTCTTGCCAAAGTTTTATCATTTCGTAATCTCAATACTATGAGGTTGGCGTACATACCTTTACTCTTTCAACATGATCACACCTCGTCCTTTCCCTGACACATCCTCGGACCGTCCGTTGAACCATTTGGAATACTAACGGATACTCGGGAAACCCCGTTCACATAATAAGATGCCAATGCCATATCCCAGATATGGTCTTACATGGGATCACCACTCGATGCCAATGCCGTGTCCTAGACAAGGTCTTACATGGGATCTCATATCAACGTCATATCCCGAAATGACTTACATGTGGAGGGTTTGTTGTGCTGAATATTTCAAGCTTCCATGGGGACTTTCTCCCGAAAATTTTGGTGGAAAAAGATGGAGAAGAAGATAACCATTTGATTTTTATTTTATTAGTTTTTGCTTTTGTCATCAAATACCAACCCATACTCAATTTTTGGCTTTTTGACTTTTCATTTATTACACTTCATGTACAACGATACACATATATAATGGACTAATTACTCATTAAGAACCTCAACTTTTAATTTCTATAGCTATTTAACACCTTTAGCCAATGGAACACAACTTTGTCATTTTATACGATTTGGTCCTTTTTCACAAATTAAGCATTCCAACGGTAAAATTTCTTAACAAAACTTTTACACAATCATTTTATCATATTGTAGACCTCAAAAGAATATTAAAATAATTTTTACAACTTCAGATTTGTGGTCCTGAAACCACTTTTCCAACTAGGCCCCAAATTAGGATGTTACAACTTTCCCCCATAGGGATTTTCGTCCCCGAAAATCTTACCGGAAAAGAGGTTTGGTTATTGTGCACTCATTGCTTCCTTGGGTTCTCATGTGGTCTCTTCAACCCCATGTTGTTGCCAAAACACTTTTACAAGAGCAATACTTTTATTTCTTAATTTTTTGACCTTTCGCGCTAAAATTCTATCTGGTTCCTCACCATAAGTCATATTCGGTCATATCTCCACCTCTGTAGGTGAAATCACGTGTGAAGGGTCAAAACAGTAAAAACGTAACATAGACAATAGAACACATCGTGGATCTTTTTCAATTCAAAAGGCAAAGCCAACTGATATGCTACTGGCCCTATCCTTTCGGTAATCTCATATGGTCCAATAAAACGTGGACTCAACTTGCCTTTCTGGCCAAATCTAAGAACTTTCTTCCACGAAAATACTTTCAAGAATACCTTATCGCCAACTTGAAACTCAATCTCTTTTCGTTTCAAATCCGCGTAGGATTTCTATCTATCCAAAGCCACTTTCAAGCAATCTCGAATCACTTTTACCTTCTCTTCGGTTTCCTTGACTAAGTCGACCCCATGAATCTGATTCTCTCTGATCTTAGTCCAATATAATGGTGTTCGAAAATTACGCCCATACAATGCCTCAGAAGGTGACATTTTAAAGCTTGACTGAAAGCTATTATTATAGGAAAATTTCACCAACAGCAAGTACTTTTCCCAATTGTCTTGAAATTCAAGAACACAACACCAGAGCATGTCTTCAAGCATCTATATTACTCTCTCTGACTGACCATCGGCTTGTAGATGGAAAGCGGTACTAAAATTCAACTTTGTACCTAAAGCTTCTTGTACCTTTTTCCGGAACCACAATGTGAATCTCGAATCCCTATCCGAAATAATCGACAAAGGTACTCCGTGAAGTCTCACAATTTTAGAAACATACAACTCGGCTAGCTTATCGAGTGAGTAGCCAGTACGTATCGAAGTAAAGTGAGCTGATTTCGTTAATCGATCAACTATGACCCGAACAATATCTTTCTTTCTTGGTGACAATGGGAATCCCGTCACAAAGTCCATAGTAATTCGGTCCCATTTCCACTCGGGAACCATCACAGGCTGAAGTAAACCTAAATGTACTCAGTGCTCGGCTTTCACTTGCTGACAAATTAAGCATTTAGACACAAACTCTAAGATGCCTCTGTTCATACCCGGCCACCAATACAATCTCTTCATGTCATTATACATCTTGGTACTACCCGGATGGATCGACATACAACTACTATGTGCCTCGTGAAAAATTTTCCCAATAAGCTCGTCATCTCTAGATACACAGACCCCATCTTGGAACATCAAACAACCATCGAAACCAATCCGAATATCTGATTTAATACCCGACTCACATTGAGCTCTCTTGGTTTGCAAATCACTGTCACATTTCTAAGCCTCACAAATCTCTTGGAGAAACTTCGATCTAGCTCTCAACTCTGCTAGTATCGAACCATCATCGAACACAGCCAAATGATTATTCATAGCTCTCAAGGAAAATAAGGATTTCCTACTCAAGGCATCGGTGACCATGTTCGCCTTGTTTGGGTGATAGTAAATCACTAGCTCATACTCTTTTGTCAACTCTAGCCATCTCTGTTGCCTTAGGTTCAAATCCTTTTGAGTCATCAAGTACTTTAGACTTTTATGATCGGTGAATACCCGACACTTCTCACCATACAAGTGATGTCTCCAAATCTTTAACCCAAATACAATGGCGGCTAGCTCTAGATCATGTGTCGGATAATTTTTCTCGTGTGGTTAATATTGCCTCGAAGCATAGGCTATCACTTTGCCTTCTTGCGTAAGCATACAACCCAATCCATTTAAGGACGTATCATTATAAACCACAAATTCTTTTCCCGACTCAGGTTGCACTAACACTGGAGTCTCAGTCAACAATGCCTTTAATTTCTCAAAACTCTATTGGCACTTTTTTGACCATTCAAACTTGATATCTTTTTGCAACAATTTTGCCATTGGAGAGGCAAACATGGAAAATCCTTTAACGAACCTTCGGTAATAATCAGCTAAGCCCAAAAAGCTTCTAACCTCGGATATGTTTCTTTGTGGTTTCCAATCAACTATGGCTGAAATCTTACTCGGATCAACTCGGATCCCAACACCCGATACAATATGCCCCAAAAACCCAAGTTCTCTAAGCCAAAACACATTTTTGCTAAACTTAGCATACAACTGCTTATCTCTCAAAGATTGCAAAACAGTTCTTAAGTGATCGACATGTTCAGACTCATCACGAGAATAAATCAAGATATCATCAATAAACACTACAACAAATTTATCCAAATAAGGTCGAAAAATTCTGTTCATTAAATCTTTGAAAATCGCAAAAGCATTCATTAGGCCAAAAGGCATTACTAAAAATTCATAGTGACCATACCTCGTCTAAAATGCGATTTTCGGCACATTTGAGTCCTTAACTCTCAACTGATAATAACCAGACCTCAAATGTATCATGAAAAATACGGTGGCTCCCTTCAGTTGATCAAATAAATCATCTATACTTGGTTAGGGGTACTTATTCTTTATCGTCACCTTGTTGAGTTGTCGATAGTCAACGCATAGTCTCATCGAACCATCTTTCGTCTTCACAAATAAAATCGGTGCACCCCACGGTGAAAAACTAGGTCTCACGAAACCTTTATCCGTCAATTCTTGCAATTGGGTTTTCAACTCCTTTAACTTAGTTGGAGCCACCCTATATGGAGCAATAAAAATGGGTGCCGTACCCAGAACTAGATCAATACCAAATTCAACTTCCCTGGTTGGAGGCAACCCGGGCAACTCCTCTGGAAACACATCCAGATACTCACAAACTACCGGCACTGACTCAATTTTTAACTCCGACTCTTTTGTATTCAACACAAAAGCAAGATAAGCTTCGTAACCCTTCCTTAAACACTTCTGAGCAGCCATAGAAGAAATCACTATAGGCGAGCTATTTGACTCATCTGATTCAACTCGGAGAATATCACCATTTTCACATTTCAGTTTAATAAATTTTCTCTCACAAATTACTACTACATCATGAACAGTTACCCAATCCATACCAAGAATTACGTCAAACTCATCAAACGACAAAAGTATAAGGTTAGCCAGAAAATATTGACTTCTAATCATCAAAGAACAATTCTTATATATTTTATCAAGTAACACGCATCTGCCTAACGGGTTTGACACTTTTATCACAAATTCCGTAGATTCAACAAGCATGCTTATACTAGACACCAATCATACAAATATAGGAATGGGTAGATCCCGGATCAATCAAAGCAATAACAGTAGCATCATAGATAGAAAATGTACTTGTAATCACATCTGGGGATGAAGCCTCTTCGTGAGCGCAAATAGCGTACATCTTTGTAGGAGCTCTGCCCTCGGGTCTTAGAGCAAAACTCTTTAGGGGCATTCATACTGCTCGCTCCACTACCCAAATTTTTTTTGCGGTCTACCTCGACTAATAGTGTTACCCGATCTTGTACTTTGGTATCTCTCCTTTTCTGCCATATCGAGGCACTCTCTAATAAAGTGATCTGGGGAACCACACTTGAAACAGGTCCTATCGCTCCCTCGACACTCACCGGAGTGACGTCTACCACATTGGGGACATTCCGGTCTACTTGGTCGAACATTACCAACACTAGCTATCGAGGTGGTCTGGGCCTTAGTACTCGAATATTGTGTACCTCTATTTCTAATTGAAAACTCAACAGAAGCATTGGTACGAGGATGGAAGTCCCTCGACTTCTTCAATATGGACTGAAATAACTTACCCATAGATCTTTTCTTTGAATCCCAAGCCTCAGACTCGGCCTTTTTCTTCTCTTTGGCCAATTCCTCGGCCTTACAAGCTCTTTCAATGAGTATAACGAACTCCTTCAGCTCAAGCATACCAAAAAAAATCCAAATGTCTTTTTTTAATCCATCCTCAAACCTCTTGCACATAATGGCTTCAGTTGACACACATTCCTGAGCGTATTTGTTAAGTCTCACAAACTCACGCTCGTATTCAGTTACGGTCATTCTACCTTGCTTCAACTTAATGAACTCTTTTCTTTTTTGGTCCATAAATCTCTGACTGATATACTTTTTTCGAAACTCCTCTTAGAAAAATTCTCATGTTACCCTTTCCCTCGGTACAACTGAAAAAAATGTCTTCCACCAGTGGTAAGTCGAATCTCTAAGTAGTGATACAACACATTTCATGCATTCTTCCAGTATGCATGACAATTCCTCAAAAACACAGATGGTGTTTTCGAGCCAAAACTCTACTCGTTCTGGATCATCATCGATGTTAGCTCAGAATTCTTCAGCTCGTTGCTTTCGAATTTTATCTACTGGGGGTTTATTCGATATCATAAAATCCATACCTTAGGGTGCTATAGGAATAGGCTGAAGGATAGGCAGGGTGCAGGGGGTTGAGCATTCGGGTTCGTTCGAACGAACTCCATGTACCAGGCATACATCATATGGAGAAAGGCTTTTCGAGCCTGTTCTCCTCCTTCCTGGCTAACTGTGGAAGGTCTACTCTCTTGCGGCACTATCCCTTCAGTGAGAGCAGGCACGTTACTTTCTACGTCATCGGCTTCAACTCGATTGGGATCCATTACTATATAAAAACATAGTTTAAAAAGGTCAGGAGTCGTCACACTCTCATAATATATTTATGGCATTTATAGCTAGACTCATACACAGGCTATGTTAGTCTAAGAATCAACTAAATCGTAGCTCTGGTACCACTAAATGTAACACCCCTTACCTGTACTCAATGCCGGAATAGGGTACGAGGCATTACTATATTTGAATGCAATCAAACACCCAAAAATCAGACCATGAAATTTCATTCCAATTAAGGTCATTCAAAAAAATACTTAACATCCCTTATATGGGCCTATAAGGCCCAAAACATACACCGGGAAAGATGTGGGACTAAACCAAGAATTTCCAGAGCTTTTACAACACTAAGAAAATTTTCATGTTTTGAAGAGTCACACGCTCGTGTGGGTAGGCCGTGTGGTCACATACGCTCGTGTGGCTTGGGACATGCCCGTGCCCTCAGCCCGTGTAACTCTCTGACTATGATGCCATCAGCCAAATAAGGTCACACGGCCAGGGCACACGCCCGTATTCTTAGACCGTGTGGCAAATTTAATTCCAAATTCAGGTGCAGACTTCACACGGCCTGAGCACATGCCCATGTTCTGAGGTCATGTCTCTCACACGGTTTAGACATATGGTCATTTCTCTGCCCGAGTGTTTACTACTGAGCATTCTGTTTTGGATTAATTAGGGTGCAGAGGACACACGGCTGGACCACACGCCCATGGGGTAGACCGTGTGTCACACACGGCCTAGACACACGCCCGTGTGTCTACCTGTGTGAACAACTTTAAGGCTATTTTCCAAGCCAAATGCCACCCTTATTTGTCCAAACACATATATACAAATAGGAATATTTCTTAGACTTGCATGCATGCATTTTCATACCAGTTTATACACACACATGACATTCCTCAACATTCAATCATCAATAACCATAGGCCATATCATAATGGAATTGGCACGTACATACATAGATGAATAGATTTACAACCCAATATTCATTATGAACCATATCTCATGGCCATACACAAAATGAATCAACTATCATCATAAGCCAACACGTTTGGCTAGACCAATATGACATATAACAAAAAGACCAAGTCTCTATACATGTCATACTCAAAAAGTTGAGATTTACTATACCCAAATAATTCAATCAATAGTGTGAACGTGCCCCCTATGTACTTTGGTCCCCGAGCTAGCTTGGCTATACTATAAGAAAATGTAAAAGAGATGGGGAAAGCATAAAGCTTAGTAAGTTTGCATGTAATTAATAAGTAATAAGAATACGCATTTTCATACACATGCGTAACATAACTTGACTCATCTTATTCTCAATATCATAATTTCTTTATTCTCCTCTTGCCAAAGTTTTATCATTTTGTAATCTCAATACTACAAGCTTGGCGTACATACCTATACTCTTTCAACATGACCATACCTCATCATTTCTATGACACATCCTTGGACTGCCCGTTGAACTATTTGGAATACTAACGAATACCTGGGAAACCCCGTTCACATAACGCCATATCCTAAATATGGTCTTACATGGGATCACCACTTTATGCCAATGCCGTGTCCCAGACATGGTCTTACATGGGATCTCATATCAATGCAATATCCCAGATATGGTCTTACATGATAACACATATCGATGTTGATACCATATCCAAGATATGGTCTTATACGGGATCTCATTAACCCGAATGTTGTGATATTTGTACCTTAAGTATTCCTAAGGTTCAACTGACTTTCATCACCTCAATTCTTTATCAGGCAATATCAAAAATACTCACAAAGAAAAATATACAATTCATGCAACATTAAATGTTAAAGACATAATAGGATGGTATGCCAATTACACACAAACTTGCCTCGGTACAAAATATGGGAAACTAATTATTTTTAGTCCAAGATCTTACTCTTTCCCCGGTCTGGGCCCAGACTCTGTTTTTCTTGATCTATAATAGCAAATTTCACTTGTTTGTTTACCACATTATTCAAAACAGCCCATAAATCATATTTTGGCAAAAATATAGTTTTTCCCCTAAACTTTAACATAATTAAAATTTAGACCCTAGGCTCGTAAAGTGAAACGCGGCCAGTTTCTTTGTTACCCAAGTATAGTTGATTCATAATCCCTCTTATAACAACCCACATTTTTCATCAAATCACATTTTTAACACCTATTTTTACATGTTTTACAAACAAGCCCTTTTAGGTGTCTTCATGAAAAATCGCTTAGAAAAATATATTCATCTAACACCAAACTTCCATATTCTTCCATTAATCATCAAAATACATGCATGACACACATGGGTACATTTTTTAATATAAACCCTAGCTCAAAATAATGGTAGAAATAGCTATATTATGCTTCAAGGATCTCAAAAACATCAAAAAAATATCAAAAACTATCACCAAAATGACTTACATGTAGAGGGTTTGTTGTACTGAAAATTTCAAGCTTCCATGGGGCTTTTCTCCCTAAAATTTCGGTGGAAAAAGATGAAGAAGAAGATGACCATTTGATTTTTATTTTATTAGTTTTTTCTTTTGTCATCAAATACCAACCCATACTCAAATTTTGACTTTTTGGCTTTTCATTTATTACACTTCATGTACAGCCATACACATATATAATGGCCTAATTACTCATTAAGAACCTCAAATTTTAAGTTCTATAGCTATTTAACACCTTTAGCTAATGGAACACAACCTTCTCATTTTATGCGATCTGGTCTTTTTTCACAAATTAAGCATTCAAACGGTAAAATTTCTTAACAAAACTTTTACACAATCATTTTATCATGCCATAGAACTCAAAAGAATATTCAAATAATTTTTATAACCTTGGATTTATGGTCTCAAAACCACTTTTCCGACTAGGCCCGAAGTCGAGATGTTACAACTCTCCCCCCATAGGGATTTTGTCCCCAAAAATCTTACTGGAAAAGAGGTTTGGGTATTGTGCTCTCATTGTTTCCTCGGGTTCCCACGTGGCCTCTTCAACCCCATGTCATTGCCATAACACATTTACAAGGACAATACTTTTATTTCTTAATTGTTAGACCTCTCGAGCAAAAATTCTAACCGGTTCCTCACCATAAGTCATATTCGATCGTATCTCAATCTCTGTAGGTGAAATCATGTGTGAAGGGTCAGAACGGTAACGGCGCAACATAGACATATGGAACACATCGTAGATCTTTTCAAATTCAGAGGGCAAAGCCAACCGATATGTTACCAGCCCTATTCTTTCGGTAATCTCGTACGGTCCAATAAAACATGGACTCAACTTACATTTCTGGCCAAATCTAAGAACTTTCTTCCACGGAAATACTTTCAAGAATACCTTATCACCAACTTGAAACTCAATCTCTTTTCGTTTCAAATTCGCGTAGGAATTCTATCTATCTGAAGCCACTTTCAAGCAATCTCGAATCACTTTTACCTTATTTTCGGTTTCCTTGACTAAGTCGACCCCATGAATCTGATTCTCTCTGATCTAAGTCCAATAGGCGCCATTTACAAGCTCGACTGAAAGCTGTTATTATAGGCAAATTCCACCACGGCAAGTACTTTTCCCAACTGCCTTGAAATTCAAGAACACAACACCTGAGCATGTCTTCAAGTATCTATATTACTCTCTCTGACTGACCATCGATTTGCGGATGGAAAGCGGTACTAAAATTCAACTTTGTACCTAAAGCTTCTTGTAGCTTTTTCCAGAACCGCGATGTGAATCTCAGATCCCTATCTGAAATAATCAACAAAGGTACTCCGTGAAGTCTCACAATTTTAGAAACATACAACTCGGCTAGCTTATCGAGTACGTAGTCAGTACGTACCGGAATAAAGTAAGCCGATTTCGTTAATCGATCAACTACGACCCAAATAGCATCTTTCTTCTTGGTGACAATGGCAATCCTGTCATATAGTCCATAGTAATCCAGTCCCATTTCCACTCGAGAACCATCATAGGCTGAAGTAAACCCAAAGGTACTCGATGCTTGGCTTTCACTTGCTGACAAATTAAGCATTTAGACGCAAAATTTGAGATGTCTCTTTTCATACCCGGCCACCAATACAATCTCTTCAAGTTATTATACATATTGGTACTACTCGGATGGATCGGCATACAACTACAATGTGCTCGTGAAGAATTTTCCCAATAAGCTCGTCATCTCTAGGTACACAGACCCTATCTTGGAACATCAAACAACCATCGAAACCAATCCGAAGATCTGATTTAATACTCGACTCACATTGAGCTCTCTTGGTTTGCAAATCACTGTCACATTTCTGAGCCTCACAAATCTCTTGGAGAAACGTCAGTCTAGCTCTCAACTCTACTAGTATTGAACCATCATCAAACACAGTCAAATGAGTATTCATAGCTCTCAAGGAAAATAAGGATTTCCTACTCAAGGCATCGGTGACCACATTCGCCTTGCCCTGGTGATAGTCAATCACTAGCTCATAATCTTTTATCAACTCTAGCCATCTTCGTTGCCTTAGGTTCAAATCCTTTTGAGTCACCAAGTACTTTAAACTTTTGTGATCGGTGAATACCCGACACTTCTCACCATACAAGTGATGTCTCCAAATATTTAGCGCAAATACAATGGCAGCTGGCTCTAGATCATGAGTCAGATAATTTTTCTCGTGTGGTTTCAATTGCCTCGAAGCATAGGCTATCACTTTGCCTTCTTGCATAAGCACACAACCTAATCCATTTAAGCACTCATCACTATAAACCACAAATTATTTTCCCAGCTCGGGTTGCACTAACACCAGAGTCTCAATCAACAATGCCTTTAATTTCTCAAAACTCTATTGGCACTTTTCTGACCATTCGAACTTGATGTCTTTTTGCAACAATTTTTTCATTGGAGAGGCAATCATGGAAAATCCTTTAACGAACCTTCGGTAATAATCGGCTAAGCCCAAAAAGCTTCTAACCTCAGATATATTTTTCTGGTGGTTTCCAATCAACAATGGCCAAAATCTTACTCGGATCAACTCGGATCCGAACACCCGATACAATATGCCCCAAAAACCCAACTTCTCTAAGCCAAAACACATTTTTGCTAAACTTAGCATACAACTGCTTATCTCTCAAAAATTGCAAAACAATTCTTAAGTGATCGGCATGTTCAGACTCATCACGAGAATAAATCAAGATATCATTAATAAACACTACAACAAATTTATCCAAATAAGGTCGAAAAATTCGGTTCATTAAATCCATGAAAATCGCAGGAGCATTCTTCAGGCCAAAAGGCATTACCAAAAATTCATAGTGACCGTACCTCGTCTGAAATACAATTTTCGGTATGTCTGAGTCCTTAACTCTAAATTGATAATAACCAGACCTCAAATCTATCTTGAAAAATACTATGGCTCCTTTCAGTTGATCAAATAAATCATCTATACTTGGTAAGGGGTACATATTCTTTATCGTCACCTTGTTGAGTTGTCGATAGTCAATGCATAGTCTCATCGAACCATCTTTCTTCTTCACAAATAAAATTGGTACACCCCATGGTTAAAAAGTAAGTCTCGCAAAACCTTTATCCGTCAATTCTTGTAATTGGATTTTCAACTCCTTTAGCATATATGAATAGATTTACAACCCAATATTCATTATGAACCATATCTCATGGCCTTACACAAAATGAATCAACTATCATCATAAGCCAACACATTTGGCTAGACCAATATGACATAAAACAAAATAACCAAGTCCCTATACATGTCATACTCAAAATGCTAAGATTTAATATACCCAAATAATCCAATCGATAGTGTGAACGTGCCCCCGGCGTACTTTGATCCTCGAGCTAGCTTGGTGATACTATAAGAAAATGGAAAAGAGAAGGGGTAAGCATAAAGCTTAGTAAGCTTGCATGTAATTAATAAGTAATAAGAATATGCATTTCCATACACATATGTAACATAACTTGACTCATCTCATTCTCAATATCATAATTTTTTTATTCTCATGTTACCAAAGTTTTATCATTTCGTAATCTCAATACTATGAGTTTGGCGTACATACCTGTACCTCGTCATTTCTCTGACACATCCTCGGACTGCCGGTTGAACCATTTGGAATACTAACGGATACCTAGGAAACCCTGTTCACATAATAAGATGCCAATGGTCTTACATGGGATCACCACTCGATGACAATGCCGTGTCCCAGACATGGTCTTACATGGGATCTCACATCAATGCCATATCCCAAATATGGTCTTACATGATAACACATATCGATGCCGATGCCATATCCTCGATATGGTCTTATACGGGATCTCATTAACCCAAATGTTGTGATATTTATACCTTAAGTATTCCTAAGGTTCAACTGGCTTTCATCACCTCAATTCTTTATCGGACAATATCAATAATACTTACAAAGAAAAATATACAATTCATGCAACATTAAATGTTAAAGACATAATAGGATGCTACGCCAATTACACACAAACTTACCTCGGTACAAAATATGGGCAACTAATTTGATTTAGTCCAAGATCTTACTCTTTCCCCGGTCTATGCCCGGACTCCGTTTTTCTTTATCTATAATAGTAAATTTCAGTTGTTTAATTACCACATTATTCAAAGCAGCCCATAAATCATATTTTTGCAAAAATTCAATTTTGCCCCTAAACTTTCACATTATTACAATTTAGGCCTTAGGCTGGTAAAATGAAATGCGACCAATTTCTTTGTTACCCAAGTATAGCCGATTCATAATCCCTCTTATAACAACCTGCATTTTTCATCAAATCATATTTTTAACACCTATTTTTATATGTTTTACAAACAAGCCCTTTTAGGTGTTTTTCACGAAAAATCGCTTAGAAAAAGATGTTCATCTAACACCAAACTTCCATATTCCTCTATTAATCATCAAAATACATGCATGACACACATGGGTAAATTTTTGAATATAAACCCTAACTCAAAATAATGGTAGAAATAGCTATATTATGCTTCAAGGATCTCAAAAACATCAAAAAAAACATTAAAAACTATCACCGAAATGACTTACATGTGGAGGGTTTGTTGTGCCAAAAATTTACAGCTTCTATGGGGTTTTTCTCCCTAAAATTTCGGTGGAAAAAGATGGAGAAGAAGATGACCATTTGATTTTTATTTTATTAATTTTTGCTTTTGTCATCAAATACCAACCCATACTCAATTTTTGACTTTTTGACTTTTCATTTATTACACTTCATGTACAACCATACACATATATAATGGCCTAATTACTCATTAAGGACCTCAAATTTTAAGATCTATAGCTATTTAACACATTTAGCTAATGGAACACAACTTTCTCATTTTATGCGATTTGGTCCTTTTTCAAAAATTAAGCACTCAAACGGTAAAATTTCTTAACAAAACTTTTGCACAATCATTTTATCATGCCATAGACCTCAAAATAATATTAAAATAATTTTTATGACCTCAAATTTGTGGTCCCAAAACTATTGTTCCGATTAGACCCAAAATCGAGATGTTACAAAGAGAGATTTGAGAATGTGAGAGAGAGTTGAGATTGAATTGAAGAAAAAATGAAATGGGGGGTTTATATAGAAAATGGGATGACCTTTGGGGGATAGGGAGCCATTGGTCCCAACGGCTAATTAAATAGTCGTTGGTCCCAACAGCTAATTAAATAGTCGTTGTGGAAAAAAGTCATTAGGGTTAGTGATAGGAAAAGCGCTTCCAGCTAAAAGCGTTTTCAGCTTAAGTGTTGGGGGAAAATCGACCTTTTCCCGTAATTTGTCAAGAAAATGACCTAATATTATAATCTTTTTTTAAAAAAAACTAACATTTTTTGGTAATTTAGTCGATATAGAGTACTTGCTTTCCTTTTTGTCTTTCCTCTTTGTGCATTCATCTTGTATAGAATGCGCGGATATTAAGAGATTAACTAATTTATACCAATAAAAAATTTAACTTATATTAAATAAAAGGGAGAATAATTTTTTCTATACTAGTGAATTGTCAAATAAATCATGTTGTTATAAACTGGTAAATGTTATTCTTTTATCTTTTTCTTTTTCTTTTTTTGTCAATACAACATATTCATTAAAAACTCAATTATTGATAAAATAAAATACAACAAAATAGCTCAATATCAAGACAGTGGCGGAGTTAGAAATTTTTTTGGACCAGAATTAAATTGTATATTTTTACAATAATAAAAATACAATTTCACTATTTCAATAGTCTATGCATTTATAACTTTTTAAAAGATTAAATCAAATTTTTATTATTTTTGAGGAAATAAAGTAAAATTTTACTATTAATAATTTAAAATTTTATAAATTATAAAATAACTAAATAAAAATTTGAGGATAAGCCTGCCCTTGACTCCACCACTGTATCAAGGCCTTGAAACCCAAACATAGAGAAACCCTAATGACATCGTCTTCATGGTTATCCGTAGCTGGCGCAGTTGTGGAGGAGGACGAGGGGGCAGACAACCCAAGATTATGACGGTGTCGCTACATCTGATGAACATATTTATATGATTGCTTAGTAAACTATCTTCAAGCCACAACTGTAAGTTTAGCAAGTGGCTATATTATTTTGCAGAAGGAAACTTTATCTGTTTGTCATTAATATTTTTCAAGCACCAAGAACAGTGGAAAAAGTCCTGAACGCTAATTTGAAACAATATTAGATTATTCAGCAAGTAGATAGAAAACCATTATTCCTATTAAAAAAATCGTTGTTAATAGAGAAAATTGAAAGAGAAAAACAAACTTCTCTTCGGAAACTGGTTGAATTTAGTCCCTCGTTTATGAATAATGATTAACCATTATGCCATTTGTGAAAAATAAAAAAGTAGTTAAAATATGTTTATTGTTTCTTCAAGCTCTTCATTTATGTCTTTTAATCACAGTGATAAATTGAATTTATCTTAAATGTCACCTATTTTATTCAAATAAAAATATAAAAAAAATGAATCAGAGTCAAATACATCTTTAATTTTTTGGGTAACGAGTAAATTAAGATTCAATTTTGAATGGGGTTAGAGTCAAATTTTGTTACCTCATTGCGATCTGTAAGTGTATGTGAAGCTATAATCAGATACCATGTCAAGTGGTAAATAAAATAATTTTCTTTTTTTGGTTAAAAGGAGTAAACAAAATAAAACTTCACTTAATCAAACGGACAAAATTCTTCTGCCCCGGTATTGTGCCCCTAACGCAATGGTTTTATAACATGTGTTTCACTTAACCTCATATTTATGTTAATTATTTTTTCCCTTAAGAATTTAGTCTTTGTATTTTTATTTCATGAAATTTAGTCTTTTTATTTTTCATATTTCAAAATTCAAGTCCAACTGTTAACACTATTTATTTTCTTTTGTTAAATTCTAGCTAATTACAAAGCTTTTATTCAATTACATGGTTACCAAGTCAATATTTTTTATTTAAAAAATGTCCCAACAACAAATTTAACAAAAAAATTTACAGTGTTAAAAGTTTGACTTGAATTTTAAAACTTAGAAATTAGAGCAACTAAATTTCATGAAATAGAAGTACAAAAATTAAGTTCCTAATTTTCGAAAAATACAAAAACTTATAACATATTTTAACTTTATTTTTTCACAAATAACATCCGTAAAAAACAATAAACATTTGTTTGATAAGTTTTTCCAAGGATGTTTGAATCAGATTGGATGGGTCGGTCAGACTGGTTGAATCGAAAGCCGATACGATACCGATTCAGAGAGTGGCTTTGAATCAATTAGATCGGGAATGTAACATATGCATTATGCCTCGAAGCTGGGTACAAAGAGGTATCGAGTTAGGATTTAGTTAGAAATTCTTGAAATAGAATAAATAGAAATTTTAAGTATTAAATTAGAAGATATTTAAACCCGATAGGAAATTAGAAAATACTCCTTAGATAAGAAAATTTTAAATAGAAGTATTGACTTAATTGAAAGAGAATAGAAATTGTTGTGGCTAAAGTAGTAAAAATAAAAAGTTAGGAGTTACATAATAATGGTAGAAAGGAAAAGAGAAGACTAAGGAGTGAGAAGAGGAGGAAATATATCATCTCAATTTTTGTTGTAAGTATTACAAGGAACTTCAATCTATCTTCTTTATATATTTTTATTGTAGTATGTTAGTTACCTAGGGTAGTTAAGTAAATATTATTATGTTAAATAAAATGACTAAATTATGAAATTTTGAAATATGTTAAGAAAAGTATAAGTGAAGAACATAAAATGATATACATGGTTGAATGATAAATATTTATGTTGAGAAAAATAAAAGTGTATGAAAAGAACATTATACTTGTGAATTATGAAATGGGGACTAAATTGTGGAAGATAGAAAAATGTGAAATCTTTTGTGAAATACTTATATAAAGTATATAAATGTATGAAATTCAGCTTTTTATACCCAAGTAGACAAAATTAGAACTATTAGGATATTAGTGGCGTGTCATTAAGGATTATTAACGCGCTCTTTATTTTCTAACACGGTAATGCTCTCTGTTTAGCACACTTGTGCTATCCATCTAGCACCTCGGTGCTCTCCGTTTACTCATGCATATAGTTGCACCCCTATACTTGATTCATATATCATGAATTGTTCTAAATAGTCTACTGTGGGCAAATGTGTGAAATGGTAATAATACGAGTATTTAAGGTATCAAGGTAAGTATAGAAATCATTCAAGGCAAATAAATTTGTTGTAATGAATGTTTACTTATATTGATGTTCATGTGTGAGTATATGATGTATTTTAGTAACATTTTAAATATATGTTATGTTCATTTATTCTTGTAATACTTATTATTCCTTCATCGGCTTAACGCGTGTATTTTCAATGCGTAGGTACAATTAGACTTGTCGAGCTTAAGTTGGGGTCGTTAGTTCTCATTTCATCACATCACCAAGGGCAACAAGTGTGGGTATTAGATTTGGGTCAAAATGGCATGTACATAGGTAGACCAAATGCGTTCTCAAGTTTTAGGGACTAAACGCAAACTTATAAAACTTTACCTATTTTGGTATTTTAATTAAAATATTTTGGTTCTATATGAAATGAATTATTGAAAGTTATATGTATGCATGCAATTGTGGTTTAATAATGTGCTAATTGTGATTGATTTGGAGTTGTTTTAAGTAGTTTTAATGTATTTTGAATTTGTCTTAAGTATTGAGATGAAACCAAAGTATTGCAATGGGTTTTTAGCAAATTTTTTGAATGATTTTTTTCAAAACTAACCCAAGGTGTCGATACCAAGAGGACAAGTATCGATACATGAGCCTCAAAACTTAAATTTTTTAAAGCATAATGTGATTTTGGTATCGATATCACATTTAGTATCGATTTTAAAGGCAATGTGTTGATACCTATCAATACCTTCATCAAAATTTTAAAATTTTGGAGTTCCAGAATGCTATTTTGGTATCGATACTATTCAGGGATATAGATATCTTTCATAAGGTAGTGATACCTTGTGTTTAAGTATTGGTACTTGTCCTCTATTTTGAGAAAAAAATCATTTTTAAATTATTTTGAAAGTAATCAATTAACCGATAATGACCCCCAGATGTTTCTAATAATAATTATTGAGTTAAATAAGTTAAAATACTATGGGTAAATGTTCAAAATACATAGTGTCTAGCCAAGATCGTTTTGGCACCAAATGTAATAACCTTATACTAGGTCCCTACGATCGGATCGGGTGTAGGCATACTATAGGGAACCAATACAGACTAGTTGAGTCGGCTAAAAAATTGATTGGATCGCAATATTTAAATTGGACTAGACCGACCGGTCAATTCGATTGAACTAAAAATTAGCCGAGGTATCAATTTGGAGAGTGAATTTAAACTGATTTCACCAAAAATCAATACGAACTAATTAAACCAACTAAAAACTAGTTGATGGATAAATTTCTTCCGCCCCACATGGTTGGCTCTCCTAATTCCCCACCAATATAATTTTTACACAATTACTATTTAATCTTATATTACAAGCATTCCTTTAGTTTCATTTTCACGATTATATGCCCTTAACATCTTATAAAGATGTCGGGCTAACTTAGGCTTAAAAGCTATTTTTTTTAATTAGGCCCTTAGGCCATTTTTTTTATTTAGCAAAATAGGTTATTTAAAATATTTTTAGGGTTAAGGTTTTTCTTTTGGGGTATATTTTAGGGTTTAGGGATTTTTAGAAAGGTTTCAACTGAAACTGCAGAAGTTCGTAAGTAGATTTGAGAGGTCGGGGATGCGATAACGTGCCTCGGAATACATACATTTCATATGTCATGGCGGGATAGGACCATTACCTCCAAAACCCATCGTGGGGAAATCTAGATTTGGGGTAATAATGCTTAATACGATTAAGGGTCAAAATCTCAATGGAGGTCCCAGTCGACGGCCATGATACAGTCACGGGTTCGAGTATAACCAGGGGACCAGGTGACGGTTGTTATGCGGTCAAGAGTTTAAGCTTTCTAGATACTCGCAGCCAATATCTTTGACCTTTTATTCTTATCTGAAGGCTAACTGCAAGGTAGACACAAGAGGTCTCTTAGGTGGAGAGAGGATGTTTTGACACAGTAGAGGTCAAACTCGGGTCAACGCATTAATGATTGTAGTTATTAATGGCTTGTTTAATAATGACAACCTTCGTCACCTCGAAAGGAGCATAACCTTTACTACACTGTAACAGCCACTCCCTGCTTGAGAGTCCTCTTGTGTCCATGACGATGCTAACCTTTGAATAAGAAAGAAGGTTAAAGGCATCGGTTGCTTGGAAATGGAGAAAAAAATTACACCGATTATAGCAGGAAGTCTTAGAGTTTTCCTATATGAATATGCCCTCAAACTTCTGTACGGTACTCATAGGGCATCATTTTTGGGTATCTGGAAATATTTAGCTCGTAGTCACGTAACAATCATTAACTGGCTCCCCCGTTATACCCTGATCCATTACCACATAACGATTGTCGATTGATGCCTCTATATAGACTTTCACCCTTAGCCGTAGAAAGTAAAACCACCATAGAACCTGACTTCCCTAGGATAGGCTTCAAAGGTAATGGTCCCTAACCGGTATGATATATGAAATGTGTGTGGCTCGTAGCAATATATTTTTAGCGACCGAAATTGTTAGCACCCAAAAATAATTTATGGAGAAGGGGTGGAGAGTGTGTGAGAGAAGATGTTTGAAGGGCAATGAAGCTTGGTTTGACAGACCCCTTTTATAGGCACAGGAAAGGGTCTATTTGTAAAAAAGATTCCTTTCATTGGAAATGCATTGCAAAAGTGATGAACATATTTGAAACGTGGTTAAAGCGGCTGAAAAATATTAAGCATCAGACTTTTAACTTTGGGCAAAAGAAATTTTGTTAAAGAAAGTACACCCTACTGGGAGTGCTTTCTCTAACAAATTTTCTTCCCTGCTGAGGGTACAAGCAACTTTTCAGGATACCCACGGAGCATGTTATGAGATGAAGACTACTTGGGGAGCATAAGTGCATTGAAATTATACGACTTCGAAACGTGTTTTGAATATGGATCACATCATAAAAAATGCAACAAATGCATGTATTCATAAATGAATTTCAAATCACGTATTCTCTTTCTCCCTAAATAATTTGCCTATAAATGGGACGTAATTTCCATAACTTAGACATGCATCAAACTACTAACAAATATCGAATAGTTTTGTTGTGAGAATTGTGTGTACTTCTTTGACAACCCTCTACTTATTTTTTTGCATTTCTTCATCAATTCATTACCAAAATTGAAATAAGTCAATGAGTGAAATTAGTTATTTGCTACGACGTTTAAATCTGTAATATAGAGGTCGATGTGGTGTTCGTAAGAGAGAAAGCAGTGGAAATGGCGTTCAGTACTACCATTCAATTGCGTGAGTTAAAGACCAAAATTAGAAGAAAAGTCGAGGGATCGACTTGAGGAAGAATTTTGAAGTTGCAATACAGATATCTTACTTCCATTGACCTCTATAGGTATGAGCTATTCGACGTGACTGGCGAGGTCCATCTTGAGATGGTTATATTATCGAATTGTTCAAGCGAAAATGCTGTAATAGAGTTATATGTCAAGTTCACCAAGGTTGATGGATTTGGCCCATTTTAGACCACCGTTGCGGTGAATACAGGAACCGAAGTCAAAGCAGAAAGTTCTACTAGATGGTTATACGATGGGTTCACTAGCCTGTTACAAAGCGGCTACTGCGATGTTCACAGAACATCATTGTGCAGACACTCATTGGTTTTTAGCACGGATCTAAACTTCGGTGGTCTTTAAGCATAACCTAAATCTGGATTCCTAGGCTCAAGATCCAATTAGTGCATTCGGTTTCAACTACAACACTTGGTCTATGTCATGGTGCAGAAGCAGTTATACAAGAGGATCATTGATGTACACCAAACATCAAACCGGTTCATTTTTTGGTGAGTACATGGGTTACAAGAGAACTAATGACCTACTCTTTTTTATAGGGACCGACAAGGGTACGTTCAACCCCCTACTTGAAGGTGACAATAAAGGCACAGATGAGAATGAAGGGGTGGCCATGGAAAAAGATACAGGTGAGGAAGAAGGGTTAACAAATGCATTTAACGGGGAGGAGTCAGACCTTGAGCCAATCCAGCAATGCATCCAGATAGTTCAAA
Source organism: Gossypium longicalyx (assembly GCA_025698465.1). Taxonomy (NCBI): domain Eukaryota; kingdom Viridiplantae; phylum Streptophyta; class Magnoliopsida; order Malvales; family Malvaceae; genus Gossypium; species Gossypium longicalyx. The sequence goes on along the minus strand of CM046998.1, from coordinate 37,873,115 downwards.
ACTGGCCCCATTTTTTAAACTGGAGCTGGAACCTTGTAGGTTCGATAATGACATCTCAAGCAATGCTCCAGATTCATATCCACGATTCACAGCGTATGAACCTCTACCACACCTGAAGAATATCGACCTATCGGCCAAGGGTGGTTCAGAGTTTCTGCAGCTCTCGCACAAAACACCTGGTCATGCAAGCACATCTTGTGATGTATGAGTGATGGAAGTTAGAATGGAATACCCAAAGAAATATGCTTTCCTTGTTGTACTGAAGTGGTACATCTTCAAGAACGGTGTGAAATACTTTGTCACAAAGTGTGTAATGCGAGACAAGAGGTGTAAGTAGAAAATAATGGTGTCTCTTGGTAAGAAAATCGGGCTGTGGACAATAAAGAAATATTCTGGTCCACATACCTATGTTGCGGCAGGTGCAAGTCAAGACCATTCAAGGCTAGACTAGGACATGATTTCTGACATTATTCTACCGATAGTGAAGGTGAGCCCTTGGATTTCAATCCTAGTGTTGATTGTGAACATCCGCTCTAAGTACGAGTACACTCTAACATACTACAAAGTGTGGGTTTCGAAACAGAAGGCCATGGATAAGTTACATCACAGGTGGGATGGTTCGTACAACTATTTGTGGCAATGGTGTGAGATATTGGATTGGTACTTACCAAATTCCACAAATGATCTAGAAACGCACCCAGCATACTTTAGCGATCAATTGGTCCCTATGAAAAGAGTGTTCTATTGAATCATTTAGATCTTCTTTGAGCAATGTAGAGAAGCTTTTTTGTCACTGCAAGCCCTTGGTTCAAATTGAAAACACTTGGCTGTACGAAAGGTAGCAGCATCATTTTTTGATTGTCGTTACTTAAGACGGTAATCGAAGGATTCTACCGATAGCGTTAACAATAACTCCTGAAGAAACAGTAAATGACTGGATTTCTCCCTAAGCCGATTATGCCATCGTGTTTGCCCCCAGCCTGACATATGTGCCATATTCGATAGAAGACCCAGAACATTATCCACGATTGAGTGTCGTGGTAAATCTAGGATCGCACCCATCATCAGTACTACTTACAACATGTAGGATCGAACTACCACCAAAAACCAAAAATATTCTTTAGAAATTGAGTTAGACCTAGTCATTGACATGAGTTTGTAGTTAAAACTATTTAATATATACATTACAATACTTTCACTATTTAGGTGTTTATTCCTTGCACTAACAGGTAAGTATTTCTCGACAAGTTATGAGCTCGTCCAACGTCAGTTCCATGAAATGTTAAGCAACTTGAACACTATCAATGCCTGTAATGCAGCGCACCTAATAAATATACTGTCCAAATAGTAGATGAAATCGTACAACAGAGGCATACGATACAGGTACATGACGTCAAACTTAGCCAAGTGCATCAATTTCGTACTGAAGGGAACACATCATTTGTCGATGACCTCGATTGTCAAGGAAACACACTTATACTTAGTTGCCTTATTTTCAAATAGGGCTATGGCGTATGCTAGACAGATAGTGAGTGGTGGTACTTGGTTCGATGACATCATGAAGGAGATCCGATGAAACACAGCGAGGGTGAACACTATGTATGTAGTGTTTCACTCAAATTAGAAGCTTGATTTTTGAGTCACGAATCATGCTACACTTGATCAAGACATGTCGACAATTCCTATCGTGTGAACCTAACAGTAGAGACTTACAATTGTGGGAGATTCCAAGCACTTCAATTCTTATGCCCACGTGCAATTATCGCATGTAAGAATGTACAACTTAAGTCCACATCAACGATGTCTACTGGCTAGAACGGATTAACAATGTATGGATTCCTGAATTTTTGGTCGTCCCAGATGAGACTATGTGGCCATTGATGTCCAGAGCATCGTACGAGTTGGCGTTGAACAAGGAGCTGTGTCATGTCTCAAAAGGTCGCCCAAATTCCACAAGGATAATGAACAATATGGATGTTCGGGAGAAAGACAGTCAACAGATATTATGCGGGTACTATAGAAACCAAAGCATACACAGACAACATGTTCTCTGTACAAGGATACATTGGGGCCTTAGCATCAATAAGATTATTTTCTTCCAAATAATATTGCGGATGTAGTGCATCCTTTATTCAGGTAATCAAAATTTGTTATGTTAACTTACGCTTAACTCCGTTACAAAGAAAAGAAGATAAATTTAATGTTCAAATCAAAGGCTCATTTATTTATTTATAAGCTTTTGTATATATTTACATTGCAATATTTAGAACAAAAAATACATCAATCATGTCGCCCGAGAGAATGTGTACCGCAAGGTTGTGGACGAAAGTCGCATGAAGGAATTTTAGGTATAGTTAGAGGTGCAATCAGGTTTACATCAAGAGGTGCAACCTGAGGTACATCTGAAGGTATAAGCCTATAGACTTCCTCCTCACTGTCATCGTTGTTGGGACACAACTTACCAAAGCCTTCCGGCCTTCACATTCGGGTTCGCTAGCGTCATCATCGTCTTCTATCGTCGATTGCTACATTGTCTTAGCCTCCCATCATGCATCCGACACTCTAGCCATAAGGTACCCAAAATCTTAGGTACATCGATGTTGCCCCAAGCATCAACATTGACTACTGTGTAGGCATCTGCATCGGTATTGACTGTTGCATGGGCATCTGTATTAGTATCGTCATCGTAAACAGTGTATGCCCCCGGCATCTGGGTCAACATCGACGTCGGCATAGGGGTAAAGTATGCGGGGGACATCAGTGCAAGGAAATATATACTGTGGAAACAAAATAATCGACAACTTGTGGCAGTGGCCTGTAGTGCGATGGTGCATGTGAAATAAACATGGGGTTAGTGAAATAAATCAAAATAAGTAGACTAAACTTACCCGTATATTGCATTGACATAGGCGGCACTTCTTCTACTAGGGCCAATGACGATCTCATCGTGCGACAGCGTCTCCTCCTATACTACTACTGTGGCAGTGGTCGTTGCCTCTTGCGTCGAATTTGTCTTCTCCTCTCCTTCGACGATAGCAGATACAACTTATCGGTAAGTTTCAACCATGACAGGTAATCGATATCTGCCATCGTGTCCTCCTCTGAGAAAAATGGTTCGTTGACGGGTAAAGAATGTATCCTCCGATTCCAAGCCTCGATGTGCTTCCTGTGTCACTCCGCCAAGTCGTCGTTGTTCTTCCCCCACATGTCCACTTTGTACAGCTCTTTCAAGTTTCATGGTGGTAACGAAATTCATTGCCTCCAGCCCAACTACCGCATCACCTATTCTAATTCGTGCATTTCCACCATCGCATGCACTACTAATGGCACATTGGTGTTCCACATCTCCTGATGGCGGGATGCAAGATATGATATTGGTGTTGGCGTACAACATCCATTCAAACTAAAAAAAAAAAGAATTGTAAATATTGTTATGTACATTTTTTTTATGAATCATTGCATAATTAATATCAGTTTGAAAGAATAAGTAACTAACCTCAGTATCTGTAACACCCCCTAAACCTAAATCGTTACCGAAACAGGGTTACGGAGCATTACCGGACCTTTCAGACATATTACAAACATTATACAAATAAATAACATACATATTGTAAAACATTCATAATGTCCCTTTCAAGGACCCTCGAGGCCCAAAATACGTGCTAAAAGTGATTCGGGACCAATTCGAATGCCTAAGAAATTTTTTGTGAAATTCCAAAATTTTTCTCAAATACAGGGCTCACGCGCTCGTGTAGATCAAGCCGTGTAGGCTCAATATAACCCCTTTTTAATCATCTAGCCAACCCTGCAAACTTAAAATGTACCCAATTCAAATCAATATCACAGCCAATACAATTTTATATACAATTACATTTGAATTATATCAAAACATCAATCTATTAATTTACTCAAGGTATAATCATAAGAATTTTACATATAATATTCAAACTAATTTAGTTAATTTCATTAATTTCCATTTTTTAAACTTTATATCAAAAGTACCATTTCATAGTCTTATCATTTCACATAACCATTCAAATACACCATTTACTACCAATTCCAAAATGACTCATACAAAACCTAAGTACATGCCACTTTTTCCAAAAGAAATATACATCACCAAAGTTTTCTGAGATCGAGATTGGCTTTCGATGTTAGATCAGAACGTTTGACTTCAACTAATCTACGCATAAAAAATAACTGTACGCTGAGTATTGATATACTCAGTGGTATTACTATAATTCAAATTACTTGATATAACATACAAATCATGCTTATTAAAATTTACAAATCAACCAAATATACTTATTCATTACATAACAACCATAGCCATTCTAAATAGCTTTTCTTTACTCATTTCATTCATCAATACACTATTGTCTATTCGTGAATAATGATTCATACTATGCATTTTCATAATCTCATTTCATTAATTCATCAACCATTCCCTGAACCTTTGGTTCATTCATTCATTCTCATTTCTCAATTTCAATTTCTTATTTCATTTCTCAATCAAGATAATGTACTTTCATTCAATTTTACCATTTCATTTGTTACCCCTATTAACAAGACTCGGACTTTGGCGGATAAACGGATCCAACCAAACACTCCAGTATGGCACCCAGTGCCTTATCGGATAGTTTGAAGCAAATAATTAACACCCAGTGTCTCATCAGCCAAGCTGAAGTAAGTTGGTACCCAATACCTTATCAAATCTATCCGAAGTAATATAGTGACACCCATTGTCTCATCGACTCGAAGTCAAAGTATCCCTGAACACTTCCAATCCTATGGCATGCCAACTATATCCGACTCAGCCCGACTAGTTAATATGGTTTCCAAATCACTTTTAAATTTTCAATCAATACGCATTTCAATTCAAATAATCACATAAATTAATAATTCAAGTCAATTCAATTTTCATATTTCTGACATTTTCAATTCAATCATTTTTCCACCTTTCAATCAATATTCAATCCATATATTCACACATTTTCACAATTCAATACATTTTCATTCAATTCAATATCAATACTCACCTTAATTTCTTTTACCATGCATACTAATCACTATTCACAATTAATAATAAATAAATTCGAATTATAGTAATACAAACCAGAATTTCTCATGAGTTACTCTCCGTCAATCTTTTCCTTTCCCTTCTAAGCCGATGTCTCCGGTTCGATGTTAGTTACAAAAATTAAAATAATTTACAATTATTAATACAACAATTATTCACATCAATTACTTCAATTTCCTATTTAACTTCTACCTTAATTCTAATTTAATCCTTAACCAAAATCATCTATTTTTCCATCCCAATTCACACCTTATTTATATTCAATTTTCAACAAAACTTAAACTTAACTCTCTAATTTTCATCATAAATACCTAATTTTTAATTTCTTGCAATTTAGTCCCTATTACACAAAATTTATAGCATATTCTACAATTTAATCCTTCTCCCAACTCTAATTAGAAATTCTATTAATTCAATCTTTGTAACAGCTCAGTTTAGACCCTAGTCGGAATAGTGGTTTCGGGACCACAAATTCGAGTCAAAAAATATTTTAATATTATTTTCTATGCTTATAATATGTGGATTCATATCTGTGAAATTTTCATGTGAAAATTTTATCGTTTGTGTGCCCAATTTGAAAAAAAAAAGACTTAATCGCATAAAATGTAAAAGTGGCTAGCTATTTGTTAAAAGTACTTAAGTGATATGTCTTATTAATTGAGAGGTCCTTATGTGATTAATAAACCATTTATATAAAGGATGGACAAAAATGCCTATAGTTAATGGAATTTTAATGTTATTTCATTAAGGGCATAAAAGTAAATTTTGTATAATGATATAATAAATAAAAGAAAACATGAAATTAGTGCTTCATTCATCCTTGTTTAGCCAAAATTGAAGAAGAAAAGATAGGGTTTATCTGTTTGAAGCATTCGGCCAACATCTAGCTTGATTAAAGGTCCGTTTCGACTCGATTTTTAGTAATTTCTATGTTTTTGTGATCATTGCTTAGTAATCTTTCAAGCCCATGTCTCAATTTCTGAATTTGATTATGATTTTTAGTTGTGCCATTATTGATAATGTGAGTTTTGTGAAGTTAGATGATAGAAAATGAAATATTTGTGTTAGATTACTATGTTTTATGTTGGGATTTTTGATGAATTTGATTATATTAGACTAAATTGTGAAAATGAGAAATTGAGGGGTTAAAATGTGAAATAAATGAAATATATGGACTTATTTGGGCTAGAGGAAAATTCGGCTAGGCATGTGTGAAAGGAAATTATGCATATTTTGTGATTTTATGAAATAGAGACTAAAATGTTAAAATGTGAAAATGTGAAGGCTATTTGTAAAATGCCCTAAATATGTGTTTATGGATTGAATTGAATGATTTGTCAAATAAAAGAGTTAAATTTGGATTTATATAGATCAAGAACCAAAGAAAACGGAATTAGATTGGGGAAAGTCAAAAGTCGTTGATTAGCCGTTCGTTTCCGTTCATTTCCGTACGAGGTAAGTTGATATACAAATACATGTGTTTGAATTGATTTTTCATGTTTATATGATATTGAATTGTGATGAATGATTATAGAAGCTGAATATGTGAAATGGAGAAAGTTTTGATAATGTAACGACGTCCGAAAGCCCCATACGAACCATAGGAATAGTTAAGACACGTATGTCATGACATAGAATTTTGATATGTGATTTCGTGTAAGACAACGTCTGGGACATTGGCATCGATTTGAGATTTACATGTAAGACCATGTCTTGGACATCGGTATCATATTTGATTTCGTGTAAGACCCTGTCTAGGACAGTGGCATTGATATTTGATTACATGTAAGACCACGTCTAGGACGTTGGCATTATACGAGTTTTTTGAGCTATCTGAGTATCCTTAATGATTTCGAACAGTTCAACAGGCACTTTGAGAAACGAATAACTATGTGAATGTATATTCAATTTAGGTACGTTTGAAATGTATAACATGATTGAGAATAAAAGGTAAGTATTTGTACAATTGTGTGTATATGATATATGTAAGAGAAATATGGTTAAATGAGCTATATGAGACTTATGGATATGTGAATATATTTTGCCATAAGTTATATGAATGAATTGGTTCTAGAAATGTATTATGTAATAAGTTATTTGTATATGGCTTACTAAGCTTTTGAAAGCTTACTTTGTATGTTTTTCATCTGTTTTATAGATATCAAAGCTATCGAGAGCTCAGGGATTGTCAAGGATCATCACCAAACTATCAAACTTATCTTTGGTACCTTTTGAAACTGTAAATATTAAAGTATGGCATGTATAGTCTAGATAAATTGAGATATGTTTTGAGTTATGAATATTTAGCCATGTGATATGGCTTGGTTTTGGTTGTGATTATGAATGACTTTTGAGTATAAATCATGTGATGCAATAATTCTAATACAATGTGTTCATGATTGGCCAAGAGAAAATGGTCAATTTGGTAAGATTTTGATATGAGATTGATTGAAGTAAATTAAAGTTATGAAACATATGTTTTGGTATGATTTTGGCTTATGATTTGGTATGATTTGGTATGCATTATAAGCATGAAATAGGTTAATAATAATATGACATGAATAGTTTATGTTTTGGGAATGAATTTGGTTGAAATCATGGTACTTTTTATGTTTATTTGGTGCTTGTAGAGAGGACCCAAAATGGGTGGCATATTGGCCTTGTAAATGGTCTATTTTTGCCCACACGGGTAGGAACACGGGCGTGTGTATTTGCCGTGTTGTTCGAAGGCCATTTCGAAATAAGCCAAGGTAGACTACACGGTCGCACACACGGGTGTATGCCAAGCCGTGTGGCCAAGTCAATTTCGAGCACGGGCTAGACACACGGGCGTATGACTGGCCAAGTGACCCAGGTTAGTAACCTCTTTAAATTTTACACAGCCTGGCACACGGGCCTATCTTATGGCCGTGTGGTCAGATCAGTATGTATGCTCTGTTTCACTATGGTCTAGACACACGGGCGTGCCTAATGCCATATGAGGTATACGGCCTATTCACATGGGCGTGTGACCTCTATAACTTAGAAAAAAATTGTGCATTGATTATGTGCATGGTACGATGAGAATGTGTATTGATTATCGTCAGTTGAACAAAGTGACTATCAAGAATAAATATCCTCTGCCCAGAATTGATGATTTGTTTGATCAGTTGAAAGGACCTACCGTGTTTTCAAAGCTAGATCTTAGATCAAGTTATTATCAGTTGAGATTAAACGATACAGACATTCCGAAAACTGCTTTCTGAATGAGGTACAAACACTATGAGTTTTTAGTTATGCCTTTCGGATTAACAAATGCACCTGTTGTTTTTATGGATTTGATGAACAAAATTTTTAGACCGTATTTAGATCAATTTGTTGTTGTATTCATTGATGACATATTGATATATTCTCATAATGAATCTGAGCATGCCGAACATCAGAGAATAGTGCTACAGACTTTGCGTGATAAGCAGTTGTATACAAAGTTTAGCAAATGTGAATTTTGGTTATGAGAAGTTGGTTTTCTAGGACACGTTGTGTCAGCATCTGGTATCCAAGTTGATCCAAACCAAATTTCAGCTATTTTGGATTAGAAGCCTCCGAGAACTGTTTCTAAAGTTCGCAGTTTTTTGGGATTTGCCGATTATTATAGACGATTTGTGAAAGGCTTTTCTATGATTGCAACTCCGTTGACGAAATTACTTCAGAAAGATGTGAAATTTGAATGGTCTAAAAAGTGTCAGAAAAGCTTTGATCAGTTGAAAGCCCTTTTGACAGAAGCTCCGGTGTTAGTACAGCCAAAATTGGGTAAAGAATTTGTAATATACAACGATGCATCGTTGAATGGTTTGGGCTACGTTTTGATACAAGAAGGCAAAGTCATAGCTTATGCCTCGAGATAGTTAAACCTGCACGAAAAGAATTATCTGACACACGATCTAGAATTGGCGACTATTGTATTTGTTTTGAAGATTTGGCGCCACTATCTGTTTGGTGAGAAATGTCATGTTTATTCTGATCATAAAAGTTTGAAATATCTGATGACTCGAGAAGATTTGAACCTGAGACAGAGAAGATGGTTAGAACTGCTAAAAGATTATGAGCTTGTTATCGATTATCATCCGGGAAAAGCAAATGTTGTTGCTGATGCTTTGAGTCAAAAATTATTGTTTGCATTGCATGCAATGAATACTCATTTAATTCTGTCCGATGATGGTTCGAATTTAGCCGAATTGAAAACGAGACCATTATTTTTACAACAGATTATTGATCCTCAGAAAGTTGATAATGAGATAATGGAAAAACGAGTTCAGTGTAACTTGGATTCTGATTCTGAATATCAAATTGATAGTGACGATTGTTTGAGATTTCAAGGTCGAATTTTCATTCCGAGAAACTTAGAGTTGATTTGGACGATTTTGAACGAAGCTCACAACAGTCATTTATCTGTACATCCAGGAAATACGAAAATGTATAAAGATTTGAAACAGCATTACTGGTGGTCTGGAATGAAAAGAAATATCTCCGACTTTGTTTCAAAATGTTTGATCTGTCAGCAAGTTAAATCTGAACATCAGGTGTTATCTGGTTTGTTACAACCAATTATGATTCCAGAGTGGAAATGGGATAGAATAACAATGAATTTTGTTTCAGGTTTGCCCCTATCTCCGAGAAAGAAAGATGCAATTTGGGTTGTGGTTGATCGATTGACAAAATCAGATCATTTTATTTTGGTACGATCTGATTACTCGCTTGATAAATTAGCTGAGTTATACATTTCCGATATTGTGAGATTACACGGGGTGCCTTTATCCATTGTGTCAGATAGAGATCCAAGATTCACTTTGCGATTTTGGAAGAAACTGCATTAGGTACGAAACTACACCTCAGTACTACTTTTCACCTGTAAACGGATGATCAATCTGACTGGATTATTCAGACTCTCGAGGATATGTTGAGATGTTGCATTATTAAGTTTAAAAGTACGTGGGAACAGTATTTGCCATTGATTGAATTTGCTTATAATAATAGTTTTCAATCGAGTATTAAAATGGCACCGTACGAAGCCTTATATGGTAGAAAATGTCGTACACCTTTGTATTGGACTGGACTCAATGAGAATAAGATTCACGGGGTCAAATTGATAAAAGAAACTGAACAGAAAGTAAAAATAATCCGAGAAAATCTGAAAGTAGCTTCCGATCATCAGAAATCGTATATAGATTTGAAACAAAAAGACATTGAATTTGAGATCAGGGACAAAGTATTTCTGAAAGTATCTCCATCGAAGAAAGTACTTCAGTTCAGCCGAAAAGGCAAATTAAGTCTGAGGTTCATCGGGTCGTATGAGATTATAGAGCGTATTGGATCGGTTGCATATAGATTGTTATTGCCACCTGAGTTAGAAAAGATTCATAATGTGTTTCGTGTATCGATGCTTAAATGATACAGATCAGATTCTTCGCATGTGATTTCTCCATCTAAAATAGAAATTCAGTCCAATATGACCTATATAATAATAGTTTTCAATCGAGTATTAAAAGAAGCCTTATATGGTAGAAAATGTCGTACACCTTTGTATTGGACTGAACTCAATACGAATAAGATTCACGGGGTCAACTTGATAAAAGAAACTGAACAGAAAGTAAAAATAATCTGAGAAAATCTGAAAGTAGCTTCCGATCATCAGAAATTGTATGTAGATTTGAAACAAAAAGACATTGAATTTGAGATCAGGGACAAAGTATTTCTGAAAGCATCTCCGTCGAAGAAAGTACTTCAGTTCAGTCGAAAAGGCAAATTGAGTCCGAGGTTCATCGGGCCGTATGAGATTATTGAGCATATTGGATCGGTTGCATATAGATTGTTATTGCCACCTGAGTTAGAAAAGATTCATAATGTGTTTCATGTATCGATGCTTAAATGATACAGATCAGATTCTTCGCATGTGATTTCTCCATCTAAAATAGAAATTCAGTCCAATATGACCTATGAAGAAGAACCGATCCATATCTTGGCTCGCGAGGTTAAAGAATTGAGAAATAATAAAATTTCGTTAGTAAAAGTAATGTGGCATTGATACGATGTTGAAGAGGCTACGTGGGAGCCCGAAGATGCTATGAGATAGCAATATTCGAATCCGTTTAAGGGTAAGATTTTTGGGGACGAAAATCCGTAATGGGGGAGAATTATAACAGGCCGGTTTAGACCCTAGTTAGAATAGTGGTATCGGGACCACAAATCTGAGTAAAAAATATTTTAATATTATTTTTCATGGTTATAATATGTGAATTGATATCTGTGAAAATTTCGTGTGAAAATTTTATCGTTTGTATGCCCAATTTGAAAAAAAGACTTAATCGCGTAAAATGTAAAAGTGGCTAGCTATTTGTTAAAAGTACTTAAGTGATATGTCTTATTAATTGAGAGGTCCTTATGTGGTTAATAAACCATTTAAATAAAAGATGGACAAAAATGCCTATAGTTAATGGAATTTTAATGTTATTTCATTAAGGGCATAATAGTAAATTTTGTATAATGATATAATAAATAAAAGAAAACATGAAATTAGTGCTTCATTCATCCTTGTTTAGTCGAAATTGAAGAAAAAAAGATAGGATATATGTGTTTGAAGCATTCGGCCAACATCTAGCTTGCTTAAAGGTCAATTTCGACTCGATTTTTAATAATTTCTATGTTTTTGTGATTGTTTCTTAGTAATCTTTCAAGCCCATGTCTCAATTTCTGAATTTGATTATGATTTTTAGTTGTGCCATTGTTGATAATGTGATTTTTATGAAGTTAGATGATAGAAAATGAAAGATATATGTTAGATTACTTTGTTTTATGTTGGGATTTTTGATGAATTTGAGTATTTTGGGCTAAATTGTGAAAATGAGAAATTGAGGGGTTAATATGTGAAATAAATGAAATATATGGACCTTATTTGGGCTAGAGGAAAATTTGGTTAGGCATGTGTGAAAGAAAATTATGCATATTTTGTGAATTTATGAAATAGGGACTAAAATGTTAAAATGTGAAAATGTGAGAGCTAATTTGTAAAATTCCATAAATATGTGTTTATGGATTGAATTGAATGATTTTTTGAATAAGGGATTTAATTTTGGATTTATATATATTAAGAACCAAAGAAAACGGAATTAAATCGGGGAAAGTCGAAAGTCGTTGATTAGACGTTCGTTTCCATTCATTTCTGTGCGAGGTAAGTCGATATATAAATAAATGTGTTTGAATTGATTTTTCATGTTTATATGATATTGAATTGTGATGAATGATTATAGAAGCTGAATATGTGATATGGAGAAAGTTTCGATAATGTAACGACGTTCGAAAGCTCCGTACGAACCATAGGAATAGTTAGGATACATATGTCATGACATAGGATTCCGATTTGTGATTTCGTGTAAGATCACGTCTAGTACATTGGCATCGATTTGAGATTTACATCTAAGACCATGTCTGGGACATCAGCATCATATTTGATTTTGTGTAAGACCTTGTCTGGGACAGTGGCATCGATATTTGATTACATGTAAGACCACGTCTGGGACATTGGCATTGTATGAGTTTTCTGAGCTATCCGAGTATCCTTAATGATTCTGAAAGGTTCAACAGGCACTTCGAGAAACGAATAACTATGTGAATGTATATCCAATTCAGGCACGTTTGAAATGTATAACATGATTGAGAATGAAAGGTAAGCATTTATACAATTGTGTACATATGTTATATGTAAGAGAAATATGGTTAAATGAGCTATATGAGACTTATGGATATGTGAATATATTTTTCCATAAGTTATATGAATAAATTGGTTCTAGAAATGTATTATGTAATAAGTTATTTGTATATGGCTTACTAAGCTTTTGAAAGCTTACTTTGTATGTTTTTCATCTATTTTATAGATATCAAAGCTACCGAGAGCTCAGGGATTATCAAGGATCATCACCACACTATCAAACTTATCTTTGGTTCCTTTTGAAACTGTAAATATTAAAGTATGGCATGTATAGTCTAGATAAATTGAGATGTGTTTTTGAGTTATGAATATTTAGCCATGTGATATGGCTTGGTTTTGGTTGTGATTATGAATGACTTTTGAGTATAAATCATGTGATGCAATAATGCTAATACAATGTGTTCATGATTGGCCAAGAGAAAATGGTCAATTTGGTAAGATTTTGATATGAGATTGATTGAAGTAAATTGAAGTTATGAAATATATGTTTTGGTATGACTTTGGCTTATGATTTGGTATGGATTATAAGCATGAAATAGGTTGATAAGAATATGACATGAATGGTGTATGTTTTGGGAATGAATTTGGTTGAAATCATGGTGTTTTTTATGTTTATTTTATGCTTATAGGGAGGACCCAAAGTGGGTGGCATATTGGCCTTGTAAATGGCCTATTTTTGCCCACACAGGCGTGTGTCTTTGACGTGTTGTTCGAGGGCCATTTCGAAATGAGCTTGGGTAGAACACACGGTCGCACATACGAGCATGTGCCAAGCCGTGTGGCCAAGTCAGTTTCGAGCACGGGCTAGACACATGGGCGTGTGACTGGCCGTGTGACCCAAGTCAGTAACCTCCCTCAATTTTATACGGCCTGGCACACGGACGTGTCTTGTGGTCGTGTGGTCAAGTCAGTATGTATGCTCTGTTTCGCCACAGCCTAGACACATGGGCGTGTCTAATGCCGTGTGAGGCACATGGCATATTCACACGGGCATGTGACCTCTGTAACTTAGAAAAAAATTTGTTTAGTTTCGAAAAATTTTGTATGTGTTCGGTTTAGTCTCGACCTCTTCCTAATGCATGTTTAAGGTCTCGTTGACCTAAGAAAGGGACTTTATGGTGATATTTTACTTTGTTATAATAATGTATAACTTTTGATTATGAAATGTTCTGATATGTTCGGTAATGCCTCTTAACCCTAGTCTGGCGACAGGTACGGGCTAAGGGTGTTATAATCTCTAATTCACACTTTTACTCAACAAAATTAGTATCTAAAAATCTATTAACTTCCAAAATTTCAGCATATACTTAGTAGTATTTTGTTCTAGGATCATAAAAACTCAAAAATTATAAGAAAATGACTTAAATTGACTTAACAATTAAACTTTAAACTTTAAAATCCCTAATTTCCCCTTTTTCTTTTCCTTTTCTTTCCTTATTTTCTTCTTTGTTTTCATCCCCCAATTCTTTCTTTATTTCTTTTTATTCATTTGTTTCATTTATTTTACTTTAATTCCTTTGTTTATTAATTTAATAATAATAATATATTATAATAATATAAATATCTTTTACTTATATAATAGATAAATATATAATTATATTACAAGTGTACATATATTTATTATTACTATTACACATGTATGGTTTCATTACCATACATTTGTCTTTATTTACTTTATTAAATAATAATAATAATAATAATATAATATAATATAATATAATAATATTAATCTAATAATATATTTTAACACATAAAAATCTTAGATTTTTATGCTTATGCCGCCTCAAATTTGGCAATTGGCATAATTATCTATTTAGTCATTTTTATTTTCTTTAATCTTTAATTAAACTTTCACACCTATTTCAATTTAGTCTTTTTTTCTAATTATTCTTAATTCTAGCTAATTTACCAAACCAAAACCTCATTAAACACACAACTAATTTCGTAAATATTTTTAATAAATATTTACGACTTTGTTTTACTAAAACGAAGGCCCGATAACACATTTTTCAATGCTCGTAAATTTTGAGTTATTACAGCTTCTGAGCGTTGATCTAATAGCAACCTAAAATCTTCTAGCTCCTCGAGTAGTCCCATGTAACTCGACCCATGGTTTCACCTATACAAGTGATATGTTAGTCGAAACATATAATAAATAAAAAAATTTATTATACAAGTTATGTATTTATTAATAAATGATGTTTACCTTATCACCAACGGGAACATGTATAGGTTGGCGACTCTAGGGCATAGAAACGGTAGTCGCCACCAGGCCCATGATTGCAGCGGAGCAGACAACCAGCGATTAACATCATATTCGGTACCGTGGCCCAGCACATATCCCGATATAACGTGGACGAGATAGCAGATCCTCAACTTAATTTTTCGCATTCATTAAAGTCCACTAGATGTAGTAGCCACCTTACATGCACCATATTTTAAGATTTTTCAGGCATTAAAATGCCATCGATTAACTTAATGATGAATGCTTAGGCATATTGTTCTATGGCCTTCTCCGTTGGGTCTTCAAGGAGCTTGTCGAAATTATCCTCCAACTAGTTAGTCGATATCCGACCACCTTCAAACTTGTCCAAGACCTTCCCCAACAGTGCTCTGTAGAGATTCACTTTACCTAGAACGACTGATGACCCCGTGATAACTGGCCCATCCATCGATAGATCGAGTTGTAGCGTTACGTCATCGAGTGTGATTGTACACTCGATGCATGGAAAGTGGAAAGTGTGTGTTTCGAGCCTCAACCTTTCCACCAATGTACTAATTAGTGTAAGATCGAGTTTGCAGCCCCCGGTAATGCGGGACGCATGCAAGAATCCAACCTCTTCCAAACGGCCATGAATTCCAGGGATAGCAGGTTTTCCCATATTATGAATGAAGCCCTCCAGAGCACGATAATCTGCCTATTTACACGATAAAAAAATTTAAATTAAAAAATAATTAAATTTAACATAGTTGAAAATAACGAAATTTAAAATTTCATCTTACCATTACAACTAGGGCTGTGAAAATATGTTTATTGTTGAAAAGGATTAGAGAGGCGGTCATTCATGATAAATCGATTTAAACGAATAAAACATGAGATAATTAAAATAATAATATTTTTAAATGAAAATATCAAAAAATTTAAAACAAGAGAGTTAAGAAAAAGATGTGAATGAAAAAAATGAAATTTGAGGCGTAATTATAAGGTAAAATAAGTTACAGTTGAAAAATATTTTTTTTTCCGTTGGCGCGACTGTTTAAAAAGTTGTTGTTTTGTTATCGTTGAGGGAAAGCGTGTCCAGCTAGGTGAGCTTTCTTAACACTTGTGCAGAAAGCACAATTTATCTCCTAAAAATGACCTATTTTACTAAATAAAAAAGCAACCTAAAGACCTAACTAAAGAACAAAATCAGCTTTTTAAGCCTAATTTTGCCAAGATGTCGTTAAGTATTGGTAAACATTTTTTTTTAAATGAGATAAAGCATGTAAAAAACTAATATTTTTCTTGAGAAAAGATAAAAGTAGTTTTCGATTCAGTATATTGTAATTTTTTTATAAAAATATGATTTGAAATAAACTTGATCATGGGTCGGGCCACCCGGCCCGGCCCGAAGGTGTAATATCCCGAATTAAGGCCTAATCGGAATAGTGGTTTTGTGACCATAAATCCGAGATAGAAATAATTATTTTATAATTATTTTGAGGTTTATGATATGATTGCATAATTGTGTGAAGATTTCGTGAAGAAATTTTTAGCATAACGAGTTTAATTTAAAGTTAGGGATTAAATCGAATAAGTTGCAAAACTTGCATTCTAGAAGTTTTTAGTATGAAATTGCTTTGAAATATTAATTAGGAGGTCTTAAATGGTACTTTGACCAATTTTAAGTTCATGGACAAAATTAGGACATGGAAGGAATTTTTGAAAGTTTAGTAAGGAGGGCATTTTGGTCATTTGGATATTAAATGAAATAAAAGGGAAAATAACACAAAATTGGTTATCATCTTCCTCAGTTGCTGCCGAATGCTCCTTCTCTCCATAGCTAGGGTTTCTTCAACTTTCAAGCTTCATAGTAAGTGATTCCAAGCCCCGTTTTTAATGATTTTTACATTTTTGAAATCCCGGTAACTCGGTATAGCTTATGATAGTAATATTTTGAGTTAGAGTTCATATTTGGAAAAATACCCATAGGTGAAATTTGTGAATTTTGATGTTTTATGATAGAATATGAGGTTTTAAATTAAGTTAGACAACTTGTGCTACTTGGTTTTGAGTGAAAACGAGTAAAAGGGCTTAATCGGCAAAAATACCTAATAGTCATAAGTACATGTTAGAGTGAGAATTTGATGTTTCCATAGAAGGAAAAAGTGATCAGAATGTTATAAAACATAAGAATAAGGAATTAAGTTTAATCCCGAGATTAGGGGCAAAAGTGTAAATATGCAAAAGTTTAGGGGTAAAATTATAATTTTGCTAAAATTTGAATTAAAGACTAATTTGATAATGTGAGTATTAAATAAGCTAAATGTGTTATTTTAGATCAAGAAAGACGTGGAATCGACCCCAATCGAGGAAAAGAAAAGATTGTGGACTAAATTGCAAAATCTTTATATTTTGGTACCAAGGTAAGTTCATGTGTAAATAATGTAGCATAATTGTTATTTTTAAGTTATTGATGTTAATTTTATGATATGCTGATTTTTATCATGAAATATATGCTTTGTGGTTATTTTAGAATAAAATGCAAATTATGTGTATTATTTGTTAAATATAAAGTACTATCGAGTATTGGTTTCAGATTTTTACTAAGATGGCAAGGATATGTGTCCGAGGAAAATCCCGTTTGAACCTTAGGAATAGATTAGGATACAAGTGACATGTCACTAGGATGGTTGAGCATCCGAACTCGTTGAGTTGAGTCCGAGTTCACTTATGGATGCGAATGTCCGAACTCGTTGAGTTAAGTCCGAGTTCGTGAGATGTAACTAGGCATCCGAACTCGTTGAGTTGAGTCCGAGTTCACTTATGGATGCGAATGCCCGAGCTCGTTGAGTTGAGTCCGAGTTCACTTAGGGGCGGGTTACATGATTGCTTGATTACATATGTGGCACTTATGTGCAAATTATCCATGTATCCGAGTTATATTCCGATGTGTTCAACGGGTAAAAATTTCTAGTGAAACGAAAGAACACTTAAAATGCAAGTGACGTTTTGGTAAGTGTTGTGAAATGGACACTTTGGACAGGTATGTACTTAACCCTCAGGTTGAAAATAGATACTACAACGATAAGGTGGTAAGATGACGAATGATGTTTAGAAATGTGATATATGTTTTGGTGATACCATGCTAAGGTTGTTTGGTATAATTGTATTGTTATGTTACTTGTTATTTGCATATGAACTTACTAAGAATTTATGCTTACTCTCTCCTTTTTATTCACTGTAGTTTTGAACAAGCCAGCTCGGGAATCGGGACAGGTCGAAGGTGCGATCACACTATCCAAAGGACTTTTATTTTGGTAAATGGCTTGTAAAACTTAAGTACGGCATGTATAGCAATATACCTACTTTGTGTAAATAATTTTGTGATATGACGGTGATTTGGTTGAGAAAATGCTTGATAATGATAAGTCATGGAAATGGCTAATTTAGATCATGTTTGATGTCATGGAAGGTTAATAGGTTATCTGGACCTTAAAAAACTCATGAAAAGATGAAATTTGCCTTAAACAGAACATTGCAGCAACACTGACGTGAGTTTGAAAATTTACTAAAAATCATAGAAATTGAATTTGGTGATGGATTAAATATGAAATTGAAGCCTAATATGTCTAGTTTCACATAAAACAAACGAAACAGGTAAAGGAATTATATGTTAGAAGATATTTGAATTTTAGTGAAACAGGGCCAGAGCAATTTCTGGATCCTCTATTCCAACTTTAGAAATTCACCATAAATTGTATAAAAATAATTAGGTGGTGTATTTTATATTCTTGGAATCCTTATTGAGTCTAGTTTCAGGATAAACAAACGGCATAGTCATATAAAATTTCACAGAGAGAAATATGGTTCGTAGTAAACAGAGGTCAGTCTATTCAAGTCCTGAAACAGGGGTAACTTTAACTAATAAACTGTACTAACCCAACCAAAAATTCTAGAAAAAATTTTGTGAATAGATATATGAGTCTAGATTTAGGAAAAATTTACGGATCTTTATTTCGAGTTCCGTAACTCGAGATATGATTTTTCTTGTAACTGTGACGCAGGTAGCTAGAAAGCTGTCGAAGTTCTTAATTTGATAAATTATGTTCGGTAACACCTCAAGCTCGACTCCGGCGACGGTCTCGGGCGTGGGGGCATTACAGAAGGCCCGCCTGAAATGTGAGAGGGTCTGAGCAAAAATATAGGCCCAAAAAATGGGCTTGGACAAAAAAAAACCAATTTAAAAAACGGGTCGGGCCTCGGCTAAGGTATTTTTGGCCCGAGCCTGACCCGAATTCACTAAAAGACAAAAAAAAATTTGCTCTTTTTTTTGTTTTTAAATGTTATTTTCTTATTGTTTTCTCTCTATTTTACTACCATTTTACTATTATATTACTACTATTTTTGCTACCATTTTACTATTATGTTGCTACTATTTTATTGTTATTGTTTGGATATTGTATAAAACTTGTTTTATTGTTAATTTTGTTATTATTTTAAATACATTTGTTAATTTTGTTATTATTTTAGAAGTATTTGATTGTTAAGCTGTATTTATCTTAGTGTTATTTAAGTCTACATATTTTTTAAAATTTATTTTCAATTTGTTGGGAAATATGTATTTTAATGTTTTTAGTATTTTTGATGTATTATATATATTTAAAAATTATATAAAAATAATATAAAAAATTAATATGGGCGGGCTGGGCGGGCAAAATTTTAAGCCCATTTTTTGGGCTGGGCTAAGCCCGGGCCTAATAAATGGGCCTAAATTTTTAGTTGAGTCCAGCCTGAACTCGACCCATGAGCACTTCTAATTCAGAATGAGTTGATTAAATCAACTTGATTTCATATCCAAAATAATCAAAATTAAATTAAGTATAATTTTTTCAAAATAAAAATAATTGTTTTTCTTTTAATTATTGTTAATTACTTTAAATTATAATAATTTATTATATTTACTTAAAAATATTATTGATAATAATTAATAATTTTACAATAAACTTAAATGGATTAAATGATTTGTTTGACTTTGGTTTAGTTTTATTTTAAAGTTAAGAAATTTAACATTATCAATTTTAACAATCAAATCTAAAATTATGAGTAAAATATACAAATAACTTGTATGAGAAATAATTTAATTCAAAATAATTTGTGTATTAAATTTAATCTAAATAACTAAAAATAAACTTAAACTCGAAAAATTCAACTCTCAAATCAGAACTCAAATGACTCAAATTTAAAGTAATTAAATTTTTTTTTAAAAAAAATACTCACTTGTTAACCATGTGATTAAAAAAACCTTTGTAACTAACTTGAAGTTAACAAAAAAAATTTAATAATGTTAATAATTGGACTTCAATTTCGAAATATGAAAAATAGAATAACTAAATTTTATAAAATAAAAATATAAAGACTAATTCTCAATTTTCAAAAAATACAATGATTTGTGGCACATTTTTAGCAAAATTTAAATAATTCTATGAACACACAAAAAAAAAAATTGTGCTATTCGACCAAATGAGCAAAAAAACCCTTTTTTAATTTTTTTTTTATAGAAATGGGCTGTTTTTCTAAATGACGGGAATGACCCATTTTTACAAAAATGCGCTGAGCTGGCGTCGTTTTCAAGAGATAGGCAGAAAAGCGCGACCAGCTAAGCACTTCTTTCCTATTGGTTGGTAAAACGCATTTACGTGGAAGTGCTTTTCAAAAAAGCATCCACATGGGTTCACTTTTGCCTTTTGCCCGCGCTGCAACGATCGACTCCAATAGCTATTTAAACTAGCCGTTGGACCCCCAATGGTCCAAAAAAAGCATAAAACCCCCTAACACATTTTTCATACACGATTCTCACAAATTCTCTCATAATTTCTCAAATTTCTCAAATTTCTCACAATTCTCAAAAAGCTCTCAAATTATTATCCTAAATTCTATTTTTATCTAAGTTAATAATATTATTATTTTATTAGTAATTTCAAGAAATTGTGTTTTTTTTTTAATTCGTGTTCAATTTAGCAATGGCCGGGTCTTTAATCCATCTTGATAACAACAACTTCTCTATCAATCAATTGCAAATGGTAAGAATAAATTTTAATAAATTTTAAATTTTTTTATTTCATAGTTATAATTAAACTTAATATTTTTTTATAACTTTTTATATAAATAGGTGGAAGATCGAATTTTGCAATGTCATATTCGTAATCTACCCGATTCTCCATCCCCGTTGATTGAAACATACATGAGGGAAGTTGGTTTTTTCCACGTGGCCTACTTAGGTTAGGGGTGTAAGTTGGACCCGAAACTCATAAGTGCGTTGGTAGAGAGGTGGAGACCAAAGACGCAAACATTCTATCTTCCATGTTTTGAGTGTACTATCACTCTAGAGGACGTGTAGTTACAATTAGGGTTACCCATGGACGAATAAGTAGTCATCGGGTTTGTTCAGTCTGCTAACTGGGGGACCATCTATTACGAACTTTTGCGTGTAGTACCAGAGATGATTACCGGAGGTCAGATCGAAATGGCCTGGTTACGAAATAATGTTGTGGAGCTGGCGGAGGATTCTACTAAATAAAGAAGAGTACGATATGCTTGGGCGTACATCCTGATGCTTGATAAGTCACGAAACCTTATCTAAGGTGGCTGCTAAAACTCATCGATTTTAGACAAGCTGGTGAACTCAATTGAGGGTCCGCAATGTTGGGGACATTGTATCAGGAGATGCGTTGGGCAACAAAACTAGAAAAAAATCAAAATTGGTGGTTACCTTTTACTACTACAATCATGGGCTCAGTACCAGTAGCCTTCCATTTTTACGTCCTCGAGTGAACTACCCGTATACATTCTCACTCGTAACAAGGTAAAATTTAGTATATATTACTATTATTAAATTGATTTAAAATAAAATTATTATGCTAATAAATTATTTAATTAGGTGGAACCATACCCCGAGTCACATGGGATTACCTACCGAGTTTGAAGATATATGGTTTCTATTGGACCAGCGATCGAAATCGGATATATGTATTTATTTAATTTTGAACTATATACAAATAATGTAGTTGATTTCGTATTTAGTATTTAGTAGTATATATATAACTAATGTTTTTATCACATTCATATAGTTTGAATGGACACCATACGAGGACCTAGCAATTTGGGTAGTAATTCTTGAGGAATTCTTTGTGAATCTCAACGCCTGGCACATTAAAGTCCTATTGGTAGTATACATTATCGTCGAGATGCATGAGACGGATAAAGTGTTGTAAAAATTTAGATTCTGGCAATCGATTCCCTTGGCACCTCAGGAGCTTGATGATCTATACTGTATCGACTTACAACGACCAGATACGAATTGGTCGGTATTCCACTTGTAATACATCGAGATGTGGAATAATCGATATGATTTTTTACCTACTCGCGACGTAATTCTCATTCCGGAGTTAGCATGCGATCCAGATTACATGTCATAGTTTAGGATCCATGGCAAGCCATATTTGTTGACCAAAAAGGATAGGCGTCGACATCCCCATACGAGTAGGCCACGAAGGGCCCCTTTAAATCCAAGGGGTGGCGAGACGAGCCCATCATCAGCGTCCACGCAAGAATCGGCCCTAATGGCATCAGCACCACTGCGTTCAGTACATCCTCTTCATTGTGTACTGTCTCATTCTAGTCCGTATCCTAACTCTTTTATTTTCACACAAGCACAAAATATTGCACCACATTTTTTTTGTATCTAGCCCTATACCAAGTTGGACTGTCGATCATCCATCACTGATTTGGTACACGCCTGGGCCATCTCATTTCTCGATAGTGGCGACATATACGATGATGTATAGGCCATCTATGCATGAGGCACGGACGGAGAGTCCACTTGTTGTCCCATCGGCTTATGGGACTCAACATAGTTACGTTCATTCGTCGTAGGTGATGCAAACACCTCCGAAATCTTTGTTCTATCAAGGTGGGTCCTCTTCCTAACCACCTAGGTATAGACCAGAGGTTACACGAATGCAAGGATCTACATCGATCGAAGGTGAACCCCAATAACCACAACCTCTGCCGAAAGCTGAACCTAGAAGGAATCCAGCGCGTAACTATCGACCACTCGAATATGGCACAGATTTCGATCGGCATATGCGCTGATGAATTGTAAATTGTATCATTTAAATTAATATAAGTTATTTTGAAATTTTTTTGTACACTATCTGATTTAGCTATCTATTAAACTTAAATCAAAAATTGAATTTACCTTGAATATTTTCACGTAGCATTGCAATAAGATTTTATTTGATTTGAATAGAAATAACAATTTTTTTTTTATAAAATTCACATGAACAAATATTAAATTTATTTTGGATTAACAATGGCTAAAAATTCCCAAGAAATATTATAATGTTTAACTTTGATGTGGGTAAAACAACATTGTATGACCTGGGTTCCTATACCACCCACATAACCTCTGTTGGTTTAAGTGCTCCCGAATATCCATATTGTCCCGTATTCGAGTCGAGCACAGTTGACTTTTTAGTTTTGACGCAAATCTCTATCGGGTAACAACTTAAATGGAGTAAGAGATACAGGTGGCCACTTACGTTCATCTAGAACCAATGGGAATATGTGTCTCCATACGTTGTACGAGTTTTTTAATTTGTACACTTTGTCGACAAAACTCATTAGATCCAAATGAAGATTCATACAACCTGCAATTACATGAGCGCATGGATATATGAAGTGTATCAAATATCTCACAATTGCAAGTCCTATTTCTTAGGTGTACTCAGTACATCACCCGACAATACCTTGATCCGGCCTGTCAAACTCTGTCTCCCAAAACCATAGGTTGTCACGCGAGTGACAAACTGCGTGCATGCAGTTTGCTCATGCCTTACCATTATTAATGTCTTCCACTATCGTCGGGCACCATACATGGATTCATTGTAATTTCCCGGCATAACTTGTCACTCACTTTGGGAACACTTCCGATAGACGGAAGTATCTCTCTTTCACAACTGCTGTTATCGGTAAATGATGCGTTCCTTTTAAAATAAAATTGATGCATTCCACCAGGTTCGAAGTCATGTGGTCATATCGTAGCCCACCGTCATATGTTTGTGCCCACTGTTCGAATGGTATGTTTTCGAGATTTGCTGCCCCTACCGAGTTATTGACCATGATGTTGCCAACATTTTACAAAAACAGTTTTTAATGATATCATACCCTATCAATATAAGTGCATAGCGATGATTACATGCCAAAAATATAAAAATACATAATAAACATTACAAACCAAATAATACTAGTGGCAATCAGATACCCATGTTCATCACTTGTTGTCACTCAATGATAAACTGATATTACTGTTAATAGTAGGACGCAACGTGCCTCAGGCAATATTGATTATGTGTGCAATCACAGGGCTTCCCTATCATTCAATTGTAGACTGTATCCCAACTCCCCAATCTGAGATGACACATATATCAGGTTGGGGGGCAGACATACCTCCTCAACCTAGATAAAAAGAAATCTCAGTCTTCTTCTTTCTCTCCTAGTGTTACTGTAAACGCAATTATAAGGATCTTTCGATTATCATCCTATGTCACAGGTAACAACAGCCAATGGGTATATTTACCATATATGAAGGTATCGTCTATTTGTACCAAAAGCTTGCAGTATTAGAATGCATCCTGACACTGCTTGATGGTTCAAAACAGACGTTTAAACACTCAGCACCCACGGAGCAAGCAATCATTGTAGTATGTGAAACTCGTTTAAAGATATTTTACGCAACCAGGTACGTACCTCCCCAACACTTGACACCACTGTCATACCTCGTTGTATGACGTGTCCCACCTATTATGCATCTTCTGCAAGGGCTTCTGTTTATTTATCCACACCTTGCGGTACAAAGGCATATAGTTGAATTGGCTGCGAATAGTGACAATTAAAAATAACACGTTAGTCCTCAAATTCACTTTCACCATCGATAGTTAGTCCTCAAATTCGCTTTCACCATCGATAGTATTAGGCCCACGATCAATCTGAATCCAGCTTCGGATGATCCCATGAAACACCTGTAACCCCACGAGTACATCAAATTAAATTGGAAATAACCCAAACCTTAAATAAAACTCTAATAAACCAATGATAATGTGCCTGAGCCAACACATTTATGCGGACCAATGAACTTTTTAATCGTCCATAACCCTGTCTTTTTCCTAACAGAAGCTATGATTTTTCATTAGTAGTTGCCATATTGCACAACACACTTCCCATCGAACTTCTTTGATTTGGATTTAACCACGTGAAAGTTAACCTCGTTCTTGTTTTTGTATCGCTTCAATGCTGCAAGAAAACCATCTTTACTGGAGTACTCCCTGCCCAATTCCAAATCATTCTCACCTCTCGAACTAGAAGAGATGTTGAAGTCGCAAGTGCTTTATCCGGTCTTGAAAATTCCACATATAACTCAAGAAACGGTGATCCACTTTCAAGGTGCGTCTGTACCATCGCCTCTGAACCCCGAGCACCTTTGATATCAAATGAGTTATCTCTCACAGAATTGACCGAAACACAAAACCAATACTTAATAGAATAAACTCTCATTGCAATAAATCCGAAGATTTTTCGCCTAATTTTTTTACGAAGTTCTGTCAACTCTATATTCTGGTTAAAAACAAGTCGTGCTGTGTTCTCCGATAAAAAAGCCACAACATTCTCGTTGTCACGGACCTCACTACTGTAATAAATAATAGCATTAATTCGTCCACTCATTTTTAACCAATTAATTTATAAAGAGAAATTCAAAACACAAAAAATTATCACGAAAAATCAAAACATTATGCAATAAAATATAATGCTTCATATAAATATTAACACGAAAAATCAACTTATACTTTCAACCCTAGCTTCTATTCTTCTGAACTTCTTCAATTTCTATTGCTCCAACTTATGCCATCAGAGGTTGAAATATAGGTCATTTATAGCTTAAGGGAATGCATCTCACTCCTTTCTGTAAAATGCCCTGGATAATGTGAGTTGAAATTTGTAGAGGAAAAATGCTCAAAGCAGGACATGCTATCAGAATCAGTATTGAAAAGTGCGTCTAGCTGGAAGCGTTTTCTGTACTTTTGCTGACAGTGCACCCTACTTGAAGCGTTTTTCCTCTAGAAACCTCAATGCCCCACTATTTGAGGCATTTTTCACAAACCTCTCGGGATATGTTTTTAGAACCATCTCATCAAATTTATTTTTTAAAAGCAGCAATATTGAAAAGGGCGTCCAGTTAGAAGCGTTTTCAGTACTTTTGCTGACAATGCGTCCTGCTTGGAGCGTTTTTCATCTACAAATCTCAACTCATCTCGCCAAAACTATTTCTTCAGAACCTATCCTCTCAAAACTATTTTTCAGAATTCATCATGTACAAATTATTTTTTTAAACTCCCTAAACCCAAAATCTTAAACCCTAAATCCTAAATCGTAAACTATAAACCTAAACATTTAAAAGAAATAAAAACCATAAACCCTAACCATAACACTAAAACCCTAACCCTAAATAATTAAAAATTAAAACAAAACCATAACTGGGAAAACAAGGGCTAAAGTGCACCCATGTAGACGCTTTTTAGAAAAATGCTTTTACATTAGCGCGCTTTAATTAATAGCAGGAAAAAAATATTGAGCTAAATGCATTTTTATATGTATTCCTTAAAAACGACACCAACTCAACACATTTTTGTAAAAACAAATTATTTCCGTTATTTTAAAAAAAAACTGCCCATTTCTGTAAAAAAATTTAAAAAAAAAGGTTTTTTTTTTTCATTTGGTCGTACTATTCTCCAAATTACCCATGTAAAATAGAAAAAAAAATAAGGCTGCAAAAATACTTAACATAAATGGTGTTCAATATGAGGTTTATACAATCATTGGTGAAGCACAGTTAGGGAGTACCGAGGCAGAAGAATTTTGTCCCATTTTAAAATACATGGAACCAGATTAAAATTTGGGATAAACTTGAAGAATTATTCATGACAGTATATTAAAAAAAGAAACCACCTTTTAAGGTACCATCAGCTTAAAAAATCTAATTAAAGAAATAATATGAAATAGTTATATACAGAAAAGTCTGATCCCTATAGATCATTCTTGCTGTCATGTCAGTTTGTGTAATTAAAAATGCAACAAAATCGAAGGCATTGAAAAGACATAGTAAAATTGGACGGTAGTGATTAAATTGTCGGAGTAGTGAAAGTCACAGAGCAGTGAGGGTATCAGCTATGGACCCTCCTTGCTCACATGCAGGATTTATAGGCAAAAATCTCCGTAGTTGTAGAGTCCAATGCTTCAGTGTGAGTCAGACCGACGCCTCATCCCAACTCCAAAACCACCCTTTTTACACTAGTCTCTTCTTCCCTTCCGCCTCTCTTTCTATTTTATCTCTTCAACCTTAAGCCCCAACTCTAAACAGTAAAAAAGCTTCTCATTTTTCCTTCATCTCTGCTGCAATGTTAAGCGACAAAAAAAAGCTGATCCTTAACACCGTTTCAGTCAGCATAGGCTGCAGCAGCTGCAGGAGATCCAAGCTCGCTAGTTTTTTCAACCCCAAACCCAAATCCAAATCCAAACCCAAACCCAAACCCAAATCTAATTCCCAATCTCTTTACAACTCTTCTTCTTCGAGCTCTTCCAAGAAAGCAGCCACCCATTATTATTTCTCGGAAACCGCTACCTCTTTTTCTCCCAGCACTGACACTCCTCGCTGCTGGGACATGGACACCGATGACATAGACCACGACACTAAGGGTTCAATGTCGACTGTACGAGGTTTTGGTCGTGTCGGAGGGGAGAGTCTAGCAGTGGAGAAGGACTCCGACGACCCTTATTTGGACTTCAGGCACTCCATGTTGCAAATGATACTGGAGAAAGAGATATATTCGAAAGATGATTTGAGAGAGCTTCTCAACTGTTTCTTGCAGCTGAATTCGCCTTATTACCATGGGATTATTATTAGAGCTTTCACGGAGATCTGGAACGGGGTTTTCAACGTCAAGCCTGGTGGTGGCGGCGCCGGTGCTTCCCCAGAGCTGCATTTTGGGTTCAGGCCACGTGACTTCTAGGTGCCGCCGTTGCTACGTTATCTATGTTCTCTCTCTCTCTCTCTTTTTTTTTTTTCCTTAGCTTCAAGTACAGTGCAATAGGTTAATAATAAATTAGTTAAATATCTGACTATTGCTTATAAACGCTTGTTAAGGTAGTATTTAAAGAAATATTTTCGAGTTTAATGCAATAGTAAGTTGTGAATGTGAAGGCTTGGAAATATTTCTTTAAATAAAATCTTTTTAACAAGTGTGTTTATGGCACTTTTTAACTTACTTCATTAATATCTCGTCTCCCAACATTAGAGGTAGAGAAGTAGAATGCGTAAAAGACCCACTAAAATATAGTATTGTGGGTCATATACATGTAGAAATGAATATTTGAGCTTTGGAAATGGAAGACTGTTCTATTATTTACTTCTGACAAGTTGATAAATATATAAATGATGGTGAAGTAATGTTGATGGTACATGAAGAGTGAGCTTAGATACCATTTTAGCATCAATTATGAAACTTATTAGGTCCAAAGTAGAAGAGATTTTGGGGGCATTTGGTGGTCAGCAAACTCACTCACCATTTATCCTCTTTTGGAGAAAGGTACATGGCATGTTTTTATTGGTAGAAAACTATATTTGAGAAAGTGCAGGTTAATGGATAATAAGCAAGTCAAGCTACAAGGATTCGGTGGTGACCTGATGGTATATGGATTGCATGAGAGTAGCATTCATGTATTATGGTATATTTAATTAATATAATTTGTACGCTGGCATTGGGATTTGAAGAGCAGTAATAATTAGAGAAGAGTGTCGTTTTTGCAAATGCTGAAATACAGCTGGTTCAATTCAATGCGGCTTTTAATCGGAGTAATTTTCATGGCAGGCTTTTTACATTTTCCAACACAGTAATCCTGTTGTTATTGAATTTAACGCTCCACTTTTTTTTTTTTTTTTGTTATTACCAAATAAAATAATAATAAAAAGCAGCATTCCATAACTTAACCAAGAGTCCAAAACCCTTCTCATACAATTCCCACAATCATGATCATCCGTCATGTTTGAATTTTTTTTCTTTTGTTTAAATTTCATGTGATTTTTTAGAATTATCAAAATGTATTAAAATTAAATTTTTTTGTTTTATATATATAAAAAAAAGAGTTTTTGATAATTTATAATTGAGTTGGAACCTTGTTATTAAATGGTTAAACTCAGCCAAATATTTTATAATAATATAAATATATTTTTTAAAATTTATCTAAATATGAAAAAGGACATAAATACCTTTAAAATAATTTATTACTCAATGTATAAAACTTTTTCTTTTTTAAATTTACAACTAAATCGAAACCTCTTATCGAGTGAAATTATCTCAGTCTAACATATTTAATAGTTTCCATAAAATGTAGATTAAAAATAGGGAAGTAATTTTATTAAGAGTTCAAAAAAAAAAAAAAATTAAAGGTAAACTACATTCAAGGTCATTGGATTATTAGTAAGTTTACATTTTAATTACTCAACTTTAAAATGTTACAAAATAGTCACTAAACTATTTAAAATTTTCATACAAGTTATTTGATAGTTAAAATCTTTATGGTATGACCTTTTCCTCTCTCACTTCCAACACCAATTGAAAGGGTAAATTTCCTTTACTCTTTTATAGTTTAGTTTTTTTTTTTTATGAAATAATTTTAAATGTCATAAATTTACGAACTAAAACTCAAACAGTTTTTTTCTGATATTTGGTACCAACCATTAGATCAATTTGGATTTGAGATATGTTCTACTCATCAATGAGTATTGTTCTAACATATCAATTATCGAATCGTTATTCGAAATTCATAGGTTAAACTCTAAATATAAAAATACTTAACCGCCTATTGATTTAAATAAAAATATTCAAATAATTTAATATTTTATAATTTTTTATTAAATGAAAGTTAAATCTCAAGATAGTTGACTTGGGTCATAAGTGGGGAACAGCAGTGTGCAATGGCAATTGACAAAGATGGTTACTTCTTTCTTCTCAGTATCTCATAATTATATCATGAATAACTGATGTTGTCTCGTCTGAGGTGATCAATATGGTCTGCATTTCAAGTGATGTTGAAAATGCAAATACGATCAAAATTGATCTCAGAATCATTTTTGGTTTAGGGCCACTGAGTGAGTTTCATCAGCCTCTTTCATTCTTTTCTGTTTCGCTGATTGCAAGCTACCCAATACCATCGCTCTATTTTTATTTTATTTGCTATCTCAAACAGTACATTCTATTACATTTCAAGGGAAAGATATGTACCATATTTTCCCAAAATAATTATTAAACTATACATCCATAATAATTTTATCCTAGTGAAAAGAGTAAGCTTTTATTTCCATATTAAATATTATGTTTTATAATCATGAGGTCAGGTTCAATTTGAGCTCATTAATCACGGCTAAACACTTTAATTTCGACAAAAAAAATTACATTTTACCCATAACTTTTAATTTATAATACAAGTTTACTAACAGTTCAAAAAGGAAAAAAGCCTCAACTCAACCTAAATAAACTAGCAGACGATGACAAAACTTTATGTGGTTGTGATGAGTAGAAAGTTTGGACAATTGTTGCACTTTGATTTGGAATATAAAGTGGATTGATATGAATTAGACAGGGGAGCCCCATAGTCTCATCCTTGTCCCTAATTGCCATATATATCTTTAAAGGTTTTATATTCCTAATGTTTGATTTGGATTGCTGTCTGAGGATCCTAAAAGCCTATCAATTAATAAATTACTCGAAGCAGATAACAAAAGAGGTAGAGACCTTCAATGGTTTCATTTTTTTTAAAGCTTAAGGCCAACTGAATGGGCTACCTAATCACTAATGAAAGGACCCCATAATGACAAACCCAAAATTTAATGGGCTAATTTCATTTCCTTAAAAGACAAAACCATGTATTTATCATATTTATTTCTATTTTGGTCACCTGTTATTAAATTCATAACAAAAAAAATATTTTTAACTAGTATAATAACACATTTACTCTTCCACACTTACATATTCTATCATTTCAATAAATTAAACCCTTTACATTTACGAATTCTATCAATTTGATTCTCAAACTTTCTAACAAAAACTTTTAGCTTTTAAAACAAAGACATCCTACATCTATACATTTGTAAAACTATAAAAAAAAAAAATCTCGTAAAACAAATGCTTAGGAATAATAATTAAAATAATTTTATAATTAATTAATTTTTATTATTTTTAATTGAATATTATTGAATATCAAGTTTGAAGCTAACAAGAATAAATAGAATAATGATTAATTAATAAAGGGTAAATTTTTTATTTTATTCAAAACTCATTTAATAAATATATGTTAGGGGCTACTGGATTTGAGAGCGATGCGGTATTTTTCAAACCACAAGGGGTAATTAAATTTTTTATCAAACGATTTTAATACTTTTTCCTATATATGTTTATTTATATTCGGTGGTATACTGACAATATATAATTTTTATCAAGTATTAATGAATAAAATGATGATGCGTTAATAAAAAATTAAGTGATTGTAATTTAATTTATTTTTTAAAATATTAAATGATGTATTATTGTATAATTTATTGATAATACATAAATTGTACTATTAATACATTAAATTTAACCTATATATATTATAATTATTTTTCTTATAAACACTAAAACCAAAGACAAATATAAGTCCATTAAATTCAAAACCAAGACGTGTCATATGCCCACTCAATACTTAGTTTAATGTAAAACATAAACATATATCATAGTTTTTTTTTTTTTAATTGGAGAAGTTTTTTTCTTTTTCTCTTTTGGGTTTTACAAATTTATAAATGTGGAATGTCTCTATTTTAAAAGTTGAAAGCTTTGATTAGGAAGTTTGAGGATTAATTTTGATAGAATTTGTGAACATGAACGGTTAAATTTTATTGAATTGTTTAGAATTAAGACCAAATTGATAGAACATGTAAGTATTGAGGACTAAATGTGTTATTATACCAATTAGAAAAAGACTTTTTGTTATCAATTTAACGGTGAGTGACCAAAATAGAAATGAATTCAAATGTTAGTGTCTCAATTTAAAATTTTTAAGGTTAGGTGATCAAAACAGAAACATAAACATAATTGAGTGACCATTTATATAGTTTATACGAATAATATATCTAACTAGTTTTCTATCCTCTTACACGAATTGCTCATTTGTTGTTTAAAGTTGTTGTTATTTAAATATTGATTTATTAATTAAAATTATTCATTACACAATATTTGAAAGATAAAAAAAAACTTTAGAAAACACTTAAATTTAATATATATATTAATATATAATATAATATTAAAATGTATACAAATAATTTTAATAACGTATTTCAAAAAATATATATTATGAATAATCTTGATTTCAACAATGTGAATATCTAGCTAAAAATTTAAATTTTAAAAAAATTGTTAGAATTCGGATATAAAGTAGAATTTTAAAACTTAATTAGTATTGCATGTTTTAACTTAAATTATTTTATATTTTATAATTCAATATTTTGTATATATTTTTAATTCAATATCATTTAATAATATTTTAAACCCTACTTATAATTTTATTTTGCATGCAAAAGCTCATTTTTTGTAGTTTAATTATCTTATTCAATTGTTTTACAACTATAGTTGTTTTAATATTTTATCATTTTAATTAATTTTGAACATAACTATGTAAAATAAATTTTATTTTTAAACATTTAATTTTAAATAATTAGAAATAATAGAAAAATAATATTTATGTTTATGGTAATTAAATAATATTTATTTATTATAATAGTATTTATCTTTATAATAAATATTAAATTTAAATTTATTTTAATTAAATATTATTTATCTTTATGATAAATATGATATTACGTTTTAATTTTTAATTTTTAATTTTGAAATTTAAACTAATTTTTTTAAATATGATAAAAATATTATTTAAATTAAAATTTCTATGAAAGTTTTAACTTTAAACTAAATATTAAAATTATTAAATTTATAATTTATAATTTAAATAAAAATATTAAAATTAAATTGTGTTATAGATTTTTATGAAAGGATTTTAAACTATATTTTTAATGATAAATAAAGATAAATTTTTTAAATTAAATTTTCTATTAGATTTTTAACTTAAACCAAATATTAAAATTAAAAATTTTAATTCAGAATTTAAAAAAAATATTGAAATTAAAATTTTTTATGGATTTTTATTAAAATTAATATTAAAATCTATAACACAATTTAAATTCATAATTTAGAATTAAAACTATATTTTTAAAGATAAATAAAAGGATATTACTTTTTTTTTTTTTTTTGAAGAAAATAGACTGGAACTAAACTGGCCAACAGAAAACACATGAAAGTATTGCTGCTAAGTTGGGTTATAGTCCAACCTCACAATCCTAAAAACACTTAAAAGAAATAGGCCCATAACAGAAATGGCCCAAAAATTGAAAAGAAAAATAATAAAACAAAAACAGAAAAAGGAAACCTAAAAATTAAATGCTCTAGTAGACAGATACAACTGTCTTCCATGATTTTTTACTTTTCTTGTCACCGCCACAGCTGTTTCAATTAAAGCAGATCCTGTAAAATCTTTTTCTTTCTGCTACACTCTCAAAAAAGGCGTTTCATATCTTTTATCCTGATAATCTTAGACATTTCTTCTCTTAGTCTTTCGGTTTGAAAACTAAGACACTTCTTCTTCTATTCATTTTGATAATCTTTGACATTTCCTCTCTCTATCTTTTGATTTGAAAACTAAGGCATTTCATCTTCTTCTCATTCATACTGCAGAACAAAGACGTTCCTTCTCCTTTTCATTTATGCTGAAAGTCTAAGGCTCTTCTTCTCCATTTCACGCCGAACGGAAACTGCGATATCTACTTCCAGGTAATGGCCTTCACCCTGTTTTAATACTTCTTTTGCAACTAAATGAGCGCATATGTTTTCTGACTTTGGGATGTAATGAAAATTGAGTTCTTGAAAATGATTCTTTATGCTTTGAATATCTCGAATAATTGCTCCGATAATCGATCTGTCGTAAACTGTGGTTTGGCACTTTGTTATTACCGTTCTTGAATCACCCAATATATCTAGAACAGTAAAACCCATGGAAATCCCTAATATTGTGGCTTGATATCATGCATATGCCTCCGCCGCAAACATAGATGCGACATCGAAATGATGAACTGACTTGGATGCTAGGACTTTGCCCCTCACATCTCTTACTAAAAGCTCCGACGCAGATCTAAAAGACTGTTGGTCAAACACCGCATCAAAATAAATAGCCACAGTCGCCCTCTGATCATCTTGTTCAGGCCCCTTATCCGCTTCTAAGGTAAGAACTTTATCTTCTATTCCTTTTAACTCTGAGATGTAACTGAGAATTTGATTAGAGATATCCCGACTTCTTGAGTTTTTTCCTTCATAGGTTAACTTGTTTCTGCTTGTCCAGATTAACCAAAGCCCACAACAAAAAATGTGACACTGTTCCACGGTCCCTTGAGAAAACACCCAGGTAAGCCATTCCCATATGTTTTGAGCATTACTATTAAGAATCCATGAAAAGTTTAACAAACTCCATATTTCAATCGTTGTAGCGTACTGCCGGAGAACATGATTGCTGTCTTCCTCATTCTGATGACACCTAGGACACCGATCTTCAACAGTCACTCTTTTCTGCTTGAGATTCGAAAAAGTAGGAATATAATTTCAAGAAATTTTCCATACTGTAATTTTCACTTTCGAAGGAATATTTAGATTCCACAGCTTCTTGTAAAAAGCTTTAGTATCGACTTGTATAAAATTATTAGGATCAATAGTAGTTTCCTGTAAATAGTTTATAGGCACTCCTTACGGAAAAATTCCCAAATGGCTCTCCTCTCCAGACTTGGAAATTGTCATAAGCTGACCTCGCCAAAGGGATCTGTATGATCTTTTTAGCAATATCCGGCTGGAATGTATTGTCAATTAATTCAGTCTTCCACGCTCTATTTTCTTCATCAATTAAGTTCGACGCTAACTCTATATTTTCATTCATGCTGTGATTCGGAATCTTGTCTTCTTCATTATCGGACACCCAAAGGTTTGTCCAAACCGATATACGATCTCCTTTGCCAACTCTCCAACATAAGCCTTTTTCCAAAATTCCTCTGGTTGACTAGACACTCTTCCAGGTAAGTGAAGGTAAGTTTCCCAAAGAAGCATTTAGAAAATTCAAATTCGGATAGTACTTTTCTTTCAAAACTCGGGCTAACAAAGAATTGGGATAATTAATAAGACGCCAACCCTATTTTGCTAAAATGCGATATTAAATGTATTAAGTTTTTGAAAACCAAGACCTTCAGCTTCTTTTAACGAAAAATATCCTTCCATGTGCACCAATGTTTTTCCTCTATGCTTTTGCCACCAAAATGTCGCAATTATACCCTCCAAATCGGTACATAAAGACTTAGGAAGCAAAAAGCATGAATAAGTTGGAATAGATTGAAAAACAGCTTTAATGAATACCTCCTTACCCCCTTGTGAAAGATACTTGATACTTCAATTATCAATTCTTTGTTGTATCCTTCAAATTTTGAAAACACGCTTTCTTTTTTCTATCCGCAAAGTTAGGTAAACCTAGATACCGTTCCGGATCATTTGAGCTGCGTGCTCCAAGCACTCTCATTGTTGTTCTCTTAACCTCTTCCTGCGTATTAGTGCTGAAAAAATAGTAGACTTTGACTTTGAATATTTAATACTTTGACCAGAACAAATTTCATATTCATGCAGAATCTACTTTAATGAATTTGCGCCTCTTTCACTAGCTTCCCCAAACAAAATACTGTCATCTGCAAAAAGAAAGTGTGAAATCAGCAGACCACTTCTGCTCGCTTTGACTCCTCTGATAGTGTTTCCTTGCATTGCTAGCCTCATAAGACTAGATAGACTTTCTCCACAAAATAAGAATAAAAAATGGGCTCAAAGGATCTCCCTGTCTTAATCCTGTAGAAAGGCAAAAAAGTATCTCCAATATAACCATTCAAGACTACCGAGTACGACACTGTCTTAACGCATTTCATTAGTGAAGCAACCCATTCAGAATCAAATCCCAATTTCTTCATAACTTCCTCCACAAAATTCCAGTCAACCCTATTGTACGCTTTACTCATATCCAATTTTACCGCCATAAATCCTTTTTTCCCCAGCCTCTTGTGTTTTAGTGTGTAAGAGTTCATAGGCTAGCAAAACATTATCAGAAATCAATCTTCCGGGTACAAAAACACTTTGTGCTAAATCAATGCACTTATCCATCACACTCCAAAGTCGATTCGCAATAACTTTAGCCATCAATTTATAAAGAACATTGCACAAGCTTGTAACACCCCTAACCTGTAACCATCGCCGGAATGGGTTACGAGACATTTCTGAACAAAAAACACAGTTCCAATCATTCTCATATTAACACAAGTCATATTCATCTTTATAAAGCATATATCTAAATAGTATTAAACGTACAATATAAATCACATTGAATATACGAATTACATATTCATCACTATAATGATAAACAAATACTTAAATACAAATTAAACATTTCACTAGTAGTTCTATACATTAATAATGAAGCATATCCGATTTAATTCACATAATATACTCCCATCTGTTATTATAAAGTGTTAAGACTGAATTTGAACTTTAAAAAAAAATATATCATTTAATATGCAAGCTAAACGATATGTATAACTATTATATATTCAAATCAAACATATCAAATTCAATATGCGAACTTCATAACAAAATACAAATACATATTCAATTCATTAACTTACCTATTCAACTAACAAAAATAATCGTAAGGTCATATTAATTACACCACTCAATCTTAAGTTAGAAATTTACCAAAACAAAACTCACAATTCATATGGTCATTTATAGCATTTCATTAACCGAATATAACCATGTTATGTTTAAGGTTTCATTTCCTTCACTTAACCCTATCACTTCGTATGCATATATCTTATCAAGAAAATGAATTGATATATACACATATCAACCTTATTGTAAGCGCATACATATATATATAAATATATACGCTCAAATAACAAAGCATAACTAAATAAATTAGCACATATCTTTTACTAAGAACCCACTCTCAAATATATGTCTAAATTATAATATGTCAAACTTACCATAACAATAAATCATGAATTATACATATCATTATATTTATCATATGGCCGAGACACATAAACAAACTTCACAAACCTCATATACCTTAAATACATTCGTAATATAAGTTCAACCAAGTCCAAAAACTTATATATACAACCATTAACATTAAATTCAACCAAAATTTCACATAAATACTAATTAAAATACCAAAATAATAATCATATATGTTCTACATCTCATGTCACCTTTATTCAGATATACTTATTAACTTATTTTAAAACATTACTAACACATACAAAAGTATAATTTAATCATTTTAACCAAAGGTAGCAAACAACCATATTTCATTTGGTTATATATATATATATATATATATATATATATATATAGTCTATTCATTCATGCCATATCCGAAATCATCATCTAAACTCAATGTACAAACACATATCACAATTTCTAATCATCCATGGTACATAGCATAATAACCAAAATGAACTTAAACCATAGTTAAACTAAACCGAACTCAAGCATAGAAGTTTTAGCCATTTTCGCATGGCTTAAATTATACAAAACCAAAATTCAACATTTCAACTATAATCTAGCCTATACATGCCATAGGTTCGAATATTCAACTTATAAAATAC
The DNA here is from genome assembly GCA_025698465.1 of Gossypium longicalyx. Lineage (NCBI taxonomy): Eukaryota > Viridiplantae > Streptophyta > Magnoliopsida > Malvales > Malvaceae > Gossypium > Gossypium longicalyx. The sequence continues at coordinate 37,835,158 of CM046998.1, read as the reverse complement.
CGAAGGCAGTTGATAGTATGATAAGCTTCTCTGACGATTCCCGAGCTCGTAACTTGAATCCAAAATCTATAAAACAGAGGTAAACATGAACACACACAGAGTAAGCTTTCATAGCTTAGTAAGTCATAAGTAAATAAATAACTTAATTTTTCTAACAGCTCAATTTAACCAAAATAAATTATGCTAACTTAATCACATTTATTTTCAAGATCAAGATTTCATATATAACATATATTTCCACATACAAATTTACCTTAGCCGAACATATACATATATCTACTATCAAGGTAATATTAAATTTCAAAACCTTAATACCATTAGATAGCCGAATATACATAAACCCACATACATATATGTATATATCCATGATCCATTACATAAATGTTTACATGATATAATCTAAAAGGCCAAATACATTTTCAATATGCACATAAAATTTCCATTTCCATTATACATGATTCATAACACATATCACGTAACTTACTTACCTTATTTCAAATAAGTAATAAGCTATCACATACCTGATTACTTTAGCTCGGTTTATTCATTCCATCATAATTTTAATTGCCCGTTGAACCACTCGAAATTGGATAGGACACTCGGATAATCACATATATCGTACAATGTCAACGTCCCAGACATGGTCTTACATGTAATCACATATGGATGCCACTATCCTAGACAGGGTCTTACTCGCACTCATATATCGGAGTCACATATCGATGCCAACGTATAAAACGTGGTCTTACTCGCACACATATATCGATGCCATGGTCTTACTTGCACATCACATATCGAAATCCTATGTCATGACATATGTATCCTAGCTATTCTTAAGGTTCATACGGGGCTTCCAGACGTCGTAACTCGGTCAGAACAATTTCATAAACATTTCTACCAAGCTTATTTACATTCGGCTATTACATATATATATTTACATAATCCAATTCAGCATATACAATTCACATTTAATTAAAATTAAGTACATCTATTTGCTTATAAACTTACCTCGGATGTTACAAAATGGAATCGGGCAGCTAGTCGACGACTTTCATTTTTCCTCGATCCAAATTTGATTTCTTTGGTTCTTGATCTAAACATATTCAAATTAAGCTCATTCAAACATATTTTCATTCAATTTAGTCCAAAAACACATAAATGGAAAAATTACCATTTTACCCTTGACATTTACAATTTTTACAATTTAGTCTCTACTGCACAAAACACAAAATACACAAAATTTTAAGGTACCCACACTTAGCCAAATCTTACCCATTACTAAACAAGTCCAAATATTTTATTTATTTCACATTTTAGTCCCTCAAATTATTAATTTTGCAATTAAGTCCTAATTACTCAAAATCACCAAAAACTTCAATACAAAATATGTTAATCTAAAACATATCTTTCATTTTTTATCATCAAACAACAAAAATCACAAGCTCTCAAAAATGGCACAACTCAAAATATTCATCAAAATAAAAAATTCAAGCATGGGTTTTGTAGTACTCGAAGCAACGATATTAAAAACGTAGAAATTATAAAAAACCAGGTAAAAACGAACCTTGAATCATGCTTGTGAGGTGGCTGAACCTTTGCAACTTTGTTCTTTTTATTTTTTTTTATTTTGCTATTCGGTCATGAAAGAAAATATAAACTATGGATTTTTAATTATATGATTATATTATATACATATTATTACTTAATTTACTTATTTAACCTTGTTTAAAAACATTCATATTTCACCTTCCTATGGCCGAATGTGTCCATGCAACATCCAAAGGTATAATTGCATTATAAATGCCTCCAATAATAAAGACAAAAACATTTTGGTCCTCATACATTAAACTATCAAAATTTTAATTTATGCGATTAAGTCCTTTTATTTAATCGGATACCTAAACGACAAAATTAAGGGTCTGTTTGTTTGCTTGTATTTGATTTTCCGGAAAATATTTTCCTCATTTTATGCTGTTTGGAATCCTGAAAATAATTTACATTTGGAAAATATTTTCCAAGACATGGGTAAAATTAATACTGTTTTAGGGAAAATGTCTTACAGGTTTTTTTTTCTGTAAGACATTTTCCGTCTCTTCATCCGGGTAAAATCTTCTCCCTTCCTTCCGTTCTTTATTTCTTTCTCTCTTTCTCTCTTTTTGCAAATCTGATTCCTCTTTTTCTCTCTTTCTCAGGCAAGGCAAATCTCATTTCTCAAGCAAAGGCAAATCTCTCTTTCTAAGGTACGACATCTTCTTGTTCTTTTTTTTTTTTCTGGGTTTGGGTAAATTTCGTGAAATACATGTTTCTCTGTGAGCAGTAGAGAAAGGTTTTTTTTTTCAGTCATTACAGTATCAGCCTCTCCATCGTTGTAAATGTCTTCAACTTCTTCATGGATTCCTCTTAATAATTTTTGTGTTTTTGTGTTTTAAGTGTTTCCTTTTTCTCTTTTCATATTTTCTTTGTGCTTGTTGCATGGAAGAAGAAATGGTTTGGGTTGTTTGCATTTCTAATTTTGGTTCAGTAATGTATCACAAATCATTTTGCAACATAATGTTAGGTTTTTAAACCTCCAAGATAAATTTATGACACATTTCATTTTTCCTTTGTGTTTGATCCATGCTTTGTAATCTCGTTAAAACCCATGTTGCTGTACCTTAGGTTGGTTCTTGTTTATCGATTTCATTCTTTTTTTTGTACAAAGATTATCCTGTCTTTAGGGAATGCAGATTTTGGTGATCAATAAGCAAAAGAAAAGTTTGTGCATCTTTGATCCATTGGGTTTTTAGGATGATTGTAAAGAGAAATAGAAAGATTCACTGCCCTGTTTTTAGCATTCAATTGTATTTTTCTCTGAAGCAATGTCAATGGTTGTATTGTTGCATATACAATTAATTTTACCTTTCTACATGTTCTCAACTTTCTTTCACTACGATTCACAGATTAGATTGCTCTTGTCTTTTGCATGTATAAACAAATGAACATAACAATAACATATAGTGGTATACCATATAATTTTGGTTTATATATATATCTTAACAACATGTTAATAGGAAACATAAAAAACTTTCAAAGACGTTCACCTTTATGTTGAGTGCTGTGATGTGTGTTTTGGAGCCCATTTCATCCCAAGATTTACTCATTGCTGCATGTTTTCTTATAACATCATTCGGGCAAAACATGGATGAGAAGGTTGTTGTATAATTCTTATTTATGGATGGTACTGCAGATTTTAGTTTATCAAGGGACAGATTAGGCATATTTTGTGACAAGTTGCCTGTAGATCCTTCCCATTTATTTGTAAGATAGTATCAAGTTAACAAATGCCTCTTGATGGATGCAGTTCAATGAAATGAAAATTTTTAGGACAAAGCTTGTACTGCTTTAATTTTATATTCTTATTTATATGTTTTTGAAATGTTTATTACCTGGTATTGGTATTTTCTGGCTTGTATGCATAGGATGATAAATATCCACTGCAGGGAGAAATACAAGCTAGAACATGATCTGTGTCAGTTAAAATGGAATCTCAAGGTAAGAAATGGAAAATGAGATGTTTGTGAATCTTGATCATTTACAATTTTGTACATTTGGTATTTGAAAAATGAGGACTCAACTAAAGTCAAGTGGTTGGAAACTGTAGGATCAGGCTGTAGTAAAGTTGAAACTTAATGCTAATATGGTATTTATGTTCAGTATGATAGTTTTGCTTTGTTACTTGATGCTGTTATTGCTCAATTTGAGGGCCAAAAGTGTTGTGATCCATGCAGCTATGTTACTTGAATTTGGGTGGAGTGTCGAAAACAAGTATGTTCACATCAATTAACATTTATTAATAACATATAAAATTGTAATTTTAGTTCGACTCAATAATTTTGGTGAAAATATAAAATATTTAATAATCAGTATTAAAATTGAGTTTGTTGTCATGTGTCAATCTAATACTTATTTAGTTGGGTAATGACGAAAATAATGATGTTTATATTTGAAAACTTACAAGCTTTGGTTATATCTGATAAAGTAAATCATATTATTTTAAAGATGTTTTTGTTAATTCATATCTTTTATGCAAAAAAAAAAAAAATGAATATAAACATATACATAACAAGATATGAACTCAAGCTTCTAAATTTTCAACATTTGTACTTTATCATATATAACCAAAGCCTAATTTGTTAATTATATAATTTATTTTATTAATATATTTATTACATAATTTTATTTTTCACCCACATCTTGGGTGTGCTATAATCTAGTAAATATTATGATCCTTATACGTTACATTTAAACATGATTGCACGATTGACATGGCATATTTAATATATGTATTCCTCTATGCTTGTTATAAAATTTTTGACTGAATTGGTGTCAGAGAATTTCATTGTAAAGTCATATGCATTGTACAAAAAATGCTTGTACGGTTGTTCAATTCTATCTCTTTTTTTTTTCTTAATATTTTTTAGCTATTCTTCTCACCCTATTATTTGAGTTAGAAGAACTTTTTATTATGTCATATCATCAGGGTAATGACCCATCAATTTATTTAGGAATAGAAAATGAAATTGCAAATGCCTAAATTTTGTAATCAAATGTTTTTTTTTTAAAATTTGAATAAAAAATTGATTTTAAAATATATTTTTCCTGCCACGTGTTGCATTGTAGTAATTTTATATGTTGATTAAATTTATACCTTTTATGTTCAAATTCATGAACTTAGCATATTTTTCTCTTTTTTTAAATATATATGATAATTCTAGCATACGAATTTCGCAACTATTATGATTAGGCAATGATCATAAACAGAAACTAACAGTTCATATGTGTAACTCACATATATGTGAGTCTATTAATTTCAATGGTTAACTCAGCCAATAATCAAAAATATATTAATTTCAATGGTTAACTCAGCCAATAATCAGAAATATGTGTAAGATGCAAAATTTGTTCTATTGGGTACTACAGTTTGTGATGAATATGTCTTGAATTATGCCCCTTTTTTTGTTATTATTTAAGTTGGGGTTGGTTAGTTAACTCAATTCCCTTTAGTCATGGTAACTTTAGTCATTGCTTGAGAAACTTTCATATATGTATATATACACTTTAGTCATGGTAACTTTAGTAATATTTGCGTGGCATTATTTTGTGTAGATGGATCGTAATCAAGATCAAAATACAATTGTCGGAGTCGTGGCTTCAGTTTTAGCTTTTGGGGCTCTCTGGATTAAAAAAATTAAAAACTAGGAAGGAAATTACTTCTCACCCTCGTATGAATCGAGATTATGAAAGAGAAAATTATATTAATAGTATTTTATATAGTGGTGACCATCATTGTATTGATATGATAAGGATGAGACCGGTAGCCTTTTTTAATTTGTGTGATATTCTTAGTAGGAATAATTTGTTATAGTCAACTAAATCGGTGAATATTAGGGAGCAAGTAGTTATATTTTTACATATAATTGGTCATAATGTAAGGTTTCGAGTGATTGGGTCTAGATATTATAGATCAATTGAGAGAATTCACTGTTACTTTAGGGTTGTATTGAGAGCTATTTTGAAATTGTATAAGCTAGTTATTAGATTACCTGATGAGTCAACTCCTAGTGAAATCAGAAACAATCCAAGGTTTTATCCTTATTTTAAAGATTGTATTGGAGCATTAGATGGAACTCATGTTCGTGCATCCGTTCCACTTAGCATTCAAGGAAGATTTCGTAGTCGTAAAGGGGGGACGACACAAAATGTATTGGCTGCCATTACATTTGATTTGAAATTTTCCTATGTTCTAGCTGGTTGGGAAGGTAGTGCACATGATTCTCGTATTTTAAGTGATGCACTTTCACGCCCAAGAGGATTAAGAGTTTCGGAAGGTAAGAATTATAAAACATTAACTACCAAATAGTTCTAGTAAGCTCATAATTTATTAGTAATAATTATGTTCTGTCTAATTGTAGGTAAATATTATCTTGTTGATGCTGGATATGGCATTCGAAATGTATATATTACCCCATATCGTGGTGTCCGATACCATTTAAAAGAGTTTAGTGATCAGGGGCCTGAAAATGCAAATGAACTCTTTAATCTTTGTCATTCATCATTGCGAATCACTGTTTTTGGGATTTTGAAGAAACGGTTTCGTGTATTAGATGCTGAACCATTTTGGAATTTTCAAACTCAAGTAGATATAGTTTTGGCTTGTTGTATCATTCATAATCATATAATGGGAGTTGATCCTAGTGATTTACTTAATCAAGGATTATACGAGGAGCCTGAGTCTGATTTGATAATACCAACTCTTACTGAGCGAGAAGAAAGAGAAGAAGCAAGAGAATGGTCTACTAAGAGAGATGAAATTGCACAAACTATATGAACTGATTATATGGCTAGAAATATTATGTAGGTTTAGGGCTTAGGGTTATTGTTTCTATGTTATGTATGTTTTGGTATTAAAATTGTTTTTTTTTGTTAATGTTGGTTGGATAATGATATTGAAATTTTAGTTTGTTGGATTTTGAAAATATTATGTCTTGAATTTGTTACATATTGAATTTATTATATTTTAAGCTTGTTGGATATTGAAATGATTGACAATGACAATTATTAATGTAGAATGGGTAAGGGCAACAAAGAAGGGACCTCCAAGCAATTCAGGTGGACAAAACCGATGGAACATCTTTTTCTTGAAATTCTAGCAGAGAGGGCCCAGAAAGGAAATAAGCCTTTTAACTCTTTCAAAGCAGTTTCTATTAATTGAGTTACCGAAGCTATTTCAAAAAGATTTCAAGTCCAATGCGATGCGAAGCATGTGGAAAATCATTTGAGGACAGTAAAAAACCAGTGGCAGATTATATGCACAATTTGAGGTGAAAGTGGCTTTGGATGGGATGATAACATGAAAATGATCACATGTGATAGAGCGACATATGATGCTGCAGTGATGGTAATATATGTATATATATGTTAAGTATATTTCAATTGCTTTTTTACTTGTTATTCTAATTGTGTGTAATATTCAACAGGCACACAAGAAGTATGAACCAATTTTGAATAAAAGCATTGATCATTATGATGAAATGGCTTTGGTTGTTGGCAAAGATATGGCAACAGGGAGTTTTGCCAGAACATTTGCTGACATAGATTTGGATGATGATAACCAAGATTCAGTGCCTATAGACTGTGATAATGAAGAGATTGAAGAGGTAAGAACAAAAGTATCTTCATCTGGCACATCCAAGCGTAAAAGAAAAAATGCTCAAGAAAGTGTCGTTGATGAACAAATTAAATTTGTGGGTGAACAACTTGGCAAAATTGCTAATGCTTTGGAACAATTTACTGCAGATAAGACACCACATCTTTACGAAGAAGTGATGTCGATGAAGGTAGAAGGATTTGATGATGACTTCCTGTGTTCTGTATTTGATTAGCTAGTTAGTCATGAATCCGAGGCCAAAGCTTTTTTAGTTAAAAGTAAGAAGCATAGAAAAATTTGGCTTCAAAAAATTTCTCAAGGTTGAAGAAATTGATACTTTTAATGTGGTGTAATATTAGTTATGCACTTGGACAATGTTGTTGTTATTATGTGGTGTACTACTAATTATGTATTTGGATATTATTATTAATTTCTAGTATTAATTGTAGTTTGGAAGCTAATTTATAATTATTCAATCCTTGTTCTTTACTTTTTTATTACACAATTACAAATAATTTATTTGACTTTGGTTGTTTTCAATTTATGACGGCTAATATTCTAGCTTAATAATTGAGTATTATTATATATTTAATTTAATTTATTTATTTATAAATAAATTATTGCAATATATGTAAAAAGTTTAAAATATAAATTTATTAATATATGTAAAAACAGATTTTTCAGAAAATATTTTCAGAAAATCTGCCAAACAACAAAAAATATTTTACTCAGATTCATCCAAACACCAGAAAACCAAATCATTTCCAGAAAAGTAAATCATTTTCTAGAAATTATTTTTCAGAAAACATTTTACTGGAAAACAAACGGAGCCTAAATCACAAAAATTTCACATATATAAATTCACTCAAAATAAACACAGAAAATAATTTTTAAATATTTTTCTGACTCGAATTCGTGGTCCCAAAACCACCATTCCGATTAGGGTCTAAATCGGGCTGTTACAAAGCTGATCGACCTAAATTGAGTTATACTTGAAGGATTTGAAATTTTTGGAATTAATACAATATTAGTCTTATTGATTGAACTAATATCCATACCTCCATTCAGTTGATGAAAGCAAAATGTGGTAACATCTTCCCCAATAATTGACCAACATTTTTGGTAGAATAATGCCGGCAAGCCATCCTCTCCTGGTGCTTTGGTAAGACCCAATTCTGCTAACGCTATTCAGATATCCTCTTTTGTGTATCTCGCCTTTAGTTTTTAATTCTTCTCATCAAATATGCAGCGACTAATTCCTGATAAAATGTGATCATAATTCCCCCTTCTTCCAGCGGAGAACAAATGTTGAAAGTACGATCTAGCTATCTCTTCCATTTTCCTGATTTCATCTGTTTCCCTCCCGTCATCAAATTGCATTTTACGAATTAAATTCCTCTACCGTTTTTGTATTGCTTGTTTGTGAAAAAAGGCAATATTTTTGTCTCTGAATTTTAGCTAGTTAACTCGTGCTCGTTGTTCCCAGTAATGCTCATCCTTTTCAATCTCAAAATTGATTTGAATTTTTGTATCAATGAGATCCGCCAAAGTTTCATCATTCCTCTCAGCTTCCAACAATTTAACTGGTTTTGAAGATAACACTGTTTTCTTCTCCTTTCTACTATAACGGATCTGATCAGCCCATCTCTTCAAGCCTCTCTTAACACTTTCTAACTTATTCAATAAATCTTCTTCAGAATTTTCCTAGATATTTCTAACCTCCTTAATAAATGATTCTTCCAAAACCCACCATGCTTCAAATTTAAAACTTTTATCAATTTACTCTTGCACCTCCTTTTTTGTAATAATAAATAAGGGCAATGATCTGAAAATGAATGAGGAAGATGCTGAAGTTGAAACTCAGGGAATAGAGAGAACCAATCAGTAGTTGCGACTCCTCTATCTAGGCACTCTTGAATATTTGTTTCAGGCAGATTTCTCTTTTCCAAAGTAAACCAATTTCTAGTAAATCCCAAATCCAACAGATCACATTCCTCCAACACCTTACGAAAAGCTTCTATTCGCCCCTCCTCTCTTGGTAGACCTCCCTTTTTGTTGAAGCCATACAAGATTTCATTAAAGGCCCCAGAAACCATCCATGGAAGCTCCCCAGCACTTCCTAATTGTCTTAAAAGATTCCACGCTTCATTTTTTGTAACAACCCGATTTAGGGCCTAGTCGGAACAGTGGTCTCGGGACCACAAATCTGAAGTTTGGAAAATTATTTTTATTTTTATTATGAGGTTATAGTACGATTATAGTAGTGCATGAAAAATATAGGGAGCTAATTTTAATGTTTTTGAGCCCAATTGCGAGAAATGACTAAATTGCATAAAAGGCAAAAGTTGCATTTTAGTACCCCAAATGTGTCAATTAGCTAGAGCACTAAAATTTGGGGCTTTTAAAGAGAAATTAAACCCTTTTTAAAGGAGCATAGCCGGCCATAGGGTCAAGAAGAGACAAAAATTTTAAAATTAGGTGGGTTAGGTGACTTATTTTGACTAAAATAAAAATAGATGAAAAGAGGATGATATCATCCCTTTCCATCTTCTTCCTTCACCAAAATTTTCGGCAAAGAATGGGGTTTTTAAAGCTTCAAAGATTTCAACAACATTAAGCCTCTCAAGTAAGTGATTTTGAAAGTTTCTCTTAATGATTTTTACATTTTTGGACTCTTTGAAGCATAGGCTTTCTAATGAGAGGTCTATTTTGCAACATGGTTGAAAGTTTAGGGTTTTGCCATGAAAATATTTGTGATGTTTGCTGAGTTTTTATGGAAGAAAATGAGTCTTATTTGAGTAATAGACAACTTTTGTGAAAGAACTTCTCATGAAAACCCTTATAGGACCATTTTCTAAAGTTTGTGAAATTAGGTGATAAGGGTGTGAAATAGTGAGAATTTGGTGATGCTATAAGAGTAAAAAGGGGTTAGCTAGGCCTAAGATACGAAGAAATTCAATAATAATTGAATTTCGAGCATAGGGGCAAAATGGTCATTTTGTCAAGGTCTAGGGGCAAAATAGTCATTTTACCTGAGATGTGAATTTTATATTGCCTAATTGTGTTTAGTGACTAAATGAGCGCATTTTTTATTATCATAGATCAAGAGTTGCCAAATCTGAACCTAGACCGAGGGAAAGCCAAGCAAATCAACTAAACCAACTAGTCGAGTACATTTTGTAACCTGAGGTAAGTTGTATGTAAATAATGCAACTATATTGTGAATGTATGTAGTCTAATTGTTATTGAATTGATATAGTATGAATTGCTAGATTGTGAACTGAGAATGCATATTATTGATCGAGATAATAGAAAGATCTAGTTGAGACCCTAGGAAACAAACCGGATATTCATGCCATAACATTTGAATTACTTGTGTGCTAGTGTAAGACATGTCTGGGACATGCATCGGCCACATTATGAGTGCTAGTGTAAGACCATGTCTGGGACATGGCACTGGCGTAGAGATGAGTGCCAGTGTAAGACATGTCTGGGACATGCATCGGCCTCGATGATGATAGCTAGTGTAATACATGTCTGGGACATGCATCGGCTAAGAGTGGTGCTAGTGTAAGACATGTCTGGGACATGCATCAACACGTATATACGAGAGCTAGTGTAAGACCATGTCTGGGACATGGCATCGACAACTTATCCCATGTTTGAGGCTTAAAGAATATCCGGTAGTATTCTAAAAGGTTTAACTTTAATAAAGAAAAGTATAATAATGTTGTGAGTGATACAGGTACTTATTTGGAAATCAATGAGTAATGAGCTCAAATTAGAAAATGTGACTTGAGTAGACGGTAACGAGTAAGTTAAGTTTATACTTACCTTTGAGTTATGAGCATGATGACTAATGGTGAATTTGTTGTTGTGTATTTATTTATATGCAACTTACTAAGCTTTATGCTTACTCTTTTTCCTTTCCCTTTTCTTTCAGTACCGCTTAATTAACTCAAGGATCCCTTAAAGTCGGAGATATCGATTACACTATCAATCGAAGCACTTGGTATAATATAAATCTTCTTTTGAGTATGGCATGTATAGGGCTAGACTAGGATGTTTGATTTAATAAGAAATTGGTTATGTATTTTGGCTTAAGCCAAAAGCCTTTCATTTTGTATCAAGCCTAGAATAATGGCTATTATTCATTTTGGTAAATGCATATAATGTTTTTTCTATGGATGAATTGGTGTCTATTGTAGTGAAATTAGTACATTGAAATGATCTTGTGTAGGTTGTGTAAAATGGGTGACAAAATGGCCTCCTTTTGTCCACACGGGCAAGGCACACGAACGTGTGTCTAGGCCGTGTGTGACACACGGCTCACTCCCATGGGTGTGTGTTATGGCCGTGCGTCCCCTACATTTAAAATTTTAAGTCAGTTTAGCACACGAGTAGGCCACACGGGCGTGTGTCATGGCCGTGTTTTAAAGTCAGTGTTGTACACGGGCAGGCCACACGAGTGTATGTCATGGCCGTGTTTTAAAATCAGTGTTGCACACGGGCTAAGGGCACGGGCGTGTCCCAAGCCACGCGGGCGTGTGTGACCACACGGTCTATACCCACTGGGCGTGTGGAGCCTTAAAGCATGAATTTTCCAAGTTTTTCTTAAGTTCTCGATTTAGTCCCAAACCGTCTCTAATATATGTTTTGGGCCTCGTGAGCCTGTTTAAGGGACAAAATGCATTTGAACGAGAAGTTTTAAGTTAAAATAAATTTTATGGCCCGGTTTTATATGCGTATGCTTGAGTTAAGTCTGGTAGCACCTCGAACCTTGTCCCGGTGTCGGATACGGATGAGGGGTGTTACATTTCTATCTTGAAAATAAGGAGACCCATAAAAACCAGTAAACCTCCATTTGTTTCTTTCATCCATATCTTCTATTATCACATTAATGTGTCTTTTCGAAAAACTTTGAAGCACTACATTATTATCTCTACGCCAAGCCAAACATAAACCACCTCTAGATCCATTTGAATCAACATCGATGCCATTGAAAAAACCACAATTTCTTGGAACGCGTTCCATCTGACTCCTACTAATTTTTGTCTCCGTAAATAAGACCATTTGAGGGTTATACGACTTCAACAAATGCCAAAGTCTACGAACTGTCCGTGGATTTCCCAAACCACGAATGTTCCAACTTAAGATTTTCATTGCGCCCGGTCGGTTTGCCTCTTGGTAGCCGCTGATGATAAATGATTAATTTCCACCATTCTCATATTTCTTACCGCCAAAATATTCATCTCTTCCTTCGCTTGTAAGTCTTTAATCTCCCCTCTACTTCTCTTCTTACCCTCCTCTCCAATTAATACATCATCTTCTAGATCATGTTCCATTGAAGTATGAAACTGATCCACACATGAATTTCCACCCTCTTCTAAATTAATCCCCAATATTGGATCTACAATATTCCTATTTCCCAAATTTTTTCCTAACCTCCTCAAGCAATTTCCTAATATTTAACTTCCCTCCTAATTACCTCCCCATTCTCCTTCTCCTTCTTCTCGGAGCCAAACACTAGTCATTGCTAAAGCTCTACGAGATTGTGCTCTTAAAGATAAATCCCATCCCATTTCAGCAATTTTCACTCCCAAAACCATTTTTGCTTCACAAAAGGAGTCACTATGGCCCAAACGACCACAATAAAAACAAAATAATGATAATCTTTCATATCTAAATCTGACCTATGAGCATTTCCCATAAAACATAATCTATTTCTTCCTTTTTAAGGGGCATCGTATATCAATTTGGGCTCTTAACCTCATAAAATTTTTGTTTTCTTTCCCCAGATTTGAACCATCATACTCCATGAAAGTACCTATAAAATTACCCAATTGCATCGCCAAATTTTTAGAGAAAAAACCAACCGGGATATCATGAATCCGTACCCAAAAATGTGTATAAATTAATGGAACTTCTGATGGATTCTCCCCCCATTGTAACTTATGTAGCACCAGTAAGTGATTATTAAACGTCCATGGCGAACCCTTTAAGACCCTCTCCATATCCATAACATGAAAGAATTGAAACAAATACCTTTTCTCCCCTAGATCTCGAATCTAAACCCCCAGAACTGGATGCCATAGATTTGCCATGGTACTCTTCATTGCTGGAAAATAGATGATACTTGCTGTTAGGAAACAACCTACTAGTCGAAAAACCCCCAACTCTCTATCCGAATTTGGCTCACTTTGTATTTGTAGAACTGCATCTTCCTCCTTGTTAATCGTAAGTCCAGCAAATTCCGCTTCCATAATAATGTTTAGAACTCAATTGTATGATGTAATTGATCAAAAGAGTGAAAGAACTTTGAAGATCTTTCCGCCGTCAAGCAAACAAAAGACTAAAACAAAAAACAAAAATTAAAAAAAAAACACTAAAACTGCTAGAGAGAGCAGACAGAAGACGTGCTAGGGTAGCAGACATTGGTTCATTATAACTGTGTTTGGACTTAAATTTTTTTTACTTAAATAGCTTTTTTTAATGAAAATTTTAACTTTGATCTAAATATTAAAATTAGTAAATTAAATTATGGAAAGGTAAAATATTTAAAGTTAATAAATTAAGACTCGAATATGATTTTTTTATTAATATTCAGAATTTAACTATTATCTCTTAAATAATTAAATTAATAAATATTTAATTTTTTCTTCCATTTCGTATTTCATTGGTCACTCGTCCTGAAAACTCAACCGGGTAGAACCGTTGGAATTGGCGAGAGAGGCTGTCCTCGATGAAGAATTGTTGGTAGCGGCATTTCTGAGAGTAGAAACTCACTGGGAAAATCGACCAGTCGGCAAAAGATATCTTAAATTCGCCAAATTCGTATATGTCCATGTGTGTAGCAACAACAATCTGACTTTTGAGCTGTATCCAAAGCTTAATTTTGAGGTGGTTGAAATGGAAAAACTCTGCATTAGAAGAAGACCAGATGTACTACTAACTCTGTTATAAGGCATCAAATTCAGTCGAATACAATTTAGGGTCATGTGTTTTTTAATCCCTTCTATGAGTCCAAATTTCACTATTTATCTTTTATTCTTAAAATTTCACATCCTCCTATATTTAAAACTATATTTAAATATGAAAATTCTGTTAAAAAACTAGTTTAGAATACAATTTATCTTATTTTAAAAATAATAATTTAATTCAATTAATATAAATAAAAATAATAATACATGTCATTAAAAGAGGTCATCCACATCACCTAGAGTCTTAAACCTTATAATAAATAATATATATGATATAATCATCTCAAACCCATGGACACACAATACACTACCACCCAATTACAAATCTGTAGATTGAGCTCAGGTTTTGGGTACCGATGAACTCCCCCTTTCGACCAATGAGTCTATTGCTTGAGTTTAATTAGCTGAATGTTGTTTGATACAATGTAAATTCACACTTACTGGCATAAACAAATTACACTATCATATGAATCAAATTCTAATTTCAGGCATGAATCCATGAATCTGCTCAAGTTTCAGTTGCACGTAACCTAATTGAATTTATACTAGGTACTTTTTAACAGATTTGAGTTTCAATGGTTTTTTTTTTCTCTAACCTCAAATAAGGGTCTCTTTCATCACTTGTTGAAAGTTTTGATAAATAATTGACTTTTGTTTCATTATGAAGATAGCATTGAAGGCAAAGGAAAGGAGAGGTGAGATAGGCTCAAAAAATAATGCATCAAATGACCACCCTATGAGAGAAAAAGAAAAAATTGACGGAAACAAGGCATGAGCAGCAGCAAGGCACAGAGTTTTGATTACAACAAACAGAACACAAGTTATTCATTTGGACAGCCAGGTGTTCATTCACATGTCACTATCTTCTCCACCCCAAGAAATTAATGGTTAATTGAGAAGTAAATAAGATATAACTTAATCTAAAATTTGGGCATGCAGTTGTATGGTCGTAAAATTGATTAAAAGAAATGACCAAAAACGAAGCATTTAATGCTATCCAACTTGTATACTGTTTGGTGGTATTTATTTTTCTTTGAAAACTGGGTTCCCATTATTGTCTCACTAATTACCATGCTTAATTTAAGATTTTTGTTTGTTTTTGAGGAGTAAAAGCTAATGGCTTATAGGGTTGAATTTGTTTGTCTGTCTCACTTAGGATGAGATTATCTACTTCTTCTCAATTCATATTTTATTCATGCCCCCGGCACCCTTTACCCTCTAAACCTAATCTCATCCTATACAATTAATTAATCATCATTTTAGGAATATTTTATTTTATTATTTTTAGAAAGCTACCCAGCCAAATTTCTTGAAATAGATTAATTTCAATTAGTTTTATGTAATTTTTATTGGTAATTACTGAATTGAGAAAAGGCTCCTTTGGATTTCATTATAGTGAGATAGAATATATCCTTTTATTCCTTTTTATTGGTGTTTGGAAAAAAAAAGACGTTGGAGTAAACCCACTGCACCGGAGGATGGAGTTCGGCCTTTGTTTTACTTTTTCTTTTCCCATTTAAAAGCAAATAGATTTGGGTTGTAGCTTGGTTTTTATTTTGGTAATTAAAATGAGTTATATTATTTGATGGTATTTTAATTTTTTTATTTTAATAAATATTAATATAAAATATGTTTATAGTGAGATTTGAACTCACATCATTTTGATTAATAAAATTGTAAATTTACCACCCAATTAAAATTTCATTTTATTATAATTTATACATTTTTATTTTAATATGCACAATTTATTGTCTCCATCAGTTGTATATATTAATAATATTGTTAATTGAGTCGGTGTCATAAGTTAACTAAACACTAATTTTAACATAAACTCACAAATGATGACAACACCATGATAAACAATTGTAGTGCATTTAGTATTATTAATATGATGTATTTATGTATTCAAATTCTATTTTAATCGTTATTTAATCTATTTTTTATTTTAATATCACACATATTTCATGCGTTTTTATGATTAATTAGTTCCAAACAATACATTTTATTAATTATTGTATATTATTTTTAAATAGAAATCTATATTTTAAATCTGTTATTTCCACACATATACGCGTGTAATAGAATTTCTAATATTAGTTAAAATATTTTTTTTCTTACAAAAGGTTGTTTGTTTATTATTATTATTATTATTATTATTATTATTATTATATAAAATATATGATTTTTAGTTCTATATAATTTAATAAATATATGAAATATAAGTATAACTATAATTAATAAAAATTTATATGAATTACTCATAAAAAGAAGATATATGGAAGCTAAAAATAATTAATAAATAAATACAAATTTAATATATTTTAATATTTACTATGAAATATAATTTTTAAGCATTCATTTTACATCTATATTTTAAAGTCTTTAATAGTCATTTTTATTCTTACCTCACCGTTATAGCTACGTTTGAATTCAAACACATATTCCACCACTAATCCTTATCTTACTACTACATACTCAATCTTACCACTATAGTAATTAATCTCACCGTCATTGTTCTTTTTAATCTCATTGGAACCAATCTCACCACCCATCCAAATAGAGCTTAAGAGTTGTGTTATAACAATTAAGTTATACAAGGTGTTGGGGTAAACCATAGTGGTGGTTCACATTGTATATGGTGTGAAGAGCCATTAAGGATGGAGATTTAGGTTAGTGTTTTAGCAAAGTGATTGCCAATGGTTAATCTTGTCTTGCTATGTCTTGTCTCCCTCCTCTTAATCTTGGGAGAAGGGTATTTGTAGGAGAAAGAAGGCTTGAAATGTGTCCCTTATAACATGATTGCCTCCTCAATAGAGTTTAATTTAGACCTAGTGTGACACTCTACACCCAAATTGGTTTTCCAAATCCAAATGCATAATGTTATATTACGTTGCCGGAGAAACTTAGACTATCTCAATTCTTTTATCAACAATTTTACATTCAATCATATTATCATTCCATACATTCTCAACCCTAAGCATAAATATCATTAGTCAATGTTAAGAGATCTCATTCAAAGTGTTTCAGAATTAAGCGAGGTCAAATACAGAGCTAGGATTCAAATCCAAACTCAATTATCAAAGTTATATAGTGTGTCTCGAGACATAAGTGTCACATATCGAGACATTAGCTCTCATTATCAAGAATATGTCTCGAAACATGGCTAACTTGTTTTGAACCCTAACACTCGATGCTTAGATATCTCGAGACAAAAGGGTTCTTGTCTCAAGACTAGGAACAAGGTAAATTTATTTTAGGTTCAATGTTTACTTGTCTCGAGACCTATCAATGTATGTATCGAGACATGTTTAACGTGTCTCGAGACTTACCCATAAATGTATGAAATTGTTACTTTTGTTCATAGTCTCTTGAGGCATGACAACTATGTCTCGAGACCAACATACCAAATGGTCCAAAATGCATTATTTCAAACATGAAAATGATGTCTAAATAACACTTAATTCACACCAAATTTGTACTAAACCAATGCACATCTATTTGGAATTTAAAGACATATTCAAACATCTTAAACCAAGGCATTCAAAACATCTTAAACCATTGTCTCCTTCAGGTTTATGAACGCATCTCTTTTTTTTTCTTCCCACCATTGTTGGTAGCCTAAGATATTTTTTGGGATTGTTAGATATCATTACCCCAAGCACTCGGCCAATTTGATTCTTTACCCCACTTGGTTGTTTCCTCTAAAATAGAGGAGGGATTTATCAAAATTGACTAACTGACTTGATACTCCTTCATACTCTTTTATAACATTTTTAACGGAGATCATTGTAACACCCCTAACCCGTAACCATCATCGGATTACGGTTATGAGGCATTACCAGACAGACAGAACATTTTAGACCAATTCAGAATCACAGATATCACATAACATTAATACATAGGCAATCATCAATAATTCATCCCTTATGATGGTCTACGAGACCTAAAACATACTTTTAAGGACAGTCGGGACTAAACCGAACACATTCAAAATTTTTAGAACTTAGAAATTTTTTTCAATTCTATTAAGGTCACACGTCCGTGTGACCAGGCCGTGTGCCTCAAATGGGCACTAGACATGCCCATGTGATCCAACCGTGGCAAAACAGAGTATATATACTGACATTTACACACGGCCAATAGACATGGCCATGTGCCATAGCCGTGTGATAATTAGCTGGCTACTGACTTAAACCCACAGCCATATGACACGCCCGTGTGTCATATCCATGCGATCTTAAGAGGTTACTGCTTTACATACACGACCACAAAGCATGCCCGTGGTCCCTTACCGTGTGGCACAATGCAGGCTTGGTTTAGGCCAACTTACCACCCCTTTTTGGGTCATTCCTACAAGCAATATTAAACAACATTCATGACAAAATTTTCAGCCAATTCCATGCTCAAAACATGCTTCATTATAACTAAATCATCATCATTCAATAACCTTTCAAATCCATACCAAAACACATTAAAAATCTTATTACAATAACATTCCAAAATGCTCATTTCATAGCTCACTTATTGCACCTTGTATCTCATGCTTAAACTTACCATTTCCTCAACTTGGCATATTTCAAAATGACCACCACATACAAGGATATATAACTATTACAAGCATACACAATTTGGCATCATAAACCATTTACCAAAACTAAGCACAAACATACCATTTGTTAGCCAACTTTCATGGCATAACATATATACATATCAAAACTTAAATACATAGACATTCTAGCCTATACATGCCATACTTAAATATATTTACACTTTCAAAAGTACCAAAATGAGTTCGATAGTATGGTGACAATCCTTGACTATCCTCGAGCCTTCAGTAGCTACGATAACTATAAAACAGACAGAAATCACATAGAGTAAGCTACAAAAACCTTAGTAAGCCAAATACAATTGGTCTAACTATTAAAGCATATAAAATAAAAATCAATAACAAGAATTCATAGCCATTTCATAGAGTAATTCATGAGCCTAACCATACTCATTTTCTTGTATACATGTCATGTTTCATTTCCATGATTTCGTACATACCTCTCATTCATTATTTTACAGAAACAGAGTCTTTTATATTCAAAAATTTAATACGATACAAAAGTACCTGTATAAATTATACATTTCATATATTCATTCCCATATTCCGTACTCTATCATCAGACGGTTCAGAAATGATACAGCTATTCATAAATGAGTACAATGCCGACGTCCTGGACGTGGTCTTATATGTAAATCAGCATCGATGCCTCTATCCCAGACAGGGTCTTACACGAAATCCAATACGATGCCGATGTCCCAGACATGGTCTTACATGTAAATCTCAAATCGAGGCCTGTGTTCCAGACATGGTCTTACACGATATCTCAGATTAATGACAACATTCTTTTAAAAATGTACAGAGCTTTTCAGATACTAGCATATTATCAGAGTTTACTCAAAATTTATTCATCAGGCTCTCAAGGCCGTCCAATACAGATTACAGTTTGTATGCACAAAATTTAGTCAATTTAACACGTAATTGTAATTTGACTTACCTCGTACGGATTTCAGACTGAAACGAGTTGACTATTCAACTAATTTGGACTTCCCTCGATCTAAGTCTGATTTTCTTTGTTCTTGATCTAATACAATTCAAATTCAACCATTCAATCATTCATTCCATTCAAAATAATCCATGAATACATATTTAGGGCACTTTGCATTTTTAGCCCTTACATTTTCACACTTTGACACTTTAATCCATTTTTCACAAAATCAAAAATATGCAAAATTCACCAAGACTATAACTTGGCCGAATATACATAACTTCCATACAAGTCCAAATAACATATTTAATTTACAATTTTAGTCCTTCAAAACCTCATTTTCACAAATTATCCCAAATAGCTCTATTCCATCAAAAACTCAAGAACAAAGCATGATAATCTCACATATATCTTTCATAATCCATATAAAAACATTACAAAGCTCATATAATTATCAATGGAACATTTCATATTCTTCAAAAAGAACAAAAAATTAGACATGGGTTTTAAAGAACATGAAACAACGATCACAGAAACGTAGAAATTATCAAAAACGGACCAAAGTACATACCTTAATCAACCAAATCAATGACCGAACCATAGGATGGTCTTCTTCTTTCTATTTTCTTTTATTTTTGGCAAGTATGGATAAATAATTCATCCATTAACATGTTTTTGTTTTATTATAATATACATTAATATGCATTTTACCATTTTAACCTTATTATAATCATTAAAACTTCACCAACTACATGTCCATAATTGTCCACCATTAACATTAATGGTATATTTGACATGCAAGGATTCTTATTTTAAAAGCCAAGGCCAATTAACCCCATTAACAATTAGCATGCAACTTTTGCATTTTACGTGATTTAGTCCTTTATCAAAATTAAGCACAGAAATAGACTATTTAAATCACATAAATTTCGCAGATATACATTCACATATCACAGACACAAAAAATAATATTAAAATATTTTTTAGACATTGATTTGTAGTCTTGAAACCACTGTTCCCGACAAGGGTCTAAATCGGACTGTTACAATCACACTTTCTTCACTTACTTTTGCAAATAAAATGCTATCATCTGCAAAGAATAAATGTTTTACTTCTAATCTACTGCGTCCCATCTTAACCCCCTTAATTAACCCATCACTCTTTTCTAGATTAATAAGATGCAAAAAATGCTCCGTAAAGATTAAGAAAAGATAGGGACTTAACAGATCTCCTTGCCTCAATCCCTTAGAAGGCCGAAACACCTCTGCTTGTTTTCCATTAAGCATTACTAAATATGACACTGTTTTAACATCTCATTACCAGATTAATCCACCCCTAAAAACCCCATATGTGCCATCATCTTCTCAAGAAAAGTCCATTCCACGCAATTGTATGCTTTACTCATATTTAACTTTAGGGTAAACGTGTAACATACCGAAATAGGGCCTAAACAGAATAGTGGTTGCGAAACCACTAATTTGTGGTCAAAAAAATTTATTCTGATTAAGTTTTAAGGTTTACTCATTGATTTAATAATTGTGTGAAAATTTTGTGAAGAAATTTTATGCATAAGTGCCTAATTTGATAATTAGGACTAAATTGTAAAATTAGCAAAATGTGTGTTCTAGACAATAAAAGGGATTTAATTGAAATGGTTTCTTAAAGTGGAGGTCCTTATTTAGTAATTAGACCATTATATTTAAGTTTGGACAAAAATGGGCAAGAATAGGACAAATTTGAAAGAAAAGCCTTTAAGGACATTTTGGTCATTTAGTAATTAAAAGAATTAAAAAGGGAAAATAAAGCCAAAATTGGTCCATCTTCTTCATGGAGACCGAATATAGCATGGGAGAAGCCATGGTTAGGGTTTCCAAGCTTTCCAAGCTCAATAGTAAGTCCGTTCTAGCCTCGTTTTTAATGTTCATTACGTTTTTAGAGTCCCGGTAACTTGATTTAGCTTATTCTAGCAATAATTCATGCTAGGGTTCATATTTGGAAAAATACCCATAGGTTAAATGTGTTTATTTTAATGTTTTATGGTAGAATATGAAGCTTGAAATTATGTTAAACAACTTTTGCTAAGCGATTTTAAGTGAAAACGAGTAAAACGACATGACCGGTAAAAATACCTAATGTTCATAAGTACATGATAGAGTGGGAATTTAATGTTGCCATAGAAGGGAAAAATGTTCAAAGTGTCATAAAACATAAGAAAAATGGATAAATTTTAGTTTTCGAGCCTAGGGGAAAAATTGTAATTCTGTAAAGGTTTAGCGGCAAAATTGTAATTTTTCCAAAGTTTGAGTTAGGGAATTTTTTGAATAGTACATTAATTACATAAGTGAAATATGATAATTTAGATCCCGAAAAGTGGGATTTGGACCTAGAAAGGGAGAAAAATCGAAAATCGAGAAAGTTGGTAAAATGGTCGTTTTGGTATCGAGGTAAGTTCATATGTTTAATAAGCATTTAATTATGCATATTTTAATGATAAATTGATATTTTGGCCGTAAATAATTTAGTATTGAGTTTTAGATATAATGATTAATGTTCGATAATAATCCGATATTGGAAGAACTTGTATAATTTATATGTAAGACCATATTTTGTATTATGGCTTTGTATGATAACAAGAAAGTATTGACTAGCATAGTTTGATGAGAATAAGTTAAGTTGATGATATGATAAGATTGAGAATGTAAGTATGTAAGTTGAGTAGCATTTTATTATTATGCAATTATTGTTATTAGTATGGTTATTATTGAGTTATGCGACTAACCTTGAGAATTTGAGCAATTATGTTTCAGCTATGACTTGACAAGGCATTAATAACTCAAAGTCTATGGTTGTACGATGGAAATTAAGGAAGAATTGACGGAAAAGTCCATGTTCATAACAAGGCATTTAAGGAGGAATTGACGGTTAAGGATACCATGTAAGACCATGTCAAGACATGGAATTGGTAAGGAAGGGATCCTGTGTAAGACCATGTCAAGACATGGCATCGACATTGATTAAGGACTCCATGTAAGACCACATCAAGATGTGGCATTGGCACTAAGATAAGGACACCATGTATGACCATGTTTGGAACATGGTATTTGGTAAGACAAGGATACCATGTAAGACCATGTTTGTAACATGGCATTTGGTAAGATAAGAATATCATGTAAGACCATGCCAAGGCATGGCATTGATAAGTTCTATACGACAAGGAAATCATGTAAGACCATGCCGAGGTATGGCATTGATAAATTCTATAAGGCAAGGAAATCATGTAAGACCATGTCAAGACATGGCATCGATGAGTTACTTTAAGGAAAAGGTCCCATATAAGACCCTGCCAAGGTATGGTATTGGTGAATTCATAAGGCAAGGATACCACGTAAGACCATGTCAAGACATGGCAATGGTAAGTTCAAAAAAGAAAAGGTTTCCGAGTAGTTCAAAGTGTAAGTCAAAGAAACGACAAGGTGAGAACATGAAGAAAGAGTACAAGTATGCATTTAAGGCTTATTTAATATTGAGATTTTAAGTAATTGAGATTATCAAGTATTAAGTAAGTGATGAGTTTTCAGTTATGCTTGTGACACTTTATGACATGATTGGCAATATGCCTATATTATGAAAGAGTACTCATGTGTTAAGTGAGATGTTGCAGGTATGTAAGCAAGCTATTAAGTAAGATTCCTTTTTTATTCTAAGCCTTTGGTAAGGTTACCGATGAGTAAGATGGGAAAGTAAGAACTAAACATTATTTAGGCAAATTATGACAGCATAGTAGTAAGTTAAATTGATTGCTAATGTTTATTATTTTACATGTGAACTTACTAAGCTTTATAAGCTTACTTCTTCCACTTTCCCATGTTTCAGAGGACTTAAAAGCAAGCTCAGGCTGAAGGTCATTGGAGATCACTTCACACTATCGACTATCAAGTTACCAAATGGGTATCTTCGTTTACAAACGTTCTAGTTTATGGCATATATAGGGACTTAGCCATTTTGTGTGTATGTCTTTATGATTTGGCTAAATAATGGTATGTAAATATTTGATAATGACTAGCTATTGAAATGGCTAATGAAGAACATGTTTCGGTGTTATGTATGCCTAAATGGTAGTTACCAAAGAAATCATGAAAAAGTAAAATTAGCATTAAAATAGTATTGAACAACAACAGTGATGTGATCTTGAAAAATCACCAAGAATAGTAGAAATTGAATTAGGTGACGAATGAGATATAGAGTTAAATATTATTGAGTCTATTTTCATATGAAAGAAACAAAGTAAGCAAAAGAAGTGTATATTAAGAGATATTTGAATTTTAGTGAGATAGGGTCCGAGTGATTTTTGAATCTCCTATTCTGACTTTATAAATTCACTAAAAATTGTACAAAAAGAATTAGAAGTTAAAGTTTATATTTATAGATTCCTTAGTGAATCTACTTTCAAGTGAAATAAGCAGCATGGTTATTTGAATTCTATACAGGGAGAATATTGATTCGTAGTGAGAAGAGGTCAGAGTAGTGAAATAGTGCAATAGGGAAAACTTTAACTAATAAACTGTACTAATTGGCTAGACCAAAAATTTTGGAAAACAATTAGTAAGAAGATATATGAGTCTATTTTCAAGAAAAATTCACGAATTTAAATTTTGAGTTTTGTGACTCGAGTTATGGTTTATTTAGTGACTATAACGCAGTTGGGCAGTTTTATAAGGAATAATGAAATAAATTATTTCGATTTGTCTAAATATTCGAAAATTTCTTAATGTTCTCAGTTTGGTCCCGAACCATTTCAATTGCATGTTTTAGGGTCTTGAGGGCCCTTTTTAGGGACATATTGAATGAAAATAAATAAATAAATTTTAAAAGCAAATTTTATGCCCCGAATTAGTAAGTTAAGTCAGGTAACGCCTCGTGCTCGACTTCGGCGACGGTCTCGGGTAAGGGGTGTTACATTTATTGGTATCAGAGAAAAGGTTTAGTCAATTCTTAGAATATTCAGTATGAGTAAGAGTCTAGCTATACATGCCATATTGAACGATGATAGTGTGACGACTCCCGACCTAGATATAAAATGTTTTGTCAGACTGATCCGCACTCCAATCGAGGTAAGTTTGGTTGTACAGACATTATGTTTATGATGAGTTGAGGCTCATAAAATGTAAGAATAATGGTTCATGATGTTTATGTGATAATGAATAAATTGTGAATAAGAATTGTTCGGGAAATATGAAAGATGAGATAAAATGAAAGGAAAGTTTATATTGAGATAAGTGTTCATGTTAAATTGGCATTTTTATGATGCTATATGTATAACTAGAGAAGTTAAGTGAATGCTATGAGAAATTTTATTCGAGATTTGTGAATGCATGTATAAGTACACTAATTTGCATAAGATGATCATGAAGTCATTGTATTATGAATGTGCATGTTAAGTTGCTTGAAGCAAATTGTATAATTGTGATAATATTTTAATATGATGAGTGTTAAGTTATATGCATGAGTATGTAAGAGGTAAGTCAGAGGTGTTACAACCTCACCCCCCTTATTAGCAAGGTAATTCAGAATGAAATTTCATGAAATTCAAATTGAATAGGCTAAAGTGGAAAACTAAAGAGTTCAGTGATAGATTTATTGACGATGTAATCAGAGTCGAGAATGATTTAGCAAATGAACATAGTTACAGAAAAGATGCCAGGTTAATAATAAAATCATCCGGATAACTTAAATGTCACAGTAAAAGAAAGGTCAGGCTCAGCTAATGCACTCATTCAAGTATGTTGTGTAAGGTATATGATTGCTAGATTTTCTTCCGAATAAATTCCAACTGTGAATGGGATAATGTGAATTCAGTAATGACAGAATTAGACAGAGGAATAATAATTGAGCCGTATTAATAGTTGAATGTAGAGTTTATAGTTGATAAGTTATAGAAAAATCTTTTCTAACTATTATATGTGTACATTTACTTTTAGAGATATATATAAATATATGCAAGATCATAGATGCAATTCCTGCAGTATTAGAATGTTAATTAAATTTACAGATAGATGAAAGCACTATAGTTTGTTTGAGCTGTGATTGATATTGCTCTATCTATTCCAGTTTTCTACTTCAGCGTGCAGATGGAAGGTTAACAGTAAGATCTGTATGATGTTAGTGATCTGTATTGTTAACTATTGCTTAATGAAAGTAAAGGAAAATTTTATGGGTTCTGTCATAGTTGTTTCCAATGCTTGTGAGTATTATCCTTTCTTTTTGGAAATTTTCTGAGATGCTATTGAAACCTTAATTGTTCTACATGAGATGTGGTTACCAGAAATTCTGTGTAGCTCCATGTTCTGAGATTTTATTATCTCGATTTTATTAATAAATTACTGTTCAAAGTATCAGCCATGAGACATTAGTAGAAAATGCTCTATTGATGAAAATGGTTTCTTCTTATTATGAGTATGTTTATGATAATTACGAGTTCGGGCTTGATAATGAAAGTACAGAGGTGTAGTTATCAGAGGTATAAAGATTCTGCTTTTGCACAGGTTGTTATTGAAATTTGTGTTTAAATCTCTCAGATGATCAGGATGTTTTATTTTCAACCGGGACATTATTTACTAAAGTAATTGAAAAGTTAGTCTTATTATGGCATTATGATTTTTGAGTAGTATGAGTATTGTGGCCTCAGTGTAGTTCTGTTCAGACATGTGTATTGATTTTCATTTTTCGCATAATTTTGATATATATATTAGTGAGTTAAAGACCGAATGTTATGTTCTTTCGAGTTATGCAGTAATAATGATTTGTGATTAGCTCTTTGAAGAAATCACGACAAAATGTATGTTTGAGATATCATGACATCATAGAGAAGAATAGTTTTTGAGAAGTTATTGTCTTTTAGTTGAGACTGATTCAGTTGAGCAGTTGATTGAGTTATTTGTATGTTTGAATTATTCATGGCTTCAGAGGTAAATGCTGATTTTTCATGTATAAATAGATAAATGACCCGAGTAAATAGTACATATTCTAGAGGTTATGGTACAGAGTTGTATACACATATCAGAATGGTTGCATCAGAGGTATATTTTTGCAAATCCAAGTTGTCTGATTGTTAAAGTTCTCATTGTATGAAGTTTAGTTTTGCTTGAATTCATGCTAATAAAGTATAAACAGTTGAAGATATTGACAATTGAAGTATCCATTATGATTCAACTTGGTTTGAATAAAGAGTTTATGGTTTCTAAAAATGTGTTAATGAGAAATCAAGAGATTTTGCAACAGTTATGATGCCTAGCATAGTGATAATTATTTGATTATTTGAGAAGTACAGAGATGGATAAAAACTTGAGCTAGTTATACTAGTAAGAGTGTGAAATGTTATGTACTAGACTTTGAATCCGATACCTGAACTTTTAGAGAGTTAAAGTTGAGTTTCAAGTATCTCAGAAGCTATTACAGTTAGTATTGATGTTTGTGTGAAAATGTGAGGGTATTTCAAAGAATTGTGCAACAGAATTAGCATTATCACCGAAAGGTTAAATGAGCTATGGTTGATTGCTCGAAGAAGTTTGTGTATTCTTCTCAGTACGAATGAGTTTTTCTACTGAAGGATTATCTGAGTTATTCATTTTGAGGTTGTCAATTCATTCAGAGTGTAAATTTTAGTTGTTATGGTTGGAAATCCAGGCTTCAGAAGAAATCTACAGTAAGTTTTGAACATGAGATTGCTAAATGTTACTACATGTCACCTTTGTACTGATAGTTGATTTGAGGAAGAGAAATTCGCAGAATTAAATTGAGCACAAAGGATTAGAGGAAAGTGAAAATTAATTACAGTAATCAGAGACAGATTATCAAAAATTGTATACAGAATCGAAAGGTTAAGAATATTGACACTCAAAAGAGAAACAAGTATTTTTTTTTGAAAGTACCTTAGTGGCAGAGAATTTCCATTTTGGTAAGAAAAGAAGAGTTAGTTGCGTTTCATCAGAGAGTATGAGATTAATGATAAAATAAGGTCAGTTACTTATAAGTAGGTATTCTAGTTCAGATCCTTAGTTTAAGAAGTAAAATGTTGGGTATGCTAACGCTGAATGAGAATTTGAAAGTGTTGCTGGAAATAAATTTCGAATCCATCTGTAGGTAAGATTTTCGGGGACGAAAATCCCTAAAGGGGGGAGATATGTAACATCCCGAAATAGGGCCTAAACAAAATAGTGGTTGCGAAACCACGAATTTGAGGTCAAAAAAATTTATTCTGATTAAGTTTTAAGGTTTATTCATTGATTGAATAATTGTGTGAAAATTTCGTGAAGAAATTTTATGTATAAGTGCCTAATTTGATAATTAGGACTAAATTGTAAAATTAGAAAAATGTGTGTTCTAGATAATAAAAGTGATTTAATTGAAATGGGTTCTTAAAGTGGAGGTCCTTATTTAGTAATTAGACCATTATATTTATGTTTGGACAAAAATGGGCAAGAATAGGACAAATTTGAAAGAAAAGCCTTTAAGGGCATTTTGGTCATTTAGTAATTAAAAGAATTAAAAAGGGAAAATAAAGCCAAAATTGGTCCATCTTCTTCATGGAGACTTAATATATCATGGGGGAAGCCATGGAGCTTTCCAAGCTCAATAGTAAGTCCGTTCTAGCCTCGTTTTTAATGTTCTTTACGTTTTTAGAGTCCCGGTAACTTGATTTAGCTTATTCTAGTAATAATTCATGCCAGGGTTCATATTTTGAAAAATACCCATAGGATAAATGCATTTATTTTGATGTTGTATGGTAGAATATGAAGCTTGAAATTATGTTAAACAACTTTTACTAAACGATTTTAAGTGAAAACGAGTAAAACACATAATCAGTAAAAATACCTAATGTTCATAAGTACATGATAGAGTGGGAATTTAATGTTTCCATAGAAGGGAAAAATTTTCAGCGTGTCATAAAACATAAGAAAAATGGATAAATTTTAATTTCCGAGCTTAGGGGCAAAATCGTAATTCTGCAAAGGTTTAGGGGCAAAATTGTAATTTTTCCAAAGTTTGAGTTAGGGAATGTTTTGAATAGTACATTAATTAAATAAGTGAAATATGATGTTTTAGATCTCGAAAAGTGAGATTTGGACCTAGAACGGGAGAAAAACTGAAAATCGAGAAAGTTGGTAAAATGGTCGTTTTGGTATCGAGGTAAGTTCATATGTTTAATAAGCATTTAATTATGCATATTTTAATGATAAATTGATATTTTGGCCATAAATACTTTAGTATTGAGTTTCAGATATAATGATTAATGTTATGTAAGACCAAATTTTGTATTATGGCTTTGTATGATAACAAGAAAGTATTGACTAGCATAGTTTGATGAGAATAAGTTAAGTTGATGATATGATGAGATTGAGAATGTAAGTATGTAAGTTGAGTAGCATTTTATTATTATGCAATTATTGTTATTAGTATTGTTATTATTGAGTTATGCTACTAACCTTGAGAATTTGAGCAAGTATGTTTCAGCTATGACTTGACAAGGCATTGATATCTCAAAGTCCATGGTTGTACCATGGAAATTAAGGAAGAGTTGATGGAAAAGTCCATGTTTATAACATGGCATTTAAGGAGGAATTGACGGTTAAGGATACCATGTAAGACCATGTCGAGACATGGCATTGGTTTGGCAAGGATCCCGTGTAAGACCATGTCAAGACATGGCATCAGCATTGATTAAGGACTCCATGTAAGTCCACATCAAGATGTGTCATTGGCACTAAGATAAGGATACCATGTATGACCATGTTTGGAACATGGCATTTGGTAAGACAAGGATACCATGTAAGACCATGTTTGGAACATGGCATTTGGTAAGACAAGAATACCACCATGTTTGGAACATGACATTTGGTCAGATAAGGATATAATGTAAGACCATGCTAAGGCATGGCATTGATAAGTTCTATAAGGCAAGGAAATCATGTAAGACCATGCCAAGGCATTGGTGAGTTCATAAGGCAAGGATACCACGTAAGACCATGTCAAGACATAGCAATGGTAAGTTCAAAAAGGAAAAAGTTTCCGAGTAATTCAAAGAGTAAGTTAAAGAAACGACAAGTTGAGAACATGAAGAAAGAGTACAAGTATGCATTTAAGGCTTATTTAATATTGAGATTGTAAGTAATTGAGATTATCAAGTATTAAGTAAGTGATGAGTTTTCAGTTATGCTTGTGACACTTTATGACATGATTGGCAATATGCCTATATTATGAAAGAGTACTCATGTGTTAAGTGAGATGTTGCAGGTTTGTAAGCAAGCTATTAAGTAAGGTGCCTTTTGTATTCTGAGCCTTTGGTAAGGTTACCGATGAGTAAGATGGGAAAGAAAGAACTAAACATTATTTAAGCAAATTATGACAGCATAGTAGTAAGCTAAATTGATTGCTAATGCTTATTATTTTACATGTGAACTTACTAAGCTTTATAAGCTTACTTCTTTCACTTTCCGATGTTTCAGAGTACTTAAAATCAAGCTCGGGTTGGAGGTCGTTGGAGATCACTTCACACTATCGACTATCAAGTTACCAAATGGGTATCTTCGTTTACAAACGTTCTAGTTTATGGCATGTATAGGGACTTAGCCATTTTGTGTGTATGTCTTTATGATTTGGATAAATAATGGTATGTAAATATTTGATAATGACTAGCTATTGAAATGGCTAATGAAGAACATGTTTCGGTCTTATGTATCCCTAAATGGTAGTTAATACAAAGAAATCATGACAAAGTAAAATTAGCATTAAAATAGTATTGAACAGCAACAGTGATGTGATCTTGAAAAATCACCAAGAATAGTAGAAATTGAATTAGGTGACCAATGAGATATAGAATTAAATCTTATTGAGTTTGTTTTCATATGAAAGAAACACAGTAAGCAAAAGAAGTGTATATTAAGAGATATTTGAATTTTAGTGAGACAGGGTCAGAGCAATTTCTGAATCCCCTATTTTGATTTTATAAATTCACTAAAAATTGTACAAAAAGAATTAGGAGTTATAGTTTATATTTATAGATTCCTTAGTGAATCTACTTTCAAGTGAAACAAACGACATGATTATTTAAATTCTGTACAGGGAGAAAATTGATTCGTAGTGAAGAGAGGTCAGAGTAGTCAAATAGTGCAATAGGGTAAACTTTAACTGATAAATTGTACTAATTGGTTAGACCAAAAATTCTGGAAAAGAATTAGTAAGAAGATATATGAGTCTAGTTTCATGAAAAATTCACGAATTTAAATTTTGAGTTTTGTGACTCGAGTTATGATTTATTTAGTGACTATGACGCAGTTGGGCAGTTTTATAAGGAATAATGAAATAAATTGTTTTGATTTGTCTAAGTATTCGAAAAATTTTTAATGTTCTCAGTTTGGTCCAGAACCGTTTCAATTGCATGTTTTAGGGTCTCGAGGGCCCTTTTTAGGGACATATTGTATGAGTGTAAATAAATTAATTTTAAAAGTAAATTTTATGCCCCGAATTAGTAAGTTAAGTCAGGTAACGCCTCGTGCTCGACTCCGGTGACGGTCTCGGGTAAGGGGTGTTACAAAACGTTCCCTTAGTTCTCACCTTTCTTCTTTTAAGAGAACGCAATAGTTCATATGAATTTAAGATATTATCTATTATAATACCTTTAACTCGTATCTGTCACCGAAATAGGGTTATGGAGCATTACCGGAGTTTACATTTCAAAACTATCAAAAATATAAATCATTTACTTCACAACATCAATCATAGCAAATTCTATCAATAACATACATATTGTCCCTTATACGAGCACTTGAGGTCCTAAAAACACATTAGAAACAAATAGGGACTAAATTGGAATGAAAATTTTCAAGGAAAAGATGAAAATTTTCAATCTGTAAGGGTCATACGACTGAGACACACTCCTATTTCTTAGGCCGTGTGGTTGAACAATAGGTCATTTTCAAGTCATTTCGTCACCCAAAACTTGGTCACTTATACAAGCAAATGCACCTATTTTCATGCATCCAAATTGTACCTAACACATGCATATTCAAGCTAGATTATCATAGTATTTAATCATACAAACAATATGCCTAAAAGGCACCTCAATCACAACAATCAAACTTGATTATACATTTTCTAAGTTTAGCCATAAATCAACCAACCATTGGAACTAATTCTATACCAACATTTACCACAATGTTCACATACCAATCATACTCAATTATACCAATTTGACCATTCAACAACTATTATCACTAAACCTTAGTAAACTTAGCCATATGCCAACCACATCCAAACTTACCAAATTAGCTATTTATCTACACAATACTCACTACCTATTTCCATATCAAACCATACCTCAATGACAACCTTCAAGCATATCAAAACAACATTTTATAGCATGCATTTAACTTACCATTCCATCATTCACCATTTAAGCACCAAAATGCCAAAATGTCAACAATTATAACATCACAAACTATTCATCAATCAAAGTCCCAAATTTACAAGTCATATATATAATGACCATTTCATCAAACACAAAACACCTATTCATGCCATTATAACCATGACTCAAAATCATCAAAATCTACCGATATAGTCGATGGATAGTGTGATGGATCTCTGACTAGCTTCCAACTTGATCGAGCTTTCGATAATCTATAAAGTAAAAAAGAAAGTACGTAAGAAATGAATGCTTAGTAAGCTCGTACAAACCATAAGCATAATATTACATTTCAATAATGAAAATTATAGGTTAAATACAAGCCTATACCAATGCCTCAAGATTTATCCAACCATAATTATCAATTCACAATTGAATAAGTTCATTAATGTTGCATAATTATTAACCGTTCATAACATGATAGGATTTCATGAGACATAATATATAATCATCAACCTTTCTATGAGATTACATATTTTTTTCTATTTACTTTCTGTTCATTCTGTTCCCAATGCTTATCATAAGCCCAAACAAAATTATCAATTTCTAACTTAGTGTATTTATCCATGATATAGGTATATTCATCCATAACATAAGCAATTTGCTTACATATAAATACATCATTTATCACTTTAGACTTTTTATAACATCATAATACATCCCAATTACATACTTACCGTTTCATTTCCTTTTCTTGCCCGTTTCGTATGCATGGTACAAGCATAATCATAAACATCAATCATATCCACAAGCTTGGCATAAGCCTTAGCACATCAACAACACATGTTAGTTCATTTAAACATGATTCATATGAATTTGATATGGATAAACATTATTCTTGGGTATGATTCGTTTGGATTTATCATCCATCACAACATATCATGTTTTTCCATGTATCACCATTCCATTGAGTTTCATATAAACACGTCTTTGTTCTTGTTGAACACTTACCATTTCATTTGTATACACATAAGACATAAACATAACATTTACTATAGCTACAAGCTAGTGACTAAACACATAACTTAGCAATATAATCATATAGTAAGATATAGTACGTAACATAGCATCACTTATATCATACGTTTCATAAACATGAATATTCATACTTTGATCATTGGTACGTCATACCTTTCCATATTTGTTGTAGTGAAGTCAATCGAAATCCTTACTAGAGCTCATACAAAGTGTGCTAAACGATGGTTACCATCCCTTTTCATATTCAATAGTCAAAACCATCACTTTTCATTAATCGATGGTCGTCACCATCCCTTTTCATAATCAATAGCTAAAGCTATCCCTTTTCATATTCGATAGCCAAAGATATTCCTTTTCATTGGTTGATGATCGCCGATACGCCGTTGAAATTTTATCGTTTCTTAACAAGATAAATTGCATAATAACATGTATATAATGATTCAATCACAATAGAATCAATTAATAACATTCAATTTAATCAACATTATACAGAATTCAGTTCATACGAACTTACCTAGCTAAAAGGCAGAAATATCAAAGTATAGAGGCTTTTTGGTAATTTTCCATTCTCTTCGATTTTCCACTCGATCTTGATCTAAATTAATAATTTCATTCAACCTATTAATTTAGACAGTAAAAATTATGCAATTTAGTTATTTTGATATTTTTACAAAATTGTCCCTAAAGTTTTACTTTTATTCAATTTAGTCCCTAAGCCCAAAACATGCAAATTAACTATTTTTAATGCCAATTTATAACAAATGAATATTCATGGCACCCATATCAACCCATAATTGCAAAAATTTCACATCAAATCCTTAAAATTTTACTATTTTTATAATTTAGTCCTTAATCAGAATATTCATAAAAAATCACTTAACAAAATACTTTTAATTATCAATCAACATTCCAGATTCACCATGTAACATAAAAATTCACAAGATTCATTAATGACAACATTCAAAATCTTTAACAGTTTCAAAATCGAAGATACGGGCCAGCTGGACCTAGTTGCAACTATCTCAAAAACATAAAAATTAAAAGAAACGGGGCTAAAACGGACTTACATGCACCATGCAAAGCAAGGCCAAAGCTTAAAGCTTCTTCCATTCTTTTTCCATGGCAACCTTCGGTCATGAAAAACAAATGAGGAAGAAAACATTTGTTTTCTTTATTTTATTTACCTTATATTTTATTTTATTAAATAAATAACATATAAAACATTATAATTAAAAAAAATTAAAGCATCCAACCATCCCATTATATTTAGGATGGCTAATTTAGACAATAAGGTCATCCAATTATAATTCTTTAATCAATTAACACCTTTAAACTAATAGTGATTGACTTTTTCAACTTTTATGATTTAGTCCTTTTTAATTAATTAACTATCGAAACATTAAAATTTTTCAACGAAACTTTAATACCACCTAAATGACACTCCGTAAATATTTATAAAAATATTTACTGCTCGGTTTATAGAAATGAGGTTCGATACCTCGTTTTCTAAAGCTACTTGACTTTAGGGTCTTACCACTTAAACTTAATAAATCGCTTAAATAACATAAATTATCAAATCAAAAACCTTTTCAATGTCACAATTAACTCGTAAATATTAAATAATAATATTTACAAACTTACTCATCGAATTTGGTGGCTTCGAAACCACTGTTTTCGACACCATTGAAAAACGAGTTGTTACATCTGTAATTTGCCTTCCTAGTACAAAAGCACCTTACACCTCTTCAATGCAATCATATAGCACCCGTCTATATCTATTGATCACTACTTTAGAAACTATTTTATAGATTACCTTGCATAGACTAATTAGTCTAAATTGAGTCATATTGTTAAGCATATTTATCTTCAGTATAAGAACAATATTAGCTTGATTAATCTGGTTCACATCCTCTTTGTTCTTTAAAAAATTTATGCAAAATTTTGTGATATCCCTTCCAATGATGTGCCAATATTTTTGATAAAAGAGGATTGGAAATCCATCCATACCTGAGGCTTTCAATGGGGCCATACTGTTAACTTCCTCCAAGAATTCTTCAGTCGTGAATTATGCAATAAGCTCTTCATTTATATACTCTCTGACACATTGTTGCACTCTTGATAACCCATGATCACAATCCTGCACTTCGCTATTTGAAAATAAATCCTCAAAATAAAATGTCACCACTCTCATCATTCCTTCATCATCATGAACTCGTTCTCTATTTGCATTGTACAATCTTTTGACGTGATTTCTCTTTTTCCTGTTGAAAGCAAAACTATGAAAATATGAAGTATTTTGATCCCCAAATCGAAGCCAATTAACTCTAGCTCTCTATTCCCAATAAACTTCTGCTCTTTCTGCCTTCTAATTGAGTGCGAGTTAAATTTTGGTTAATTATTCCAATGTTTCTTCATCATGTTCGCCTTTATTAAGTTCACTTAATCTATCATTCAGCATAGTCATCTCACGTTTCCTATTTTTTATTTATTGATGCCCACCTCCCTAATGCAAGTCTTAGACTATTCAATTTCTCCAAAACCTTCCCACTATTTTCTTCCCGCATCCTTTTTACCTCCTCCTCCAATTCTTCCTCTAAGATTCAATTTGCATTAAAATGGAACTGAGGTTGTATTATCATCCTTCTTCTTTTATTTTGCTTCCTTCTGTCTCTACCAATAACGGGTAATGATCAGATATGGAGTGAGTAAGCTGTTTCACACTGTATTCGGGAAAAATGTTCCACCATTTTGGATTCGCCACTCCTTGATCTAGCTTTTCTCTTATATTATTTTCTGGTAATCGACCTTTTTCCCACGTAAACCACTAACCCGAGAATCCCAAATCAGCAAATTGACAATCCTCTAACACCGTTCTAAACACTATTCTAAACACTAGCATATCATTCTCATTCTGAGTGTATCCACATCTCTTTTTGAAGGAAAATTTTATTTTGTTAAAGTCCCCAATAACTAGCCATGGTAAGGAACTGTTACTATTTAGCTGCCTGATTAAATCCTACGATTCTATCATTTGTCCTTCATCTAGTGCATCGTAAAAACCTAACAACCTCTACGTGGTTATTCCTTCACCTTCAAAGACTTCAACATCGATATTTGACTTCAAAAAACTTCTCAACTGCACAATACAATAACTTGTCTATCCTAAAGACAAACATTCTCTTGATTCTACAACTTCAACCTAAATTCCAGTCAAATATCCACACTTCCTCCTAACCTTTTCCATTTTTTTGTGTTTAGTTTTACTTTTATAAGAAACAAAATATTGGGCTTGACTTGTCTCAGGTTATTTGTAATGCTCTGACTAATTTAACTTTGTTTCTGTGAGTTTTATCATAAATGAGTATCTATTTTAATGGCTAAGTGTTCTGATTGTATGTTTGAAGTCTTGGGTGCAAGTCCCAATTTTGGAAAATTCTGTTATTTTTTGCCCTAGCTTTATTCTTGGCGGTTTGGCTTATATTCTATTGTTAGTCAAGTCATATCAGAATGTGGCTGCTGGTTCGAGTGGTAAGGCGTTAGCTTGCCCTGAGTTTTCGTGTTCAAATCCTTATATGAGCGTGGATATTTATTTTTGCTTCGGTTGTGTGATAAAAGTTCTGGGGTAGTGAAATTCTGAGTTAGTTAGGTTGTCAGTGGAGTAGTGGGGAAAGTTAAGATATGTGCTAAATTTTGATTTATTTTGATTTTATTTTATTTTTCTCAAAACTTCTCCTCTTTCTAATGTTCTTCTGTTCTCCCTTTGTCAAAAACTTTCTTTTTCTTTTCTTCTAGTTTCTATCATAATTTTCCATTCAAATCGCAGCGCTTCAAATTTCTGATCTCTTCGTGTGGCTAGGTAAGTAGAGGTAGTGAGATTTTACATGGGTTAGTGGCAACTGTTAAAGTTGATCTAAGTCAATGTTGTATTTCATTAGTATTAATTTGGGGATTATTGGCAGTAGTGAATCGTGAAGAATGAAACTCTCCTCCTATAGAAGCGTAGTCAGGATCATTCCGGAAGTTGGTAAGGGATAAATACTTGTGTTTCACTGTAGTTGATTTCTTTGTTTTGGTTTAATTGAGGATTAAGGACTGATTTTAGGGTAGGAATTGTTGATTTTTAGGTTCTAGCGGTCTCTAGATTGTTTCGCATAAAGAACAAACCAGGTGTGTAACGGAAGCATGAGATATTAAAGTTCGGTGAAAATCGAAAAGTGGCCTGTCAATGCCTCACAAGTGTATGGCCAGCCATGTGATAGGTCATGTGCGATACACGATCGTGTGATAAGAGTAATTGTGGCCGTGTGGGTCACACTGCCTAGGTCTATTTGTGCGTGTGGGCCACAGAGACAAGGCCAATAAGAGCTTGTGGGCCATACGGACAAGGCCAATTAGGGTGTGTGGGCCCACACGGGCATGTAGACCTAAAATTTTAAAATTTTCCCTAGGATCACAGACGTCATTTCGATCGACTGTGGGCCTTCCGTAGGGTCAGTAAGGGTAAAATAAACCATAATGCATGAGACCTGCTATTTTGATAGACCGATTTGAGTATTAAGAAATTGATATGTATGATTTGACTGTTTTGTAATAACATTTACGATATCTGTGTCGAAACCATTTTTTTGATTTGAAAAACGGTAGACATTTTATTTTTGAAAATGAAAATACGAAGGGAGTTGCCACCAATCCTTTTTTGAGGTGTGAATGAATCACCTTATGATTCAGCCATTTTAATAAAATATTTGATTTATTAAAATAACAATTTTGGTCTATGAAATTAAAAAAGAATGGGTTCTGGAGTCAGTTATGCACGAGGAAGGATTAGCACCCTCGTAACGCCCAAAATTTGTACCTAATTGATTAATTACTGTCTTAATGTCAAAAGTTGAAAACTCAAAAAGCATTTAAAATACGATCCCTTTTTAAAATACGATGCCAAATTGAAACCAGCCTCGAATGCAGAAGGACTAGAGGCGCAAATAGCCCCATTGTCCAAAAACACGCGGATCCTAGGTGATTTTCGGGTCGGGTCATGGGTCAGAGGCCTCTGAACCTAAACTTCAAAACGATGCCGTATGTATAAGCTATATGTAATATCCCGAATTAGGGCCTAATCGGAATAGTGGTTTTGTGACCACAAATCCGAGATAGAAATAATTATTTTATAATTATTTTGAGGTTTATGATATGATTGCATGATTGTGTGAAAATTCTGTGAAGAAATTCTATGCATAAAATGCTTAATTTGAAGTTAGGGACTAAATCGAATAAATTGCAAAACTTGCATTCTAGAAGTTTTTAGTATGAAATTGCTTTGAAATATTATTTAGGAGGTCTTAAATAGCAATTTTACCAATTTTAAGTTCATGGGAAAAATTAGGACATGGAAGGAATTTTTGAAAGTTTAGTAAGGAGGGGCATTTTGGTCATTTGGATATTAAATGAAATAAAATGGGAAAAATAACACAAAATGGTCATCTTCTTCATTTAGTTGCTGCCGAATTTTGCTCTCACCATAGCTAGGGTTTCTTCAACTTTCAAGCTTCATAGTAAGTGATTCTAAGCCCCGTTTTTAATGATTTTTACGTTTTTGAGATCCCGGTAACTCGATAAAGCTTATGCTAGCAATAACTTAACCTAGGGTTTATATTTGGAAAAATAACCATAGGTGAAATTTGTGTATTTTGATGTTTTATGATAGAATATGAGGTTTTAATTTATGTTAGACAACTTGTACTACTCGATTTTAAGCAAAAACGAGTAAAAGGGCTTAATCGGTAAAAATACCTAATAGTCATAAGTACATGTTAGAGTGAGAATTTGATGTTGCCATAGAAGAGAAAAGTCATCAGAATGTTATAAAACATCATAATAAGGAATAAGGTTTAATCCCGAGCCTAGGGGCAAAAGTGTAAATATGCAAAAGTTGAGGGGTAAAATTGTAATTTTGCTAAAATTTGAATTAAGGATTAATTTGATAATGTGAGTATTAAATAAGCTAAATGTGTTATTTTAGATCAAGAAAGACGTGGAATCGACCCCAATCGAGGAAGAGAAAAGATTATAGACTAAATTGCAAAATCTTTGTATTTTGTTACCAAGGTAAGTTCATGTGTAAATAATGTAAAATAATTGTTATTTTTCAGCCATTGATGTTAATTATATGATATGCTGATTTTTATCATGAAATATATGCTTTGTGGTTAATTTCGAATAAAATGCAAATTATGTGAACTACTTGTTAAAAATAAATTGTTACCGAGTATTGGTTTTGGCATTCTACGGAAGACGGCAAGGATATGTGTTCGAGGAAAATCCCGTTTGAACCTTAGGAATAGATTAGGATACAAGTGACATGTCACTAGGATGATTGAGCATCCGAACTCGTTGAGTTGAGTCCGAGTTCACTTATGGATGCGAATGTCCGAACTCGTTGAGTTGACTCCGAGTTCGTGAGATGTAACTAGGCATCCGAACTCGTTGAGTTGAGTCCGAGTTCACTTATGGATGTGAACGCCTGAGCTCGTTGAGTTGAGTCCGAGTTCGCTTATGGGCGGGTTACATGATTGCTTGATTGCATATGTTGCATTTATGTGCAAATTATCCATGTATCCGAATTATATTCCGATGTGTTCAACGGATAAGGTTCTACTCAAATGGAGGAATACTCGAGATGAAAAGAGACGTATTGGTAAGTGTTGTGAAATGGATACTTTGGACAGGTATGTACTTAATCCTCGGGTTGAGTATTGATACAACAACGATAAGGTAATAAGATGATGAAAAATGATTAGAAATGTGATATATGTTTTGGTGATACCATGCTAATGTTGATTGGTATGATTGTTTGTTATGTTACTTATTATTTGCCTATGAACTTACTAAGCATTTATGCTTACTCCCTCCTTACTCATTGTAGTTCTGGACAAGCCAGCTCAAGACTCGGGATAGGTCGAAGGCTCGGTCACACTATCTGGAAGACTTTTTGGTAAATGGCTTGTAAAAAAATAAGCATGGCATGTATAGCAATATACCTATTTTGTGTAAATGATCTTATGATATGGTGATGGAATGGTTGACGAAATGCTTGATAATGATAAGTTATGGAAATGGTTAGTTTAGATTATGTTTGATGTCATGGAAGGTTAATAGGATACCTAGTTCATGAAAACTCATAAAAGGGATGAAATTTGCCATAAACAGAACATTGCAGCAACACTGATGTGAGTTTGAAAATTTACTAAAAATAATAGAAATCGAATTAGGTGATGGATTAAATATAAAATTGAATCTTATTATGTCTAGTTTCACATAAAACAAACTTTACAGGTAAATGAATTATATGTTAGAAGATTTTGAATTTTAGTGAAACAGGGCTAGAGTGATTTCTGGATCCCCTGTTCCAACTTTAGAAATTCACCATAAATTGTAAAGATATAATTAGATGTTGTATTTTATATCCTCAGAATCCTTATTTAGTATAGTTTCAGTAGAAACAAATCTCATAGTCATATGAATTTATTATAGAGAGAAATGTGGTTCGTAGTAAATAGAGGTTAGTCTAGTCAAGTCCTGAAATAGGGGTAACTTTAACTAATAAACTCTACTAATTGGCCCAACTAAAAATTCTATAAAAAAGTTTTTAAATAGGTATATGAGTCTAGATTCAGGGAAAATTTACGGATCTTGATTTGAAGTTTTGTAACTCGAGATATGATTTTTCTTGTAACTGTGACGCAAGTAGCTAGAAAGCTGTGAATGTAGAAACAAATAATCCAAAGTTCTTAAAATGTTAAATTAAGTTTAGTAACACCTCATACTTGACTCCGGTGATGGTCTCGGGCGTGGGGGCATTACATTTATTGGTATCAGAGTAGGTTTAGCCGATTCTCGGACTACGTGTTGTATGTACGGATTTTGCTATACATGCCATATGTATAAATTGTGATAGTGTGACGACTTCTGACCTTTTTAAATGATTTTTTTATAGTAAATGGATCCCGATCCAGTGTAGTGGCGTATGAAGTAGAGAGTAATACACCAGCTCCGGCTGAAGGAGCAGCGCCGACTGAAAATCCACCTCCTACTGTTGGTCAGGGAGGAGGAGAAAGGGATCAGGAAGCCTTTCTGCAAATGATGAGTGCATGGTACACCGAGTTCGCTTCAATGCGAACCCAAATGTATGACCTCCCCACCTCCCCAATTCCTCAACCTGCACTTCGATGCCTCGGGGTATGGATATGATAAAATTTCACAGAACTCCAGCTTGATGAATCCGCAAGCAAGGGCCAGAAGAATTCAAGGCAAATATTGATGATGATGCCGAGAAAGCGTAGAGTTCTGGCTTGAAAATTCTATCCGGGTATTTGATGAATTATCTTGTACACTGAAGAATGTTTGAAATGCGCTATATCTTTGTTGAGGATTCAGCCTAAAATTGGTGGAAGACTTTGATTTCTGGTGGTACCGAAGAGAGAGTAACACAGGAATTCTTTCAAGAAGAGTTTGGAAGAAATATATTAGTGAAAGATTTATTGATCGTAAGCGTAAAGAATTTCTTGAGTCAAAGCAAGGTAATATGACAGTTACAGAATATGAAAGAGAGTTTGTTCGATTAAGTAAGTATGCCAGAGAGTATATTCCTACAGAGGCCAAGATGTGCCGATGATTTGAAGACGGGCTCAACAAAGATATTAAGGTATTTGTTGGAATTCTTGAATTAAAAGAAATGGTAGTACTGGTGGATTGAGCTTGCAAGGCTGAAGAACTACTTAAAGAGAAGAAAAAGGTAGAGGCTGAGACTAGAAATTGGAAGAAAAGACCGACGAGCAGTTCATTTTCACAGCAACCCGGAAAGTCAAGAAATATGAATCCTCGTTCCCAAGTTTTAGCTAGGCAATCATATGGGAATTATAAGAAGCAAAATGTGGGTCCTAAGTCCCAGACTACTTCGGCAGCCAGTGTAGGGAACTCAAGATTTGTTAAACGTGAGTGCCAACGTTGTGGTAGAAATCATTTTGGTCCATGCAGAGCAAATGAATGTTTTCGATGTGGTTTTCCGGATCATTTTATTAGAGACTGCCCAAAGAGAGCTGAAAAAAAAAATTTCAGAATACAAAAACAAGTGGTGCGGATTCAAGAGGAAGATATCCAAGAAAACCTGGGAGTGAAGCAAGCAGTAAAAATGTAGCCAGAGATGCAGCAGTTAGACCTGAAGGAAGGGCTCCGGCTAGAACTTATGCTATTAAAGCGCGTGAAGATGCTTCCTCACCCGATGTGATTACTGGTACATTTTCTCTCTATAATGTTAATGTTATTGTTTGATTGATCCCGGTTCTACTCATTCATATGTGTGCATGAAACTGGTGTCTAGTATGAATATACCTGTTGAGAATACAGAATTTATGATTAGAGTGTCAAATCCGTTAGGCAAATGTGTGATTGTTGATAAAGTATGTAAGAAATGTCCTTTAATGATTCGGGATCATTACTTTCCGACCGACTTGATGTTGTTGCCGTTTGATGAGTTTGATGTTATTTTGGGTATGGATTGGTTGACATTGCATGATGCTATAATAAATTGCAAAGAAAAGGTTATAGAATTAAAGTGTGAAAATGGTGAAACTCTGCGGGTTGAATCAGATAAATCAGAGGCATTGCCTAGTGTGATTTCTTCAATGTCGGCTCAAAGATATCTGAGAAAGGGTTATGAAGCTTATTTGGCGTATGTAATTAATACAAAAGAAGTTGAAAAGAAAGTTGAATCAGTACCGGTTGTGTGTGAATTTGCGGACGTATTTCCAGAAGAATTGTCGGGTTTGCCTCCAGTCAGGGAAGTAGAATTTGGTATTGATTTGATACAGGGAACAACTCCGATCTCGATTGCTCCGTATAGAATGGCACCAGCAGAGTTGAAAGAATTAAAGTCGCAGTTACAAGAGTTGACTGATAAAGGTTTTGTGAGATCGAGTTTTTCACCTTGGGGTGCTCCCGTGTTATTTGTGAAAAAGAAGGATGGTTCTATGAGGTTGTGTGTTGATTATCGGTAGTTAAACAAGGTGACAATAAAAAACAAGTATCCGTTGCCAAAAATTGATGATTTGTTTGATCAGCTAAAAGGAGCGACATGGTTTTCAAAGATTGACTTGAGATCTGGATATTACCATCTGCGAGTAAAAGAGTCGGATGTGCCTAAAACTGCTTTTAGAACAAGGTATGGTCATTATGAATTTTTAGTTATGCCAATCGGGTTGACAAATGCTCCTGCTGTATTTATGGATTTAATGAATCGCATATTTCGACCATACTTGGACAAATTTGTTGTGGTGTTTATAGATGATAT
The DNA here is from genome assembly GCA_025698465.1 of Gossypium longicalyx. Lineage (NCBI taxonomy): Eukaryota > Viridiplantae > Streptophyta > Magnoliopsida > Malvales > Malvaceae > Gossypium > Gossypium longicalyx. Next base: position 37,791,675 of record CM046998.1, on the reverse strand, counting down.
TTTAATTTATTCAAGAGATGAGACAGAGCATGCTGAGCATTTGAGGATAGGTTTGCAAACTTTGAGAGATAAGCAACTGTATGCTAAGTTTAGTAAAAGTGAATTTTGGCTCCGGGAAGTTGGATTTTTGGGTCATATTGTTTCAGGTGATGGTATACGGGTTGATCCTAGTAAAATTTCAGCCATTGTTGATTGGAAACCACCGAAAAATGTACCTGAAGTTAGAAGTTTCTCGGGGCTAGCTGGGTATTATTGGCGGTTTGTAAATGGATTTTCTATAATTGCTGCTCCTATAACTATACTACTCCAAAAGGATGTTAAATTTGAATGGACGGAGGAATGTCAATAGAGTTTTGAAAAAATTGAAAAAGTTATTAACAGAGGCACCAGTGTTAGTACAGCCCGAATCAGGTAAAGAATTTGTGGTGTATTGTGATGCTTCTCTAAATGGTTTGGGGTGTGTGCTCATACAAGAAGGAAAAGTGGTGGCTTATGCTTCGAGGCAGTTAAAACCTCGTGAGAGGAATTATCCTACTCACGATTTCGAATTGGCTGCAGTGGTGTTTGCTTTGAAGATTTGGTGACATTATTTTTATGGTGAAAAGTGCCAGGTATATACCGACCATAAAAGTCTTAAGTACTTAATGTCACAAAAAGACTTGAATTTAAGACAGCGAAGATGGTTGGAGTTATTGAAAGATTACGAGCTTATTATTGATTATCATCTAGGAAAAGCGAATGTGGTTGCTGATGCTTTAAGCAGAAAGTTGTTGTTTGCTTTGAGAGTTATGAACACTCAGTTGAAAATGTCAGATGATGGTTCGATTCTAGCAGAGTTAAGAGTAAAACCGATGTTTTTACAAGAGATTTTTGAAGCTCAGAAAGATGATCAAGATTTGCAAGCCAAGAGAAAACAGTGTGAAGTTGATACAGAGTCAGATTTCAAAATCGGTTCTGATGGGTGCTTAATGTTTAAAGATCAGATTTGTGTACCAAAGAATGAGGAATTGATTCAAAAGATCCTACAGGAAGCACATAGTAGTTGTTTCTCGATTCATCCGGGTAGTACGAAAATGTATAATGACTTGAAGAAAATGTATTGGTGGAATGGAATGAAAAAGGATATATCAGAGTTTGTGTCCAAATGCTTAATTTGTTAACAGGTGAAAGCTGAACACCAAGTGCCTTCGGGATTACTTCAGCCTATTATGGTTCCTGAATGGAAATGGGATCGGATTACTATGGATTTTGTATCAGGATTGCCATTGACTCCAGGAAAGAAAGATGCCATCTGGGTAATAGTTGACAGATTAACTAAGTCAGCTCATTTTATCCCGGTACGTACAGATTATTCTCTTAACAAGTTGGCTGAACTATATGTTAGAGAAATTGTTAAACTACACGGAATACCATTGTCGATTATTTCAGATAGAGATCCAAGTTTTACCTCGCGGTTTTGGCAAAAGTTGCAAGACGCGTTAGGTACAAAGTTAAATTTCAATACTGCTTTTCATCCACAAATTGATGGACAATCAGAGAGAGTAATTCAGATTCTTGAAGATATGCTCAGATGTTGTGTATTGGAATTTCAAGGAAATTGGGAAAAATATTTACCGTTAGTAGAATTTGCTTACAATAATAGTTATCAGACGAGCTTGAAAATGGCACCTTATGAAGCATTATATGGTTGTAAATGTCGAACGCCATTGTATTGGACTAAATTCAAGGAAAATCAGATTTATGGAGTTGATCTAATAAAAGAAACCGAAGAAAAAGTGAAGGTAATTCGAGATTGTTTGAAAGTCGCTTGAGATAGACAAAATCTTATGCGATTTAAAACGAAAAGACATTGAATTTCAAGTTGGTGATAAAGTATTTTTAAAGGTGTCTCCGTGGAAAAAGTTCTCGATTTGGACGGAAGGGCAAATTAAGTCCGCGTTTTATCGGGCGTATGAAATAATTGAAAAAGTTGGACCCAGGTATATATCGGCTAGCATTACCACCTGATTTAGAGAAGATTCATGATGTGTTCCACGTATCTATGTTACGTCGGTATCGTTCGGATCCTTCACATGTGGTTTCACCGACAGAAATTGAACTACAACCGATATGACCTATGAAGAAGAACCGATTAAGATTTTAGCTCGAGAGGTCAAACAACTAAGGAATAAAAATATTGCACTTGTGAAGGTGTTGTGGCAAAAGCATGGAGTAGAAGAAGCTACATGGGAATCCAAGAAAATATGAGAAATCAATACCCACATCTCTGCATTATTTGTAAGATTTTCGAGGACGAAAATCCTTAAAGGGGGAGAGTTGTAATATCCCGAATTAGGGTCTAATCAGAATAGTGGTTTCGTGACCACAAATCCGAGATAGAAATAATTATTTTATAATTATTTTGAGGTTTATGATATGATTGCATGATTGTGTGAAAATTCTGTGAAGAAATTCTATGCATAAAATGCTTAATTTGAAGTTAGGGACTAAATCGAATAAGTTGCAAAACTTGCATTCTAGAAGTTTTTAGTATGAAATTGCTTTGAAATATTATTTAGGAGGTCTTAAATAGAAATTTCACCAATTTTAAGTTCATGGGAAAAATTAGGACATGGAAGGAATTTTTGAAAGTTTAGTAAGGAGGGGCATTTTGGTCATTTGGATATTAAATGAAATAAAATGGGAAAAATAACACAAAATGGTCATCTTCTTCATTTAGTTGCTGCCAAATTTTGCTCTCACCATAGCTAGGGTTTCTTCAACTTTCAAGCTTCATATTAAGTGATTCTAAGCCCCGTTTTTAATGATTTTTACGTTTTTAAGATCCTGGTAACTCGATAAAGCTTATGCTAGCAATAACTTAACCTAGGGTTTATATTTGGAAAAATACCCATAGGTGAAATTTGTGTATTTTGATGTTTTATGATAGAATATGAGGTTTTAAATTATGTTAGACAACTTGTACTACTCGATTTTAAGCAAAAACGAGTAAAAGGGCTTAATCGGTAAAAATACCTAATAGTCATAAGTACATGCTAGAGTGAGAATTTGATGTTGCTATAGAGGAGAAAAGTGATCAGCATGTTATAAAACATAAGAATAAGTAATAGGGTTTAATACCGAGCCTAGGGGCAAAAGTGTAAATATGCAAAAGTTTAGGGGTAAAATTGTAATTTTGCTAAAATTTGAATTAAGGATTAATTTGATAATGTGAGTATTGAATAAGCTAAATGTGTTATTTTAGATCAAGAAAGACGTGGAATCGACCCCAATCGAGGAAAAGAAAAGATTGTGGACTAAATTGCAAAATCTTTGTATTTTGGTACCAAGGTAAGTTCATGTGTAAATAATGTAACATAATTGTTATTTTTTAAGCCATTGATGTTAATTATATGATATGCTGATTTTTATCATGAAATATATGCTTTGTGGTTAATTTCGAATAAAATGCAAATTATGTGAACTACTTGTTAAAAATAAATTGTTACCGAGTATTGGTTTCGGCATTCTACGGAAGACGGCAAGGATATGTGTTCGAGGAAAATCCCGTTTGAACCTTAGGAATAAATTAGGATACAAGTGACATGTCACTAGGATGATTGAGCATCCGAACTCGTTGAGTTGAGTCCGAGTTCACTTATGAATGCGAATGTCCAAACTCGTTGAGTTGAGTCCGAGTTCGTGAGATGTAACTAGGCATCCGAACTTGTTGAGTTGAGTCCGAGTTCACTTATGGATACGAATGCCCGAGCTCATTGATTTGAGTCCGAGTTCGCTTATGGGCGGGTTACATGATTGCTTGATTGCATATGTTGCACTTATGTGCAAATTATCCATGTACCCGAATTATATTCTGATGTGTTCAACGGGTAAGGTTCTACTCAAATGGAGGAATACTCGAGATGAAAAGAGACGTATTGGTAAGTGTTGTGAAATGGATACCTTGGACAGGTATGTACTTAACCCTCGGGTTGAGTATTGATACAACAACGATAAGGTAATAAGATGATGAAAAATGATTAGAAATGTGATATATGTTTTGGTGATACCATGCTAATGTTGATTGGTATGATTGTTTGTTATGTTACTTATTATTTGCATATGAACTTACTAAGCATTTATGCTTACTCCCTCCTTCTTACTCATTGTAGTTTTGGACAAGCCAGCTCAGGAGTCGGGATAGGTCGAAGGCTCGGTCACACTATCTGGAAGACTTTTTGGTAAATGGCTTGTAAAAAAATAAGTATGGCATGTATAGCAATATACCTATTTTGTGTAAATGATCTTATGATATGGTGATGGAATGGTTGAGGAAATGTTTGATAATGATAAGTTATGGAAATGGTTAGTTTAGATTATGTTTGATGTCATGGAAGGTTAATAGGATGCCTAGTTCATGAAAACTCATAAAAGGGATGAAATTTGCCATAAACAGAACATTGCAGCAACACTGATGTGAGTTTGAAAATTTACTAAAAATCATAAAAATCGAATTAGGTGATGGATTAAATATCAAATTGAAGCTTACTATGTCTAGTTTCACATAAAACAAACTAAACAGGTAAAGAAATTATATGTTAGAATATATTTGAATTTTAGTGAAACAGGGCTAGAGTGATTTCTGGATCCCATATTCCAACTTTATAAATTCACCATAAAGTGTACATATATAATTTGATGTTTTATTTTATATCCTCAGAATTATTATTGAGTCTAGTTTCAGTAGAAAGAAACCTCATAGTCATATGAATTTATTACAGTGAGAAATGTGGTTCGTAGTAAACAGAGGTCAGTCCAGTCAAGTCCTGAAACATGGGTAACTTTAACTAATAAACTGTACTAATTGGCCCAACCAAAAATTCTATAAAACAATTTGTAAATAGGTATATGAGTCTAGATTCAGAGAAAATTTACGGATCTTGATTTCGAGTTTTGTAACTCAAGATATGATTTTTATTTTAACTGTGACGCAAGTAGCTAGAAAGCTGTGAATGTAGAAACAAATAATCCAAAGTTCTTAAAATGTTAAATTAAGTTTAGTAACACCTCATACTCGACTCCGGTGACGGTCTCGGGCGTGGGGGCGTTACACTATATAAGTCAATTTTTTTCCCAAAAATTCATTTAGCCCATCATTTAAAAAAAAACCTTAAAAATTTATAAAACTCTCTCAATATCTCCCTTTTCGGTTAAAATCCAGTCGCCGGTCCACCGCCGGCCTGCCACCGTACACGGTGGCCGGAGCTTCAAAAAGGGCCCTTTTTGGCTGATCTCGTCTCGTTAACCCTGGTTTTAAACCCAAAACTCTAAAAAACATTTTTAAAACAAAATATAAAGATAAATAACCCCTCAGTTTCCTTCTCAGATCTCAAGAAAGGTTATGTTTTTGTGTTTTCTTTGAAAATATCTATGTATATGTATATGTTATATTCGAAATATATATGTAAAAAAACGATATACCTCTGTAGAGAAAAATAGTATTTTGATTTGCTTTTCTGTTTCTATTGATATGTGTGTGTTCATAACCATTACAGTCTCTTTCTCTTTGGGCTTTATAGCCGAGAAAAAATAAAAATCAAAATACAAGCTTTTTTGCTATTTTTGTGTGCTATTGTATTTGTTTGTCCTCTTTTTTTGCAAGTACAAAGTGAGGACATGGGAGCACGAGGGTGGTGCAAGGCGCGTTGATGTGGCGGGGGCAGCTGGAGCGTACAGAGGCGAGGGCTACGGTGCAAAGGGGAAACCCTAGGGTTTCCGTGAGTGGCTGAGAATGTTCTGGTTTTGGGCTATTTGGCCCGGTGTTTAAATTTGGGCTTAGGGTTAATTTGGGCTTATAACAAACTTGGACTGTTGACTATTTGGACTTATTTAATTTATTTGGATTTTTGATTTAATATTTTGTTTTATTTTTTGCTTGTTGGGCCCCGAGAAAATTAGGCCAATTATAGCTGCCCCTCTTTGCTTATTATCATGTAATGGGAATGAAGCAAAGACTTCAAAAAGGGTCAGTTTTGCCCAGTCTCTAAATCTCGACTTCTTTGATGCTCCTCTTCTTCAAGTAGCCTCGTTCTAATCCACTGCAACTTTAGGGAGATGAGACTTGTAGTTTTGGTTTACTCTAGTGTAATTTTAGGAAAAAGATATTTGTAGCTTTGATCTAGTCTGCTTGAACTTCAAGGAGGTAAGAATTGGAAATTTCAACTGCTCCACTTTTAGGGAGATAAGGTTTGTGTATTTTCCTGCTCTACTGCAACTTCAGAGAGATAAAGATTGTGACTTCAATCTGCTCAAATGTAATTTTAAGGAGAAGAGATTTGTAGCTTCGATCTACTCCGCCAAAACTTCAAGGAGGTAAGAATTGGTAATTTCAACCTTCTCAAATATAACTTCAGGGAGATAAGGTTTGTGTTTTTTTATTTAGCTCCACTGTGACTTCAAGGAGATAAGGATTGTGGCTTTGATCCGCTCCAATGTAATTTTAGGGGGAAGAGATTTGTAGCTTCGATCTACTCCGCTGGATCTTCAAGGAGATAAGGTTGGTGGCTTCAATCTGCTCCAATGTAATTCAGGGAGAAGAGATTTACAGCTTCGATCTACTCCAGTGGAACTTCAAGGAGATAAGGCTTGTGGCTTCAATCTGCTCCAATGTAATTTTAGGGAGAAGAGATTTTTAGCTTCGATCTACTCCACTGGAACTTCAAGGAGATAAGGATGGTGGCTTCAATCTACTCAAACGTAATTTCAGGGAGAAGAGATATGTAGCTTCGATCTACTCCGTTGGAACTTTAAGGAGATAAGAATTAGTAATTTCAACCTGCTCCACTGCAACTTCAGGGAGATAAGGTTGATGGCTTCAATCTGCTTCAGTGCAACTTTAGGAAGATAAGATTCGCCATCTTCGTAGCTTCAATCTATTCCACTGCAATTTTAGGGAAGTAAGATTCACTGTCTACAGTCTGCTGTGCTGCAACTTCAGGGAGATAAGGCTGGTGACTTCGATTTGCTCCACTGCAATTTCAAGAAGATAAGATCCGCCATAATTTGTAGCTTTAATCTATTCCATTGCAACGTTAGGGAAGTAAGTTTCACTGTCTTCAGTTTGCTCCATTGCAATTTCAGGTAGATAAGGCTAGTGGCTTTGATCTGCTCCACTGCAATTTCAAGAAGATAAGATCCGCCTTTTTCAATTTACTCCATTGCAACTTCTAGGAGATAAGATCTACGACTTCAATCTACTCCACTGCTACTTCAGGGAGATGAGATTTGTGGATTCACCGATCTTGTTACACCATCCTCTAGGGGACATGATGTAACGCCCCGTACCCGAGACCGTCGCTGGAGTCGAATACGAGGTGTTAACAGACTTAATTTATTACTTAAACAGCTCAAACAATTTATTTTTAAAATTTCCAGTCAAACTAGCAATCTGCATCACAGTCGCTTAAAAATTCATATCTCGAGTTACGAAACTCGAAATCAAATTCTGTCAATTTTCCCTGAAAATAGACTCATATATATATTTACTAATTTTTTTCTAGAATTTTTGGATGGGCCAATTAGTACAGTTTATTAGTTAAAATCTCCCCTGTTTCAGGGTTCGACTGCTCTGACCTCTGTGTATTACGAAGCAGTTATCTCTCTTTACAGAGTTTCAATGACTATGAAGTTTATTTCTCTTAAAACTAGACTAAATAATAAATCTATAAATATAAAGTATGACTTCTAATTATTTTTATACAATTTATGGTGAATTTCCAAAATCAGAACAGGGGATGCAGAAATCGCTCTAGCCCTGTTTCACAAAAATTTAAACATCTCATAAAATATAACTCATATACATGTTTCGTTTCTTCCATATGAAAATATACTCATAATTCTTCAATTCCATGTTTTATTCATCATCTAATTATATCTCTATTATTTTTAATTATTTTTCAAATTCACGTCACTACTACTGTCTGGATCTATTTTATGGTAAATTTTACCTATTTCATGGTTTCCATGGATTAACTAGCAATTTGACATACATAACACCAAATATGATCATAATTAGCCATTCCAATGGCTAATCATTACCAAGCATTTTTATGCTACTCAATAACCATATCATAAGACCATATATACAAAATGATTATAATGCTATACATGCCCCTAAACTTTTGCATATTTACACTTTTACCCCAAAGCTCGTAAATTAAAATTCAGCCCATTTTCTTATGTTTTATGACATGCTGATCATTTTTCCCTTCTATGGCAACATCAAATTCTCACTCTAACATGTACTTATGACTATTAGGTATTTTTACCGATTAAGCCCTTTTGCTCGTTTTCACTTAAAACCGAGTAGCACAAGCTGTCTAACATAATTTAAAACCTCATATTATATCATAAAACACCAAAATACACAAATTTCACCTATGGGTATTTTTCCAAATATAAACCCTAGGTTAAATTATTGCTAGCATAAGTTAAATCGAGCTACCGGGACTCTAAAAACGTAAAGAACTTGAAAACGGGGCTAGAATGGACTTACAATCGAGTTTGGAAGCTTGAAAAACCCTAGCCATGGTTTCTCCTTGCTATATTCGGCCATGGTGAAGAAGATGAGCAAAATTGGCTTTTACCCCTAAATGACCAAAATGCCCTTACTACTAAACTTTCCAAAAATTCCATCCATGTCCAATTTTTTCCATAAACTTAGAAATTGGTGAAATTGCTATTTAAGACCTCCAAATTAATATTTCAAAACAATTTCATACTAGAAACTTCTAGAATACAAGTTTTGCAAATTATTCGATTTAGTCCCTAATTTCAATTTAAGCACTTTAGGCATAGGATTTCATCACGAAATTTTCACACAATCATGCAATCATATCATAAACATCAAAATAATTAAAAATAATTATTTCTATCTTGAATTTTGTGGTCACGAAACCACTATTCCAACTAGGCCCAAAATCAGGATATTACACATGACCTGTAGAATCGATTTCATGGGCCTACGCTTATGCCAAATGATTAGGATGTCATGATCAGAATGAGTCAAATGTTCCTAACTAGATGTGTACGAGTGATATTTGCATGAATGTAGAATGTCATGAGAATTATCCCTTTTTAATATTTGGGTTGTAATTGCTCATTATTCATCAAGGTTCTATCACTGACGCAAAATCCTGTCTTCTTGTTCAGCTTATATCTTTGACATAAAACCCAAAGAAATAGTCACAATTTGCTCAGCTGGTTTGCTCTACTGCAACTTCAGGGAAATAAAATTTGTGATTTCTTCCATCCATCCTACTGCAACTCAAGGGTATAGGCTTTGTACCATCTTCAATCCATCCCACTGTAACTCAGGGGTATAGGATTTGTATCTTTTTCAATCCATCCCACTGCAACTCAGGGGTACAGGATTTGTATCTTCTTCAATCCATTGATCTTGGTATCATGACCAGATGTGTATGCAGGAATGTAGAATGTCATTTTTTCGAGAAAGATCCCATTTTAATGCTTGGGTTGCTCATTATTCATCGAGATTGTATCACCGACGCAATATCTTGTCTCCTCGTTCAACTGATATCTTTGACAGAAAATCCAAAGAGATAGTCACAATTTAGACTCCTCTTTCTCAAACATTTCCAACCCTTAGGTTTGGTGAGTTCTAAACAACAGTCCTGTTTCAGGTTCTTGTACTATTTAGAAGTCTCCAGAGTAATATGCATAACTTCTTTTATGAAAGTATTATTTTTCCATTAGTTGTTATTTCAATGCAAAATGTAACAGCCTAATTTTTAGTGATGTCGGAACAGTGATTCGAGATCACTAAATCTGACAAATGAGTAGGAAATATTATTAATTTAGTGAGTATAAATTAAATGTGAAGTTAGGAAAAATTTTGAAATAGTGAATAGTGTACTAAAAAAATAAATATTAAAATTATTAGAATCGAAAATGAGGTATCGAGACCTCGAGAATTTTAAATCGAGCCATAAATATTTTTATAAATATTTATGGAGTGTTAATATGTTAGTATTAAAGTTTCGTCAAGAAATTTTAAAGTTCTGATAATTAATTGAACAAAAAGGACTAAGTTGTATCAAATGCAAAATTGTGGGAAATGATTAAATAGCTTAATTGATAAAAGAAAGAGGGTTTAAAAGGAAAATAGACCCAAGGTCTCTTTGGGATGGACGGCAAGGGCATGAAATCAGCAAGAAAATAAGGAGAATTAAGGGCAAAATTGGAAAATTGCAAAATTTACTTAATAAAGGTAGGACTAAAGTGGAATTATCTAGATTTCTCTTTATTTTTCTGCATTCTCATCAGAAAAACACCATGGAAGAGTTCTATTAAGTTGGTTTCTCATATTTTTACTTCAAGTAAGTTCAATTCTTGATTATTTCTTGAAATTTTAGTGTTTTTGTGACTTTTACAACTAGGTTCACTTGTTGAATTCATTAGTTTTTGATTCTATGAAAGAAATTGAAAGTTTCTATACATATGTGCTGGAAGTATATGATGATTTTGCATGGAATTAGAGCTTTAAATTGTTTATATGTTGATTTTATTGTAAGAATTGAATATTAAGTGAATGTTTGGGACCTAATTGTAAAAGAGTTTGAAGTTAGAGTTTTATGTGGAAAATTATGAATTTTAATAGTTATGAAATAACTTATAATGTTTAGGAAAAGTATTAATTGAGAAAATTATCTTAGTTTAGGGGTTAATTGAACAAGGACTGAATTGTATGAATTGTGAAATTTGGGGCAAAATGGAAATCAACATTTTGCACTAAAACTGTTTTGGACAGCAACAGTAGTCTAACTTTGAAAAATCACCAAAAATTGTAAAAATAGAATTAGAGGATGAATAAAATATGAAATTAAAGCTTGTTGAGTTTAGTTTCTTATAGAAGAAATAATGTAAGCAATGGAATTGTAAATCTTGAGATATGATAAATTTTGTGAGACAAGGCAGAATGATTTCAGGTTCCCCTGTTTTGACTTTGTAAAATCATCAAAAATTGAAAACAAATAATTAGGGGCTTAAATTTATATGTTTAGAATCTTGAATGAGTATATTTTCAAGAGAAAGAAACAGAAACATCATTCAAATCTTGTACGAGGAGATAATTAATTTTTAGTGAAGAAGGGTCGAAACTGTCAGACAGCAAAACAGGGGAGACTTCAATGAATAAACTGTATTAATTGGCCCAACCAAAAATCATGAAAATTTTATGGTAAGAAGATATGTGAATCTAGTTTCAGAGAAAATTATCGGATATTAATTTGGAGTTTCGTAGATTCAGATAAAAATAATTTAGTGACTATGACACAGATGGATAGCTTGAATATTCACATAAGTAGATAGTGAAAATTATGGATAATGTTACCTACAAGTGTGTTGTTTATACTAAGGATATGGATGGAGAGGAGGAGGAGGAAAATATACAAAAATATATGAATGACTCGTGTATAAATTGATCACATGCCTGATTATAATCAATAAGTGTTGAATTAGAAACGATATAATGTTTTATTTGGAATATTTATTATGAAATTATGATTATCGCTATAATACAAAAATCGAACTTGTGAGTTTACATAACTAAATTTAGTGACCATTTGTTAATATTATTAAATTTCAATATTATTTTATGAATGGTGATTAATAATTTATGTATGATAATTGTTGAAAATAAGTAAATTATGTACAAAAGTTATGAAATTGAACTGAGAATTTCGGAGGAACGGAATTCAGGAAATAAGTACAATTTTTCAGTGAAAAAGATGAATTGACGGTAAATTACCCAAGTAAACTGAGATTCAGCATTTGTTGCGAATTCTCGTGTTTGATTTCCGTTTAGCTCTTACGAGCTTCTATTAACTCATATGAGTTTCAGTTAACCCTTTTGGGGTTTCAGTTCAGCTCTGATGAGCTTCAGTTAGCCTTCGTGCTTCCGTTTAGCACTTATGTGCTTCAGTTAGCCTTCGGGCTTCCTTTTAGCACTTATGTGCTTCAGTTAGCCTTCGGGCTTCCGTTTAGCATTTATGTGCTTTAGTTAGCCTTCAGGCTTCCGTTTAGCACTTATGTGCTTCAGTTAGCCTCCGGGCTTCCGTTTAGCACTTATGTGCTTTAGTTAGCCTTCAGGCTTCCGTTTAGCACTTATGTGCTTCAGTTAGCCTCCGGGCTTCCGTTTAGCACTTATGTGCTTGATTTAGCCTTCTAAGCTTCCGTTTAGCACTTATGTGCTTCATTAGCCTTCTAAGCTTCCGTTTAGTACTTATGTACTTCAGCTAGACTTCGAGCTTCAGATCATGATGTACTCAAATCCGTAAGTTGTTCCTTGAATGGACAAGTTGGTAAGTCGTAAATGTAACATGTGGAAAAAGAAATGTAAGTAATGTTATCATTATTATTATTGAGCTCAATTATGTGAATTTGTCATTTGAAATTGTGATTGACAATAAGAAACAGTGAATTGCATGCTTATCAATGGTTACACATAATTATCTGAAAAACAAGAAAAATGACGGTTATTGATATATGGAAATGTGAGACATTGATATATGAAAATGGAATATGTTTGATAAAGGTGTTCATTCTTAATTATGGAATTATGTACCTCATGTGTGCTATTTGTATAAAGATGATATTTCAAATACTTTGGTGAGTAAAGCTTAAATATGAAATAGTATGAAATTGAAACAAGTTGTTATGAAAATATATTTAAATTATCTGTAAGTGTTTTTGTAGTCCTCGTTAATGCCTCATACTCTATTCCGGCGACGGATACGGGTAGGGGGTGTTACACAAAATGCTTGAAAAAGATGATAACAATAGACAAGAAGGAAATTGATTGGGAGCATAGCTCGAAATGAATAAATTAATCAAAGATAGAAAATGCAATAAGAAGGAAATTAATTCGAAATGAATAAGTTAATCAAAGATAGCAAATGTAATAAGAAGGAAATTTATTGAGAGCGTAGCTTAAAATGAATACAGTAATCAAGGATAGCAAATATGGGCAAGATGAAAACTAGGTGCCCCAGATATCGCAACCTAAGCTTCTTTGTACGAACTTCTTGAGGACCATTTTGAGCTCGACATGTGTTTAAGAGATCTGGATTACTTTGTCAATGTCCCAAGATGTAGCATACTTCTTCCTTGTTAATTCAGGCATAGCATAACTACCGCATTCCCCACTTTTTATTTGAATTGCCCTTTACGGGTTTTCAATTCAAAACCCTTTTGGTTTCAAAGCGCCTTTTGCGGGTTTTCGCCTTGGCCTCTCCTTTTTTTCTTTTAATTTTCCTTTTTTTGTGTTTTTTTTGTGTTTTTTTTATAATACTAAATGTGACTAAATCTAAATTCACCAGATTGGGCAGGTCCTTGCCATCCATCTCGGTCAATATCAATGCTACTCCAGAACAGGCCTTCTTTACTACATAAGGTCCTTCCTAGTTTGGCATCCACTTTTCTCTGAAGTCTTTTTGTATAGAAAGGATCTTCTTCAATGCAAGGTCCCCCTTATGGAATTCTCTATGACGAACCTTTCTATCGTAAGCTCGCATAATTCGTTTTTGGTACGTTTGACCATGATGGGTAACTTTCAACCTCTTTTCTTCAATTAAGTTCACGAATCCATTCTGCTTCATCCGATTTCAGCCAAAGCTTGGAGAGAAGAAATCTCAATTTCAATGGGCAAACTGCTTCCATTCCATAAACTAATGAGAAAGGTATTGCCTCTGCGAAGGTCCTAGCCGACAATCGATAAGCATAGAGGGTAAATGGTAACTTCTTATGCCAATATTTACAGGTCTCGGTCATTTTCCCTACAATCTTTTTTGTTTTGCTTTTATATATTTTTTGTTTGTTTTGTTATTTTTGGCTGCCTCTGCTGCACCGTTCATTTTGGGGTGGTGTCTGATTTTGAACAGACTACAAACTTTTGATATCATGGTATTATGTATTATTAGATATGATCCTTTTTGGCATTCCTTGTCGGTACATGATCTCCTTCTTTATTTTTTTTGGGGAACTTGATGACTGTCGACTTTGTGACATTGGCATATGAAGCGACTTTCACCCACTTAGTGAAGTAATCAACGACCACAAAGATGACAATGTCTGCTAGAAGCTTTTGACGAGATCAGCCCAATAACATCCATGCTCCATATAGAGAAAGTCTATGAAGAAATGAAGGAGGCACATGAATCTTGTCTCCATAAATTTGGCATTTACGGCATAACTGATGTGATCCCCTTCCATGGTGGAGCATTAGTACCCAAATCTCATGATTTGCCTAGCCATTGTAAAACCATTAGCATGTGTTCTTCTGACGCCCTTATGGACCTCTTCTAAGATTTTCTTAGCCTTAACAACATCCACACTTCTTAGTAGCCCAGGCATATCTTGATACGATCATGCAAAAACATCTTTGAATTCTTGAAATAACTTAATGACGTCTCGCTTTGTCTCTGTGGTTAAATAGGCTCCGATCTTCACCTCTTTCTATTCTCTTAGGCTCATGATGTCCATTGACCCTTTGTAAAGTAGGATCTGTTTTTCATCTTATTCTATCATCCTTAACAAATCAGGAGATAGGTTACAATCTCTGTCATCTTCAAAGTCTTGAGATCCTTCAGACACATATCTTGCTTAAAAGGAGATTCTGGGTTAGTAGCAGCGTCACTCATGTCATTGATATCTGGAGACCTGTTGTAGGTACGAAGAAATAAGCAAAGAATAAAAGAATTTAAGAATAATTATTTATATGGTATGATCATGAATGAAGAATAAAAGAATATTTGAAGGGAAGTCCAAAAAATAAAAGAATCTAAGGATAATTATCTGTACAGTATGATTATGAATGAAATGGAAAGAATAAAAGAATATTTGCTAAAAATAACAGCAAAGATGCCTTTTATTGAAATAAAGATTTTGGATATAAGACTATTTCACAAAAGGATTCTTATTGCTTTTAAGCTTAAAGCAATAAACGTGTTTTGAATATTACTCTAAATTGGTTCTAAGAAATACAAGGATCTCTTCCACAGTCCCATTGTTCAAAACACCCTCAAGTACGTAAGGGCAGAAACTTGGAAAATTCTATCCCCGATTCCCTCTTCGGATTCATCATTAATGTTCAGATTCCCCAATATTCCTTCTAGGCCTTTGATCTCTTCATAAAATTCAATTTCTTTATTATCCATCAGGTCTTTCACTAGGGCCCTGAACTTGATGCATTCTTGGATCTCATGCCCCTATCTATTATGGAACTCATAATAGTTCCTCATCCCTTTAGATCTTTCCTCTGAATCCAGTACGATTAATCCTTCTACTATTTTCTTTCAAACCCCTCTCAATGGGGTTTTCACTTCTACTATATTCATCTTGATTCTCTTCCCTGCATTCTCAATGATTGCATTTACCCCTTTCATCTGAATGGTTGCGTAACGGATTTTCTGTACCAGATGGATCATTGAATCTTACGATACCCAATTTGATGAGTCTTTCGATTATCTTTTTGAAAGTGGTGCAGTTCTTGATCGAGTGTCCCGTGATTCTCGCATGGTATTCACATTGGGTGTTCGCGTCATACAATTTGGGGAATGGAGGATGTATTGGATTTAGGTAGAAAGGGGATACTATGTGTGCGTCAAACAAAATTTGGTACAATTCCCTATACGTGATTGGGAGGGGCATGAACCAGAGTTTTTCTAAGTTTGGTCTTGGATTGGGTTCTTGTCTTGGGGGGACCTGATGGCTTGTAGTTGTCGTCCTTCGCTGGCTTACAATAATCGGCTTTGAATAGCCCTTGTTATACATGCTCGTATTATTCTCCTTATTTTCCTTCTTCTTCGGAGCCCTTAAAGTATTAACTTGGAAGCTCCACTCTCCCATTTTCTGTTTGTAACGATCTTCAAACTGTTTTGGGAGCTCCACTCTTGCCTTTTTTGTTTCCACCACATCATCAAGATCAGGGACAACGGGATTATTTGGGTTATCCCCTGGATTAGAGCTTGAGCTAGCTTGGTAATTCATCGGCGCCAAAACACCAGCCTGAAATAGTTAGGGCTGATTGTAACAGATGGCTTTCGTGGGTATACCTCAGGTTGTGTCTGAACATTTGTCGGGGTAAAACCCAGGGGGTAAAGAGGATCTTCATTATCATCTCTACCATCGACCACAAGGTTCTTTCCTTTTTCTAGCCCACCGGTCAGTAGTTGTTTTAATTGGTTCATCATATTCCTTATCTGATTCCTCATATCTTGCTTGATTTTGGCCAATTGTTCTTGCATTTGTGTTTGCAATCGCTCTGGCATTTCTTTTTGGAGCTGTTTTAGCCTTTCTAATATTTGATCCATAACATTTGTCTTGGCGCGTGTACCGTAACGATGTTTAGTTGGAGGACTTTTGTCGATTTCCAGATTAACTGAAATAATTTTTAAGTAATTAGGGATCTTTTATGAAATCTAATGTATATGATGCGATGCGATGCAATGCGAATGCATGGGATGAATGCAAAAAGAGACGTTGATTCTGATTCAACTCTGTTAGAACAACTTTACTAGAAGACAAATATCTTTACATAAAATGGATACATATATACGGCCTTATCTGTATACTCCAGGCGAAGACTTCGATCTTTTTTTTTTCATATCCTGATGTTAAGATCAAATCTTACGAATTGTCCAAAAGATGTCTCTATTATCTCCTTTTTACTTGACTCGGGCTGTGACTCATTGCTCACTCATCCTCGTGATGCTTGTTAGCTTCTTTAAATAAGTCGGGAAGTTGACGGCTCCCTAATGATCTTTGTTGGCTTGAATCCTGAAGCAAAGTCGTCTATTCCTTCGCGGACTCTCACCCTTCTCTTGTTGTGTTTACCCGGACCATATTCAAACGACCGTATTGTAGTCCACTTTATCAAGAAATTCATTTTCCATGACGAGCTCTCTATTTAGTAATTGAACATGAATCCACACCTCTTTTCTATGATGAAAATGCAATGCAATCATTGTCAAAATAAACAAAACAAGTCAGTATACAAAACTAGAATTCAAAGTAAGCAAGGAATAATAAAGCGCGTATTCGAATAACCACTAACGGTTCGACGTGGCTCTACCTAGGGCGGGCCCTTATGGCTCACTATATGTGGCTCGATTCTAAAGAAAGGGTACCTGAACCGGCAGATTCCTCGATCCTTACCCATTATAAGCTCATACAAACCGAGTTCAGTTTAGGGGAATACATTTCCCTATGGCTACACGGAAATGAAAATCTCACGAAGACATAGGTACGGATGTATCCCGAAAGGGATCCACTATCCTACACGGAGGTGAATACCTCATGAAGGAATAGTTTCTCCCTCCCACTTAAAAGGGCAAGATCGGACGGTCATGCAATGCAAAATGCAAAAATATCTAAAGAATCGAACCAATAAAGCAAATATATTATGATCAAGATAAAAAAGACGGATGAAATACGATGAAATGATCGTATTTTAAATCAAAATTTTCAATTTTCAACGAAAATACAGAAAATAATCAATTTGCGGCGTGACTCTCTTATTATGTTCCCAGTGGAGTCACTAAGCTGTCAAAACCATTTTTCTTGTTTTGAAAAACGGTCGACATTTTATTTTTGAAAATGAAAATACGAAGGGAGTCGACACCAATCCTTTTTTGAGGTGTGATCGGATTACCATATGATTCAGTCATTTTAATAAAAGATTTGATTTATTAAAATAACCATTTTGGTCTACGAAATTCAGAAAGAACGGGTTTGAGAGTCGGTTATGCACGAGGACGGATTAACACCCTCGTAACACCCAAAATTGGTACCTAATTGATTAATTACTGTCTTAATGTCGAAAGTTGAAAACTCGAAAAGCATTTAAAATGCTATCCCTATTTTTTAAGGTTGATTTTTACGAAGAATTTGCTTGAATAAATTGAAACGGATGCTAAAGACCTTCTTGTCTCGAAGTAATAAAATGTCACATCCAGCACGTTAGGACACAACATTTTAAATCCTCAAGAATAAGCTTATCTTTTGATTTTTAAAACTCATGCGTTTTAATTTTAAAAGGTTATTCGGTCATTTGGATCAAACGGGAAAAAATTGAGACCCAGTATGTTAGGGCACGATCTCTCGAATTTCTAAACACAGAATATTGCCTTTATTAAAGAATCCCTTTTTATGAATTTTAGGGTGAAAATTGATATAATATTTTAAAAAAATGATAAATGAATAAAACAGTATGCTAATGGATGATGACATTATGAATACACTTGTGAACAGTTCACAGTACATATGACAGCAATAATCACATAATATACATCAATTCAACACCAAGATTAACAATTAAAGGAAAATAAATGCATAATAGAATAAATAATAACAATAACAACAAAATGGGCCTCAATCGAGAAGAAACTAATTTTTTAAAACAAAATAAGACGAGTGAATAAATGAATAAGTGCATAAAAGGATATTGAAGAACGTGAAATAATAAAAATAAATGGTCAAATTTAAAGAAAAATAAAATAGTTTTTTTTGAAAAAGATTTATGTCGAAGGATATATAGATAAATGATAAAATAAGATACATATGTATATAGGTAAATATGTATATATAAAATAAATAATAGCAATAATATTGCAAAAATAATTAATTTATTAACACGATAATAAAACAAGTAATAACAAGATAATAAGACAAATAATTAAATGCGGAAAAGAAAGCATAATAATAATATTATTAAATTAATTAATTTTAATAATAAAATAACAAAAATAATAAAGAAAGGATTAAATCGAAATTAAAATGAAGTTGAAGGGATAAATAATAAATAAATAAAAGAAAAGGGCAGAATAAAGGAGCAATAATGAAACGCGCGCAAAGGTGGAGCACTAAATGGGAAATTATTCCCCTTCCCGAAACGGCGTAGTTTATAAGGGGACTGAAATGGAATAGTAATAGAATTCAGGGGTAAAATTTAAAAAATAGAACAACGTAATAGAGCCAAATTGAAACCAGCCTCGAATGCGAAAGGACTAGAGGCGCAAATAGCCGCCTTGTCCAAAAACATGTGGATCCTAGCCGGTTTTCAAGTCGGGTCATGGGTTAGAGGCCAAAATGACGTCGTTTTGGCCTCTGAACCTAAACTTCAAAACGACGTCGTATGTATAAGCTATATAAGTCAAATTTTTTTGCCCAAAAATTCATTTAGCCCATCATTTAAAAAAAAACCTTAAAACTTTATAAAACTCTCACAATATCCCCCTTTCGGCCTAAATTCGGTCACCGATTCACTGTTGGCCCACCACCGTACACGGCGGCCGGAGCTTCAAAAAGGGCCCTTTTTGACCGATCTCGTCTTCTTAACCCCGATTTAAAACCCAAAACTCTAAAAAAACTTTTAAAAACAAAATAAAAAGACAAATAGCCCCTCGGTTTCCTTCTCCGATCTCAAGAAAGGTAATGTTTTTGTGCTATTGTATTTGTTTGTCCTCTTTTTTTGCAGGTACGGAGCAAGAACGTGGAAGCACGAGGATGGTGTATGGCACGTTGATGTGGCGGGGGCAGCCGGAGCATACGGAGGCGAGGACAGCAGCGCAAAGGGGAAACCTTAGGGTTTCCGTGAGTGGCTGAGAATATTCTGGTTTTGGGCTATTTGGGCCCAGGTTTGAATTTGGGCTTAGGGTTAATTGGGGTTATAACAAACTTGAACTGTTGAGTATTTGGACTTATTTAACTTATGTGGATTTTTGGTTTAATATTTTGTTTTATTTTTTGGTTGTTGGGCCCCGAGCAAATTGGGCCAATTACAACTGCCCCTCTTTGCTCATTGTCGTGTAACGAGAATAAAGCAAAGACTTCAAAAAGGGCCAATTTTGCCCGGTCTTCAAATCTCGACTTCTTTGATGCTCCTCTTCTTCAAGTAGCCTCGTTTTAATCCACTACAACTTCAGGAAGATGAGACTTGTAGTTTTGATTTACTTTAGTGTAATTTCTGGGAGAAGAGATGATCTACTCCACTAGAAATTCAAGGGGGTAAGAATTGGTAATTTCAACCTACTCCACTTTCAGCGGGATAAGGTTTGTGTATTTTCCTGCTCTACTACAACTTCAGAGAGATAAAGATTGTGACTTCAATCTGCTCCAATGTAATTTCAGGGAGAAGAGATTTGTAGCTTCGATCTACTCTGTTGAAACTTCAAGAAGGTAAGAATTGGTAATTTCAACCTGCTCCACTGTAACAATAGGGAGATCAGGTTTGAGTATTTTTATCCCGCTCCACCGTGACTTCAGGGAGATAAAGATTGTGGCTTCGATCCACTCCAATGTAATTTTAAAGAAAAGAGGTTTGTAGCTTCGATCTATACCGCTGGAACTTCAATGAGATAAGGCTGGTGGCTTCAATTTTCTCCAATGTAATTTTAGGAAGAAGAGATTTGTAGCTTCGATCTACTCCGCTGAAACTTCAAGGAGATAAGGCTGGTGGGGCTTCAATATGCTCTAATGTAATTTCAGGGAGAAGAGATTTGTAACTTCGATCTACTCTGCTGGAACTTCAAGGAGATAAGGCTGGTGGCTTCAATTTGCTCCAATGTAATTTCAGGAAGAAGAGATTTATAGCTTCGATCTACTCTCCTGGAACTTTAAAGAGATAAGAATTAGTAATTTCAACCTGCTCCACTACAACTTCAGAGAGATAAGGTTGGTGGCTTCAATCTGCTCCACTGCAACTTTAGGAAGATAAGATTCGCCATCTTTGTATCTTTAATCTGTTCCAATGCAACGTCAGGGAAGTAAGATTTGTTGTCTTCAGTCTGCTCCGCTGTAACTTCAGGAAGATAAGGCTGGTGGCTTCGATCTGCTCCACTACAACTTCAGGAAGATAAGATCCGCCATAACTTGTAGCTTTAATCTATTCCACTGCAATGTCAGGGAAGTAAGATTCGTTGTCTTCAATCTGCTCCGCTGCAACTTCAAGGAGATAAAGCTAATGGCTTTGATCTGCTCCACTGCAACTTCAAGAAGATAAGATCCGCCATTTTCGATCTACTCCATTGCAACTTCGAGGAGATAAGATCTACGACTTCAATCTGCTCCACTACTACTTCAGGGAGATGAGATTTGTGGATTCACCGATCTTGTTACACCATTCTCTAGGGGACATGACCTGTAGAATCGATTTCATGGGCCTATGCTTATGCCAAATGATTAGGATGTCATGATTAGAATGAGTCAAATGCTCCTAACTAGATGCGTACGAACGATATTTGCATGAATGCAGAATGTCATGAGAATTATCCCTTTTTAATATTTGGGTTGTCATTGCTCATTGTTCATCAAGGTTCTATCACTGACGCAATATCCTGTCTTTTTGTTCAGTTGATATTTTTGATAGAAAACCCGAAGAAATAGTCACAATTTGCTCAGCTGGTTTGCTCCGCTGCAACTTCAAGGAGAAAATTTGTGGCTTCTTCCATCCATCCCACTACAACTCAGGGGTATAGGCTTTGTACCATCTTCAATCCATCCCACTACAACTTAGGGGTAAAGGATTTGTATCTTCTTCAATCCATTGAGTTGGGTATCATGACCAGATGTGTATGCAGGAATGTAGAATGTCATTTTTTCGAGAAAGATCCCATTTATTCATCAAGGTTGTATCACCGACGCGGTATCTTGTCTCCTCGTTCAACCGATGTCTTTGACAGAAAATCCGAAGAGATAGTCACAATTTAGACTCCTCTTTCTCAAACATTTTCAACCCATAGGTTTGGTGAGTCTTAAAAAATAGTCCTGTTTCAGGTTCTTGTACTATTTAGAAGCCTCCAAAGTAATATGCATAACTTCTTTTGTGAAAGTATTATTTGTCCATTAGTCGTTATTTCAATGCAAAATGCTTGAAAAAGATGATAACAATAGACGAGAAGGAAATTGATTGGGAGCATAGCTCGAAATGAATAAATTAATCAAAGATAGCAAATGCAATAAGAAGGAAATTAACTGGAAATGAATAAGTTAATCAAAGATAGAAAATGTAATAAGAAGGAAATTGATTGGGACGTAGCTCAAAACGAATACAATAATCAAGGATAGCAAATATGGGTAAGATGAAAATTAGGTGCCCCAAATATCGCAGCCTGAGCTTCTCTGTACGAACTTCTTGAGGACCATTTTGAGCTCGACATGTGTTTAAGAGATTTGGAGTACTTTGTCGATGTTCCAAGATGTAGCATACCTCCTCCTTATTAATTCAGGCATAGCAAGAATACCGCATACCCCACTTTTTATTTCAATTGCCCTTTATGGGTTTTCAATTCAAAACCCCTTTGGTCTGAAAGCGCGCTTTGCGGGTTTTTACCTTGTCCTCTCCTTTTTTTCTTTTTCTTTTCCTTTTTTGTGTTTTTTTGTGTTTTTTTCTTGAAAATATTAAATGTAACTAAATCTAGATTCACCAAATTGGGCAGGTCCTAGCCATCCATCTTGGTCAATATAAATGCTCCTCCAGAATAGGCCTTCTTTACTACATAAGGTCTTGTAACACCCCTTACCCGCATCCGATACTGGGACAGGGTACGAGGCATTACCGAACTTAAATAGAACCAAACGTACAAAACCGGGCCATAAATTTTCATCTAAACTAAAACCAAACAATTAAAGTTAATTTGTCCCTATTAAGGACCTACGAGGCCCAAAACAGACATCATTAGTGGTCCGGGACTAAACCAAGAACTTACGAAAATTCTAAGAAAGATTCTAGGTTAGAGCCTCACACGCCCGTGTGGAGGCAATGCACACGCCCGTGTGCTTAGGGACACGCCCATGTCCCACACCCGTGTGGAATTATTTGATTTATTTTCTAATTCGAACCTATAGGGGTTTTCACACGGCCGAGCACACGCCCGTGCCCTTATCCCATGTCCCTCACACAGTCTGGGACACACCCATATGGTAGCCCGTGTGATTTTTAGCTAGCATGCTGTTTATGACGTCATCATGCAAATTTGAGGCACACAACCAAGCACACGCCCGTAGCTAGAGGTCATATCCCTCACACGATTGAGACACACGGCCGTGTCTCTGCCCATGTGTTTACTACCATGCTTGTTAACCAAAAATTCGAGGTGCAGGGGACACATGGCCGAACGACACGCCCATGGGGCTGACCGTGTGTCACACACGGTCTAGATACACGCCTATGTGTCTTCTCGTGTGGACCATTTGGAGGCCATTCTCAAAGCTATTGGCCACCCTTAAACAATCATACATTCTCATATGTTCAATGGCATATTCCATGATTTATTTGGACACTTAAGCATACAACATTATAGCATCACTATGACCCCTTATCATACTAGACTATTAGTAATCACATGACCTTATCTTTTAGTCATTCCACACCAATTTCATGGTTTACCATATTCCTTATTATCAATCCATTTAAGAATGCTAAAACATGCAACCACATACAAACAATAAATGGTCATCCATCATTCCAACACATACACATCTTAGTATGCATGCAAAGATAACTTAGGGATACATCCCAATCATTAACATGGACCAAATCACAAGGCCATATACAAAATAATCAATGCCCAAATGAGCCATTACACTTGGCTACTTCAACATGACATATATACACAAAATGAACAAGTTTCCTATACATGCCATGACCAAAATAACTAAACCCTTTTATACCCAAAATCTTCGAAGATAGTGTGATTCGAGCTCCAACGTCTCCCGATCCTTCGAGCTAGCTTGACGTATCTAAAGAGAAGGAAAAAGAGAGGGGTAAGCTATAAAGCTTAGTAAGTACACATACAAATAATCTACATTTTGCAGCTATTTATAGTCTAAGCATAATTACTTATCCTTTATGATACTTTTGATCATGTCATATACATATGATACTTTTGATCATGTCATATACATACTTACCTTCCAAATTCATATGCACATGCTTATCCAAATACATATTTTTTCCTAATATCGTCATTTACTAAGTTCTCATAGGGTTTTAGTACATAGCTATGCCATCTTACACACATGTGACTTACTTGCATTTTACTTTCGGAATTCATATTACGTTACCCGTTGAACACTTAGAATATGATTCGGACACACGGAAGTAATGCACTAAAGTGCCTGAACGTAGCCTTGGCTACCTGACAGAATGTGCACCGAAGTGCCTCATATCACAGAATCACATGCCGCTCTCAATGGGGCTACTCAAAGAGCTAAAAGAACATCCGAACACAACTTAGGATACCCAACACCCAGACCCTAGCATGTATCACATATTAATTGAGCTCATAACACACATAACTATCCTAGGGACATGTCACTTGTATCCTTAACTATTCTTAAGGTTCAAACGGGATTTTAGACTTCCGGACCTTTACCGAACGTACTCGCATAAGTGGTTTCTTTCACATGGCCAACGTATAGCAAAGCATCAAGATATGTTATATCATCAACATAGCTAAGTAAACATATTACACATACAATTATCAATAAATCATTTAATACTAATAATTAATTAATTTATTTGTATATGTACTTAGCTCGGTGCAAAATATTAGAAATCGAGCCTAAACCTCGTAAACCTTGTTCTTTCCCCGATCAAGGCCTGTACCCCGATTCTTTTGATCTATAATACCAAATTTAGCTCATTTAATACATACATTACTCAAAATGACCCAAAATTCATACTTGTGTAAAATTACTATTTTACCCCTATACTTTCATATATTTGCAATTTAGTCCCTAGGATCGGATAATGCAATGTATGGGATTTCTTAGTTACCCAAGCCTAATCTAACATTTTTCATGTTCATAACATCTCACATTTTCCTTCATTTCACATTTTCTTACCCCTTTTCTACTACTTTTGCAAAATAGTCCTTAAAGTCCTTTTCATGAAAATCTACTTAGTAAAAGTTGTTTACCATCCTTTAAGCTCTCATATCCTTCCATAAGTCATCAAAACATAAGCTTCTCATGCATGGGTAAATTTCTAAACATGAACCCTAGCATGAAATATGGGTAGAAATAGAGAGAGAAAGTTACCGGGATTTTAAAAATACGTAGAACATTAAAAACGGGGCTTGGGAGCACTTACTATAGAGCTTGGAAAGCTTGAAAACCCTAGCTATGGAGAATCCCTAATTTTTAGCAGCAACATGAAGAGAATGAGCTGATTTTTGGCTTATTTTCCCTTTTTATTTCATTAATATACCGAATGACCAAAATACCCCTAATGCCTTTCCTTCAAAATTTTCCATACAAGCCCATTTTTGTCCAAAAACTTAAAAATTGGGAAAATTTCTCTTTAAGACCTCCTAATTAATAATCCAAAGCAATTTAATACAAATTTCTTCTAAAACACAAATTTTGCAATTTATTCAATTTAGTCCCAAATTTCCAATTGGCACCTTATACTTAGAATTTCTTCATGAAACTTTAACACATGCATATATTCATACTCTAAACCTTATAACAATCATAAAATCAATATTTTAACGTCAAATTTGTGGTCCCAAAACTACTATTCCAACTAGGCCCTATTTTGGGATGTTACAATCCTTCCTAGTTTGACATCCATTTTCCTCTGAAGTCCTTTTGTATAGAAAGGATCTTCTTTATTGCCAGGTCCCCATCGTGGAATTCTATAGGATGAACCTTTCTGTCGTAAGCTCGCATCATTCGTTTTTGGTACGTTTGACCATGATAGGTAACTTTCAACCTTTTTTCTTCAATTAAGTTCACTGGATCCATTCTGCTTCATCCGATTTCAGCCAAAGCTTGGAGAGAAGGAATCTCAATTTCAATGGGCAAACCGCTTCCATTCCATAAACTAATGAGAAAGGTGTTGCCTTAACGAAGGTCCTGGCCGACAATCAATAAGCATAGAGGGTAAATGGTAACTTCTTATGCCAATATTTACAAGTCTCGAACATTTTCCCCACGATATTTTTTGTTTTGTTTTATATATTTTTTGTTTTTTTTGTTTTGTTTGGCTGCCTCTGCTGCATCGTTCATTTTGGGGGTGATATGGCGTCTGATCTTGAACAGACTGCACACTTTTGATATCATGCTATTATGCATTATTAGATATGATCTGTTCTAGCATTCCTTGTCGGCACATGATCTTCTTCTTTTTTTCTAAAAGAACAAAATATCGACGGTTTTTGTAATAAACATGTTAATTGATATGTTTTCTAAAATATGGACTCCTTTTTAGTGATAAACTATACGAGGTTTTAATATAATATGATTAATTTCAAAACCCTTCTTCGTAACACACTCAGATTTAGCCATAACATCTAGGCCGGGTTTGAGGTGTTACATTATTTTTGAGATGATTTACTGCTTGTGGTTGCCCTAACCCACGAATATTCCAACTTAAGATTTTCATTGCTCCTGGTCGGGCTGCTTGCCATTGACCGCCGATATATCAAAATGAATTCCAAAAATTGTTGCATTACCCTAAATAGAAACACCTAGATTTATATTATGTTTTCTTTGTCTTTTCTTGCTTTCCACCATCTCAATTGGACTATCCTCCATATCTAACCCTAAATCCATCTATCCATCTATCCATCTCCCCCTAGCCCGATGTTGATCTAGTTTTCCGATATCAATTGAACTTTCCTTTACTTGATTGTGATTCTTCCTCAAACTCGACATTCAGGTACAATCCAATCTTTTCATTCCTTACTTGATATGAACATGTTGCTTAACTAGTTCCAAGTTTGATCCCTTTTTTTATCCATTCTTGCCCCCTCCTATCGAGATACCCCATGATTGTCCTCCCTCAACCACCTACTTACTTCTATTGAACCTCTTCTTGGTTCTGTCCTTAATGAACTATCCCAACCAAATTTTACTTCGTATGATTACAATGTTAACCTAATCGGACAAAACCCTTCTCCATGCCCTAGTTTTCCACATAAAAAAGAAAGAACAATGACAATTTTTTTATATTGGAACGTCATATATGTTGATTGGTTTGAATTGATTGCTATACGTTTCTTTCTTTTTAATGGCATCCTAATATCCAGCCTTTCTTTCTTTTTAATGGCATTCTAATATCCAGCCTTACTCGTATATGCATATAAGAACCTTTGTGATTGACCTAGCATCATATTCCATAAATTGTCCAATAAAATTTCAAAATTGGCCCGTCATTCCTCTCGACATAAACTCTATTGGTAAATTATGTACTTGAACCCAAAAATCCATAAATACCAACTTAACTTGTAATAGGTCTTCCCCCTGTACTAGCTGATGAAATAAAATAAAAAGCCTATTGAAACACCATGGCATCCCTTGAAGAATCCTTTTTATGTCTAACTCATGCTAAAACTGGAACAAGCTTATCTTTTCATTGATATTTTTTTATAGTAATACCACCCAATTGGTGTCATAGCTTTGCCAAAGTGTTCCTCATTGAAGGGAAGTGAACCACGCTTTTTGTCAAAATCCTTCCAACCAAACATAGCTTGAATTCATCTTCCACCACCTTCGTTTCTTCTTAATTTTGCAACAGATCTTCTTTTCCATCTGACAAATTCAGATTAGCCAAGTTATCTTCCATTTTCTCCTTGGTTACCCTTCTACTGTAGCCCCAAATTCTTAAGAACACGAAGCAAGAATGAGAAAAAAAAAGCCTTAGAAAAACTTGCCAAAGTAGCTGATAGAAAAAACTCTTGCCAAGATGACAATTAACTTTTATTAATAATAAAATTATATAATGAAAGTAACGAATTATTAAATTTAAATACTCAATCCAACAAATGGAATGATAATTATTAATGATTATAACAAACTAATAAATAATATTTTATTATAAAATAAAGAGAGATGGAGAGAATAAAGAACAAAGAAAATATGAAAGCAGTAGAGGATGTACTTTATTGATCAAAAAGGATGATTATAACGTTTCATCAGAGTCTCTATTTATAGGCATAAGAAGTATAAAAGAAGTAGAGATTTAATTCTAATAACTATTAGAAGTTAAAGTACATTAAACTTTATCTTGATCTTAATGGACATCCACTTAATAAGATATTCATAACACTTCCCATTGGATGTCCATTGATAGATAGTGAGTCTCGTTAAAACCTTATTAAGATAAAAACCCTGTGGTAAAAAAAGTCTCAGTGAAGGAAAAAGAGTACACATATCTATTATACATAATATGTTGCCTCATTAAAAACCTTACTAGGAAAACCCAATGGGACAAAACTTCAGTTATGGGAAAAAGAGTACAACGCTTATTTACTACCCTTCATGAAAACATCACATAATTTCTCATATTCTACGTATTCAATCTTGAATACTAGTTTTTCAAATGACTATTTGAACGTATTTACTAATCATTTATATCACCATTCTTCTAAAAGTCAAGAGTAAGGGAAATTTTGGGGAAATACATTTTTATCTCTTCAAGAGTTTCGACAATAATCATAGAAAAGTTTAATCATGATTCTTCTATAAAAACACAAATAGGTATTTTGGATCATTTTATTGTAACACCTCTAACCCGTATCTATCGCCGAAAAAAGGGTTACGGAGCATTATCAGAAGAAACAGATCAAATATAGACATTGCATACTATTTAACATTCATGTTAGAAATTATTCATAAAGTCCCTTATATGAGCCCTCGAGGCCCAAAACATACATTAGAAACAAGTCGGGACTAAACCGAGTACTTCGAGAATTTTTCACAAAATTCCAAAATTTTTCATAGGTGCAGGGTACACATGCCCATGTGGTCAGGCCATGTGAGCCACATGGCCAATAGACACACTCGTGTCATAGGCCATGTGTGCATTCAAAATATGGCACACAGCCGTGTCCCAGCCCGTGTTAGTAACCGTGTAACTTTTTGACTTGGGTCACATAGCCAAGTCACACGCCCGTGTGCTAGGCTGTGTGTAAGTGCAGGGGTCACATGGCCAAGCCACACACCCGAGTGCCAGTCCATGTGATCAATTCTGAGCATTCTGTTTTGAAATTTTAAAGATGCAGAGGACACACGGCCAAACTACACGCCTATGTGCTAGATCGTGTATCACACATGGCTAAGACACACGCCTGTGTCTCTGCTCGTATGGACAAAATATGGCCATTTCTAAGCCATGTTTCTCACCCATTTGGTCTTCCACCTACATTGACATTTAACACATTCAATAACCAATCCAAGACATTTCAACTAAACCTAAACCAATTCATAATCATGTCATATACCTCATTTCTCAATATTCAAATTTATCATATTAATCAAAACATCTATTTGTCATCAATGACCCATTTGCACCTATACATGCAATTATACCAAAATCTAGTTCTTTACATATACCAAAATGAGCTGAAGGATAGTGTCATAATGCTCCGACCAGCTTCCAACCACTTCGAGCTTTCGAATTACTATAAAATAGGAAAAATAATACAGGGTAAGCATATTATGCTTAGTAAGTTCGTATAATAGGAAATTAAATTACCATTCATTTACATTTAAAGTAAGCATACAAAATTCATCTAAAGAAATTTGACAATTTGCCTAAACACATAAAATATCAAGAAACATGTTAGTCATGTAATTCAAGTGAATATAAAAAAACAAGGATGAGCTCATCATGTAACAAATTTTCATGTACATATGTTTTCCATATCATATATTCATATAACATATAAATTTTCACAATATTTTATGTCAAATTCAGATTATCCCATGTCGAAAACTTTTCCCGTTGAATTTATTAGAAATATCGATGGATACACAGGTAGTACACTTGAAGTGTACAAACTGTAATCCATCATATCATATTCGGAAGTGTTCCTTAGAGAACATAATTGGGAAGCCCTCTCCCGAGCCATATAATAGAAAGCTCATGTGATCTGTATAACGGGAAGCTTATCCGAGCTATACAACGGGAAACTCATAAGAGCCACAATCGAGAAACTCATGTGAGCCAATAATGGGTAGCTACGAAGAGCCATTAGACAGGAAGCTCCAGATAGCCATGTATCAGGAAGTTCAAGCAAGCCATATTGGGAAGCTCCTAAGAGCCATTAATTAAGAAGCTCACAAAGAGCCTTTAATCGGGAAGTTCACGAAAAGCCATATATCGAGACGCTCGTAAGAGCTGTGGTGTGTCCACAACACATACAGGACACAATCTACCGATATGCTTCAAAGAGCTAGTAACGGGAAGTTCGTCAGAACCTTATAACAGGAAGCTTGAGAGGGCCAAATATCGAGATGCTCATGAGAGCTTATAACGGGACACTCTTTTGAGCTGTAGTGTGTTCGCAACATATGCAGGACCATAACTAATTCGAGAATCTTGTATCTATAGAATTTCATTTATTCAAACGAGACTTAACATTTATCAGACTTTGTCAGATTTGTAATCAATTTCATGTACATAGCAATTACACAATTCATATATATACAACATTTAATTCAAACATATAAATGTACACAATTTAATTACACGAATTTACCTTGACAAATGTTCCATGATTTGTTGTCTACTAGTCTGACACTTTCTCTTTTCCTCGATCTAATTTCGTATTTTGTCTATCTAGATCTATATGAGTAAATTTAACTAAATTTAATACAATTCATATTCAGTTCAATACAATACACATTTTAGGCAAAATTACTATTTTTCCCTACACTTTTATTTAATTACTATTTTGTCCTTAAGCTCGAAAAATGAAATTCATGCATTCTAACCCTTATTCCAAGCCTAACCGATTTTTACATGTAACATTAACAGCCTATGTATTTCATAAAATTTAGAATTTTTCTATGAATTTTACATCTTTCCAATTTAGTCCCTAAATCATAATTTCATCAAAATTCACTTTACAAAAGTTGTTTATCTATCAATAACCTTTCATTTTCTACCATAAATTTCATAATTCATACATGCTCATCCATGAAAAAACCCTAGTACTTTGATAAATTTGCAAACTAATCCCCGAGATAGCTAAATTAAATTATTACGATCTTGAAAATATAAAAATTATTAAAAACGGGACAAGAAAACATACCTAATTGAGTAAAATAAGCTTGCTAGAACTCAATACCCATAGCTAGGGTTTCCATGGATTTTCGTTTGGGAAAGATGATAATATGATGATATTTTCTTTTATTTTATTATTTATCATCTTTATGTATCATCTTTTCAATTTTGTCATTTTCTTTATTTAATTTTCCATGGATGAATCATCATACTTATCTACTAACTGCTCTTAATGGTCTATTTGTCATATAAGGACCTCCTATTTTGAATTCCATAGCTATTTGATACCTATAGCTACTAGAATTCAACTTTTGCATTTTATGCAATTTGATCCTTTATCAAACTAGACATGTAATCAGTAAAATTTTCTTAATGAAATTTTTATACAACATTCCTATCATAATGCAGACCATGCAATAATATTATAGTAATTTTTCTTATAGACTCAGATTTTTGGTCTCGAAACCATTGTTCTAATTTGACTGAAAACGGGCTATTACATTTATAGTCCTTCTTCAACTACTATTTACCACATCTATTCAAATTATTTTAATTCATATAAATGAACAATTTCCCGAGAATTTCAATATGTTTCTAGCATCCTAAATCCTTCAAGGATTTTAATATAAACTTTACTATATAGTGGTTCATAAAAGGTTGTAACAACAATCATTAGACGCAAGTTAAATCTTTTATGAATTGTCAAAATAATATATCTAAAGGTTATTGCATCCACTAAAAAAATAATATTATATCTTTTTATAATCAATGCCAGGACTTAGCGAAAAACTTCATATTTTTATTCCGCTCTTGCAAAACTACTTCATTTGCACCATCACTAGCTTTATACCTTTAGATATTTAGACTACTGGTCCAAAAACTCCACAAATTTAATTGTACTTGAGTTACGTCTTTCTATTTTGATAAATTTATTCCATATCTAGATTTCTTAATAGATTTATTCAAGATCCTCCGTTTATTTCATTATTTTAATAATAATATTGCATGCAAAATCATTATCGACCACTTTTATTATTCGATTCCACATTTTCTCAAATTGACATAACTTATAAAGATATCTTATTTTCATTATTTTAATATTAGTTTTAGGTACCTGAATCTCTTCTGGTGTTTTACTTATTAGTTATGTCTTGGGTCTCTTCTAGAGCACTCACCTTCACATATTACCATCTAGAAGAATTTTCATCTTTGGAGTCGATCAATCAATTATTTATTCTAATTGATTGTCCTACTAAGACTTTGATTCAAATTAAAATATCAGATGATATATAACAATTGATTATTTTCATTAAGTTTGCAAATACATCTAACAGTTAACTTGTAATAAGTTATCCTTGTTGAACTTCTGGTTCAAATTACTCTCCTTCTAACTCATTATTATTTGTCTCCCTCTAATGTCAGGAAAACTATCGAATCAAAATTGTAATCACAAATCATGTCATAATTGAATCCCCAATATATTCAAAACATCTAATAATACAAAGAAACTTATAATTAATATATACTCCCAAATTTATTTGAGGATTCACTCATCTTTGTACGTTGTGGTGGAGAAATTGGAACATATACGCACATACAAAAATTTAAAGATGAGAAATATTTAGCTCTTGATCAAAAACCAATTGTAATGGGGAGTATTTATAACTTATTGACTTGATGCATACAACATGTAAGTCAACATAATCTCATGTTGAAATAGGAAGTTTAGTTCTCATAAGTAATGGTTTAGACATTAATCAGAAGCATTCAATAAATAATTTCTCTAAACCATTATACTCATAAATAACAAACTTTTACTAATTTTTTTCAAATTCAATCAATAAAAGACTAAGATATAAACTCATCAGTATCAGCAAGATAAATTATCTTAATTGCATGATCTAAAATTAATTTTGAAACAAGTAATCTTGCAAATGACAGGTTGCAAGTTGATAACACATTCGTAATTATTTTGGTAGATATATCTACCAAAATAATATAATATCAAAATCATCCACATGGTGGATGAATGGGCCTATATTCATTTCAGAAATGCAAGACACACTACAACAAAATAGGTTTTTAGTGTCATTTTTTTGGGGCCTATAAGCACCGCTAAAACTATTTTAATAAACGCCGCTACTGCTTGGCCTTTTGCGGCGTTTTTTTTTAATAAACGCCGCTAATGATTGACCTTTTGTGGCATTTTTATCATAAATGCCGCTATAACTCTAACCTTTTGCAGCATTTTCCGTTTAGCACCACTAACGTATACCTTTTGCGGCATTTTTGGTCTAAATGCCATTAAAAACGCCGCGAAAAACCTGTTTTGCTATAGTGACATTAAATCTCACTTTTAGCTTGTGAGTTTCTAAAAATCAATTTTCATTGAGAACAAGTAACAAATGAGAATTCTTTAAATTAAAGAATCTTCTGGTTTTTTTAATGAATGACCATATGAATTCTCAATTATTTTTCGTATTATATATGATCCATGATGGTCTAACTGGTCACGCGAAATAGTAAATGCATTTGTATAATTAAACTTCTGGTTTATTTTAACATGAGTTTCAATTGTAATAAATTGTAACAAATTGAAAATTTTACTATCATTCCTTTTACTTTGTATCTACATATAAGTGCTATTGTGACATTTACTACTGGAAATGTCTAAATCAATGTGAATATTATAATGTCACTAAGTTTAACAAAATAAATATAATTTCTAAACAATTATATGCAATATTCATTTCAAGAAATATGCCAGAATCTTCAAATATCTAAAAAAAATTTGCAACTTCAGTGCATCCAACCATAACGAGCTTTAGATAGAATTATCATACTTTATTACTCATAAATATATCTTTCGCAGTAAAATATTTTGCTTCCAACCCCTTAATGGGGATGATGACAAAACAATATCACAAAAGAAGATCACAAAGATTATAAAATAAATATAAATTAATAACCCAATCATCTCTTTTTCATCCTTTCAAAATAGATATTTATAGCAATAGTGATTCATATTAAATATAATATTTTCCTCATTCACTATCTCAATATAAGATCCATTATAAATATCTTTTAAAACCAATGTATTAACTATCACAAGATATTCATATATTAGCTCTTCTAGAGCTTTCGACTCATTTTGTATTATCCAATATTAGAATAGTATTTTTTTTTGTTTTAGTACCAAATAAGATAAATACTTTCTATCTATAATGATAGAATTTATTACTACATTCTCATATCCTTCCTCAAAGACTATTAACAAAAACAAATATTTAGCATATGCCACATATGTGGCCGATAATCTTTCATATCACATTGATAAGATAAATTATCTTTACCCTTTGAAGAGTTATCTTGAGAACTTTCATTGTTCTCTTATTTATTACTATGTTCCTACTTTTAGTGGTCCATGATTATATCTTTTATTTTCTTTATGTTTTCATTCATTTCAAGGAATGCAATAAATCTAGTAGGATAGACTTCTAAACACCTCCATTGATTCTTTATTTCATAATCACCATTGCAAAACATGCGTGGATTTCAAATAAAAATCTATCTATTCATGTTGTCATGATTAGTCTTCAATCACATCATCAATTACAACAACAATTATGATCTCTATATTTTCATTTTTCATAATTGTTATGTACTGCTACATTCACTTCAATGAATAAAGCAAAACTAGTGGGAAGAATTTCATAGTTTTTCATTAGTAACTTATTATTTTGCTTAGCCACTAGAATGCATGAGATCGTTCGAAAATACTGTTAAAATCATTTTCACAATATTGCTACTGCGCACATTAGATATTTCAATCATATAGTGTAATGTATTCCTTCGAGGAATATATATAATACAAATACATGAGTATCTCATGTTATTTATATATATGGTTTAAATGCAAAACACATGAAGGTTTTATTCAAATATATCTTCTTGATTTGAAAAACAATATTATATTTTATAAAATTTTACATCACAATAAGCTAAAATATAAGCTCTTAACGAGCTTTTTACAGTTTTATGCAATATAAGCTCTTCAAGAGCA
This sequence comes from Gossypium longicalyx, assembly GCA_025698465.1. Taxonomy (NCBI): domain Eukaryota; kingdom Viridiplantae; phylum Streptophyta; class Magnoliopsida; order Malvales; family Malvaceae; genus Gossypium; species Gossypium longicalyx. Next base: position 37,756,543 of record CM046998.1, on the reverse strand, counting down.
TATAATCATTTTATTGTATAACCTTAATTAATACTTAATTAATTTTAAATAAAATTTTATTTATTCATATAAAAATAAAATGAATAGGTATAAATAAAACATATATTAAACGTAACAAATAATAAATTCATGTTACTAATAAATCATTGTGGTTAGATAATATATATTTTATATATCTTACCACAACAAAATACAAAATATTATAATGTCAAATTAAAATAACTTTACAGGTATAAAAGTTTAAACATAAACATTTTCTAACCTCCACCTTTTCTGATATAATTTTATCTCAAATTTTACAATGTTATGAAATTATCATAGAAGGGTAAATATCCCAAAATTCATGACAAGTAAATATTTTTACTCATATTCCGCAATAATCATATATCTTAATCAAAATCAAAATTAAACCAATCAATGGCTGTATGCCAAAATTTTCTATGAAATAAATCCAATGGTAGAGATTACTCAACCATATCATATACATGTGTACGGTAAGGATAGTTAGTTATAATCCTCCTATATATATATTTATATTTAGATGGAAAAGAAATTGAATGATTTAAATAAAAATTTGTTAGGAGAAGATACGTTTTGCTAAAAAGATGTGGGTCCAATACTTTCTTTTGATTAATTTGATTACGATAAGAAATTATTGAGATCATACGTTATCAATTGTATAAAACTGAAATTTAGCTAAATAAATATATTGAACCATTAAAAAATTACTTTTGCTTAAACGATTTTTTTTTTCATCAAGAGACATTCCATTATCTAATTGCAAAAGTATTACATCACGCCTTGATAACTTTTTTTTCCACAAATAAAATCAATTACTATTATTATTTATAAATATAATCACATCAAAATCAGCAGAGCAATGTTTGGGGAATTTTATTTTTATTAATTTATATTAGAAAACATTCAAATTCTCTCAAAAATCTACTCACCACTATATTTATTTATTAAATGAATTCTAAATATATTACCTTTATTTAGTTCATAATTAATTTATTTTTACCTAAAATAATAAAGTTTTAATTATTTATAAAAATATTTTAATAATTATTAAGTTAAATTATAAATTTCACTATACCCTAATATAATTATATGCTAAACGTAATGTATCGTTTAATTAATATATAGAAGTTAGTTTTTGAAATTATATAGATGATCATAATGCAATTACAAAAACTTCGTGTGAATGATATAGCTAGAATTAATCGTTGTGTAGTATAATCAAACTAATAACTAAAATAAAATCATCCTTATATCAAAATAATTCTATACAAAGTTCACATAAAGTGAAATATAAACCAAAATGAATATGGAGTGAAAACTCATATATTACTTATGTCACACTCAAAACTTTGATATTAAAAATCTAACGCCTTAACATTGTCATTAAGCTAAGGCCTTGTTGATAAAGGCCAATTCCATTGAGAGATGTCTGTTAAGTGTTCTTCACTAGGAGTCGATGGATCTCTTAACAAGTTAGTGTTGCCCTTTATGAGGATTTTATCTCTCAACTCCAATGATACTAAGTGCTTGAAGAGGCAATGGGTTCATAGTGGGAAAGTGTCTCGTTGGGTGCCTAATAAAACAAATCTTACATATGTGCATGGTCACCCACCAATTAAATCTCAACATTTGCATTTTGTGAGATTTGAATTTGTGCCTTATAACATATACGACACTTATGGGTAACTACATTATCACTTAAATTAGCAATGATAATTATATTTTATTTTATAATCTTTTTACTTTATATTTTTATTTAATAATTTTTATGAAAATATATGTTAAATATTTAATCATTTAACTATAATATTATCTTTTAGATATTTTTCTCCTTTTATATTTTAATAATTTTTTAATAAACCCAAATGAGATTCGAGTCGCCTACCCACGACTCGGATAGGCCCCATTAGGTGGACATTCATAAGGCGAAGAACGAGAGGACAACAGGGGTAGCTCGCAATGTCAGCTCGCACGAGCCAAGGAGAGTTCGCGGTCTCAGTTCATCATATCTAAGAAGCTCGCGTGTGGGGGATCACGAAGTCTGACAGGCGAGCTAGAACGATACACATGTTCGGCATGCCTGAAGTATGCTCAGAGTGTCAGTCCTATGAATAGTGGGGTCGAGTCCTTGAATAGTAGAGTCAAATCATGAATAGTAATGATATATATAATTACTCGAATATTCCCTTTAATGGGACACTAGATAAAAATTACTCAGCAATTGGTGCAGTGAATGAGGACAAACTTCCAATCATCATATTTTTCAGTTTTCTCTAGTTTTCTTCAGTTTCAAAGTGAAAATTAACTCACCCAAATGAGAACTTCCCCTTCCATTTTTTGTCCGGACAAGCTGGAGCATTATGTTTGGGCAGTCAGCCTGATGAGGTAGACTTGTTTGCCAAATGTTTCGCCGATAGGCTAAAAAACTTCAAAAATGCGACTTGTCTGGGACTTTTTGGTCCATTAGATTTGAACATATCCATTGATCAAGGTTTGCCACTTTCTCCTAACCATGGGGCACCACCGCAACAATTATTTTCCTCTTCTATTTCCTTCATTTTTTCCCATTTCCTTTATCCTCTTCCCTTACCGATTTCCACTCTTAAAAGAGAGCTTGCACCCCCTTCGAGTAGCAACATTAAAGTGTTTGTGAAGACCTTGAATCGATAGAACGAGCAGAGAAGAAGAGGAGTGCACTAGTCTGGCTTTGGAGAAACACCAAGATTTGTTTCCTAGTTCCCTTATCTTTATTTTTTTTTGTTTATGTTGTGATTATGAACATGAATATTTGTTGCGTTGTTTTTCTTGATTTAATTAAAATGACTTAAATTTAATTCGAGTTAGATTGATTACATTTTGTTCGCTTAAATTACTAAAATCATGTTTGTGTTGTTATTAGGCCTTGATAGATTGTTCAATTAAGTAAAACCATTCTTAGGTTATACTTGCATTACAATTGTAACGTAACAAATAAATTAATTATTAATCATATTGAAATTATAATTAATTGACACATTATTTAATTGGTGCATGTTTAATCCTCTAAGGTAGCTGAATGTTAAATTAGTGGCGATATTAAACCTTACATTAGCCTTGCGTAACTTGCAAGATTATTGCAATTAAATTGTTTTAATGTAGGAATATGTTGTTACTTTACTTAACCTTACACTTATGAAAATTGATTAATTGTTTGAATTGATATTAGAATATGTTCAAGAGGTTAATTGATTTAGTAAGTATGAATATGCATTAGTTAACAAAATACCAAGTTGTCGTGAAATTATTCATAACAACATGAACATGAGTTTAGTAATTCTAAGTTAAAGAATGTAATTGATGTAACACATTTATGTCATATTGATTAAAACTAGTCTCTTTAGAAATCGCGCATTGAAATTTTTACTATTACTTTTTCTTAGTTAATTTACTTAATAAATTTTTTAGTTTTTATAAACACTTCTTCAAATCAACATATTTTTCCTTCACCATATTTTTTAAAGTTGCATTTCATAAATATTTTTATGAAACAATTTAATCACAATAATCTTGCAAGTTATGCACTGCTAATGTATCATTTAATACAATTGCTAATTTAACCTTCAACTACCTTAGAAGATTAAACATGCACCAATTAAATACTATGTCAATTAATTACAAGTTCAATACAATTAATAATTAATTAACTCATTACCTTACAGTTGTAATGAAAGTATAACCTAAGTATGGTTTTATTTAATTGAACAACCTACCAAGGCCTAATAATAACACAAACATGATTTAGAAATTGAAGCGAACAAAATGCACTTAATCTAACACGAATTAAATTTAAGTCATTTTAATTAAATCAATAATTACAACACAAAAAATGTTCATGTCCATAATCACAACACAAACGAGAAAAACTAAAGAGAAGGAAACTAAGAAACAAATCTCGATGTTCCTCAGAAGGCAGACTAGTGCACTCCTCTTCTTCTTTACTCATTCTGTCGATTCAAGGCCTTCATGAACACTTGAATGTTGCTACTCCAAGGGGGATGCAAGCTCTCTTTCAAGAGTGGAAATCAGCAAAGGAAGAGGACAAAGGAAATGAGAAAAAATGAAGGAAATGAAAGAGAGAAATGAAGAGATATGTGTCGAATGAGTTGTGTAAAATGAGGAAGGAAGAGGGGTATTTATAGGTGGGATTGACTGTTAAAAATAGCAAAGAATTATCAGCCACACCCTCTCCCTTGCCGGCCATGCATTGAGCAAGTTTGAGTGATTCAAACTTGCTATTTTTAGCTTGGGGCAAAAAGTAAAAGGCATGAAAAGTGGAAGGGGTTGAACGTTATTTAGGAGAAGTTCGAGGGTTGTTTTCCAAGTGTGAAAATCAATTGATTGGGTCAGCTATATGGACGGTTTGGGCTTCCCCTTTCTTGTTGGATCTATCCTCGTTTACTTAGCACAATTGGGCCACTTTCTTCTTTAACCTTATAATTAATTTTTAACATTTTGGATCAAAATTAATTATAAAATGTGTATAATAATCATTATTGGACCATACTTGGCTGAAAAAAATAGTTAGCCTCACTCTTGATTTACTTGATGTAGAATATTGCCCCAACGGTTTAAGCCTTTAGAGATGACTGCGGAGTCAATTTTCACCTTTTGTGTAAAATTGTCGAAAATAAACCAAATTTGTGACAATTTATTATAAAAATAATTAAAATTAAATACGTTAATAATTTAAGTGCAATTTAATTATTTTATAATTAAAGTATGAATTTCGACAAAATTTACTACGAAACTGCATGAATTAGAGCCCAAAAGGTGCTGAAAAAGTCTATATATTTTTGTGTTTCCAATTACACCCTGAGTCTCAAGACATGGATTGGCTACTTTGTTCTAACAATCCATTGGTCCCTGAGATAGCAGCGATGAAATTGTCGCATGATTTCAAAGTCGCAAAAGACATGTTTGAGGGGAGAAGAGACCTGCGAGCCCACTTAATGCAGTACAATGATTACATGAACGTACTAGGAGCACCAGATGCAGCAAAATGCAAGGCTTTTTCCACAACACTTAAGGGAAGTGCTAAAGACTTGTACTTATCCCTTCCTCAGGGTTTAGTTTGGGGTTTCTCTTAGTTAGGCTAGATGTTTTTAGGAAGGTTTAGGGCCCACAAGATAATCACGAGCACGCCTATGGGTTTGATATTGGTGAAGTAGAGGGAAGGTGAGTCCCTCTAGGATTATGTGAAGTGGTTTCATGTAGCAACTCTAAATACGATGAATTTGGAGGATTAGTGGACTATAGATGCTTATATAATTGGGGTATAGAATAATTACGTACAATAGTATTTTACCGATAACAGACCTCAGAGTTTGGTTGATCTGTACGAGCGAGCTCATAAGTTCGTGGAGGTGAAGGAATTTAAAAGGATGTCGCATGGTACTTCTTAGAGGGAGAACAGGAAATTTAGGAATCAAGAAGGACCTCACAGTAGGCAAGGCCTTTCTAGTAAATTGTTACGAGTAAGAGGTGATAGACAATATATGAATTAGGCGCGAGGTGGTTCTCCCAGGGCACTGTAAACTCGAAATTATATAGGGTTTTTCTATATATTTTTACCACCTTTTTACTTAATAAATATGTTCATCTTGAGTAATTGTTATTAAAATAAGTGAATTTTACTTAATTAGTAATATTAGGCATGGATTTATAAAGCATGTGAAATTGTGCTTAATCACATGATTTTTGTACATATTTTATATTATTTCATGTTAATTTATTAATATGTGATTTTCCAGAATGTAGAGGACTATTGAAGATGTGATTAATATGAGTGAAACATGGACATGTACAAATCAATTCATGTGGACGGCAAGACCATGCAAACTGGGTTATGAGGTTGATAATTTGACCTAGTAAAAAATGTGCTAAAAGATGGACATGTCTGCTAAATTATTGGACTAAGAAACTATAACACCCCTTACCCGTACCCAAGACTGGGACGAGGTATGAGGCATTACTGGATACATACACGGACACTTTCAGAAAATACGGGCTATAAAATTTCATTCCAATTTAAAACTGATCAAACAATATCTTGATGTCCCAGTTATGAACCTACAAGGTCCAAAACATACATTAAAAATGATTCGGGACTAAACCGAGAACTATAGAAAATTTTTGTAAAATTCCTAGGATTATGCCTCACACGCCCGTGTGGAGGCAAGGCACACGCCCGTGTGCTTGGGGACACGCCCGTGTTCTGTACCTGTGTTGAATTATTTGGATTTATTTTCCATTTCGAACCTACAGGGGTTTTCACACGGCCAAGCACATGCCCGTGTCCCTCACACGGCCTAGACATGCCCGTGTTATCACCCTTGTCCAAAAACCTGGACATTCTATTTATGATGTCATCATTCATTTTGAGGTACATGGCCAAGGCACACGCCCATGTGCTAGGCTGTGTCCTCCATACGGTTGAGACACACAACCATGTCTCTATCCGTGTGTTTACTACCATGCAAACTGACCTAAAATTTTAGGTGCAGGGGACACACGGCCAGGCAACACGCCCATGGGGGCTGACCGTGTGTCACACACGGCCTAGACACATGCCCGTGTGTCTACCCGTGTGGACCTTTTTAGGGCTATTTTCCAAGCCTTTGGTCACCCTCTAAAATCCATACACATTTATAGACTTTAATAGTTGATGACATGGCCTAATTATGCCCAATGACTACCTTCAATGGTCTATTGCATATTAACCTCATCTCATCGGTCATGTTAAATTATCCTCTTTGTGTTAAGGATTACCATTTCATATAATACATTTAAACTTGGCTCATTTTATAACTCATTGCCAATTATGACCTAGCCATCTCCAAGTGGTTTGGCCACATTCCACATGTCCATTCATGATATACCACATTTAACCATCTCATGAAAATTTAGACACCAACATGCACAACTAATAGGTTACAACCTACAACAAAGTGAGCCATATCTTATGGTCATATACAAAATGAATAGGTATATCATTTAAGTCTTTACATTGACTAACCAATAATAGATATAACAATATAACCAATCACTATACATGCCATTGTAATAAAGTATAAGTATCTATATACCAAAGCAAGATAAGCTAATAGTGTTAATAATACTCCAATCGTCTTCCAATCTTTACGAGTCCATGAGCTCTGTAAAACAGGGAAATAAGCATTAACATGCTTAGTATGTTCGGATAACAGGAAGGTAAACTTACCGGTTATTTAGCATACAACCATAAAAGATATTTGTGATGACCAATTTTAGCCCGGGCCCGTTGGAAACCAAAAAATAATATAAATATAAAATAAATACAAAATGAATAAATAAGTAAATAAATAAAAACATAACCCAAGTCCAAATCATTACAATATTCCATAGCCCAATTACATGACCTTATGATTAATACCCTAGCCCATTTACAAAACAAGTCCAAAGCTTGAAGGCCCAAAACAGCCCATAAACTGAAACAACTTCAGTAACCCTAGGTCACCACTCCCTCTGTTGCGCCGCAGCCAAGAGTCGGACAACACCTCCGTACCCTCCAGCAGCCACGCTCACAGCAACACAGCCCCTGTACGACGCCAGCGCATTCTGTACCTACAAGAGAAAGGACGAACACACAATAAAAAAAATAGAAACAAATAATATTGTATTTTATTTCTCATTTTTAATCCCATCGGCTATAAAAACGAAAGGATTTCGATCGTTGTATTTTTTTTTGCGCACAATACGCAATAGAAAGTAATCAGAATACAACAACAAAGGTGACTTTCCAAATCTGTTTCCTTTTCGTTTCTCTTGAGGGGTTTCGCGATCTTAGCACGAATACAAAAGAGGAACCCGAAACGGTACCGATGAAAACCCAAGCATCTAAAACGCATGGATGTGGGTGAGGGTCGAACGGCGTTTAAACTTTGATTATATCTTTCAAGTTTGTTTCAGTTTTTTTTAAAAAAAACAGTATAAGATTCAAGTTTTTTTTTTTTAAAAAAAAGGAGAAAAGGAGGAGAGGAAACGAGGTTACCGGATCTTCGTGGTTGAGGCCTCCGCTGGCGAGAGCTGGCCGTCGTCCACGTCATTAGCCATCAAGCTGATGGTGGTTTAATGGCTGCATAATAGACGAACCCTAACAGAGTAAAGGTCCTTCCTTTTTTTATTTCTTTACTTCATTTCATTTTGCGTTTCTGGGGAAGGAAAATGAATAGGAGTGGGAGGCTTTAACTACCAACGAACGGCGCCGTTTGAATGGGTGAGGGTCCGCACTTTGACCCAATGGGCAGGTCGGATCTGCGCCCTTTTGTTTTGCATGGGAAAATTGTGCGGTAGGCCCTCCCTATTCGCATGCGCGCTCAATCGAACCCTTTTCCTTTCTTTTTTCTCTTTTTTAAATTAGCTCTTCAATCTGCACGCAACTTCATTTTAGCCCGCGGTGTAGTGCTGCATTTTGGACTCGGGGATATTCCCAATTCTAGTCCTCATACAATCATGCACATTACATTTTGGCCCTGCAAGCTATTTCATTCGTAAATTATTCCTATTATTTTCAATTTGATTTCAATTAGTTTTCTTTTCTTTCATTTTATGCTTCTTTAATCTGTGTTTATCATCTTACGTTATTTGATTACTCTTTTTGGGGTAGTTATATTTTCATGTTCTGTACACTATTTTATGTTTTTTTATACATTATCATACATACATACACATTACAATAAAGCTAATGTCACTTCATACATATAATGTTTTTATTCTAACCATGTATTTTAGTATATATTTTGCTACGATAATATATTTTGTACATACATGTATATTTTGCATAAAATTATTTTTCTACTTGCTTATATTAGTACACATATTTGGTTTACATATTATTAAACCTATACACATTATCATTTCTATATAAATTTGCATGTACTCTCTTTTAAATTTATATGTATACATATCAATACACTTATTACTTTAATGGTTTTTCTATTTTAAAACACTTATAAGTTCATGATTTGTCAAATATTTTCTCTATGCATATATGAAATAATTTTAGAAACTTCGTTTTTGTAATTATAAAATCATTATTTTTGAATATTTCTTTACATGGTATTGCTTTGGTGCTTTATATGGCCTATTATTTAAACCTTTTTAACATAAAGGTATGTATATTTTTTAGATTCATATATATATTATCTTTAATCTTATGATCCTCTTTTTAATAAACTTACGTATACATATGTTTTATAAATATATTTTGGGCATTATGTTTTGTCATGCATTTTTATTACTCTTTTGTATCATATTTTTTTATTATCATGCATTTTGTAAACCTTTAAATGAATTTGTGCTTAAAACATTTACACTTACATACAATTGGATTCAAACTTTAATTCTATAATATTTCTTTCAATAATTATATATATTCTTAGTTTCTATACAAATTTATCAACTTATATATTACGTATTTTTAAAAAAAAATATTCATTCTACAACATATATTTTAATGATTGCTTGTGTTTATTAAGCTTGTCTTTACAAATATTTTTTTATTTATCAATTCATCAAATCATATAGTATGTGTCATGTACTTATCAATGTTTTGAAATAATTTTATCATATTGCTTCTTCGACTTGCATTTTGTTTTGTGCATCTAGTAGTAATTATTTTATGCTATGTCATGTATGTTGTTGTAGCATATTATTTGTTCATTGTCTTATGTTGTCACATCAATTATTCTCCATGCATTATTGCAATCAAATTACATTTTTAGGTTAGCTATTTTTAATCATTAGTTTGTTAGTTGATCGTATCTCTTATATGTCAATTATCCCATGTCATCGTTTTCCACTTGACTTTTGAAATGTGGTTTTATAAAATCCAAATTTCATGATTAATTTCGTCTTATTAATGTGTTTTAAGCTAGTTTCACAACTATTAGGAGTTCTTTAAAACAAATACGATATTCGATATTTGGTAATTCATGGAATCGTGCCCTAACGTGTTGGGTTTCAATTTCTCGTTTGCTCAAAGTAATCAAAGGTCCCTTTAGAATTTCACCCATGTCTTTTAAAAATCCTTTAAACGAAGGCGATGTGCGATGTTTGGCAATTCACGGAATCGTGCCCTAACGTACTGGGTTGCAATTTCTCGTCTGCTTAAAATAATCAAATATCCCTTCAAAATTTCACTCATATCTTTTAAAAATCCTTTAAAACGAAGGCAATACTCGGTGTTTGACAATTTAAGAATCATGCCCTATCGTGCTGGGTTGTGATTTCTCATTTGTTCAAAACAATCGAATATTCCCTTAGGTTTTCACTCATGTTTATTAAAAACCTTTCAAAACGAAGGCGATGTTCGATGTTTGACGATTTGAGAATCGTGCCTTATCGTGCTGGGCTGCGCATTTTCATTTGTTCAAAACAATCGAAGATTCCTTCGGAATTTCACTCACGTTTTCTAAAAACTCTTTAAAACAAAGGAAATACTCAATGTTTGGAAATTCGAGAAATCGTACCCTACTGTGCTGGGTTTTGATTTTTCGTTGGACCAAATAGTTGGGCATCCTTTTGAAATTTTTGAATTGTAAATTTTCGGACATCGAAATAAGAAGATTTTTGGCAACCAACTCGGGTTATTCAAATGTTATTAAAAAACAACCATATTTCAAAAACATTTTTTATTTTAGACATAAGGACAATATTTAATCGATTTGGTACCAATTTTGGGCGTAGTGAAGGTGCTAATCCTTCCTCATACGTAACCGACTCTCGAGCCCGTTTTCTCATATTTTCGTAGACTAGAATCGTTGTTTTAGTAAACCAAAAATGTTTTATTAAAATAACCAAATTCTTAGGTGACCCGATCACACCAAAACAAAAGGATCGGTGGCGACTCCATATTTCATTTTCAAAAAGTCGATTCCCCCCGTTTTCATTAAATCCAACAAAAAAAAGGGTGGTTTCAACAGCTTGGCGACTCCGCTGGGGATTTTGAGAGTCGAGCCATAAAATCGATTATTTGCTGTCCTTTTGTCAAAAATCAAAAATTTATTTTAAACATCATGTGCATTTGTTTGTATGGTTATTATGATTCGGGTCTCGTAGAATAATACTGCATTTCATTGCATGACCGTTGTGGTCACACCTTCTAAGTGGGAGTAAGAAACTTTGCTTTCGTGAGGTTTTCACCTCCGCATGGGCAAGTGGATTGCTTCCGGGGTACATTCGTACCTATGATTTTGTGAGATTTTCATCTCCGCATGGTCATAGGGAAATGTATCCCCCTGAACCGAACTCGATCTATATGAGCCTATAATGGGTGAGGATTGAGGAATCTGCTGGTTCAGGTAGCTTATCTCTAGAACCGAACCGCATATAGTGAACCTTAGGAGCTATCCTTGGGTAGAGTCGCATCAAGCCTTAGTATTTACCCGTATATTATGTTGTAATTATCGTTTATGTGCTTGCATTTTATCGCTATTATTTGATACTAACCTGTGTTTTGTTTTGATTGTCTTTTTTGCATGACATTGCATACTAAAGGAGGTGTTAATCCGTATTCAATTACTAAGTTAGAAAGTTTGACATGGAGAATAAATTTCTTAGTAAAGTTGAGGATAATGCGGCCGTTCGTGCATGGTCAGAGAGGCTACAATCAGAGAAAGGGGATAGCTTGGCAGAAGGGTATATATCAGAGTTGCAGGATTTCACTCGCGTCAATGTAGCACAAAATGAGTTGCAAGAGTTGAGAGATATTTTGGCTAGTTGGGATGAAGGGACCAAGCAGTTGTTCTATCAAAGCTATGGTGATATATCCTACTTGCTAGACATTAAAGTGGATAAACATCTGTTCTGAGGTATGGTGCAGTTTTGGAATTCTGCGTACAAGTGTTTCACTTTTGGAGAAGCGGATTTAGTACCTACCATGGAGGAATACACTACTCTGCTCAGGTGTCTGAAAATTCAGGTCCGAAAGACTTATGCCTGGGTTTTTAGTGGTCAGACTTTCGTGAAGAAATTGATGAGCATTTCTGGGATGAGCGAGCCTTGGGTCACTGCTTGGGTTCAGCAAAAAGGAGATAATAAATGTATCCCTTGAGAGAATTTATGAGATTTGATTTTGACGCATCCAGATGAAAGGAAGAGGGTAGATATCTTCACCTTAAGCATCTACGGATTGGTAATCTTTCCTAAGGCTTTGAGGCACGTGGACGAGGCAGTCATTGATTTATTCGATCGCCTTGAGAAGGGAATCACACCGGTACCAGCAATGTTGGCTGAGACGTTCAAATCTTTGAGCTCATGTCGAAAAAAGGGCAAGGGGCGGTTTATTGGATGTGCACAATTACTGATGGTATGGTTTCATGGGCACTTTTGGAAGGTAGACAAGGTTTCTTATCGGGTCTTTTCTGAAGGTTATTCCCCGCTAAAAGAGGAGGCAGCTATACAAAGGAGAGAAGATATCTCAGAGGAGAAGTGGATGGAAATTCTTCAAAACCTCGAGGAGTGGGATATCGAGTGGAGAGCTTATTGGATGGTTCCTAATGAGATTATGTACCGATGTGGTAACTTTGATTGAGTCCCTTTGTTAGGAATTTGGGGAGCTACCGGGTATACTCCATTACTTGCGTTAAGGCAATATAAGTCGAGGTAGTTTGTACCCACGACCTACGGACTTGCTCAGAGTGAATTCTCTTTTAAAGGTGCTCACTATAAGAAGAAATTTCGGGAGCTATCGGATGTTTGGAAGCAAACTTGTTGGATGAAGAGGTTGGCCGTCGGTTCCATGGCAACGCCCGATTATGACGGATGGTTTAAAAAGAGGATTAATGATAACGTTCCTAGGCCAAGCTTAGAGAATACTCGACCTATGGGGGAACAATTACAAGTTGCCCCGTCAAAGTTAGAAATTATAAGGCAAGATTTCGAGAAGAAGAGTTCGGAGCTTGGGAAGAAGATCGAGCAATTGGAGGAAGAGAAGATGCACCTAAGATTAGACGCTAATGTCCAGAGGTCAGAGGCTGAAAAATGAAGAAAAGGGAAAACTAAGGCCGAAGAGGATCTAGACAGCTTGAAGACTGACTATAAGAAACTGTGCCTGTCTATGAGGACTGCGGGGTTAGGTAAGACTTCCGAATAATGGCACCATGAAATTCGAGAAGAAAAGACCAATGCTGATCGACGGGAAAGGAAATTTCAAGAAGCTCAGGCACAAAATGAAGATTTAGAAAAGAGTCTGTCAGAAAGCAGAAATGAACGAGGTGAATTAAGGGCTAGAGTGGTAGAACTCGAGAAGTCTCTGTATCAGTACCGAAACCGCAACACCGCCATGGAATTGAGGGCAAGCTTGAGCAAGATAGAAGAAATGAAAGGAAAAATAGAAGAGTTAGAGACGTCACTGAAAAACTGTGAGATGCGGATCCAATTTTTCGAGGCAAATGAGGACCGTTGGAAAGAGCAGCATCACCATGCGCAAAACCAGGTCAGAAACAGAGATTACCTTATGGGGGAAGCCATAAACCAGATTCGGGAGGTAGCTAACTACTTGCAAGCTTTAGCGGTACTGGCAGACACACTGAGCGTGAAGTATGAGTTGGAGTCGGATCGCGAACAAGAACTGGCCTCGTTGCTTAGAAAAATTAAGACTTTGAGTGTTAGAGAGAAATTTTATCTGTAACTCAACTTAATGTAAAAGATTTTATTTTCAAGTGAAATTTTCTAAAGGCAATTGAATCAAAATTGATGCCTCCTTTGCATTCATGCATTTTCATTACATCATATCATTATGCATTAAAGGCCATAAGAGGTTTCTAATTAATTAATTAAAAATCATTTCAGTAATCTGGAAACCAACGAAAACCAACGAAAACCAACCAACCACGCACCCCTACGGTACAAGGAAAAAATCAATGGGTAAGAGACTCGAGAAATTGGAGCAAATGCAAAAGGGCATGCAGAAACAAATGCAGTCTCAGATGCAAGAGTAGCTAGCCAAGATTCAGTGAGAGATGAAGGAACAAATGATGAAATCCCAGAGGGAGATGATGAGTCAGTTATCCCAATTGCTGTTGGGAGGAACGGATAAGGGAAAGGGCCCAATGGATAAGGTCGAGGAAACTAATGAAGACCCTCAATACCCCCTGGCTTCACTCCGACACATATACCGATGAAGCCCGAGATTAATCTACAAAAACCACCTGTCACAATCATGCCCCAGCAGGTCCAGGCTAAAGCTTCAATACCGATGAACTTTCAAACCGGCTCAGGCTCTAACTTTGTCAACAACCCAAACTATCCGCCCGTTCCCGATTTGGATGAAGTTGCTGAAGAAAAAAAGGCGAGGATAGATTCACAAAAATAATTGGAAGAACGGTGTAGATGGCTTGAGGAGAAATTTAGAGCCATGGAAAGCGCGGATCATCATCAAGGGATTGATGCCAAGGACCTGAGTTTGGTTCCAGATTTGGTCCTCCCCCCTAAATTCAAAATGCCTGAATTCGAGAAATACAATGGAACAAGCTGCCCTGAAGCCCACATCACTATGTTTTGCAGGCGAATGACGGGATATGTTAACAACGACCAATTATTAATTCATTGCTTTCAAGATAGTCTGGTTGGGGCGGCATCTAAGTGGTATAACCAGTTAAGCCGCGTTAAAATTAACTCATGGAAGGACCTGGCTCAGGCCTTTATGAAACAATACAATCATGTGACAGACATGACCCCCGAAAAAATCACTCTCTAGAATATGGAGAAAAAGTCAAATGAAAGCTTCAGACAGTATGCACAAAGGTGGAGAGAAGTGGCCATACAAGTTCAGCCGCCGCTTCTAGAAAAAGAGACGACAATGCTCTTTATCAACACATTGAAAGCCCCTTTTATCACTCACATGTTGGGAAGCGCCACCAAGAGCTTCTCAGACATAGTGATGACGGGTGAAATGATTGAAAATGCTGTGAGAAGCGGAAAGATAGAAGCCGGAGAAAGTACCAGAAAGTCGGCTCTGAGAAAAAGAGATAATGAAGTAAACAACACGAGCGCATTCGGTAAAGGTCAATCCAAGTCGTTCACCATGAATCAACCCAAGACAGTGACCACCAATCAACAAAGCTCTGTAAGACAAGAATCCAATGCAAGGGAGAACACAAAAAGGCCACAGTTCACCCCTATACCCATGACGTCTAGGGAGTTGTACCAGAACTTGTTCAATGCTCATGTGGTGTCCCCTTTCTACCTGAAACCACTACAGCCCCCGTACCCCAAATGGTATGACACCAACGCCCAATGTGAATACCACGCGAGAATCACCAGGCATTTGATCGAAAACTGCACCGCGTTCAAGAAAGTAGTTGAAAGACTCATCAAAATAGGGATCGTGAGGTTTGATGACCCAGCCATTTCCAATGTAGTAGGAAATCTGCTCCCCAATCATTCCGACCAAGGAGTGAATGGGATAAGCGAAGAAAAAAATAAGAAGATTAAGTGTGAGGTTGCAGAAATCAGGACTCCGTTGAGACGGGTGTGGAAGGAGATGATCAAGAGAGGTTTGATCGCGTTGGATTCAAGGAAAGAATCTAAAGAAGAAAGGAACTACTGCAAGTTCCACAAGGAGGCGGGGCATGAAATCCAAGAGTGTGTGGAGTTTAGGGCCTTAGTACAGAACATGATGGATAATAAGGAAATAGAGTTTTATGAGGAGACCAAAAACCCCGAAAAGGGAGATATATGTGCATCGGAGGGAGAATCGACGGCGCAGAATCCAACGACCAACTATCCTGTGGTTATCATATCGAGACCAAAAAATAATGAAGCTGGAGTTCAAATGCCACCGAGGGTCATAATCCAAAGACCTGCAGTTTTCCTATACAAAGATAACAAAAGGGTCCCGTGGAATTATGATTGCAACGTGACAATTCCAGGAAAGGAAAGCCTGGTGGATGCTTCAAAAGAGGGTCAAGACAGGGGCTCCTATACACGTAGCGGGAGACGTTACGATACAACAAAGAAGGAGGTACAACCCATAAAAGGAAAAACCCCAGCGGTCGAGGAGATGAAAGATAAAGCGACCAAATCTGTTAACGAGCCAATTAACGAGGAGGAGGCCAAGGAGTTTTTAAAATTCCTAAAGCATAGCGAATACATCATGGTCGAACAGCTACATAAACAACCAGCCCGTATCTTAGTACTGCCTTACTTCTAAGCTCAGAAGTTCATCGCAGCGCACTAATGAAGGTCTTGAATGAAACGTATGTTGCCAATGATATCTCTGTTAACAAGTTGGACCATTTGGTTAGCAACATTAGTGCCGACAACTATATCTTCTTCAATGACGATGAGATACCACCCGGGGGCATGGGGTCGACTAAAGCTTTGCATATCACCACGAGCTGTAAAGGGTACACGCTGCCAGGTGTACTGATTGACAATGGTTCGGCCTTGAACGTCCTGCCATTGACCACGCTAAACAGATTACCTATAGACAGCTCTCATATGAAGGAGTGCCAGAACATAGTGAAAGCATTTGATGGCGTTGAGAGAAAAGTGATGGGCAGAATCGAGGTACCTCTTCAGATCGGGCCAAACACGTATGAGGTGGATTTCCTAGTAATGGATATCAAGCCCTCATACAATTGCTTATTGGGGAGACCCTGGATATATTCAGCTGGGGCAGTGCCTTCATCGTTGCATCAAAAGTTGAAGCTGGTGTTAAAAGGGCGGTTGATAACGATCAATGCTGAAGAGGATGTCATTGCAACTGTGAGGAATTATGCGCCCTATTTGGAGACGGATGACGAAGCAATCGAATGCTCATTTCGATCTTTAGAATTTGTTAATGCGACGTTCATCACCGAGGGAAGCAAGATTCTGGTGCCGAAATTGTCCAAGACTACGAGGATGAGCCTACGGTTGATGGTTGGAAAAGGGGCCCTACCCGGAAGAGGACTTGGGAGACATCTTCAAGGAAGAGTCGAAACGCCGGTATTGAAGGAGAAGAGAGACCGCTTCGGCTTAGGATATAGGCCGGATGCGAGACAAAGGAGAAAGGAGTTGGAGAAGAAGCAAGAAAGGAGGAGAGCACGGTTAACGGGGAAGGAAATCAATTGGGAATCAATGGTATTCCCCCACATATCGAAAACCTTTGTGTCTGGAGGAGTCATTCATCCTGAGAGAGGCACGCCAATGAAAGAAGCCATAGAAGAAAGGTTGAAAAGCTTGGACATCAACACCACATTCGAAGAAGAAACTAGAGAAAGAAATTTGTCGGGCATTTGCCCCTACACGCCTAGAAGTGTGCTGGACAACTGGACTGCGGAAGAGATTCCTGTAGTTTTTAGAACGGATTCAGAGTAATGTCCAAAACACACTTATTGCTCTAGGCCTAGGAGTAATAAGAATTTTTTGTGAAATAGGCTGATGTTTAAAAACGTTATTTCAATAAAATGCACGGTTATTATCATTTTTAAGCAAATGTCCTCGCATTCTTTCAATTTCATCCACAATCATACAAATGATTACTTTCGGATTCTTTCATTCTTTAAACATTCTAAATATTCTTTCATTCGTCATTCATGATCATACCATATAGATAAATGTTTTGAATTCTTTTAATTCTTTGTATCTGCCTTCATCTTCATAACAGGTCCCCAGATATCAATGATACGAGTGACACTGCTAGTGACTTAGAATTTCCTTTTGAGCGAGATGTGTGTATGGAGGATCCTCAGGATTTCGAAGATGACCAAGGCTCTAACCTATCTCCTGATTTGTTAAGAATGATAGAACAAGATGAGAAACAGATCCTACCTTACAAAGAATCGGTAGAAATTTTGAGCTCAGGAGAGGGACAAGAGGTGAAGATCGGAACATGTATCACCACAGAGATAAAGCGAGACCTCATTGAATTACTTCAAGAATTTAAAGATGTCTTCGCATGGTCATACCAAGATATGCCCGGGTTGGACACTGACATCGTGGTGCACCGACTCCCTATAAAGGAAGAATGTAAGCCAGTTCAACAAAAACTTAGAAGAATGAGGCCCGATGTCTTGCTAAAAATAAAAGAAGAGGTTCGAAAGCAATTCGACGCCGGATTCCTGAAGGTGGTAAAATACTCAGATTGGGTAGCCAACATCGTCCCCGTCCTTAAGAAAGATGGAAAGGTTTGAGTATGTGTGGACTATAGAGATTTGAACAAAGCTAGCCCGAAGAACAATTTCCCACTGCCTCATATTGACACCCTAGTGGATAACACAGTAGGACACTCACTGTTTTCATTCATGGATGGTTTCTCCGGATATAACTAGATCAAGATGCATCCTAAAGACATGGAGAAGACCACATTTGTAACCATGTGGGGAATGTTCTGCTACAAAGTGATGCCATTTGGGCTGAAGAATGCGGGGGCAACTTATCAAAGAGTCATGGTAACCCTGTTTCACGACATGATGCATAAAAAGATTGAGGTTTACGTTGATGATATGATTGCAAAGTCTCGAATCGAGAAGGAGTACGTACAGGTCCTGAGGAGGTTGTTCTTAAGGTTAAGGAAGTTCCAACTAAAACTCAACCCCGCCAAATGTACCTTCGGAGCCAAATCTGGAAAGTTGCTCGGATTCGTGGTTAGCGAGAAAGGGATTGAGATTGATCCAG
This sequence comes from Gossypium longicalyx, assembly GCA_025698465.1. Lineage (NCBI taxonomy): Eukaryota > Viridiplantae > Streptophyta > Magnoliopsida > Malvales > Malvaceae > Gossypium > Gossypium longicalyx. Next base: position 37,737,841 of record CM046998.1, on the reverse strand, counting down.
ACAACGTCAAAGCCATACAAGAGCTATCCCCGCCGCGTACTCAGAAAGAGGTTCGAGGCTTCCTAGGAAGATTAAATTACATCGCTCGGTTCATTTCACAACTAACCGAAAATGTGACCCTGTCTTCCGCCTCCTCAAGAAACACAACCCAGGTAAATGGGATGAAGAATGCCAAAAGGCCTTCGACAAGGTCAAACAATACTTATCCAATGCTCCGGTGCTGACGCCACCTAACCCCGACAAGCCATTAATACTGTATTTGACAGTGTTTGAGAATTCCATGGGATGCGTATTGGGTCAGCATGATGAGTTAGGAAGGAAAGAAAAGGCTATTTACTATCTTAGTAAAAAGTTTGCAGAATGTGAGACAAGGTACCCGCTAATAGAGAAGTTGTGTTGTGCCCTAATTTGGACAACTCGAAGGCTGAGGCAGTATATGCTATATCATACCACTTGGCTCATCTCAAAATTGGACCCTTTAAAGTACATGATGGAGTCAACAGCTTTGAACGGAAGGATGGCCCGATGGCAGATTCTGCTCTCTGAATTCGACATAGTTTATGTGAACCAGAAAGCAGTAAAAGGGAGTACAATAGTGGATTTCCTAGCCAGTAGAGCTTTGGAAGACTACGAGACGATTAAGGTGAACAAACAAGAAGATGTCAAACCCATCTGGATGAGCATTTATGAAACTCCGGCTCACTGTTACAATATTGAAGAAGATAAAGAGAAAGATGATCACCCTTGGTATCATGATATATTGCAATACGTGAAAAATCATGAGTACTCGGATCAGGCAAGCGAGAATGACAAAAGGACGCTGAGAAGATTGGCCATCGACTACGTCTTAGATGAGGAGATCCTATATAAAAGAAGAAAGGATCAAATGCTATTAAGATACGTAGACGACGTAGAGGCTAAAAAAATTCTGGAAGAAGTCCATGAGGGCGTCTGTGGGACACATGCTAATGGCTTTACAATGGCCAGGCAAATTATAAGATTCAGGTATTATTGGTCCACTATGGAGGGAGACTGTGTCAATTACGCCAAGAGATGCCATAAGTGCCAAATCTACGGAGGCAAAATTCATGTGCCTCCCTCACTACTGCATGTCATGGTTTCCCCATGGCCTTTCTCTATGTGGGGCATGGATGTCATTGGACCAATATCGCCGAAAGCTTCCAATGGGCATCGGTTCATCTTTGTGGTTATCGACTACTTCACCAAATGGGTAGAAGCCGCTTCATATGCTAGTGTGATAAAGTCGGCAGTGAGCAAATTTCTAAAAAAGGAGATCATATGTCGATATGGAATGCCGGAGAGGATCATATCTGACAATGCATTAAACCTGAACAATAGTACGATAGCGGAAGTCTGCTGTAAATTCAAGATCAGACATCACAACATGTCGCCATATCGCCCAAAAATGAATGGGGCAGTGGAAGCGGCCAATAAGAACATTAAAAAGATTATGGGGAAGATGACCGAGACCTACAAAGATTGGTACAAGAAGTTACCGTTTGCCCTCTTTGCTTATCGAACATCAGTCAAAACCTCAACTGGGGCAACGCCTATCTCTTTGGTCTATGGAATGGAAGCAGTTTTGCCAATCGAAGTCGAGATCCCATCCCTTCGAGTGCTATCGGAGTTGAAGTTGGATGAAGCAGAATGGATCCAGTCTCGATACGATCAATTGAACTTGGTTGAGGAAAAGAGGCTAAGAGCTATCCGTCATGGTCAAATGTATCAAAAATGAATGATGCAGGCATATGACAAAAAGATTCGTCCTAGAGAATTCCATGAGGGAGACCTGGTTTTGAAAAAGATCCTTCCCATATAGAAGGATTTTCGAGGAAAATGGATGCCTAATTGGGAGGGGCCTTACGTGGTGAAGAAAGCTTTCTCCGGAGGAACATTGATTCTAGCCGAGATGGATGGTAAAAACTTGCCCAATCTTGTAAACTTGGATTCGGTCAAGAAGTATTTTACCTGAAGAAAGAGAGGCCAGAGTGAAAACCCACAAAGGGCGCTTTGAGACCAAAAAAAAAAAAAGATGGAGAGGCCAAAGTGAAAACCCGCAAAGGGCACTTTGAGACCAAAAGGTTTTTGAGTTGAAAACCCAAAAACGGGCAGCTCAAATTTTGAATGTGGGGCACGTGGTAGTCTTGTCCTCCCAAAATTAACAAGAGGGAATAACAGTACATCTTGGAGCATCAACAAAATACGCTGGATCTCCTGAGCACAGATTTAGCTCGAAAAAGCTTTCGAGAAATTGGAATAGTGAAGCTCATGCTGCGATATCTAGGGCACCTTTTTCTCATTCTATTTTGCACCCTATCAGATTCACTATCCTATGTATTCACATCAAATTTTGCTTAATAAAATTTCATTTGTCCATTATGATAATCTCTTTCGAGCATTTTTGTCGAAATCATGATTTTTGGACTTATAATATTCACATAAAAGAAGTTATGCATATTACTCTGGAAAGTCTCTAAATAGTACGAGGACCTGAAACAGGGCCACTATTCAGAACTAACCAGACTCAAAAGTGGAAAACATTGGAAAAAGAGTAGTCCAAATTATGGCTATTTCCTCAAATTTTCTATCGAAGGTAACGGCTAAGTAAGAAGGCACGATAGCACATCAACGATAGAACCCTGAGCAATGATGCCTTAAGCATTTAAAAAGGAATTACTCTCATGACATTTCTACATTCATAATCATTCATCTAGTTAGGAGCATCCGACTCATTTCGATCGTGGCATCCTAATTAGTTGACATACATAGATACAGGAAACCAATTCTACAAATCATGTCTTTAGAAGACAGTGTCGCGACATTGGTAAATTCTGCAGATCTCGTTTCCCTGAAGTTGCAATGGAGCAGATCGAAGACGGAGAATCTTGGCTTCCTAAAGTTGCAGTGAAGCAGATTTAGGCCATCAACCTAGCTCCCTAAAGTTGTAGAGAAATAGGCTAAAAGTGTAGATCTTGTTTCCCTAAAGTTGCAGTGGAACAAATTGAAGATGGTGAATCTTGGATTCTTGAAGTTGCAGTGAAGTAAATTTAAGCCACCAACCTAGCTCCCTAAAGTTGTAGTGAAGTAGACTAAAATTTTAGATCTTGTTTCCCTGAAGTTGCGGTGGAGCAAATTGAAGACGGCGAATCCTAGCTTCCTGAAGTTGTCGCGAAGCAGATTTAAGCCACCAAGCTAGCTCCCTAAAATTGTAGTGGAGTAGGCTGAAGATTGCAGATCTCGTCTCCAGTAGAGCAAATCGAAGAAAATGAGCCTTAACCCCCTAAGTAGTAGGGCAACAGGCCGAAGATCGTACATCTTGTCTCCCTGAAGTTGCAGCAGAGTAGATCGAAGACAGCGGATCTAGTCTTCCAGAAGTTGTAGTGAAGCAGATTTAAGCCACTACCCTAGCTCCCTAAAGTTGTAGTGGAGTAGGCCGAAAATCGCAAAACCATGCCTCCCTGAAGTTGCAGTAGAGCATATTGAAGCTACCTGAGGAAAAGAAGCATCGAATAAGTCATAATTTAGCGAAACTGGGCAAAATTGGTCCTCTTTGAAGTCTTTGCTCTATTTTCGTAACCCGATAATGAGCAAAGAGGGGCAGCTGTGATGACCAATTTTAGCCTGGGCCCGTTGGAAACCAAAAAATAATATAAATATAAAATAAATACAAAATGAATAAATAAGTAAATAAATAAAAACATAACCCAAGTCCAAATCATTACAATATTCCATAGCCCAATACCTAAGCCCAATTACATGACCTTATGATTAATACCCTAGCCCATTTACAAAACAAGTCCAAAGCTTGAAGGCCCAAAATGCCCAAAAATCAAAACAACCGGTAACCTAGGTGACCCCTCCTCTCATTGCGCGCGATAAAGTAGAACAACACCTCCGTACCCTCCAGCAGCCACGCTCACACCAACACAGCCCCTGTACGACGCCAGCGCATTCTATACCTGCAAGAGAAAGGACGAACACACAGCAAAAAAAAAACAGAAACAAAGAATATTGTATTTTATTTCTCATTTTTAATCCCATCGACTATAAAAACGAAAGGATTTCGATCGTTGTATTTTTTTTACGCGCAATACACAATAGAAAGCAATCAGAATACAACAACAAAGGTGACTTTCCAAATCTGTTTCCTTTTCGTTTCTCTTGAGGGGTTTCGCGATCTTAGCATGAATACAATAGGGGAACCCGAATCGATACCAATGAAAACCCAAGCATCTAAAACGCATGGATGTGGGTGAGGGTCGAACGGCATTTAAACTTTGATTATATCTTTCAAGTTTGTTTCGTTTTTAAAAAAAAAATAGTATAAGATTCAAGTTTTTTTTTTTAAAGGAGAAAATGAGGAGAGGAAACGAAGTTACCGGATCTTCATGGTTGAGGCCTCCGCTGGCGAGAGCTGGCCGTCGTCCACGTCATTAGCCATCAAGCTGATGGTGGTTTAATGGCTGCATAATAGACGAACCCTAACAGAGTAAAGGTCCTTCTTTTTTTTTTATTTCTTTACTTCATTTCATTTTACGTTTCTGGGGAAGGAAAATGAATAGGAGTGGGAGGCTTTAACTACCAATGAACTGCGCCGTTTGAATGGGTGAGGGTCCGTGCTTTGACCCGATGGGCAGGCCGGATCTGTGCCCTTTTGTTCTGCATGGGAAAATTGCACGATAGGCCCTCCCCATTCGCATGCGCGCTCAATCGAACCCTTTTCCTTTCTTTTTTCTCTTTTTTAAATTAGCTCTTCAATCTGCACACAACTTCATTTTAGCCCGCGGTGTAGTGCTGCGTTTTGGACTCGGGGATATTCCCAATTCTAGTCCTCATACAAGCATGTGCATTACATTTTGGCCCCGCAAGCTATTTCATTCATAAATTATTCCTATTATTTTCAATTTGATTTCAATTAGTTTTCTTTTCTTTCATTTTATGCTTCTTTAATCTGTGTTTATCATCTTACGTTATTTGATTACTCTTTTTGGGGTAGTTATATTTTCATGTTCTGTACACTATTTTATGTTTTTTTTTATACATTATCATACATACATACACATTACAATAAAGCTAATGTCACTTCATACATATAATGTTTTTATTCTAACCATGTATTTTAGCATATATTTTGCTACGATAATATATTTTGTTCATACATGTATATTTTGCGTAAAATTATTTTTCTACTTGCTTATATTAGTACACATATTTGGTTTACATATTATTAAACCTATACACATTATCATTTCTATATAAATTTGCATGTACTCTCTTTTAAATTTATATGTATACATATCAATACACTTATTACTTTAATGGTTTTTCTATTTTAAAACACTTATAAGTTCATGATTTGTCAAATATTTTCTCTATGCATATATGAAATAATTTTAGAAACTTCGTTTTTGTAATTATAAAATCATTATTTTTGAATATTTCTTTACATGGTATTGCTTTGGTGCTTTATATGGCCTATTATTTAAACCTTTTTAACATAAAGGTATGTATATTTTTTAGATTCATATATATATTATCTTTAATCTTATGATCCTCTTTTTAATAAACTTACGTATACATATGTTTTATAAATCTATTTTGGGCATTATGTTTTGTCATGCATTTTTATTACTCTTTTGTATCATATTTTTTTATTATCATGCATTTTGTAAACCTTTAAATGAATTTGTGCTTAAAACATTTACACTTACATACAATTGGATTCAAACTTTAATTCTATAATATTTCTTTCAATAATTATATATATTCTTAGTTTCTACGCAAATTTATCAACTTATATATTACGTATTTTTAAAAAAAAATATTCATTCTACAACATATATTTTAATGATTGCGTGTGTTTATTAAGCTTGTCTTTACAAATATTTTTTTATTTATCAATTCATCAAATCATATAGTATGTGTCATGTACTTATCAATGTTTTGAAATAATTTTATTATATTGCTTCTTCGACTTGCATTTTGTTTTGTGCATCTAGTAGTAATTATTTTATGCTATGTCATGTATGTTGTTGTAGCATATTATTTGTTCATTGTCTTATGTTGTCACATCAATTATTCTCCATGCATTATTGCAATCAAATTACATTTTTAGGTTAGCTATTTTTAATCATTAGTTTGTTAGTTGATCGTATCTCTTATATGTCAATTATCCCATGTCATCGTTTTCCACTTGACTTTTGAAATGTGGTTTTATAAAATCCAAATTTCATGATTAATTTCGTCTTATTAATGTGTTTTAAGCTAGTTTCACAACTATTAGGAGTTCTTTAAAACAAATACGATATTCGATATTTGGTAATTCATGGAATCGTGCCCTAACGTGTTGGGTTTCAATTTCTCGTTTGCTCAAAGTAATCGAAGCTCCCTTTAGAATTTCACCCATGTCTTTTAAAAATCCTTTAAACGAAGGCGATGTGCGATGTTTGGCAATTTGCGGAATCGTGCCCTAACGTGCTGGGTTTCAATTTCTCGTCTGCTTAAAATAATCAAATATCCCTTTAAAATTTCACTCATATCTTTTAAAAATCCTTTAAAACGAAGGCAATACTCGGTGTTTGACAATTCGGGAATCATGCCCTATCGTGCTGGGTTGTGATTTCTCATTTGTTCAAAACAATCGAATATTCCCTTAGGTTTTCACTCATGTTTATTAAAAACCTTTCAAAACGAAGGCGATGTTCGATGTTTGACGATTTGAGAATCGTGCCTTATCGTGCTGGGTTGCGCATTTTCATTTGTTCAAAACAATCGAAGATTCCTTCGGAATTTCACTCGCGTTTTCTAAAAACTCTTTAAAACAAAGGAAATACTCAATGTTTGGAAATTTGAGAAATCGTACCCTACTGTGCTGGGTTTCAGTTTTTCGTTGGACCAAATAGTTGGGCATCCTTTTGAAATTTTTGAATTGTAAATTTTCGGACATCGAAACAAGAAGATTTTTGGCAACCAACTCGGGTTATTCAAATGTTATTAAAAAAGAACCACATTTCAAAAACATTTTTAATTTTAGACATAAGGACAATATTTAATCGATTTGGTACCAATTTCGGGTGTAGTGAGGGTGCTAATCCTTCCTCATACGTAACCGACTCCCGAGCCCGTTTTCTCATATTTTCGTAGACCAGAATCGTTGTTTTAGTAAACCAAAAATATTTTATTAAAATAACCAAATTCTTAGGTGACCGGATCACACCAAAACAAAAGGATCGGTGGCGACTCCATATTTCATTTTCAAAAAGTCGATTCCCCCCGTTTTCATTAAATCCAACAAAAAAAAAAGGGTGGTTTCGATAATATTCATGCCAAGCATGCATAGTATAAATCCCCTATCACATACACTCAATCATCAAGTTAGTTTCATCTCAAGCAATATAGCATTAATCTTAGGTGAGCTCATCAATTCAACATTTCCATTCTCGTTCCTCATTATAATCCCGTTGAATTTCTCAGAAATCTTGATGGATGGCCATTTACCGTCAAATCATACAAGTGATCATCTTAAATACACACTCCCACGAACCTTACATCTTACGGCGGGATTACCAGTCCAGGCTAAATCCCCTGTAGTATAAACTCATAGAGCAATGTTGGGATTACCAGTCCAGGCTGAATACTTTTCAACGACAATTACTCTCATAAGTTCGGATCTGAATTGCCAGTCCAGGCTAAATTCAGTCCTCAATCGGATTACCCGTCTGAGCTAAATTCTTAATGCACCTATATTCTTCGGGAGGTTTGATCACTCAAGGAACACCCGTCCGGGCTAGATCCTTTTTATATTGATATCAACAGATTACCCCTCTAGGCTAAATCCTTTTCTGCAACACATGCAGGATCTCGTGTCATGTAAGCCATAATTTATCCACCGAATTTCCCTTTTTGTTTCAACCAGGACATTTATCATCTTTTCGTTTATATTACCACATTTCATGGATTATCATACAATGAATATCTAAAATTATCATACATTCAAAACATGCATTTTAAGTATACTTAGAGTTTACTTTGGGTTATATGGACTTACCTGGTAATTGCTTCGGTTTCGTATTTCGTTTATTTTGAAACCTTTTATTTTCCATGGTTGACCTCCGAAATTTGTTCCTCGGGGTCTATATCAATAAAACTAGATTATCAATACATCACATTATTCATCTTTTTAGGCCTAAAACTCACCTCGAGCAAAATAACCATTTTGCCCCTAACCTTTCACAATATTTATAATTTAGTCCTAAGCCTCGTATAATGAAATGCATGTAATTCCTTGGCTACCCAAGCCTAGCCAAGTGTTATTCAAACTTATAGCAACCCATGTTTTTCCCTCATTCCATATTTTTCTAACCATTTCCACAACTTTTACAATTTAGTCCTTTAAGCCATTTCCATGAAAAATTACTAAGTAAAAGTTGTTTATTATCCTTTAACTTCCTCCATAAATCATCAAAACACAAGCATCTCATGCATGGGTAATTTTCTAAACATGAACCCTAGCATGAAATATGGGTTGAAATAGAAAGAGCATGTTACGGGGATCTTAAAAATACGAAGAACATTAAAAACAGGGCTAGGAAGCACTTACTATTGAGCTTGAAAATGTTGAAAACCCTAGCTATGGAGAACCCTAAATTTTCAGCAACATGGAGAAGAAGAATGGCTGATTTTAGCTTGATTTTTCCCTTTTTATTTCATTTATTACCAAATGACCAAAATGCTGTTCCTTATTAACCTTTCCAAAATTTTCATGTATGCCCATTTTTGTCCAAAAACTTAGAAATTGGGAAAATTACTATTTAAAGATCTCTAATTAATATTCCAAAGTAATTTCATACAAATTAATTTTAGAACCCAAGTTTTGCAATTTATTCAATTTAGTCCCTAATTTCCAATTGGACACCTTACACATAGAATTTCTTCATGAAACTTTAACACATGCATGTTTTCATATCCTAGGCCTCATAATGATCATAAAATAATTATTTTAACGTCAAATTTGTGGTCCCGAAACCACTATTCCGACTAGACCCTATTTCATGATGTTATAGAAACCATCCAACAAGCAGGATTTAAAGGCTAGTTTTGGCATAAGTAGATGGCTACCCAAAAGCTTTAGGGTATTTAATTACAGGTCCTTATAGTTGGAAAATAATAAGAAATCAGCCCAACAATTTTTCTATTGAAACCGTCCACCCTCTGGCTATTAATAGCCTTAGTTTGAATTCAAAATGAGGAGACTAAGTCATCCCCTTTTTCAATAATTTGTGGCGAGTGATGTATGAGAGAAAAAGAAGGAATTTAAATTCTATTTTTAGAAAACTCTACCCCTTACCTTCACCTATAAATATCATGCACCTCTCACTTCTCAAATGATCCCTCATCCCTCATCATTCATTTCTCATTCCCGTTTTCATTCTCCTTTTCCTTTCCCTTGCATAGCCACCATCTCTCTTCCATCCTTTAGCCACAAAATATTTATGAAAAGCATTTCTTGGCTGGCCACCTTGGAACCCTTTTTAAAGAAGCATCGATAAGAACAGAGGAGCACATAAGTCAGAATAGATTCGAAAGGCTGATGAACTAAATAGAGTTTACTCTTTCCTCTTGTTATTTATTTTAATTATCTTTGCTTTGAGTTTATTGTTTTTTGACATCAACTATGGTATTTTAAATCCTATTTTCTAAGATGATTATGTTAATTCATTCAGATTTATTTTATTTATGTGTAATATGTTTGGGCATCAGTTGATCATGTTTTCAATTAATATCATGATGCATTTCATTCATACGTAATTGAGTGCATTTAGATTAGCTGAGCGATCCTAATTAGACGACGACTAATAGACACATAATTGAGAAGTGCAATGCTCAAATTTAGATCATTAGACCCGACTAAATTGATCTTCATAATATCTTGAGTTAGCTCTATTATCTTTTATAGTTTTTAGGTTTATGTGATTAAACTGTTGCAAATGTAAATGTCCCTTTGACCTCGCATAAATGTTAAGAAACCATTAGTCTCATATGACCAGTAAAATGCATATTTCACTAAGTAAAAGATCCGAGAGGACTTAATTTTGTTTCCAAACTCATGAAAGATCGAGTTGACATGGAAGTATATTCAAACATTGTTAAGCGTAATAAAGTAAATTGAATTGATTAATATAATTACCCTAGCCCATCTAATGTTGATTTTTTGTTGTTGCTAAAGCCATTCATTCATACATTTAGGTAAATTGCATCTAGATTAAAATAGCATTAGGGATCACTCTTTGTATCTAGTTAATTTCACTTAGTCTAAACATCATCATTCAAAATTATTGTGTTTTTTATACCAAATTGTTAATTTATAATTTCACAAATAATCAATTAACATACATAGTCCTTGTGGAGATGATAACTCATTTTAATTACTTATTACTTGAACGATTGTGTACACTTGCACAAACCACGTTATAGGTATCTTAGAGATCTCAGCCAAAGAATACCAGGAGGTATGTTCCCCAAGGTAGGATCGAAGTGTACACTTATTTAAATGCTACCCACACCTACATTCTAAACCAGGTCAAAAGTCTCAGCATCCTACCCAAGCCTTCCCCAATAAGGCACACCGCTAGAAGATTTAGCTCTAGAGATAGATGTGCCTTCCACAATGACTTAGGCACAAAATCGAAGATTGTTTCACTCTAAAGGATGCCATAGATGAAGCAATGCAAAATTGTGAACTAGGTGAGTTTGTGGATCGGGGGTTGAGGATTTCCCAACAAGGTCAGAGTTCATGCAGTGATCCTAAAGGTAAATAGAAGGTTAAGGGTCCTATCCATGTGATAGTGGTAACAAATGAAGAATGGGTGACCTCTAGCACTAAGAGGAAGGTTCACCTTAGAGGAGTTATGTTTATCGGTTCACCTAAGAAGCCTCGCTAGTAGGAAAGATGCAAAGTGGACTTCATTGACGAAGATGAGGAGTTGGTATGTGATGAGGATGGCAATAATCCTATGGTGGTGACTACAACAATACCAATTTTGAGGTAAAGAGGATCACGATTGAGGTGCTAACCTAGGAAGCTTTTTAGAAAATAGGGTTGAAGGAGAAGGCGTTGAAGAAGGCTAGCCTACTGTATGAGTTCGGAAACCATCCCGTCAAGGTAAAAGGCTCTATTATCTCGCCAGTAACTTTGGGGGGGATATCAAACACACTACCATAGAGTATGTTCAATTTTTTTTTTGTAGATCATCATATGATTTATAATGCCATTTTTGGGCGTCCCATCATGAGGATGGCAAGGATGATGGTGGCTATTTTTTGCATGAAGATAAAGTTTCCCACCAAAAATGGGGTTGGGTACATGCAATCGAATCAGAGAGTAGCCAAGCAATGTCACATGTCAGTAGGGGTGTGCAAATTTTGGGTAAAATTGAATTAATTCGTTTAACTAACCGAATTTGGTTAATCAGTCGATTAATCGAATTAATTCAGTTGGGGGCCAGTTAATAATTTTTTGGAAGTTCGGTTAACGGTTAATTCGGTTCGAAATCGATCGGTTAACCGAATTAACCAAATTTAATAAATAATATTATAATATATAAGTATTCGGCCAGTTTGGTTAATTTTTTAAAAATATAAATTAATATTTAATTTTTTATATGTTTTATACTTGTTTTAACCAAAAAATAAAAATATATATAAATTTTGGTTAATTCAATTAACTGACCGAATTAACTGAAAAAGTTTGGTTCGATTAATTTTTTTTGAAAAAAATTCGATTTGGTTAACGGTCAAGGGTTTAAAATGGTCGATTAATTCGGTTAATGGTAGTTCGGGTCAGTTAACTGATTTAACACCCCTACATTTCAGTAATCAGGCTCACAAGCAGGTACAGCATGGTTAAAGTTCATAGTAGGCGAAACTAGAGGTAGTTGCTAGATTTTGAAAGCCTGGATAACAAATGCGAGGAGTGAGCAAAGAAACCAGAAGCAATTAAAGTTATGGAAACTTTGCAACTTTGTAGTGGTAGTACAGACAAGGTGGTTAGAATTTCATCTACATTGACAAGTGAGGAAAAGGAAAGTTTGATTCATTATTTGAGAATGAATGCTAACATTTTTACTTGTTTCGCTGTAGATATGCCAGGTGTGGACCCTCAAGTAATTGTGTATAGGTTGAATGTTTTGTCCAGAGCCAGACCCGTGAAACAAAAGAAGAGAAAGTTCGTACCACAGGTTGTGGAAGCTATAAGGCATGTGGTCGCAAATTTGTTGGCCACAGGGTTTATCAGGGAAGTTGAATATCCAGAGTGGCTCTCGAATGTAGTGATAGTGAAAAAGTGAGCGGTAAGTGGAGAATGTGTACAGACTTCACCAATCTCAAGAAGGCTTGTCCAAAGGATAACTCCCCTCTCTCTTCGATTGATAGACTTGTAGACACGTCTTTTGGAAACAAATACATGAGTTTTATGGATGCTTTCTCTGGATATAATCAAATCTCCATGGCTCCTGAAGATCAGGAAAAAAATGGCTTTTGTTACAAAAGAAAGTTTATTTTGCTACCGTGTAATGCCCTTTGGTTTAAAAAATGCAAGTACGACTTACCAGAGGCTGGTGAACAAAATCTTCAGATAATAGATTAGGCGAGGTGTTGAGGTTTATGTCAATGATATGTTAGTGAAGGGCTCCACTCTCGCCGAGCATGTTATGAACCTATTAGAAGCATTTGCGATATTAGGAGCTCACTGGATGAGGTTGAACCTGGATAAGAGAAATTTTGGGGTCAGGGGTGACAAGTTTTTGGACTTTGTGGTCTCAGATAGAGGAATCAAAGCGAGCCCCAAGAAAACTCAGGCCATCCTGAAGATGCCCCCTCCAAAAACCATAAAGGATATCCAACGTCTGATTGAAAAGGTGGTTGTGCTTAACAGATTTGTGTTGCGGATGACCAACAAGTGTTTGCCTTTCTTCAAGGCCCTGATCACCTCTTTTTGTTGGACAGAAGAGTGTCAATTAGCTTTTGTGAAGCTTAAAGAGTATCTTACATCCCTACAGTTGCTAATGTCACCTCGCAAAGAAGAAACATTTTACTTGTACCTAGCTGCGTCTGAGGAACTGTAGTAGTGGTCTTATTTAGGGAAGAGGTTGTTCGAAAATTCCCAATATACTACAGTAGCAAGGTTCTACAAAACGGTGAGCTCAGGTATGCAAAATTTGAAAAAAAATCATCTTCACTTTGAGCAATGTAGCTCACAAGTTGTGACCATACTTCCAACCCCATCCCGTTGTAGTCATGATGAATCAACCCATCAAAGAAATTTTATCTAAGCCCGACACATTTGGAAGAGTGGCCAAATGGAGTATAGAGCTCACCGAATTTGGTATAGTGTTTGCCCTACGAACTACTATAAAGGGGCAAGATTTAGCTAACTTCATGGTCGAATGTTCGTTTGAGAAACCTACCAACTCATTAGGAGTTAGTTCGCCACAAGAAGAGAATGTAACCACTAACAAATCAAAAGAGTGGCTGGTTTATGTTGATAGGTCTACAGTAAGAACTAGATCAGGAGCAAGGTAACTCTTAATGGACCTCGAAGGAAACAAGTGGCAGTATGGACTCTTCTTTGGGTTCCAGGCATCTAATAACGCTATAGAGTACGATGCATTGGTATCAGGATTACAACTAGCTTGCTAGATTGGGGCAAGAGAGCTTGTTGTTCACATAGATTCCCAGTTGGTCACCAAGTAGTTGAATAGTGAGTATGAGGTTAAGGAGTCAAGGTTGAAAAGATACCACATAATTGCCATTCAGTTGCTAACAGGGTTTTATAAAGTACAAATAAGGCAAGTGCTGAGAAGCGATAACACGCGTGCGGACGCTCTGTCTAAGCTAGAATATTCCATCGTCATCGAGTAGAGGGGAAGATTTTGTTGGAGCATAGAGAAGCCCCAAGTTACAACACGCTCCAAGAGTGTAGTATAGATCAAGAAGACACATGGATGACTCTAATAGTTCACATATTACAAGGAATAAATGACCACTCAGACAAAAAAGAACTCGCAAAGGTACAATGCAAAGGTGTGAGGTATGTATATCTACGTTATGTGTTAGACATATTTGAAAGCTTTAAGTAAACAGAATAGATAACTGGATAGTAAATGATTAGTTATTAAACTGTAACACCCCTCACTTGTATTTAACGCCGGAATAGGGTGACGGAGCATTATCGAACTTACAACACAATAATCATACATTTCACATACATTTTTCAAATTCAATTAATCATCAATGAAAATCATTCATCGTCCCTAATACGAGCCTACGAAGCCCAAAACATGCATTTGAAGTGGTTCAGGACTAAACCAATAACTTTAGAAACTGTTCACTCACTTAGAAAATTTTTACAAAATACAGGGGACACATACCCGTGTGGTCCGTCGGTGTGTCTCAAACGGCCAAAGACACGTCCGTGTCATAGGCCGTGTGGACATTCGAAATGGGATCACACGGCCATGTCCTAGCCCGTGTGTGACCCCGTGTAACTCTCTGACTTGGGTCAGACAGCCAACACACACGCCCGTATGCCCTAAAAATTGGCCACATATGCCCGTGTACCAGGCCGTGTGCTAGGCCGTGCCAAACCTGTAGGGTATACTGACTTACACCACACGGCCAAGTCACACGCCCGTGTGTGAGGCCGTGTGGAGTATACTAACTTGATTTCAATTTCAACATCAGGGGACACACGACCGTGCAACCTAACCATGTGTCACACACAATTGAGACACAAGCCCGTGTCTCTGCCCGTGTGGACAAAAATAGGCTATATACCAAGCCATTTTACCACCCAAACTTACACAAGCCTATACCAAACCAAATGGCACAATTCATAGCATAATTAGACATACAAACCAACTAAATCAAGCCTAAATCATGCCAACTCAATTCCATTATCCACAATATACACAAGTCACAAAATGAGTCATTTCATTATACGAAATTCACATATGCAATTCAACTAAGTAAACATTTCCAAACATGCCTCATTATGCCTAAATTCACAAGCATATATCTTCTCTAATATCAACCATTTGGCAACCACAAAACCTACCATCAATAAGCATCACAAATCCAACCAAATTAAGCTAACTCTCATGGCTATATATACAACCAAACCATAGACATTTACAAGCCAATTCAAAAGGCTAAAGTCATCATCAATTTATATACCAAAATGACCAAAGTTTCTATACATGCCATATATTCTAAAAACATAGATTCAAAAGTACCAAAATGATAGCTTGATAGTGTGATGAAGTCTCCGACGATCCCCAAATCCAAGCTAGCTTTGAAATCACTATAAAACATAGTAAAATAAATAGAGTAAGATTTATAGCTTAGTAAGTTCATATGATTAATAAGTATAATTTTCCAATTCATTTGTCCTTTAAAAGACATAAGTAAATACAAGTATTTCATTCAAATCAACAACTTGCACATTGCCATTCGATGTATCAAATATAAATTCATCAACTTTCACTTACTTGTCATATGAACTTATCAATTATCACTTACTTGTCAAACTTATCACGAGTACTTGAACTTATCCGTATCATTGCTTACATTCTCGTACCATCATCTTTTCCAGTTGAACCATTTAGAATAATATCGAATACTCGGGAATCTCACACAAAAGTGCTACATATATAGCCAATGCAATATCAATCTCATATCACATATATGCTCACTCTCGAGCTATCAACAAGCGTGCTCACACAAGTTGTCAGTCAAGACGTAACTACACAGTTCTGCTCACACAAGCTGTCAAGTAATCACAACACATGTCAGTATACTCAGTCACCGGTAGGACGTATAGGACCAGCACCCAAATCACATAATCATAATAACCGCTAATGACATGTCACTAGTATATTATCTATTCCTAAGGCTCAACTGAGATTCTCACTGCGTCAATGCTTTGTCAATAGATTCCACAGTGTCGTAATATCACAATTATAATGTTTAAGCATATAAACACATAAAACATTAAGCTTATTAATCAGACAAACTTAACTCGGATCACAAAAACAATGAAATAGGTCGATTAGTCAAGTACTTTGTTTTTCCCCCGATCTAGATCTGAAATTCACTTTTCTTGATCTATATGAAATTAAATTTAGCTTATTTAATAAGCTTTCTATTCAATTTAATCCAAAACACTTATTAAAGCACATTTACACTTTTTCCCCAAGTATTTCACAACTTTTACAATTTAGTTCTTATTTCATAAAATCACAAATTCATGCAATTCCACCCAAACCCATGCTAGCTGAATTTCAATTAGGTCCCTAATCATGCAATTCCACCCAAACCCATGCTAGCTGAATTTCAATTAGGTCCCTAATAGCCCATATTTCTCATTTATTTCACATTTTAACCACAGTTTTCACATTTCACAATTTAATCCCTAATTTGCATTTTCACTAAAATCACTTAATAAAACTTGTATAACTATCATCAAACATTCATAATCTATCATCAATCATTAAAATACATGCTTATTCATCAATAGAAACATCTTAAATCCTTAACATTTTTGCAAAATACTCCCTAGGCTAGCTAGACCTAGTTGCAACAATCTCAAAAACACATAAATCATTAAAAACGGGACAAAAATCATACCTAATTGCAAGGATTTAAAATGGCTGAATGAAGAAACGTAATATCTTGTTTTTATTATTCAATTTCAGTGGAAAATGATAGATTAAAAGATGATGGCTTTTGTTGTTTTGTTATTTTACTTATTTAATTTACTAAATTACTTTATTAACCTTGTTAATAAACAATTAAAAACACTTAAAAGATGTCCAAAAATGTTCACTCATATTAAAAATGGGCTAATTACAACATAAGGACCGCCACTTTCATAAACCATAGCTATTAGATACCTTTAGCTAATAGAATTAAAGTTTTACACTTTATGCAATTTAGTCTTTTTTATCAAATTAAGCATTTAAATGATAAAATTTATTAATGAAAATTTCACACAATTATACTATCATGCTGTAGACATTGAAATAATAACGAAATATTCTGACTTCAGATTTGTGGTTCCAAAACCACTGTTCTGATTTGACTAAAAATAGGGTTTACATAAACTATTTGGTTGCATAACAACTTAAAGCGATTTATTTTGTTCTACAATTGCTAGTTATACCTTTTTAGATGTTGTACTGTATAGAAATGGATTCTCACAGCCACTACTGCGATGTTTGACGCCATCGGAAGCTAAACATGTGATGTGAGAGATTCATAAAGGCATCTGTAATGATTACTTGGGTGGAAGGTTGCCTGCCAAAAAGGTCTTTAAGCAGGGATAGTACTCGCTCATAATTTAGAAAGAAGCACGTGTGCTAGTTAGCACATACGATTCCTGTGAAAGATATGCCTATGTATAGCGACAACCACAAATCATGTCAAGCCCTTGATCGTTTGCAACCTGGGGAGTCGACATCCTAGGCCCATTCCCCATAGCCACAGTGTAGAAAAAATTAGTGGACTACTTTACCAAATGGATTAAAATTGAGGCTTTTGCAACCATTACTGAGAGAGAGATGGAATCTTTTCTCTGGAGGTCTATCGTATGTAGGTTTGGTGCACCGCGTCTTATTATTATGGACAATGGCACGTAATTGCAAGGAAAGTTCAAGAACTTTTGTACTAACCTACATATCGCTTTAGCTCAAAGCTCTATTAAAACACCATAAACAAATGGGCAACTAAAGGCTATGAATAAAAATATTTTAACAGCTTTGAAGAAGAAAGTGGGAGAGGCCAAGGGTGCTTGGCTAAAGGAAGTGCCTGATATTTTGTAGGCCCTACAAAGATCGCCTCACACTGCAATAGGAGTGACAACATTTTCGATAGTTTACAGTGCAAAGGCAATAATTCCTATAGAGATTGGCATGAGATCATATAGAACAACACATTTCGATGAAAATGCTAACCAGGAAGCTATGAAACTCAATCGTGATCTTATTGATGAGGTTCGGGAAGTAGTAACAATAAAAAACAAGGCATGCGCTCAACAAGTAGCTTGTTACTACAAATCCAAGGTTAAGAATAAACAATTACAAGTGGATGACTTCGTACCCAAAAGCATTGAGGGAAGCTTTCTAGCTTCACAAAAAAGAAAGATGGCCTTAAGTTGGGAGGGAGCACACAAGGTTGGAAAAAAAAAGGCTATGAAGCATATAAATTGGCAAGCTAGAAGGTTTAATTCTACCATGCCCATAGAACACATGTCATCTAAAAATGTATTATGGATAAACTATAACACTTTAATTGAAAGATGTTCTTCCATTCATGTATTTATTTTATATGATCCTCCAAAGCAGTTAGCACGAGCTCAAGCTCCTAACTTTGATTTTAAGGCTTACAAGTTCAACATGCAGTCTCCAAAATAGTTAACATGAGCTCAAGCTTCCAACTATGATCTTAAGGCTCGCAAGTTGAACACCACAACCTCCAAAATAGTTAGTGTTAGCTCAAGCTCCTAGTTGTGATTTTAAGGCTCACAGGTTCAACATCCTAGCCTCTAAAATAGTTAGCGCGAGCTCAAGCACCCAGGTGCGATCTTAAGGCTTATAGGTTCAATATTGTAGCCTCTCAAATAATTAGCATAAGCTCAAGCTCCAAATTGTGATCTTAAGGCTCGTAAGTTCAACTTTGCAGCCTTCAAATTAGTTAGCATAAGCTTAAACTCCCAACTGTGATCTTAAGACTTGCAGGTTTAACACCATAGCCTCCTAAATAGTTAGCTTAAGCTCAATCTCCCAGCTGTGATCTTAAGGCTCGCAAGTTCAACACTGTAGCCTCTAAAATAGTTAACACGAGGTCAAACTCCCAGTTGTGATCTTAAGGCTCGTAAATTCAACACCGTAGCCTCCTAAATAGTTACCTAGAGCTTAAACTCCCAACTGTGATCTTAAGGCTCACAGACTCAAAAACTCCACATTCTAAAATAGTTAAAGCTTGTATTTTAAGTTTAAAATTGACTCAAAAATAGTCTAAGTCTCTGAAACCTATTTAAATAAAATTTTTGCTTAAGTTTAAAATTTTGCTAAAGTGTGAAAGTTTACTTAAGTTTGAGAATTTGCTTAAGTGAAAAATTTGATCAAGTTCTCAAAGTGATAGAATATTATGACATTAACAAATAGGCTCAAAAAATTTTCAAGCTTCGGTTCTTTCATTCATAAAAAAAAGAAGTACAAGGCTACAAAATTATAGGTAATTAATCTTCATTCTTTGCATCAAGATCACAACAAGCCTCGTTCACTATCCGTTCTCCCTCAACAACTCTAATGTTTTCAACAGCAGGTTCAGCAACAATGTCACCGTTGTTACTAGTAGGTACAGTACTAGTTTCATAGGGGATTTCACCAAGGTAAAAAAATTTTGACCCTTTCCATTTTGTGACAAAATTTTCTCAAGTAGCTCTTGAGGGGAAGCGAACATGAAAACCCAGGTCATCCACATCCACCTCGTAGAGAGCGTCGAAGTCAATTTGGCGGGCATTGAAAGGCCTAACTTTGACCTGAGTATGCAGGAGAATGTTGGACTTAATCTTAGCAAAAAAGTTACTTAGAGTTTCCATGGAGCTCTTCTTAAGTTGCTATAAGGCTTCAGCATGCTTCTACTCAAAGCTCACTATCGAGGCTATGTGTTCAGCAATGATACAATCCATGGATACCCTATATTCCTAGACAACCCTCCTCATCTCAGCCTTTAAGGCCCTATTCTTCTCCCTTTCAATTGCGAGCTCGACAAATAGCTAATTGATTTTTACTTAAGATTCTCCCAGGTTCCCAACAAGCTCTTGGTCCTGATTGGAGACCACCTCATTTTCTCTTATCATCTCCAACTACAGCTCACGATCTCTCTCCCATAATATTACGATCTCCTTATGACAGGCCTCAACCCCATCGAAATTTTCATTAAGACCCAGATTGATCATGGTAGGCAACCAAGAGGTTTTTTAAAACAGAGGTAAGCTCCACAAGGGGAGGCATTTCAACGCCACTTGATAATCCACTACCATGTATCTGATTTTTAGCAGTCTCAGGCATGAAAACTTTGTAGCATTCGATCAACCCATGTAGCTCCCTAGTATTTAGGTTTTTGCAACCTGTGAGCAACTCACTGTGTTCCTCAATAGGCAATCCCTCGGTGGGAGGTGAAGGAGTGGGAGCACAAGGGAAAGTAGGAAGAGGAGGGTTATCAGGGATAATAGTGGGGGAACTTACCTTGTCAGCTGAGCTCGCTTGAGTCGCAGTGGTAGCAACCACCAAAGTAAAAGGCCCAACAAAATCTTCTCTCATTTTTTGATGAATTTCTAGCCTCCCATTGTCCACCTCTTTCTCACTACTGATAACTAAATTAGCAGCCCCACATCAGTTCTGCGCTTCTTGTGCATTTCTCTTAGAGAAGCTCATAAATTTAAAACATCTTCTACCCCTTGAGAAGTGCTAGTTGTTTCCTTAGAGTCACTTCTTGAAGTGCAAGTTGTGCCTACATTACCAACAACCCTAGTATAAGTAGGAACATTTATCAAATTAGTAGGGGCAACACTTTTTGCTCACAATGAGGCCATTAGCATCCAAAGACGAGTCCTTATCCTACAATAACTATAAGGCCATGATTGTCTCTCAGAGATTGCACCTAGCGATTTAACAACTTCTCTACTAGTAGCCCGCTTGTATCCATTAGGGCTTTGTTCCTCCAAGCAATACAGGAATACATTCCTAGCGGTTATGAGATCCTCGAAAATCAAGGGATTGCCAATGCAGAGCCTTTTCAATTAGGCTTTCCCAATGTCTATTATCATAGTCTACATAAATGAACACATATCCCTGATCGGTGCAGACCACTCTGTAGGAAAGCCGAACACATCTGCAAGTTTAGACCTTACCTTAATATACTTCCCCTATTTTAACTAAAGGTTAGCGCATCAGTTCATAATTATTGGTTCATTTCTACCCTGTGGAGAAAAGTAATAGAAACTCGGTGAATTTCCTCGATCCTGAGCCTTTAACAAGTAAAATTCTAGAAAAGTACGAGCTCTAATACTTTGTCACAGTAACAACAATTGATGAAATAAGTTACCATAATCCACCAGAAGAACCCAAAAAGTTGACCAGAGGAAATCTGGTACTCTTAGAGGAGATTGCAAAAGAACAATGTAGAGGTAGGTGAAACACAACTTCCAAAGCATGGAAGGGGAGCAAAAAACCATTGTTGCTGGTATCACTAAGCCTTTACGGTCCTTCAAGAATAAAGAAATCTTAGGAAAAATTGGGGACTTGAATTCCCCGTGCACACAAGCCTCAGATTATTAAGAAATCATCAAAAACAGTGAAACACCCTATAATCGACCTGGTTGCCAAGCCCGAATATAAATAGGCCACACCACTGTCTCATGTTATACTTATAGTAAATTGTCACATTATTAAGAAATCATCCTCTTTATCAGTGATCTCATAATTTTTTAGTCAAACATTTATCAATCATCGTTAGAAAATGTCAAACATACTTTAAATATACTTATAATGATAATTGAACATGAAATAGGATCACTTAGCTAAATTTCCAAGACAATCATATAGGTATCGATACTGACCCTAGAGTATCAATAATTTCTTTAAGTGGCATGAATACCACCTAGAAAATCGATACCAAACTTGCATTTTACTTTTTGCACAAAAATTATTATGTCGAAAATTATCGATACCTCAATACCTGGCATAAAGTATCGATATATTTACCCCGAGTATCGATACTCGAGCAAAGGTATCGATACCAAATCTCTATACTGACTTCCTTGCATGTCTCAAAACATAAAGGTATCATTTTTAAAACCCGATTATTGATACCTCTACCTTAAACGATAAAAATACCCCAATATTAAACATATAAGTCATTCCTACTTGTACCAGTACATCATGCTATCATATCATCATTAAATAAGCATTAAAATGACTATAATAATAGTTTCAAACATAGAGAATAAGCCCAAGTATAATCAACCAATCACGATACAAATTTAAAATCCTAAGAACCAATAAGCCATAGAAACATCCAAAATATCATGGCAAACACCAGCAAAAACTCTACCACATTTCCTTATTCCAAAAACATAAAAAAAAAATAACACTAGCGAAATAATGAGAATGGACTTGCTTTGATCACTCCTTGGATTCACACCGCTCACACTGGCACACTGTTAATCTATAATGGTTTAAGAAAGGAATGGGTGAGCTTAATAAGCTCAGTGAATGCCTAGAACAACTACCATGCAAACAATTCACCAAGCATTAACAAAACAACCATATAGCACAACCTCAACAGTTCTAACTTTAGTGTCATATTATTCTTACTCATGCATTATTTACTAGTTCATTTACATGGTAATCATATTCACTTTTAAGCATATATCACATTACACATATAACCACATAACATTTAAACATATATCACAATACTCATGTAATCACATAATGTTTAAGCATATATCACAGTACACATATAATCACATAACATTTAAGCATATATCATAGTACTCATATAATCATATAACATTTAAGCATATACCATAGTACTCATATAATCACATAATGTTTAAGAATATGTCACAATACTCATATAGTCACATAACATTTAAGAATATATCACAATACTCATATAATCACATAACATTTATGCATATCACAATACTCATATAATCACAAAACGTTTAAGCTTATATCACAATACTCATATAATCACATAACATTAAAGCATATATCACAATACTCAAAGACATATTTATAGATAAATTGCATAATGGTCACATGTCATATAAACACATATCATAATACACACATAAAAGTGAGCTCTATCACCTCTTATCAGAAACACGAATCTCCAAAACACCACATAGACTCATAGCACCAAACATGTTCCAAAAGTGAAGCGTAAACCTAACACTCTCTTTATTTCCCCTCACATGTCCCATTGAATGGAGATTCGCTCACATTCCCTTCTCCCTCAAACATGTCCCAAGGCCTCAACCCCCAAAATCACTGTACATATAGGTGGGTACTTACAATTGTATGACATGTCAACTATATCCAATAGTTTCAAGATCACAAGGCCAAAATATCTAAAATCAAACACATATCACTTACCGATTATCCACGCACTATCACTGCATATTTGCATCTTTAGCAAAACATTGTCACTAACATTTAACATATACATAAAATCTACACATTTGCACTTTCACAACGGTTATCATAACCACATGTCACATGTTATAGCATCTCATCTCAATTCATATTCATATAGTTCACAAGATAACATAGGTATAAGAAAACTTGCACTCAAAATTTAGAGTAGGGGTTTAGGCTACTACTAAATTCCCAAATAACGCATTGATTCATATCCACAAAAAATTATTCCAAACACACACCAATTATGCTTTCATCAAAAAGATGAAAGCTCAAACTAGTTTTTCCTTGCCTTTATCTCTATTCTTAGAAGTTTCTAATAAATTTGAAGCTTCAACATAATAATCCACACAAAAATACATTCAAAAATCAACTAAGGACTCACCATAAGCAATCAAAAACATAAGGTTAAGCTATATTCTCATGTAACTGAAACATTTAACATAGCCAAATTAAAACTCCAATACTCAGTCTATACTTAATATTTTTACTTAAAACCAATTCCATTCATCTTATAATTCACTCATGACTAATTCTCAACCTTTAAACTATAATAAAATACTCAATTCATAGTATTGACTTTTTCAACATGTTTTATGGCTATTTTCTGAAAATTCATTAAAAAATCAAGAAATCTTTAACAAAACTTAAAATTAAGTTTAGAAACCTCTTAATAATGTCAAAATTAATTTAAAAAACTTTGAAATCATGTTTTTACCATAAATCCCAAAATCCACCATTAACGACCCAAATTTCAATTTTTATTTAAAACATGCAATTTAATGGCTAAAAACTTAGTTTTAAAGACTAAATAACATTTAAAACTATATAGGAGTTAAATCGTTACCTTAGACAATGAAAAATAGAGCGTTTGATCAGAAACCCTAAAAACTCACAAGCTTGACAATAGAGAAATCAATGGTGGTTTTGGGTGTTTTTCTTGGTATTTAATTGAGTTTTATAGCTTAAAAGATGATATAAATTGAAAGGAATTAGGATTTTGAAATCAAAATTGAATGGGAGATTTGGCAGAACTATGGACAACACAAGTACGAGATATAACAACCTGATTTTGGGGCTAGTCAGAATAGTGGTTTCAGGACCACAAATACGACGTATAAAAATTCATTTTTATTATATTTTTATGGTCTATATTCTTTTGGAACTATTCTGTGAAAATCTCGTTAAAAAATTTTGACATTTGGGCACTCAATTTAGTCAAAAGGACTAAATTGCAAAAAGTGCAAACCTTGAGTTCTATATGCTAGAGGTGTCAAATTGCTATGATATTTAGATTTGAGGTCCTTAGTTTGTAATTAGACCATTGGTTAAGTTAGTGGACAAAAATGGACATGAATAGGTAAAATTTCAAAGTTATGCATTAAGGGCATTTTGGTCATTTGGTAAATAAAAGAATAAAAAGGGAAAATAAAGTCAAAATTGCTGTCCATCTTCTTCACCTTGGCTGAATTTTACAAGGAGACCATAGCTAGGGTTTCTTCAACTTTCTATCTTGATTGTAAGTACATCCTAGCCCAGTTTTTAATGCTCTTTACATTTTTGAAGTCCTCGTAACCCGATTTACCTATTTCTACCATTATTTTAAAAATTTACCCATGTGTGACATGCATGTATTTTGATGTTTGATGGAAGATATGGTATGTTTAAGGTGAGATAAACAACTTTTACTAAGTAATTTTTAGTGAAAATGCATAAAAAGGACTTATTTGTAAAAGTTGTAAAAATGGGTAGTAGAAATGTGATTTGATGAAAAATTTGGGCTGTTATAAGCATGATTTAGGTCCGGTTAGCCTTGGGTAGCAAAGAAAATGGATACATTTCATTTTACGAGCCTAAGGAGTAATTTGTAAAAATGTGAAAAGTTAGGGGCAAAATTGTAATTTTGCCATAAGGTGATTTTTTGGACAGCATTGAATAATGTGATAATTAAATAAGTTGCTATTATAGATCAAGAAAAAATAAGTTCGGACCTTGATTGAGGGAAGAACAAGGTTATTGACGATTAAGTCCATTTCCTACTATTTTGTACCGAGGTAAGTTTGTGTGTAAATAACGCAATTTTATATTATGTATTTAATGTTTAATATCGCATAAATTGTATTATTATTTCTATGGAAATATTCAACGAAGTTTCGACGATGAGAAAATCCCGGTTGAACTTTAGGAATAGTTTAGGATACAAGTGACATGTCACTAGGAAACCATGAGCTATGTGATTTATGTGAACCCGGGTGCTGGTCATGTATGTCCTACCGGTGGCTAGATAGTCCGACATGTGTTGCGGATACCTGACAGCTTGTGTGAGCAGCCCGTGTAGCTACGTCTTGACTGACAGCTTGTGTGAGCAAGCCCGTGATTAGCTCGTATGTGAGCCCTATGTGTTATGAGATATGAGGCACCATTGGCTACATATGTGGCACGTATGTGCAAGACTTTTCGTGTATCCGATAATATTCCAAGTGTTCAACGGGTAATCCGAAGAGTATGTCAAAGATGACAAAGTATGCTACTATGTTATGAGTTGGTACAGGTATGTATGTAAAACTCATGAGTATGGACTTTAGTATGAGATGAACTCTTGGTAAGAATGATAATGAGTAAGTTAAGCCTAAGATACATGATGGTAATTATGTTAACTTATGTTGAGTAGTTATATGATTAATGTATGATTTATGTTACTTATTATTTGCATGCAAACTTACTAAGCTTTAAAGCTTACTCCCCTTTTCTTTCCATTCCTTATAGTGTCACCAAGCTAGCTCAGGGATCGAGGAATGTCGGAGCTCGATTCACACTATCAAACAATTGTTTTGGGTATACTTGGTTTCAATATTTTGAGTATGGCATGTATAGGGACTTGGTCATTTTGTTACGTGTCATATTGGTTAGTCAAATGCTTTGACATTGTAATGGTTAATGATTCATTTTGTATATGGCCATTAGAAGTTGGCTAATATTATTCTTATTGGTCATTGGTATGTTTATATAACGATGCTTATCATGAAGATGAAATTGGCATGAATGGAAAAAGAAAGTATGTGATGTTTATGTATGATAGATGTTAGCACATGCAAATGATGGATTGATATCATGTTTGTGGTTGATTTGGTTGTATGTATATGCTTGGATTAGTGTTGCTTGTTGTTGTGTAAGTTGGTGCAAGTAAGGGTGGCAAAATGGCTTGGTAAATAGCCTTATTTTTGTCCACACGGGCAGAGACACGGCAGTGTTTCTCAGCCGTGTGAAGGATACGGCCTAGGGACATGGGCGTGTATCCAGGGCATGTGAAGTCTGCACCTATTTTATAAAAATTTCAAAAATTAAATTCACCACACGGCCTAGAACACGGGCGTGTGACTTGGCCGTGTGACTTGCTTTGGTGCATGACGTCATAAACAGTGAGTTACATGGGTTAGGGACACGGGCATGTATGACCACACAGCCTACCCACACGGGTGTGTCCCAAAGCCACACGGACGTGTGACCCTATTTTGATGAAAAATTTTCTAAGTGTTGTGGAATTTTTTAAAGTTCTCGGTTTAGTCTCGAACCACCTCCAATGCATGATTTGGGCCTTGTAGGCTCGTTTTAAGGATGATAGGAATGTATGTGAAAAGTTTTAAATTTGGATGGAAATTATCAAGATGAGATTTGGGTCGCCTACTCGCGACCTGGATAGGCCCCACCAGGTGGACATGCTCAAGACGAACAACGAGAAGACAATAGGGGAAGCTCGTCCTATTAGCTCACGTGAGCCAAGGAGAATTCGCGGTCTTAGTTCGCCATACGTAAGGAGCTCAAGTGTGGGGGACCACGAAGTTTGGCAGATGACCCAGAACAATATACGTTTTTGGCATGCCCAAAGTACACTCAAAGTTTCAGTCCTATGAATAGTGGTGTCGAGTCCATGAATAGTGGAGTCAAATCATGAACAGTGATGATATGTATAAATACTTGAATGTTCCCTTTAATGGGACACGAGATAAAAATTGTTCAATAGAGTTAAATATAATTTTTTAAAGAAGCATAATATTTTTTATTTATATTACTTTAATATGTAATTATTTTTTTATTATTTAATTAAAAATAGAAAAAAAAATGACAAAATTTAAAATTTGTTTGATATGTAAATATAGATTGAGTTTAAGATATTTTTTTCAATGCTAGAGATAAATAAATGATATTTGGGTTAGTATTTGATATATTGGCACTATAGTTTTTTGTTATTATTTCACATCCTTAAAAAATATTATGTATCTCTTATTTTTTTAATATTTATTATACATTATACGACACTTGTTAATCCCCTAATTATACTTGTAGAATCTAAAAACTCCATTGATAGTGTCCTAAATAGAGGTATGTAAAAAAAAAAAGTAAACCGAACTGAAAAATTAAATTTTTTCAATTTATTTCATTTTCGATTAATTATTTTTCATGTTTATTTTAATTGATTTATTCGGTCAATTTTCAGTTTTGATATTTTAAATTGAATAAACCTATTAAGGTCATAACCTATTTAAATACCATGCTCAATTTTAAACCTTAAACTCAAATACTCATCAAAATTTGATACTCTTAAAACCCAAATCCATTAAACCAAATGTCTATTAATATTTAAAATCCAATTTGATAATTTAATTTTTTATGATGTTCATTTTAACTTTTTATCATTTAATATTTATATAGGTAGCAATAGTATATATCAAAGAAATGATATGTCGGCCATGTAAGAAAATAATATTTTTTGAGTTCATTAAATATTGTTTGATTTAACTTTTAATAATTTTCTAATGAATTTGAAATAAAATTAAAATTTAAAGTGATACGATATAGTAAATTGAATAAGAAAACAATTATATGAAAAATTAAAAAAATAAAATTATAACAATTAGATTTTTTTTAACTGAAAAAATAAAAAATAAAAAAAATTTCCATTTAATTTATTTAACTTTGTTCCCTAAATTAATTTAATTTAAATAATTAATTCAATTTATTGAATTTTCAAAATAAAAAAAATCCGAATCAATGAATGCGGACCCTAAACTATC
Source organism: Gossypium longicalyx (assembly GCA_025698465.1). Lineage (NCBI taxonomy): Eukaryota > Viridiplantae > Streptophyta > Magnoliopsida > Malvales > Malvaceae > Gossypium > Gossypium longicalyx. The sequence continues at coordinate 37,709,481 of CM046998.1, read as the reverse complement.
AAATATTTTCTCATAATATTCAAGTATATTTTACCCTAAGTCTGAATAGTTGAGTGTCTTTTACCTAAAATAATAATAATAAATAGTAAAAAAAATCAGATTTACGCTTATTTAAAATTTGCCTCATGTGAAATAAAATAATTACTATTTTATTTTCATTAAACTAAAGTTTTTTTTCTTCAAATTGGAAAAAGCAAGCTTTGGAGTGAAACTGCATGGAAATATCCCAGTACTCTCAAGCTTCTATCCTTCTTTCTTTCTTTCTTTGTTTCTTTTGAGAAGAAGGCTTCTATCTTTCATTAATTGCGGAAGACAGTGCAACATGTTGACATGTGCAAATGTCTAAAACTCTAAACACTGGACGTGTTTGGCAACCCAGAAAGTAAGGGGGGAAAAAAGGGAAAACTTTCACTATTATTTCGGAAAATTAGTGGTTTATACATACACCAATATTTCAATATTCAATCAAACATCATGTGAGGAAGATGAAGAAACATCTTCTTTATTAGCCTCCTCAATGATCTCCTTCAGATCTGATAAGGAAGACACACAAGGGGTCGTCGTTGAAGAATTATCATCAGAGTATGAACACGAAGAAGATGACGAAGAAGACGTGTAGAAAGAAAAAGGGGAAGAAGGAGAATGAGAGCGATTAGAACAAGAAGGAATACAATTATTAGTAGAAGAAATGGCAAGTTTTACAAGCAAATCAACGAAGGCAGCGACGATGTACCCATGGTTGCCTTTGCCATTGGCTTTCAAATACCAACACAGAAGCTTTTCAAGACCTTCCCAATCTTTCAAACCCTGAGCTTCCACCATTTCTTCCATACACTTGCTGAAATCAACAAACGGATCTCGAGACTCCATGGACAACACTTCGCTCCGTTTAAAAGGTAACCCATCATCATCATCATCATCATCATCACTCGTGGGCTTTGTTACTTCAAGGATCGAACTACTCTCTTCAGGCTCGAAAAACAGTCTGTCGGACCTTAAACCTTTAACGACAGTCTCAACAGGATCACATCCATATTCATCTCCACAGCCACAGGGTGGGGATTCAGAAGAGGTGGAGAACTCAGATTGGGGTGTTGTTGCACTTACATCTGCTCTGAAAGAGAGGGTTCTGGGCTGCTGCTGACAGGAAGGCCATGACCATGAGGACGCTGCTTGTACGCTGTTGTTGTTGGAGAGAAAAGGAAGCTTCATCTTCTTCCCCATGAGCTTACTTTTGATGATGAAGATGCAGTGTGTGTTGCAAGTGTAGAGTAGAAAATATGATATGAATTGAATATGTGTGGGAATTAATCGGTGAATCAGACTCAGATTTTAATTGAAGGAGTAAATAGGAGTTGATTTAAATCAAATTGAGTTGCAGAGAGGGGGGTGGGGGGGGGGGGGGAGGGAGATTGGTGGGGTATGACTCTTTTTCCTTCGTCTAATAAATTTATTATATCAGCTTTAATATTTATTGTGGCTTCAGTTCAACTCATTTATTACCATCTATAATTTAATGTTGTACATTGAATACATTAACACTAATAACTTTATATTTCAGTTTTGTTAATATTTTTATTTATCCACTGCCACTTATTATAATTTACTGTTCATGTGCCATTTGATTCTTTTAAAAACATTAAAATTAACTGTTGAAGAATTTATATTTTAGCAGAGGTGCTTTTTTTTTTTTTAAAAATTTATTTATCTTAAGAAGGTAAAGAAGAGCATCGTTAAGATTTTTTTTCATCCTCATTCTTAAAGAGTACAATTTAGATAGATATTCGTTCAAAAACAAATTTAGACAGATATAACAGTGGTTAATTTATATGTATATGCCCAAAAAAAAACTAATTTGAGGGAGTATGCTAAAATTTTTTAAATTTATCAATATATTATTTTTGGAGGAATAAAAGAAAATGTGTATTGTAGAGTACGCTTTCAACCATGTCAGTTGAAAATGTGTCCTACAAGATGCATTTTTATTAAAATTAATAATTAATTTTGTTGGTTAGATGGTTAAATGTTAATACTTTTGTACTTGAGTCCCGGGTTCAATTCCACTCTTATTCAAATTTGTATTTTTTATTTCATGTTGTTCTAAGCTTTTTATGTTTTTTAATTAATATTTTTGATATATTAGTTCTTTTGGTTTGATGGTTAAATAATTATAATTTCATCTTTAAGTATTAAGTTTGATTCCTCTTATAAAGATTTTAATATGTATTTTTTTTATTTCATATTGTTTCAAACTTTTTAATTAATGTTTATAATTAATAAATATATTGTTTTCAAATTTTTATTTTTAATTAATAACTCTTTTATTTATAAAATCAAATAATAAATATGTAATTATTTTTAAAAGCATCAACTAATTTTTTAAATATATTTTTCTTTAAATATAATATTTATATGTTAAATATTTATTTTTTTAACCTATATTGTGGGGGTATGGTTATTTCTAATATTATATAATCAAATAATTATTTAAAATATCATTATTTTTTCAAATATCTAAAATATTTCAAATATCATTGTTTTTCATCTATATAGTGGGCATGATATTTCAAATTTTTTTATGTGAAATATTTCAAATACACATACAAAAATATATAATATGTAAATTTACTACACTCATGATATGGATTGAAAAATAAATATTACATATATAAAAACTATATTTACTAAAAATAATGATATTTGCAATAATGATTTAATTTTATAAATAGAGTTATTAATCAAAAAGATGAATTAAAAATAAGAAACTTGTAAATAATATATTTATTAATTATAAACATTAAAAACAACTTGAAACAACATGAAATAAAAAATAAATATTAAAATTGTAACACCCTCAACCCAATCCGACTTGCCGGATCTAGATCTTGGACATTACAACCAAAGACAGATACAAACTTTGTCTACTTATACGAATACAAACACAGACTTAGTCCTAGCATCGTCCCTTCTGGCACAGACTCATATGAACTCACCTTGAACAAAATACACACCCAAGTAAGTTCATAAAAACTTGGTGAGGAAAACATCATTACTTGTGACATTTTTGCATAATTCAATGTATAATTTATTTAGATGATCTCATCGTTCTTAACCTTCAACTTAATCATTGGAGAATACTCCCTTAATTTCTATTCTCGCTTACATGTCAGATATCATACCTTGCTCATAACTCATTTCTCCCCCTCAATACCTTTGATACACCAGTTACACTCTTCAATATGAACTTTCATTAATCTTTACTCATTTCCTTACCTGAGATTACCATTGAAACACCATTACTCTTGCACACATAACTCTCAACCATCATTTCATCACAATTTTTGAATCATCATGTGCTCAAATAGCAGTTACCCCCCATTCGAATATAAATTCTAAATTCCTTATTCAGAATAAACTTTTCTAAATTTCTTCAATCTTTCATTATTCACAATCGACTTATAGTCTTGTATAATACCTTAATGTAGTCTATAGAGACACTGTACCTTAATGATCTTACTGATCACAACTTACGAACCATACTGAATGTGCTAAAACAAATTAATACAGAATCCGCCACAAAGGAAATTTTTTATGGTACGCCATTGAGAGTCTTATCATTACACGCCGAGAGCGTTTCCCCTTAGAGTTCTCCATGAAATAGTTCTATTAGTGTGCGCCACAAGGGCATCCCTTTCAAATATCGCCACAGAGGCTGATCTTTTCATACTTTGACACAAAGGCTTTTCTTTTCATACTTTGCCACATAGGTTATTATTTTCATACTTCGCCACAAAGGCTTTCATTTCATGATTTGCCACAAAGGCTTCATTTCCTAACATGTTTACAATAAGGATTTTCCTAGACTCACATTATGTGAGGTTTGTCTATCTTTGTCTTGGGGCACGTAGAAAACCCCATTGGGTAATCACTGTCCTTTAGTTCCTTTCGAAAGGTGTCATGGCCATGGACTTTTCATTCAAAATTCATATTAGAGATCGTGTTTTTAGTCTCGATGGACCCCTTTAGACTCCACTCTGACAAACAAACATAGACTTACTTGACAGAGTCTTCATGTATTGACATCGCTTAAGGCTCAACACTTTAAGTCACTAATCATACACTTCATTGCATGCATTTCAGATGTGCCATACAACCATAATTAGACTTTACATACTTAATTTGTCAGATTCATACAAACTATACAAGCAAACCCCAGCAAACAATCAGACCATACATTTCTGGTTTCTATTTCATAGGTCAATCAATTACCACAAAAATATCTCATATAAATAGTATACTTGCAAGAGTCACTATAGAGACTCACTTGATTCTCACCTACTACAATCCAAAACACTAGATCCAGACTTCCATCATGTAAATCAACAATAACTACTGCTAAAGAACATGGAACCCTTCAAGCTCTATTCATCTACCCCTTTTCTCATCATTTCTAACATTGAAAATCCCCAATCAAGGCCTTATATTTTCATCTTATTGATTTACCAGATCTAACAAACTTACTCTTTCGCAATATAACAGGCAAAGTCCTAAATATTACCTTAACATGGAGTAATCACTGGTGAAGATCCAAAGCTATAACTCCAATTGTAAGTTCTTTAATATTCAGGTAACAATATTTTTTGAGGAAGGAAAAAGAAAAAACTCTCCCTTTTCCAACTTGAATATCTATATAAATAACCTAAGCCCTTATCAGAACCTAACACGTGCTTCAAAATTTCAAGACTTTCTTTACAAATGGTTTATAGCTATAATTGGAAATCCAATATTTTTTAAAAGTTTTGGTCCATCCCTTCCGAACTACCTCGTTAAGATGTAACTAACATAATAAATCAATAAACTGGGCATACAATACCTTTGGAAATAACCCAATTCATCCTCCATAATATTATCAATCCCTTCTTCTTTACACCTCAACACATTTAGAAAACAATCTGTAACAACCTGTTTTCAGTGAAACTGAAATAGTGGTTTTGGGACCACAAATTTGAATTCAAAATTTATTTTATTATTATTTTATTTCCTAGAGCATGATATTAGTACCACATAAAAATTTCGTTAAGAAATTTTACCGTTTACATGCTCAATTTTATAAAAAAGGACTAAATCGTGTAAAGTGTAAAAGTTGAGTTGTAGTAGCTAAAAGTATTAGGTAGCTATAAAACTTTAAAATGGAAGTCCTTATATGGTAATTAGACCATAAATAAGATAGTGGATTATGATGGCTTGGCATTTTGTGTAATTTTTAATGTTTTTAAAGTTTAATTATGTAATTTGGTATATAAAGACAATTAATTAAAATAAAAGACAAGTTATCATCTTTAAGCTTTTTTCAACCGAAATTAGGGCTTTAGAAAGCCATTATTGAGCTTGAAGTTTCAGCAATCTCATTCTAGCCTATTAGGTATGCATTTTTGCCCCGTTTTTATTTATTTCTATGTTTTCGAGTTTGTTGTAGCTTAATCTAGCTAGCTTGGGGATTAATTTGTGAAACTGTTAAACTATTTAGGTTTTTCTATTGATGTATGTACATGAGTTTTGAAGTTTTATGTTAGAAAATGGATGGTTATTGTTAGATAAAAACTTTTGTAAAGGGATTTTTGGTAAAATTGTCAAATAGGGACTAAATTGAAAAATAGAAAATATTACATGGTGAAATTGTGAAACAAATGAAATATAGGGCATGCTAGGGACCTAATTGAAATTCAAACATAGTGCGTTATGGTGGAATTTCATGAATTTTCATTTTTATGAGCTAGGGACTAAATTTCAAAGAAATTAAAAGTATAGGGACAAAATGGTAATTTTTCCAAAATATGATTTTGGGCTAAATTGAATGGATTATATATGAAATTGAGTTAAACTTATCCGTATAGTTTAAGATAGACCTCGTATAATTTTAGATTGAGCCAAAAAGAAAGTCTTGGATTAATCGCCTCCGTATCTATGTATACTCGTCGAGGTAAGTTCGTGTGATTAAATTGTGTTTATATATTTTATATTAAATTATTTATGAATTATGAATTGTTATAAATATACATGGTTGCATATCCAATGATGATCGACAAATACCGAGTCCCGTTTGAACCTTAGCAATCTGTAGGATACAAATGGCATGTCATTAGGGTTTACATGATTTGAGTACTGGTCTTGAACGTCCTACTGATGGTTGAGGTCCTTCATGTGTTGCGGATACTCCATAGCTCGTGTGATCAACATCGTCTAGTTACATTTCGAACCACAAGTCATGTGAGCATACCAATTTATAGCTCGTGAGAGTATACCGATCTACAGCTTAAGTGAGCATAACGATTCATAACTCATATGAACATACATGTACATGAATTGATGAAATACAGTTATTGAGCTAGCATGCTATGTGTGAGCTATCCTGGGTATCCAAAGATATTCTAAACGGTTCAACGGGCAATATTCTGATACGATATAGTTAGAGTTCGGTACGGGCTATTATAAGATCACATATGATTTTACATGAAAAATATGGTTATATGATATATGGAAAAAATGAAATAGATGATACATGTATATGGAACTTGATCAATGGTTATGTTCATCTATGTTTATTGGCTTATATATGTAATTACATGGCTAACATGGTTGCTGTATATGAGCTAAGGCATTTGGCCAACTTGTATTGAGATATGCTTGTTTACTTACCTATTATATGACTAATGGTAAGTTAAATTATATGTTATACGAACTTACTAAGCTTAAATGCTTACTCTGTGTTATTTTATGTATTTTATAATGAATTAGAAGCTCGTTCGGGTTGGAAGCTTGTCGGAGCTATATCACACTATCCATCGGCTCTTTTGGTACATTCTGTTGTTTAATTTTAGTTATAATGGCATGTATAAGTATTTTGGTTAATATTGACCTATATATTATTTTTATATATATGGCCATTTGATTTGTCTTGTGTTTGGCATATTTTGGTATGTATATGATTAGAATTGACATGGTTGATGTGTGCTTGTTTTGTGATATGATAAATTTATGGTGACTTGGTGCTAGTTTAGAATGACATATTTGGTACCAATGAAGAAGTTTGATATGTAAACTAAATGGCATGAATTGATGCAAATATGCTTAATTGTTAGTTGATTATTTGGCCAAATAGAGTACATGTTTATATATGTTTTAATGTTGTCATTTGAGGTGCCTAAGGGCATATTGGTTGTATGATGTTCTACCATGTGTATATGATTTGTTTATGCCTAATTTGGATGCCTTGTAAGTATGTGCAATGTTGAGTGTAGGTACATTCCAAATTGGGTGAGAGAAATGGCTTGTAGAATGACCTATTTTTGCCCACACGGGCAGAGACACGAGTGTGTGTCTCAGCCGTGTGTGATACACGGCTAGGTGACACGACCATGTGTCTCCTGTAGCTTTTAAGGAGTTGCAAGTTAGGCTATTACACGGCCTAGCACACGGCTTGGCCTACGTGCATGTAAAGTTATTTTGAACGGTATACGGCCTGACATATGGGCGTGTGGTTTAGCCGTGTAACCTAAGTCAGTGAGTTACATGGGCACAGGCACGGGCTGGGACACGGCCGTATGTCCCTATTTTGAATGCCCACATGGCCTGAGAAACGGGTGTGTCTCTTGACCGTGTGACCCCTACAGTGTTGAAAATTTTCATTATTTTCTGAAAAATTCTCTGAGTTTCCAATTTAGTCCTGACTTGTTTCTAACATTTATTTAGGGCCTCGAGGGCTCGTATAAGGAACAATATGTATGTTTTAAGTTGGTTTCAATATGTTTATTTATATGATATGAAATGTTTAAAATTTCTGTCCATTTAATTTGTAAACCCCGGTAATACTTCGTAACCCTATTTCGGCGCTAGGGTTAGGGGTGTTACATTTATTGGCATCAGAGATATGATTTCGTCGATTTTTAGACTAAACATAGCATGTACGAGTTTAACTATACATGCCATTATATAACCTGTGATAGTGTGATATCTCTTGACCGTTTTAAAACATGTTGTCATATAGCAATGACATCCAACCGAGCTGACTCCGATGAAGTAGAAAGCAACGTTCAAGCCTCCGTTCACGGAGTAGCATCGAGTTGTGCAAGGCCCATATTTGAGGGTCGAGGAGGAGAGGCTAAGGAAGCCTTCTTACAAATGATGAATGATTGGTTTATCGAGTTCGTACGGACAAACTTGGCTACTCAACAACCTCCACCCCCTCCTGCTCCCTAACCAATTCTCGTTATTCCTCAAGATATAGAACCAATCTGAGTTAGTAAGCCGCCTGTAGATAAGATACATAAGTATAGGGCTGAAGAATTCTGAACTACTGCTGAAGATGATCCCGAGAGAGCTGAATTATGCTTAGAGAATACAATCAGGGTTTTTGATGAGTTATCTTTTCCACTGGCCAAGTGTTTTAAATGTGCAGTATTGTTATTAAAAGATTCGGCTTACCACTGGTGGAACACATTGATTTCTGTTGTGCTAAAAGAGTGGATCACTTAGGAATTTTTCCAAACTAAGTTTCGAAATAAACATATTAGTCAGAGGTTTCTGAATCAGAAATGTAAAGAATTTCTCGAGCTTAAACATGGTTGTATGTTTGTATCAGAGTACGAGCGGGAATTTGTTAGACTGAGCAAATATGCCCAAAAATGTATTCTAAACGAGATTGCTATGTGTAAGAGGTTTGAAGAAGGGCTGAACAAAAACATAAAGCTTCTAGTTGGAATTCTTAAGCTGAAAGAATTCGTTGTATTGCTTGACCGAGCACATAAAGCCGAGGAGCTGAGTAAGGAGAAAAAACATACTGATTTTAAAGTTAGAGACTGGAGAAAGAGATCGACTGGGAAGTCATATTAATCAGTATCAAAGGGATCAAAAGAACATCACAACCATTCCAAAGCTTCTGCAGGATATTCTAGTAGAGACAGAGGTACCCGAGGCTCAAGTCCAAAACCTTAGGTTACATCTGTAGCAAGTGTGGGTAGTGTCAGAGATGTTTGGCCCGAGTGCAAGCATTGTAAAAGACCATATTATGGTGAGTGCCGATTAAAGAACAGAGCGTGTTTCAGATGTGGTTCCTTAGGCCACTGTCTTAGAGATTGCCTAGAGAAATTTGAGAAAGAGAATGGTCAGACCACAATGGCCGAGCAATACAGCTGCGAGAGGTAGACCACCTTGAAATTTTGGGAATGTGAGTGGTAGCTGTGGTGTGATGAAAGACTCTGCTGTGAGATTCCATGCACAAGCACCAGCTAGGGCTTATGCTGTGCACACACGAGAGGATGCTTTTGCACCAGATGTTATTACCTATACTTTCTCTATTTTTGATACTGATGTTATTGCTTTGATTGATCTGGGATAAACTCATTCTTATATATGCACGAGTTTAGTATCTAGTAAGAATTTACCTATTGAGTCCATTAAATTTGTGGTTAAAGTATCGAACCCCCTAGGTTAGTATGTGCTAGTTGATAAAGTTTGCATGAGTTATTCTTTGTTGACTAGGGGTTACAGTTTTTCAGTTGATTTGATGTTATTATCGTTTGATGAATTTGATGTGATTTTGGGCATGGATTGGTTAACTCTACATGACACAGTTGTAAATTATAGACGAAAGATTATTATATTGAAATGTCAGAGCGGGGAGACACTTCGTATTGAATCAAATAGTTCGAGCGTGTTGCCTATTTTTATATCAGCTATGTCAGCACAGAAATATGTGAGAAAATGTTGCAATGCTTACCTTGCTTATGTATTAGATTCTAAAGTGTCTGAATCTAAGCTTGAAACAATACCAGTGGTTTGTAAGTATCCTGATGTGTTTCCAGAGGAGTTACCTAGATTACCGTAGATTAAAGAGGTTGAGTTTACTATTGAATTAGTACCAACACCATCGATATCGATAACACCTTACAGAATGACTCCTAATAAATTAAAAGAGTTGAAAGCACAACTATAAGAATTGACAGATAAGGGTTTTGCTCGACCCAATTTTTCATCTTGGGGTGCACCGGTTCTGTTCGTTAAGAAAAAGGACAGATCGATGAGATTGTGTATAGACTATCGTCAACTCAACAAGGTTACAATCAAGAATAAATATCCACTGCCTCGAATTGACAATTTGTTCGATCAGTTGAAAGGTGCCAAAGTATTCTCAAAGATTGGTCTTCGTTCTGGCTATTATCAACTACGAGTGAAAGATTCAAATGTTTTGAAAACTGCATTCAGAACCAGGTACGAACACTATAAATTTCTTGTGATGCCATTTGGGTTAACTAATGCACCTACAATATTTATAGATTTGATGAACAAAATCTTCAAACCGTATTTAGAAAGATTTGTTGTGGTATTTATTGACAACACTCTAATATATTCATGAGACGAGCATGCCGAACATTTGAGGATTTTGTTACAAACTTTACGAGATAAACAATTATTTTCTAAATTTAGCAAATGTGAGTTTTGGGTCCGAGAAGTCAATTTTTTGGGACATATAGTATCAACTGAAGGTATTAGAGTTGACTCGGGTAAAATCTCTGTAGTTGTTGATTGGAAATAACCGAGATATTTATCTGAAGTTCAAAGTTTTTTGGGTCTAGTTGATTATTACAGAAGATTCGTCAAAAGGTTCTCAATGATAGCTACACCAATGACGCTACTTTTATAGAAGTATGTAAAATTTGAATGGTTAGAAAAATGTCAGGAAAGTTTTAATCAGCTGAAAGCACTGTTGACCGAGGCACCAGTTCTGGTTCAACCTGAATCGGGTAAAGAATTTGTGATTTTCAATGATGCATCTTTAAATGGTTTAGGGTGTGTTTTGATGCAAGAAGGAAAAGTAATAGCTTATGCTTCCAGACAGTTAAACCGCATAAAAAGAATTATCCGACACATGACCTAGAGTTGGCAGCTATTGTGTTTGCATTAAAATTTTGGTGACACCATTTATTCGGTAAAAAATTCCATATATTTACCGATCACAAAAGTTTGAAGTATCTAATGTCGCAGAAAGATTTGAATCTAAGACAGCGCAGATGGCTCGAACTGTTAAAAGATTATGAGTTGATCATTGATTATCATCCGGGAAAAGCAAATGTAGTTACTGATGTTCTAAGTAGAAAGTCTTTATTTGCTTTGCAAGCGATGAATACACGACTAACCTTATCTAATGATATTTTGATCTTAGTTGAGTTGAAAGCTAGACCGATGTTTTTCCAGCAGATCTGCAGAGCTAAAAAATATTATGATGAGCTGTTAGCTAAACGGGCACAATGTGAATTGACTTTCGATTCAGAATTTCAAATAGAATCTGATGGTTGCTTATTGTTCACAGGTAGAATTTGTGTACCGAAGAGTTTAGAGCTCATTCAGAGAATCTTGTACGAAGCTCAAAGTGGTAGCTTGTTTGTTCATTCGGGAAGTAATAAAATGTACCGTGATTTGAAATAGATGTACTGGTGGCTGGAAATGAAAAGCGAGATTTTTTACTTTGTATCAAAATGCTTAGTATGTTAGCAAGTTAAAGCTGAACATCAAGTACCTTACGGATTATTACAGTCAGTGATGATACCGGAGTGGAAATGGGATCGAGTTACTATAGATTTTGTATTGGGTTTACCACTATCTCTGAGAAAGAAAGATGTCATTTTGGTTATCATTGATCGTTTGATGAAGTCTGCACATTTTATTCTGGTACGTACAGATTTCCCCCTTGACAAATTAGCTGAATTATATGTTTCTCAGATTGTCAGATTACACGGAGTGCCAGTTTCCATTATCTTAGATAGGGATCCACTGTTTACATCATGATTTTGGAGAAAGTTATAGGAAGCTCTAGGTAAAAGGTTGCATTTTAACACTACATTTCATCCTCAGACCGATGGTCAATCCAAGAGAGTAATTTAGATTCTCGAGGATATGCTTCGTTGTTGTGTATTACAGTTTGAAGGTAACTGGGAGAAATATTTATCTTTGGTTGAATTCGCGTATAACAACAGTTTTCAATCGAGTATAAAGATGACACTGCATGAGGCTCTGTATGGTTGTAAATGCCGAACTCTGTTATACTGGACCGAGCTCAGTGAGAAAAAGATATACGGGGTTAATTTGATTCGTAAGACAGAAGAAAAAGTAAAAGTGATCTGAGATAGTTTGAAAGCAACTTTAGACCATCAAAAATCGTATGTAGATCTTAAATGAAAAGACATAGAATTCTAAGTTGGCGACAGAGTATTCTTGAAAGTATCACCCTGGAAGAAAGTTCTTCGATTCGATTGCAAAGGAAAGCTATGTTCGTGATTTATCGAGCCGTATGAGATTACGGAAAGAATCAGATCTGTTGTGTATCGATTAGCTTTACCGTCAGAACTACAAAAGATTCGTAATGTCTTTCACGAGTCTATGTTGCGACGATACCGGTCTGAACCTTCACATGCTATCTCTCCGATAGATGTCAAGATTCATCTTGATATGTCATACAGTGAAGAACCGATCAGAATTTTGGCATGAGAAGTGAAAGAATTAAGAAACAAGAACATAGATTTAGTAAAAGTTCTCTAGCAATGACACAGTATAAAAGAAGCCACCTGGGAACTCGATGAAGCTATGAGAGAAATATCTGAACCTCTTTTCTGGTAAGATTTTCGGGGACAAAAATTCCTTTAGGGGGAGAGTTATAACAACCCATTTTCAGTGAAATCGGTACAGTGGTTTTGGGACAACAAATTTGAAGTTGGAAAATTTATTTTATTACTATTTTATTACTTACAGCATGATAGTAGTACTGCATAAAAATTTCGTTAAGAAATTTTACCGTTTACATGCTCAATTTGATAAAAAAAGACTAAATTACGTAAAGTGTAATAGTTGAGTTCTAGTAGCTAAAAGTATTAAATAACTGTAGAACTTTAAAATAGAAGTCCTTATATTGTAATTAGACCATAAATAAGATGGTGGATTATGATGGCTTGATATTTTGTGTAATTTTTAATGTTTTTAAAGGTTAATTATGTAATCTGGTATATTAAATAGTTATAGAACTTTAAAACGGAAGTCCTTATATTGTAATTAGACCATAAATAAGATGGTGGATTATGATGGATTGAAATTTTGTGTAATTTTTAATGTTTTTAAAGGTTAATTATGCAATTTGGTAAATAAAGACAAAATTAATTAAAATAAAAGCCAAGTTATCATCTTTAAGCTTTCTTCAACCGAAATTAGGGCTTTAGAAAGCCATTGTTGAGCTTGAAATTTTGGAAATCTCATTCTTGCCTATTAGGTATGCATTTTTGTCCACTTTTTATTGATTTCTATGTTTTCAGGTTCGTTGTAGCTTAATCTAGCTAGTTAGGGGACTGATTTGTGAAACTGTTAAACTATTAGGGTTTTTCCATTGATGTATGTACATGAGTTTTGAAGTTTGATGTTAGAAAATGGATGGTTATTATTAGATAAATAACTTTTGTAAAGGGATTTTTGGTAAAATTGTCAAATAGGGACTAAATTGAAAAATAGAAAATATTACATGGTGAAATTGTGAAATAAATGAAATATAAGGCACGCTAGGGACCTAATTGAAATTTGTACATAGTGAGTTGTGGTGGAATTTCATGAATTTCCATTTTTATGAGCTAGGGACTAAATTTTAAAGAAATTAAAAGTAAAAAGGCAAAATGGTAATTTTTTCAAAATATGATTTTGGGCTAAATTAAATGAATTATATATTAAATTGAGTTAAATTTATCCATATAGATCAAGACAAACCTCGTACGACTTTAGATCAGGGCAAAGAGAAAGTCTCGGATTAATCACCTCCGTATCTACGTATACTCGTTGAGGTAAGTTTGTGTGATTAAATTGTGTTTATATGCTTTATATTGAATTATTCATGAATTGTGGATTATTTTAAATATACATGGTTGCATATCCAACAAAGTTCGACAAATACCAAGTCCCGTTTGAACCTTAAGAAACCGTAGGATACAAATGACAAGTCATTAGGATTTACATGATTTGCGTACTGGTCCTGAATGTCCTACCAATGGCTGAGGTCCTGCATGTGTTGCAGATACTCCACAACTCATGTGAACAGCATCGTGTAGCTATGTTTCGACCCACAGCTCGTGTGAGTATATCGATTTATAGCTCGTGAGAGCATATCGATCTACAGCTCAAGTGAGCATACCGATTCATAGCTTGTATGAGCATACAGGTACATGAGTTGACAGATTATAGTTATATGAGCTAGCACACTATGTCTGAGCTATCCCGGGTATCCAACAATATTTTAAATGGTTCAATGGACAATATTCTGATAAGATATGGTAAGAGTTTGATACGGGCTATCATAAGATGACATATGATTTTACATGAAAAATGTGGTTATATGATATATTGCAAAATAAAATGGATGATACATGTATATGGAACTTGATCAATGGTTATGTTCATCTATGTTTATTGGCTTATATATGTAATTACATGGCTAACATGGTTGGTGTATATGCGCTTAGGCATTTTGCCAAATTGTATTGGGATATGCTTGTTTACTTACCTATTATATGACTAATGGTAAGTTCAATTCTATGTTATACGAACTTACTAAGCATAAATGCTTACTTTGTGTTATTTTTTGTGTTTTATAGTGAATGGGAAGCTCGTTCGGGTTGGAAGCTTGTGAAGCTATATCACACCATCCATCGACTCTTTTGGTACATTCTGTTGTTTAATTTTAGTTATAATGGCATGTATAGGTATTTTGGTTAATATTGACCTATATATTTTTTTTTATATATATGGCCATTTGATTTGTCTTGTGTTTGGCATATTTTGGTATATATATGAGTATTATTGACATGGTTGATGAGTGGCTTGTTTTGTGATATGATGAATTTATGGTGACTTAGTGCTAGTTTAGAATGGCATATTTGGTACCAATTAAGAAGTTTGATATGTAAACTAAATGGCATGAATTGATGTAAATATGCTTAGTAGTTAGTTAATTATTTGGTCAAATAGAGTACACGCTTATATATAGTTTAATGTTGTCATTTGATGTTTCTAAGGGCATATTGGTTGTATGATGTTGTACCATGTGTATATGACTTGTTTATGCTTGATTTGGATGGCTTGTTATGGCTTGTAAGTATGTACAATGTTGAGTGTAGGTACATGACAAATTAGGTGAGAAAAATGACTTGTAAAATGGCCTATTTTCGTCCGCACCGACAGAGACATGGGTGTGTGTCTCAGCCATGTGTGGCACACAGCCAGGTGACACAACCGTGTGTCCCCTATAGCATTCAAGGAGTTGCAAGTCAGGCTGTTAGATGGCCTAGCACACGGCTTGGCACACGGTGTAATAGCCCCTTTTTCAGTGAAATCAGAACAATGGTTTCGAGATCACAAATCCAACCCAAAAATATAAATTATTTTTTATTTTATTATATGGTCCGTAATATGGTAGATATGTCGTGTGAAAATTTTGATATGAAAATTTTATTGATTTGGTGCTTAGTTATGTGAAGGACTAAATCGTATAAAATGAAAAAGTTGAATTCTAGTAGCTATAAAGATCAAATAGCTATGTGAATCAAAACTAGAGGTCCTTATATGGTAATTAGACCATTAAGAAAAGTATTTATATTTTTCTTGGTGACTCATCCATGGAATTATAGAAAAAGGGTAAGGACTAAATTAAAAATAGCAAAATACTTAATTAATTAAAAAGATGATAAAATATATCATCTTATTTTAGGTCATCTTTAACCTAAAACACATGGAAACCCTAGGCGAGAGAAAAGAAACTTTCAAGGCCTAATTGGGTAAGTTCTCTTGTCCCATTTTTAGTAATTTTGGTATTTTTGAAACCGTGATAACTTAATCTCTCTATTTGAGGGATTAATTTGAAAAGTTATCAAGGTATGAAAACTGGGTCATGGATGTATATGCTGGAAATTAGAAATTTATGGTAGAAAATGAAAGATTATTGATAGATAAACAACTTTTACAATGTGATTTTTGATAAAAACATGATTTATGGACTAAAATGAAAAGTTGTAAAATTTGATGAAAAATTCTGAAATTTTATGAATACATGTGCTAGAAAATTCGTAATAAGGTTTTGGTTAGGCTTGGAATAGGGAGTATTTGCACAAGTTTCCTTTTTCGGGCCTAGGGACAAAATCAGAATTTATGGAAAAGTTAAGGGCAAAATGGTAATTTTGCCTAGGACGTAAATTGAGTCTATTTAAATATGAAATGTGTGAAATTGATGGTTAAATTCATTTATATAGATCCAGACAACAGTAATTCGAGGTTAGATCATGGAAAAGAAAAGGTTTTGAATTAGTAGATTTCTAACGCGAACAAGTGTCAAGGTAAGTTCGTGTAACTTAATCAGGCATGTAAATATGTTTAATTGAATGTTGTGTTGTGTGGAATGTGATTTATATTGATGTACATTACTTGAATGCTATCATGAGAAATTTGATACATGCTTGAAAATGGTGAAAAAGGGGTGAGTCTCGGTTGAATGTTAAATTTCGATGATCATATGTGATTTCCCGAAACTAATAAAGTCCTACATTTGTTGCGGATGAGATTTAGCTTGGACGAGCAATCCTAATGACCTTTTTATAGAAAGGATTTAGCCCGGACGGGTAATCCCGATATAATACTTCTCAAGCATATGTTATGATTAGGATTTAGCTTGGATTGGTAATCCTAATCGAGCTCCTCTAAGTGCACGTTATATAAAGGATTTAGCCTAGACTGGTAATCCTATTATACGACATGTGGCTCGAGAGAGTGTTCCTTGGTTAAGTACCCTAATGGGTACCATCGAAAAATAAATTGACGGATTACTGAATCATACATCTCGAGTGTACTACTTTAGCATTCATCGAAATTTCAACGATTCAACGGACATGAAACTCTTGACATGGCATGAAAATCTTGATATGATATGATAATGACTTGAAAGAATATTGCTTAATGAGCTCATCTATGTTACTTGATTGATATGAAGATTTTAGTGACTTACATGTTTGATTGAATGAATGTGATTAAGCAATTTAGCCAAATGGATGGAAACATGACATTGTATGCCTAGATTTAATAAGGAAGATTGGTAAGTTTATGGAAACATGACATTGTATGCCTAGATTTAATAAGCAAGATTGGTAAGTTTAGTTTCCGTTATACGAACTTACTAAGCATGTAATGCTTATTTCGTTTTATTTTCCCTTGTTTTATAGTGCTTAGAAGCTCGTGAAGGTTGGAGATCGTTAGAGTATCATCACACTATCAACTAGCATTTTGGGTATATTTAGTGAGATCATTTTAGGTATAATGGCATGTATAGGATAACTTGGCCAATAGTGGCTTGAAATGTTATTTTGTAATCTAGCCATTGGAATGGCTAGTAATGGTTCATTTTAGTATTACTAAGTAGATTATTATGATATACATATACACATGTGTTATGTTAAGAATTTGTTATCAAAGGTTGCTATTGCCTAAGTTAATCCAAGGTAAGTTTATAAATACATATGCATGTAATGATATGCTATGATGAATGATAGAATTGTCCATATTGAATGCTTGGATTGGTTGGTATTGGATGTGTGTTTCATGTGTAGGTTTTGGGTGAATTTTTGGGTAAGAAATAAAGCTAGGAATAGCTTCATTTTGTCTACACGGGCAGACACACGGGTGTATGTCTAGACCGTGTGTGACACACGGCCTGGTAACATGGGCATGTGGTTAGGCTGTGTGCCCCCTGCACCTAAATTTTGAGAAATAGAATGCTCAGAATTGGGCACACGGGCAAAGACAAGGCATGTGTCTCAGCCGTGTATGCTACACGGCCTAGAACACAGGCGTGTGTCTTAGCCGTGTGAAACCTACACTTATTTTCAAGCTGAATTAATTAACCACACGGCCTAGCACACGAGCGTGTGGCGTGGCCGTGTGTGCAAGTCAGAGAGTTACACGGGGTCAAACACAGCCTTCAACACGGGCATGTCCCAGTGTCACACGGGCGTGTGACCCTTGCACCTTGGAAAAATTTTGTAATTTCGCGAAAAATTCTTAGAGGTCCCGATTAAGTCCCAATTTGATTCCAATGCTCGTATTGGGCCTCGAGGGCACGATCAAGAGATGTTATGGATGATCTCAGTAAATGAATATTAATTTATGTAGATTAATGGAAAAATGTTTTGAATGTTCAGGTAATGCTCCAAAACCTTATTCCGACGACGGGTACGGGTTAAGGGTGTTACACATGAGCATGTAAAGTTATTTCAAAGGGTACACGGCCTGGCACACGAGCGTGTGGCTTGGCCGTGTGACCCAATTTTATGTGTTACACGGGCACGGGCACGGGCTAGGACACGGCCGTGTGTCCCTATTTCGAATACCCACAGGGTCTGGCCACACGGCAATGTGACCCCTGCAGTGTTGAAAATTTTCATTTTTTTCTGAAAAATTCTCTAAGTTTCTGGTTTAGTCCCAACTTGTTTCTAACCTTTATTTAGGGCCTTGATGGCTCGTATAAGGGACAATATGTATGTTTTAACTTGGTTTCAATATGTTTATTGATATGATATGAAATGTTTGAAATTTTTGTCTGTTTGATTTATAAATCCCGATAATGCTTTGTAACCCTATTTCGGTGATGGATACGGGTTAGGGGTGTTACACAATCCTTACATTATACTTTAGCGTCAACTTTGTGCCCGACCTATGCACCGAAAGTATCAATTGGGTGGATAGTACTGCGTCTCACAAATTTCTCTCATTCTACTTACCCGTATATAGGACTTGCCAAAACTGGGTGTTACAAAAATGCTTATAAGAGGAATCAAACTTTGGACTCAACAAAGAAATCATAATTATCTAACCATCTAAAAAAAAGAATTAATATGCCAAAAATATTAATTAAAAACATAAAAACTTAAAAAAAAACATGAAATAAAAAAATACAAATGTGAATAGGAGAGGAATCAAACTTGGAATTGAAGGACAAAAACACTAACATTTAATCATCTTACCAACAGAGCTAAGATATTAATTTTCAGTGAAAACACATCCTAAAAGATGCATCTTCAGCTGACGTGGTTGAAAGCGCGCTCTATAGAACATGTTTTCACTGACACGAGAGTAAAAACACGCACTATAGGATGTACTTTCACTGACACGACAGTGAAAACGCGCCATGTAGAACATGTTTTCCTTTCTCTCTCTGAAAACAACGTAGATCGATTATTTTTAAAAATTTGAACATACTTTCTCAATTTAGTTTTTTTTAGCATATACATATAAATTAGCCAAATAACAGGTAATTACATAACAAAAATATCGCATGATTGTGAACCAATCTTATTTGGATGCATTTTGGTTCATGGAATAATGAAATATAAGATTAGTAAGGTAATTATTTAGACATAATTTCTTATTTGGCTCTCTAATTTTATCAAAAAAAATCATTTTAGCCTTTTATTTAATATTTTACCTTTCTTAGCACTTAAACTTGCAGTTATTGTCAAAACACCCAAAAAAAATAGAAAAATTAGCCTTTTTTTTCATTTTATTGATTTGGCATACACGTGGATTGTCACATGTATGACACATTAATATTTAATTAAAATTTTAAAATTTTAAAAATTCAAAAAATTCAAAAAAGTTATAAAAACTATTTTAAAAATTAAAAATCATTAAAGTTTTAAAAATATTTTTTAATATTTTTAAAATTTTAAAAAATTGATTAAATACTAACATGTCATTCATGTGACAATCCACGTGTATGCCACATCAACAAAGTTAACAAACGTTAACTTTTTTCATCTATTTTGGGATGATTTGACAATAAATGTAAGTTCAATGGCTAAAAGAGGTGAAAAATTAAATGGATGACTAAAATGAATTTTTTTTTAAAAAATTGTAGGGTTAAAAAAATTAGTATGCCTTTTATATATTGGTATTATATTTTCATGTTTGGAAAGGGGAGAAACCAATTTTGATGAGTAAATAAGAGTGAAATAAAATTTAGGCTTACTAAACCAATTTTGATGAGTAAATAAGAGTGAAATAAAATTTAGGCTTACTAGAAAAAAAAAACACCCAGTGATAAATTAAGCCCTCAATAAAATTTAGCGCCCAATTGAGCTTTTAAAGGATGAAAAATTAATCAGTTAAGCTCTTCAATTAACATTGACCAGGTTTGACCGTTAAGTTTCGTTGATGTGGCTGATAGATCAATCGAAAACAACATGTGGCAACCACATGTACATCACGCTGACGTGAATATTTTTAAAAAATAATATCGATTTGCGTGTAAAAGCCAAAATTCCTTTGATAGTTGCAAAGATAATTTGATTGCACTTGAGAACCAAAAATAAATTTATAAAAACTAAATAAATGAAAGCTTGGTTCCAAATAGAATCCAAGTTAGAACAAATGAAAATTTTTGTTCTCTAAAAAAATGACTAAACTAAAAGAAATTTAAAACTAAAAATAAAATCCTAAAAAATAGTCTAAACGACTCACTCGGCCAAGCCTCTTAAACTGAGACTAAACATTCATATTTATAGTTAATATGTTAGCAACCCTAAAACTGAATAATATGCATTGTGTAGACGAAAGAAACCCTTGACTTAAAATTTTATTCCATCGCTCTAGTGTTGCGACACCACAAGATTGGTGTCGTGACACTGCATTTTGGGGGTGACTCCTTGGCTTCGAAGTACGATGTTGCGACACCACATGCTAGTGTTGCAACATTGCCGTCGTCCTTTGCACTCTCAGCCCAAATATAGTGTCTTACACACTCAGTTGGCTTGTTAGTTCTTCCCTAGGCTCATATTTGCCCGT
This sequence comes from Gossypium longicalyx, assembly GCA_025698465.1. Taxonomy (NCBI): domain Eukaryota; kingdom Viridiplantae; phylum Streptophyta; class Magnoliopsida; order Malvales; family Malvaceae; genus Gossypium; species Gossypium longicalyx. Next base: position 37,688,574 of record CM046998.1, on the reverse strand, counting down.
TAGGTTATTACATAGCTTAAATTTGCGTAAAAATGATTATTTTTAATAAAATTAAACATAAGCTAGTAAAAATGGGAAACATAACAAAATAATATAAAACAACTAGAAAACAAGTTCATTAAGTGCTGAAATGATGCTAATTTGCCACAACGAATGGTGGTGGATCAATGTTACATATAAGGATGTCATACTAAAAGCTAACTATTCTAATATATATACATAAAGGATGTGAGATGGAGAGGAGGAGGAAAAAAATAGTAGATAAATTTGAAATGTTATGAAATGGTTATAAGTGATGGAATGATTTATACACGTGAGAATGTTTAAATAAATTAATAAAATAATAAGTGAATAATAGTTAATTGATGTGTTTTAGAATCTTGGCTAAAAGTTTCTGAAGAATTAAATTAATTGGCACAATTATACATAAAGTGGGTAAACTACTTTAGAAAGTGCAAGTTCTCTAATGGACTTTTTTGTAAAACTTTAATAATTGTGTTAATTTTATAAACTTTGTTTTCTTTGATTGGATATCATGTTTTAGTGAGCCCCTTTAACTCATAAATAGTTCTGTCATAAATTCAACTATTACTAAAACAAGTAAAATGATATTCAATAATAAAATAATATGATAAATCGATTTGGAATTTTTATAGTTGTTTCGGTAATGGATGTGACATATCGGTACCTTGACCCAATGATTGGGTCGAGCATGAGGGTGTTACAGTAGTTACTTGGGCAATAAATATGACATATTATAACTCAGATCTAACAATCATGTCGGGTATAAGATATTAAAATTATCCAATATCATTCAAGCTTATGAAAACCATAATTCCACCTCCAAGCACCTTAATATTCACAATCAAGTTTTTGTATCTAATTTCTCAATATTCAACAATGTTATTTAAGTTATACTTTAACAATCATGATTTTATAATGCTAAAGTTAACGGGAATTAATGGCCAGAATTGAGATAATCCACTAGCATAATTTCAATCATGGACAAATTGCCTTTTAATTCTTGCTTTAATTGCTGATTAAGGACCCAATTAACTTTCCAATCTAATTTCACTAGTTTAAGTCTTTTACAACTAAGCCCCTATACTATATTTAATAATACAATTCATCAATTACTTAATGATTCCATCTCCTAATTTCACATTCAATCCTTAATTACTAAATTACAAGTTTTTAAGCTTACTCGATTTAATAAATTTAGTCTAAAAACTACATTTCTTGACACCATCGAAAAATGTACTATAACATGGCACGTATTAGGGTGTCTATATATTTTGTATATATACATATATATTAATTTCATAGCTACTTGTAAGTCTTGTAGTGGAGTGTAATTTCATGATTTGGTCCATTAAATATGTTGTTATCAACCCTAAGGCTACTATTAGATGGTTGTTGATTTGCTTCGCATGTGTGCATCTTGTTTCCTCGTCTACATCTAGCTAAATAAATTGTCATGATGTTATGCTAGATAAATTATTGGGGTTAAAGCATGCTTTGTATGTGGTTTAAATTTATTGGGGTTAAAGGATTAGTTTTGAGAGATTTAAATTTATTTGATTAAATTGCATCCCTAAATATTTATTTTTACTTTTAGAGGTATTTTTTGGGTGGGAAAATTTAGAATGAATGTGGCTAGCAAATTTTGATGAAGTATGATATGTAACAAGCATTAATTGCGAAAGACACAACATGACACTAGGGAAACAAGCATTCTGGTACTCAACTTTATAAAAAAGGATTTGAGCCCTTTATTTAATCTTTTGCTTTTTATAGTATTTAAATTTATATTATTTGTCAAATTATCTTAAAATAAATAAAAAATTAACATATGTTAACTTTACTTATATAGCATCTACAAAGAAATACACGTATATGCCACATTAACAATTAATTAATTTTTAAAAGTTAAAAATATATAAAATATTTTTATAATTTTATAATTTTTAATATTGTTTATACTTTTTTTTTGAATTTTTATATTTTAAAAAATAATTATTTACTGATATGACAATTCACAAGTAAACCAATCCACATTAGGAAAGTTAGTAGATGTTAATTTTCTATTCATTTTGAGATGATCTGATAAATAACAAAAATTTACAAATTAAAAAAATTAAAAATTAAATAAGAGACTAAAATAAAATTTTCATAAAATTAGAAAATCAAATAAATCATTACACCTAATGATATTTACCTATATGAGACATCTACTAACTCTTTATACCTATGGGATAATAAATAAATAATAATAATTAATCAGCTTTCAAATTGTATAAACCCATCTACCATATCTACCAATATGAGACATTATTTTATAATCTCTTTTTACCTAATCATTTATGGTCTTTACCAATAAAATCGTCTCAAATTTCTTTTTTCATATTATATATACCATTGGACTAAGCCTCCTAACAATCATCTTCCTTTTCTTTTCTGTTGCAAAAAATTAGAAAAAAGAAAATTAATGTTTGATTTTTACAGTAACATTTATGGTTCGCGTTGTTGAAATCCCGTCTTCTTGTCCGAAGGAACTCTCCTTCCAATTTCTTTTTTTTTTTTTTGGCCTGACGTATCAAAGTGCTATCGTAATGTACGATGAAGAATATGCTTTTCTAATTGATTTTTTATTAGTTCTTCACTCAATTGTTTGTAAATCTAAGGTTTTGGGTTTAGTAGATTTTATCTTTTCCTCATTTTTATTCCAGAAATTTTAATTTTTTTTAGTATTTAATTTTTCCATTTAGGTTTTTGGGAATTTTCTGGTTTGCTAACTTTAGATTTTGGTAACTCTATAGTTTATTTATGTACTAGTTAAGTGAGGGCTGAAAGAAGAAAAATTGAATTTGTAATTTAAAGTGATATAGAGAGATATGAGAATGGTGAGATTATAGTTATCTTTTTTAGACCAACAGGAGTATAAATGTTGTAAAGGTCAAAGACATCCTCACAACTGCAAGAGAATAAAAATTGTGGTGTTTGGTGGTTTAATCCTCATAGCAATTTAATATAATTTTGCCCCCAAAATTGGAGATTCAGACACAAAGACGATATCTCAACTATGGCGAATCATAGTTTTTACTAAAAAAATCAAACATTGTTCTTTTGGTTATAAATACATTATTTGGATGTTTATAATTTCTTTAAATAAAGTGATGGGATAAAATTTTTTCGTTTCTTTATGATCATGAGATGTCTTAATGAAATAATTAAGAAGATTTAATTTACATTTATTGATTAAATGTAAATGAGTTTATAAATAAAATACTTTATAAGTGAAAGTTTAATATATGAAAATTCTCCCGTATTTTCCATCTATCTTTTACTTATTACTATTGTTTTCTTAATTTTTTTATAACACATTATCGACACTATTTTCCTTAAAAGTAAAATTTTTATCTATTAAAGATCAGACTTATTCTCCATGATTTTTCATTCGAAGTTTTAGGCACAAAATGTAAAAAGTTTTGCAATGTGTTTTTATCTAACGTTTCATATTTGATTTTTTTTAAAGTCTTGAATAAATTATGATGATTTTGTTTAATTTATTTTATTTCTATATTTTAAGGATGGTAAAAGATTTGATCTCAAAATAGATTTTGATTAAAAATATTTTCATGTCCAATTTTATAGATTGCTTGCCATTGTACTATTGAAACTTAAGTAGTTCATATACTCATAAATACATAAACTCATAGATCATAATATAGTCTCATGTACATTTATTAGTCATTTGACCGAATACACATAAATTCACATACACAAAATTAACACTCATTCAATAATGTGTAATAGGTCGAATACACTTACCTTATTTTTAATAATTGTCGAACTAACTCATACCTGGCCATTTAGCTCAATTTACATACTTGAACTCGACTTATCTTTGCCAGATGAACCATTTGGAATTGGATAGGACACTCAGATAATCACATAAATCGTACAATGCCAACGTACCAGACGTGGTCTTACATGTAGCCACAAATCGATGCCACTGTCTCAAATAGGATCTTACTTGTAAACACATATTGAAATCACATATCGATGCCATGGTCTTACTTGCACACACATATAGGAATCCTATGTCATGACTTACGTATCCTAACTATTCCTAAGGTTCATACGGGACTTTCGGATGTCGTAACTCGGTCGAAATCAATTCGAAAATGTGATAGTCAAGCTTAAGCAAATTCAGTTATAGCTTATATATATTCTTACATTACACAACAGCATATAATATTTACATTTAACTACAATTTAACACATCTATTTGCTTATAAACTTACCTCGGACGTCGTAAAACGGGATGGGGCTGCTAGACGACAACTTTCATTTTTCCCCGATCCGAATCCGATTTCTTTGGTTCTTGATCTAAACACATTCAAATTAAGCTCACTCAAACATATTTTCATTCAATTTAGTCCAAAAACACATAAATGGGAAAATTACCATTTTACCCCTAACATTTACAATTTTTACAATTTAGTCTCTATTGCACAAAACACAAAATACACAAACTACACAAAAATTTCCCTATACTTATGTTGGGCCGAGTTTTACCCACTCAAAAAAGTCCATATATTCAATTTATTTCACATTTCAGTCCCCCAAATTATTATTTTTACAATTAAGTCCTAATTACTCAAAATTATCAAAAATTCCAATACAAAACATGTTAATCTAAAACATATCTTCCATTTTTCATCTTCAAACAACAAAAATCACAAGCTATCAACAATGACACAACTCAAAATATTCATCAAAATAAAAATTAAAGCATGGGTCTTGAAGATTACTAAGCAACGATCTCAAAAATGTAGAAATTACCAAAAATCGAACAAAAAACGAACCTTAATAATGAATATGGTTTTATTATTATATTATAAAATGTTATATTATAACATTTTATTTCATTTCCCATTTTACCCTTTATGAAATAATAATGAAATTTTATAATCTATGTCTAATACTGTCCATACAACATGCTAATGGCTTAATTACAACATAAAAACTTTCTATTAAAAAGACATTAACAATTCGATCCTCATACATTAAACTATCAAATTTTTATTTTACGCGATTAAGTCCTTTTATTTAATCGAGCACCTAAACGACAAATTTAAATCACAAAAATTTCACAGATATAAATTCACACAAAATAAACACGAAAAATAATTTAAAAAATATTTTTCTGACTCGGATTCGTGGTCCCGAAACCACCGTTCTGATTAGGGTCTAAATTGAGCTGTTACAACTCTTCCCCCTTTGGGATTTTCATCCTTGAAAATCTTACCGGTGAATAGGTTCGGATAACGTTCTCTCATTGTATCCTCTGGCTCCCATGTTGCTTCCTCAATTGCATGCTTATGCCACAATACTTTAACTAACGAAATCTTATTATGCAACTCTTTAATCTCACGAGTCAAAATGCGAATCGGTTCTTCTTCATAGGTCATATCAGACTGAATTTCAATCTCAAACGGACTAATCACATGTGAAGGATCAGATTGATACCTCTGAAGCATTGAAATGTGGAATACATTGTGGATCTTTTGTAACTCAGGTGGCAACGATAATCTATAAGCAACTGGCCCAATACGCTCTATTATCTCATACGGCCCAATGAACCTCGGACTTAATTTGCCTTTACAACCGAATCTAAGTATTTTCTTCCACGGTGGGACTTTCAAAAAGACTTTGTCTCCGATCTGAAACTCTATATCTTTACGTTTCAAGTCCGCATAAGATTTTTGATGATCTAACGCTGCTTTCAAACTTTCTCGTATCACTTTCACTTTCTGTTCAGTTTCTCTAATCATGTCAACCCCGTGTATCTTATTTTCACTGTGCTCAGTCCAATACAATGGTGTACGACATTTACGACCGTACAAAGCTTCATAAGGTGCCATTTTGATACTCGATTGGAAGCTGTTATTATACGCAAATTCAATCAGAGGTAGGTATTATTCCCACGTACCTTCAAACTCGAGAATGCAACATCTCAACATATCCTCAAGTATCTGAATGATTTGCTCAGACTGTCCATTTGCTTGCAGATAGAAAGCAGTACTGAAATGTAATTTCGTACCTAGTGCATCTTGTAGTTTCTTTCAAAACCGCGATGTAAATCTCTGGTCTCTATCAGAAACAATAGATATAGACATACCATGTAATCTTACAATCTGAGAAACATACAATTCAGCCAGCTTATTAAGTGAGTATTCTATACGTATTAGAACAAAATAAGCCGATTTAGTCAATCTATCAACAATTACCCAAATTGTATCTTTCTTGCTCGGTGTCAACGGTAAACCAGATACAAAATCCATCGTGACTCTATCCCATTTCCATTCAAGTATCATGATAGGCTGAAGCAATCCAAAAGGTACCTGATGCTTGGCTTTTACTAGTTGATAGACTAAACATCTTGCAACAAAGTCAGAAATGTCTCGTTTCATACCATGCCACCAATAAAGCTGTTTCAGATCATTATACATCTTTGTACTACCTTGATGAACAAATAACCGACTACTGTGAGCTTCATTCAAAATCATCTGAATCAACTCTGAATTCCTTGAGACACATATTCGGTTTCTAAATCTCAAACAGTCATCAGCATCAACTCTGAATTCTGAATCAGCATCCATATCACACTGAGCTCGTTTTGTTAGTAATTCATTATCAACCTTCTAGGCATCATAAATTTGTTGAACAAATAACAATCTTGCTTTCAATTCAGCTATTATCAAACCATCATCAGACATAGCCATATGCGCATTCATTGCACGCAAAGCAAATAGTGATTTCTGGCTTAAAGCATCAGCAACAACATTAGCTTTCCCTATGTGGTAGTCAATCACAAGCTCGTAATCTTTTAACAATTCTAACCATCGACGTTGTCTCAAATTAAGATCTTTCTGAGTCATCAAGTATTTCAGGCTTTTATGATCAAAATAAACATGACATTTCTCACCAAACAAATAGTGGCACCAAGTTTTCAACGCGAACACAACGGCTGCCAATTCCAGGTCGTGTGTCAGATAGTTCTTTTCGTGTGACTTCAGCTGTCTTAAGGTATGAGCTATAACTTTGCCTTCCTGCATCAATACACAACCCAAACCATTTAAATATGCATCACTATAAATAATAATTTTTTTACCCGATTCTGGCTGAACTAGCACTGGAGCTTCGGTCAAAAGGGCTTTCAATTGATCAAAACTTTTCTGGCACTTCTCTAACGACTCGAACATAATATCTTTTTGCAATAGCTTCATCATCGGAGATGCACTCATAGAGAAACCTTTTACGAACCATCTGTAATAACTAGCAAGTCCCAGAAAACCTCGAACTTTCGAAACATTCCTCAGAGGTTTCCAATCAAGTATAGATGAAATTTTGCTCGGATCAACTCGAATACCCGATGCTGATTCCACATGACCCGGAAAACTGACTTCACTTAACCAGAACTCACATTTACTGAATTTCACATACAACTTCTTATCTCGCAAAGTCTGTAACACAAGTTTCAAATGTTCAGCATGTTCAGCTTCATCTCGAGAGTAGATCAAAATGTCATCTATAAACACAACCATAAACCAGTCCAAATACTGTCTGAAGATCTGATTCATTAAATCTATGAAAACAATAGGTGCATTAGTGAGTCCGAATGGCATAACCAAAAACTCGTAGTGTCCATACCTCATTTGAAAAGCAGTCTTTGGTACATCGGAGTCTTTAACTCGCAGCTGATAGTAGCCTGACCTCAAATCTATCTTCAAAAATACTGTAGCCCCTTTTAATTGATCAAACAGATCATCAATAGTCACCTTATTAAGCGGACTATAATCAATGTACATTCTCATAGTTCTATCTTTCTTTTTCACAAACAACATAGGTGTACCCCACGGAGAGAAACTCGGTCGCACAAAACCTCTATCTGTCAGCTCTTGCAATTGAGATTTCAATTCTTTTAATTCTGTAGGTGCCATTCTGTATAGAGCTATGGATATCGGGGCCGTCCCAAGCATTAACTCAATACCAAACTCTACCTCCCGAAAGGTGGCAAACCTGATAATTCTTTAGGGAACACATCTGGATATTCACATACAACAGGTACTGATTCAATGTTTCTTTCAGCCACTTTACTACCAAGCACATAGGCAAAATAAGCTTCACACCCTTTTCTCACATATTTTTGAGCTAACATCGAAGAAATCACTGCTAGTAACCCTTTCAAATCACTAGATTCAATCCGAACAATCTCATCATTCTGGCTCCGTAAATCAATAGTCTTTTTCTTGCAGTTCACAATGGCATCATGTAAAGTTAACCAGTCCATACCCAAGATTATGTCGAACTCATCAAATGGCAGTAGCATCAAATCAGCCGAAAAGTACAAATATCGAACCATTAAAGGACAATTCTTACATACTTTATCAACCATAACATACCGACCTAAGGGATTTGACACTCTAATCACAAAAGCAGTAGACTCAACAAGCAGAGTCTTGTTGAATACTAATGTCTCACACACATAAGAATGAGTAGAACTAGGATCAATCAATGCAATTACATTAGTATCATAAAGAGTAAATGTACCGGTAATAACATCTGGGGATGAAGCCTCCTCTCGTGCACGGATAGCATAGGCTCTGGCAGGTGCACGAGCCTCAGATCTGACTGCCGAATCTTTAGTCCCTTGTTGACTGCCACTCATATTACCAGCATTTATGGGTGGTCTACCTCGAGCTGCAGTATTACCCGATCTCATATTCTGCACTGGATTTTCCTCAACTAACACTGGGCAATCATGAATATAATGATCTATCGATCCGTATTTCAAGCAGGCTTGATCATGCAATCTGCAATTACCAGGATGTCATTTACCACAGTGTTTACACTTGGGTTGATTTGATCTGACATTACCCACAATCACTACTGAGGTAGCTCTCGAGCTCACTGGTGGTCTATTCTGATCCCTTTTGGGGTAACCTGAAGTGGCTTTAGAACGATTGAAATCATCTCAAAACTTCTATGATGCCGATTGGAATGACTTACCAGATGTTCTTTTACGTGCATCTCTAGCTTCAAAGTCAGCTTTTCTTTTCTCTTTCCCAAGTTCTTCAACTTTGCAAGCCCACTCAACTAGTACCACAAACTCTTTTATCTCAAGTATGCCAACTAATAGTTTAATGTCTTCATTCAGCCCATGTTCAAATCTTTTACACATTATAGCCTTAGTAGAAACACACTCTCGGGCATACCGACTGAGTCTTACAAATTTTCGCTACTCTGTCACAGTCATCCGACCCTGTTTCAGCTCCAGAAATTCTTTACGCTTCTGGTCAATAAATCTCTGGTTGATATATTTCTTACGGAACTTAGTCTGAAAGAATTCCTAGGTCACCTGCTCTCTCGAAACTACTGATACTAAGGTATTCCATCAGTGATATGCTATGTCTCGAAGTAAAGATATGGCACATTTCAAGCACTCATCTCAGGTACAGGATAGCTCATCAAACACACGGATGGTATTATCAAGCCAGAAATCAGCCCGCTCAACATCATCCTCATCAGTAGCTTTAAACTTTTCAGCCCCGTATTTTCTGATTTTATCAACAGGTGGCTTATACAATCTCAGTGGATCACTTATTTGAGGTATAGCAAGCATCGAAGATGGATTATTCAGGAGTGGAGGTTGTTGTGCAGCCGGATTAGTCCGGATATATTGAGTAAACCAGTCATTCATCATTTGATAGAAGGATTGTTTAGCCTCACTTTCTTGATTACTCGAAGTCGGTTGAGAATCAACCGGCGCTGTCCCTTGCGCGAGAGCAGGTGCTACACTTTCGACATCATCAGCTACAACTCTGTCGGTATAACATCCCAAAATAGTGGTTGCGAAACCATGAATTCAAGGTCAAAAAAATTTATTTCGATTAATTTTTAAGGTTTATTCATTGATTGAATAATTTTGTGAAAATTTTGTGAAGAAATTTTATGTATAAGTGCCTAATTTGATAATTAGGACTAAATTGTAAAATTAGCAAAATGTGTGTTTTAGATAATAAAGGGGATTTAATTGAAATGGGTTCTTAAAGTGGAGGTCCTTATTTATTAATTAGACCATTATACTTAAGCTTGGACAAAAATGGGCAAGAATAGGACAAATTTGAAAGAAAAGCCTTTAAGGGTATTTTGGTCATTTAGTAATTAAAAGAATTAAAAAGGGAAAATAAAGCCAAAATTGGTCCATCTTCTTCGTGGAGGCCGAATATAGCATGGGGAAAGCCATGGTTAGGGTTTCCAAGCTTTCCAAGCTCAATAGTGAGTCCGTTCTAGCCTCGTTTTTAATGTTCTTTACATTTTTGGAGTCCCGATAACTTGATTTAGCTTATTCTAGCAATAATTCATGCTAGGGTTCATATTTTGAAAAATATCCATAGGTTAAATGTGTTTATTTAGATGTTTTATGGTAGAATATGAAGCTTGAAATTATGTTAAACAACTTTTGCTAAGCGATTTTAAGTAAAAATGAGTAAAACGAAATAATCGGTAAAAATACCTAATGTTCATAAGTACATGATAGAGTGGAAATTTGATGTTGCCATAGAAGGGAAAAGTGTTCAGCTTGTCATAAAACATAAGAAAAATGGATTAATTTTCATTTCCGAGCTTAGGGGCAAAATTATAATTTTGGAAAAGTTTGAGTTAGGGAATGTTTTGGATAGTACATTAATTAACTAAGTTAAATATGATGTTTTAGATCTCGAAAATTGAGATTTGGACCTAGAACGGGAGAAAAATTGAAAATCAGGAAAGTTGGTAAAATGGTCATTTTGGTATCGAGGTAAGTTCATATGTTTAATAAGCATTTAATTATGCATATTTGAATGATAAATTGATATTTTGGCCATAAATACTTTAGTATTGAGTTTTAGATATAATGATTAATGTTCGATAATAATTCGATATTGGAAAGAGAACTTGTATAATTTATATGTAAGACCATATTTTGGATTATGGTTTTGTATGATAACAAGAAAGTATTGACTAGCATAGTTTGATGAGAATAAATTAAGTTGATGATATGATGAGATTGAGAATGTAAGTATGTAAGTTGAGTAGAATTTTATTATTATGCAATTATTATTATTAGTATTGTTATTATTGAGTTATGCGACTAACCTTGAGAATTTGAGCAAGTATCTTTCAGCTATGACTTGACAAGGCATTGATATCTCAAAGTCCATGGTTATACCATGGCAATCAAGGAAGAATTGACGAAAAAGTCCATGTTCATAACATGGCATTTAAAGAGGAATTGACGGTTGAGGGTACCATGTAAGACCATGTCAAGACATGGCATTGGTAAGGCAAGGATCCCGTGTAAGACCATGTCAAGACATGGCATCGGCATTGATTAAGGACTCCATGTAAGACCAGATCAAGATGTGGCATTGGCACTAAGATAAGGATACTATGTAAGACCATGTTTGAAACATGGAATTTGGTAAGACAAGGATACCATGTAAGACCATGTTTGGAACATGGCATTTGGTAAGATAAAGATATCATGTAAGACCATGCCAAGGCATGGCATTGATAAGTTCTATAAAATAAGGATATCATGTAAGACCATGCCAAGGCATGGCATTGATAAGTTATATAAGGCAAGGAAATCATGTAAGACCATGCCAATGAATGGCATTGATAAGTTATATAAGGCAAGGAAATCATGTAAGACCATGTCAAGACATAGCATTGATGAGTTACTATAAGGCAAAGGTCCCATGTAAGACCAGATCAAGACATGGCATTGATGAGTTACTATAAGGCAAAGGTCCCATGTAAGACCATGCCAAGGCATGGCATTGATAAGTTCTATAAGCCAAGGAAATCATGTAAGACCATGTCAAGACATGGCATTGATGAGTTACTATAAGGCAAAGGTCCCATGTAAGACCATGCCAAGGCATGGCATTGGTGAGTTCGTAAGGCAAGGATACTACGTAAGACCATGTCAAGACATGGCAATGGTAAGTTCAAAAAGGAAAGGTTTTCGAGTAATCCAAAGAGTAAGTCAAAGAAACGACAAGGTGAGAACATGAAGAAAGAGTGCAGGTATGCATTTAAGGCTTATTTAATATTGAGATTGTAAGTAATTGAGATTATCAAGTATTAAGTAAGAGATGAGTTTTCAGTTATGCTTGTGACACTTTATGACATGATTGGCAATATGCTTGTATTATGAAAGAGTACTCATGTGTTAAATGAGATGTTGCAGGTATGTAAGCAAGCTATTAAGTAAGGTGCCTTTTGTATTCTGAGCCTTTCGTAAGGTTAACGATGAGTAAGACGGGAAAGTAAGAACTAAACATTATTTAAGCAAATTATGACAGCATAGTAGTAAGCTAAATTGATTGCTAATACTTATTATTTTACATGTGAACTTACTAAGCTTTATAAGATTACTTCTTTCACTTTCCCATGTTTCAGAGTACTTAAAAGCAAGCTCGGGTTGGAGGTCGTCGGAGATCACTTCACACTATCGACTATCAAGTTACCAAATGGATATCTTCGTTTACAAACGTTCTAGTTTATGGCATGTATAGAGACTTAGCCATTTTGTGTATATGTCCTTATGATATGGCTAAAGAATGGTATGTAAATATTTGATAATGATTAGCTATTGAAATGGCTAATGAAGAACATGTTTCGGTGTTATGTATGCCTAAATGGTATTTAATACAAAGAAATCATGAAAAAGTGAAATTAGCATTAAAACAGTATTGAACAGAAGTAGTGACGTGATCTTGAAAAATCACTAAGAATAGTAGAAATGAATTAGGTGATGAATGAGATATAGAATTAAATCTTATTGAGTCTATTTTCATATGAAAGAAACAGAGTAAGCAAAAGAAGTGTATATTAAGAGATATTTGAATTTTAGTGAGACAGGGTCAGAGCAATTTCTGAATCCCCTATTCTAACTTTATAAATTCACTAAAAATTTTACAAAAATAATTAGGAGGTATAGTTTATATTTATAGATTCCTTAGTGAATCTAATTTCAAGAGAAACAAACGACATTGTTATTTGAATTCTGTACAAGGAGAAAATTGATTCGTAGTGAGGAGAGGTCAGAGTAGTCAAACAGTGCAATAGGGAAAATTTAATTAATAAACTGTACTAATTGGCTAGACCAAAAATTCTGGGAAAAAAATTAGTAAGAAGATATATGAGTCTAGTTTCAAGGAAAATTCATGAATTCAAATTTTGAGTTTTGTGACTCGAGTTATGATTTATTTAGTGACTATGACGCAGGTGGACATGTAACACCCCTTACCCGTGTTCGACGTCGGAATAGGGTACGAGGCATTACCGGACTTAATCACTAATCATCGTATAAAAATCGATTCATAATTTCACTCTAATTTAAAAACGTTTTCAAACACATTTAAGCTTTCCCTTAAAAAGAGCTTACAAGGCCCATATCATGCTTTAATTCAACCACACACATAGGCAAGCATGCACATTCGTAAATTGCATTATTTAATTAATAACATAATCAAGACTATCTACATTAAATGACTTTATACAATAGAGACCTTCGAATAACATAGGTCAGTATTTTAGGCCAATTCCTAGCAACTTAGTAAAAATTAAACGAGTCTCCATACATGCCAAAGACTTAAAAATACTTTAAAACCTTTATATATCAATCAATAGTTTGATAGTGTGATTTAACCTCCGGCGACCTCCAACTCGAGCTAACATCTGAGACACTATAGGAAAAAGGAAAGGAAGGGAGTAAGCATTATAGCTTAGTAAGTAAGTATGTAAATATTAATAAACAATACATTATCATACTTTAAATGAAGTCACAATATGTTCCCGAAATATTACCATCACAAACACACACATACTTTCACTATTACAATCATAAACAGGTTCAAAATAAGCTGTCTAGCAGAGTACCAGTAGCTAAATCATTTATTTCTTGAGCTAAAGAACTCCAAATTAGAAACCGTTAATTTTTCTTGAAACTAGATTCACGTATATTCTTACCACAAAATTTTCAGAATTTTTGGTCCAGCCAATTAGTACAGTTTATTCATTGAAGTTACCCCTGTTTCACTGCTCAACTGTTTTGACCACTCTTCAATATGAATCAATTTTCTCCTTGTACAGAATTCAAAAGATGTTCTCATTCTGTTTCATTTGAAACTAGACTCATTAAGGATTTAAAGCATATAAATTATATTCCCTAATTATTTTTATACAATTTTTAATGATTTTTCCAAGTCAGAACAGGGAATCACGTAGTCATTCTAAACTAGTCTCTCAAAAACTTAAATATCTCATAATATAGAATTCCTTTTCTTGCTCTGTTTCTGTTATATGAAAATATACTCATTAAGCTTTAATTTTATATCTTATTCAGTCTTTGATTCAATTTCTACTATTTTTGGTAAATTTTTAGATTCATGTCTCTGCAACTATCTATAACAGTTTTATTGTCAATTTTGATCTTTCACACTTCAATTATATTCATCACTTACCCATAACAATCTTTCCAATTTCCAATCACATATCGAGCATATTGCTCATAAGTTACACACGTATATACTTACACTTATCATCACAAATTCATACACAATTTCATTTAATAAATTTCCCAATTGAACGCTTTAGAATAATAACAGATACGCGATTGTATCGCACACAGCCCACCTTTAAAATCGAAGCTCTCTTGTACACATAGTGGCCTTCACTTAGCACCACTCATGTGACCTAGCTCGATTGTACACATAATTTTGGCTCTCTTGTTCACATGGTGAACACTTAGTACCACCCATGTGACCTAGCCAGTTTATCTCGTAGCTCTCTTGTCTACATGGTGTCCTTCACCTGGAACCACGCATGCGACCTAGCTACATATATCCCGTAGCTCTCTTGTCTACATGGTGTACACATAGTATCACCCATGCGACCTAGCTACATCATAATGTCTCGTAACTCTCTTGTACACATGATGTGCACTCAAAGACCATACATGTGACCTAGCTACATACCATCTCAGTATCATCCAATCTTTCCGAAGGTTCAACTGGGATTTCTCTCTCTTTCTAATACTTGATTCCATACTTCCAATAGTCAATTATGATTCAAAAATCAGCTACAATACATAAAATATGCTGAAATATAAAAACATAATAAAGATAATGTATTATTTACATAAAAACTTACATACTTTCTCATTTCCATGTCGAATTAATATTGAACATTTAAATCATCATAATTATACTTACTTTCAACACCTCGGAAATCATAGTAAATATATCAATTTTACATTCAAACATGCATAAATTAATGCTTATTATACATATAAACTTACCTTAATACTAAAACGGTCATTTTACCAACTTTCCCGATTTTCGATTTTTCTCCCATTCTAGGTTCAAATCTCGTTTTCTGGGATCTAAAACATCATATTTTACTTATTTAATTAATTTACTATTCAAAACAGTCCTTAACTCAAACTTTGGAAAAATTACAATTTTGCCCCTAAACTTTTGCATATTTACACTTTTGCCCCTAAGCTTGGGAATTAAACTTCATCCCTTATTCTTATGTTTTATGACATGCTGATCATTTTACCCTTCTATGGTAACATCAAATTCTCACTCTAACACATAGTTATGAACAATAACAATTTTTACCGATTAAGCCGTTTTACTCATTTTTGCTTAAAACCGCTTAGCAAAAGTTGTTTAACATAATTTCAGCCTTCATATTATACCATAAAACATAAAAATAAACACATTTCACCTATGGGTATTTTTCCAAATATGAACCCTAGCTTAAATTATTGCTAGAATAAGCTTAATCAAGTTACAGGGATTCCAAAAACGTAAAGAACTTGAAAAACGGGGCTAGAACGGACTTACTATTGAGCTTGAAAAGCTTGAAAACCCTAGCCATGGCTTCCCCCATGCCAATTTCAGCCTCCATGAAAAAGATGAGTCAATTTTGGCTTTATTTTCCCTTTTTATTTCTTTTAATTACCAAATGACTAAAATGCCCTTAAGGCCTTTCTTTAAAATTTTGTCCTATTCATGCCCATTTTTGTCCAAACAAATATAATGATCTAATTACCATTTAAGGACCTCCTCTTTAAACCCCCATTTCAATCAAAAACTTATGAATTAGAACACATATTTTGCAACTTTTGCAATTTAGTCCTAAAAGTCCAATTAAGCACTTTATCAGTAAAATTACTTAACGATATTTTTACACAATATTTTAATCAATAAATAAACCTTAAAACTTAATCGGAATAAATTTTTTGACTTTGAATTCGTGGTTCTAAAACCATCGTTCCGTTTAGGCCCTAAATCAGGCTGTTACAGCAACTTCTACAAATAAGCCCTAATAGGCAAATTAAACATGCAATCTATAAAATTTCTTATCAATACTCTAACACATGCATCTAATTACTCAGTAAATCATAAAAATTAATCGAAATAAACTTTTCTATCTCAGATTTGTGGTTTCGCAACCACTATTCCATTTAGGCCCTATTTCAAGATGTTATAGGACAGTTTTATAAGGAATAATGAAATATATTGTTTTGATTTGTCTAAGTATTGGGAAAATTTTTAATGTTCCCAGTTTGGCCCCGAACCGTTTCAATTGCATGTTTTAGGGTCTCGAGGGCCCTTTTTAGGGACATATTGAATGAATGTAAATAAATTAATTTTAAAAGCATATTTTATGCCCCGAATTAGTAAGTTAAGTCAGGTAACGCCTCGTGCTCGACTCCGACGACGGTCTTGGGTAGGTGTTACAGTCGGGATACAGTCAGGATACATTTACTATATGAAAACACATTTCAAATGTCATAACTCATCACACTATCACAAAATATAATTATGGCATGTATAGCTAGACTCACATACTCTACGTTAGTCCTAGAACCCACTAAATCGTAGCTCTGATACCAATAAAATGTAACACCCCTAACCCACATCCGTCGTCGGAATAAGGTTACAAGGTATTGCCGACCAAAATAACTCAGATCAACTTCGATTATTAAATATCTAAAAAAAATTTGTATAACATAATTACGATACTACGATTCCATGTTACAAATAATCCAAGGGTTTTATATACAACAATGTTAATAAGAACATATGAATATTAAACATTAATATCTAACCAAGAACATATATTGATTTACAAACTTATAAAATATGAACATCCTAACTTTTATGACTTTTAAATAATGCTAATGAAAAATATCTTAAAATCATGTAAATGTCATGTGCATGTCTTATGCAACCAAATACACATCATTTCATTTCATAAAATAAATATCGCATGGTAACATTTTGTTTGCTAATTTACAACCTTTACAAATCATGAATACGTATTTAAAATACAACTTCCAGCTCAAACATTTGTACTAATCGAATAACCCAACCAAAATGTTACATTGATGCACCATTTAAGTCCAGTACATAAACATATCCAACTTTCCTTAATTTGGTCAACGCAATTATCCTTTGCCGAAATACAAATTTAAAAACAACTTAATATTTATATATGCTTCTTAGACTCACGTACATACATATTACAAATCACATTATTACCCAAAGTATATTAACAGAGACAAGTACCATATCACAGACAAGTCAATTCATTAAATGCACAAATAGATACATAAACATATACTTATAATCAAGTTGATTATAAACATCTCATTCATTCTTGTCTTATAACCGATCATGCATATACATTATCCATTATAATCACCTCATAAACATATAACATAGTTCCCAAAATAATTTAAGTATCAAGGCCGAATACATACCAACCTAGACATTTTTTTAATTCAACTCACACGCCAAATTATTTGTCAAAAATATAAATCGTTAATAAACCATACCAAGCAGCCAAACATAACATATATTACATGTAATAAAATCAATCCCAATCACATTAGAACATAGCCGAATATTCCTTGGCACCAATGCACATAATAACACTTTAACAAAATATAACAACCGTTTCCATTTATATATTTATACTTATGCAAAAACTATAACCGAATCAACCATAGGTACTACCCAAATCATCAACTATTTCGAAGCACATATCACACATAAGCTTAACTAAAGTTTCATTTACTCACAACATATTAACTCTAATGAGCTCATACCATGATCATACATATCCGAATTCAAGTAGAGAAATAACCACAACCAAAACACAACCAAAACCAACTTAAGAATTTAGCCATTTTTGCATGGCTTGTACATACACTCATTTCCAAAATAACTAACTCCAAAACCAACCTATACATTCCATAATTTAAGTTTAGATTAAAGGTGCCAAAGTAATAGACAATGTGATGAACTTGGCTAACGATCCCCGAGCTTGTAGCTTGAGTTCAAAATCTATAAAACAGAGGAAACATAACATAGAAAGTAAGCTATCAAGGCTTAGTAAGTCATAAGCAAATAAACAACTCAATGACTTATTCAACTAAACTAAATTAAACTAGATTATTATATTAATTCCCATTTAAATCCAGGCACTTATCTATTCATGTTACATACTTATAATCATATACATTTGTATACAATTATATTATCACCTTAACCGAATGCTTATATAATCAAAATTAACAAATCATTATTTAACCTTCAAGGCCGAATATTCATTAAGTACCTAGTTCACATACTCATAAATACATAAACTCATAGATCATAATATAGTTTCATGTACATTTATTAGTCATTTGACCGAATACACATAAATTCAGATACACAAAATTAACACTCATTCAATAATGTGTAATAGGCTGAATACACTTACCTTATTTTTAATAATTGTCGAACTAACTCATACTTGGCCATTTAGCTCGATTTACATACTTGAACTCGACTTATCTTTGCCTGATGAACCATTTGGAATTGGATAGGACACTCGGATAATCAAATAAATCATACAATGCCAAAGTCCCAGATGTGGTCTTACATGTAGCCATAAATCGATGCCACTGTCCCAAACAGGGTCTTACTCGTAAACACATATCAAAATAACATATCGATGCCATGACCTTACTCGCACACACATATATGAATCCTATGTCATGACATACGTATCCTAACTATTCCTAAGGTTCATACGGGACTTTCAGACATCGTAACTCAGTCGAAATCAATTCGGAAATGTGATAGTCAAGCTTAAGCATATTCGGCTATAGCTTATATATATTCTTACATTACATAACAGCATATAATATTTACATTTAACTACAATTTAACACATCTATTTGCTTATAAACTTACCTCGGACGTCGTAAAGTAGGACGGGGCTGCTAGTCGACAACTTTTTTTTCCCCGATCCGAATTCGATTTCTTTGGTTCTTGATCTAAAAACATTCAAATTAATCTCACTCAAACATATTTTCATTCAATTTAGTCCAAAAACACATAAATGGGAAAATTACCATTTTACCCCTAACATTTATAATTTTTACAATTTAGTCCCTATTGCACAAAACACAAAATACACAAAATTTCCCTATACTTATGTTGGGCCGAATTTTACCCACTCTCAAAAAAGTCCATATGTTCAATTTATTTCACATTTTAGTCCCTCAAATTATTATTTTTACAATTAAGTCCTAATTACTCAAAATCATCAAAAATTCCAATACAAATCATGTTAATCTAAAACATATCTTCCATTTTTCATCATCAAACAACAAAAATCACAAGCTATCAACAATGACACAACTCAAAATAATCATCGAAATAAAAAATTAAAGCATGGGTCTTGAAGATTACAAAGCAACGATCTCAAAAACGTAGAAATTATCAAAAATCGAACAAAAAAATGAACCTTGATTGAGCTAAATAGATGGTCGAACCCTAGCTTGTTGTTCTTATTTTTAGTTTCGATAATTAGGAAATGAAAAATAATGAATAAGGTTTTATTATTATGTTATAATATGTTATATTATAACATTTTATTTCATTTCCCATTTTACCCTTAATGAAATAATAATGAAATTTTATAATCTATGTCTAATACTGTCCATAAAACATGCTAATGGCTTAATTACAACATAAAAACTAAAAGACATTAACAATTAGGTCTTCACACATTAAACTATCAAATTTTCATTTTACGCGATTAAGTCCTTTTATTTAATCGAGCACCTAAACGACAAAATTAAATCACGAAAATTTCACAGATATACATTCACACAAAATAAACACGAAAAATAATTTAAAAAAAATTTTCTGACTCAGATTCGTGTTCCCAAAATCACCGTTCTGATTAGGGTCTAAATTGGGCTATTACAAGTACACAATATTTTATTACAAGCTACTTCATTAAAAACCTTAACCAGGAAAACCCAATGGGACAAAACCTTTGTAACACCCTTAACCCATATCCGTCGTCGAAGCAAGGTTTCGGAGTATTACCGGAACAGTCAGAACATTTTTCAATTAATTTACATAAATTACTATTCATTTACCGAGATCATACATATCATCCCTTATATGGACCCTCGAGGCCCAAAACGAGAATTTTTCACGAAATTCCAAAAATTTTCCTAAGTACGAGGCTCACACGCCCATGTGGTCTAGGGACATGCCCGTGTGGTCAGGCTGTGTACTACACACGTCCGTGTCCCTAACTCGTGTAACTCTCTGACATTTAAAGCATGAAGAAATTGAAGGACACGGCTAAGTCACACGCCTGTGTGGCGAATTTTTATTTTCAAAATTTAGGTACAGTTTTCACACAGCCGTGTCACACGCCCGTATCCAAGGCCGTGTCAACCACACGGCTGAGACACACGCCCGTGTGCCCAATTTTGAGTATTCTGTTTCTTATTTTTAAGATGTAAGGGACAAATAGCTGGACCACATACCCATGGGACAAGCCTTGCGTCACACATGGCCAAGACACACGCCCGTGTGTTTGCCCATATGGGCAAAATAAGGTCATTTCCTAGCCTCATTTGTCACCCAAAACATACCATTTTCCTGTACTAAGACTCATAAACATGTATCCAACAATCCAACATCATATTCATAAGAGACATTAATCATATAGTATTATCTCATGCATCAATAGATATAAACTTACTCATGTCATAAAATCATATGCTAACACAATTTCATCAAACCGACACATAATAAGCACTTATGTGATTATCAAAACACCACTTTGAAATTGCCAAACTTAGACTACATTAGCCACTTCAATGGCTAGGTTACGAAATAACCAATACAAGCCATCATTAGCCAACTAAGCTTATACATACCATTATACCAAAATGTCTTTAGCGGCGTTTTTTTTTGGCCTTTAGTGGCGCTTTAACAAACGTCGCAAAAAATGCCGCTAACATTTTGCGGCGTTTATCTAAAAAAACGCTACTAACATTTTGCGGCATTTATCTAAAAAAATGCCACTAAAGAACATGACTTTTAGCGGTGTTTTTGAGAAAGCGCTGTTGAAGAACGTGACCTTTAGCGGTGCTTTTCATACAAACGCCACTAAAGAACTTGACTTTTAGCGGCACTTTTCACACAAACATCGGTAAAGAACGTGACCTTTAGTGGCTTTTCTCAAAAACACCGCTACAGAACATGACCTTTAGCGGCACTTTTCACACAAACGCCACTAAAGAACATGACCTTTAGCTGCGCTTTTCTAAAAAATGCCACTAATGTAATATCCCGAATTAGGGCCTAATGGAATAGTGGTTTCGTGACCACAAATCCGAGATAGAAATAATTATTTTATAATTATTTTGAGGTTTATGATATGATTTCATAATTGTGTGAAGATTTCGTGAAGAAATTTTTGGCATAACGAGTTTAATTTAAAGTTAGGGACTAAATCGAATAAGTTGCAAAACTTGCATTCTAGAAGTTTTTAGTATGAAATTGCTTTGAAATATTAATTAGGAGGTCTTAAATAGAAATTTGACCAATTTTAAGTTCATGGACAAAATTAGGACATGGAAGGAATTTTTGAAAGTTTAGTAAGGAGGGGCATTTTGGTCATTTGGATATTAAATGAAATAAAATGGGAAAAATAACACAAAATGGTCATCTTCTTCATATGGTTGCTGCCGAATTTTACTCTCTCCATAGCTAGGGTTTCTTCAACTTTCAAGCTTCATAGTAAGTGATTCCAAGCCCCGTTTTTAATGATTTTTATGTTTTCGAGATCCCGGTAGCTCGATTTAGCTTATGCTAGCAATAATTTAACCTAGGGTTCATATTTGGAAAAATACCCATAGGTGAAATTTGTGTATTTTGATGTTTTATGATAGAATATGAGGTTTTAAATTATGTTAGACAACTTGTGCTACTCGGTTTTGAGTGAAAACGAGTAAAAGGACTTAATCGGCAAAAATACCTAATAGCCACAAGTACATGTTAGAGTGAGAATTTGATGTTGCCATAGAAGGGAAAAGTGATCAGCATGTTATAAAATATAAGAATAAGGAATAAAGTTTAATCCCGAGCCTAGGGGCAAAAGTGTAAATATGCAAAAGTTTAGGGGTAAAATTGTAATTTTGCTAAAATTTGAATTAAGGATTAATTTCATAATGTGAGTATTAAATAAGCTAAATGTGTTATTTTAGATCAAGAAAGACGTGGAATCGACCCCAATCGAGGAAAAGAAAAGATTGTGGACTAAATTGCAAAATCTTTATATTTTGGTACCAAGGTAAGTTCATGTGGAAATAATGTAGCATAATTGTTATCTTTAAGTTATTGATGTTAATTATATGGTATGCTGATTTTTATCATGAAATATATGCTTTGTGGTTATTTTCGAATAAAATGTAAATTATGTGAGCTACTTGTTAAATATAAATTGTTACCGAGTATTGGTTTCGGTATTCTATGGAAGACGGCAAGGATATATGTTCGATGAAAATCCCGTTTGAACCTTAGGAATAGATTAGGATACAAGTGACATGTCACTAGGATGGTTGAGCATCCGAACTCGTTGAGTTGAGTCCGAGTTCACTTATGGATGCGAATGTTCGAACTCGTTGAGTTGAGTCCGAGTTCGTGAGATGTAACTAGGCATCCAAACTCGTTGAGTTGAGTCCGAGTTCACTTATGGATACGAACGCCCGAGCTCGTTGAGTCGAGTCCGAGTTCACTTAGGGGCGGGTTACATGATTGCTTGATTGCATATGTGGCACTTATGTGCAAATTATCCATGTATCCGAATTATATTCTAATGTGTTCAACGGGTAAAGTTCTACTCAAATGGAGGAATACTCGAGATGAAAAGAGATGTATTGGTAAGTGTTGTGAAATGGATACTTTGGACAGGTATGTACTTAACCCTCGGGTTGAGTATTGATACAACAACAATAAGGTAATAAGATGATGAAAAATGATTAGAAATGTGATATATGTTTTGGTGATACCATGCTAATGTTGTTTGGTATGATTGCTTTGTTATGTTACTTATTATTTGCATATAAAATTCCTAAGCATTTATGCTTACTCCCTCCTTCTTATTCATTGTAGTTTTGGACAAGCCAGCTCAGGAATCAGGATAGGTCAAAGGCTCGATCACACTATCTGGAGGACTTTTTGGTAAATGGCTTGTAAAATTTAAGTATGGCATGTATAGCAATATACCTATTTTGTGTAAATGATCTTATGATATGGTGATGGAATGGTTGAGAAAATGTTTGATAATGATAAGTTATGAAAATGGTTATTTTAGATTATGTTTGATGTCATGGAAGGTTAATAGGATACCTAGTTCATGAAAACTCATAAAAGGGATGAAATTTGCCATAAACAGAACATTGCAGCAACACTGATGTGAGTTTGAAAATTTACTAAAAATCATAGAAATCGAATTAGGTAATGGATTAAATATTAAATTGAAGCTTATTATGTATAGTTTTACATAAAACAAACTAAATAGGTAAAGAAATTATATGTTAGAAGATATTTGAATTTTAGTGAAACAGGGCCAGAGCGATTTCTGGATCCCCTGTTCCAACTTTATAAATTCACCATAAATTTACAGATATAATTAGATGTTGTATTTTATATTCTCAGAATCCTATTGAGTCTACTTTCAGGAGAAAGAAATCTCATAGTCATATGAATTTTGTACAGAGAGAAATGTGGTTCGTAGTAAACAGAGCTCAGTCTAGTCAAGTCCTGAAATAGGGGTAACTTTAACTAATAAACTGTACTAATTGGCCCAACAAAAAATTCTATAAAAAAATAAGTAAATAGGTATATGAGTCTAGATTCAAGGAAAATTTACGGATCTTGATTTCTAGTTTTGTAACTCAAGATATGATTTTTCTTGTAACTCTGACGCAAGTAGCTAGAAAGTTGTGAATGTAGAAACAAATGATCCAAAGTTCTTAAAATGTTAAATTAAGTCTAGTAACTCCTCATACTCGACTCCAGCGACGGTCTCGGGTAAGGGGGCGCTATATTTAGTGGTATCAGAGCAGGTTTAGTTGGTTCTCGGACTACGTGTTGTATGTACGGATTTTGCTATACATGCCATATGTATAAATTGTGATAGTGTGACGACTTCTGACCTTTTTAAATGATTTTTATAGTAAATGGATCCCGATCCAGTGTGGCGGATGAAGTAGAGAGTAATGCGCCACCCACTGAAGGAGTAGCGCCGACTGAAAATCCACCTCCTCATCGTTGGTCGGGAGGGAGGAGAAAGGGATCGGAAGCCTTTCTCCAAATGATGAGTACATGGTACACTCGAGTTTGTTCAATCATTTACCCAAATGTACGACCTCCCCACCTCCCCAATTCCTCAACCTGTACCCCCGATGCCTCAAGGTGTGGATATGATAAAATTTCACAGAACTCCAGTTGATAGAATTCGTAAACAAGGGGCCGAAGAATTTAAGGCAAATATTGATGATGATGCCGAGAAAGCAGAGTTCTGGCTTGAAAATTCTATCCGGGTATTTGATGAATTATCTTGTACACCTGAAGAATGTTTGAAATGTGCTATATCTTTGTTGAGGGATTCAGCCTATAATTGGTGGAAGACTTTGATTTTGGTGGTACCGAAAGAGAGAGTAACCTGGGAATTCTTTCAAGAAGAGTTTCGGAAGAAATATATTAGTGAAAGATTTATTGATCAGAAGCGTAAAGAATTTCTTGAGTTGAAGCAAGGTAATTTGACAGTTACAGAATATGAAAGAGAGTTTGTTCGATTAAGTAAGTATGCTAGAGAGTATGTTCCTACAGAAGCCAAGATGTGCCGACGATTTGAAGACGGGCTCAACGAAGACATCAAGATATTTGTTGGAATTCTTGAATTAAAAGAAATGGTAGTATTGGTTGATTGAGCTTGCAAGGCTGAAGAACTACTTAAAGAGAAGAAAAAGGTAGAGGCTGAGACTAGAAATTGGAAGAAAAGACCGATGAGCAGTTCATTCTCACAGCAACCCGAAAAGTCAAGAAATATGAATCCTCATTCCCAAGTTTCAGCTGGGCAATCATATGGGAATTCTAAGAAGCAAAATGTGGGTCCTAAGTCCCAGACTATTTCGCACCAGGTAGGGGAATTCGAGATTTGTTAAACCCGAAAAGCCGCGGTGTGGTAGAAATCATTTTGGTCCGTGCAGAGCAAATGAATATTTTCGATGTGGTTCTCCAGATCATTTTATTAGAGACTGCCCAGGGAGAGCTGAAAAAGAAAAATTTCAGAATATAAAAACAAGTTGTGCGGATTCGAGAGGAAGATATCCAAGAAAAGCTGAGAGTGAAGCAAGCAGTAAGAATGTAGCCAGAGGTGCAGCAGTTAGACCTGAAGGAAGGGCTCCGGCTAGAACTTATGCTATTAAAGCACGCGAAGATTCTTCCTCACCTGATGTGATTATCGGTACATTTTCTCTTTATGATGTTAATGTTATTACTTTGATTGATCCTGGTTCTACTCATTCATATGTGTGCATGAAACTGGTGTCTAGTATGAATATACCTGTTGAGAACACATAATTTATGATTAGAGTGTTGAATCTGTTAGGCAAATGTGTGATTGTTGATAAAGTATGTAAGAAATGTCCTTTAATGATACGGAGTCATTACTTTCCGGCCGACTTGATGTTGTTGCCGTTTGATGAGTTTGATGTTATTTTGGGTATGGATTGGTTGACATTGCATGATGCTATAATAAATTGCAAAGAAAAGGTTATAGAATTAAAGTGTGAAAATGGTGAAACTCTGTGGGTTGAATCAGATAAATCAGAGGCATTGCCTAGTGTGATTTCTTCAATGTCGGCTCAAAGATATTTGAGAAAGGGTTATGAAGCTTATTTGGCGTATGTAATTAGTACAAAAAAAGTTGAAAAGAAAGTTGAATCAGTGCCGGTTGTGTGTGAATTTGCAAACGTATTTCTAGAAGAATTGCCGGGTTTGCCTCCAGTCAGGGAAGTAGAATTTGATATTGATTTGATACCAGGAACAACTCCGATTTCAATTGCTCCATATAGAATGGCACCAACAGAGTTAAAAGAGTTAAAGTCACAGTTACAAGAGTTGACTGATAAAGGTTTTGTGAGACCGAGTTTTTCACCTTTGGGTGCTCCCGTGTTATTTGTGAAAAAGAAGGATGGTTCTATGAGGTTGTGTGTTGATTATTGGCAGTTAAACAAGGTGACAATCAAAAACAAGTATCCGTTGCCAAGAATTGATGATTTGTTTGATCAGTTAAAAGGATCGACATGGTTTTCAAAGATTGACTTGAGATCTGGGTATTCCCAACTGCGGGTAAAAGAGTCAGATGTGCCTAAAACTGCTTTTAGAACAAGGTATGGTCATTATGAATTTTTAGTTATGCCATTCGGGTTGACAAATGCTCCTGCTCTGTTTATGGATTTAATGAATCGCATATTTCGGCCATGCTTGGACAAATTTGTTGTGGTGTTTATAGATGATATTTTAATTTATTCAAAAGATGAGACAGAGCATGCTGAGCATTTGAGGATAGTTTTGCAAACTTTGAGAGATAAGCAATTGTATGCTAAGTTTAGTAAAAGTGAATTTTGGCTCCGGAAGTTGGATTTTTGGGTCATATTGTTTCAGTGATGGTATACAAAGTTGATCCTAGTAAAATTTCAGCCATTGTTGATTGGAAACCACCAAAAATGTAACCGGTTAGAAGTTTTTGGGGCTAGCTGGGTATTATCGCGGTTTGTAAATGGATTTTCTATAATTGCTGCTCCTATAACTAGACTACTTGAAAGAATGTTAAATTTGAATGGACGGAAGAATGCCAACAGTAGTTTTGAAGAATTGAAAAAGTTATTAACAGAGGCACCAGTGTTAGTACAGCCGAATCGTAAAATAATTTGTGGTGTACAAAGTGATGCTTCTCTAAATGGTTTGGGGTGTGTGCTCATACAAGAAGGAAAATTGGTGGCTTATGCTTCGAGGCAGTTAAAACCTCATGAGAGGAATTATCCTACTCATGATTTGGAATTGGCTGCGGTGGTGTTTGCTTTAAAAATTTGGCGACATTATTTGTATGGTGAAAAGTGCCGGGTATATACCGACCATAAAAGTCTTAAGTACTTGATGTCACAAAAAGACTTGAATTTGAGACAGCGAAGATGGTTGGAGTTATTGAAAGATTACAAGCTTGTTATTAATTATCATCCGGGAAAAGCGAATGTGGTTGCCGATACTTTAAGCAGAAAGTTGTTGTTTTCTTTGAGAGTTATGAAAACTCAGTTGAAAATGTCAGATGATGGTTCGATTCTAGCAGAGTTAAGAACAAAAACGATATTTTTACAAGAGATTTCTGAAGCTCAGAAAGATGATCAATATTTGCAAGCCAAGAGAAAGCAGTGTGAAGTTGATACAGAGTCAGATTTCAGAATCGGTTCTGATGGGTGCTTAATGTTTAAAGATCGGATTTGTGTACCGAAAAATGAGGAATTGATTCAAAAGATCCTACAGGAAGCACATAGTGGTTGTTTCTCGATTCATCCGGGTAGTACGAAAATGTATAATGACTTGAAGAAAATGTATTGGTGGAATGGAATGAAAAGGGATATATCAGAGTTTGTGTCCAAATGCTTAACTTGTCAACAGGTGAAAGCTGAACACCAAGTGCCTTCGGGATTACTTCAGCCTATTATGGTTCTTGAATGGAAATGGGATCGGATTACTATGGATTTTGATTTTGGGTTGCCATTGACTCCAGGAAAGAAAGATGCCATCTGGGTAATAGTTGACAGATTAACTAAGTCGGCTCATTTTATCCCTAAGACGCATGGATTATTCTCTTAACAAGTTGGCTGAACTATATGTTAGAGAAATTGTTAGACTACACGGAATACCATTGTCGATTATTTCGGATAGAGATCCAAGGTTTACCTCGCGGTTTTGGCAAAAGTTGCAAGACGCGCGTTAGGTAATGTTAAATTTTAGTAATCGCTTTTCATCCACAAACCGATGGGCAATCGAGAGAGTAATTCAGATTCTTGAAGATATGCTCAGATGTTGTGTATTGGAATTTCAAGGAAGTTGGGAAAGATATTTACCGTTGGTAGAATTTGCTTACAATAATAGTTATCAAACGAGCTTGAAAATGGCACCTTATGAAGCATTGTATGGTCGTAAGTGTCGAACGCCTTTGTATTGGAGTGAACTTAAGGAAAATCAGATCTATGGAGTTGATCTAATAAAAGAAACCAAAGAAAAAGTGAAGATAATTCAAAATTGTTTAAAAGCTGCTTCAGATAGACATAAATCTTATGCAGATTTAAAACGAAAGGACATTGAATTTCAAGTTGGTGATAAAGTATTTTTAAAGGTGTCTCTGTGGAAGAAAGTTCTTAGATCTGGACGGAAGGGCAAATTAAGTCCGCGTTTTATTAGGCCGTATGAAATAATTGAAAAAGTTGGACCGGTAGCATATCGGCTAGCTTTACCACCTGAATTAGAGAAGATTCATGATGTGTTCCACATATCTATGTTATGCCGGTATCGTTCGGATCCTTCACATGCGGTTTCACCGACAGAAATTGAACTACAACCAGATATGACCTATGAAGAAGAACCGATTAAGATTTTAGCTCGAGAGGTCAAACAACTAAGGAATAAAAATATTGCACTTGTGAAGGTGTTGTGGCAAAAGCATGGAGTAGAAGAAGCTACATGGGAATTCGAAGAAAATATGAGAAATCAATACCCACATCTGTTTCTTTAGTAAGATTTTCGAGGACGAAAATCCTTAAAGGGGGGAGAGTTGTAATATCCTGAATTAGGGCCTAATCGGAATAGTGGTTTCGTGACCACAAATCCGAGATAGAAATAACTATTTTATAATTATTTTGAGGTTTATGATATGATTGCATAATTGTGTGAAGATTTCGTGAAGAAATTTTTGGCATAACGAGTTTAATTTAAAGTTAGGGACTAAATCGAATAAGTTGCAAAACTTGCATTCTAGAAGTTTTTAGTATGAAATTGCTTTGAAATATTAATTAGGAGGTCTTAAATAGTAATTTGACCAATTTTAAGTTCATGGACAAAATTAGGACATGGAAGGGATTTTTGAAAGTTTAGTAAGGAGGGGCATTTTGGTCATTTGGATATTAAATGAAATAAAATGGGAAAAATAACACAAAATGGTCATCTTCTTCATATGGTTGCTGCCGAATTTTACTCTCTCCATATCTAGGGTTTCTTCAACTTTCAAGCTTCATAGTAAGTGATTCCAAGCCCCGGTTTTAATGATTTTTACGTTTTTGAGATCCCGGTAGTCGATTTAGCTTATGCTAGCAATAATTTAACCTAGAGTTCATATTTGGAAAAATACCCATAGGTGAAATTTGTGTATTTTGATGTTTTATGATAGAATATGAGGTTTTAAATTATGTTAGACAACTTGTGCTACTCGGTTTTGAGTGAAAACGAGTAAAAGGACTTAATCGGCAAAAATACCTAATAGCCACAAGTACATGTTAGAGTGAGAATTTGATGTTGCCATAGAAGGGAAAAGTGATCATCATGTTATAAAACATAAGAATAAGGAATAAAGTTTAATCCCGAGCCTAGGGGCAAAAGTGTAAATATGCAAAAGTTTAGGGGTAAAATTGTAATTTTGCTAAAATTTGAATTAAGGATTAATTTGATAATTTGAGTATTAAATAAGCTAAATGTGTTATTTTAGATCAAGAAAGACGTGGAATCGACCCCAATCGAGGAAAAGAAAAGATTGTGGACTAAATTGCAAAATCTTTATATTGTGGTACCAAGGTAAGTTCATGTGTAAATAATGTAGCATAATTGTTATCTTTAAGTTATTGATGTTAATTATATGATATGCTGATTTTTATCATAAAATATATGCTTTGTGGTTATTTTCGAATAAAATGTAAATTATGTGGGCTACTTGTTAAATATAAATTGTTACCGAGTATTGGTTTCGGTATTCTACAGAAGACGGCAAGGATATATGTTCGAGGAAAATCCCGTTTGAACCTTAGGAATAGATTAGGATACAAGTGACATGTCACTAGGATAGTTGAGCATCCGAACTCGTTGAGTTGAGTCCGAGTTCACTTATGGATGCGAATGTTCGAACTCGTTGAGTTGAGTCCGAGTTCGTGAGATGTAACTAGGCATCCGAACTCGTTGAGTTGAGTCCGAGTTCACTTATGGATGCGAACGCCCGAGCTCGTTGAGTTGAGTCCGAGTTCACTTAGGGGCGGGTTACATGATTGCTTGATTGCATATGTGGCACTTATGTGCAAATTATCCATGTATCCGAATTATATTCCGATGTGTTCAACGGGTAAAGTTCTACTCAAATGGAGGAATAATCGAGATGAAAAGAGACGTATTGGTAAGTGTTGTGAAATGGATACTTTGGACAGGTATGTACTTAACCCTCGGGTTGAGTATTGATACAACAACGATAAGGTAATAAGATGATGAAAAATGATTAGAAATGTGATATATGTTTTGGTGATACCATGCTAATGTTGTTTGGTATGATTGCTTTGTTATGTTACTTATTATTTGCATATGAACTTCCTAAGCATTTATGCTTACTCCCTCCTTCTTATTCATTGTATTTTTGGACAAGTTAGCTCAGGAATCTGGATAGGTCAAAGGCTCGATCACACTATCTGGAGGACTTTTTGGTAAATGGCTTGTAAAATTTAAGTATGGCATGTATAGCAATATACCTATTTTGTGTAAATGATCTTATGATATGGTGATGGAATGGTTGAGAAAATGTTTGATAATAATAAGTTATGGAAATGGTTAGTTTAGATTATGTTTGATGTCATGGAAGGTTAATAGGATACCTAGTTCATGAAAACTCATAAAAGGGATGAAATTTGCCATAAACAGAACATTGCAGCAACACTGACGTGAGTTTGAAAATTTACTAAAAATCATATAAATTGAATTAGCTGATATATTAAATATTAAATTGTAGCTTATTATGTCTAGTTTCACATAAAACAAACTAAACAGGTAAAGAAATTATATGTTAGAAGATATTTGAATTTTAGTGAAACAGGGCCAGAGCGATTTCTAGATCCCCTATTCCAACTTTAGAAATTCACCATAAATTGTACAGATATAATTAGGTGTTGTATTTTATATTATCATAATTCTTGTTGAGTCTAGTTTCAGGAGAAACAAACCTCATAGTCATATGAATTTTGTACAGAGAGAAATGTGGTTCATAGTAAACAGAGGTTAGTCTAGTCAAGTCCTAAAATAGGGGTAAATTTAACTAATAAACTGTACTAATTGGCCCAACCAAAAATTCTATAAAACAATTATTAAATAGGTATATGAGTCTAGATTTAGGGAAAATTTACGGATCTTGATTTTGAGTTTTGTAACTCGAGATATGATTTTTCTTGTAAATGTGACGCATGTAGCTAGAAAGCTGTGAATGTAGAAACAAATGATCCAAAGTTCTTAAAATGTTAAATTAAGTCTAGTAACTCCTCATACTCGACTCCGGCGACGGTCTCGGGTAAGGGGGCGTTACAGCTAAACAACGTAACTTTTAGCGGCTCTTTTCATACAAACGCCGCTAAAGAACATGACCTTTAGCGACGCTTTTCTCAAAAAAATCGTTAAAGGTCTTACAAACGTCGCTAAAGAACGTGACCTTTAGCGGTGCTTTTCATACAAACGCCGTTAAAGAACATGACTTTTAGCGGCGCTTTTCTCAAAAATGCCACTAATTTTTGTAGATTTCTAATATCCTATTTTCATTCATATACAACCCTTCCTATAACATCAAATCCAACCAATAATAGAAAATCTAAATGATACTTCAAAAATCCAATGAAAGATATATTATCTAAATTAATGAATGAAATAACAAAATATTCTTACAGTAATGTTAAAAGTTATATTGTTAAAACATTCTTACAATAAGAAAATAAACGTTTAAGATGGTGAATTCTGCGACTGCTGAAACATCTTCATCATATTCTGAAGCTGTAGCTGGAGTTCGTTGTATTTTATGTTTTGCTTTGCTTCCTTCGCTGCTGCCTCCGCTTTAACTTGAGCAATTTGCTCAACTGTGCTCACTTGAATCTAAGCTATCTAGTCTCTTAACCTCTGAACTTTAGCTTGCGCTTGACTCCCTGAAGGCATGTATTGCTGTGAGCTAGATCCAAAATATTGGGTTGGGTTAACTCTAGATCCTTGAAATCAAACCTGACCATACCTTTCAGGACCCAAAACTTCAGTAATAATTCTGTTATCAATGTCCTCAAGATTAACAGAACTATCACTCGAAGCAATCGCTTCATACTCCACCTTTTTATCCTTTAGTTTGTCCTAATAAATCAATCAAAGAGTTAGAAACGAAATATATAATAAAAACAAATGCAACATAACTTAACATTATTTAAAACTACTAATGATGAATTAAACCATTATAATTAAACCATTATGATTAAACATTATAAATATTTAAAATAAATCAAATTTTATTAAGTAAATATACCATAATTTCTCCAGCTTCAGAAGTCATTGGAGATCCATCTTTCTTCCTATATGTAATGTCAAAAAGCTGAAGGCGTCTAACTTTTTGACCAGATGAGAGTTCCTACAATATAGTAGTAAAAATATTATTTAATAAAAAAGTTAATATTTGACACAATTAATAAATTCAAAATACCTCGGCTTCAGCTACATAAGCAAAACTTTTCGACCCTGCTGTGTGCGTGAATTTTTGTTTTTGCTTGCTGCTTGTTCCGACTCGCTCACGGTCCTACATTATGAAATTATTATTACGTATATAGTAAATACTATAAACCAAAATAATTATAAGAGTTTGGAAGTACGTAATACCTCTCCTTTCTTTGAATTCTAGAATCTAACCGCATCTTCCCATTGGTACCTCAACATTCCCAGTGAGACATTTCGCAATTTCTCTTCGAGGCTTATATCTTTATTAAAATATTCTTTTTTTTTAAAGTGCTTTTATGGTCTCTCCATTTTTTTCCCAATGCCTTCTTGATATAAGTATCCGAGACCTCTAAAGCAAATCTCTCCTAAAAAAACACAAGTTTAGAAAATAAATATAAATGAAACTTAAACCAAAGTATTATAAATTACACTAATGTTTTGTTACCTTAATATTATCGAGAGCTTGATTTTTGTTACTATCAGGCATTTGATGCCATGATTCATAATTGATAGGCAACATATTGGCATTTCGTTCTATAATGCCCAAATATCCTACTAAAAGTCGAGCTTCTGATCCAACAAGCTGACCAAAATTGTTTCTAGATACTTTAACACGCTTGACAAGATTTAACTCATATAAATCTTTTAGTAGCGTAGGTCCTCGAGTTCTGCGCGACCCACCGCTTTCAGCTGAAAAATAGTATATTATAATATAAGAATTTGAAAAAGAAATCAATAATAAAAGTCAACATGCATGTAAATTAAATTTAACATTACTTTGAATTTCTACAGGCTCGTCAGGTGTTTCCGAAACATTTGAAGATCTAATAGCAGTCTGTTGTTCACTATTTGTTTCTTCTGAATTTGGAGTATTTTGAACAATACATAGATCTCGTAATCTTCTTCTAGGCATTTTTTCTGCAATACACATAAAATAGTTAAAATTTTAGTAACTAATTATAACAATAATAGTACATATAAAATATTTGAAATATTTAACAAGACTAAGATTTAAATTATAATATTACATATAATTAAAAAATCGTAAAATCTTACTACTCGTAAACATCTTCATCCACATCCAGGCGAAGCCATTGAAATTGTGTACTAGTACTAGGGATATTTTCATTTAAGTTTTGTTCTGGAAAAGGCAAAGTTTCTGATCTTTAGATAATGTCATCTCTACTTCCATTTCAAACAAGCCTCTAGGGGTGTTTCGGAGTACAACATACCAAGCATCATTAGTTGGATCTTTCGCATAAAAAACTTGTTTCACTTGAGAAGAAAATACATACGGCTCATCTATCAATTGTTGTCCAGTGTGAATCAAGCGAGAGAAATTCACCATTGTAAAACCAAATTGATCTTTTTTAATTCCGCGAGCAATATTAACATCATCCCAATCACATCGAAATAAGACAACTTTCCATTTGTCATAGTAATCCAACTCAATAATGTCAGTAAGAAGTCCGTAATACTCCACATTTCCCTCAACAGGATTACTATCCCTAGCACTAGCATAACTTGTAATTGAAGAATTAACAACAATTCCACAATTTTGAGTTCTCCTCAATCTCTTGCAATATTTTGTATGAAATCTGAATCCATTGATGAGGAAGGCACTATATCTTTTTACTACTCTATTCGGACCTTGGGAAAGCCATTTAACTTCGTCATTGACGTCCTTCCCACACTAAATCTATTGAATCGAAATTAAATTGAGTAATTATAAATGTTATGAGAAAACATTATTATTTGATACAAAATATCGCGATTATGTATAACTTGTTAACTTCAGTTGCATACTATTTGGCTTAACCATTCATGAAAAGATTCTATGAATAACTTATTAATCTCTCGATGTTGTAATCTTTGGGAGCATGAACGAGATCTCAAGATTTGTTTGTACTCACTATGTTAAAAAGAGGTTTAATTGGTTAGAATATAAACAAATAAATAAGATGAATATTTATCAAATTCTAGAACTTACTTGCATAATGGTTCAATTGAATCATGGTGAAAAAGAACATATCGATGTGCTTGTATCCAAGATATATCATCTAATTCTGTAATTTCAACTTTCTCGATTGGTTCTCCATAACTTTGAAATAAATAAGTTTCAGCCAAGTTATGATCAGTGAGCCCAGCATTTCTACTTGGTCTATTCAGTCTTGTTTCAACATCTTCTGAATATAGAGAACAGAAAGTCATACACTCCTCTGCCAAGTAACCTTCAGCAATTGATCCTTCTGGATAATGCTTATTATGACAATAAGACTTCAATTTGCATAATTACCTAAACACGATATACAACATTATCAAAAGTTGTAACTAAAGGTATAGAGGTGAATGAATGAATAATTTACAAATAAATTAGCACCTTTCTATAGGATACATCCATCGATAGAAAATTGGTCCACCAAGATTTGCTTCACGAGGGAGATGGATTAGCAAGTGCACCATAATAGTGAAGAAGGAAGGTGGAAAGATCTTCTCCAATTTGCATAAAGTCAAAGCGGCTCGATCTTGTACTTTCTCAAGTTCTTCAACATTCAAAACTTTGCCACAAATAGCTTTCATTATATTGGATACTTCAATTATACAGGACGTCACCTTTTTTGACATACAGCATCGTAAAGCAACTGACAGTAAATCTTGCATCAAGATGTGGTAATCATGTTATTTTAAGGAATATAGTCTTTGATCTTTAAGACTCACACATCGAGATATATTTGATGCATACGCATTTGGGACCTTTATATCCTTCAACACCATGTAGGACACTTCTTTCTCTTTCTTCGACATTGCAAAAATAGAAAACGGCAACCGATATTTCCCATTCGAAAGTACTTGGGGATGAAGATCACGCCAAATTCCTATGTCAACTAAATCAAGTTGAATCTGAATATTGTATTTCGATTTTCCATCGACATTCAAAATTGTCCCAATGATGTTCTCACAAACATTTTTCTCAATATGCATGACATCAAGATTGTGTCGTAAAATGTGATTCTCCCAATAAGGCAACTAAAAAAAATTCTTTTTTCCTACAAGTCCGTCTCATTAGGATCATCCTCTCCATCAGATTCATCATCAGATTTATCCCTTGATCTTCTCTTTGTTTGCGTGTTGGGTGGTTGATTCATCTTCCCATAACTGAAATTGATATCTTTCAACATGAACAAGATTTCAGATCCAATGGTCTGCTCAGGAGCTTCTCTGGTCTCTTCAATACCGTCAAATAGAGTCCTCTGAAATCTAAATCTATGATTTCCATCTAACCACCGACGATGCCCCATATAAGAGAACTTCTTTCCATTATATAATCACTTTGAACATGTTTGTGTCATACAACAAGGACAAGCATAACGTCCTTTGGTACTCTAACTAGATAAATTGGCATAAGCCGAGAAATCATTAATAGTCCACAACAAAGCTGCACATAAATAAAAGTTCTCCTTTCTAAAGACATCATATGTTTCAACACCCGCCCATAACTGTTTCAACTCTTCAATAAGTGGCTGCATATAAATGTCAATATCATTTTTGGGACCTTTCTCTCCAAGAATAATCATAGATAAGATAAAAGAAGATTGCTTCATGCAAATCCACGGATATAAATTGTAAGGAACAAGCACTACAGGCCAAGTACTGTACGAAGTACTCATGATTTTAAAAGGATTAAATTTGTCAGCTGCTAGCCCAAGCCTCACATTCTGAGGATCGCTTGGAAAGCTTGGAAATTTATTGTCAAATGATTTCCAAGCTAAAGAATTAACAATATGCCTTAATAATCCATCATCGGATCGTTGATCATGATGCCACCTCATAGACTCGGCTGTCTTTGAAGACATGAAAAGCCTTTGAAGCCTAGGTATTAGTGGAAAATATCACAAAATCTTTACTGGCTTCTTTCTTAACTGTGCCTCACCTTCTTCCGCATTCACATCTTCTATATTCCTATTCATCCAATGAGAATTACTACAAACATGACAAGATTGTTGGTTTTTTCGATCACCCCAGTACAACATGCAGTCATTTGGGCAACTGTAAATTTTGTCGTACCAAAGGCCTAAATCTTTTATTAGTTTCTTCATATCTTGACAAGACTGAGGGATTTTTACAAACGTTAACATACTCTCAAAAAATCTAACAGCATTGTAAAAGAGTTTCCGGTCCACCCTCCTAAATGTTTTAAGTGAAATAGACAAATGCAGAAGGACAATTTCGAATATTTTGATTCGTTATAAAGTTCTTCATTCATTTCATTAAGTAACTTGTAGAACTTTGCTGCTTCTTCATTTGGCTCTTCATCAGGTACACTTCTTTCCGTTTCGGTAAAAACATTTCCACCAATATTACAATCTTCGAATGTAATAAAGTCAGGTGGAAACGGTTGCAAACCGTGACTATGCATATTAAATGCATCCCGCAACATACCTTCTATGTCATCTTCTCTAACATACTGATGGTAAACATTATGGTAATGGCATTATCGACTAACACTATCATTCATGACATGTACTATAGTCTATATATAGACATGTGTTTCGCTTTTATTTGACAAATCACATGTGTAGTTAAAATATAGATGTACAATAGTCCACACTTAATTTAATTTATATTTTACAAGTCATCTTTTCTTAAGTACATGTTAAAGCATTGTGTGAACATTTGTATTTAGCTTAAAAGCTATGCTTTATTTTGAATAAAATGTTTAACTTAAATGATAAAACAGATGATAATATTTGTGATAAAACGGACGAGAATATTTAAATAATAATTTAAAATTAATTATAAAAATATATTAAATATTTTATTAAATATTTGTATAGGAGATGGGACATATGATACTAATAATTAAATTTAATTAAAATCGTGATAGAAATATAGAAATATTAAATCACAAATTACAAAAATAGGGTAGAAAAAATTCATGTGGCAAGCATACATGTAGAGAGGTATAATATTATTATAACGTTGCAAATTGAGCAGAAATGATCCCTTTTACAGTATTAATGTAAATAAGAACATAGGCATTGGAACCAGTAGCAAAGATCCCCAAGCGAAGCAAGGCAAATGAAGTGGAAGTTGGTGTACATGTGCAAACATGTGTGTGATATCTAGAAACTATCGATTTTAATCTCAAGGCCGAGAAAGGTATATATGATAAATTTTGATGAACCAAAGTTTTGTACTTGATGACTTGTAAATTTGGGCATTATTATATCTATGTATTGTAGAGGAAAACAATGACAAATAGTTCATCGGCACCATAACAATTCTCTATTTTGCAGCTGTAAGCAATATTAACCTCCATTGCTTGGATAGAATCTTCTTTGATTCATAAGTAGACAGAAATGATTTTAGTTTAGATATCCAGATTTTTTATCATATTTTTTATATCATTTTTCTTGTTTCTCAGCTTTTACTTAGCTCATGGAATACATGACAGATTTCAATAGAGAGACATCAAATAAAAATTTAACAAATTAAATATACATACCTCTTAGAAATTGTAAATTGGATGGTAGAGTCGATTAAATTGGATGGCAAATTAAATTACACCTGCAAACAATGAAGTTTATGATTTGTCACAATTTCATCCAAAGATTGCTTCAAACTTCTCAGTTTGCTTAATTCATCCAAAAACAGATTCAACTACTATCATCTGGTCCAAACAGATTTAACTCCAAATAGTAAATATATATAAATCGTAATCAATATAATATAGAAAAAATAAAAACATGAGATCGTGCTCTCTGAAGTTCTTGTTCAAGTTGAGTTAGCTTTATTCTACTCGACTATAGTTGTTGAACATATTCCTGTTTAAACACACACACACACACACACACACACACACATATATATATATATATATGCATTAGTTTATATGTTATGGACACGTAAGTAAGAAACTAGAAGCAAATGTATGTGTTTTTTTTAGTGTATATATGTCTTTTATGAAAAAAATTAATTTAAAACTAATTGCATGTATGGATTTGGGTCTACTTGACTGTGTAGCCCAACCTATTTTATGTATGAAATTATAAATCAAAGGCTATTGGAAAGTGAAGTAGCTCTTAACTCTTAAGCTCTAGTCAATACAAAAAAAAAGGTTGTATTTTACGCTGTGCAGGTGAGTGGTGATATTGTATACAACGGCACAAAACTTGATAAGTTCTATGTTAGAAGGACTTCAGCATACATTGGCCAAACAGATAATCACATACTAGAGCTAACTGTTAGAGAAACATTTGATTTTGCTGTTAGGTGTCAATGTGGCATGGCAGGTTTGTTTACTTCCAGTATCACCAAATATTAGTCACTTAAATTTCACTATAACTCACACTTTTAACATTAGGTTTTGGTTAAAAACAGTCTAAAAAATATTTTTGTACAAAATTAATTCAAATACTATGATATATTAATTTCGTAACAGGCAATCGGTATCATGAAGTTTAGTACATAGTAAATATAGTAAAATTGAACAGTGTCTAAGTAAATCTTGATAGAATAACCCAAACAAGAAGGAATTATATAACCAACTTGCAATGTACAAGAAGTAACAGATAGCCATTTGATACTTGATAAGGCTGCTAACAAACTGATACAAAAATTATCAATCTGAATGGCTGATAATTTTTTCAATTGCTTCCATTGCTTTATCAAATTAGGTTCAATACACAGAACATAAATGTAAAAGTAATTAAGTAAAAAACTTACTTGCAGGTAACGATCTTTAGCGTCTCAGAAACAGATACACAATAATGACCCTGAAAAAGTTTAAAAATTAAATGTCACCAAAATCCAACTGATTTGTACCAAAATAAATCATATTCAAACTCTTAAACACCATCACTTTATATCATATTATATATAATCCAAATCAAGGTACAATTTTTTTTTTTTTACTTTGCAAGAGGGGATTATAAACATTTTATAACAAACCTAATTTTACTATTATCACAATCAAATTAAACCCTAAAACAAAATTCAAGAGGGCAAGAACTACGAAGCATTTACTTTGTTCTAGATGGAGAAATTGATGAAGTTGGTATCAACCAAAACACGATAAGGCAGTCCCAAGGAGGTGTTGTGTGTAAAGAAAAGAGCTGAAGAAACGTTCGACTTGGTCCATATAATAATCAACAAAATTGGAAAGGAACCAATAAAATGAGAACCGAGAAGAAGATGGTAAAAAAAGCTAAGTGAGGGTTTTGGCTTACCAATTGGTTGCGGTAGAGGAGTGCGACGGTGACGCAG
Source organism: Gossypium longicalyx (assembly GCA_025698465.1). NCBI lineage: Eukaryota > Viridiplantae > Streptophyta > Magnoliopsida > Malvales > Malvaceae > Gossypium > Gossypium longicalyx. The sequence continues at coordinate 37,648,033 of CM046998.1, read as the reverse complement.
CAGATGGTCGAGTCGACGGCGATGCAGCAGATGGTCGGGTCCAGCGATGCAGAGATGGGTTGGGATTTTGATTTGCTAAAAATTTAGGGTTTGGGGGAAAATTTTTAAGGGAAAAAATTAAGTTTTTTCCGGTATATACGTTGGGGATAAAATTGAGGACAGCAAAACTACGTCGTTTTGTCTAAAATAAAATAACTTTTTGCGGCGTTTTATCCCTAGCACTGCTAAAGCCCGACCTAGTGCGGCGTTTTACCAAAAACGCCACTAAAAAGTCAATAAAACGACACCGTTTTGATTAGAATAAACGACACCGTTTATGAAAAAAACTCCGCTAATGCCTTTAAAATTTAAAATTATTTAATATATAAATTAAAAACAATATAAATTAAAAAATAATCAGTCATATACTCAAAAAATTTTAAAATTATTTTAAATAATAGTATTTTAATTTTTTTCATTTAAATAAATAATTTTTTTAAAATTTAACTAATATTTAAAAGAATTAGATAAAATTTAAAATCTTGAAAATTATTTAAAATTTGAAATCTTGAAAATTATTTAAAATTTGAAATCTCTAAAATTTGAAATTATTTAATATATAAATTGACAAACTCTTAGTCATATACCCAAAAAAACTTTAAAATTATTTTAAATAATAGTATTTCAATTTCTTAACATATATTTTTCACACTAATTAATCTAAACCTTAACCCCTATCCCCTTAACCATAAAACATAACTCTAAACCCTAAAACCACTAACCCTTAACCCCTAAACCTTAAACCCCTAACCACTAACCCATAAATCTTAAACCCCTAACCCCTATCCCCTTAACCATAAAACATAACTCTAAACCCTAAAACCACTAACCCTTAACCCCTAAACCTTAAACCCCTAACCACTAACCCATAAACCTTAAACCCCAACCCTTAAAATATAATCCATAATCCCTAAACCTTAAAATAGTAACTCATAAACCTTAAACCATAAACCATAAACCCTAAACTATAATGATAATTAATTCAAAATTTGAAAATTAATATTATCTCTTTTACGATTATATAAGAATTTATTTAATATATAAATTGACAAACAATCAGTCATATACCCAAAAAACTTTAAAATTATTTTAAATAATAGTATTTTAATTTTTTCATTTTTAACATATATTTTTCTATGTTTTTACTTTCAATTTTTTTCTACGTGTCATTATTTTTTTCTGAAGAATTTAAATATTCAATTAAAAATAAATTGTATTTTAATTAATATAAATAAACCATTTAAATAATAAATAAAATGTTTTTTGTGGCATTTTTTACAAAGCGCCGCTAATGTTGGATCTATAGCGGCAATTTTCAAAAAGCGCCGCTAATGACACTACATAAAACGATGGCATCTTGCTGAATTTTTTTTGCGGCATTTTTCAGAAAGCGCCGCTAATGGTTGACCTATAGCAGAGTTTTTCAAAAAGCGCCGCTAATGCTCGATCTATAGCGGCATTTTTCAAAAAGCGCCGCTAATGACACTAAAGCTCAAAATAAAACAACGGCGTTGTGCTTAATTTTTTTGCGGCGTTTTTAAAAAAGTGCCACTAATGCTCGATCTATAGCGGCGTTTTTCAAAAAGCGTCGCTAATGCTTGATCTATAGTGGCATTTTTCACAAAGCGCCGCTAATGACACTAAAGTTCAACATAAAACGACGGAGTTGTGCTTAATTTTTTTTGCGGCATTTTTTAAGAATTGCAGCTAATGGTCGGCCTATAGCGGCGTTTTTGAAAATGCGCAGCTAATGCTCAATCTATAGCGGTGTTTTTTGCTAATGCTCAATCTATAGCAGCGTTCTTTGTCTAAGCGCCGCTAAAAACGTAGCTAAAAACCTGTTTTGCTGTAGTGAGATTTCTATTTATACCAAAATGAGATAGTGGATAGTGTGATGACTACTCCGGCCGACTTATAACCTTGCGAGCTTTGAGCACTATAAAATAGGGAAAAATAAATGGAGTAAGCATTTTATGCTTAGTAAGCCCGTATAACAAGAAATAAACTTACCGGTCTTATTTATTAACACAAGCACACATAAATACATATTCCATCAATTTTGGGTAAGTTACCTAAACACATACACTTATTCAAACAAGTTAGTCACATAATCTCATATGAATATCAAGTAAACATAGATGAGCTCATCACATTACACGCTTTCATTAATTTCACCTTTCCACTCTTCGAGAATCTTTTCCGTCAAGCTATTGAAATCACGATGGATGTTTGTGTAATATACACATGTGCAAAAGTACCCATTGGGTACATAATGAAAAGGCACACCCTTGAGTCGTACATTTTACCGTAGGATTACCAGTCCAGGCTAAATCCTATCTGTAGCATATGCTCTAAAGAGCTTAATATGGATTACCTGTCCGGGCTAAATCCAATTATAAATTTATAACCTAACTCAAGAGGGCTTACATTAGAATTACTTGTCCGGGCTAAATTCTATTTGTAACATATGCACTATTATTTTCAACCCATCAAAATTCAACATTCGACCGGAACACGATAATTTGCCCATATTACACAACTTAAAACTATATCATTATGTTTATATCATCTAACACATAACAACACAATCATACAATTCAATTCAAGCATATTAACATACATTTTTAAGTTATACAAACTTACCTTGAAAAAGGTTTGTTTTCGAATTTCAACTAATCCGAAACCTTTTGCTTTCCTCGATCTAGTTCCGTAGTTGGTCTTTCTAGATCTATATGGATAAATTTAACTATTAATCTGTCACATTTCATATACATTCGCATTCTATTGCATCCTAGGCAAAATTACCATTTTTCCCCAATCCTTTTCAAAAATTTTGATTTTGTCCCTAGGCTCGAAAAATAAAATTCATGAAATTTAACCCTCTTTTCGAGCATAGCCAAAATTTATAAACAACATTTACAACACACATTTTTCACAAATTTTAGAATTTTCCATGAGTTTTTACCATTTTCCATTTTAGTTCCTAAATCAAGTTTTCATCAAAATTAGCTTTGTAAAAGTTCCTTATCCATGAATAACTCTTCATTTTCTACCATAAATTTCTAATTTTCAGCATATTCATCCATAACCCAAATTTCATACCTTGATAACTTTAAAAATTAATCCCCTAAATAGAGAGATTAGGCTATTTTGGTTTCAAAAATATAAAAATCATTAAAAACAGGACTTGATTTCAGACCATTTCAAGCTTGGTAAGTTGTCTTCCTCTCTCTTAGGGTTTCTATAGAAATTTTGGGGAAGATGATATGAATTTAGATGAATATTTCTTTTTGTTTAATTTCCATCTTTTAATTTTAGTGATTTCCAATTTAGTCCCTTGCCTTTTCTAATTTTTCCATGGATGAGTCATTAAAATATCTACTAACTACCCTTCAATGGTCTGATTACCATATAAGGACCTTAAGTTTTGAATTCCATAGCTATTTGATACCTATAGCTACTAGAATCCAACTTTTTCATTTTATGCAATCTAGTCCTTTACCTAATTAACCACTCAATCGATAAAAATTTCGTATCAAATTTTTAATGTAATAGCCCGATTTTAGGTCTAATCAGAACATTAATTTTAGGACCACAAATCCAATGTATAAAAATTTATTTTTATTATATTTTTATGGTTAACAATTTTATGGAATGATTTCATGAAAATTTCGTTCAAAAATTTTGATGTTTGGGCACTGAATTTGGTCAAAATGACTAAATTGTAAAAAGTGAAAAAGTTGAGTTCTACATGCTAGAGGTGTCTAATTGCTATGAAATTTTAAATTTGAGGTCCTTAAATAGTAGTTAGATCATTGGTTAAGTTGTTGGACAAAAATGGACATGGTTAGATGTGTTTCTAAAGTTTTTCATTAAGGGCATTTTAGTAATTTGGTAATTAAATGAATTGAAAAGCCAAATTAAAAGCCAGTTTTTGTCCATCTTCCTCCCATGGCTGAATTTTAAAAGGAGAAACCATGGCTAGGGTTTTTAAAGCTTCCAATCTCGATTGTAAGTCCGTTCTAGCCCCGTTTTTAATGATTTTTATGTTTTCGAAATCCTCGTAACATGATCTATCTATTTCTACCACTAATTTAATAAATAATCAAGGTCTAAAATTTTACCCAAGATGAATTTTTGTGTATTTTGATGTCTAATGGTAGGAAATGTATGTTTGGTGTATGATAAACAACTTTTGTTAAGTGATTTTCGATGAAAATGCCTCAAAATGACCTATTTGTAAAAAGTTGTGAAATGGGTGTTAAAATGCGAATAAAAGAAAAATGTGAGCTTCTATAAGCATGTATAAGGTTTGGCTAGGCTTCAGTGTTGAATAAATTGAGTACATTTCATTTTACGAGCCTAGGGACTAAATTGTAAAAATGTCAAACTTTAGGGGCAAAAATGTAATTTTTGCCATAATATGATTTTGGGCTGATTTGAATAGTATAATGATTAAATAAATTAAATGTGATATTATAGATCAAGAAAAATGAGGTTCGAAATTAGAACAGGGGAAAAACGAGTATTTGACGATTAGGTCCTTTTCGCCATTTTTATGCCGAGGTAAGTTTGTATGTTTAATAAGCATTAAATTATATATGTATAAATGCTTAATTGATATAATTGTGGTAAATGCTACATTTTTGAAATGAAATATGAATGTTATTGAGTACGAAATAGATAAGATACAAATGTCATGACATTAGGGTTATTGAGACTACGTGTAAGACCATATATGGGATATGGCATCAATATGAGACTACGTGTAAGACCATATCTGGGATATGGCATCGATAGGAGATTTTGTATAAGACCATAGCTAGGCTATTAGCATCAATACGAGATTACTTGTAAGACCATATCTGGGATATGGCATTGGTACGGTACCGTGTGTACGAGGCTCCCGAGTATCCTTTAGTATTCCAAGTGGTTCAACGGGTAATCTAATGGGTATGTCAAAGAAGAGAAAGAGCATGTAACTGTTACAAGTTGGTATAGGTATGTACGTAAAGTTTCTAAGCATTGACTTCATGAAGTTGTGAGTTCATGATTTCCATGAGAATGATTTTGCGAAAACCTTGTGATTATTGGTCTATACTTGTGATGTATGAAATTCATGATAAATTCGATTGAAGATCATGTGATTGGCTTTCGGGCCAAATTGAGTTATGATATAGCATGTTTTATTCACTTAAATTGTGATTTATCGAATATGAGAATAAGGAAAGATTGGCATAATTGCCTATTAAAATGGTTATGAAAGTACTGGAAGATAAGAGTTTAGGTAATTGATAGATATTAAGATATATGCTTTGAAATATGAGTACACATAATCAATGTGCATGTTTATGATAAGGTTTGAAATGATTCGTTAATTGCTATAATATGTTACAAAGGAGAGATTACGGCTGTTAGGCTAATGCCAAAATATGTTAAATTATGCTTATAAGTTGATAGAGTAAATATAGTGACTGAATAAAGTTACAACTGTAAGATTCATAGTAATTTTGTATTATCTTGTGTTTAAATTGTTGAACTGGATTAAATTTTGGTAAGAGTTGCTTATTATTTTTGTACAGACTTACTAAGCCATATAGCTTACCCTCTTTTTCTTTCTCTTGTTTATAGTGCCGTCGAGCTAGCTCGGGTTGGAGATCGCCGGAGATCCTATCACACTATCAAGCTATCATTTTGGGTATTGATGAATCCAAGTATTTCGAGTTATGTCATGTATAGGGACTTGGTCTTTTGGTCATATGTGTTGGCTTAAAATGGTTCATGGTTCATTTTGTATATAACCTTGGAAAATGGCTAATGTTGGTTATGAGTATATTTATGTTAATGTCATTTGTGAATGTGGGAATCTTGCATAATTTTATGTGGAGAGGTTGAAGTTTTAAGCATGATTAATAATGTTTAGATCATGAACATAAACAATAATTATCATAAAATCTGATCCAAACCTTTTTATAAAGACACATGGAAAAATTGGATCATTTTTCTAACCTTTTTTAACAAGTATTCACTAAGAAGATTGTACCACGTACGTCCAGATTGTTTTAATCCATATAAACTTTTTTTAATCTGATCGAAAAATATTCTTGAGAAACTCTATATCCTTTTGGGATTTTAAACCTTTAAGGTATTTTCATATAAATTTCACTATCAAGTGTACCATGTAAATAGACTATAACAACATCCATTAGATGTATGTTAAGTTTCTCATGTGTTGCCAGACTAATAAGATATCTAAATGTGATTGCATCCGCCATAGTAGAATATGTCTCTTCATAATCAATGTTGGGCCTATGTGAAAATCCTTGTGCTACAAGTTGTGATTTATATCTGATAACTCTTGAAAAGAGTTATATTTTAGGCCTCTAGATGGAATTAATTATTTGTAATTAAGTAAATATATCTACATTTTTAGGATAAATTTAGAACATTGCATAACAAAGCTTGGATTGCGTTATAATGGTCATCATTCATTACTTTTATTACTTGGGGAAGGAAAAGTTGTGGTTGGACATAGGTGTAGGTAGAAGAAGAGGATGTAGAAGGAAAATAAGGGAAGTGAAACATTACCATGGCAAATGGTGAGATTGATTGTCAACACAATTGCCATGGCAATTCTAGGAAGATAACTCAGCAATCTATCCACGTCACTCTCAGCCAATTGGACATGTACCAGAAAAACCACCCTTAAAAAGTGGAGAAACAAACGTGTGCTGAGAGGGACGGATCTACCCAATAAAAGAAGGAGAAGGAAGAAGAAATGGAATAAGGGAATTTGTGTTAGAAGAAAATTGGTGACAGCGGTTTTTCTTTGTATTGGAGAATTTTAGAGAAAGAAAGGGTAGCAACTTAATAGAGTAGAATACAAACGTGAAGAAGGGGGGGAGACAACTATCCTGGATTCACATACAATCTGAATATTAAAGAGAAGCTGAACTGTGGCCAAAATTCCTACATTTCTGCCTTTATTTTCCTGATTTCTTTGACTTGAACTTATTTGAGAATGTTTTTGAATGATTTTATTTGATGTTAACTTTTCCACCCATAAGCTAAATCTTTTCTGATGAATGTTTTTACACCCGTGATTTGAGATTGTCTATGTCACTATTTCATTGATTATGCTTATTTTCAATACACGCATGCAAGCTCTAGACATAGTTGATTGTGTGTTGTATTCTTAGATGTATTTTTAATTTTGAAAAGGTTAAATATACTAGATTTTGAATCGTTTGATGCAAGTGAATACTCGACATAATATTCGTAGCAATCTAGACATAGATGTTGCGAGTTGTATAAAGAAGAATGTTTATTGTAGCTATTAATCTAGAGTTCTATAGACATACAATAACTTAGAATTCTAGCTTAAAATCTAGCTATCGGAAGCGGCAGGTTACAGTAGTGACTCTCCGAGCAGTTGATTAGGCAATATTTTTCCACAGCATTATTTTGATATGAACATTTCAGTTGAATAATTCCAGCCCTAATCATTCAACAATAGAAATACTTTTTCTTTTCTCTATAATTTGCAAAAACATTTTATTTTCCATATCAATTCTTTGTTTTTAGTATTTGATTTAATTAATTCATTATACAAACATCTTATTCAACTTGAGAATATTTCCTGCTAGTCAGTATAGTCAATAGGATTATAATAACTCACTTAATTTCTTATCAATTTCCGATCCTTGTGGAGATGATACTTACTTATCACTTTATTACTTTAATGACGTGTACACTTGCACAATTGCATTAGTTATTTACACACAACAATATCTTATGACTTCATTTTTTTTTGTTTTTTTTTGCACAAATACCCATTTATATCCTATCGGCTTTTCACCATTAGGTGTTTGGACTACAAGTAAAAAAACCTCATGTTTAGAAAGTGAATTCACTTATGCTTGAATTGCATCTTTTCGTTTTGCCCAATCTTTTCTATTTCTACCTTCCTCAATAGATTTAGGCTCAAGATTCTTATTTTCTTTCTCTACTTCAATAGCAACATTATATGCAGAATTCACTGCAACAAAACAAGTTTTTAGCGGCATTTTTAGCTGCGTTTGGATAAACAGCGCCGCTTTAGATCGAGCATTAGCGGCGCTTTTTGAAAAATGCCGCTATAGATCGAGCATTAGCGATGATTTTTTAAAAAAATGCCGTTATAGATCGAGCATTAGCGGCACTTTTTGAAAATAGCCGCTATAGGTCGAGCATTAGCGGTGCTTTTTGAAAAACGCCGCAAAAATTAAGCACAACACCATCGTTTTATGTTGAGCTTTAAGGGCATTAGCGACGCTTTTTGAAAAATGCCGCTATAGATCAACCGTTGCGGCGTTTTTTGAAAAACGCTGCAAAAAAATTTAAGCATAACGCCCCAATTTGCTCAACTGTGCTCGCAAAAAAATTAAGCACAATGCCACAAAAAAATTAAGCGTATTGGAGTGGTTATATTTATTGGAATGGTAGAAAACTGACTTCTATTCACAGGAGAGGCAAAAAGGCCTGGTCAAGAAAACCCATAAACAGTCCCTTAAACCCTTAAGTACAAAATCCTAAATCTAAAACTCTAAACCTTAAACCCTAAACTCAAATCACTAAGCCATTAAATACAAAATCCTAAATCCTAAATCCTAAATCCTAAATCCTAAATCCTAAATCCTAAAACTATAAACCTTAAACCTTAAACACTAAACCATAAAACCCTAAACTATAGACACTAAACCCTTAAACCCTTAAATACAAAATCCTAAATCCTAAAACTCTAAACTCAAATCATTAAACCTGTAACACCCTGAATTTGGATCTAGAAGAATTGGGCTTTGAGTCTGGGTTCGGATAGAAGAAAACCTGAATATTGAGAAGTTTTAAATATTACTAGTGTTTAAAATATATATATATATTAAAATATTTATGTTATTACTAATATTTTAATTCTTAAATAAATTTAGAAGTATTTAAAGTGTGGGAAAAATTCGATCCAAGACTCTAGCAAAAATTATTATTTTTGCTTCTTTAGGGGATTTGGGCATTAAGGTTTATTAATAAATTGGGCTAAAATTGGACATAAGGAGGAGTCTGGCGTAGTGGTTAGGCGTGTTAAGCAGTAGGAAGGGAGTAGGGGTTCGATTCCCTGCGTGCGTAAATGTGGGTTTTTATTTTGGAAAAACCAAGGGCTGTCGTAGGTAGGCCTTATTAATTGTTTAGGCTAATTCATGTCAGAAGCAAGCATCTGGCCTAGTGGCTAAGTATGTTAGGAGGGTGGAGGAGGAGCCTAGGTTCAAGGCGCGGCGTGCGCAATTTGGGTTTTTTTTAATATGCAGATCGCGGCTAGAATAAGGGTTAAGAGGAGTAGCGAGTATAGTTTAACACAAGGAGCGTCTGTGGCACAGTGGCAGTAGCGTGCTAGGCCTACCAAAAGGTTATGGGTTCGATTCCAGGGGAAGGCGAATTCTGTTTTATTTTTAGCAAGCCAGAACTGAAGTGAGTAAAGGTTAAAATTAAATGTGAAAGGATTATGTCATGGAAGGAACTTCGGTGCAGTGGCAAGCAACGTGTGTGGGGTTAGAAGGTCGCAGGTTCAAGTCGCGTGGAAGGCGAAATTCTCTTTTATTTTTAAGCGGACTGGAGCTTCAGCAGGTAAGGTTTATAATTTATTGTGACTATATATTAGTAAGGAAGGAAGCCTGGTGCAGTGGCCAGCAGCACGGGTGTGGGCGCAAGGCGGACGGAGGTCTGGGGTTCGAGTTGCAGTTTGCGCACGCAAGGTTTGGATTTTTGCTGCATGCGTGTGGGAGAGTAGTAGAGTTGGATTTTTGCTAGGTGGTTCGATGAATTTCAAATGCTTAATTCATGGAGCAAAGCAAGGGAATTTGAAATGAGAAAGAATTTTTAATAAGCATTAAGTACCGTAATTGTTCTTTTAATTTTGGCTTTTAGGAATTATTCCCTTTTTGCTCATCTTTCCTTCATCGATAATAACCGAACCTATCTTCTTCTACTCTTCTTTTCTTTCTTTTCTTTTATCTCATCTCTTCCTTCTTTATTTTCCTTCAAAGCCGAATCTGTACTGTCATCTCCTCTTTTCTATTTTTCTATTTTCTCTTTTTCATTATACGAAAATCTGAAACGCTCATACTTTAGTGATTCGGGAATTAATTTCTAGTTCTATTCTCTACTCGCATTTTAAGATTGGATTCACTGTGGATCTGAGATTGGGGAAGTGTTTGAAACGCTCTTGACAAGTACATCATTGGTGGTAAGTACTCGGAATCTTATTTCCATTCTTTATTTCGGGATTTAAAGAAAAGCCGAAAACCCCTAATGCAAAGGGTGCCTGTCGACTAAACTAAAAGGGTTTAGTGGTGTTATTTGATTTGTTTTGCTCTAGTGTGGATTAAAGGATACTAATCGAGGGTTTGGATATTTGGAACGACCAGAATTAGATCTAGTCCATTTTTCTGGCAAAGGTAAGAACTTTAGTGCCTAAGGTGTTAAGGGCCAAATATGGTAAGGGTTTGATGTGTTAAGTTGTTATGGATTCATAGTTTAACGTGTTAGTAAATGATTGTAGGCAACTCGTGTGTGGAACTCGTCAACGTTTCATCGAAAAACAGGTTTGTAACGAACCCTTTTTCATAGCTTAAAGCGATAAATGCCGAAAAGCCGAAATGCCGAAATTCTGGCATTTTGAGGACTTGTGAGCAAGCGAACGCTCATTAGTTAGTTAGATTCGTTAAGATGATGATCGGAAACGTTGGTAAAGGTAAGAGCGTGATTTTTGGCATTCATGGTAAGTTCGGCCTCGAGGGGCTGAAATGGGGCCCAATGGGCTTTCGGGCCCATTTGGGTAAAATTGGTAGAAAATGGGAATCTGTTAAATTGCATATTAAGACTGTTAATACCGTTATAGATTATAGGCTAAATAGGCCCAGATGACAAAATCGGCTATGTAGGGCCCATTAGAGGTTTTAGGCCAATAACTCGATTTCGCTAAAATAGGCCAGAATCACTGTTTGCACGCATGGATTGTTAGTAACCGTTAATGAACCTGGAAAACCCTAATTTTGTAAAATTACAGAATTACCCTTATAATATGAAAGTGACTATTTTGCCCTAGGTAAAAATGACCATTATACCCCTAGGGTTGAATTCTGAATTTGATACATGGGATTTTGATATACATGATTGATATGATATGCACATGATATGTATGATATGCACATGATATGTATGACATGCACATAATGTATTCATAAATGCATTGGGTTGGGTTTTTATATGGATGGAGGAAGTGCAAAATGGCTTATGCCCCAGTTTACCGAAAAGGGCTCATACCCCAGTTATTAAAAAGAGGCAAGGCCTCCAGTTATATGATAAAGCAGCTATGCTGCCAGTGGAGAGTTTTGGCTGGGTGGGTTGAGTTATTCCTCACATGGAGAGCTTGGTTGGTACGGGTGGAGAGTAGCAGATGGTGGATCGAGTAGTCTCCCCAAATGGGCTTGCATTCATTCTTTCATTGACATTGCATATGATATTGAAATTGGCCTATGAGCCAGACCGTTTACAGTAAAGGCTTTAGCCCAGTAATATGAAATATGTAAAGGCTTCGGCCCAGTGTTATGGAATATGAAAAATGAAAAGGCTACGGCCCAGTATATGTTGAGATTGGACTTGGGCTAAGGCCTAGCAGATTGGTATTGTTTTGGGCTCTGAAAGGGGCTTGTTGCACACTGAGTTTCCAAACTCACCCCCTTTCCTTAACCTTGCAGGTGAGCCTTGATGTGGGGACTTGGAGCCGGAGGGGATTTAGAGTGGCCACGATGATCGCTTTTGGGCCTTTGAATAAGCGTTTGGTTTTCTTTAAGTTTACTTTTTTTATTATTTATTTTTGGGTTGTAATAAGGCCATTTTAACTTTATTTTTTTCTTTTCTGAGATTATTTTATTATTAGTAACCTCAAACGGGTTGATATTAATTCAAATGGTCTAGACTTAGGACGTGTTTTCAAACGATACTTGTTTTCAAAATAACACAACGCCTCGATTATCCGATTTATCAAAGTTATTCATTTAAATAAATTTCTACTCGATGTAACCAAGTGTGGCAATGGTTGTGGGCATGTCTAGGATTGGATCCAATCGAAGAGCTTGGTATTTAAGCAGCCTTCAGGGCTCACCTCCTCTGTTACAGATTCCTACCTGGTGCCCAGCTTCCATTCACTTTGTTAGCTTAACAAAAGTCGGTTTTTAAACACTGAAACGAAACATAGATTTTTAAACTTTTATGTGGCACGTCAGATTCGGCCATAACGTCTGGGCCGGGTTTGGGGTGTTACAAAACCCTTAAGCCCTTAAGCATAAAATCCTAAATCCTAAAACACTAAACCCTAAACCCTAAATCCTAAACCATAAAATCTTAAACTATAGATAGTAAACCCTTAAACCCTTAAATATAAAATCCTAAATCCTAAAGCTATAAACCGTAAGAATAAATTTCATATGGATATATATTGATGTGTATATATATAGATATTAATGTAAAAGAAAGACACAAACCTATAAAAAATAGTAAACCACATTTCAATCTCTATTCTCTAAGATTCAATATTCAAATTATAAATTACCATGTAATGTTTTAATCAAAAAGTTAATAATATTTAATATTTGGATTAATTAATAATATTATTAAAAATATATAGGCTAAATGATATTAAAAATTTAAGTATATGCAAATAAATCTGAAATTTAAATATACTAGAGAGACCAAATTAAAATTTAACCATTTTAGTAAATAATAATAATAATAATAATAATAATAATAATAATAAAAATAATAATAAAAGAGAGAAAAAAGAAAGGAAAAATTATTGGGCTTTATACTGCATACTTAGTGGCATTTTCAACAAAAACGTCGCAAACATGTATTAATAGTTTAAACGAGACCGTTTTGTAGCTTTGTTATTAGTGGCGCTTTTTAAAAAACGTCACAAAAGGTATGTATTATTGGCGTTTTCACCGAAAATGCCACAAAACATCTATTAAGAGATTGCAAAATGGCATCGTTTATAGCTTTGTTATTAGTGGCGCTTTTATAAACGTCGCAAAATGTGTGAATTACCGGCATTTGCACCAGAAAACGGCACAAACATCTATTAACAGATTTCAAAACGGCGTCATTTATAGCCTTGTTATTAGTGGCGCTTTATAAAAACGCCGCTGAAAATATGAATTACCGTTGTTTTCATAAAAAAACGTCACAAACATCTATTAATAGATTGAAAACGACATCGTTTTTAGAACCTTAATTTTCCTTTACTTTCCCCAATTTAGATTACCCCGATCCTCTATTTCCCCAAACCTTCTTTGTATCTTGCATTCGCAAATATTAGGAAAAGAGGTGCCCCCGAGGACATAGTTGAGAAAAATGTTTAAAGGAGACAAAAAAAGATGATAAAGAATAGGTAATCTGCAGCACGTTCACGAGCAAGGAAGCAGGTTGGCTTTTTTTTTTATTTGTCTCTAAAATGTGACACTTGACAGCCATGTTCTTTTTTAAAAATTAGTTGTGAACAATATAATATATAGTTTTGAAATGAAATATGGAAGCAAAATTGAATTTGGAATTAATCAATAGGATTTGCATTTTCAGGGGATTCGGAAGATACCCAGATTGAGATTTGTTGGGTTTTTATTGAATCTAGTTTGATATGATTGATATTTTTTGAGTTTTGATTTGGAGTTAATTTTGCACCCCATTCTAATTATATAAGATGGATTCCATAATAGTTTTTTGATTTAAAGTGGGACATGTAATGCTCTGTTATTGATTGTAATTTTTTTTCTTCTTTTTAAATTCAAGTGTTGAAGATTATGATTCAGAACTCTTTGAGGAGAGTAATTTGTTTGTGGTACCTATTGTAAATTATATACGAGAAATTCTTTGGTTAATGGTTACCACGTGTTGATGAAGTGTTTAGGATTGGTTCTGTAGTTTGGGCTTTTTGATGCTAATATATATTTCATATATGTATGTATATAAGAACGTATGCATGCATGTATGTATGTATGCTTGTTGTTTATGTGTTATCTTTAATATGATTGAAAGCAAGTCACATGGATGTATGCTTATCTTTTATGTGTTATCTTTCATCTGACAAGTTTTGGAATGCAAGCCACATGCTTTTTCTTTGTTTCTTCTTTAGATGCTTTAGTAATGAGATTTTTAACTTCATTATATGAATCTCATATATATATATATATATGTATGTATGCATGTATGCTTGTCTTTTATGTATTATCATTTAATCTGACAAATTATTGAATGTAAGAAACATTGTTTTTGAATTGGTCTTTTTGAGCTTTAGTAATGAGATTTCCCCTTGTATTATGTCTGGTTCCACTTGCACTCATAGGTATAGATATCTACATTGTATGTTCGATATAAATGGGCTGAAACATGAATTTTTTTACTTCGAAGGTTAATCGGTTGCAAAGCGAAGGTTATTATGGAGGCGTGTGACTGCTTATGTTCTTTTAGTTAGCTCTTTCATAAGCATTGCAAGGATAATAACATAAATCTCTCACCAGGGAACTTCACCCTCTCGTATTAGGCTAATATACCTCACCAGGTATATTATTTTTGTTATTTTTAAAATGAAAAGTTATTTAAAATGAAAAGTTATTTCTTTTTTATGTTTTTATCATAATGATTTGATTTTAATAAAATAACTGTTTCTCGAAAAATATTAAAATATAAAATGTTTAAACAATTTGTTAGAGTTAATTGATTCACAAAAAAATATTTTGTCTACTTATATTTTATTTTTAAATGGCCTAATTAAATTAAATTGCATTTAAAGTATATAGTTTAAAGTTTAAAGTATATTTAACCCTAAACTTGTAAATTTAATCTAATAAATTCTAGTACTAGAATTTCTTTGTTTGCCACTAAGATCTCTAGCATTGACTTCTTTTTGCGTAGCTTATTGGTTTGTTTATTGAGTTCATCCACAATAGATGCCACATGATGTCCTTTTGGTGAATGTGTATATGAACTTTTTGTACCTAGCTTGAATTAGATCATTCTCTTCGTTTTTGTTTTTCGTTTTATTTACTATTGTTCAACTCTTCTAGTTCAGCGATAAATCAGTTGGAATTGTTGGATTGGGCAGGATCGGATCAGCAATAGCAAAAAGAGCCGAAGCTTTCAACTGCTCTATCAATTACCACTCGAGATCTAAGAAACCAAACAAACTACAAATACTACTCAAATACACAAAAAGCCTAGATAACCAGAAGGTTAGTTAATCTTTTATTTTCTTTTTATTTTCGTTTTTTAAATTACTATTCTTGTTTATCCTTAGATTATTTTTTAATGGATCATTAATGGATCATGTTTTTAACTTATGCTGTTTATCCTTAGATTATTTTTTTAATTTGCTTAAGTTGTTTATCCTTAGAGACTTGTTATGCTGTCGATGAACTGTTTGTCATTGTTTTCCTCTACAATACAAAGATATAATAATACCCAAATTTATAAGTCATCAAGTACAAAACTCTGGTTCATCAAAATTTATCATAAATACCTTTCTCGGCCTTGAGATTAAAATCGACAGTTTCTAGATATCACACACATGTTTGCACATGTACACCAACTTCCACTTCATTTGCCTCGCTTCACTTAGGGATCTTTGCTACTGGTTCCAATGCCTATGTTCTTACTTACATTAATACTGTAAAAGAGATCATTTCTGCTCAATTTGCAACCTTTTAATAATATTATACCTCTCTACATGTATGCTTGCCACATGAATTTTTGCTACCCTATTTTTGTAATTTGTGATTTAATATTTCTATATTTCTATCACAATTTTTATTAAATTTAATTATTAGTATCATATGTCCCATCTCCTATACAAATACTTAATAAAATATTTAATATATTTTTATAATTAATTTTAAATTATTATTGAAATATTCTCGTCCGTTTTATCATAAATATTATCATCCGTTTTATCATTTAAGTTAAACTTTTTATTCAAAATAAATCATAGCTTTTAAGCTAAATACAGATGTTCACACAATGCTTTAACATGTACTTAAGAAAAGATGACTTGTAAAATATAAATTAAATTAAGTGTGGATTATTGTACATCTATATTTTAACTGCACATGTGATTTGTCAAATAAAAGCGAAACTCATGTTTATATATAGACTATAGTACATGTCATGAATGATAGTGTTAGTTGATAATGCCATTACCATATTAAAACAGGGTTCAATCTTATTTTTAATATTTTTTTCATGGAACAATATTGACATTTCATCTTATACGGTTTTTAACTTTTTATACACAATTTTTTAAATTATATAATTTGGATTAATTTATTTCAATATTATTTAATTAAAATAATTTTTTTCCATGTGATTTTTCACATCGTCAAATTTTATTTTCATTATTTCCTTTTCATGAAACAAAGTTGACATTTCATCTTATACGGTTTTCAACTTTTTATACACAATTTTTTAAATTACATAATTTGGATTAATTTACTTAAATATTATTTAACTAAAATAATTTATTTAAATATTATTTAATTAAAATAATTTTTTCCATGTGATTTTCCACATTGTCAAATTTTATTTTTATTATTTCTTTTTCATAGAACAAAGTTGACATTTCATCTTATATGGTTTTCAACTTTTTATATACAATTTTTTAAATTACATAATTTGGATTAATTATGTAATAACTTACATAACTTACAAAACTTACATAATACATAAATATATATCATATTATAACTTACGTAACTTACATAATACATAAATATATATCATATCATAACTTACATACCTTACATAAATGTATATCGTATCATAACTTACATAACGTACAAAACTTACTTAACTTACGTAATACATAAATATACACTTGAAAATCCTGCAACTTACCTGAATTAGTTTACACCCATTAGATACTTTATACTTGATATGTATTATCTATTTTAGTAACCGCAATTTATTGTCAACTTTAGACTTCAAGAACAACTAAATGGATAAGGGTTGGATGAATTTGTCAAGGGTAAGCAACGACTATCGAAACGGAGTACAAACTTTTTTAAATTTTGCAATTCAAAATGCAAGCCAAGAGAATATGATTCTTTGCCCGTGTAAGAAGTGTGGCAACATCAATTGGCATTTTCGTGAAGTTGCCTATGAACATCTAATTGTTGATGGCTTTATTCCGGGTATAAAAAATGAATTTTCCATAGAGGTGTACACCTAGTAGAACATCTAATCCGACTTATCCTCATACTGCTTACTATCAGTATGTTAGAGAAGATGATATGGAAGGTATGTTGCGGGATGCATTTAATATGCACAATCACAGTTTGCAACTATTTCCACTTGACTTTATTGCATCCGAATATTGTAATATTGGTGGAAATGTTTTTACCGAAACAAGATGAAGTGTACCTAATGAAGAGCCAAATGAAGAAGCGACAAAGTTCTATAAGTTACTTAATGAAATGAACGAAGAACTTTACGAGGGATCAAAATATTCGAAATTATCCTTCTACATTCGTCTATTTCACTTAAAATGTTTGGGAGGGTGGACCAGAAACTCTTTTACAATGCTGTTAGAGTTTTTGAGAGATATGTTTCTGTTTGCAAAAATCCCTCAGTCTTGTCAATATATGAAGAAACTAATAAAAGATTTAGGCCCTGGGTACGACAAAATTAATAGTTTCCCAAATGACTGCATGTTGTACTGGGGTGATCAAAAAAACCAACAGCCTCGTCATGTTTGCGGTAATTCTCGTTGGATGAATAGGAATACAGAAGATGTGAATGCGGATGAAGGTGAGGCACAATTAAGAAAGAAGCCAGTAAATATTGTGCGATATTTTCCACTAATACCTAGGCTTCAAATGCTTTTCATGTCGTCAAAGGCAGCTGAGTCTATGAGGTGGCATCATGATCAACGAACCAATGATGGATTATTAAGGCATCCTGCGGATTCCTTAGCTTGGAAATCATTTGACAGTGAATTTCCAAGCTTTGCGAGTGATCCTTGGAATGTGAGGCTTGGACTAGCAGCTAACGAATTTAATCCTTTTAAAATCATGAGTACTTTGTACAGTACTTAGCCTGTAGTGCTTACTCCTTACAATTTGCCTTCATGGATTTGCATGAAGCAATCTTCTTTTATCTTATCTATGATTATCCCTAGAGAGAAAGGTCCCGAAAATGTTATTGACATTTATATGCAGCCACTTATTGAAGAGTTGAAACAGTTATGGGTGGGTGTTGAAACATATGATGTCTTTAGAAAGGAAAACTTTAATTTACGTGTAGCGTTGTTGTGGACTATTAATGATTTCCTGGCTTATGCCAATTTATCTTGTTGGAGTACCAAAGGATGTTATGCTTGCCTTTATTGTACGGCACAAACATGTTCAGAGTGGTTATATAATGGGAATAAGTTCTCTTATATGGGGCATCATCGGTGGCTAGATGGAAATCATAGATTTAGATTTCAGAGGACACTATTTGACGATACTGAAGAGTTCAAAGAAGTTCATGAGCAGACCATTGGATCTGAAATCTTGTTCATGTTGAAAGGTATCAATTTCAGTTATGGGAAGATGAATCAACCACCCAACACGCAAATAAAGAGAAGATTGAGGGATGAATCTGATGAAGAGGATGATCCTAATGAGGTAGACTTGTGGAAAAAAAGAAGTATTTTTTTGAGTTGCCTTATTGGGAGCATCACATTTTACAACATAATCTTGATGTCATGAATATTGAGAAAAATGTTTGCGAGAACATCATTGGGACAATTTTGAATGTCGATAGAAAATCGAAAGAAAATCTTCAGAGTCGTCTTGATTTAGTTGACATGGGAATTCAGCGTGATCTTCATCCCCAAGTACTTCTGAATGGGAAATATCAGTTGCCACCTCCTATTTTTACAGTGTCGAAGAAAGAGAAAGAAGTGTTCTGCATGGTGTTAAAGGATATAAAGGTCCCAGATGCATATGCATCAAATATATCTTAATATGTGAGTCTTAAAGATCTAAGACTATATTTCTTAAAATCACATGATTATCACATCTTGATGCAAGATTTACTGCCAGTTGCTTTACTGTGTTGTATGTCAAAAAAGGTGACGTCTTGTATAATTGAACTATCCAATATAATGAAAGCTATTTGTGGCAAAGTTTTGAATGTTGAAGAACTTGAGAAAGTACAAGATCGAGCCGCTTTGACTTTATGCAAATTGGAGAAGATCTTTCCTCCTTCCTTATTCACTATTATGGTGCACTTGCTAATCCATCTCCCTCGTGAAGCAATACTTGGTGGACTAGTTTTCTATCGATGGATGTATCCTATAGAAAGGTGCTAATTTATTTGTAAAGTATTCATTCATTCACCTCTATACCTTTAGTTACAACTTTTGATAATATTGTATATCGTGTTTAGGGTCTTATGCAAATTGAAGTCTTATTGTCTTAATACGCATTATCCAGAAGGATCAATTGCTGAAGGTTACTTGGCAGAGGACTGTATGACTTTCTGTTCTCGATATTTAGAAGATGTTGAAATAAGACTGAATAGACCAAGTAGAAATGTTGGGCTCACTGATCATAACTTGGCTGAAACTGATTTATTTCAAAGTTATGGAGAACCAATCAGTAAAGTTGAAATTGCAAAATTAGATGATAGATCTTGGGTAAAAGCAGATCGATACGTTCTTTTTCACCACGATTCAGTTGAACCATTACGCAAGTAAGTTCTAGAATTTGATAAATATCCATTTTTTTAATTTGTTTGTCTTCTAACCAATTAAACCTCTTTTTAACATAGTGAGTACAAATAAATCTTGAGATCTCGTTCACGCTCTCGATGATTACAACATCGAGAGATTAATAAGTTAGTCACAGAATATTTTCATGAATGGTTAAGTCAAACGGTATGCAATTGAAGCTTTCATTGACAAATGATAATGTATTCTCATAACATTTATAATTACTCAATTTACTTTCGATTCAATAGGTTTGGAGTGGGAAGGACATCAATGACAAAGTTAAATGGCTTTCCCAATGTCTGAATAGAGTAGTAAAAAGATATAGTGCCTTCCACATTAATGGATTTAGATTTCATACAAAATATTGCGAGAGATTAAGGAGAACACAAAATTGTGGAATTGTTGTTAATTCTTCAATTACAAGTTATGCTAATGTTAGGGACAGTAATCCTGTTGAGGGAAATGTAGAGTATTACGGGCTTCTTATTGGCATTATTGAGTTGGATTACTATGGCGAATGGAAAGTTGTCTTATTTCGATGTGATTGGGCTGATGTTAATACTACTCGCGAAATTAAAAAAGATCAATTTGGTTTTACAATGGTGAACTTCTCTCGCTTGATTCACATTGGACAATAATTGATAGAAGAGCCGTATGTATTTTCTTTTCAAGTGAAACAAGTTTTTTATTCGAAAGATTCAACTGATGAGGGGTGGTACGTTGTACTCCAAAACACCCCTAGAGACTTGTTTGACATGGGCAATGAAAGTAGAGATGACATCGTCGAAAGATCAGAAATTTTGCCTTTTCCAGAACAAAACTTAAATGAAAATATCCCTAATACGAGTACACAATTTTAATGGGTTCGCCAGGATGTGGATGATGTTTACGAATTATGATGTAGTAAGATTTTACGATTTTTTAATTATATGTAATATTATAATTTAAATATTAGTCTTGTTAAATATTTCAACTATTTTATATGTACTATTATTATTGTAATTAGTTACTAAAATTTCAACTATTTTATGTGTATTGCAGAAAAATGCCTAGAAGAAGATTACGAGAGATCTAAGTATTGTTCAGAATAATCCAAATTCAGAAGAAACAAATAGTGAACAACAGACTACTATTGGATGCTCTAATGTTCTGGAAACACCTGACGAGCCTGCAAAAATTTAAAGTAATGTTAAATTTAATTTACATGCGTGTTGACTTTTATTAATAATTTATTTTTCAAATTCTCATATTATAATGTACCATTTTTCAGCTGGAAGTGATGGGTCGTGCAGAACTCGAGGACGTACGCTACTAAAAGATTTATACAAGTTAAATCATGTCGAGCGTGTCAAAGTATCTAGAAACAATCTTGGTCAGCCTGTTGGATCAAACGCTCGACTTTTGGCAGGATATTTGGGCATTATAGCACGAAATGCCAATATGGTGCCTATCAACTACGAATCATGGCATCAAATGCCTGATAGTAACCAAAATCAAGCTCTCGATAATATTAAGGTAACAAAACATTAATGTAATTTATAATACTTTGGTTTAAGTTTCATTTATATTTATTTTCTAAACTTGTGTTTTTTCAGGAGAGATTTTCTTTAGAGGTCTCAGATGCTTATATCAAGAAGGCATTGGGAAAAAAATGGAGAGACCATAAAATCACCTTAAAAAAAGAATATTTTAAGAAAGATATAAGCCTCAAAGAGAAAGTGCGAAATGTCCCGCCAGGAATGCTGAGATACCAATGGGAAGATGCAGTTAGATTCTGGAATTCAAAGAAAGGAGAGGTATTACATACTCCCAATCTCTAATAATTATTTCGGTTTATAGTATTGACTATATACGTAATAAAAATTTCATAATGTAGGACCGTGAGCGAGTTGGAACAAGCAGCAGGCAAAAACAAAAATTCACGCACACAGTAGGGTCGAAAAGTTTTACTAGTGTAGCTGAGGCTAAGGTGTTTTGAATTCATTAATTGTGTCAAATATTAATTTTTTCTATTAAATAATATTTTTTACTACTATATTGTAGGAACTCTCGTCTGGTCAAAAGTTGGACGCCTTCAGCTTTTTGACATTGCACATAGGAAGAAAGATGGATCTCCAATGACTTCTGAAGCTGGAGAAATTATGGTATATTTACTTAATAAAAATTGATTTATTTTAAATATTTATAATGTTTAATCATAATGGTTTAATTATAATGGCATATTCATCGTTAGTAGTTTTAAATAATGTTAAGTTATGTTGCATTTGTTTTTATTATATATTTCGTTTCTAACTCTTTGATTAATTTATTAGGATAAACTAAAGGATAAAAAGGCGGAGTATGAAGCGATTTCTTCGAGTGATATTTCTGTTAATTTTGAGGGCATTGATAACAGAATTATTACTGAAGTTTTGGGTCCTGAAAGGTATGGTCGGGTTCAATTTCAAGGATCTTGTCATATCCCGAATTAGGGCCTAATCAGAATAGTGGTTTCGGGACCACAAATTTGAGATAGAAATAATTCTTTTATGATTATTTTGAGATCTATGATATGAATGCATGATTGTGTGAAAATTTCGTGAAGAAATTCTATGCATAAAGTGCTTAATTTGAAATTGGGGACTAAATTGAATAAGTTGCAAAACCTGCATTCTAGAAGTTTTTCGTATGAAATTGCTTTGGAATATTAATTAAGAGGTCTTAAATAGCAATTTGACCAATTTCTAAGTTTATGGACAAAAATTGGATATGGATGGAATTTTTGAAAGTTTAGTAAGGAAGGTCATTTTGGTTATTTGGATATTAAATGAAATAAAATGAGAAAAATAACACAAAAAATGATCATCTTCTCCATAAGTTGCTGCCGAATTTTTCTCTCCACCATAAATAGGGTTTCAACACTTTTAAGCCTTGATTGTAAGTGATTTCTATGCCCGTTTTTAATGTTCTTAACATTTTTGAAATCCTCGTAGCTCGGTTTACCTATTTCCACCAATAATTTAACCTAGGGTTTATATTTGGAAAAATACCCATCGGTGAAATGTGTTTATTTTGATGTTTTATGGTAGAAAATGAAGTTTGAGATTGTGTTAATCAACTTTTGCTAAGTGATTTTTCGTGAAAACGAGTAAAACGACAAAATCGGTAAAAATACCTAATGTTCATAAACACATGATAGAGTGTGTATTTAATGTTGCTATAAAGGGAAAAATGATCAGCATGTCATAAAACATAAGAAAATAGGATGAAGTTTAATTTTCGAGCTTTGGGGCAAAAGTGTAAATATACAAAAGTTGAGGGGCAAAAATGTAATTTTACCAAAGTTTGAGTCAAGGACTGTTTTAATAAATGTGACTATTAAATAAGCTGAAATTTGTTATTATAGATTAAGAGAAACAAGATTCAAGTCGTGATCGAGGGAAAAATAAAGTTTCCGAGGAATAGGCTTGATTTCTAACATATTGTACCGAGGTAAGTTCATATGTAAATATTGTAATATAACTGTTATTTTAAATCATTTAATGCTATTTATATGATATTATGATTGTTATCATGTGATTCTATGCTTTGTGGTAATTATTGGACAATATGCAAATATTTTATGATTTATGTGAAAAATGTGAAAGACTACCGAAGTATCGCCACTGGTATTCCAAGGAGAATGGTAAAGGAGTACGAACGAGGAAAGTCCCGTTGAACCTTAGGAATAGATTAGGTTACTTGGGCATCCGAGCTCGTTGAGTCGATGGATGCAAATGTCCGAACTCATTGAGTTGAGTCCGAGTTCGTGAGATGTAACTAGGCATCCGAGCTCGTTGAGTTGAGTCCGAGTTCACTTATGGATGCGAATGCCCGAGCTCGTTGAGTTGAGTCCGAGTTTGCTTATGGGTGGGTTACATGGTAGCTTGGCTACATATGTGGCACTTATGTGCAAACTTTCTATGTATCCGAATTATATTCCGATGTGTTCAACGGGTAAAATTCTAGTAAAATGGAAGAATACTGAAGATACAAGTGATGTATTGGTAAGTGTTGTGGAATGGGCACTTTGGACAGGTATGTACTTAACCCTCGGGTTGAGACTTGATACGACAACAATAATATGGTAAGATGATGAATGATGAATAAAAATGTGATATATGTTTTGGTGATATTATGCTAATGCTGATTGGTATAATTGCTTTGTTAAGTTATTTGTTATTTGCATATGGACTTACTAAGCATCTATGCTTACTCCCTTCTTTTCATTCTTTGTAGTTTTGACAAGTCAATTTGGAGATCGGGACGGTCGAAAGCACGCTCACACTATCATTGGACAATTGCGGTATAATGACTTGTAATTTTTGGAAATATGGCATGTATAGCATTCCAATCATTTTGTGTGTATGATCTTACGATATGGCCCATGGATGGATTGGAAATTTTTTAGAATAATTAGCAATTGGAATGGCTAATCAAGTTTATATATGATAACAAGTATGCTTTATGTCTTAATTAAACCATGAGAATCCTTAGAAAGGTAAAATTGGCCACAAAACAAAATCAGTCAGCAGCAGTGACGTGTGTTTGAAAAATCACTAAAAATATTAGAGATAGAATTTGATGATGAATAAAATATGGAATTTAATATTAATGAATATATTTTCATGTGGAAGAAACAAAATAAGTAAAAGAGTTGTATTTTATGATATATTTATGTTTTGGTGAAACAGGGTTAGAGCGATTTCTGAATCCCCTGTTATGACTTTAAAAATTCACCATAAATTGTACAAAAACAATTATAAGTTTTACCTTACATTTATGAAATCCTTATTGAGTCTAGGTTTATGGGAAATAAACGGCATGGTCATTGAAACTCTGTACAGGGAGATATCTGATTCGTAATACACAGGGGTCAGAGTAGCCAAAGTCAGAGTAGCCAAACCCTGAAATAGGGGATACTTTAACTAATAAATTGTAATAATTGGCCAAACCAAAAATTCTAGAAAAAAATTAGTAAGCAGATATATGAGTATAGTTTTAGGGAAAATTTACGGAATTGGATTTCAAGTTTCTTAACTCAAGATATAATTTTTTTAGCGAATGTGATGCAGATGGACAATTTACTATGAGAATTATTTGAACTTGTTTAAATACTAAAATAAGTTTAGTAATGTGTCATACTCGACTCCGGCGATGGTCTCGGGTAATGGGGCATTACATTTGGTGGTATCAGAGTAGGTTTAGTCGGTTCTCAGACTAACGTGGTGTAAGTACAGATTTTTCTATACATGCCCTATATATATTTTGTGATAGTGTGACGACTCCTGACTTTTTTAAATGATTTTTTTTATATAGTAAATGGATCCCGATCCAACTGTGGCTGATGATGTAGAGAGCAATGCGCTAGCTCCTGCTGAAGGGGCAGTGCCAACTGAAAGTTGACCTCCTACTATTGGTCAAGGAGGAGGAGATAGGGCTCGGGAAGCCTTTTTCCAAATAATGAATGCTCGGTATACAGAGTTCGTTCGTACGAACCCTACTGCTCAACAACCTCCCCCACCACCCCCGATTCCTCAACCTATACCCCAGATGCCTTCAAGTATGGATCTGATGAAATTCCATAGATCTCCGGTTGACCGAATCCACAAGCAAGGGGCCGAAGAATTTAGGGCAAATGTTGATGATGACGCTGAAAAAGCATAATTTTGGCTCGAAAATTCTATTCGGGTATTTGATGAGTTATCTTGTACACCTGAAGAGTGCTTGAAGTGTGCTATATCATTGTTGAGGGATTCGGCTTATCATTGGTGGAAAACATTAATTTCAGTGGTGCTGAAAGAGAAGGTGACTTGGGAATTCTTTCAAGAAGAATTTCGGAAGAAATATATCAGTGAAAGATTTGTAGACCAGAAGCGTAAAGAGTTTCTCGAGTTGAAGCAAGGCAACATGACAGTTACCGAGTATGAAAGAGAGTTCATTCGATTGAGCAAGTATGATCAAGAATATATCCCTTTAGAGGTTAAAATGTACAGACGATCTGAAGATGGACTTAATGAAGACATTAAGGTATTTGTGGGTATTCTTGAGTTGAAAGAATTTGTGGTACTTGTTGATCGGGCTTGCAAGGCTGAAGAACTAATTAAAGAGAAGAAAAAGATAGAGGCTGAGACAAAAAATTGGAAGAAAAGACCGATGAGCAGTACACTTCCACCGCAGTCTAGAAAGTCCTGGGATATGTATTCTCGTTCTCAAGCATTAGCGGGACACTCATATGGGGATCATAAAAAGAAAAATATGGGTTCCAGATCTCGGAATACTTCGGTGGCTAGTGTGAGAAATTCGAGAATTGTTAGACCCGAGTGCCAACGATGTGGTAGAAGTCACTTTGGTCCTTGTAAAACTAATGAATGTTACCAGTGTGGGTCTCCGGATCATTTTATTAGAGATTGTCCAGAGAGGATCGAGAAAGAAAAATTTCAGAGTGCAAAGCTAAGTGGTACTGTTTCAAGAGGAAGATCTTCGAGAAATGCTGGGAATGAGGCAGGCAGCAAGAATGTAGTCAGAGAACCAGCGTCAAAATCTGAAACTAGAGCTCAGGCTAGAGTTTATGCCATAAGGGCGCGTGAAGATGCTTCGTCTCCTGACGTGATTACCGGTACTTTCTCTCTTTATGATATTAATGTTATTGCTTTGATCGACCCTGGTTCTACTCATTCGTATGTGTGCATGAAATTGGTGTCCAATATGAACATACCTGTTGAGTCTACGGAATTTATGGTTAAAGTGTTGAACCTGTTAGGAAAATGTGTCATAGTTGATAAAGTATACAAGAAATGTCCTTTGATGATTAGGGGTCATTATTTTCCGGCTGACTTGATGTTGTTTCCGTTTGATGAATTTGATGTCATTTTGGGTATGGATTGGTTAACATTGCATGATGCTATAGTGAATTGTAGACAGAAAGTTATTGAATTGAAATGTGAAAATGGTGAAATTTTACGAAATGAATTGGACGAATCAGAGGCATTGCCTAGTGTGATTACTTCGATTTACTTCGATGTCAGCTCAAAGATATTTGAAAAAGGGTTATGAAGCTTATTTGGCATATGTATTGAATACAAAAGAATTTGAGAAAAAATGGAATCAGTGCTGATTGTGTGTGAATTCGCGAATGTATTTCCAGAAGAGTTACCGGGTTTGCCTCCTGTCGGAGAAGTAGAATTTGGTATTGAGTTGATATAGGGAACAACTCTAATCTCGATTGCTCTGTATAGAATGGCACCAACAAAGTTGAAAGAATTGAAGTCACAGTTGCAAGAGTTGACTGACAAAGGTTTTGTGAGACCGAGTTTTTTGCCTTAGGGTGCTCTCGTATTATTTGTCAAAAAGAAGGATAGTTCTATGAGATTATGTGTGGACTATCGGCAGTTGAATTTGACAGTCAATAACAAGTATCTGTTGCTGAGAATTGACGACTTGTTCGATCAGTTGAAAGGAGCGACATGGTTTTCAAAGATCGATTTGAGGTCTGGGTACTACCAGTTGCGGGTGAAAGAATCAGATGTGCCTAAAACTACTTTTAGAACAAGGTACGACCATTATGAATTTTTAGTTATTCCATTTGGTTTGACAAATGCTCTTGCTGTGTTTATGGATTTAATGAACCGCATATTTCGGCCATACTTGGACAAGTTTGTTGTGGTATTTATTGATGATATCTTGATCTATTCGAAGGATGAAACAGAACATGCTGAGCACTTGAGAATAGTTTTGCAAACTTTGAGAGATAAACAGTTGTATGCCAAGTTTAGTAAAAGTGAATTTTACTTCGAGAAGTCAGATTCTTGGGTCATATTGTTTCGGGTGATGGTATACGAGTTGATCCTAGTAAAATTTTGGCTATTGTTGATTGGAAACCGCCGAAGAATGTGACTGAGGTTAGAAGTTTCTTGGGTCTAGCTGGTTATTATCGACGATTTGTGAACGGATTTTCTATGATTGCTACTCCTATGACTAGACTGCTCCAAAAGGATGTTAAATTGAAGGGACGGAAGAATGTCAACAGAGTTTTGAGAAATTGAAAAAGTTACTGACTGAAGCACTAGTGTTGGTACAACCCGAGTTAGGTAAAGAATTTGTGGTGTATAGTGATGCCTCTTTAAACGGCTTGGGATGTGTACTTATGCAAGAGGGAAAGGTTGTTACTTATGCTTCGAGGCAATTAAAACCTCATGAAAGTAATTATCCGACTCATGATTTGGAACGGGCTGCTGTAGTGTTTGCTTTGAAGATTTGGCGACATTATTTGTATGGTGAAAAGTGCCGAGTATATATCGACCACAAAAGTCTCGAGTACTTGATGACACAAAAAGATTTGAATTTGAGATAGCGAAGATGGTTAGAATTATTGAAAGATTACGAGCTTGTGATTGATTATCATTCGGGGAAAGCGAATGTGGTTGCCGATGCCTTGAGTAGAAAGTCGTTATTTGCTTTGAGAGCTATGAATACTCAGTTGACAGTATCTGACGATGGTTCGATTCTGGCAGAGTTAAGAGCAAGATCGATGTTTTTACAAGAGATTTGTGAAGCTCAGAAAAATGATCAAGATTTGCAAGCCAAAAGAAAGCAATGTGAGGCTGATATAGGATCAGATTTCAGAATCGGTTCTGATGGTTGCTTGATGTTTAAAGATTGGATTTGTGTACCAAAGAATGATAAGTTGATTCAGAAGATCTTGCACGAAGCACTCAGTGGTTGTTTGTCAATGCATCCGGGCAGTACAAAAATGTACAATGATTTGAAGAAAATGTATTGGTGGAATGGAATGAAAAGAGATATTTCCAAGTTTGTATCAAAATGTATGATTTGTCAGCAAGTAAAAGCTGAACATCAGGTGCCTTCGGGTCTACTTCAGCCTATCATGATTCCTGAATGGAGATGGGATCGAATTACTATGGATTTTGTATCAAGATTGCCATTAACTCTGAAGAAGAAAGATTCCATCTGGGTAATAGTCGATAGATTGACTAAATCGGCTCATTTTATTCCGGTACGTACTGATTATTCTCTTGATAAGTTGGCTGAATTATATATCAGTGAGATTGTTAGACTTCACGGAGTACCCTTGTCAATTATTTCGGATAGAGATCCGGGGTTTACTTCGTGATTTTGGCAAAAACTGCAAGAAGCATTAGGTACGAAGTTAAATTTCAGCACTGCCTTCCATCCATAGACTGATGGACAATCAGAGAGAGTAATTCAGATTCTCGAAGACATGCTCAGATGTTGTGTGTTGGAGTTCCAAGGAAATTGGGAAATGTACTTACCGTTGGTGGAATTTACTTACAATAACAGTTATCGGACGAGTTTGAAAATAACACCTTATGAAGCGTTGTATGGTCACAAGTGTCGGACACCGCTATATTGGACTGAACTCAAAGAAAACCAGATTTACGGAGTTGATTTAATCAAGGAAACTGAAGAAAAAGTGAAAGTGATTCGAGACTGCTTGAAAGCTGCTTCAGTTAGGCAAAAATCTTACGCAGATTTGAAGCGAAAAGAGATCGAGTTTCAAGTTGGTGATAAAGTCTTTTTAAAAGTGTCTCCATGGAAGAAAGTTCTTAGATTCGGTTGGAAAGGCAAGTTGAGTCCACGTTTTATCGGACAGTATGAGGTAATTGAAAGAATTGGCCCGGTAGCGTATCGATTAGCATTACCACCGGAATTAGAGAAGATTCATGATGTATTCCATGTATCTATGTTACGTTGGTATCATTCGGATCCTTCACATGTGATTTCACCGGCAGAAATCGAGTTGCAACCGGATATGACTTACAATGAGGAACCGGTTAAAATTTTAGCTCGGGAGGTCAAACAACTAAGAAACCAAAGTATCGCACTCGTGAAAGTATTGTGGAAAAAAATGGGGTAGAAGAGGCTACATGGGAGCCCGAAGAAACTATGAGAAATCAGTACCCAGACCTGTTTACTGGTAAGATTTTCAGGGACGAAAATCACAAAAAGGGGGGAGAGTTGTGATATCCCGAACTAGGGCCTAATCAGAATAGTGGTTTCGGGACCACAAATATGAGATAGAAATAATTATTTTATGATTATTTTGAGGTCTATGATATGAATGCATGATTGTGTGAAAATTTCGAGAAGAAATTCTATGCATAAAATGCTTAATTTGAAATTAGAGACTAAATTGAATAAGTTGCAAAACTTGCATTCTAGAAGTTTTTAGCATGAAATTTCTTTGGAATATTAGTTAGGAGGTCTTAAATAGAAATTTGACCAATTTCTAAGTTTATGGACAAAAATTGGATATGGATAAAATTTTTGAAAGTTTAGTAAGGAAGGGCATTTTGGTCATTTGGATATTAAATGAAATAAAATGGGAAAAATAACACAAAAATGATCATCTTCTCCATAAGTTCCTGCCGAATTTTTCTCTCCACCATAGCTAGGATTTCAACATTTTTAAGCCTTGATTGTAAGTGATTTATATGCCCGTTTTTAATGTTCTTAACATTTTTGAAATCCTCGTAGGTCGGTTTACCTATTTCTACCAATAATTTAACCTAAGGTTTATATTTGGAAAAATAAACATCGGTGAAATGTGTTTATTTTGATGTTTTATGGTAGAATATGAAGTTTGAGATTGTGTTAAACAACTTTTGCTAAGTGATTTTTCGTGAAAACGAGTAAAACGACAAAATCAGTAAAAATACCTAATGTTCATAAATACATGATAGAGTGTGAATTTGTTGTTGCTATAGAAGGGAAAATGATCAGCATGTCATAAAACAAAAGAAAATAGGATGAAGTTTAATTTCCGATCTTTGGGGCAAAAGTGTAAATATGCAAAAGTTTAGGGGCAAAAAATGTAAATTTGCCAAAGTTTGAGTCAAGGACTGTTTTAATAAATGTGACTATTAAATAAGCTAAATTTGTTATTATAGATCAAGAGAAACGAGATTCAAGTCGTGATCGAGGGAAAAATAAAGTTTCCAAGGAATAGGCTTGATTTCTAACATATTGTACCGATATAAGTTCATATGTAAATATTGTAATATAACCATTATTTTAAATCATTTAATGCTATTTATACGATATTATGATTGTTATCATGTGATTTTATGCTTTGTGGTAATTGTTGGACAACATGCAAATATTTTATGAATTATGTGAAAAATGTGAAAGACTACCAACGTATCGTCACTGGTATTC
Organism: Gossypium longicalyx; assembly: GCA_025698465.1. Classification (NCBI taxonomy): domain Eukaryota; kingdom Viridiplantae; phylum Streptophyta; class Magnoliopsida; order Malvales; family Malvaceae; genus Gossypium; species Gossypium longicalyx. Next base: position 37,616,943 of record CM046998.1, on the reverse strand, counting down.
CAAGGAGAATGGTAAAGGAGTACGAACGAGGAAAGTCCCGTTGAACCTTAGGAATAGATTAGGTTACTTGGGCATCTGAGCTCGTTTACTCGAGTCCGAGTTCACTTATGGATGCAAATGTCTGAACTCATTGAGTTGAGTCCGAGTTCGTGAGATGTAACTAGGCATCCAAGCTCGTTGAGTTGAGTCCGAGTTCACTTATGGATGCAAACGCCCGAGCTCGTTGAGTTGAGTCCGAGTTCACTTATGGGCGGGTTACATGGTAGCTTGGCTACATATGTGGCACTTATGTGCAAACTTTCCATGTATCCGAATTATATTCCGATGTGTTCAACGGGTAAAATTCTAGTAAAATGGAAGAATACTGAAGATACAAGTGACGTATTGGTAAGTGTTGTGGAATGGGCACTTTGGATAGGTATGTACTTAACCCTCGGGTTAAGACTTGATACGACAACAATAATATGGTAAGATGATGAATGATGAATAAAAATGTGATATATGTTTTGGTGATATTATACTAATGTTGATTGATATAATTGCTTTGTTAAGTTATTTGTTATTTGCATATGGAATTACTAAGCATCTATGCATTCTCCCTTCTTTTCATTCTTTGTAGTTTTGACAAGTCAATTTGGAAATCGGGACAGTCGGAGGCACGCTCACACTATCACTGGACAATTGCGATATAATGACTTGTAATTTTTGGAAATATGACATGTATAACATTCCAATCATTTTGTGTGTATAATATTACGATATGGCCCATGGATGGATTGGAAATGTTTTAGAATGATTAACTATTGGAATGGCTAATCAAGTTTATATATGATAACATGTATGCTTTATGTCTTAATTAAACCAAGAAAATCCTTGGAAAGGTAAAATTGGCCACAAAACAAAATCAGTCAGCAGTAATGTCGTGAGTTTGAAAAATAACTAAAAATAGTAGAGATAGAATTTGATGATAAATAAAATATGTAATTGAATCTTATTGAATCTATTTTCATGTGGAAGACACAAAATAAGTAAAAGAGTTGTATTTTATGATATATTTATGTTTTGGTGAAACAGGGTCAGAGCGATTTCTAAATCCTCTGTTCTGAATATAAAAATTCACCATAAGATTTACAAAAACAATTAGGAGTTGTACCTTACATTTATGAAATCCTTATTGAGTCTAGTTTTATGAGAAACAAACAGTATGGTCATTGAAACTCTGTACAGGGAGATATAAGATTCGTAATACACAGGGGTCAAAGTAGCAGAACCCTGAAACAGGGGATACTTTAACTAATAAACTTTACTAATTGGCCAGACGAAAAATTTTTGAAAACATTTATTAAGTATATATATGAGTTTAGTTTCAAGGAAAATTTACGGAATTGGATTTTGAGTTTCGTAACTCGAGATATAAATTTTTTAGAGACTGTGATACAGATGGACAGTTTACTATAAGAATTGTTTGAACTTGTTTAAATACTAAAATAAGTTTAGTAATGTCTCATACTCGACTCCGGCGATGGTCTTGGGTAATGGGGCGTTACAGATCTAGTGTTAACCCAACCCAATATTTTGGATCCAACTCGCAGCAATACCTGCCTTCAGGGAGTCAAGCTCAAGCTGAAGTTCAGAGGTTAAGAGACTAGATGGCTCAGATGCAAGCGAGCACAGTTGAGCAAATTGCTCAACTTAAAGCGGAGGCAGCAGCGAGGGAAGCAGAGCAAAATAGAAAATACAATGAACTCCAGCTACAACAGAATATGATGAAGATGTTTCAGTAGTCGCAGAATCCACCATCTTAGACGTTTATTTTCTTATTGTAAGAATGTTTTAACAATATAACTTTTAACATTACTGTAATAATATTTTGTTATTTCATTTATTAATTTAGATAATATATCTTTCGTTAGATTTTTGAAGTATCATTTATATTTGCTGTTATTGGTTGGATTTGATGTTACAGGAAGGGTTGTATATGAATGAAAATAGGATATTAGAAATCTGCTAAAATTAGTGACGTTTTTAAGAAAAGCGCCGCTAAAGGTGATGTTCTTTAGCGGTGTTTTAGAGAAAAGTGTCGCTATAGTTCATGTTTTTTAGCAGTGTTTGTATGAAAAATGCCTCTAAAGGTCACATTTTTTTTGCAATGATTTTGAGAAAAGCGCAGCTAAAGGTCATGTTCTTTAGCGGCGTTTGTATGAAAAGCGCTGCTAAAGGTCACGTTCTTTCGCGGTGTTTTTTAGAAAAGCGCCGTTAAAGGTCACGTTCTTTAGCGATGTTTGTATGAAAAGCATCGCTAAAGGTCACGTTCTTTAGCGGCTTTTATAGGAAAAGCATCGCTAAAGGTCACATTCTTTAGCGGCCTTTTTTTTACATAAACGCCGCAAAATGTTAGCGGCATTGCATTTAGCGGCGTTTATAAGCGCTGCTAAAGGCCCAAAAAAATGCCGCTAGAAATCTATTTTGCTGTAGTGATTGTTGTCGACAACTATATTTTTTCGATTTCATATTTTCCCTAAAGTAACATAACTTATCGAGATCTCTTCTTTATCATCATTTTTAGGTACTTGAATCCCTTATGGGGTTTTATGATTATGATTAGTTATATATTTGACATTTTCTTAGGAACTTGTTGATACACGCACGAGAATGATTTAAGTGCACTTGAGCTCATCAAGTGGACCAAACTCCAAGCTACCTGTTTCAAAAGAGGATCCAATTGAAATTCTCATCAGGCTTATAACACGTGCTAGATCCAAGAAGCTTAAAGAGGTGATAATGGGCCTGATTCAGCAAGTCTGGGTTGAACATGAGAAGTCCAACTCTTATTGGACCGAAGATAACGTTCCAAGTTCATGCAATGTTTTGCATGTGACTGCTTGTTTAGTTTAATTAATTCTACAACTTTTAATTATGTCTTGTTTATTATGTGTTTGCATCTGTAGATTATCTCTTGCATTAAGTATGTAGCATTTAATTAAGTCATGCACTAAAGCATCTCACATGTTAATAAATTTTGAGTTTTAATTATATCATGCATTATGCTACTCATTTGTTTATTTAGTTTGCATCTTAGCTAAGCTATGCATTTAAGCATCTTGTTTGTTCATTTAGTTTAAGCATGAGTTAGTAAGTGTGTGAAGTGTGTCATTTCATTTGATTGTTACTTTTTTGCATAAGTTATAGTATGCTAATTTTCATCATAAATAAGGTGTTTTTAAGTTGAATAAGAATTTGAAAGATTGTACATGTTTAATATGTACTAAATGTGTGTTTAATTTGTTCAAGGTAACTCAATGGTCAGCTATGCCTTTAAAGAGGCCGAAAGGTGACTATTCATGAGACCAAAGACTCTTAAAGTTTGTACAATTTCAAGCATTCAAAAGATCATTATGGTGGTTGTTCAAATGGACCAATGAAGACTTTTCAAATTTGATCAGTTTTGGTGCCTTCAAAGCTTATCATGATGCTAATTTAAGAGGACTATGCACAAGTCTTTTTATATTCAGTTTTAAGGGAGATAGGGACACTAAATAGATCATTAAGGGGACATTAAGTCATCAACAAAGTGAAGAAACATGCCTTTTCAACTATACAATAATCAAGTGAAAAGACATGACTCATTGGCTGCCCAGAGTTAAAATGAATTTAAATGTTTGTATTAATACTAGTTAAGTGTCGAAGTTGAAGGTCTTTTATAGGCATTCAAATAGTCATAATAGGTCCCATAAATAACTTGTAAAAGGACATTGTTTGTAACACCCCTTACCCGTGTTTGACATTGAAATATGGAATGAGGCATTACCGGACATAAACACATGCGATCGTATAAAATCGGGTCATGAATTTGCGTTCAAATTTAAAACTTTTCACATTTCAAAGTCCCTAATATGGGCCTACGAAGCCCAAATCATGCTTTGGGAACGGTTCGGGACCAAGCCAAGAACTTTAGAAAACTTTGAAAAATTTCATGAAAAACAGGGGCACATTCCCGTGTGATATTAGGACACGGCCGTGTAGCTCGCATGGTCATGGCCCTAGCCCATGCACTAATCTAACTTGCCATTGCGAACAAATTTACGTCACACGTAGATATCACCACTCATTCATCCACATATGTAAGCATACACATCCTTGAAATGCATCATCATGGACTTAGAATATAGCCAATATACCAACCTCAAATAGCCTTACACAACAATGAACTTTAAAATAACATTGGCCAACATTTTAGTTCAAAATAATTATGAAACATATAAAAATAACCAAGTCCCCTATACATGCCATGACCTTAAGTATAAGAATTATCAATACCCAATTTGTTAGTTTGATAGTGTGATAGGTTCTCTGGCGACTTCCAACCCGAGCTAACCTGAGGACATTATAAACACAAAAAATAAACGGAGTAAGCTATATAGCTTAGTAAGTTGGTATGTAAATAATAATAAATTTATTAACATGCTTTTACCAATTCTCACAATATGTTCTCAAGATAATACAATCATAATTGCACATAGTTTCACTACTTACTCTTGTTTATCTTAAGCTGTCTACTCGAGTCACAGTCACTAAATTATTTATATATTGAACTACGAAACTTGAAATTAAGATCTGCTAATTTTCCCTAAAACTAGACTGCCATATCTTCTTACCATAAAATTTTCAGACTTTTTGGTCTAGCCAATAAGTATAGTTTATTCTTTAAATTCTCCCATGTTCTACTATTTGACAGTTTCAACCCTTCTTCACTAAAAATTAATTATCTCATCATATGGGATTCGGATGATGTTCCTGTTTCTTTCTATTGAACATAGACTCAATAGTAATTTTAAATTATTTTTATACAATTTTTAATGATTTTCCAAAGTCATAACAAGGGATTTCAAAATCATTTTAACCATGTCTCACGAAAATTAAAATATCTCATAACATGAAATTTTTTCGCTTACACCATTTCTTTTATGTGAAAGTAGACTCAATAAGCTTTAATTTCATATCTTATTCAACCTCTAATTCGATTTCCACCATTTTTGATGATTTTTCAAAGTCACACAACTGCTGCTGTCCAAAATTGTTTTATTGCTAATTTTACTCTCTCACGTTTTCTTTGTATTAACTTTCATTCAACATTCACATAGATTCCATACGTACCTATATCACTTAAATCAGTTATACTTTCATTTTTTTATCTTGGCTATGTCAATTGATACACTTAAACCTCAATGAAAACACATTATTTCAATTCAATATCAAATAATATTATTGGTTCATAATTCTTTCACATTTAATCATCACATAGTCATATTCGTTTACACTTAGTCATTTTCCTTTGAACACATCGGAATAATAACAGATACTGGCCTTGACATAGTACCACCCTTGTAGCCAAAGCTATTTTATTCACAAAGTGGCCTTCGCATAGTACTACACTTGTGTCCAAAGCTATTATATTCACAAAGTGGCCTTCACATAGTACCACACTTGTGTCCAAAGCTATTATATTCACAAAGTGACCTTCACATAGTACCACACTTGTGTCCAAAGCTATTTTATTCCTAAGGTTCAATCAGAAAATTTCTCACTTAGCACAATGCCATGGACTTATTCCACTTAGATGCCATGGACTTATTTCACTTAGCCCATTGTCATGGACTTATTTCACTTAGATGCCATGGTCTTATTTCACTTAGCACAATGTCATATCCTAGATATGGTCTTACATGCGAATCACTTATTTCACTTAGCATATTGCCATGGTCTAACCATGGTCTTTTACTGTCAATTCATATTTCACTACGCAACGATCGTGATCGATCCTACGTTTTTACTCAATTCGAACATTTTTTTTAATTATTAGAATTTAATAAATATATAATAATATTACATAATTAACACAAATTGATAACATTTATTAACATACAAACTTACCTCATCTAAAATGGCGAAAAGAACCAAATAGTCTAATACTCGTTTTTCCCTCGTTCTAAGTCTGAACTTCGTTTTTCTTGATCTATAATATCACACTCGACTTATTAAATTATTATACTATTCAAATCAGTCCAAAAATCATATTATGGAAAAATTACATTTTTGCCCCTCAAGTTTCACATATTTACAAAGTTGCCCTTAGGCTCGTAAAGTGAAATGTATCCATTTTTCTCAATACCCAAGCCTAGCCGATTCATATTTCCTCTTATAGCGGCCCAATTTTTCACTAATCACATTTCCTACACATATTTTACAACTTTTACAAATAGGTCCTTTTATGAAATTTCATAAAAAATCACTTAGTAAAAGTTGTTTATCACACTCCAAACTTTCATATTCTTCCATAAAACATCAAAAAACATGTATGTAATCGATGGGTAAATTTTAAACACAAACACTAGCTCAAAATAATGGTAGAAATAGCTAAACTGAGTTACGAGGATCTTAAAAATGTAAAAATCATTAAAAACGAGGCTAGAATGGACTTACAATCGAGCTTGGAAGCTTGAAAAACCCTAGCCATGGTTTGCCCTTGTGAAATTTGGCCATGGGGTTCAAGATGGACAAAAATTGGCTTTTAATTTTATTTTTAATTCATTTTAATTACTAAATGACCAAAATGCCCCTAAGTTAAAAATATTCTATTTCACCTATTTCATGTCCATTTTTGTTCAACAAATTAACCAATGATCTAATTACCATTTAAGGACCTCCAATTTAAATTTCTTAATAATTGGACACCTCTAACATGTTGAACTCAACTTTTGCACTTTTTACAATTTAGTCCTTTTGACTAAATTGAGTGTCCAAACGTCGAAATTTTTGAGCGAAATTTTCATGAAATCATTCCGTGAAACCGTAGACCATAAAAATATAATAAAAATAATTTTTTTTCTCGTCGAATTTGTGGTCCCAAAACCACTGTTCAAACTAGACCCAAAATTGGGCTGTTAGAACTTTCCCCCATTTAGGGATTTTCGTCCCTAAAAATCTTACCAGAAGAAATTGCTTTCAACTATCATGAATCACTTTCACTAATTTTCCTAGAATTACAAATCATATCAACCTCGTATATCTTTTTCTAATCACCTTTGAACTTTAACACACAGTGTCGGAGCATATCGTTAAAGTTTTGAATTACTTTCTCAAACTTATCACCGATTTACAGGTGTTACCGTGCTAAGATGTAACTATGCTCATAGTTTCCTGTAGCTCTTTCCGTAATTGGGATATAGCCCTCGGATCTCTATCCGTAATAATAGAGACTGATACTTCACATAATTGAATAATCCCAGAAACATCTTACTCAGCTAGTTTGTTAAACAAGAAATCTGTACATGATCGATCAATTATAATCCGATAACATCTTCCTTTTTGGAGATAAAGATAATTCAGATAGAAAACCTATAGTAATTCTATCTCATATCACATCAAGGTTATCACTGACTGCAATAAACCTGAATGCTCTTGATATCTGACTTTTATCCATTATCAAATTGACATCTGCGCATAAAATCAAAAATATCAGGTTACATACCCAATCACCAAAACATCTATTTCAAATAACTGCACATTTTTATTACTCCCAAAATGAACCAACAAGCTACTACTGAGCCTCGTACAACAATGTCATGCATAAGCTCTGAATTCATCTGCACGCAATTTCTATCTCAGAACAATAACATCAATCATCAGGTCAGACTTGAAATTCAGAATCAAAAATCAACTCATACTAAACTCGTTTAACTTACCATTCATTAGCACATTTCTGAGATTCTCAATCTTGCAATGAAAACATCACTTTAGCTTTAAATCTAGCTAAAATTAGATCATCATCAATTAAGATAAATCGTGTAACTCACTCACAAAATAAACAAAGATTTTTCCATTCAGTATCTGTAACTATATCTGCTTTCCTAGAGATTAATTAATAACTACTCGTGATCTTTCAATAGTTCAAGTCTTTAGCACTATATTAACTTCAGATCTTTCTAAGACATTCGATATTTTAATTCTTGAAATCAGGGAACATGTGACACTTTTCATCGATTAAATAATATCACAAAATTCTCAATATGGACATAAAAGTGACAGTCTCTAAATCACTGGTCGAACAGTTCTTTTTAATATGACATTAACCGTATGAAAACATGAACCATCACTTTACATTCCAGTAATAAAACACATTCCAATCTGTTCTATAGTGCATCACTGAAAATTCATAAATTTATTACTCAATTCAAACTGAACTCAGAACCAGAGCTTCGGTTAATAATATCTTCAACTGTTTTCAAGTTAGCTAACATACAAAGACCATCCAAATTTTCATAAATGTGATAACCATATAATTCAGAACAGCTTTAACTCATAATAACATCATCAGATTAGAACAAATCTAATAGGTATATCTCGGTATCATACTCTCTAGAATATCAATCCTTCATTCAGACTGTCCATCGATATACTCGTGAATGCACAAAATTTATTACCATAACTGAGGATACTTTAACTACATGTAACTCAAATCACATTTCAAAGACCTTTTACGACTGTATTTGCTCAAGGAAACAAAATATCTTGATTGAACTCATTGGCTTTAATCAAACTTGCTTGAGGAAAGAAAACATTATACCATTTGAGTTTGAACTTTCACTATCCATTCCTCTTCCGATAGCAATTCTTTTCACAAAAAATTAAGGAATCCTGATACCAAAATCAGCACGTTCCCGTGATCAAACCGGGATAACATCCATAACAGACATAGCCATCACAAGTTAAAGAATACACATACTAAAAGTCCGAGAACACAATTCAGAAGGAAATAATAATAAAGACCTTGACGGTTCCTCAGAGAAATCCAGAAGAAAATTATGCTTACTTGTTCTGGAATCAATTGTAACAAAGGTAACATATTTGCAATGATACATATCTTAACTAAATCAATGCTCAGTAGTAGTAGAAGTATAGCCTCATATAATTTTCACCATTAACTTTTCATGCCAAACATATTAGAATAGACTCCAAAGAAAACGGTAAGATATACTAATCATCAATTAGCCAAACCACAGTGCTTTCATTTAACACTATTATCAGCCCTCATTCTCATACGGTAAGAATTTCACCAAATAAGAAACAATCACACATATATATAGAATACCCAAAAGAGATCATCATAATCTACTCAATCGCTATTGTCATACTCAGACATCTTTACAAGTCGTAATTCGTTTCTCTGACCATTTCTGTCATTACCAATCCTATATTATTCAATTCACTAACATAAATCAATTCGAAAGAAATTCCAGCAAACACATACTTTAGTCATCATACCTAGTTAAGCCGATTAGCCAAGATTAACTTTTTCTCTAACTGTGACTTTGCGAAGTCCAAATAGTCTTTAGAATCACCTGGCATCCTTTCCAAAACTGTATTTACTTACTCAACTATATTCAAATCTGTCCACATTATTAGCAAATCCGCTACTAAACTCTTTAATCTTTTACTGGTGAACTCATGTAGCACAAATCTTATGGAATTTAATTATAAGATATCACATTAGTAAGGGGGTTGAGGTCGTAAAGCCTCTAACTTGACTCTCATACATACACATATGGCTTAACATTCATCATCATCATCATCACAATTATACAATTCACTTCAGGCAATTTAACACACATGATTATGTTCCACTAACTTTCTAATTATCTTATTCAAACAAGTGCACTTATACATGCATTCCAAAAATATTGAGTAAGTTTACTTACTGCATTCACTTAATCATACAAGTCAAACATATAACACCATATGAAGGTCAAACAAACATGAATGCTTGTCATAATAGAAATTTGCATTTTATGTTACTTTCCCATATTTCAAGACTAATTCCCCTTTACACTATTTTAATTTCAAGGAATATTCTGATAGTATACACAAGGTATGTATATTAAAAATCTATCATTTTATTTTCAAAAATGCCCCTTTTTGGCTCATATTCATAATGCACACTCTAGAGTCACATATGATATAACAATACTACTAGTACAGGTTAAAGCCTTTTCATAACATTTATAACATTTAACCTGTTAGAATTAATGACCCGAATCCTTATTTAAATAAAATACAGTGGTAAAATAAAATAAAAGAAGAATCCATATAGAATTACTCTTCTTTTATTTTATTTTAGAATAAGGTTTTTTAAACCTTATTAAATTCCATCTATTTGATATTGATTAGAATAAGGTGTTTCAGTCTTACTAGAATATGGCTTTACAAGCCTATAAATAGACATAGTCTATTCCTCTTGTAAAAATTTGAATTCGACATAGTGAATTTTCTTCTCCTCTGTCTGTGGTTTTTTTCTCGAAAGGGTTTCCATGTAAAAATTTGTGTGTTCTTTATTTTATTTTTATTTTTTATTTTATTTTATTTACAAATTGGTATCAGAGCTTTCGGGTTATTTATCTTGATCACGATAATGACATCTTTGAAGTATGAAATTTCACTGTTGGATCACAACACCGGATTTAAGTTATGGCAGATTAAGATGCAAGAAGTTCTTGCGCAGATGGATCTGGAGGATGCCCTGCTAGGGATAGATAAGATGCCTTCGACATTAACAGATGAAGAGAAGAAGTGTAAGGATCAAAAGGCGTTAACACAATTACATCTGCATTTGTCCAACGAAATTCTGCAGGATGTGATGAAAGAGAAGACTGCCGCTGCATTATGGAAGAGGCTAGAACAAATATGTATGTCAAAAACTCTAACAAGCAAGTTGCATATGAAGCAGCGTCTTTATGCTCATCGTTTGAGGGAAGGTGCGTCTGTACACGAACACTTAACAGTGTTTAAAGAAATTCTCTCAAACTTGGAGGCCATGAAGGTTCAGTATGATAAGGAAGATCTAGGGTTGATTCTACTTTGTTCGTTGCCCCCGTCTTATTCAACCTTTAAAGACATGATTTTATATAGCCGCGAGTCTCTCACAATTGATGAGGTGTATGATTTTTTAACCTTGTATGATAAGATGAAGCATCTTGTGATTAAACCGACTCTCAGGGAGAGGGTCTCATTATTCGTGGGAGACAAGATCGGAATGATGATGATGATCGTGGTAGGACACAGGAATGGAATCCTCGTGGTAAATCTAAAGGTAGATCAAAGTCTTCAAACAAAGGTAAAACTTATAACTTCTGCAAGAAGAAAGGGCACATTAAATCTGAGTGCTATAAGCTACAGAACAAGATTAAAAGGGAGGCTGCAAATCAAAAGGGAAAACAACCAGAAAATTTCGGTGAAGCTGATGTTGTAGAAGACTACAGCGATGGTGAACTTCTAGTCGCTTCTGTCAATGATTTTAAAGTAAGCGAGGAGTGGATACTTGATTCAGGCTGCACCTTCCACATGAGTCCTAATTGGGATTGGTTTACAACTTACGAAACAGTGTCTGAAGATGTTGTTTTGATGGGAAATAATGCTTCATGTAAAATCACAGGTGTTGGAACAATTAAAGTTAAGATGTTTGACGGAGTTCTTAGAACACTTAGTGATGTACGACATGTTCCAGAATTGAAAAGAAATTTAATTTCATTGAGTACTCTTGATTCAAAAGGGTACAGATACACAGCAGAAAGTGGGGTTTTAAAGATTTCCAAAGGTTCCCTTGTTGTGATGAAAGGGCAGAGAAAGACTGCCAAGTTATATGTTTTGCAGGGTTCTACTGTTACTGGTGATGCAGCTATCACTTCCTCTTCCTTGTCAGATGATGATATTACTAAACATTGGCATATACGCCTAGGGCATATGAGTGAGAATGGCATGGTAGAATTGAGCAAAAGAGGACTTCTTGATGGGTAAGGAATTTGCAAACTAAATTTCTATGAGCACTGTGTTTTTGGGAAGCAAAGAGAGTTCGATTCACCAGAGGAATCTATAACACGAAGGGAACATTAGAGTATATTCATTCTGATCTGTGGGGGTCATTCAAAGTGACTTCGAGAGGTGGACCTAATTATATGCTAACCTTTATTGATGATTTTTTCAAAAATTTGGGCGTTCTTCCTGAAGCAGAAAAGCGATGTGTTTTTCGCATTTAAGTCTTGAAAGATTATGATTGAAAAAAAAACGGGAAAAAAATAAAATACCTCCGCACAGAAAATGGCTTAGAGTTCTGTTCTGATGAGTTTAATAGATTGTACAAGTCATAAGGGATCGTGAGACACTTGACAGTTCGCCATACTCCACAGCAAAATGGCATTGCAAAACGAATGAATAGAACGATCATGGAGAAGGTTCGATGTATGTTGTCAAATGTAACACCCCTAACCCGTACTCGTCGCTGGAGGGTTAAAGAGTATTACCATACAAGCACAAAATTCCAGTTACTTTGTTTGAATAACTTCCGTTGGCACACTTATAAAAGAGTCATCTCAAGATAATGAGTATATTGATTCATTCTTAAGTTCAATTCACATCAAAACATTGAAAACATTAATCGAATATCAACCACACATTCACATTAACTATGTGGAATACATATAGTAACTTAACAAGCCATTTTTGCATGGCTATACATATATACATCATCAAAAAGATACATATTTAACAACAAAAAGTCAAGCCTATACATGCCATTATCAAAGTTTAACTACTAGAGTACCGAATGGGCTTAGATAGTGTGGATGACTTCGACTTTGAGATCCCCGAGACCGTAGCTAACGAACGAGATCTATAAAACAGAAAATTTAAGCAACCAAGTAAGCATTTCTATGCTTAGTAAGTTTTAAGCATTTCAAACAATTAAAGCTTGTCATTAAAATCAAGCGTTAAGTATCACAAAGTTCATATTCAAATTGTAAATCATTTGGCCAATTATACACAAGCACACTAGTTATAAGACTTATTGGCCGAATATATATATAAATACTCAAGAGATTTTCAGCACATTTTTTTTACTATACTATTTGGCTCATACAATTAAATTTAGACATATACTTTCATATAATAATGAACATCAATCGAATAGGCCATTCTCTTATTCGTAGATACGGTAATCATCCACATATATATATTGATAATAATAGCTTGCTTTAAAAATCAATTTACATATGGGTACATAATACGTACCTGGCCATCTTAATGTATCATACATAATCAATAGTGCTTTCTTCGAATATTCAAATTCATAATCTTACTTGAATCACCGGCGTTAAGCCTGTTACGTTTTAAAACCCGAGTCCAGTTACTAGCACAAAGCCTGTGGGACTTTAGGCTCGGATATATTTCCAGCACGTAGCCTGCGGACCTCAAGTCCGGATATGTTCCAAATATCATGCATAATTAGTCATATTGAACACATCTCATTCAACTTATCACTTTAGTAGTCATTTGATACATTCAGATATAAGCTCAATATGCACATCATCATTTACCATTCGGCTCAAGAGTCATACATAATATCATATATTCATTTCACTATTCAAGCTTAGACCCAAAGTGACCATTAGAATATAAGTCATATACATGAATTATTTATTTCACAACCTAATTCAAGTACAAACCAAAAGATCATAGTTCACCAATATACTCGTATAGAGGCATCATCAATTATATATAGTAAAGGAAACTACTCAAAACTTACCTCGGATATACTTGAACGGTTGCGAAATGGCTACTCGGTTACTTTCTCTTTTCCCTTATTCGAAATTACCCCCTATGCTCTTGAGCTTTAATTCAACAAATTTTAAACTAGTCATTATTCGACTATTCAAGTATTACTTTCAGAATATAATACATATATTTTCTACTTTCACACATACAGATTATAGTAAGCTTATAAGAAATCAATAAGCAATTCATTAGCAAATTTTTATCAATGTTTACAATATAATCACAATTCCAATTCCCAAGAAACAGTTACTAAATTATTTATTACTGGAGCTACGAAACTCCAAATCAATTGCCATAAATTTTCTTTGAAAATAGACTCATTTATTTTTTATCCATAAAATTTTCATAATTTTTAGTTTAGCCAATTAATACCAGATTTTTCCTAAAGTTTCCCTTGTTTTACTATTTGACTAATCTGACCACTCTTCACTACAAAATAAATTTCTCATTGTACAGAATTCAAAATATGTTCTCGTTTATTTCATTTGAAACTAGACTCATTAAGCTTTAATTACATAATTTATTCAGCTTCTAACTCAACTCCCACAATTTATGGTGATTTTCCAAAATCACTTTACTGCTGCTGTCCCAAACAGATTATTACCAATTCACTCTTTCACACATTCTTTGCATACATATTATTTAAACATGTATAACACCAATCAATTTCATCATATATATCTATAATTTCACTTAAGCATAATATCAATACAACACATTGTGCTCAAATCATTATTCAAGTTCAAATTCGGCTAACACACATATAAACACTAGCAACTAAATATTAACATTTGTATTTCACCATAGTAGCCAATTGCCATTAAGAAATTAAGCCACAATTATTCAATTTTACCAAGCCTCAACTTAATTTAACTTATAATAATTCATAACACCTTTAAAGCACATACATTACTAAATTTTATCCAAGTCCACAATCGGCCATAGTACACTCAACATATTAGCCGATTTCCTACTTAGCATCTAATGCACATATATGCTTAATTTGTTTAGCTCAAGCTCACCTATCTAACATTATTCATCAAAAGAACATGAAACAACAACCATTTCCTTCATTTCAATCAAGAACAATTTCTCACAACACAACCAAAAACCAAAATATATTTCATGGGTTAAGGTAGATTCAAGAAAGGAACTCATAAACATCAAAACAGAAGCAAACTACCATGAATTTACCTTGGATTTTTCTTCCCCAAGTGACCGAACATTCATGAGCTTCCCTTCCCCAATTTGTTTTCTTACATTCGGCTATGAAGAACAATGATGGACAAGCTTTGTTCTTTTCACCATTTTGTTATTTTACTTTATTATTATTATTATTATTTTAATATAATGCCATTACCTATTAAAATGCTTAAATAAAATATAAATTATCTATCAACCATCACTATGGCCGGCCACTAAACTAAAATTGGTCCATTTGACATGCAAGTCCCCCATGTCACAATTCATGCATTATTTGGCACTTTAAAATTTACTTATGACATTTTCAAGTTTTATCACATGGGTCCTATCTTATAAATTTCACATACAAATGACAAAATTAAAGCATGAAACTTTCACACATGCATGTACACATACAATAAGTATAGAATATAACAATCAATTATTTTTGTGACTCGGTTTTGTGGTCCCGAAACCACTTTTCGACTAGGGTCAAGTTAGGGCTGTCACATCAAATGCCAACTTACCAAAGTCGTTTTGGGTAGAAGCAGCCTCTACTGCATGTTTTTTGATCAACCGATCTCCATCCGTTGCCACTGAGAAAAAGACTCCACAAGAGGTATGGTCTGGTAATCCTGCTAATTATTCTGATTTAAAGATCTTTGGGTGTCCTGCGTATGCTCCTGTTGATAATGGAAAATTGGAACCTAGATGTTGCTAATTATGCTTGGTTATAAAGCTGGTGTAAAAAAGTATAAGTTATGGTGTCCTGAAAATAGAAAAGTTGTGATTAGCAGAGATGTTGTTTTTGATGAAACTGCTATGCTACCTAACTTATCTCTTAAAGACTCTTCCAATAAAGAAAATCAAAAACAGGTGAAGCATCAGATTAATATAGAGTCGACTCCTCAAGCCAGTATAAAAATTGAGAATAGAGTTCCTTCTTCACCACAATATTCTATTGCCAAAAACAGAACTAGAAGAGAAATTAAACCTTCAAAGAAGTATGACGAGGCTGATCTAGTTGCTTATGCTTTAAATTTGGCTGAAGATATAGATGCAAATCGAGAGCCATCTAATTATTCTGAGGCAGTTGGCTGTGAAGACTCAGAAAAGTGGATGTTTGCTATGCAAGAGGAGATGGAATCACTTCACAAAAATAGAACATGGTATCTTGTAAAACTTCTTACAATTAAAAAGGTTGTTCGTTGTAAATGGGTATTTAAAAAGAAAGAAGGGACTCCAGGAGTTGAAGAACTCAGATATAAAGAAAGGCTTGTTGCAAAGGGTTACAGTCAAATTCCAAGAGTAGACTTCACAGATATGTTCTCCCCATTTGTGAAACATAGTTCGATTTGAGCTTTGCTTGGTATTGTGGCCATGCATGATTTGGAGCTTGAGCAGTTAGATGTAAAAACTTCATTTTTGCATGGAGAACTTGAGGAGGACATTTACATGCAACAACCAGGGGGTTTTACAGTCTTAGAAAAAGAAGACTATGTTTGCTTGCTGAAAAAGTCCCTTTACGGTTTGAAATAGTCACCAAGACAGTGGTACAAGAGGTTTGATTCCTTTATGACTTCTCATGATTTCAAAAGAAGTAGTTTTGATAGCTGTGTTTACTTTAAGAAAAATAGTGATGGTTCTTTTGTGTATATACTTCTTTATGTTGATGACATGTTAATAGCAGCAAAAGATAAAGGAGAGATAAGAAAGGTCAATGCCCAACTAAGTAAAGAATTTGAGATGAATGATTTGGGACCAGCAAAGAAAATACTTGGTATGGAGATTCTCAGAGATAGAAAAGCAAGTAAATTGTACCTAAGTCAGAAGGGGTACATTGAGAAAGTTATTTGCAGGTTCAATATGAAGAGTGCTAAGCCTGTTAGTACTTCTTTAGCAGCCCATTTAAGACTTTCATCGGCTTTGTCTGCACAACCAGATGATGAGATTGAGTACATGTCACATGTTCTATACTCTAGTGCAGTGGGATCTCTCATGTATGCTATGGTTTGTTCACGTCTAGATTTATCATATGCGGTCAGTGTAGTTAGCAGATATATGACAAATCCCGGTAAAGAACACTGGAAAGTAGTTCAGTGGATTTTAAGATCCTTACGATGTACTACTGATGTTTGCTTATAGTTTGGAAGAACTGAAGATGGAGTCATTGGGTATGTTGATGCTGATTTTGCTGAAGATCTTGATAGAAGAAGATCTCTGACAGGTTATGTCTTTACAATCGGAGGTTGTGCAATCAGTTAGAAAGCCACTTTGCAAACTACAGTCACTTTGTCTACCACTGAAGCTGAGTACATGGTGATTACTGAGGCTTGTAAAGAAGCTATTTGGTTGAAGGGACTCTTTAGTGAACTCAATGAAGACCTTCAAATCAACACACATTTTGTGACAATGATCAGTGCCATCTTTCTTACAAAAGATCAAATGTTTCATGAGAGAACAAAACACATTGATATTCAGTATCATTTTGTTCGTGATATTATTGCTCGTGGTGATATTGTTGTGAGCAAAATTAGTACTCATGAAAATCCTGCAGATATGATGACTAAGTCACTTCCTATAACCAAGTTTGAGCATTGCTAAACTTGGTTGGTGTTCATTGTTGAAGATAAACCCTTAAGGGGTTTTATAGAAGAGGTGGAGAACTTGTTCTTTGAGAGTTCGTGATGAAGAACTTATTCATTGAGAATTTGTGTCAAGGTGGAGATTGTTAGAATTAAATGACCTGAATCCTTATTTAAATAAAATACAGTGGTAAAATAAAATAAAAGAAGAATCCATATAGAATTACACTTATTTTATTTTATTTTAGAATAAGGTTTTTTAAACCATATCAAATTCCATCTATTTGATATTGATTAGAATAAGGTGTTTCAGTCTTACTAGAATATGGCTTTACAAGACTATAAATAGACATAGTCTATTCCTCTTGTAAAAATTCGAATTCGACATAGTGAATTTTCTTCTCCTCTGCCCATGGTTTTTTCCCGAAAGGGTTTCCATGTAAAAATCTGTGTGTTCTTTATTTTATTTTTATTTTTTTTCACATTACCCATTTCATAAAATCATCACAATCAATTGAAATACTAAATTCAACCAAAATAATAACAACTTACTCATAATTCTCTTAACTTATGGATGTTTCATTTTTGTACCTCATCACATACACGTCATGAACTATTATTCATACCCTTTCTTGTTTCAATTTATCACAAACACATTTTCAAATATCCCAATGTCATTTGTAGCATTTTAAAAATAGCTCAGTTGGAAAGCACATCGTCTCAACAAAACAATTTCATCAGAGTCGAGAGATATCACACTATCACGGTTCATATATGGCATGTATAGCTAGAATCTTACACATGCTAGGTTAGTCTGAGAATTGACTAAACTATAGTTCTGATTTAGTCTGAGAATTGACTAAACTATAGTTCTGATACCACTAAATGTAACACCCCTTACTCTTGTTCGACACCGGAATAGGGTATGAGGCATTACCGAACATAAACACATGCAATTGTATAAAACCGGGTCATGAATTTGCGTTCAAATTTAAAAATTTTCACATTTCATTGTAAAGTCCCTAATATGGGCCTATGAAGTCCAAATCATGCTTTGGAAACAGCTCGGGACCAAACCGAGAACTTTAGAAAACTTCAAAAAATTTCGCGAAAAATAGGGGCACACTCCCATGTGATATTAAGACACGGTCGTGTAGCTCGCATGGTCATGTCCCTAGCCTATGCACTAATCTGACTTGCCATTGCGAAAAAATTTACATCACACGTAGGTATCACCACTCATTCATCCACATATATAAGCACACACATCCTTGAAATGCATCATCATGGACTTATAATATAGCCAATATACCAACATCAAATGGCCTTACACAACAATGAGCTTTCAAATAGCATAGGCCAACATTTTAGTCCAAAATAATTATGACACATACAAAAATAACCAAGTGCCCTATACATGCCATGACCTTAAGTATAAGAATTATCAATACCCATTTTGTTAGTTTGATAGTGTGATAGGTTCTCCGGCGACTTCCAACCTGAGCTAACCTGAGGACATTATAAACACAGAAAATAAATGGAGTAAGCTATATAGCTTAGTAAGTTGGTATGTAAATAATAAGAAATTTATTAACATGCTTTTACCAATTCTCACAATATGTTCTCAAGATAAGACAATCATAATTGCACATAGTTCCACTACTTACTCTTGTTCATCTCAAGTTGTCTACTCGACTCACAGTCACTAAATTATTTATATCTTGAACTACGGAACTCTAAATTAAAATCCGCTAATTTTCCCTAAAACTAGACTCACATATATTCTTACCATAAAATTTTCAGAATTTTTGGTCCAGCCAATAAGTACATTTGATTCTTTAAATTCTCCCTATTCTGCTGTTTGACAGTTTCAGCCTTTCTTCACTAAAAATTAATTATCTCATCGTATGGGATTTGGATGATGTTACCATTTCTTTCTATTTAACATAAACTCAATAATAATTTTAAAAATATAAACTCTAACCAATAATTATTTTTATACAATTTTTAATTATTTTCAAAGTCAAAATTGGGGATTTTGAAATCATTCTGACTTTATCTCACAAAAATTCAAATATCTCATAATATGAAATTATTTTACTTACACTATTTCTTTTATGTGGAATTACACTCAATAAGCTTTAATTTCATATCTTATTCAACCTCTAATTCGATTTCCACCATTTTTGATGATTTTTTAAAGTCACACAGCTGCTGCTGTCTAAAACTGTTTTATTGCTAATTTTACTCTCTCACGTTTTCTTTGTATTAACTTTCATTCAACATTCACATAGATTTCGTATGTACCTGTATCGCTTAAATAAGTTATACTTTTATGTTTTCTATCTTGGCTATGTCAGTTTATACACTTAAACCTCAATGAAAACACATTATTTCAATTCAATATCAAATAATATTATTGGTTCATAATTCTTTCACATTTAATCATCACATAGTCATATTCATTTACACTTAGTAATTTCCCTTTGAACACATCGTAATAATAACGGATACATGGTGGCCTTGACATAGTACCACCCTTGTAGCCATAGCTATTTTATTCACAAAGTGGCATTCACATAGTACCCCACTTGTGTCCAAAGCTTTCATATTCTTCCATAAAACATCAAAACACATGTATGTCATCCATGGGTAAATTTTAAACACAAACCCTAGCTCAAAATTATGGTAGAAATAGCTAAACCGAGTTACGAGGATCTTAAAATTGTAAAAATATTAAAAATGGGGCTAGAACGGACTTACATATGAGCTTGGAAGCTTGAAAAACCCTAGACAAGGTTTCCCCTTATGAAATTTGGCTATGTGGTTGAAGATGGACAAAAATTGGCTTTTAATTTTGTTTTTAATTCATTTTAATTACTAAATGACCAAAATGCCTCTAACTTAATAATATTCTATTTCACCTATTTCATGTCCATTTTTGTCCAACAAATTAACCAATGGTCTAATTACCATTTTTTCCATTTTCCCGTTGAACACATCGGAATTACAACGGATACATGGTGGCCTTCACATAGTACCACCCTTGTAGCCAAAGCTATTTTATTCACAAAGTGGCCTTCACATAGTACCACACTTGTGTCCAAACCTATTATATTCACAAAGTGGCCTTCACATAGTACCACACTTGTGTCCAAAGCTATTATATTAACAAAGTGGCATTCTGTAACATCCCGAATTAGGGTCTAGTCAAAACAATGGTTTTGAGACTACAAATCCGAAATAGAAATAATTATTTTATGATTATTTGATGATCCATGATAAGATTGCATGTTTGTGTGAAATTTTCATGAAGAAATTCTATGCCTAAAGCATCCAATTTGACTTTAGGGACTAAATTGAATAAGTTGTAAAACTTGTGTTCTAGAAGCTTCAAGTATAAAATTGCATTAGATTATTAATTAGAGGTCTTTAAATAGCAATTTGACCAAGTTCTAAAATTTTGGACAAAAAGGGGCATGAATAGGAAAATTTTGAAAGAAAGGCCTTAAGGGTATTTTGGTAATTTGGTTAATAAAAGAATAAAAAGGGAAAAATCAAGCAAAAATCTTGTCCATCTTATCCTACCTTAGCTAAAATTTGCAAGGGCTCCATAGCTAGGGTTTTCAACATTTCAAGCTTGATTGTAAGTGCTCCCAAGCCCCGTTTTTAATGTTCTTTACATTTTTGAAGTTGCCATCAACCGATCTAGCTATTTCTACCATTGTTTTGAGCTAGGGTTCATGTATGAAATTTGACCCATGTGTGACATGTTTGTATTTTGATGATTAATGGAGGAATATGAATGTTTGGTGTGTGATAAACATCTTTTACTAAGCGATTTTTAGTGAAAACACCTAAAAAGGACTTATTTGTAAAAGATGAAGAAATGGGTAGTAGAGATGTGGTTTAATGTGAAATATGAACTGATATGAGTTAGAATATGAATTGACTAGGCTTGGGTAACAAAAAAATGCATGCATTTCATTTTACGAGCCTAGGGACTAAAGTGTAAATAAGTAAAAAGTATGTGTTATGGGTCGATATGAGTAATGTATGTATTGACCAAGCATTATAGATCAAGAAAAAGTGATTCGGGTCTTGATCATGGGAAAAACAAAGCTTACAAGGATTAGGCTCGTTTCTATCTTTTTGTACCGAGATAAGTTCATTTGCAAATAATGCAACATGTACCATAATTTAAAAGCTTTAATATTGCATGTATGGTAAGTTCATATAAGATGTTATGTCATATTTCTATTGCCTTGATATCAAATGAATTTTAATGCTTTACTACTATTACGAGTATGCTTGATTATTCCATGAGTATGTGATTTGTGCTATGGATACTCAAATCGACATTACGAGCAAGCTCAACAGAAATGTGATATCGAAAAATCCCATTTGAACCTTAGGAATAGTTTAGGATACAAGTGACATGTCACTAGGAACTATGTGATCTGAACTCATTGAGTTGTGGTCTGAGTTCATGATATATGTGGAATCTGAACTCATTGAGTTATGGTCTAAGTTCATGATGTATGTGACACATGTTTGGGTGTCAGGGTACTGGTCTCACATATTCTACCAGTGATTGGGTATTCCGACATGTGTTGCGGATACCTGACAGCCTATGTGAGCAAACCCGTGAGTAGTTCAAAAGTGAGCAACATGTGATATGTGATACGAGGTAGCGTTGGCTACATATGAGGCACTTAGGTGCAAGATTCTCATGTATTCGATAGAATTCCGAGTGTTCAACGGGTAGTTCTAAAGGAAGTTCAATAAGTAATCTTGATAAATATGTCAAAGACGAGAAAGTAAGTTATTATGTGCAAGTGGCACAGGTATGTACATTGAACTTATGAGAATGACATGAGATATGATGAACTTGTGGTAATAATATATATATCTATATATATATGAAGAATGAGTTTAAGAGATTTGATAAAATGCAAGATTATGTTCCTTATGTTAAAGGTATGATTAATACTTATTTAAGTTTTATTTTATTTGTATGTGAATTACTAAGCTTTAATGCATACCCCATTCCTTTCCTTCTCTTATAGTATTGCCAAGCTAGCTCAGGGATCGAAAGACGTCGGTGACTCGACCACACTATCAATTGAATATTTGGGTATAGCAAGTCTTATCATTTTGAGTATGGCATGTATAGGGACTTGGTCTTTTTGTTATGTGTCATATTGATTAGCCAAATGTGTTGGCTCATGAAGGTATTATTATTTTGTATATGGCCATGAGAGGTGGCTCATATTGATTATTGGGTTGTAACCCTAATTATTGGCGCATGCATGGAAATGTGCTTATGCTTTAATGTGGTTATGGTTGGTTATGGTTAATGAGTGTGATGGATGGCATGTATGTTTGGTGTATGAAATATGATTAATGTGTATGACAATAAAGGTGATGCAAGTGCGCGTAACTTGAAAGTAGGTTAGTAAAGATGGTAAACAAATATGAAATTGGTGTGGAATGCCATATGAAAGCATGATAGTTTTAATAAGTGATATGTTGACATTACCAAGTCATAATTTAACCATGAATGTGAAAGCTTGAGTAATCAAATGTGCCATGTTGCATGCCATGAAGTGAGTGTAAGTATGTGAGTGTTTAATGGTGGCAAATGGCTTTGAAAATAGCCTAGAAATTGTCCAAATGGTTAGACACATGGGCATGTGTCTAGGCCGTGCTGTGTGTGACACACGGTATGGCCCATGGGTGTGTGATCCGGCCATGTGTCCCCTGCACCCTAAAAATGCAAAATAGAATACCCAGTAGTAAACACACGGGCAGAGATATAGCCGTGTGAAGGACACGGACTTAGGATATGGGCGTGTACCCAGGCTGTGTGAAGTCTACACTTAATTTTTGGAATTTCATT
This sequence comes from Gossypium longicalyx, assembly GCA_025698465.1. Lineage (NCBI taxonomy): Eukaryota > Viridiplantae > Streptophyta > Magnoliopsida > Malvales > Malvaceae > Gossypium > Gossypium longicalyx. The sequence continues at coordinate 37,593,615 of CM046998.1, read as the reverse complement.
CGCAACATGGCCTAAGCACACGGGCGTGTGACTTGGTCGTGTTACCTTATTTGGTTGTTGACGTCATAAATAGAGAGTTGCATGGGCTGAGGACACAGGCATGTCCCAAGCCACATGGGCGTGTGTGACCACACGGCCTACCCACACGGGTATGTGACTCTTCAAATCAAGAAAATTTGCTAAGTCTTCCTATTATTTTCAAAGTTCTCGGTTTAGTCCTGAACCGCTTTCAGAGTATGTTTTGGGCCTCGTAGGCCTATATAAGAGATAATTTGTATTTATATAAGTGGGTTTAATTTGGACGAAATTTTACGGCCCAGTTTTGTTGTGTGCTTGTGTTAAAGTCTGGTAACGCCTCAAACCCTATCCCGGCTTTGGATACAGGTGAGGGTTGTTACATTCAGTGGTAACTCCTCGGACTAACGTAGCATGTGTACGAGTATAGCTATACATGACATACATATATTATGATAGTGTGACCACTCCCGACGATTCAAAAATGTGTTTTTATATAGTAAATGGATCCCGATAGAGCAGTGGTGGATGATATTGAAAGTAACGCACCTGCTCTCGCTAAAGGAGTAGTGCTGTCTGATAGTAGACCCATAACTGTTAGTAGAGGAGAAGGAGGTAGGGAAGCCTTTCTCCGCATGATGGATGCTTGGTACACAGAGTTTGTTTGAAAAAACCCGAACGCTTGACCTCCTCTACCCCCTCCAAATCCCCAACCTGTACGCCAAGTGCCTCAAGGTATGGATTTTAGGAGATTTCATAGAACCCTAGTTGATAAAATTCAAAAGTAAGGAGCTAAGGAATTTAGGGCCAATGCTGATGATGACCCTAAGAAAGTGGAATTTTGGCTTCAAAATTCTATTCGAGTATTCGATGAACTGTCGTGCACACCTATAGAATGTTTGAAGTGTGCTATTTCATTGTTGAAAAATGCGACATATCATTGGTGTAACACCCCTCACCCGTATCCGACGTCAGGATATGGTCCGAGGCGTTACCGGTAATTCACCTTTACAAACTTACACAATCGAGTTACTGAATTTCACTCGTAATTTAAAACTTTTCAAACATGTGCACTTTGTCTCTTATATAGACCTCCGAGGCCTAAAAACACTCCTACGGGCAGTACAGAACAGGACCAAAATTGTTCGATAGACTTGGGGCACTTTAGGAAATTTTCCCTTAGTTGAAGGGTAACACGCTCGTGGGGCATTGAACACGCCCGTGTCCTTTTTCCAGTATGCAACACGGCCAAGGCACACACCCATGGGCTTAGCCCGTGTGCTACACTAACTTCAACCTCACCATTCTGTTAAATAAACACAGCCAGGGCACACGCCCGTATGCTTAGCCCGTGCTCTATGCGGACTTAAAATTTCAGGTGCAGAGGGCACACGGTCATAGCACACACCCATGGGAGTAGCCCGTGTGTCACACACGGCCTAGATACACGCCCGTGTGTCACACACGGCCTAGATACACGCCCATGTGTCTACCCGTGTGGACCTTGTTAGGCTATTTTCCAAGCCTTAAGTCACCCTCTACTAGCCAATTACACTTATAGATTATTATAGTGCATATTTGGGCCAAATTATCCATTTGTAAATATGAAATTTTGATTAACATCATTGCATGTGAACCTCATGTCATTGGTTTCATACATGATAAGTTAATTCTTATCTTGCATTTAATGATTTATATGTATGCTTGACATATTAAGATTGGCTCGTTATTATAACTCATTGCCAATTATAACTAAGCCTTCGCATATGAGTATAAACATGCATAGATTTGTAGGGCATAGCCTACTTCAAAATGAGCCAATTCCCATGGCCATATACAAAAAAAAGATAAACATATTTTTACATGCCTTCACTAGGCAAATCAAATGACATATATAACAAAATACTCAAAAATCCTATACATGCCATTGGACAAAATAGAAATGTATTTATACCAAAGCTTGTCTAGTTGATAGTGTGTTGACTCTCCAATTGCCTTCCAATCCTTATGAGTCCTTGAGCTCTGAAAAGTAGGGAAAAGAGAGGGGTAAGCATTTACACGCTTAGTAAGCTCGAATAACTGGAAAATAAACTTACCAATTATTTAGCATGCAACCATATTAGGCCATGAAACCAACAAGCATGAAATGGTTTCCCTAACACATATACTCAATCATCAAGTTAGTTACATAACAATGTATCATGTAACTCATATTAGATGAGCTCATCATTGAACATATCATCTATACATATTCCTTGTGATAGTCCCATTGAGTTTCTAGGAAATCTCGATGGATCATCCATTTATCATCAATTTATACGAATGATCGTTTCAGTATGCACTCCCACGAACCTCACATCTTACGGCGGCATTACCAGTCCAGGCTAAATCCCCTGTAATATAAACTCATAAGGTGATGTCGGGATTACCAGTCCAGGCTAAATCCCTTACGCGACAAACACCCTTAATGAGCTCGGATCTGAATTACCAGTCCAGGCTAAATTTAGACCCTAATCGGATTACCCGTCCGAGCTAAATCCACAATGCACACATATTCTTCGGAAGGCTCGATCACTCAAGGAACACCAGTCCAGGCTAGATCCTTTTTATACTTGAGATATTCGAATTACTAGTCTAGGCTAAATCTTTTTCTGTAACACATGCAAGATCTCAAGTCTTATGTAAATCATGGTTTATCCATCGAATTCCCTTTCCAACCTCAACCGAGACATTATCCAACAATTCATTATTAAAGATGCAATTCATGCATTTTCATGTCATCAACAATGCAATTATCATACATTCACAAAATATACAAATATGCATGTTATAGGTTTACTTCGAGTTATCCGAACTTACTAGGTATTCGTTTTGGAGCTGTGTTTCAGTTATTCCGAAACCTTGCGTTTACCTCGATCGACCTCTGGAATTTGTTTCTCGGGGTCTATAACAACAAAATTATATCATTAATTCACTAAATTACAATTTTCAAGTTTAATTTCTACCCCGGTCTAAATGACCGTTTTGCCCCTAACCTTTGACATTTTTACGATTTAGTCCCTAGGCTCGTATAATGAAACACATGCAATTTCTATCTTTCCCTAGCCTATCCGAACACTTTTCCCTCATATGGCAGCCCACATTTTCCATTATTTTCACATTTCTACCACATATTTAACAACTTTTGCAAAAAGGTCCCTTTAGGGGTTTTTCATGAAAATCACCTAAGAAAATATGTTTAACACACCTTCAACTTTCATACCCCTCCCTAACCCACCAAAATACAAGCAGCTCATGCATGGGTAAATTTTTAAACATGAACCCTAGCATGAAATATGGGTACTACCGGGATTTCAAAAATACAAAGAACATTAAAAACGGGGCTTGAGAGCACTTACTATTGAGCTTGGAAAGCTTGGAAACCCTAGCTATGGAGACTCTTCAAATTTCGGTAGCCATGGAGAAAAAATGGCTGATTTTTTTTCCTTCTTTTTCCCATTTTATTTCATTAAAAAGCCAAATGACCAAAATGCCCTTAAGTCTTTTTTTTTTTTAATTTCATCCATGCAAGACCATTTTTGTCCAAAAACTTAGAAATTGGGAAAATTTCTCCCCAAGACCTTCTAATTTATAATCTAAAGCAATTTCATACAAATTGCTTCTAGAATCTAAGTTTTGCAATTTATTCAATTTAGTCCCAAATTTCTAATTAGACACCTTACTTAAGGAATTTCTTCATGAAACTTTAACACATGCATAATCTCATATTCTAGGTCTCATAATAATCAGAAAATAAATATTTTGATGTCGGATTTGTGGTCCCGAAACCACTGTCCCTACTAGGCCCTATTTCGGGATGTTATATTTCTCCCCCCTTAGGGACTTTCGTCCCCGAAAGTCTTACCAGTAAACAGGTTCTGATATCGGTTTCTCATAATTTCTTCTGGTTCCCATGTAGCTTCTTCCACACCATATCGGTGCCATAGAACTTTTACTAAAGTCATATTTTTATTTCCCAACTGTTTAACCTCTCGGGCCAAAATCTTGACTGGTTCCTCTCCGTAAGTCATGTCTGGTCTAATCACAATCTCCTCTGGTGAAATCACATGAGAGGGGTCTATTCGATATTGTCTTAACATAGATACATGGAACACGTCATGAATCTTTTCCAATTCAGGTGGCAATGCCAAGCTATAGGCTAATGGTCCAATTCTTTAAGTGATCTCGCAAGGTCCGATAAATCGCGGACTCAGTTTACCTTTCCGACCAAATCTCAACACCTTTTTCCATGGAGACACCTTCAAGAATACTCTGTCTCCAACTTGGAATTCAATCTCTTTTCTTTTCAGATCAGCATAAGACTTTTGGCTATCCGATGCCGCTTTTAAACAGTCTTGTATTACTTTAAATTTTTCTTCAGTTTTCTTAATCAGATCCACTCCATGAATCTGATTTTCCTTAAGTTCTATCTAGTATAATGGAGTTTGGCACTTCCTGCTATACAAGGCCTCATAAGGTGCCATTTTCAAACTTGTTTGGAAACTATTGTTGTAGGAAAATTCTACCAATGACAGGTATTTTTCCCAGCTACCCTAAAATTCGAGGATGCAACACCGCAACATATCTTCACGAATCTGAATCGTCCGCTCAGACTGACCATCGGTCTAAGGGTGAAAAGCTATACTAAAACTCAACTTCATCCCCAAGGCTTCCTGTAGCTTTTTCCAGAATCTTGAAGTGAACCTTGGGTCTCTGTCTGAAATAATCGATAATGGTACTCCGTGCAATCTTACTATCTCAGAAACATATAAGTCGGCCAGTATATCAAGGGAATAATCTATCCTTACCAGAATAAAATAAGCCAACTTGATCAACTTATCCACTACGACCCATATGGCATTTTTCTTTTTTGGAGTCTAAGGCAATCCTGTCACGAAGTCCATGGTAACTCTATCCCACTTCCATTCGGGAACCATCACAGGTTGTAACAAACCTGAAGGCACTTGATGTTTAGCTTTAACTTGCTGACGTACCAGGCATCTTGACACAAACTCAGAAATATCTCTTTTCATACCGTTCTACCAATACATTTTCTTCAAATCGTTGTACATTTTGGTACTTCCCGGATGAATAGACAAACAAATACTATGTGCTTCTTGTAATATTTTTTGGATAAGTCCATCATCCTTAGGTATGCATACTCTCTCTCTCTGAACATCAAACACCCATCAGGACTAATCTAGAAATCTGATTCAGTCCCTGACTTATATTGAGCCCTTTTTGCTTGCAAGTCAACATCATTAAACTGAGCATTATGAATTTCCTGTAGAAATGTTGGCTTAGCCTCTAGCTCTACCAAGACCGAACCATCATCAAGCAATGTCAAATGAGTATCCATGGCTTTCAAAGCAAATAAGGATTTTCTACTCAGAGCGTCGGTGACCACATTTGCCTTTCCCGGGTGGTAGTCAATGATCAGATCATAATCCTTAATTAATTCTAACCATCTTCTTTGTCTCAAATTTAATTCTTTTTGAGTCATCAAGTACTTCAGACTCTTGTGGTCCGTAAAGATACGACACGTTTCACCATATAAATAATGCATCCAAATCTTCAAGGCAAAAACAATCGCAGCAAGCTCTAGGTCATGGGTCGGATAATTCTTCTCATGAGGCTTCGATTGCCGTGAACTATAGGCTATCACCCTGCCATATTGCATAAGCACACAACCTAATCCATTTAAGGATGCATCACTATAGACCACAAATTCTTTTCCTGATTCAGGTAGCACTAAAACAGGAGCTTCAGTCAGCAATGTATTTAATTTCTCAAAACTTTGCTGGCACTTTTCTATCCATTCAAACTTAACATCCTTCTGTAGCAACCTCATCATCAGAGTCGCTATCATAGAAAATCCTTTTACAAACCTTCGATAGTAACCGGCTAAGCCCAAAAAGCTTCTAACCTCGGTTACATTTTTAGACGATTTCCAATCAACAATAGTAGAGATTTTACTTTGATCAACTCGGATGCCTTCACCCGAAACAATATGACCCAAAAATCCAACTTCTTGGAGCCAAAATTCACTCTTGCTAAACTTAGCATATAGTTGTTTTTCTCACAAAGTTTGCAATACAATTCTTAGGTGCTTCGCATATTCTGTCTCATTTTTTTGGAATAAATCAAGAAGTCATCAATGAACACAACAACAAACTTATCCAAATATGGTCAAAATATCCTATTCATTAGATTCATAAATATGGCTGGTGCATTCGTCAGCCCAAACGGCATAACAAGGAATTCGTAATGACCATACCTCATCCTGAATGCTATCTTTGGCACATTCAATTCCTTGACACACAACTGATAGTAGCCAGACCTCAAGTCTATCTTAGAGAACACAATGGCTCCTCTCAACTGATCGAATAAATCATCAATCCTTGGTAAAGGATACTTATTTTTTATGGTTACCTTATTCAGTTACCGATAATCAATACATAATCTCATTGAACCATCTTTCTCTTTACAAAAATCACAGGGGCACCCCAAGGTGAAAAACTTGGCCTTGCGAATCCTTTATCTGTCAACTCTTGCAACTGTGCTTTTAACTCTTTTAGCTCGGTTGGCGCCATTTTGTATGGAGCAATAAAGATGGGAGCTGTCCTTGACACCAATTCAATACCAAACTAAATTTCTCTCTCAAGAGGTAATCCTTGTAATTCCTTTGGGAATACATTTGTATATTCACATACTATTGGCACAGACTCGATCTTCAACTTTGTTTCCTTAGTGTTCAGTACAAATGCAAGATAAGATTCATACCCTTTCCTCATGTACCTCTGGGCAACCATTGTCATGATTACATTCAGTAGTGAACCCAATTCTCTTGATTCGACCCGTACAGTCTCACCATCCAGACATTTTAACTTAATATACTTACTACTACAATTCACAGTTACATCATGAAGGGCTAACCAATCCATACCAAGTATTACATCACACTCATCAAATGGTAGCAACATAAGGTTAGCCGAAAAACAATGACCTTGAATCATCAAAGGACAATTCTTATAGACGTTATCAACTAGAACTGATTTGCCTAATGGGTTCGACACTTTAATAAAAAATTTCGTAGGTTCAACGGGTATATTCATACTAGACACCAATCTCATGCACACGTAAGAATGCGTCAACCCCGGGTCAATTAAAGCAATAATACTCGTATTAAAAAGGGAGAAAGTACCCGTGATAACGTCAGGAGCAGAGGCTTCCTCTCAAGCACGTATTGCATACGTTCTTCCCAGGGCTCTAGCCTCTGGTCTTGTAGTATCTTTAGCTACGACTCAACTGCCACTAGCACTTCCAGGGTATCTTGGAGGTCTACCTCGTGCCATAGGAGCATTCAATTTCGGGGTTACTTCCACTTCTTTTTCCATTTGATCTGGGCAGTCTCTGAAAAAGTGATCAAGAGAGCCACATCTGAAACATGCACCGCTTTTTACGTGGCACTCTTTGAAGTGAAATTTGTTGCAGCTCTTACACTTCGGCTTTTGATCATCTACACTCCCCACACTAGTCATCATCGGGGAGGAAGACTTTTGACTTCGTCGTCTAAGACCCTTCGCTCTACCCAAATATCCTACTGATGAAGTGGAGCGTTCATGCTAGCTCCTAGCTTTCTTTGTGGAGAATGAAAGTGTTTTACTGCTGGCCCTCTTGCTCGTAACTCGAGCCTCTCTCTTTGCTTGCTTTCTTTCATTATTAAGCTCCTTGACTTTCTTGGCCCAATCAGCCAATGCAGCGAACTCCCGTATTTCAAGAATTTCGATCAACAATTTGATGTCCTCATTCAGACCTTCCTCGAAGCGTTTACACATTTCTGATTCAGTTTGGACCCATTCAGTTGCGTACTGACTTAGCCGTATGAACTCTCTCTCATATTCCGCTACAGTCTTGTTCCCTTGTTTGAGTTCCAGGAACTCTTTTCGCTTCTAGTCTAAAAACTGTTGGCTAATAAATTTCTTCCTAAATTCTATTTGGAAAAAATTCCAAGTAATATTTTCCTTCAACACTACCTAGGATACGGTCTTCCACCAGTGGTATGCAGTATCCTTCAAGAGGGACACGGCACACTTCAAACACTCCTCGGGTGTGCATGACAATTCATCTAACACCCGTGTAGTATTTTCGAGCCAGAACTCAACTCTTTCAGCATCATCATCGACTTCCGCTCTGAATTCCTCAACCCCATACTTTCTAAGCTTATCTACAGGGGCCTTACCGATTCTTACCGGTGCCATACCTCGTGGCACATCCTCATCTGGTTGGTTAGGGGGCAGGGGTAGTCGTGGTATGTTAGGGCGATTCCTTAGATAATCCCCAAACCATTCATTCATCATATCAAAGAAGGCGGCTCGGGCCTCTTCCGACCTTCAGACATAAGTCTCCAACTACTACTAGATACAGCTCGTTGAACGGAAGCTAGAGCATGGCACTCGGCTCCCTCTGACTCATCTTGTGCTCGATTGGAAGACATTTACTATATTCAAAATAATTTAAACAATTAGGAGATGTCACACTATCAACATTCGAATAATGGCATGTATAGCGAATTTTAACATCCTCTACGATAGTCCTAGAACTAACTAAACTTGGCTCTGATACCACTAAATGTTACACCCCTCGCTCGTATCCGACGTCGGGATAGGGTCTGAGGCGTTACCGGTAATTCACCTTTACAAATTTACACAATTGGGTTACTGAATTTTGCTCATAATTTAAAACTTTTCAAACTTGTGCACTTTGTCTCTTATACAGACCTCCGAGGCCTAAAAACACTCCTAGAGGCAATACGAAACAGAACCGAAATTGTTCGATAAACTTAGGGTACCTTAGGAAATTTTCCCTTAGTTGAAGGGTAACACGCCCGTGGGGCATAGAACACGCCCGTGTCCTTTTTCCAGCATGCAACACGGCCAAGGCACACGCCTGTAGGCTTAGCCCGTGTGCTACACTGACTTCAACCTCACCATTCTATTAAATAAAACGGCCAAGGCACATGCCCGTGTGCTTAGCCTATGCTCTATGCTGACTTAAAATTTCAAGTGTTGGGGACACACGGTCATAGCACACACCCATGGGAGTAGCCCGTGTGTCACACACGGCCTAGACACACGCCCGTATGTCTACCCGTGTGGACCTTGTTAGGCTATTTTCCAAGCCTTAAGTCACCCTCTACTAGCCAATTACACTTATAAATTATTATAGTGCATATTTGGGCCAAATTATCCATTTGTAAATATGAAATTTTGGTTAGCCTCATTGCATGTGAACCTCATAGCATTGGTTTCATACATGCTAAGTTAATTATTATCTTGCATTTAATGATTTATATGTCTGCTTGACATATTAAGATTGGCTCGTTATTATAACTCATTGCCAATTATAACAAGTCATCGCATATGAATATAAAAATGCATAGATTTGTAGGGCATAACTTACTTCAAAATGAGCCAATTCCCATGGCCATATACAAAAAAAAGATAAACATATTTTTACATGCCTTCACTAGGCAAATCAAATGACATATATTCATTGGACAAAATAGAAATGTCTTTATACCAGAGCTTGTCTAGTTGATAGTGTGTTGACTCTCCAATTGTCTTCCAATCCTTATGAGCCATTGAGCTCTGAAAAGCAAGGAAAAGAGAGGGGTAAGCATTTACTTGCTTAGTAAGCCCGAATAACTGGAAAATAAACTTACCGATTTTTTAGCATGCAACCATATTAGGCCATGAAACCAACAAGCATGAAATGGTTTCCCTAACACATATACTCAATCATCAAGTTCTTTACATAACAATGTACCATGTAACTCATATTAGATGAGCTCATCATTTAACATATCATCTATACGTATTCCTTGTGATAGTCCCGTTGAGTTTCTAGGAAATCTCGATGGATCATTCATTTATCATCAATTTATACGAATGATCATTTCAGTATGCACTCCCGCGAACCTCACATCTTACGGCGTGATTACCAGTCCATGCTAAATCCCCCGTAATATAAACTCATAAGGTGATGTCAGGATTACCAGTCCAGGCTAAATCCCTTACGCAACAAACACCCTTAATGAGCTCGGATCTAAATTACCAGTCCAGGCTAAATTTAGACCCTAATCGAATTACTCGTCCTAGCTAAATCCACAATGCACACATATTCTTCGGGAGGCTCGATCACTCAAGAAACACCAGTCCAGGCTAGATCCTTTTTATACTTGAGATTTTCGGGTTACCAATCCAGGCTAAATCCTTTTCTGCAACACATGCAGGATCTCAAGTCTCATGTAAATCATGGTTTATCCATCGAATTCCCTTTCCAACCTTAACCGAGACATTATCCAACAATTCATTATTAAAGATATAATTCATGCATTTTCATGCCATCAACAATGCAATTATCATACATTCACAAAACATACAAATATGCATGTTATAGGTTTTCTTCGAGTTATTCGAACTTACCAGGTATTCGTTTTGGAGTTGTGTTTTGGTTATTCCGAAACCTTACGTTTACCTCGATCGACCTTCGGAATTTGTTCCTCGGGGTCTATAACAACAAAATTATATCATTAATTCACTACATTACACTTTTCAAGTTTAATTTCTACCCCGGTCCAAATGACCGTTTTGCCCCTAACCTTTGACATTTTTACGATTTAGTCTCTAGGCTCATATAATGAAACACATGCAATTTCTATCTTACCCAAGCCTATCCGAACACTTTTCCCTTATATAGAAGCTTACATTTTCCATTATTTTCACATTTCTACCACATATTTAACAACTTTTGCAAAAAGGTCCCTTTAGGGGTTTTTCATGAAAATCACCTATGAAAATATGTTTAACACACCTTCAACTTTCATACCCCTCCATAATCCACCAAAATACAAGCATATCATGCATGGGTAAATTTTTAAACATGAACCCTAGCATGAAATATGGGTAGAAATGGAAAGATCAAGCTATCAGTATTTTAAAAATACAAAGAACATTAAAAACGGGGCTTGGGAGCACTTACTATTGAGCTTGGAAAGCTTGGAAACCCTAGCTATTGAGACTCTTCAAATTTCAGCAGCCATGGAGCAGAAATGGCTGATTTTTTCCTTCTTTTTCCCATTTTATTTCATTAAAAAGCCAAATTACCAAAATGCCTTTAAGTCCTTTTTTAAAAATTTCATCCATGCAAGCCCATTTTTGTCCAAAAACTTAGAAATTGGGAAAATTTCTCCCCAAGACCTTCTAATTTATAATCTAAAGCAATTTCATACAAATTTCTTCTAGAATCCAAGTTTTGCAATTTATTCAATTTAGTCCCAAATTTCCAATTAGACACTTTACTCAAGGAATTTCTTCATGAAACTTTAACACATGCATAGTCTCATATTCTAGGTCTCATAATAGTTATAAAATAAATATTTTGATGTCGTATTTGTGGTCCCAAAACCACTGTCCTAACTAGGCCCTATTTCGGGATGTTACAATTGGTGGAAGACGTTAATTTTAGTGGTTCCGAAAGAAAGGGTCACATAGGAATTCTTTTAAGATGAGTTTTGAAAGAAATACATCAGTGAGCAATTCATTAATCAAAAGCGTAAGGAATTCCTTAATTTGAAACAAGGTCGCATTTCAGTTACAAAGTACGAAAGAGAGTTTGTCCGGCTTAGTAAATATGCTCCAAAGTGTGTCCGAGGCTAAAATGTGTAGAAGGTTTTAGGACAGACTTAATGAGGAAATTAGAGTGTTGGTGGGTATTCTTGAGCTGAAGGAATTTATTGTGCTCATTGATCGGGCTTGTAAAGCTGAAGAGCTAAAGAAAAGAGAAAAGTCGAGGCTGAGGTTAGAGATATAAGGAAGAGGCCGATGAGCAAGTCAGTCCCATCCCAATCTAAGAAATCCAGAGATATGTATTCCCGTTCTTATGTTTCAGCTGGGAATTCATACAGAAACCGTAAGAAGTAGAATTCAAGTTTTAAATCTCAGGCTACATCGGTGGCTAGTGTGGGTAATGATAGAGCTTCCAGACTCGAGTGCCAACAATGTGGTTGAAGTCATTTTGGTAAGTGTAGGGTGAGAGATGGATCTTGTTTCCGATGTGGTTCACAAGGCCACTATATCAGGGACTATCCTGAAATGGTTGAGAAAGAAAGATTTCAGTGTATAAGGCCAAGTAGTACGGCTACAAAAGGGAGACCCTCGAGAAATGTTAGTAATGGGGCTAGTAGTAAAAATGTAACAAGGGATACAACAGTGAGATCCGAAGCTAGAGCTCTGACTAGACCTATGCCATAGGTGCGCGTGAGGATGCATCTTCTCCCGACGTGATTACGGGTACTTTTTCTCTCTATGACGCTTCTGTTGTTGCCTTAATTGACCCTGGTTCTACTCATTCATATGTGTGCATGAAATTGGTATCTAGAATAAATATGCCTGTTGAGTCTACAAAATTTATGATTAAAGTGTCAAATCCGTTAGGCAAGTATGTTTTAGTTGATAAGGTATGTAAGAAATGTCCTTTGATGATTAGAGATCATTGTTTTTTGGCTGACTTGATGTTATTGCCGTTCGATAAATTTGATTTTATTTTGGGCATGGTTTGGTTAACATTTCATGATGCTATAGTAAATTGTAGACAAAAAGTCATTGAATTGAAATGTGAAAATGGTGAAATTTTTCGGGTTGAATCAGATGAGTTAGCTAAGTTGCCAATTGTGATTTCTTCGATGTCTACTAAAAAATGTATTAGAAAAGGATGCGAAGCTTATTTGGATTATGTGTTGAATACAAAAGAGTCTGAGTTGAAGATTGAATCAGTGCCTGTTGTATGTGAGTATCCAGATGTGTTCCCGGAAGAGCTGCCTAGATTACCTCCTATTAGGGAAGTTGAGTTTGGTATCGAGTTAGTCTCTGGTACAACACCTATCTCAATTGCTCCATATATAATGGCCCCGACTGAATTCAAAGAACTGAAGTCACAGTTGCAATAATTGACCAGCAAGGGTTTTGTGAGCCCAAACTTTTCATCGTGGGGTGCTCCGGTGTTTTTCGTGAAAAAAAAGATAGATCTATGAGGTTATGTATAGATTATCGACAACTCAATAAGGTAACAATTAAGAATAAGTATCCTTTTCCAAGGATTGACGACTTTTTTGACCAGTTGAAATGAGCAGCACGATTTTCAAAAATAAACTTGAGGTCCAGTTACTACCAGTTGAGAGTGAAAAACTCGGATGTGCCAAAAGCTGCTTTCCGGACGAGGTATGGTCACTATGAATTTCTTGTCATGCCTTTTGGGTTAACGAATGCCCCTACCGCATTTATAGACTTAATGAACCATATTTTCCAACTGTACTTGGATAAATTTGTTGTTGTTTTTATTGATTACATATTGATTTATTCTTGTGATGAATCCGAGCATGCCGAACACTTGAGAACTATTTTGCAAACCTTGAGAGACAAACAGTTGTATGCTAAGTTTAGTAAAAGCAATTTTTGGCTTCGAGAAATTGGATTCTTGGGCCATATTGTTTCAGGTGATGGTATAAGAGTTGACCTGAGTAAGATCTCGGCTATTGTTGAATGGAAATCGTCGAAGAATGTAACTGAGGTTAGAAGCTTTCGAGGCTTGGTCAGTTACTGCAGATGCTTTGTTAAAGGATTCTCCATGATTGCTACACCGATGATGAGGTTGTTACAGAAAGATGTCAAGTTCGAATGGATAGAAAAGTGCCAGTAGAGTTTTGAGAAATTAAAGGCATTATTGACCGAGGCTCCGATTTTGGTATAACCCGAGTCAAGTAAAGAATTTGTGATTTATAATGATGCTTCCTTAAATGGTTTGGGATGTGTACTTATGCAAGAGGGTAAAGTCGTAGCTTACGCTTCGAGACAATTGAAGCCTCACGAGAAGAACTATCCAACACATGACTTAGAGTTTACCGCTATAATGTTTGCTTTAAAGATTTGGCGACATTATTTATTTGGTGAAAAATGCCATGTCTATACTGATCACAAAAGTCTTAAGTACTTGATGACTCAAAAGGATTTGAACTTGCGACAATGAAGATGGTTAGAACTATTAAAAGATTATGAGCTTGTGATTGATTATCATCCGGGTAAGGTGAATGTGGTTGCTGACACTTTGAGTAGAAAGTTGTTGTTTGCCTTAAGGGCTATGACTACACGAGTAACTTGGTCTGATGATGGTTTGATTCTAGCCGAGTTAAGAGCTAGACTGACTTTTCTTCAACAGATTTGTGATGCTCAAAAAGTTGATAAAGAGTTGCAAGCTAAAAGAATTCAGTGTGAGTCCAGCAGTGAACTGGATTTTCTGAATGACTCTAATGGTTGTTTGAGATTTCATGGGTAGGATTTGTGTTCTGAAGGATGCTGAGTTGATTCAGAATATTTTACATGAGGCACACAACAGTTGTTTGTCAGTTCACCCGGGCAATACAAAAATGTATAATGACTTGAAGAAAATGTATTGGTGGAATGGTATGAAAAGAGATATCTCAGAGTTTGTATCGAAATGCTTAGTTTGTCAGCAAGTAAAGGTTGAACACTAAGTACCTTCATGTTTACTTCATCCCATCATGGTTCTCGAGTGGAAATGAGACTAGACTACTGTGGACTTTGTGGACAGGTTTACCTTTAACTCCGAGAAAGAGAAATGCCATATGGGTTATTGTCAATAGACTGACTAAATTAGCTCATTTTATTCTACTGCGTACTAATTACTCACTTGATAAGTTAGTTGAATTGTAAATTGGTGAAATTTTTAGACTTCATAGAGTACCTATATCGATTGTATCGGATAGAGATCTGAGGTTCACTTTACGATTTTGGAAAAAGTTACAAGAAGCTTTGGGTACAAAGCTAAATTTTAGCACTGCTTTTCATTCACAGACTAATGGTTAGTCTGACAAGTAGTTAAAATCTTGGAACACATGCTTCGATGTTGTGTATTGGAATTCCAAGGTAGTTGGGAAATGTACTTACCGTTGGTGGAGTTTGCCTACAACAACAATTATCAGTCGAGTTTGAAAATGGTGCCTTATGAGGCATTATATGGGTGTAAGTGCCAAACGTCGTTGTATTGGATCGAGCTCAAAGAGAATTAGATTCACAGAGTCGATCTAGTCAAAGAAACCGAAGTGAAAGTGAAGGTAATTCGAGAGCTTCTGAAAGCCACTTTGGATAGACAGAAATCCTACGTGGATTTGAAACGGAAAGAAATTGAATATCAAGTCAGTAATAAGGTATTTTTGAAAGTGTCTCCATGGAAAAAGGTTTTGAGATTTGGCAAGAAGGGAAAGTTGAGTCCTCGTTTTATAAGGCCGTATGAGATCACCGAGAGAATAGGGCCAGTTGCCTATCAGTTGGCTTTACCATCAGGGTTGGAAAAGATTCTTGATGTATTTCATGTGTCTATGTTGCACTGATATATATCAAATCCTGCACATGTGATTTCATTGACAAAAATTGAGATTTGACCGGATATGACTTATGGGGAGGAACCAGTTAAGATTTTGGCACGAAAAGTTAAATAATTGAGAAACAAAAGCATTGCCTTGGTGAAAGTGTTATGGAAAAGACGTGAGGTTGAAGAGGCTACATGGGAGACCGAGGAGGCCATGAGGAAACAATACCCAAACCTTTTTACCGGTAAGATTTTGGTGACGATAATCCCTAAAGGGAGAAAGTTGTAACATACCAAATTAGGGTCTAGTCAGAATAGTGGTTTTGAGACCACAAATCCAAAATAAAAATAATTATTTTATGATCCATGATAAGATTGCATGTTTCTGTGAAATTTTCATGAATAAATTCTATGCCTAAAGTGTCCAATTTGACTTTAGGGATTAAATTGAATAAGTTGTAAAACTTGTGTTCTAGAAGCTTCAAGCATGAAATTGCATTAGATTATTAATTAGAGGTCCTTAAATAGCAATTTGACCAAGTTCTAAAATTTTGGACAAAAATGGGCATGAATAGGAAAATTTTGAAAGAAAGGCCTTATGGGCATTTTGGTCATTTGGTTAATAAAAGAATAAAAAGGGAAAAACCAAGCAAAAATCTTGTCCATCTTCTCCCACCTTAGCCAAAATTTGCAAGGGCTCCATAGCTAGGGTTTTCAACATTTCAAGCTTGATTGTAAGTGCTCCCAAGTCCCATTTTTAATGTTCTTTACATTTTTGAAGTTGTCATCAACCGATCTAGCTATTTCTACCATTATTTTGAGCTAGGGTTCATGTATGAAATTTGACCCATGTGTGACATATTTGTATTTTGATGATTAATGGAGGAATATGAATGTTTGGTGTGTGATAAACATCTTTTACTAAGTGATTTTTAGTGAAAACACCTAAAAAGGACTTATTTATAAAAGATGAAGAAATGGGTAGTAGAGATGTGGTTTAGTGTGAACTATGAGTTGATATCAGTTAGAATATGAATCAGTTAGGCTTGGGTAACAAAGAAAATGCATGCATTTCATTTTACGAGCCTAGAGACTAAAGTGTAAATAAGTAAAAAGTTAAGGGTAAAAAGGTAATTTTACCAAAGTATGTGTTATGGGTCGATATGAGCAATGCATGTATTGAACAAGTTGAGTTTGGCATTATAGATCAAGAAAAACGTGATTCGGGTCTTGATCAGGGGAAAAAAAAGTTTACGAGGATTAAGCTCGTTTCTATCTTTTTGTATCGAGGTAAGTTCATTTGCAAATAATGCAACATGTACCATACTTTAAATGCGTTAATATTGCATGTATGGTAAGTTCATATGAGATGTTATGTCATATTTCTATTGTCTTGATATCAAATGAATTTTAATGATTTACTACTATTATGAGTATGCTTGATTATTCCACGAGTATGTGATTGGTGCTATGGATATTCAAATCGACACTATGAGCAAGCTCAACGAAAATGTGGTATCGAAGAACCCCGTTTGAACCTTAGGAATAGTTTAGGATACAAGTGACATGTCACTAGGAACTATGTGATCTGAACTCATTGAGTTGTGGTTTAAGTTCATGATATATGTGGCATCTAAACTCATTGAGTTATGGTCTGAGTTCATGATGTATATGACACATGTTTTGGTGTCCGGGCACTGGTCTCGCATATTCTACTGGTGACTAGGTAGTCCAGCATGTGTTGCGGATACCTGACAGCCAATGTGAGCAGACCCGTGAGTAGCTCGAAAGTGAGCAACTTGTGATATGTGATATGAGGTAGCGTTGGCTACATATGAGGCACTTAGGTGCGAGATTCCGATGTATCCGATAGTATTCTGAGTGTCCAACGGGTAGTTCCAAAGGAAGTTCAATGAATAATCTTGATGAATACGTCAAAGACGAGAAAGTAAGTTATTATTTACAAGTGGCACAGGTATGTATATTGAACTCATGAGAATGACATGAGATATGATGAACTTGTGGTAAGAATATATATATCACTACAACAAAACAGGTTTTTAGCGGCGTTTTGTTGGGCGCCGCTAAAACTATTTGCGGCGTTTTTACAAGTGCCGCAAAAAACGCCGCTAACATTTTGTGGCGTTTATGAAAAAAATGCCGCTATAGAACATGATTTTTAGCGGCGCTTTTCCCACAAATGCCACTAATGAACATGACCTATAGTGGCGCTTTTCCCAAAAACGTTGCTATAGAACAGACCTTTAGCGGTGCTTTTCCCACAAACGCCTCTGTAGAACAGACCTTTAGCGGCGCTTTTCTCACAAACGCCGCTAAATAACATGACCTTTAAAAAAATTATTTTAATTAAATAATATTCATTTCTATGATAAATTATATTATGTTTAATTTTTGAAATTTGAACTTTAAACTATATACTTTTAAGGATAAATAAAACATATAAATTAAATTAAATTAAATTTTCTATTAAATTTTAACTTTAAAACTAAATATAAAAATTAATAAATTTAAATTTAATACATAAACATTGATTCAATATGAAATTTAATACATAAAAAAACACACACACACATACACTCACAAAATATTACTATTTCTAAAACAAAACTCATCCTGGTGAGAAAAGAATGCCAAATCATCATCACCTCTCATTAATCAAAGGAGAAGGATCAGAAAAGAAGAAGAAACAATATACAACAGAATGCCAAAGTATTGCAATGCCTGCATATAACTTAGAGAATTACTTTGATGCTTTCAATTCAACCGCCAGAGAATCCAAAACACCAGAACAGAAAGCCAAAGTATGCACCTGTAAGCCAAAGTCAGGCCAATAAGGAAATCACTTATACGACCCTCAAAGCCACATATGTCAAAGCATATTAATTGATCTCTTTAAATTATGATATGGAAAGATAAATTTTTAATAATGCCACCATAAAGCAAGAATCAAAATTTTTTTCAACAAAAGAGAAATAAAACATTGTTGCTAATAACCGGATAGAATAAAAAAAAACCGAACAACATAATTGCACAGGCTGAGGAGCAAGAGGGAATTAAAGGAACTAACCTCCATATCTAAGAATATCCTTTTGCTGAAAAGAATCTCAATTGTCTTCAATAGATGCGTCACTAAATACATATATATGAGAAAATGAAAATAATATTCCATAGTTAACTCATATCAAGAAAAACTAGAAGTTTCACAATACAATGGAATGCTTCTGTTATTTAACAAGGAACAATAGTATTAATTTGCAAAAAGTAGAACAGAAACATGTTTGCACTACTGTTGTTTAACATTATATAGAAATTATTCTTTAGTTAGATTTGACTAAAAATACTAGTAAATCCAATAAGCCCTAATTATAAATCTAAGGATTTGAAATCTAACTTTGGAACAAATTATAACACAAAACTAACAACAAAAAACACAAAAAGCCTCTAAGTAACCCCACAAGACCAAACATCTGCAATCTAAATATTTCCAAAAAGTCTCTAAGTTTTCATTCATATGAAGTTCTACTCAGCTTAACTCGGAATAGCATGTCTTATAGACCAAAAATTACAGAAACAGGGAATAAGAATTACCTTCCCATCATATTGTTTCCTAGACAAGACCTCTGGTGCAATGTAGGTTGGGTTCCTACAGTAGATTTGGGTTGGGAATGAAACACACATGACTGAAACATGAAGTGCAAAGTTAATAATTTAATTTTTATAGCTATGTTGTTTGGACTCTTTGGTCGGTGTTTGACATCCATGCTGAACACATTTTCAGGCATAGATATGGGAATATGATAGTCCAAGTGTATGGAAAAAAGTAGAAAAACTAAATAAGCCCACATCAAATATTATAGCAGCAGACAAATTCAAATATTTTGCATGTATCTACATCTTCATTGTCAACCAAGTCTGGGAGACGGCCTCCATTAGCCCATAATCTGTCTACTACACCAAGAATCCTTCTATTTATCCTCTATTTGGTGTTCCTTAGTGTATCCAGGGCCTGATGCATGAGAAATAATAGAATCATTGTAACAAGAGGCTATACTGAACAGTGATAAAAAGTTGGTGAGTGACAACAATTTATCAGAACTGTTCTCATTTTTAAGCTCAAACTTATACATTTATTCAATTATATAATTAAAAGAACAATCTTATATAAAAATAATAATATAATATTTAATAAATATTCATAAAAAATGAATAAAATATGTAATTACAAGTTAAATTAAATCAAATAAGCCAACACTTGGAAGTGCAGAACATAGAGATATAAATATAAATCTCAAGGATTTCAAACCTCAAAAATAGGCTCTAATTGCTTCCGTGGAGTTCTTTTAACAGTTTCACGTTGTTGTTTTGCTCCATGTGTCAACATGACATATGATGGTAAAAACAAATAAGCACCTTGGTCATACCTGCCAAAGTATCACAAAGTTCATTAGTGATTGGATAGGAACTGAACAAGTGAGAATATAATCATATATATATATCAAAATGCCGCAAAGACACCACGACAAGTCTTAAGAAAAAAGTCATCCATTAACATATATACTTAAAGCAAAAGTTAGACAAGTATTACAGGTGAAGGTAGTGCAAAGCCTTGATTTGGGCTCAAAACTCTAAAGCTCATAAACAAGAGAAGAACTTACAACACAACAAAAACAAGAATTTTTAGTAAATTAGCCAACTGAATCATTTGATCCTTCGTTTGTACAAAAATTAATTATATATATTAAAATGGATACCTAGGAAAAAATTAAGAAGCAACAGAATGCACAAAGAATAGACAAATGCACAAAGAATAGACAAGTGGTGGAACAATCATAATTATTCTGTAACATCAGCAAAGAAGAGAGGAAAAAAAGTCAAAAGGGTGGAAAAAGACTAGGGTAAGGATGAATTCTTACTGGAATTCTATCAAGGTATTTTCCCCTGATTGGCAGCCTCAGCATGCCTTTTCTCTGGATATTAAAAATCCATAAATTAATGAAAAGCAACCAAAGAATAGCTAATACATGATCAGCAGTAACATACCAAAATCATGCTCAATCTTGAAGCTGCTTTTAGTCATATCTGCTGATATATCACTGCAGAACCATCAGGATGTAAAGTCAACTAATACCCTATTTTTAGACCTTACCGTAGACAAAAACCATAAACTTTAAAGTAGGACAACAATTCAAATTCAAGTTAAGATATCATTTAATTCCAAATTAAATAAAAAAGAAAGAAGAAATAAGAATTCGATCATCATAAATTCAAGACAGTAAAGAAGAAGAAGAAACCCAAATCATATTTGATATTGAGAAACCAAAAGAAGAAGAATTCAAGATTTCTTTTTTTTTTTTACCTCAGCAGATATAGAAAAGGCTGTAAGGATTGAATTGAAACAAAGAGATGAGATGGTGAAGAAATCAACTAACGATGGATGAGGTGTTGTTGTCTTGAAGATTAATATGAATGAGAAGATGAAAAAAATAGGTGTTTATTTAAGATTTGATTTAGTTTGGGGGCATTTCTCCTCCAACTGGGCTAGGTTGCTAACCAAGTAACCGCCACGTCAGTCTTCTACGGTATTTGGATTTCTTCAATACTTATCCAATCTTGGAATTGGATGACGCTTCCTCATTTCACTTCATTTTAGAATCATTCTTGGTGAGCAAATTTTATCAGAATACCACACTGTTTCAAATTTTAAGTATATATGTTAATGGATGACTAATAATAGGAATAAACTCAAGAACATGGTAGAGTACCATTTATCATCTGCTTTGCATCTGAAACAGTCTGAAATTGAGCTAATTCGAGTAAAGCCCTCCCCATTTGGTTAAATTCTGCAACCATTTTTAACCGATAATAGGAAATCCAGAACAATTTATTTAAAAAAAACCTCAAACCAAAGAAGAAAATAAGAATAAAAGAATTAAAACTTCATTACTATTAAAATCGATTAATAGAGGAAAGTAACTGCAAACAAAGAAACGAATTATAAAAAAATTGAAAGGAAAAGAAATAAAGAAGGAACCTCAGCATCAAGAGGGTCCTTGGCATAGTTGACTTCAGAGGTTTTACGAGTGTGTTTGGCGACTAAAAGGCGATAGAAGTCGGCTTGAGAAAACTCCATTTCCGTGATTGTTTTCTTCTATTAGTTTAGAAAGTGAGGGAAGAGTGTAGCCGCTAGGGTTTTTTCTTTTTCTATTGGAGAAGTGAAGTAGAGATGGTAACATAAACTCCATTGCTTCTTTGATCATTGCTTCTACTAATTCCAGGTAAAATTTTAGGATTTCTTTGGGGAGGGGGGAGGGAACCGATTTTGGGAAAAAGAAAGGAGGGAAAAAAAGAAAGGAGGGAAAAAGAAAGATTTCATGTCAAATTTTGGGATTTCGGGGGGAAGGAGGGAACCGATTTTCGGAAAAAAAACTAAGATAATTTGGGTAACAAAACGGCGACGTTTTGTGTAAGACTTTTTGCGGCGTTTTTATACCTTAAAAACGCCGCGAAAAGTCATTTTTCTCTACACAAAATGACGCCGTTTTGCTCCGCTAAAAATCCCTTATTTTGTTTTAATATATATAAACTTTATCATTATCTCTTAAATAATTTAAACTATATTGATAATTTTAATATATTAAAATAAATATTATCTTCTTTATAATTATATAAAAAATTAATTAATATATAAATTAAAAAATCAGTCATATACTCAAAAAAAAAAAAAACTTTGAAATTATTTTAATTAATAGTATTTTATTTTTTAAGTTTTTGACATGTATTTTTCTATGTTTTTACTTTCAAAATTTTTCTCAGTAAAATCCAAATGTTGCTTCAATTTTCCAACAGTAAACCCTAAAACTTAAACCTCAAACCATAAACCATAAATTGATACCCTAAACTTTAAATATATATATATATATATTACAATGGATAAAAGTAATTAAAAAAGAATCTTGTTGCTTACCTAAACCCTAAAATAATTTGATTTTTTGTTATTTTATGAAAAACCCTAACCCTTAAACCTTAATAGCCTAACCCCTAAAACCATGAACAATAGTACAACCCTAACTATAAAACAAAAAACAAAAAACTCTAAATCATAAACCCTAAACCAAAAACTCAACTCGAAATATTAAACATAATATCATAAACCCTAAACCCTTAAACCATGGACATTAAACCTTAAATCATAAACCCTAAACCCCAAAATAATAAACATTATATCATAACCCTTATCCCTTAAACCCTAAAACATAAACCATAAACCCTTAACCCCAACTCTTAAACCATAATTAAATATTTAATTATATGTATGCACCTAAATTTTGATAGGGATACATCTCAGAATTATATATGAATTTCGGTTTAATGTGCAATTGTAGACATGAAATTCTAATTGTGGTTTAAATGTATAGTTGAAACTTTAATTTTGATTTAATCATACACATTTTAAAAAATAAATTCATCAATATATTTTTATATTGAATAAATATAAATATTTAATTATGTATGCAATATATAAATATAAAATGATATTATATCAATAATTGTGTTCATAATTTATGCTTTTGGGATTTAACCCATTGCACACTAAACCATTGTTCATTTATGCTTTTGGGATTTAACCCATTTTGATATATATATTTTTAAAATAATAATTTAAATTTATCTTATTTAGATTTATATTATAAAAAAATCCAAGATACAAAAGTTAAGCAGTTCACCATATTTACTCCATAACCCTAAATTATAAGCCCTAAGTACTAAACCATAACCCATAAATTAAATTGATTTTTTGTGGTGTTTTTCAAAAAGCATCGCTAATGGTCGACCTATAGCGGTGCTTTTCAGAAAGCCCCGCTAATGCTCGATCTATAGCAGCGTTTTTCAAAAAGCGCTGCTAATGACACTAAAGCTCACATAAAATGATGGCGTTATGCTTAACTTTTTTTGCGGCATTTTTCAAAAAGCGCTGCTAATGGTCGACCTATAATGGCACTTTTCAGAAAGCCCCGCTAATGCTTGATCTATAACGGTGTTTTTCAAAAAGCGCTGCTAATGCCACTAAAGCTCACATAAAACGACGGTGTTGTGTTTTATATTTTTTGTGACGTTTTTCAGAAAGCGCCGCTAATGGTCGACCTATAGCTGCGTTTTTCAAAAAGCGTCGCTAATGCTCGATCTATAGCAGCGTTTTTCAAAAAGTGCCGCTGATGCTCGATCTATAAAGGCGTTTTTGGTCCTAGCGCCGCTAAAAACGCCGCTAAAAACCTATTTTGCTGTAGTGTATATATATATATGAAGAATGAGTTTAAGAGATTTGATAAAATGCAAGATTATGTTCTTTATGTTAAATGTATGATTAATACTTATTTAAGTTGTATTTTATTTGCATGTGAACTTACTAAGCTTTAATGCTTAGCCCCCTTCCTTTCCTTTTCTTATAGTATCGCCAAGCTAACTTAGGGATCAGAAGATGTCGAAGACTCGATCACACTATCAATTGAATATTTAGGTATAGCTAGTCTTATCATTTTGAGTATGACATGTATAGGGACTTGGTCTTTTTGTTATGTGTCATATTGATTAGCCAAATGTGTTGGCTCATGAAGGTATTATGATTATTTTGTATATGGCCATGAGAGGTGGCTCATATTGATTATTGGGTTGTAACCCTAATTATTGGTGCATGCATGCAAATATGCTTATGATTTAATGTGGTTATGGTTGCTTATGGTTAATGAGTGTGATGGATGGCATGTATGTTTGGTGTATGAAATATGATTAATGTGTATGACAATAAAGGTGATGCAAGTGCATCACTTGAAAGTAGGTTAGTAAAGATGGTAGACAAATATGAAATTGGTGTGGAATGCCATGTGAAAGCATGATAGTTTGAATAGGTGATATGTTGACATTACCAAGTCATAATTTAACCATGAATGTGAAAGCTTGAGTAATCAAATGTGCCATGTTGCATGCCATGAAGTGAGTGTAAGTATGTGAGTGTTTAAGGGTGGCAAATGGCTTGGAAAATAACTTAGAAATTGTCCATACGGTTAGACACACAGGCATGTGTCTATGCCGTGTGTGAAACATGGTGTGGCCCATGGGCGTGTGATTCGGCCATGTGTCCCCTGTACCCTAATAATGCAAAAGGGAATGCCCAAAAGTAAACACATGGGTAGAGACATGGCCGTGTGTCTCAGCCGTGTGAAGGACACAGCCTTAGGACATGGACGTGTACCCAGGCCGTGTGAAGTCTACACTTAATTTTTGGAATTTAATTCGCCGTATGGCCTAAGAACACGGGCGTGTGACTTGGTCGTGTGACCTTATTTGGTTGTTGACGTCATAAGCAGAGAGTTACACGGGCTAAGGACACAAGCATGTCCCAAGCCACACGGGCATGTGTGATCACACGGCCTACCCACACGGGCATGTGACTCTCCAAATCAAGGATATTTTTTAAGTCTTACTATTATTTTCAAATTATTGGTTTAGTCCCGAAACGTTTCCAGTGTATGTTTTGGGCCTCATAGGGCCATATAAGGGACAATTTGTATGTATATAAGTGGGTATAATTTGGACGAAATTCTATGGCCGGATTTTGTATGTGCGCTTGTGTTAAAGTCTTGTAACGCCTCGAACCCTGGCTTTGGATACGGGTAAGGGGTGTTACACCTTCACATAGTACCACACTTGTGTCCAAAGCTATTTTATTCCTAAGGTTCAACCGGGAAATTTCTCACTTAGCACAATGCCATGGACTTATTTCACTTAGTACATTGCCATGGACTTATTTCACTTAGATGCCATGGTCTTATTTCACTTAGCACAATGTCATATCCTAGATATGCTCTTACATGTGAATCACTAATTTCACTTAGCACATTGCCATGGTCTAACCATGGTCTTTTACCGTCAATTCATATTTCACTACGCAACGATCGTGATCAATCCTGCATTTTTACTCAATTCAAACTTTTTTTTTAATTTTTAGAATTTAATAAATATATAATAATATTACATAATTAACACAAATCGATAACGTTTATTAACACACAAACTTACCCCAACTAAAATGGCGAAAATGACCAAATAGTCTAATACTCGTTTTTCCCTCGTTCTAAGTCCGAAATTTGTTTTTCTTGATCTATAATATCACATTCGACTTATTAAATTATTATACTATTCAAATTAGTCCAAAAATCATATTATGGAAAAATTACATTTTTGCCCCTCAAGTTTCACATATTTACAAAGTTGCCCTTAGGCTCGTAAAATGAAATGTATCTATTTTTCTCAAAACCCAAGCCTAGACGATTCATATTTCCTCTTATTGCAGCCCAAATTTTTCACTAAATCACATTTCCACATATTTTACAACTTTTACAAATAGGTCCTTTTATGAAATTTCATCAAAAATCACTTAGTAAAAGTTGTTTATCACACTCCAAACTTTCATATTCTTCCACAAAACATCAAAACACATGTATGTAATCCATGGGTAAATTTTAAACACAAACCCTAGCTCAAAATAAAGGTAGAAATAGCTAAACCGAGTTACGAGGATCTCAAAAATGTAAAAATTATTAAAAAAAGGGGCTAGAATGGACTTACAATCGAGCTTGGAAGTTTGAAAAACCCTATCCATGGTTTCCCCTTGTGAAATTCAGCCTTGTGGTTGAAGATGGACAAAAATTGGCTTTTAATTTTGTTTTTAATTCATTTTAATTACTAAATGACCAAAATGCCCCCTAACTTAAAAATATTCTATTTCACCTATTTCATGTTCATTTTTGTCCAAAAATTTAACCAGTGGTCTAATTACCATTTAATGACCTCCAATTTAATATTTCATAACAATTGGACACCTCTAACATGTAGAACTTAATTTTTGCACTTTTTACAATTTAGTCCTTTTGACTAAATTGAGTGCCCAAGCGTCGAAATTTTTGAACAAAATTTCTATGAAATCATTCCATGAAACCGTAGACCATATAAATATAATAAAAATAATTTTTTTCCTCGTCAGATTTGTGGTCTCGAAACCACTGTTGACTAGGCTCAAAATCGAGCTGTTACATTGTTGGCTAATGAACATTTTTATAATTTGTGAGAATCCTATCTCTTTGTTCTTGAAAAAACTTAGGTCGACTTATCAAGGATTTTTTTGTGGCATTAAACCCTATACTGTTGGTTCTTATTTTCTAAATAGAGGGTCATAATTTTCTTACTATAAACTTGTTTTTTTCTTCACTTGAAATCAAGTCATGATCTTTCATTTCGCTAGTTCCTTTCTAAGTGTTCATCTCGTGCAAGTTATCCATCCTCACAATTGCCATCATTTCCTTTAAATTAATAACCATTGATCCCACTTTCATTTTAGGACCTATTTCAAAATAATCTAGCATTAGACGATTAGACAACTCAACTTCTTGTAATCGAATTCACGAATACTAGCATGCATCACTTGTCTCCACACTATCATCACCTTGAGTATTTACTCCTTTCCTTTTACAAGGATTTTCATCTTTAGAACCAACTAGTGTTCCAGACTTTAGGCATGGATTACTTTTTTTTGCACTAGAAGTTTGCCCTATTGGGATATCAATTTGTATTGAAGCATTTTCAGCTAATATGTGAGATTTTGTAATTCTCTTTAGGTCAGTAATTGAGTATGATAGTTGATTGGTGAGGTCTTGCAAATGTATGATCCTTTGAACTTCTTTTTCTCATTTAGTTGTACGAGGATTTAATTGAGATAATGATGATCCATTCCATGTAAGTTCTTTTACCAATTGTATTTTTTCTCCCCCTAATGTTGGGAATATTGTTTCATTAAAGTGACAATAAACAAATCGTGCAGTAAATAAATTTGCAGTTAATAGTTCAACATACTTAATTATAGAAGGTGATTCATAACCAACATATATTACAAACCTTCTTTGAGGACCCATCTTTGTTCATTGTGGTGGAGTAATTGAAACATATACCACACATCCAAAAATTCTAAGATGGGAAATATTTGGATCTTGACCAAAAACCAATTGTAATGGGGAGTATTTATTATAACTTGTTGGTCTGATACACACAAGTGCTGCTGCATGCAAAATAGCATATCCCCAGGCTGTAACAGAGAGCTTTGTTCTCATAACCAATGGCCTAGCTATTAGTTAGAGGTATTTGATAAACTATTTAACTAAACCGTTTTATGTGTGAACATAAGCTACAAGATGTTCAACTTTTATCCTAATTGACATACAATAATAATTGAAAGCTTGAGATGTAAATTCACCAGTATTATCAAGACGAATTGTAAATGAATTGTTTATGTTTGTAGCAGGTGTAGGCATGAAGAAGAGAAATGAAGGAATAAAGTATTGTCATGACAAAAGGTTAGGAATATTTCAAGCCTAAACACCATGGCAATTCCAGGAAGATGTTGATGCAGCACTTTGTCCTCGTCACTCTCAGCCAACTAGATGTGTACCAGATAAATCCACCTAAAAAAGAGGGAGAAAAAGTGTGTGCTGAAAGAGGGGACCTACTCTATAAAAGAGGAAAGAGAGGAGAAAAGAGAGAGAGAGAATACACGCGAGAATTTAAGAGCATTTCTTCTTATCCAAGAACCTCCCGTGAAAAATCTAGAGAAAATAAGAGAAGGTAGCACCTAAAGCACAGAGCAGAGGTCCAAGGAAGGGGACGAAGCATTCAACCCTTAGTCCTGCACAGTATTGTAACACTAGAGCTGGGAGCTAATTTAGCAAAAACTTTCTGAAGTTCTTCCTTCATTATCTTGATTAATTTTTGGGCATTTTTAACTGTTAAATGATGTTGTTGAATGATACTTTATTTTGGATGTTGATTATCCACCAATGAGCTAATTTCATTAGGTTGGGATTACTTATGAATTTTTATTCCCATTAATGATCAGGCAATATCTTAACTAGATCTACTATTTCATTCGATTTGTATTATTTTGAATGCATACATACAATCTCTAGACATAGATGGATGAATGGTATGTTCACAAACTTGATTTAATTCTAGAAAAGGTTAGATTAGTTGGATTATGATCGAATGATACAAGTGAGTACTCGAAAGAATATTTGTAGCACTTTAGACATAGAGTTGCACTCTATACAGAGTAGGAAAGAAAATATTGCGTACCATCTTTGAAGCTTGTAGACATGCAAAGCCTTAGGAATGGTAGCTTGAAGTCTAACTCTCGAAAGAAGTAGACTACTATTTAAAACTCTTTTTGGAGGTCTATGATTCATTCAGGCAACAGGGTGTTCCTAAAGATGCCCTGAGACTTAAGTTATTTCCTTATTCATTGTGAGATCATGCCAATGCATGGTTAAATGTTTTGCTGTCAAGAACAATGGCATCTTAGAATGAACTTTGCTAAAGGTTTTTGTTGTGATACAACCCCCCAAACATGAATGTCTAGTTATGAAATGATATTTATCTTTTTGGGAATCCGAGGATGAGACATTGTATGAAGCTTAGGAAGATTCAAAGACTTACTTAGATAATACCCGATGCATGGTTTCCAACATTGGACATAGATGGAAATGTTTTACAATTGATTAAATGCACATACAAGGATGGTAGTTGATACATCTATCAATGACACTTTGCTAGATAAATCATACAATGAGGCATATGAAATTCTAGAAAGGATAGTTAACAATGATTATCAATATCCAGCTACAAGAGTGGGTACAAGTAGAAGAGCTACAGAGTAATGGAGCTTAATGCAATCACCTCATTAACAACTCATGTATCATCCCAAGCTAATATGATTAAAACATTGAAGAGACTAGCTATAGTGTAGGAAATGAAAGCAGCTGAGCTAACATATGTTTACTGCTAGGAAGAACATATTTTTTTTATGAATGCCCATCGAACTGAACCTGATTATATTACACGGGAAATTTTAATCAGAACAATAATCCATATTCCAATACGTATAATCCAGAGTGGAAACAACATCCCAACTTTAGCAGGAGTAATCAAGGATTGAGATTCTAGTAATGTTGTTTGACTGAATGTCATAATTGCATCACTTGGATATAATCAAATCATGCCACGACAAAAAGTTCAACAAAGTTCTGCATCATTTTCTTCATCGATGGAAGCTCTATTGAAGGAATACATGGCCAAGAACGATGTTGTAACACACAGTCAAACTACCTCATTAAGAGCTTTGGAAAATGTAACACCCAAAACCCGGCCTAGACGTTACGACCGAATCTGGCATGTCATATTAAAATTTTTTTTAAAAAAAACTGCCTTATTAATAAATCTCGCTTGAAAGGTAAAAGCCCCTTTGTTTAATTCTAAATTCAACTTAATTATTTGTTAACCATTTTAAACTAGCCTTACTTTTAAAAACATGTTTGTTGCAGAAGCATTTCAACAATGTTGCGAAAACGTGATGTTTTGAAAACAGATATCATTTTGGAAAACCGCGCTCTACTTTTAACAGAAATAAATCATAATAGTTAAAAAAAACCCAAATTAAAATCTAGCAAATTAGAAAAAAGGCCTTATTACATCAAAAACCCAAAGAGAAAGTAATTTAAGTAATGTAAAAGAAAATACAAAAATTTAAAGCTGTTCGTAGTGTGGCCACCTCCGAGTCCTCCCACACGTCAAACTGCCTACTGATGATTAACTGAAAAATTTAAAAGAGGCAGGTGAGTTTATGAAAACTCAGTGTGAACAACCCTCATCAATCATAAAGCATGCATCACATCAATTTGGGCCTAAGCCCATTACAATAACGGTGGCACCTAGGCCTTAGCCCATAGTAGCCTCAATTGGGCCTAAGCCCATGTCACAATCAGAATCGGATTATGCAATGCACAAATACCCAACCAACCCTACACTCCGTATCCCGTCCAACCCTACACTCCTGTGGGGATTTAATTGACCCACCCATCCCTACACTCTTAATGTAGCACCAATTGCGACACTTACCAATTTCACAGCAGAGCTGCCAATCACATAATGGCTTTAAGCCGTCGGTGGATCCACAGTCGTCAGGCGACCATGCGACCCTAAAAAATCATATAATTCCTCCAAATCAATGATCCCGTCCCTCATGTAGCATAATATCACATGAATGCAAACATATCATAAATGGCATACAATAACAATCATATAACATGTAGGGGCATTTTAGTCATTTTGCCATTTGAGGGCATAACAGTCATTTTACCTATTTTCTGGTTTCAGCTCGGATAACAACCTCCCCAGAGGTCTACAGTCGCCTCGTGTGACATAGATAACCGAAATGATCATAACGGTGTAAATGGGTCCAAGGCCTATTACTCGGCCCAAGTGGGCCCACACGCTAGTGTGGCCCATTTAGCCCAAATTCTATTATGGCTATGTGACCTACATAGCCCAGTCCAATATTTATCAATTACCGTGGATTTAATCTGTTTGGGGTATACGAGCCTATTGAGCCCACACGGCCTATTTTAGCCCATCCATAACGGTCCAAGTCCACGAAAATGTTCATGGTGGCCTTTACAGTCTATCACCCATGATTTGTGTGCTCGGTTTAACCCACGAGCGATCGCATGCTCGTGAGGGCTCAAATGTCGAAGTTTCGACACTTCGGCTTGTCAGCTTTTGTCGATCTACAGTAAGGAAGGGTGTGGTTACACACCTTTTTCGGCTTTTTGATAGTAACAGATTTTAGTACACAGTTACAAACCTGATTATGAAAGTGAACTGTGCTAAAAGTAACCTTGTACCTAAATTAAACCAATAATATTCGATTAGAAACTTAACTCATAACACTAACGAAATCTAATGTAATTCCAAAATACGATGCCCTTACCAACAACAGAAGCGATCACCTTTTTAGTTCACAAGCAATGCACCAATCACCCTTGGCCAAAACCTACACAAGAACCCCCTTCTTCTTTAGATTCACACAAGTCATGCGGTATCAATACAACAAGAACCTTATATCCCATTCTCCACCACTTACCAGCCTGCAGAACCAAATACTGATAAAAGGTGTAGCATACACGAGTCGAGAATCGGTTTAATCTGAAGAGTGTACCAAAATAATATAGCTGGTGTGAAAAGGAGAAACAAAAGACAATAACCAGAGAAGGGAAAAACTTGAAAGAGGAAAGAAAGTGCAATTCGGATACTCACCTATGAGGATTTGGCCAATGAAGCAATTGGAGGTGAAGGTAGAGAAGTGCAGAGAGACAAGATAGTAGACGTTCAGCTGATTATTCAGAATCAATTGCACAAGTCGAAAGTAAGAGAGGGAAAAGAATAATTTTTTGACAAAAACCGAAGGAAATGACACAAAGGAAGAAGAAAAAAGGTATTTGGCAAGAACTCAAAAGAAAAGAAAAAATAATTAGAGGGCTAACCGAAAGGGGAAGTATGGGTGAACGAATGCCGAAATGAAAAAAAAGCAGAATAGAATTGATCGCAGTACTTAAAAGAATAGATGAAGGAGTAATGAAAATAAGTCAAAATGTATTCGGCCACTCAACGAAAGTATACAGCTAAGATGTTGCAGAGGAAAAAAAACCAAAGAAAACAATGATCACCAAAAGCCGAAAATGCAAGGCACCCTCCCCAGCCGAATTTCTAAGCACTTCCCAAGCAAATTCGGTGCAGTCTTACCTCACTTCGAACTCCTCTTTTTCCTCCTAAAATCCCTCCATGATTTCCTCCCCAATCTTCTCCTTGATTTTCTCCATAATCCATTCCTTGACCAGTTCAAATTTCAGCCACCCTTATAGTGTTTTATTCAAACTCCACCACTCACACAGCAAAGGAGTAAAATAAATACTCCTTTGTGCATAGAGTGACTCGAACTCAAGCTCCCTTTCCACCTTAATGACACCACAACCACTGGACTACAACCTCATCTTGTGTCACATTTTAATCTTAATTATTTAAAAGGCTTACTTCCAAGTACCAAGGGTTTTATTCACTTAAATAAAAAATTTAGCTAAAGCCTAAGTTTGAACCCAAGACTTCTCCAACACTCCCAAATATGCCCAAATACTTAGCCACTAAAGCCAAGATGCAATTTGTGTCACTTTCTTGCTCTCAAAAACTTTAGGTGCTTCCAAACCCAAGGCCAAATTCTTCTAAGCCCAAAATTTGGGGCGTTACAGAAAATCAAGTAGGGCAGATTGCCAGTACATTATGTTCAAGACCGCAAGGAGCATTACCATGTTATACTAAAAATTCAAGATTTGAAGAGAATGATAATTACAAGGCCATTACACTCAGAAGTGGTACTCAGTTACTTAGAGTTGTTAATAATGTTGTTGTTTAAGAGGATAGCTCAAATTTTACACATGAAATGAATTCCAAACCATTTGTGAAATAGTCTACAACTAATAAGGTCAAACAAGAAAATGTTGAAGTAAAATCAATTCGTGTTACCAATAAGAATGCCACGAAAAAGCAACCGCAACAAGTTGAAAGAAGGTCACCACCACATTTTCCCCAACAATTCCCGAAGGTTTAAGAAAGATTTTCAACTCAAAATTTTTGTGGATGTCCTAAAGCAACTTCATATTAACATACCATTGGCGAAGCATTAGAGGAAATTCCAAATTATGTTAAGTTCATGAAGGATATCTTGTCAAAGAAGCGACGATTTGGGGAATTTGAAATTGTTGCTTTCACTGAACGGTGCACAACAATGTTGATGAACAAATTGCCTCCACAGTTGAAAAATCGAGGGAGTTTACTATTCTTTGTTCAAATGGAAATCATTATGTTGGCAAGACATTACGTGATTTAGGTGCAAGTATAAATTTAATACCTATGCCTATTTTTAAGAAGCTAGGAATTAGAAAGGCAAGACCCACCACAGTCACGCTGTAGATAGCAGATAGCTCCTATGCACATCCGAAAGGTAAGATTGAAGATGTGCCGATAAGAGTTGATAAAGAGGTACCAATTATTATTGGTAGACGGTTTCGAGCAACATGTAGAACACTAATTAATGTGCAAAAAGGTAAGTTAACAATGAGGGTCAATGACCAGCAAATAACCTTTAATATTTTTGATGCCATGAAGTGTGTAGATAAAAATAAAGAATGTTAGATTATTGGGTTCCTCGACTCAGCAGTAGAGAGAATCTGCAAAGTTTTGTCACAGTAACTCTGATGGTGATAGAGATCCATTTGAGCTAACTGAACCAGAAATGATTGGTGAACTTCGTGAACTTATGAAGATCAAGCAATTTGAATGTTGACAAGGAAGGAGTTTTGAATCTTTAGATTTGTCAAATCATTCTTTCAAGTCTCCAAGACATTTCATAAAGGACCTTTCTACTTTGTAGTTAAAGCTTTTGCCATTGCAGTTAAAGTATGCTTACCTAGGAGACAATAACACTTTGCTGGTAGTCATCTCTATAGAATTAACGCTTGATCAAGAGAAGCAGTTATTAGAAGTTTTGGAGAAATCTAAGAGGGCATTGGGGTGGACAACTACTGATATCAAGGGAATCAGTACTGCTATTTGCATGCATAAGATTCTACTGGAGGATTGCCATAGCAAGTCCAGTGAGCAGCAGAGAAGACTGAACCCCATTATGAAGGAAGTCGTTAAAAATGAGATTATTAAATGGCTTGATGCTGGAATAATATACCCAATTTCAGATAGTTCTTGGGTGAACCCTATTCATGTGTACCAAAGAAAGGAGGTAGCACCGTAGTTAGCAATGACAACAACGAACTCATCCCAATTCGTACTGTCACGAGATAGAGAGTATGTATGGACTATCGTAAGCTTAACAAAGCAACTTAGAAGGACCATTTCCCTTTGCTGGTCATCGATCAAATGTTAGATAGATTAGCAAGGAAAGCCTTCTATTGCTTCTTAGATGGTTATTCAAGGTATAACCAGATTGCCATAGCTCCTACTGATCAAGAAAAGACCACTTTTACATGTCCATATGGAATCTTTCCTTTCAGACGAATGATATTTAGGTTATGCAATGCCCCAACAACATTTTAGGGCTACATGATGGCAATATTTTTAGATATAGTGGAGAAATTCTTAGAAGTTTTTATGGATGACTTCTTTGTGTTTGGCAATACTTTCTGTAACAGCCAGTTTTTAGTCAAATCAGAATTGTGGTTTCAGAACCATAAATTTGTGGTCAAAATATTTATTTTAATATTATTTTAGTGTTAACAACATGATTGAATGATTGTGTGAAAATTTCGTTTAGAAATTTTATCATTTGACTAGTCAACTTGATAAAAATGACTAAATCGCGTCAAGTGCAAAAGTGTTGTTCTATTAGTTAAAAGTGGCAAATAGCTAAGGAATTATAAATTAGAAGTCCTTATGTTGTAATTAAACTATGATTAGTGTGAGTGGACAATGATGGACATGGTTAGGTGAAATTTTAATGTTATATAGTAAGGTTAATTAAGTAATTTAGTAATTAAAATTGAAATAACTTAAACAAAATGTGTCCATCTTCTTCATTGGATGATTCTTAGTCGAAAATACTAGGGGAAGTCATAGCTAGGGTTCGACCAAGCTATTTTCTTTGCATTGGTATGTATTTTTTATCCGTTTTTAATGATTTATATGTTTTTGTGATCGCTGCAACTAGGTCTAGCTAGCCTAGGGACTATTTTGCAAAATTTCCATTGATGAATAAGCATGTGTTTTGATGTTTGATGATAGATTATGAATGTTTGATGATAGTTATACAAGTTTTGTTAAGTGATTTTTAGTGAAAATGCAAATTTGGGATTAAATCGTGAAATATGAAAAATTTGAGGTTAAAATGTGAAATAAATGAAAAATATGGGTTGTTAGGGACTTATATGTAATTTAGCTAGCATGGGTTAGAATTGAATTGTGTTAATTCGTGTTTTTATGAAATAAGGACTAAATAGTAAAAGTTGTGAAATATTAGGGGCAAATGTGTAAATGTGCTTTAAAGTGAATTTTGGACTAAATTGAATAGTAAGATGATTAAATAAGCTGAATTTGATATTATATAGATCAAGAAAAGTGAAACTCGGATCTTGATCGGGGGAAAAATAAAGTATCGGATTAGTCGGTTCATTCCATCATTTTTGTGAATCCAGGTAAGTTTGTATGTTATAAGCATTGTTAAAATTAAGTTTTAAATGCTATGATATTGCATAAACTATGAATATGATACTACGAACACATTCGACAATGATTCGACGATGATTCAACATTTGAAATTTGAATTGAACCTTAGGAATAGATTTGGATACTAGTGACATGTCATTAGGAAATTATTATGATTATGTGATCCGGGTGCTGGTCCTGTACGTCCTACCAGTGACTGAGTATACCAGCATGTGTTGCAGTTACTTGACAGCTTGTGTGAGAAGCACCGTGTAGCTACGTCTTGACCCACGGCTTGTGTGAGTAGGCCTATTGATAGCTCTAGTGTGGGCAGTATATGTGATATGAGATTGAAATAGCTTCGACTATATAAGTGGCACTTTGGTGCGAGTTTCCCGAGTATCTGATAGTATTCCGAATGGTTCAACGGGTAAATGAAAGACGTGATTGTGTATGAGATTGATACGAGATGGTATAGGTATGTACATGAACCGTATAAGCTTAAATCGAAGAAGTTGTGAAGTTATATATAATATTATGATTGAAAGTGTGAAAGGTTTATTAGTTACATGAATTACATATTGATATGTTCAAATTGATGATTTGAATATTCATGCTTAGATTGAGTTTATTTCATACGAGCTTACTAAGCTATAAAGCTTACTTTGTTTATTTTTCCATGTTTTATAGTCACTTTAAAGCTAGCTTAGACTCAGGGATCGTCGGAGAAATCGTCACACCATCCACCTATCAAATTGGTACTTTTGAGCTTGTGTTTTGGTTATATGGCATGTATAGGGACTTTGGTCATTTTGGTTATGTGTTGGTAATAAATTTAGCCATTTTAATTAGCTTGTAAATGTATATGTTTTGGTTTGTATATATAGCCATGAATGATGGCTCATTTTGGGCTCATGTTTATATATATGTGTCTATGTCTTGTGAAATGTGTTGAACAATGTTGTGTGATGCTTAATGGTAATAGGCATTATGAGTATCAAGTGGTTGATTTGTGGATATTGATTTGCTTGAGAAATTAGGCTTAATGATGCATATTTGGAAGTTTATATTTAATTGTATTGTATATGTGATTTTGGTCTAAATGGTATGGTATATTGTGCGTCTTGTGTAACGCCCCGTACTCGAGACCGTTGCCGGAGGCGAACATGAGGTGTTAACAGACTTAATTCATTGCTAAAACAGCTCAAACAATTTATTTTTAAAATTTCCAGTCAAACTAGCAATCTGCGTCACAGTCGTTTCAAATTCATATCTCGAGTTACGAAACATGAAATCCAATTCCGTAAATTTTCCCTGAAACTAGACTCATATATCTATTTACAAATTTTTTTCTAGAATTTTTGGCTAGGCCAATTAGTATAGTTTATTAGTTAAAATCTCTCCTGTTTCAGGGTTTGACTGCTCTGACCTCTGTGTATTACGAATCAAATATCTCTTTGTACAGAATTTCAATGACTATGAAGTTTGTTTCTCTTAACAATAGACTCAATAAGAAATCTGTACATATAAATTATGACTTCTAATTATAAATTGCTTTGGCCCTGTTTCATAAAAATTTAAACATCTCATAAAATATAACTCATATACCTGTGTCGTTTCCTCCATATGAAAATAGACTCATAATTCTTCAATTCCATATTTTATTCATCATCTAATTATATCTCTACTATTTTTAATGATTTTTCAAATTCACGTCACTACTATCATGTCGAATCTATTTTATGGTAAATTTTACCTATTTCATGGTTTCCATGGATTAACTAGCAATTTGACATACATAACACCAAATATGATCATAATTAGCCATTCCAATGGCTAATCATTACCAAGCATTTTTATACTACTCAATAACCATATCATAAGACCATATATACAAAATGATTATAATGTTATACTGCCATACTCAAAATATACAAGCCATTATGCCAAGATGGTATACGGATAGTGTGAGCTTGCCTCTGACCGTTCCCGATTTCCGAGCTAGCTTGTCAACACTACAAGGAATGAAAAGGAGGGAGTAAGCATAAATGCTTAGTAAGTTCACATGCAAATAGCAAGTAACATAACCATATAAGCAAACATAAAACATCATTTGCATAATCATCACCAAGACATTCATATCATATTTTCATTTATCATCTTACCATATTGTTGTTATATCAATTTTTAAACCCGAGGGTTAAGTACATACCTGTTCAAAGTATCCATTTCAAAACACTTACCAATATGTCCCTTTCAACTTGAGTATTCCTCCATTTGAGTGGAACTTTACCCGTTGAACACATCGGAATATAATTCGGATACATGGAAAGTTTTCACATAAGTGCCACATATGTAGCCAAGCTACTATGTAACCGGCCCATAAGTGAACTCGGACTCAACTCAACGAGCTCGGGCGTTCGTATCCATAATTGAATTCGGACTCAACTCAACGAGCTCGGATGCCTAGTTACATCTCACGAACTCGGACTCAACTCAACGAGTTCGGACATTCGCATCCATAAGTGAACTCGGACTCAACTCAACGAGTTCGGATGCCCAAATATCCCAGTGACATGTCACTTGTATCCTAATCCATTCCTAAGGTTCAATGAGACCTTTTTCCCAATCATGTGTCTCAACCATCTTCTACGGAATACCGATACCGATACTCGGTAGTATTTCACATTTTCCAAGTATATCACATAATTTGACATATTATCAAACAATTATCACGAGTATAATATTTCATAATAATTATCATATCATTTAAATAACATAAAAACATTTAAAATAATAACTATGTTACCAACATTTACATATGAACTTACCTAGTATGCGAAAATGACTACTTTTACCATTTCGTCCACAACTTGGTATTTTCCCCATTTTAGCCCGAATTTCAGTTTTCCTTACTCTATTATTTAAAATATAGTCTAATTAGGACTCACATTATTCAAATTGACCCAAAATCATATTTTGGTAAAATTACAATTTTGCCCCTAAACTTTTACATATTTACACTTTTTCCCCAAAGCTCGTAAATTAAAATTCAGCCCATTTTCTTATGTTTTATGACATGATGATCATTTTTCCCTTCTATGGAAACATCAAATTCTCACTCTAACATGTACTTATGACTATTAGGTATTTTTACCGATTAAACCCTTTTGCTCGTTTTCACTTAAAACCGAGTAGCCCAAGTTGTATAACATAATTTAAAACCTGATATTCTATCATAAAACACCAAAATACACTAATTTCACCTATGGGTATTTTTCCAAATATAAACCCTAGGTTAAATTATTGCTAGCATAAGCTAAATCGAGCTACTGGGACTCCAAAAATGTAAAGAACTTGAAAAACGGGGCTAGAATGGACTTACAATCGAGCTTGGAAGCTTGAAAAACCCTAGCCATGGTTTTTCCTTGCTATATTCGGCCATGGGGTTGAAGATGAGCAAAATTGGCTTTTAATTTTGTATTTTAATTCATTTTACCCCTAAATGACCAAAATGCCCTTACTACTAAACTTTCCAAAAATTCCATCCATGTCCAATTTTTGTCCATAAACTTAGAAATTGGTAAAATTTCTATTTAAGACCTCCTAATTAATATTTCAAAACAATTTCATACTAGAAACTTCTAGAATGCAAGTTTTGCAAATTATTCGATTTAGTCCCTAATTTCAATTTAAGCACTTTAGGCATAGGATTTCATCACGAAATTTTCACACAATCATGCAATCATATCATAAACATCAAAATAATTATAAAATAATTATTTCTATCTCGGATTTTGTGGTCACAAAACCACTATTCCGACTAGGCCCAAAATTAAGATATTACAACTCTCCCCCCTTTAGGGATTTTCGTCCTCGAAAATCTTACCAGAAAAGTGGTCTTCACTTTTAATCTCATATTCGGTGCCGAAGAACTTTCACTTAGACTGTACCTCCAATACATCTCTTTAATTTCTCACATGATCTGAAAGCTTACATCTCAACTCTCAACTGTTCTTAAATTTTCAACCCTTCTCAATTTCCTATGATATCATGACATAAAACCCGGATCTTAACTTGATTAATGGAGACCAGAATTCGAAGAAATCCAACAATCAAAGAGACCTGAATTTCCATAAATATGATGAGTAGGAATTCATTCAATACAGATATGATTTATAGATCTCGCCAAACATTTAACAATAGGATACATCACATTTTCCTCTTTCTGCCATGGAAATAATTCTAATATGGCCTCAAGAATAATCCTTCTCATTTCCATCCCAATATCAACACTGACAAGGATAATTTTGATAGATCCCAATGCTCGGCTTTAACCCCTTTAACAACTCCGATTTTATGTAACATCGAATGCTCTAAACTATCACATTACCTCACCGTCTTGAAACACATTACAATTCATACAATAGTACATTACTGAAAGTCAGGAAGTCTTTACTCAATATAGACTAGTCTAGTTCAGACGCTTCGGTTACCAATATTCTCATCTATCCGAACTTTGTCAACATGTAATAAACTTTTCAGCTTCCACAAAATGAAAACCTCATCATTCGTAGTGACTTTAACTAATATCCAACTCTTTCTAATAAATATACACTTCTCGTTCAGGCTATTTACTCTTTTATCCGTACAAAATGAAATTACATTACTGACTTGGGAAAAATAATCCTGAAATAATTGTCACATGAAATCTTTCAAATAGATAATTCACCATACCGACTGAAACTCGCGCTTTTATCACTTATGCCTTTACTGATGTCAAATCCTTACACAGAAATTAGAAAAAAAAACCCCAATACTAAAATCACCACATTACCAAGATCAAATTAGAAGTATAGTCATATTTGACATGATTATCATGAGCTGAAGAATGCACTTCGAACACGAGTCATAATTGACAAATTATGGAACAAAGATAACAAGAAAACTGAATAAAGAAATCCAAAATAAAGAAATCCAGAATAAAGAAACCCAAGATATGATACTATGCTGGAGAATCGAAAACCAAGCCGGAGAATCGAAAACCAAACTCATAGAGAAAATACGGAATACCCCGATAATTCTTCAAAGAAAGAAAGTCCAAAAGAAAACATCATTTAATCCCACTGGAATCAAATATAACAAGAACAATATATCTTCCCACACATATATATCAGATGAAGCATCAAGTAGAAGAAACAGAATCATAATATCATATGTATTCTCTCATCAATTCTTATCAGACAAAATGAAATAGAGTACCCGATGAAATAGAGCAATATAAATTATAAACCAATCAGACTACCAATGCTTTCATCCAACACCGTGATTAAAAGACATTCCCATATAACAAGAATTTCTTCGTAAGATCAATAGCCATAGAAATATTTCGAGAACGGGTAAACACATAGAACATCTCAAAAGAGATCACTAAATCTGTCCACCATAACTATCACACTCGAGATAGTTCACATTTCAAATATCATTTCCCCAACTAGTTCTGCAGTCACAAATTTCATATTAAACCATTCACTAAAGAAGGCCATTCTGAATAAATTTTGATTTACACTTTTCTCGACCTTGCACTGAGTAATTCGGTTTACCAAGGAGAATTCCTTTTCTAATCGGGACAAGGCATAATTCCAATAATCTTTACGTCAATCCGATACTTTATCGGCTCGACTTTACTTATCAGCTCATTTTCAATCTCTGATCATACTTATAATTATTCTATCATCGAACTCTTTGGGTTCTCAACCGAAAACTTATTCAATACAAATCTACTTAAATTCCATTATAAGTACCATTTCGGTAAGGGGAGGGGTTGTAGGACCTCTTGACTCGACTTTCTTATACATACACATATGACACAACTTCCATCATCATAACAACATCATCAAAATCATGTCATTCATTCATGTTGGCTTACACCAATTTTCCTATTGTCCCATTTAGACAATATACTTATGCATTCATTCTATGTTTTCTAGATAGCTTTACTTATCCATTCATTTAATTAAATTACGTCATGCTCATGACATCATATAAGGCCAAACAAACATAGATATTTGCACCACAATCATAACTTTCATTTCATACATCATCATGTACATATCATTACAATCATATAATTCAGTCCAACAATTTAACACAAATAAATTCATTTCATTATAATCCTTTATCTCATAAAAATTATATATCATTAGCATTCATCAACATTCGACGTCCAAATCAAAACAAGAATATTTTCATTCGTATCATAATATTATGACTTTTATTCATACCTCTACTACTTTCTATTTATTCCGTTCATCTTATCAAGTAAGCCATATACACTACATCATATGAGCATTAAGCAAATATGAATATTTATCACATATGTATCATAAACATTTATTCATACTTTTCTGAACTGATACTTATCATAATCATAATTTTACTCAAATACCTTCACATAACGTTGAACATGGTCGGTGCAGCTCGGTTGGAGAGTACCCTGTCTAAATAAGACGGTACTCATATGCGTCGGAAGACATCACACTATCACAGATCAGTGGCTTGTATAGCTAAACTTTTACACATGCTAGGTTAGTTCGAGAACCGACTAAACCTGCTCTGATACCACCAAATATAACGCCCTGTACTCGAGACTGTTGCCGGAGTGGAACACGAGGTGTTAACAGACTTAATTCATTGCTTAAACAGCTCAAACAATTTATTTTTAAAATTTCCAATCAAACTAGCAATCTGCGTCACAGTCGCTTAAAAATTCATATCTCGAGTTACGAAACTCAAAATCCAATTCCGTAAAATTTCCCTGAAACTAGATTCATATATCTATTTACTAATTCTTTCTATAATTTTTGGCTAGGCCAATTAGTACAGTTTATTAGTTAAAATCTTCCCTGCTTTAGTGTTCAACTACTTTGACCTCTGTGTATTACAAATCAGATATCTCTTTGTACAAAACTTCAATGACTATGAAGTTTGTTTCTCTTAAAACTAGACTCAATAATAAATCTGTACATATAAATTATGACTTCTGATTATGTTTATACAATTTATGGTGAATTTCCAAAGTCAGAATAGGGGATCCAAAAATCGCTCTGGCCCTGTTTCACAAAAATTTAAACGTCTCATAAAATATACCTCACGTACCTGTTTCGTTTCTTCCATATGAAAATAGACTCATAATTCTTCAATTCCATGTTTTATTCATCATCTAATTATATCTCTACTATTTTTAATGATTTTTCAAATTCACGTCACTCTTTGCTGCAATCTATTTTATGGTAAATTTTACCTATTTCATGGTTTCCATGGATTAACTAGCAATTTGACATACATAACACCAAATATGATCATAATTAGCCATTCCAATGGCTAATCATTACCAAGCATTTTTATACTACTCAATAACCATATCATAAGACCATATATACAAAATGATTATAATGCTATACATGCCATACTCAAAATATACAAGCCATTATGCCAAGATGGTATACGGATAGTGTGAGCTTGCCTCCGACTGCTTCCCGATTTCTCGAGCTAGCTTGTCAACACTACAAGGAATGAAAAGGAGGGAGTAAGCATAAATGCTTAGTAAGTTCACATGCAAATAGCAAGTAACATAACCATATAAGCAAACATAAAACATCATTTGCATAATCATCACCAAGACATTCATATCATATTTTCATTTATCATCTTACCATATTGTTGTTATATCGATTTTTAAACCCGAGGGTTAAGTACATACCTGTTCAAAGTATCCATTTCACAACACTTACCAATACGTCCCTTTCATCTTGAGTATTCCTCCATTTGAGTAGAACTTTACCCGTTGAACACATCGGAATATAATTCGGATACATGGAAAGTTTTCACATAAGTGCCACATATGTAGCCAAGCTACTATGTAACCCGCCCATAAGCGAACTCGGACTCAACTCAACGAGCTCGGGCGTTCGCATCCATAATTGAACTCGGACTCAACTCAACGAGCTCGGATGCCTAGTTACATC
The DNA here is from genome assembly GCA_025698465.1 of Gossypium longicalyx. NCBI lineage: Eukaryota > Viridiplantae > Streptophyta > Magnoliopsida > Malvales > Malvaceae > Gossypium > Gossypium longicalyx. The sequence continues at coordinate 37,549,930 of CM046998.1, read as the reverse complement.
TCACGAACTCGGACTCAACTCAACGAGTTCGGACATTCGCATCCATAAGTGAACTCAGACTCAACTCAACGAGTTCGGATGCCCATATATCCCAGTGACATGTAACTTGTATCCTAATCCATTCCTAAGGTTCAACGGGACCTTTTTCCCGATCATGTGTCTCAACCATCTTCTACGGAATATCGATACCGATACTCGGTAGTATTTCATATTTTCCAAGTATATCACATAATTTGACATATTATCAAACAATTATCACGAGTATAATATTTCATAATAATTATCATATCATTTAAATAACATAAAAACATTTAAAATAATAACTATGTTACCAACATTTACATATGAACTTACCTAGTATGCGAAAATGGCTACTTTTACCATTTCGTCCACAGCTTGGTATTTTCCCCATTTTAGCTCGAATTTTAGTTTTCCTTGCTCTATCATTTAAAAATAGTCTAATTAGGACTCACATTATTCAAATTGACCCAAAATCATATTTTGGTAAAATTACAATTTTGCCCCTAAACTTTTGCATATTTACACTTTTTCCCCAAAGCTCGTAAATTAAACTTCAGCCTATTTTCTTATGTTTTATGACATGCTGATCATTTTTCCCTTCTATGGAAACATCAAATTCTCACTCTAACATGTACTTATGACTATTAGGTATTTTTACCGATTAAACCCTTTTGCTCGTTTTCACTTAAAACCGAGTAGCCCAAGTTGTATAACATAATTTAAAACCTGATATTCTATCATAAAACACCAAAATACACTAATTTCACCTATGGGTATTTTTCCAAATATAAACCCTAGGTTAAATTATTGCTAGCATAAGCTAAATCGAGCTCATTGGACTCCAAAAATGTAAAGAACTTGAAAACTGGGCTAGAATGGACTTACAATCGAGCTTGGAAGCTTGAAAAACCCTAGCCATGGTTTTTCCTTGCTATATTCGGCCATGGGGTTGAAGATGAGCAAAATTGGCTTTTAATTTTGTATTTTAATTCATTTTACCCTAAATGACCAAAATGCCCTTACTACTAAACTTTCCAAAAATTCCATCCATGTCCAATTTTTGTCCATAAACTTAGAAATTGGTAAAATTTCTATTTAAGACCTCCTAATTAATATTTCAAAACAATTTCATACTAGAAACTTCTAGAATGCAAGTTTTGCAAATTATTCGATTTAGTCCCTAATTTCAATTTAAGCACTTTAGGCATAGGATTTCATCACGAAATTTTCACACAATCATGCAATCATATCATAAACATCAAAATAATTATAAAATAATTATTTCTATCTCGGATTTTGTGGTCACAAAACCACTATTCCGACTAGGCCCAAAATTAAGATATTACAACTCTCCTCCCCTTTAGGGATTTTCGTTCCCGAAAATCTTACCAGAAAAGTGGTCTTCACTTTTAATCTCATATTCGGTGCCGAAGAACTTTCACTTAGACTGTACCTCCAATACATCTCTTTAATTTCTCATATGATCTGAAAGCTTACATCTCAACTCTCAACTATTCTTAAATTTTCAACCCTTCTCAATTTCCCATGATATCATGACATAAAACCCGGATCTTAACTTGATTAATGGAGACCGGAATTCGAAGAAATCCAACAATCAAAGAGACCTGAATTTCCATAAATATGATGAGTAGGAATTCATTCAATACAGATATGATTTATAGATCTCGCCAAACATTTAACAATAGGATACATCACATTTTCCTCTTTCTGCCATGGAAATAATTATGATATGGCCTCAAGAATAATCCTTATCATTTCCATCCCAATATCAACACTGACAAGGATAATTTTGATAGATCCCAATGCTCGGCTTTAACCATTTTAACAACTCCGATTTTATGTAACATCGAATGCTCTAAACTATCACATTACCTCACCGTCTTGAAACACATTACAATTCATACAACAGTACATTACTGAAAGTCAGGAAGTCTTTACTCAATATAGACTAGTCTAGTTCAGACGCTTCGGTTACCAATATTCTCTTCTATCCGAACTTTGTCAACATGTAATAAACTTTTCAGCTTTCACAAAATGAAAACCTCATCATTCGTAGTGACTTTAACTAATATCCAACTCTTTCTAATAAATATACACTTTTCGTTCAGGCTATTTACTCTTTTATCCGTACAAAATGAAATTCTATTATCAGACTTGGGAAAAATAATCCTGAAATAACTGTCACATGAAATCTTTCAAATAGATAATTCACCATACCGACTGAAACTCGCGCTTTTATCACTTATGCCTTTACTGATGTCAAATCCTTACACAGAAATTAGAAAAAAAAACCCCAATACTAAAATCACCACATTACCAAGATCAAATTAGAAGTATAGTCATATTTGACATGATTATCACGAGCTGAAGAATGCACTTCGAACACGAGTCATAATTGACAAATTATGGAACAAAGATAACAAGAAAACTGAATAAAGAAATCCAAAATAGAGAAATCCAAAATAAAGAAATCCAGAATAAAGAAACCCAAGATACGATACTATGCTGGAGAATCGAAAACCAAGCCGGAGAATCGAAAACCAAACTCATAGAGAAAATACGGAATACCCCGATAATTCTTCAAAGAAAGAAAGTCCAAAAGAAAACATCATTTAATCCCACTGGAATCAAATATAACAAGAACAATATATCTTCCCACACATATATATCAGATGAAGCATCAAGTAGAAGAAACAGAATCATAATATCATATGTATTCTCTCATCAATTCTTATCAGACAAAATGAAATAGAGTACCCGATGAAATAGAGCAATATAAATTATAAACCAGTCAGACTACCAATGCTTTCATCTAACACCAGGATTAAAAGACATTCCCATATAACAAGAATTTCTTCTGTAAGATCAATAGCCATAGAAATATTTACGAGAACGGGTAAACACATAGAACATCTCAAAAGAGATCTGCTAAATCATCCAATCCATAACTATCACACTCGATAGTTCACATTTCAAATATCATTTCCCCAACTAGTTCTGCCGTCACAAATTTCATATTAAACCATTCACTAAAGAAGGCCAGTTCTGAATAAATTTCGATTTACACCTTTCTCGACCTTGCACCTGAGTAATTCGGTTTACCAAGGAGAATTCCTTTTCTAACTGGGACAGTGCATAATTCCAATAATCTTTACGTCAATCCGATACTTTACTGGCTCTGACTTTACTTATCAGCTCATTTTCAATCTCTGATCATGCTTATAATTATTCTATCACTGAACTCTTTGGGTTCTCAACCGGAAACTTATTCAATACAAATCTACTTAAATTCCATTATAAGTACCATTTCGGTAAGGGGGAGGGGTTGTAGGACCTCTGACTCGACTTTCTTATACATACACATATGACACAACTTCCATCATCATAACAACATCATCAAAATCATGTCATTCATTCATGTTGGCTTACACCAATTTTCCTATTGTCCCATTTAGACAATATACTTATGCATACATTCTATGTTTTCTAGATAGCTTTACTTATCCATTCATTTAATTAAATTAAGTCATGCTCATGACATCATATAAGGCCAAACAAACATAGATATTTGCACCACAATCATAACTTTCATTTCATGCATCATCATGTACATATCATTACAATCATATAATTCACCCAACAATTTAACACAAATAAATTCATTTCATTATAATCCTTTATCTCATAAAAATTATATATCATTAGCATTCATCAACATTCGACGTCCAAATCAAAACAAGAACATTTTCATTCGTATCATAATATTATGACTTTTATTCATACCTCTACTACTTTCTATTTATTCCGTTCATCTTATCAAGTAAGCCATATACACTACATCATATGAGCATTAAGCAAATATGAATATTTATCACATATGTATCATAAACATTTATTCATACTTTTCTGAACTGATACTTATCATAATCATAATTTTACTCAAATACCTTCACATAACGTTGAACATGGTTGGCGCAGCTCGGTTGGAGAGTACCCTGTCTAAATAAGACGGTACTCATATGCGTCAAAAGACATCACACTATCACAGATCAGTGGCATGTATAGCTAAATTTTTACACATGCTAGGTTAGTTCGAGGACCGACTAAACCTGCTCTGATACCACCAAATGTAACGCCCCATACTCGAGACCGTTGCCGGAGTGGAACACGAGGTGTTAACAGACTTAATTCATTGCTTAAACAGCTCAAACAATTTATTTTTAAAATTTCCAATCAAACTAGCAATCAAGCGTCACGATCTTAAAAATTCATATCTCGAGTTACGAAACTCAAAATCCAATTCCGTAAATTTTCCCTGAAACTAGATTCATATATCTATTTACTATTTTTTTCTATAATTTTTGGCTAGGCCAATTAGTACAGTTTATTAGTTAAAATCTTCCCTGCTTTAGTGTTCAACTGCTTTGACCTCTGTGTATTACAAATCAGATATCTCTTTGTACAAAATTTCAATGACTATGAAGTTTGTTTCTCTTAAAACTAGACTCAATAAGAAATCTGTACATATAAATTATGACTTCTGATTATGTTTATACAATTTATGGTGAATTTCCAAAGTCAGAACAGGGGATCCAGAAATCGCTCTGGCCCTGTTTCACAAAAATTTAAACGTCTCATAAAATATAACTCACGTACCTGTTTCGTTTCTTCCATATGAAAATAGACTCATAATTCTTCAATTCCATGTTTTATTCATCATCTAATTATATCTCTACCATTTTTAATGATTTTTCAAATTCACGTCACTACTCTTTATGTCCGAATCTATTTTATGGTAAATTTTACCTATTTCATGGTTTCCATGGATTAACTAGCAATTTGACATACATAACACCAAATATGATCATAATTAGCCATTCCAATGGCTAATCATTACCAAGCATTTTTATACTACTCAATAACCATATCATAAGACCATATATACAAAATGATTATAATGCTATACATGCCATACTCAAAATATACAAGCCATTATGCCAAGATGGTATACGGATAGTGTGAGCTTGCCTCCGACCGTTCCCGATTTCTGAGCTAGCTTGTCAACACTACAAGGAATGAAAAGGAGGGAGTAAGCATAAATGCTTAGTAAGTTCACATGCAAATAGCAAGTAACATAACCATATAAGCAAACATAAAACATCATTTGCATAATCATCACCAAGACATTCATATCATATTTTCATTTATCATCTTACCATATTGTTGTTATATCGATTTTTAAACCCGAGGGTTAAGTACATACCTGTTCAAAGTATCCATTTCACAACACTTACCAATACGTCCCTTTCATCTTGAGTATTCCTCCATTTGAGTAGAACTTTACTCGTTGAACACATCGGAATATAATTCGGATACATGGAAAGTTTTCACATAAGTGCCACATATGTAGCCAAGCTACTATGTAACCCGCCCATAAGCGAACTCGGACTCAACTTAACGAGCTCGGGCATTCGCATCCATAATTGAACTCGGACTCAACTCAACGAGCTCGGATGCCTAGTTACATCTCACGAACTCGGACTCAACTCAACGAGTTCGGACATTCGCATCCATAAGTGAACTCAGACTCAACTCAACGAGTTCGGATGCCCATATATCCCAGTGACATGTAACTTGTATCCTAATCCATTCCTAAGGTTCAACGGGACCTTTTTCCGATCATGTGTCTCAACCATCTTCTACGGAATATCGATACCGATACTCTCGGTAGTATTTCATATTTTCCAAGTATATCACATAATTTGACATATTATCAAACAATTATCACGAGTATAATATTTCATAATAATTATCATATCATTTAAATGACATAAAAACATTTAAAATAATAACTATGTTACCAACATTTACATATGAACTTACCTAGTATGCGAAAATGGCTACTTTTACCATTTCGTCCCACAACTTTGGTATTTTCCCCATTTTAGCCCGAATTTTAGTTTTCCTTGCTCTATCATTTAAAATATAGTCTAATTAGGACTCACATTATTCAAATTGACCCAAAATCATATTTTGGTAAAATTACAATTTTGCCCTAAACTTTTGCATATTTACACTTTTTCCCAAAGCTCAGAAATTAAACTTCAGCCTATTTTCTTATGTTTTATGACATGCTGATCATTTTACCTTCTATGGCAACATCAAATTCTCACCAGTAACATGTACTTATGACTATTAGGTATTTTTACCGATTAAGCCCTTTTTGCTCGCTTTCACTTAAAACCGAGTAGCACAAGTTGTCTAACATAATTTAAAACCTCATATTCTATCACAAAACACCAAAATACACTAATTTCACCTATGGGTATTTTTCCAAATATAAACCCTAGGTTAAATTATTGCTAGCATAAGCTAAATAGAGCTACCGGGACTCCAAAAACGTAAAGAACTTGAAAAACGGGGCTAGAATGGACTTACAATCGAGCTTGGAAGCTTGAAAAACCCTATCCATGGTTTCTCCTTGCTATATTCGGCCATGGGGTTGAAGATGAGAAAAATTGGCTTTTAATTTTGTATTTTAATTCATTTTACCCCTAAATGACCAAAATGCCCTTACTACTAAACTTTCCAAAAATTCCATCCATGTCCAATTTTTGTCCATAAACTTAGAAATTGGTAAAATTTCTATTTAAGACCTCCTAATTAATATTTCAAAACAATTTCATACTAGAAACTTCTAGAATGCAAGTTTTGCAAATTATTCGATTTAGTCCCTAATTTCAATTTAAGCACTTTAGGCATAGGATTTCATCACGAAATTTTCACACAATCATGAAATCATATCATAAACATCAAAATAATTATAAAATAATTATTTCTATCTCAGATTTTGTGGTCACAAAACCACTATTCCGACTAGGCCCAAAATTAGGATATTACAGCTTGTGTGTATTAAGAAAGGTGGTATAGATTTTGCATGAATTAAGCTTGAATTGGTTGGTTAAAATGTCATATTATGCTATTTTTTGGTGCCAATTGGGTTGATGTAGGTGTGCATAAGATAGGGTGGCAAAATGGCTTGGTAAATAGTCTATTTTTGTCTACACGGGCAGAGACACGAGCATGTGTCTCAGCGGTGTGTCCCCTGGTGTTGAAATTAAAATCAAGTCAGTATACTCCACACGACCTCACACACGGGTATATGACTTGGCCATGTGGCATAAGTCAGAAAGTTACATGGGGTCGGACATGGGCTGGGACACGGCCATTGACATGGACGTGTCTGTTGGCTGTGTGAGACACACGGCCGGGCCATATGGGTGTGTGTCCTCTGTTTTAGAGAAAATTTTCTAAGTGTTCTTAAATTCTCCAAAGTTATCACTTTAGTCCTAAACCACTCCCAATGCATATTTTAAGCTTCATAGGCTCGTATTAGGGACAAAATGATTGGTTGTAAATGAAATGTTTATGAATTGATTGTTTATATTTGAAATGTATGTTTAAATGTGTTATAAGTTCGGTAATGCTCCGTAACCCTATTCTGGCATTGAACATGAGTAGGGGGTGTCACGCTTTCGAAGTTTGTTTGAAGAATCTAGAGCTATTTCTTTTTCATTGTGAAGAAACCAACCTTGTTTTGAATTGAGAGAAATGTCATTTAATGGTATGTGAATGCATTATTCTGGGTCATAAATTTTCACAGCAACAGATTGTCGTAAAATAAAGCAAAGATTGAGGTTATTGAGAAATTGCCACCACCTACTACAGTTGAAGGTACTTGAAGTTTCCTTGGCCATGCAGGATTTTATCGACGCTTTATTAAGGATTTTTTGAAAATATCCAAACCCATGTGTGCATTGTTAGAGCATAATATATCTTTTAAGTTTGATGAGTCTTGTTTACAAGCATTTGAAGAATTAAAAAAGTAACTAGTGAAAGCACCGATTGTCATAGTACCGAACTGGACATTACCTTTTGAACTTATGTTCGATGCTAATGATTTTTCTATGGGAGCAGTTCTTGGGAAAAGAAAGGATAAAATGTTTCATGCCATTTATTATGCAAGCAGAACCATGACAGATGTACAGCTGAATTACAAGACTATTGAGAAAGAGCTATTGGCTATGGTATTAGCATCATGATCAAGCCATTTTCACATGGCTATACACATATATACAAATCAAAATGAGCCATATCGAAACTAGCCTATACATGCCACATAACCAAAAACTCAAAGCTTTTATTTACCAAAGCGATAACCGGATAGTGTGATGACATCTCCAACGACTTCCAACTTGAGCAAGTCTCTAAAACTCTATAAACATAGGAAAAACACACACAGTAGGCTTAGAAAGCTTAGTAAGCCAAAAGCAAATAAATCATCTCAATGATATTTATAATTCAATTTAATCAGGTCAAATTTAGTAGATCTCAAGCACATATATATTCATCATACTCGTAAATTCATATGTCCATTTTAAGTAACTCCACTTATCTTATTTATCAATGAACATATAACCCATGCTTTCAAATTCGAATAATAACCGTTAGCTCAATCATATAAATCAAGCTTGCACATAATTATTAAATCGCCAACCAAAGCATGGTCATTTATTACAAATCATACATAAAGTTATATCAACTTCTTTATAAACACTTCCAAACTCAGACATCATAATTCCCTTATCACATAAACAAAATTCGCATACATGAATCATATAGTCAACGAAGATCAACTTTATTTTTACTAATCATATATTACATATAAAGCATATACCAACTCAACAATTTTAATTTCCTTATCTGTTCAAGTTTTCGAACCAAGCAATCATACATCAAAGCCATGTTTCATGATTCATAAATTTCATGTTCGAAACATAAGACCACAATTTCATATAACGAGCGTATATAACACATCATTGATTTATATACATTCATATTATTCGTTGTCATATAATTCACATATGGTCATATGATACAAACTCACCTTTCATTTCTGAATTTCTTAAACAAATCAGACATACCTGAATCGAATACAATTTCATATAGTTATTCATTTCTCGGAATGGCCGTTGAACCGTTCGAAATCAATAAGGATACTTAGATAGCTCATAAGCTTATACAATGCCAGCGTCCCAGATGCGGCAGGTGCACAAGCCTCAGATCAAACTACTGTGTCTTTAGTTCCTCTCCGACTGCTACTCACATTACCCGCATTTCTGGGTGGTCTACCTCGAGCTGCAGTATTACCCGATCTCACATTCTGTACTGTGTTTTGTTCAGCTAACTCAGGGCATTCACGAATGAAATAATCCATCAATCCACATTTAATACAGGCCTGATCATACAATCTACAACTACTGAGATGTCGTTTACAACAATGTTTACACTCGGGTTTATTTGATCTAACGTTACCAACACTAGCTACTGAGGTGGCTTTTGAACTCACAGATGGTCTATCCCAATCACGTCTAAAATAATTCACAGTAGCCTTTGAACTACTAGAATCATCTCGGAATTTCTTTGATGCCAACTTGAATGACTTAATCGATGAGTACTACAAACTCTTTTATTTCAAGAATGTCAACAAGTAATTTAATGTCTTCGTTCAACTCGTCTTCGAATCTTTTACACATTATAGCTTCAATTGAAACACACTCTCGGGCATATCGACTGAGTCTCACAAATTTTCGTTCATATTCTGTCATAGTCATGCGACCCTATTTCAATTCCAGGAATTCTTTGCGTTTCTGGTCGATAAATCTCTAGCTGATGTATTTCTTACGAAACTCAGTTTGAAAGAACTCCCAGGTCACCCATTCTTTCGAAACCACTGATACTAGTGTATTTCACCAGTGATATACGGTGTCTCATAGTAAGGATATAGCATATTTCAATCACTCATCAGGTGTACAAGATAGCTCATCAAACACGCGGATAATATTATCAAGCAAGAATTTAGCTCGCTCAACAACATCATCATCAATGGCTCTGAATTCTTTAGCCCCGTGTTTTCTGATTTTATCAACAAGAGGCTTATGTGATCTCAACGGATCAATCACTTGAGGTATAACAGGTATCAGAGAAGGATTAGTCGGGGTTGGAGGTTGTTGTGCAGCTAGATTTTTCCGGATATACTGAGTAGACCATTCATTCATCATTTGGTAAAAGGCTTGTTTAGCCTCTCCCTCTTGGTTACTTGAAGTCAATTGAGAATCAACTGCCATAGTCCCTTGCGCGGGAGCAGGTGCTATACTATCAATATTATCAGCTACGGCTCGATCGGGATCCATTTACTATACGAAAACACATTTTCAAATGTCAGGAGTCATCACACAATAACAGTTTATAATATGGCATGTATAGCTAGACTCATATACACTACGTTAGTCTTACAATCGACTAAACCGTAGCTCTGATACCAATCAAATGTAACACCTCTAACCCGTATCTGTCACCAGAGAAGGGTTACGAGGCATTACCTATCATAGAACAACTTAAACAGACATTCACTACATTCTATACTTTGTAATTCATCCACACTAAAAACATTTACTTCAATTAGTAATTTCGAAACTTCAATGCAATTTCAAATTCAATCATTTAATACTTACTCAATTTAATTACCACTCATATAGGCAGCATGGACATTAGTTAATATAAACAACATGCTTTGTACATTAATACAAGTTTAAAAACAACCACACGGAAATAGTCATACTTTTTCATATACTTCATTTAAACACTTAACATTTAAAACTAATCATACCTCCTTTCAATCACAAAACCATGAGCATATTGAACCAAATAAAACAAAAGTACCATAGCAACATCACAACGTGACCAAAAATATCTATTCTATTATTACAATTTATGTACATATGACCAAAACAAACTGAATCATTTTGAAAACAAATATCAACCAAAAGTACAATCATTTTGCATGTTTATTACTATGCCTATAATTACATATTCACTATCAAACAATTAGCCAACATATGGTCCTTCGAAATAGCACCAATATGACTTTTAAAAATTTTGTTCACTCATTGCTATTCATGACCGAACCTAAATAGCAAATTCATAGATAAACATGTTCTAAGCATACACCTTTATTTTGACTAGGTTCAGCCGTATATAATCATGCATTAAACAATATACCATGAATACATATTTTCAATATAATCTAAAACATAACTGAACTATTACTATAATTGACATCATTAACAAACCACAACCCAAATACATCCATTGTTCATATTTCAAGCTTACTTAAAGCTATTTATAATTTATTCATATCGTTAACCAAAATATAGATATATAACCAAAACACAAATCTTACATGTCATATAATATGCATATCGTAATAAACTCCAACCATGATCGGATATATAATGAAAATACTTTAATACCAACTTACATAATAACACCTTAACAAAACATAACAACCAAGTTCACACATATATATATATATCTATGTATAAACCTTAACCGAATCACTAAAATCACAACCAAACACAACCATAATTTGATCAAGTCTTGAAACTGAACTTAACAAAATAAATAAGCCATTTTTGAATGGCTTATATATATACACATACCAAAATCAAACATATCCAAATTTTAATCTAGCCCATACATGCCATAGGTTTAAATTCAAACTTATAAAGTACCGAAAACAGTTGATAGTGTGATAAACTTTGCTGACGATCCTTGAGCTCGTAACTTGACTTCAAAATCTATAAAATTGAGGCAAACATACACATACAGTATGTAACGCCCCGTACCCGAGACCGTTGTCGGAGTCGAGCATGAGGTGTTACTAAACTTAATTTCATCAATTAAACAGCTTAAACAATTTATTATTAAAATTTCCAGACAAGCTGGCTAACTGAATCACAGTCACTTAAAAATTCATATCTTGAGTTCCAAAACTCAAAATCCAATTCCGTAAATTTTCCCTGAAACTTTTTTCTAGAATTTTTGGTCGGGCCAATTAGTACAGTTTATTAGTTAAAGTCTCCCCTGTTTCAGGGTAAGACTGCTCTGACCTCTGTGTATTACGAATCATATATCTCTCTGTACATAATTTCAATGACTATCACGTTTGTTTCTCTTAAAACTAGACTCAATAAGAAATCTTTACATATAAATCATGACTTTTAATTATTTTTATACAATTTATGGTGAATTTCCAAAATCAGAACAGGGGATCCAGAAATCGCTCTGGCCCTATTTCACAAAAATTTAAACATCTCATAAAATATAACTCACGTACCTGTTTCGTTTCTTCCATATGAAAATAGACTCATAATTCTTCAATTCCATATTTTATTCATCATCTAATTATATCTCTACTATTTTTAATGATTTTTCAAATTCACATCACTACTCGCTGTCCAATCTATTTTATGGTAAATTTTACCTATTTCATGGTTTCCATGGATTAACTAGCAATTTGACATACATAACACCAAATATGATCATAATTAGCCTTTCCAATGGCTAATCATTACTAAGCATTTTTATACTACTCAATAACCATATCATAAGACCATATATACAAAATGATTATAATGCAATACATGCCATACTCAAAATATACAAGCCATTATGCCAAGATGATATACGGATAGTGTGAGCTTGCCTCCGACCGTTCCCGATTTCCGAGCTGGCTTGTCAACACTACAAGGAATGAAAAGGAGGGAGTAAGCATAAATGCTTAGTAAGTTCACATGCAAATAGCAAGTAACATAACCATATAAGCAAACATAAAACATCATTTGCATAATCATCGCCAAGATATTCATATCATATTTTCATTTATCATCTTACCATATTGTTGTTATATCGATTTTTCAACCCGAGGGTTAAGTACATACCTGTTCAAAGTATCCATTTCACAACACTTACCAATACGTCCCTTTCATCTTGAGTATTCCTCCATTTGAGTAGAACTTTACCCGTTGAACACATCGGAATATAATTCGGATACATGGAAAGTCTACACATAAGTGCCACATATGTAGCCAAGCTACTATGTAACCCGCCCAAAAGCGAACTCGGACTCAACTCAACGAGCTCGGGCGTTCGCATCCATAAGTGAACTCGGACTCAACTCAACGAGCTCGGATGCCTAGTTACATTTCACGAACTCGGACTCAACTCAACGAGTTCGGACATTCGCATCCATAAGTGAACTCGGATTCAACTCAACGAGTTCGGATGCTCAAATATCCCAGTGACATGTCCCTTGTATCCTAATCCATTCCTACGGTTCAACGGGACCTTTTTCCCAATCATGTGTCTCAACCATCTTCTATGGAATATCGATACCGATACTCGGTAGTATTTCACATTTTCCAAGTGTATCACATAATTTGACATATTATCAAACAATTATCACGAGTATAATATTTCATAATAATTATCATATCATTTAAATAACATAAAAACATTTAAAATAATAACTATGTTACCAACATTTACATATGAACTTACCTAGTATGCGAAAACGGCTACTTTTACCATTTCGTCCACAACTTGGTATTTTCCCCATTTTAGCCCGAATTTCAGCTTTCCTTGCTCTATCATTTAAAATATATTCTAATTAAGACTCACACTATTCAAATTGACCCAAAATCATATTTTGGTAAAATTACAATTTTGCCCCTAAACTTTCGCATAGTTACACTTTTTCCCCAAAGCTCGTAAATTAAACTTCAGCCTATTTTCTTATGTTTTATGACATGCTGATCATTTTTACCTTCTATGGCAACATCAAATTCTCACTCTAACATGTACTTATGACTATTAGGTATTTTTACCGATTAAGCCCTTTTGCTCGTTTTCACTTAAAACCGAGTAGCACAAGTTGTCTAACATAATTTAAAACCTCATATTATATCATAGAACACCAAAATACACAAATTTCACCTATGGGTATTTTTCCAAATATGAACCCTAGGTTGAATTATTGCTAGCATAAGCTAAATCAAGTTACCGGGATTCCAAAAACGTAAAGAACTTGAAAAACGGGGCTAGAATGAACTTACAATCGAGCTTGGAAGCTTGAAAAATCCTATCCATGGTTTCTCCTTGCTATATTCGGCCATGGGGTTGAAGATGAGAAAAATTGGCTTTTAATTTTGTATTTTAATTCATTTTACCCCTAAATGACCAAAATGCCCTTACTACTAAACTTTCAAAAATTCCTTCCATGTCCTAATTTTGTCCATAAACTTAGAAATTGGTAAAATTGCTATTTAAGGCCTCATAATTAATATTTCAAAACAATTTCATACTAGAAACTTCTAGAATGCAAGTTTTGCAAATTATTCGATTTAGTCCCTAATTTCAATTTAAGCACTTTAGGCATAGGATTTCATCACGAAATTTTCACACAATCATGCAATCATATCATAAACATCAAAATAATTATAAAATAATTATTTCTATCTCGGATTTTGTGGTCACAAAACCACTATTCCGACTAGGCCCAAAATCAGGATATTACAACTCTCCCCCCCTTTAAGGATTTTCGTTCCAGAAAATCTTACCGAAAAAAGTGGTCTTCACTTTTAATCTCATATTCGGTGCCAAGAACTTTCACTTAGACTGTACTCCAATACATCTCTTTAATTTCTCATATGATCTCAAAGCTTACAGTCTCAACTCTCAACTGTTTTAAATTTTCAACCCTTCTCGGTTTCCCATGATATCATGACATAAAACCCGGATCTTAACTTGATTAATAGAGACCAGAATTCCAAGAAATCCAACAATCAAAGAGACTGAATTTCCATGAATCGATGAGTAGGAATTCATTCAATACGAGATATATGATTTATTGATCTCGCCAAACATTTAACAATAGGATACATCACATTTTCCTCTTTCGCCATGGAAATAATTCGATATGGCCTCAAGAATAATCCTTCTCATTTCCATCCCAATATCAACACTGACAGGGATAATTTTGATAGATCCCAATGCTCGGCTTTAACCCCTTTAACAACTCCGATTTTATGTAACATCGAATGCTCTAAACTATCACATTACCTCACCGTCTTGAAACACATCACAATTCATACAACAAGATATTATTCTTGAAGTCGTCGAAGTCTTTACTCAATGTAGACTAGTCTAGTTTAGACGCTTCGGTTACCAATATTCTCATCTATCCGAACTTTGTCAACATGTAATAAACTTTTCAACTTTCACAAAACGAAAACCTTATCATTCGTAGTGACTTTAACTAATATCAAACTCTTTCTAATAAATATACACTTCTCGTTCAGATTATTTACTCTTTTATCCGTACAAAATGAAATTCTATTATCAGACTTGGGAAACATAATCCTGAAATAATTGTTGAATGAAATCTTTCAAATAGATAATTCACCATACCGACTGAAACTCGCGCTTTTATCACTTATGCCTTTACTGATGTCAAATCCTTACACAGAAATTAGAAAAAAAAACCCCAATACTAAAATCACCACATTATCAAGATCAAATTAGAAGTATAGTCATATTTGACATGATTATCACGAGCTGAAGAACGCACTTCGAACACGAGTCATAATTGACAAATTATGGAACAAAGATAACCAGAAAATCGAATAAAGAAATCCAAAATAGAGAAATCCAGAATAAAGAAATCCAGAATAAAGAAACCCAAGATATGATACTATGCTGGAGAATCGAAAACCAAGCCGGAGAATCGAAAACCAAACTCATAGAGAAAATACGGAATACCCCGATAATTCTTCAAAGAAAGAAAGTCCAAAAGAAAACATCATTTAATCCCACTGGAATCAAATATAACAAGAACAATATATCTTCCCATGCATATATATCAGATGAAGCATCAAGTAGAAGAAACAGAATCATAATATCATATGTATTCTCTCATCAATTCTTATCACACGAAATGAAATAGAATACCCGATGAAATAGAGCAATATAAATTATAAACCAGTCGGACTACCAATGCTTTCATCCAACACCGTGGATTAAAAGACATTCCCATATAACAAGAATTTCTTCGAAGATCAATAGCCATAGAAATATTTACGAGAACGGGTAAACACATAGAACATCTCAAAAGAGATCTAAATCTGTCCCCAAATATAACCATCACACTCGGATAGTTCACATTTCAAATATCATTTCCCCAACTAGTTCTCGCCACATCACAAATTTCATATTAAACCATTCACTAAAGAAGGTCAGTTTTGAATAAATTTCGATTTACACTTTTCTTGACCTTGCACCTAAGTAATTCGGTTTACCAAGGAGAATTCCTTTTCTAACTGGAACAGTGCATAATTCCAATAATCTTTACGTCAATCCAATACTTTACTGGCTCTGACTTTACTTATCAGCTCATTTTCAATCTCTGATCATACTTATAATTATTCTATCACTGAACTCTTTGGGTTCTCAACCGGAAACTTATTCAATACAAATCTACTTAAATTCCATTATAAGTACCATTTCGGTAAGGGGGAGGGGTTGTAGGACCTCTGACTCGACTTTCTTATACATACACATATGACAGAACTTCCATCATCATAACAACATCATCAAAATCATGTCATTCATTCATGTTGGCTTACACCAATTTTCCTATTGTCCCATTTAGACAATATACTTATGCATACATTCTATGTTTTCTAGATAGCTTTACTTATCCATTCATTTAATTAAATTAAGTCATGCTCATGACATCATATAAGGCCAAACAGACATAGATATTTGCACCACAATCATAACTTTCATTTCATGCATCATCATGTACATATCATTACAATCATATAATTCAGTCCAACAATTTAACACAAATAAATTCATTTCATTATAATCCTTTATCTCATAAAAATTATATATCATTAGCATTCATCAACATTCGACGTCCAAATCAAAACAAGAACATTTTCATTCGTATCATAATATTATGACTTTTATTCATACCTCTACTACTTTCTATTTATTCCGTTCATCTTATCAAGTAAGCCATATACACTACATCATATGAGCATTAAGCAAATATGAATATTTATCACATATGTATCATAAACCTTTATTCATACTTTCTGAGCCGATACTTATCATAATCATAATTTTACTCAAATACCTTCACATAATATTGAACATGGTCGGCGCAGCTCGGTTGGAGAGTACCCTGTCTAAATAAGACGGTACTCATACGCGTCGGAAGACATCACACTATCACAGATCAGTGGCATGTATAGCTAAACTTTTACACATGCTAGGTTAGTCCGAGAACCGACTAAACCTGCTCTGATACCACCAAATGTAACGCCCCGTACCCGAGACCGTCGCCGGATTTGAGCACGAGGTGTTACTAAACTTAATTTCATCAATTAAACAGCTTAAACAATTTATTTTTAAAATTTCCAGACAAGCTGGCTAACTGAATCATAGTCACTTAAAAATTCATATCTCGAGTTATGAAACTCAAAATACAATTCCGTAAATTTTCCCTAAAACTAGACTCATATATCTATTTACTAATTTTTTTATAGAATTTTTCGTTGGGCCAATTAGTACAGTTTATTAGTTAAAATCTCCCCTATTTCAGGGTAAGACTGCTCTGACCTCTGTGTATTACTAATTAGATATCTCTCTGTACATAATTTCAATGACTATCACGTTTGTTTCTCTTAAAACTAGACTCAATAATAAATCTGTACATATAAATCATGACTTCTAATTATTTTTATACAATTTATGGTGAATTTCCAAAGTCAGAACAGGGGATCCAGAAATCGCTCTGGCCCTGTTTCACAAAAATTTAAACATCTCATAAAATATAACTCACGTACCTGTTTCGTTTCTTCCATATGAAAGTAGACTCATAATTCTTCAATTCTATATTTTATTCATCATCTAATTATATCTCTACTATTTTTAATGATTTTTCAAATTCAAGTCACTACTGCTGTCTGAATCTATTTTATGGTAAATTTTACCTATTTCATGGTTTCCATGGATTAACTAGCAATTTGACATACATAACACCAAATATGATCATAATTAGCCATTCCAATGGCTAATCATTACTAAGCATTTTTATACTACTCAATAACCATATCATAAGACCATATATACAAAATGATTATAATGCAGTACATGCCATACTCAAAATATACAAGCCATTATGCCAAGATGATATACGGATAGTGTGAGCTTGCCTCCGACCGTTCCCGATTTCCGAGCTGGCTTGTCAACACTACAAGGAATGAAAAGGAGGGAGTAAGCATAAATGCTAAGTAAGTTCACATGCAAATAGCAAGTAACATAACCAAATAAGCAAACATAAAACATCATTTGCATAATCATCGCCAAGATATTCATATCATATTTTCATTTATCATCTTACCATATTGTTGTTATATCGATTTTTCAACCCGAGGGTTAAGTACATACCTGTTCAAAGTATCCATTTCACAACACTTACCAATACGTCCCTTTCATCTTGAGTATTCCTCCATTTGAGTAGAACTTTACCCGTTGAACACATCGGAATATAATTCGGATACATGGAAAGTTTACACATAAGTGCCACATATGTAGCCAAGCTACTATATAACCCGCCCATAAGCGAACTCGGACTCAACTCAACGAGCTCTGGCGTTCGCATCCATAAGTGAACTCGGACTCAACTCAACGAGCTCGGATGCCTAGTTACATTTCACGAACTCGGACTCAACTCAACGAGTTCGGACATTCGCATCCATAAGTGAACTCGGACTCAACTCAACGAGTTCGGATGCTCAAATATCCCAGTGACATGTCACTTGTATTCTAATCCATTCCTAAGGTTCAACGGGACCTTTTTCCCAATCATGTGTCTCAACAATCTTCTACGGAATACCGATACCGATACTCGGTAGTATTTCACATTTTCCAAGTGTATCACATAATTTGACATATTATCAAACAATTATCACGAGTAGAATATTTCATAATAATTATCATATCATTTATAACATAAAAACATTTAAAATAATAACTATGTTACCAACATTTACATATGAACTTACCTAGTATGCGAAAATGGCTACTTTTACCATTTCGTCCACAACTTGGTATTTTTCCCATTTTAGCCTGAATTTCAGGTTTCCTTGCTCTATCATTTAAAATATAGTCTAATTAGGACTCACATTATTCAAATTGACCCAAAATCATATTTTGAAAAAATTACAATTTTGCCCCTAAACTTTTTGCATATTTACACTTTTTCCCCAAAGCTCGTAAATTAAACTTCAGCCTATTTTCTTATGTTTTATGACATGCTGATCATTTTTACCTTCTATGGCAACATCAAATTCTCACACTAACATGTACTTATGACTATTAGGTATTTTTACCGATTAAGCCCTTTTGCTCGTTTTCACTTAAAACCGAGTAGCACAAGTTGTCTAACATAATTTAAAACCTCATATTCTATCATAGAACACCAAAATACACAAATTTCACCTATTGGTATTTTTCCAAATATGAACCCTAGGTTGAATTATTGCTAGCATAAGCTAAATCAAGTTACCGGGATTCTAAAAACGTAAAGAACTTGAAAAACGGGGCTAGAATGGACTTACAATCGAGATTGGAAGCTTGAAAAACCCTATCCATGGTTTCTCCTTGCTATATTCGGCCATGGGGTTGAAGATGAGAAAAATTGACTTTTAATTTTGTATTTTAATTCACTTTACCCCTAAATGACCAGAATGCCCTTACTACTAAACTTTCAAAAATTCCTTCCATGTCCTAATTTTGTCCATAAACTTAGAAATTGGTAAAATTGCTATTTAAGACCTCCTAATTAATATTTCAAAACAATTTCATACTAGAAACTTCTAGAATGCAAGTTTTGCAAATTATTCGATTTAGTCCCTAATTTCAATTTAAGCACTTTAGGCATTGGATTTCATCACGAAATTTTCACACAATCATGCAATCATATCATAAACATCAAAATAATTATAAAATAATTATTTCTATCTCGGATTTTGTGGTCACAAAACCACTATTCCGACTAGGCCCAAAATCAGGATATTACACAGTAAGCTATCATAGCTTAGTAAGTCATAAATAAATAAATAACTCAATGAAAATATCAACTCAATTTAACCAAACCAATTCATGCTATTATAATCACATTTAATTTCAAACTTACAATTTCATACACCACATATACTTTCATTTAGCCAAATATACGTATATCTAATATCAAAATATCATTCAATTTCAAAACCATAATATCATTATTCAACCGAATATAGATAAACTCATATACATATATTCATGAATCATTTCATAAATATTCACATTTTATATCCATAAGGCCGAATATAATCATTCATATATGTTTGCACATAGATCACAAATATGATATCAGTATACATAACCTTTGGCTGAATATACTTTTCATATACACATATATTTTCATTTACATCATATATAATTTGCATCACATATCAAATAACCAACTTACCTTATTTTCAAATAGGTAATAAACTATTACATACCTGATCACTTTAGCTCATTTTACACATTCAATCGCAACTTATCATTTCCCGTTGAACCATTCAAAATTTAATAGGATACTCGAATAACCATACATATCATACAAACCCAACGTCCCAGACGTGGTCTTACATGTAATCACATATCGATGCCACTGTCCCAGACAGGGTCTTACACATAATCACATATCGATGCCAACGTCCCAGACGTGGTCTTACACGAGAACACATATTGGAAATCCTATGTCATGACATATGTATCCTAGCTATTCCTAAGGTTCGTACGGGGCTTTCAGACGTCGTAATTCGATCGAATCAAACTTGTACACATAGCTTTTAAGCCTATACATATTCGGCTTCCACATATATATACTATCACATTATTCATTTCAGCATATATAGTTCATATTTAATCAAATAAATAACATCTATTTGCTTATAAACTTACATCGGACAACGATAATCAGATCGGGACGACTATTCGACAACTTTGGTTTTCCCCCGATCCAAATCTGATTTCTTGAGTTCTTGATCTACACATATTAAAATTAAACTCATTCAAACATAATTCCATTCAATTTAGTCCAAAAACACTTAAATGGGCAAATTACCATTTTACCCCTGACATTTAACACTTTTTACAATTTAGTCCAAATTGCACGAAACACAAAACATGAAAAATTTCCACACACAATGCTTAGGCTGAATGCCACCCATGCTCATACAAGTCCATAAATTTCATTTATTTCACATTTTAGTCCCTCAATTTATTATTTTTGCAATTTATCCCTAATTACTCAAATTCATGAAAAATTCCAATACAAAACATATTAATCCAAAACATATCTTTCATAATTCATCAACTAACATCACAAAACTCAATTACTCATCAATGGCATAACTCAAAATATTCATTAAAATCAAAAATTCAAGCATGGGCTTTGTACGTTACACTGCAAGGATCTCAAAAACGTAAAAGTTATCAAAAACCGAGCTAGTTGCATACCTTAATCAAACTAGTCTTTGGACGAACACTTAAAGGCTTTGTTTTTCTTTCTTTATTTTTGTTATTCGGTCAGCCAAAAAGATTAACATTTATGGCTTTAAATTTTATGTTTTATAATATATTAACTTATTAATCATTTTACATATTTAACCTTAATGATTTAATAATAAAACTATATAATGCATGCCATAACCGTCCATTCATATATTCAATGGCCTAATTGCAACATAAATACTTCAAATTATAAAGACACATTAAATTCGACCCTTACACATTAAACCATCACATTTTCATTTTGCGCAATTAAGCCCTTTTTATTAAACCGACACTCAAACGACAAAATCAAATCACGAAAATTTCACGGATATAAATTCACACATAATAAACACAGAAAATAATTTTTAAAAATTTTTCTGACTCGAATTCATGGTCCCAAAACACCGTTCCAAATAGGGTCTAAATTGGGCTATTACACACGTATTCATCGCTTGTAAAGTACACAAAAGTTTCTTATTCAGATCATTCGAAACTATGATCATTTCTATCGGATAATAATATTTACTTACAGACTCAAAAGTTTTTCGACGATTCGAGCTAGCTTTATTATGCCAAGTTCGGGTCTCATTCTGCTACGTCAAGCATTTTAAACTCTTGTAATCATCAAATATGTCACATAACTCTTTTCGTGCAGCTTTAACCGTATGGAATCAGAAGATATCTTTGTACACTCTATTATTAGAACACACTTCAAACCGTTCATTGACACATGACTGAAGATCATAAACTTTTTCTTCAAATTAGACTTAACCAGTACTGATGTTTCGGTTGACAATATCTCTGTGCAGAAAGGAAAACTTCAAAAATCGAACTAACTTTAATTTACCATAACATTTCTCAATAGAATTGTTTCGATAGATATAATTCTATATCAAGTCTTCAAGAATATGAATTGTTCCTCCAGACTATCCTTCAATTTACACATGTGCGTTCAAAGTTTATTTCCAATCTGGTGAATAGATTCAAACACATATAACCCAGTTAACTTCTCAATCAAATAATTTTAGATCAGATTAAACTAATGAATCAGTCTTTTTGAAGTAATCTTTTCTTCTCGTTAAAAAGGATATCTCAAACATATCATTATACAGATGCCACAATAATCAAATAGAAATCATAATGTCATAATAAGACCGACGTCTTACCTGTAATAATAGATAATATCCCGGCTGTTAATAACAATTTGAATCCAAAAGAAAATCAAATATGATTTGAACAACAACCAATGCAGAAGCACAACTTTTATAACTCTGATAACAGTACTGTAGTACTCCCAAGTTTCAAAATAGAAATTATGATTATAATAGATATAGCTATTTCCATCAAATAGATATCTCTTATAGATAATCACATATAATCATAAGAAAACCAGAATAGTGAAATTTTCAACATCTGAAGCTACACAGAATATCGAAAAATTACAACCCATATAGAATGATATCAACCTCGATGATATCCCAGAAAATATCCAGAAAGAATAATGTCACTCATAAATACTGGAATCCTCAGTAACAGAAGCAATATAATCTTCACGTATTTTCAACAGAACAGTAGCCAGTAGAAACAGAATATTAGCATCATACAAATTTTACCGTTGATTTTCACATCCACACAAGGGAATAAATACCAAAGAAAGACATAGCAATGTCAAATATAACCCAAACAGACCAACATTACTTTTATCTATTAATATGCTTAGCTAATGTTCTCATACGATAAGAATTATTTCTGAAACTAAATAGTCACATATACTTCTAAGGATAAATATACACATAGAACGCCCAAAAGGAATCATAGTAACTGTCCGACTATAACCATTGCACTCAGCTATCAATACAATTTAATCATTATTTCAACTGTCTAATTCTGTCATCAGAAATTTTCACATTATCCCTTCACTAACAGAAGTCAATTCAGAAAAGCTTCTAGCTAATATTTTCTTTAGATAACATACCTGAATAGGTCATTTAATCGGAGTTAATTTCTTCTGTAACAATGACTTTGCATAATTCAAATAGTCTTTAAAACTTTTCAATATCTCCTTTAGTACTATCTTCATTTGTTGATTCATTCTCTTTTCTGAATACATTAGTAATCTTTCATATACAAATCTCTGTAACTCCACACTCATAAGCTTATTCAACCCAAAATCTTACAGATTTCATAGTAACATTTTACTGATAAGGGGTTGAGGGTAGTAAAGCCTCAAATTTAACTCTCTCATAGATGCAATTAACATATACTATAACAAATAGTCAGATCATTTCTAATTTCACATTCTCAAAACATTTAATAAACATTTGATTTTAATTACTTTTGCTCTTAACACATAATTCATATGTCAACTCAAATCACTAATTCACGATCAAAGCATTTCATATAGTAATCATAACTCTAATGTCGTAAATCATATGCTCATATAATTATAACATTTATCGACAACAAAAATGTCATACTCTTTGGTCCATACCTTTATGAATTTCAACTCATGATCAACACATTTCCATTCAAACATTTGAGTACACATTCTGTACTATTAGAATTAGCTCGGTTGGAAAACTTATCTGTCTTATCAAAATAATTTTCGTCAGAGTCGGGAGATATCACACTATCGTAGGTTAAATATGGCATGTATTGCCAGACTCACATACACTATGGTAGTCCTAGAATCGACTAAACTATAGCTCTGATGCCAACCAAATGTAACACCCCTAACCCGTATCTGTCGCCGGATTAGAGTTAAAAGGCATTACTTGACATATTGGAACAATTTGCAACCACTTCACAATCATAAATTATATATCATCATATCATAGTCTAATATCACCATAAAGTCCCTTTCTTAGGTCACGAGACCTTAAACATGCATTAAGAAGAGGTCGGGACTAAGCCGGACACATATAAAAATTTTTACAAAACTTTGAAATTTTTCTAAGTTACAAAGGTCACACGCTCGTGTAAGCATGCCTTGTGCCTCACACAGCACTAGACACGCCCGTGTGTCTAGGCCGTGGCGAAACAGGGCATACATACTGACTTGTCCACACGGCTACAAGACACGCCCGTGTGTCTGGCCCATGTGCAAGTCTGACTTGATTCGAAACTAAACATTTAAGGACATGGTCAAGACACACGCCCGTATGCTCAACCGTGTAGGCAATTATAGGCCATTAGTAAGGCTAATTTGCCACCCAATACGGTCCTCCCTACAAGTCCAAAATCAAGCATCATATATACAACATTTTCAGCCAAATTCAACTTCAAACATGTATCAATCAATCCATAATATCATCATCAAATTTCATGTTCAATCTCTATACCAAAACATACCAAAATTACATGCCAAATTCATTAACTCATACATGATCAACATCTCAAAATTATCATATCAATCTCATATCAAAATTATACCAAATCCATAACTAAATAATTAAACGTACTTCCCAAAATGAGCTTAGTACATAACCGAATATACACAATATTAGCATCATGATCAAGCCATTTTCGCATGGCTATATACATATATACAAATCAAAATGAGCCATATCGAAACTAACCTATAGATGCCACATAACCAAAATCTCAAAGCTTTTATTTACCAAAGCGATAATCGAATAATGTGATGACATCTCCAACGACTTTCAACCTGAGCAAGTCTCCAAAACTCTATAAACATAGGAAAAACACACACAATAAGCTTAGAAAGCTTAGTAAGCCATAAGCAAATAAATAATCTCAATGATATTTATAATTTAATTTAATCAGGTCAAATTTATCAAATCTCAACCACATATATATTCATCATACTCATAAATTCATATGTCCATTTTAAGTAACTCCACTTATCTTATTTATCAATGAACATATAACCCATGCTTTCAAATTCGAATAATAACCGTTAGCTCAATCATATAAATCAAGCACGCACATATTCATTACATCGCCAGGCAAACCATGGTCATTTATTACAAATCATACATAAAGTTATATAAACTTTTTATAAACACTTCCAAACTCGGACATCATAATTCCCATATCAAATAAACCAAAATCGCATACATGAATCATATAGTCAACCAAGATCAACTTTATTTTTACTAATCATATATTACATATAAAGCATACACCAACTCAACCATTTTAATTTCCTTATATGTTCAAGTTTTCGAACCAAGCAATCATACATCAAAGCCATGTTTCATGATTCATAAATCTCATGTCTGAAACATAGGACCACAATTTCATATAATAAGCGTATATAACACATCGTTCATTTATATACATTGATATTATTCATTGTCATATAATTCACATATGGTCATATGATGCATACTCACCTTTCATTTCTGAATTTCATAAACAAATCAGACATACCTGAATCGGATACAATTTCATATAGTAATTCATTTCTTGGAATGCCCGTTGAACTGTTCGGAATCAATAAGGATTGTAACGCCCAATTTTCGGGTTTTCTGTGTTTCTGTGTTTTTTTCTAAATTTTGGGTGTGTTCTGGTTGGTTAAAATATATATTTTAGTAGGTTAGTGGGCCTTTGGAAGGCCCAAACTTATGTTAAATTTGTGGTAGTCTTTGAAATTTTGATTTTAAGAACAAGTGATGCAATTGGAATTTGGGCTTTTAAGAGTAAATGGGTAAAAGACGACATAAAAAGGAGTGTGGTGTAGTGGCAAGGTAGCGCCACTTAGGGGACAAGAAAGTGACGCCATAGAGGAAGCAATGGGTCAAAGGTTCAAGTCATGGCTCTTGCAATTTATTTTGGTTTTTCTTTTCAATAAATCTGGAAGCAAGTAGGTGCGCTTTAAAGTTTAATGTGTTAGACTTATGACACAAATGAGTTGATGACCTAGTGGTGGTGGGGTGATTTGGCATGTGAGAGGACTTTGGTTCGAATCCCTTGGCATGCAAAGGTTGATTATTTTACTATGTTGGGACGGCAAGAGTTGGTGTTGGTTTTAAACTCTAATGATGGAGGGATCCCACATCGGGAAGCTAACATAAGAGTAGATGGAGAGCTGGCTTTAAATAGAGCAACCATGAGAAGAGTTGGCATACCCTTCTAGGCTGATCCCTTTTGCTTAGTGACGTGCTCGTTTGGGTTGGGCGTCAGCTAAGAGTGTGGGAGCACGGATTAACTGCAGTCTCCTAACAGCTATGTATTTCTCATTACTCTAGCAGTAGGACGGCTATTTCGGGCCGCGATGGGCTGAAATGGGCCATGTAGTCCCAATGGGTCTGTAGGCCCAAGTGGATAAGTTGTAGAATTACTAAAATACCCCTGTAGGGTAGGACTATCGATTTACCCCTGGAGGGTAAAATGACTATTTTGCCCCTCGTGTGTAAATGACTAACTTGTGTGATGATTGGGTTAGTTGACGTGGATTTATGGTAGTTATCGTTAATTCGTAAGTCTAATGTGTTAGTGATCGATCGTAGGATTATCGCGTGGGAGATATCATCATCAATCGTCATCAACCAAGTGTGTAAACGACACCCTCCCTTAGACTGAATCGGTAAAAGCCGAAATACCAAAACGTTGGTATTTTGTGAACTCGCGAGCTTGCGAGCGCTCGTGAGACAGTTGTTAATGAATATGGTGCATTTGGATGATTAGAGTGCAGAGTGTGCATTTTCGTGCACAACGGTATGTTTAGGCTTAATGGGCTGAAAACGGGCCACTGGGCCAACAGGCCCACTTTGGTGAAAAGACGAGGTAAGTACTTCCGATTACTTGGTAAATGTTAGAATGAGCATGAAACCCTAACAATAGGAAATAATTACTGAAATACCCTTATACATGAAAAATTACGATTTTACCCCTAGGGATATTTTATTTTATCTGAAAAGCATGATATTCTATTTCTATGCCATGACATATTATTTTGTTGCATGGGACATGGGTTTATATTGATGGAGGAAGCGTCCTGGCAGCCTCACTGCAATCTGGTGGCCTCGTCACATATATATCTGTTCTGGTGACTTCGTCACAATATCTAGTAGCCTCGCTGCAATCTGGTGGCTTCGCCTCATATATAAACATATATATATCTGTTCTGGTGGCCTCGCCACAATATCTGTATCTGGTGACTTCGTCACAATATCTGGCAGCTGGTACGGGGGTGTTATGGATGGCTCTGGGTTGGGATTTCTGCATTCATGATATATTTGTTCTGTACCTTCTATGGGCCTATGAGTTTTATTCTGATTTCTATACTGGGCCAAAGCCCAGATAAGTCTGACTCTAAGGTTTGATCTATTTTGGGTTATGGTTGGGTTATGTTACACACTGAGTTTACCAAACTCACCCTTTATTTTCATCTCTGCAGGAAATCCCCAACCATAATGGGCTTGGAGCTGTGAGGGATTTTGAGTGGCCACATCATCTGCAAAGTTGGTTTTTTTAAGTTAGTTTATTTTTTATTATTTTTTATATTCTGATTTAATTTTGGGTTTTAAGTTGTAATAAGGCCGCTATATAAATTTCTCTTTTCGTGATGGTTTTTATTTTCTAATTATATTTATACTATGTCGAAATCAAGTAGTGTTAGGTCACATGGTTTGCAAAATTAATAAACATTTTCAAGACTCAACAAGCACGACAAATGGATAGCCTAAAGATTGATAAACCGGCTTTTCATTCAATTGCTGTTTTTAAAAAGACCACCCTAATCACTTAAACCAACGAATGCATACTATGTCGTAAGTCCATGTGACACGTCAGAACTGGCCATATCATCTGGGCCGGGTCTGGGGTGTTACATTTAGTTTTATCAGAGCTAAGTTGTAACAACTCGACTGTGGAACGGGTCTAAAAACGAGAGTTTTAATGAAACATTGAATAAAGTTTTTTTGAAAATCATTTTTTTAGGAACTTGATTATAAATCATTTTCGAGAAT
The DNA here is from genome assembly GCA_025698465.1 of Gossypium longicalyx. Lineage (NCBI taxonomy): Eukaryota > Viridiplantae > Streptophyta > Magnoliopsida > Malvales > Malvaceae > Gossypium > Gossypium longicalyx. The sequence goes on along the minus strand of CM046998.1, from coordinate 37,521,395 downwards.
GTTTCCAATATTTTCTCTTTACAAATAGATGCTTTTAAAGATTAAAATCAGTTTTCAAAAATTAGTTTTTTTTAGAAGGTGGCACACCGAATCTCCGGCCCAAGTCTATAAGTTTTCTGAGCCTTTCTGATTGTTTCTGAAATATTTGTTATATGCTTGTACAAAACCTTATCATGGTACTTTTAGTTAGGGTAACACTGGAACTATAAAAACTCGATAAGTGTAGATCGAGATCAGAGCTAGGCTACATGCGAAAGAAAACAAACTCAAACTCAAATTATCATTATTCATAAGACATCTGTAATAAACACTGAAATATTAAATTGATTCATAAAATTCTTAATCAGATAATACAAAATGAGTACACGAGCAGCTCGTGGAAGAGGCCGTAGACGTGGTCGAGGTATTGCTCAAGCTGAATCTTTGTCTTCAAGACATGTGCCAGTAGCAGATGCACCGGTACCATCGGTAACGGAGGTAGAGTCTCATGATCGAGGTGTCGGGAACGATGCTCTGTCCCAGGCGATGCTCCAAGTTTTGGAAAGGGTTGCTGGGGCAAGTACGGGAAACGAAATTCGGGGGTCTATTTCTGAGCGGCTCCGGGCCAATGGAGCAGAGATATTTAGGGGGTATCTGGTGTAGCTCCGAATGTGGCTGATTGGTTAGAAGCCACAAAGCGGATTATGGATGATCTGGACTGCTCTGTGGAGCAGAAGCTGAAGGGAGCCATATCGTTACTTAGGGATAAGGCTTATCACTGGTGGCTCACGGTGAGAGATGGAACTCCTGCTGACAGTGTGACTTGGGAGCTATTTAAGACAGCCTTCAAAGGAAAGTATGTTGGGGCTAGTTACGTGGACGCTCACCGGAAAGAATTTCTGAACCTGGTGCAAGAGAGTAAGTTAGTGGCTGAGTATGAGTCTGAGTTTCTGAGACTGAGCTGGTATGCTTCTGGGATTGTCACTACAGAGTATGAGCGTAGCGTACGCTTCGAGGATGGTCTGAGAGATGAACTTAGGGTGTTGATTGCTCCACAGAGGGAGCGTAACTTCGCTGCTTTAGTGGAGAAAGCTAAGGTAGCTGAGGAAGTGAAGCGTACAGAAAGACAGAATCGTGAGAAAGATCGGAATTGTTTTAGGAGAGATTCAGGACTTTCAGGTGGTATGAACAGGAATGTTAAGAGAGCAAGGGTAATGGAGCTAGTTTGAGCAGTACCGATGAATGCTGTTAGACCGCAGAGTTGTAGGAGTTGTGGGAAGATACATATGGGCAAGTGTCGAAAACGTTCTGGTGCTTGTTTCCGATACGGATCTATGGAGCATAGGGTTAAGGACTGTCCCCAAGAACCAGATCAGGTTCAAGTTTCAGAGCAGAGGGTCACTCAACCAGTGAGGGGTAGGCCACAGTTTCTGAGAGGACGCGGGCAAGGCAGAGGTGGTAATAGAAATGGTCAAGGAAGAGGAGCGCCTGGCAGGGGTGCTAGATTTGCTGAGGCTCGTCAGCCGGCGTTGGTGTATGCAGCTCATCGCTAAGAGGAGGGTGATGCACCTGACGTCATAACTGGTACGTTTCTGATTTCTAGTATGCCATACACCGCATTGATAGAAGTTGGATCTACCCATTCGTATGTTGCATGTGCTATATCTGGGTCGCTGGGTGTGCGCTCTGAGGTGACCGTGAGTGGGGTATCTGTGTGCGCTCTGAGTTAACCGTGAGTGGGGTATCTGTACTAAGTCCTTTGGGTCACTCGGTTAGGGTAGATAAACTGTATAGAGATATGCCTATAGAAACTCAAGGAAAAGTTTTCTCTGGAGATCTGATGGAGCTACCTTTTGGAGAATTCGATCTCATTTTGGGAATGGATTGGCTTGTTAAGAATAGGGTTACTTTGGATTGTGCTACTAAGCGAATGATGTTAAAGACCACAAAGGATGAGAAGGTTTTGGTGATAGGCGAGCGTAAGGATTATCTGTCTAATGTGGTGTCGGCATTGAGAGCCGAGAAGTGCATTCGAAAGGGATGTGAGGCTTATTTGGCATTTGTAAGCCAATAAAAAACTGAGGGTCTGACAGTGGATAAAGTTAGAACCGTCAAGGATTTTCAAGATGTTTTTCCAGAGGAGCTTCCGGGTTTGCCCCCGAACCGAGAGGTTGAGCTTGGAATCGACTTATTGCCTGGAACGGCACCGGTGTCCATTGCACCTTATAGGATGGCACCGAAGGAGTTGGTGGAGCTGAAAGCCCAAATTCAAGAGTTATTGGATAGAGGCTTCATTAGACCAAGTGTGTCTCCGTGGGGAGCACCAGTGTTGTTCGTTAAGAAGAAGGATGGGTCAATGCGGATGTGCATCGATTATCGGCGCTTGAACAAACGGCGATTAAGAACAAGTACCCATCACGAGAATCGATGATTTATTCGATCAACTTAGAGGAGCTTCAATATTTTCCAAGATTGACCTTCGATCTGGGCATCATCAGTTGAGGGTTAAGGAGGTGGATATTCACAAGACGGTATTCAGAACTCGGTATGGTCACTATGAGTTCTTGGTTATGCCATTTGGGTTGACGAACGCTCCTGCGGCATTTATAGATCTAATGAATCGAGTGTTCCAGCCATACTTGGATCGATTCATAGTCGCCTTTATCGACGATATTCTGGTTTATTCTGAAACTTAGGAGAAGCATGATGAGCATCTTCGTATTGTGCTGCAAGTGCTGAGGGAGAAGGAGCTTTATGCGAAATTTAGTAAGTGTAAGTTCTAGTTGAGAGAGGTAACTTTCTTGGGGCATGTTGTCTCTGCTGAAGGGATCAAGGTGGACCCTCGAAAGATTGAAACGATTTTGGAATGGAAGCCACTGAGGTCAGTGTCAGAAATTTGAAGTTTTCTGGGATTAGCTGGGTACTATAGAAGGTTTGTGGAAGGATTTTCTATGATGGCAGCACCTTTGACAAAGCTTATAAGGAAGGGAGTATCGTTTGTTTGGACTGAGAAACAACAGGAATCTTTTGAGAAGCTGAAGAAAGTTCTCGACCGAGGCACTGTCTTGATTCAGTAGAGTCTGAAAAGATTTTACCGTATGCGATGATGCATCACATGTAGGGTTGGGTTGTGTGTTGATGCAAGAGGGTAAAGTGGTTGCTTATGCATCGCGACAGCTTAAACCATATGAAGTTAACTATCCTACTCATGATCTAGAGTTGGCGCGTAATCTTTGCGCTTAAGATTTGGAGACATTACATGCGACGAGAAAGGTGTATTATATACACACATCATCATAAGAGTCTTAAGTACTTGCCGACTCGAAAAGAGCTGAACTATAGGCGTGGAGATGGATAGAGTCGCTTAAGGATTATGATCACGCGATTGAGTATCACCTGTGCAAAGCTAATGTGGTGGCTGATGCCCTAAGTCGTAGAAGCTATCTCTCGATTTGAGAGTCATGTTTGCTTGTTTGAGTCTGTATGACAACGGTAGTCTGTTAGCAGAACTGCAAGTTAGACCGACCTGGGTGGATGAGATTAAGGAAAAACAGTCAAGGGATGAGTCCTTGGTTTCTAGATTCCAGTAGGTTAAGAATGGGGATGCTTCTGAGTTCGAACTGAACAGTGAGGGAGTTCTGTGTTACCAAGGTAGAGTTTGTATTCCGAAGGACTCTGACTTGAGGCAAGCAATTCTGAAAGAAGCTCATGGAGGTCTGTGTGCTATGCATCCTGGAGGGAATAAAATGTATCGTGACTTAAAGGAGTTGTATTGGTGGCCTAGATTGAAGCGAGAGGTAACAAAATTTGTGGGAAAATGTTTGACTTGTCAGCAAGTGAAAGTTGAACATCAATTACCTTTCAGACTTTTGCAGCCAGTGAAAGTACCACTTTGGAAGTGGGAGAGGGTAACCATGGATTTTGTGAGTGGGTTACCCTTGACTCCGTCGAAGAAGGACTCAATTTGGGTAATTGTGGATAGGTTGACCAGATCTGCTCATTTTACACCTGTCCGCACTGATTATTCACTTCAGAAGTTAGCCAAATTGTATGTGGCGAAAATAGTGCGACTTCACGGAGTACCAGTGTCGATTATCTCTGATCAAGATCCTAGATTCACATCTCGATTTTGGCAAAAGTTGCATGAGGCGTTGGGTACGCGGTTGAACTTTAGTACAGCCTTTCATCCTCAGACTGATGGTCAGTCGAAAAGGGTTATTCAGATTCTGGAAGACATGTTGAGGGGATGCGTTATCGACTTTCGAGGCAGTTGGGAGGATTATTTACCGTTGGCAGAGTTTGCATACAACAACAGTTATCAGGCAAGTATTCGAATGGCTCCTTATGAGGCACTGTATGGGCAAAGATGTCTTACACCTAGTTGTTGGATCGAGTTGGGTGAACAATAGGTTCTTGGACCTGAATTGGTGGCAGATACTGAGGATAAAGTCAAGTTGATTAGAGACCGATTGAAGGAAGCATCTGATAGACAAAAGTCATATGCAGATTTGAAGCACAAGGGAATTGAGCACTTTGTGGGTGATATGGTCTTCTTAAAGGTTTCACCTTGGAAGAAAATATTAAGGTTTGGGAGGAAAGGCAAGTTAAGTCCGCGGTTCATTGGGCCTTATCGGATTCTTAAGCGAATGGGTCCAGTGGCTTATCAGTTGGAGCTACCTCTAGAGTTGGATAGGATTTATGATGTCTTTCACGTCTCCATGTTAAGGCGGTATCGTTCTGACCCTACTCATGTTGTGTCGGTTGCAGAGATCGAGGTCCAAACAGACTTGACTTTTGAGGAGAAGCCTGTGCAGATTTTGGATCAAGATGTTAAGATTTTGAGGAGGAAATCAGTTCCGCTAGTAACGGTGCTGTGGCGTAATCATGGCAGAGAGAAAGCTACTTGGGAGCCAGAAGTGGCGATGCGTCAACAATATCCTCATCTGTTTGATTCAGGTAAAATTTCGAGGACGAAATTTCTTTAAGGAGGGTAGAGTTGTAACGCCCAATTTTCGGGATTTCTATGTTTCTGTGTTTTTTTTAAATTTTGGGTGTGTTCTGGTTGGTTAAAATATATATTTTAGTAGGTTAGTAGGCCTTTGGAAGGCCCAAACTTAAGTTAAATCCGTGGTAGTCTTCGGAATTTTGATTTTAAGAACAAGTGATGCAATTGGCATTTGGGCTTTTAAGAGTAAAGGGGTAAAAGATGTCACAAAAAGGAGTGTGGTGTAGTGGCAAGGTAGCGCCACTTAGGGGACAAGGAAGTGACGCCATAGAGGAAGCAAGGGGTCTAAAGTTCAAGTCTTGGCTCTTGCAATTTATTTTGGTTTTTCTTTTCAATAAATCTGGAAGCAAGTAGGTGCGCTTTAAAGTTTAATGTGTTGGGCTTATGACACAAATGATTTGATGGCCTAGTGGTGGTGGCGTGATTTGGCATGTAAGAGGACTTTGGTTCGAATCCCTTGGCATGCAAAGGTTGATTATTTTGCTATGTTGGGACGACAAGAGTTGGTGTTGGTTTTAAACTCTGATGATGGAGGGATCCCATATTGGGAAGCTAACATAAGAGTAGATGGAGAGCTGGCTTTAAATAGAGCAACCATGAGGAGAGTTGGCATACCCTTCTGGGCTGATCCCTTTTGCTTGGTGGCGTGCTCGTTTGGGTTGGGCGTCAGCTAAGAGTGTGGGAGCGCGGATTGACTGCAGCCTCCTAACAGGTGTGTATTTCTCATTACTCTAGCAGTAGGACGGCTATTTCGGGCCGCGATGGGCTGAAATGGGCCATGTAGTCCCAATGGGTCTGTAGGCCCAAGTGGATAAGTTGTAGAATTACTAAAATGCCTCTGTAGGGTAGGACTATCGATTTACCCCTGGAGGGTAAAATGACTATTTTGCCCTTTGTGCGTAAATGACTAACTTGTGTGATGATTGGGTTAGTTGACGTGGATTTATGGTAGTTATTATTAATTCGTAAGTCTAATTTGTTAGTGATCGATCGTAGGATTATCGCGTGGGAGATATCGTCATCAATCGTCATCAACCGGTGTGTAAGCGACACCCTCCCTTAGATCGAATCGGTAAAGCCAAATACCAAAACGTTGGTATTTTGTGAACTCGTGAGCGTCGGCGCTCGTGAGACGATTGTTAATGAATATGGTGCATTTGGATGATTAGAGTGCGAGTGTGCATTTTCGTACAACGGTATATTTGGGCTTAATGGGCCGAAACGCCACTGGGCCAACAGGCCCACTTTGGTAAAAAGACGAGGTAAGTACTTCTGATTACTTGGTAAACGTTAGAATGAGCATGAAACCCTAGCAATAGGAAATAATTACTGAAATACCCTTATACATGAAAAATTACGATTTTACCCCTAGGGATATTTTATTTTATCTGAAAAGCATGATATTCTATTTCTGTGCCATGACATATTATTCTGTTGCATGGGACATGGGTTTATATTGATGGAGGAAGCGCTCTGGCAGCCTCGCTGCAATCTGGTGGCCTCGCCACATATATAAACATATATATCTGTTCTAGTGGCCTCGCCACAATATCTGTATCTGGTGACTTCGTCACAATATCCGCACCTCATTGCAATTTTTGTGGTGTGTAGCGGTTGGGTGGGTCGAGTAGTCTCCCCACATGGTGTAAGGCTGGTACGGGGGTGTTATGGATGGCTCTGGGTTGGGATTTCTGCATTCATGATATATTTGTTCTGTACCTTCTATGGGCCTATGAGTTTCATTCGATTTCTGTACTGGGCCAAAGCCCAGATAAGTCTGACTCTGAGGTTTGATCTATTTTGGGTTATGGTTGGGTTATGTTACACACTGAGTTTACCAAACTCACCCTTTATTTTCATCTCTGCAGGAAATCCCCAATCATAATGGACTTGGAGCTGTGAGGGATTTTGAGTGGCCACATCATCTGCACAGTGGGTTTTTCTAAGTTAGTTTATTTTTTATTATTTTTTATATTCTGATTTAATTTTGGGTTTTAAGTTGTAATAAGGCCGCTATATAAATTTCTCTTTCCGCTATGGTTTTTATTTTACGATTATATTTATACTATGTCGAAAATCATCTTTGTTAAATCATGCGTGGGTTTTCAAAATTAATAAACGTTTTCAAGACTCAACAAGCACGACAAATGGATAGCCTAAAGATTGATAAACTGGCTTTTCATTCAATTGTTGTTTTTACAAAGACCACCCTAATCACTTAAACCAACGAATGCATACTAAGTCGTAAGTCCATGTGACACGTTAGATCTGGCCATAACGTCTAGGCCGGGTCTAGGGTGTTACAAGGATACTCAGATAGCTCATAAGCTCATACAATTCCAGCGTCCCAGACATGGCCTTACATGTAATCGAATTTCAATGCCACTGTCCTTGGTAGGGTCTTACACGAAATTATATACGATGCCAATGTCCCTGACATGGTCTTACACGTAAATCACAAATCGATGCCAACGTCCCAGACATGGTCTTACACAATAACACACATCGAAATCCTATGTCATGACATATGTATCCTAACTATTCCTATGGTTCGTACGGGGCTGTTCAGACATCGTCACCTTATCGGAACTTTCTCAATTTCACATATTCAATCAATCCACACTCGAAACAGATTCTCCAAAGCTCAATTCAATTCGGAAACATATATATATATATATATACAACTCAATTCGGCACATATAATGCACACACATTTCAATTTAACAACATTTATTTACTTATGAACTTACCTCGTACTAACACGAATGGACCGGAACGATTATTCGACAAATTTAGATTTCCCCCGATCCAATTCTAATTTTCTCTTTTCTTGATCTAAATTAATATAAATTAAACTTACTTAATCACACATGTACTCAAATTCACCCAAAAACACATAAAAGGGCAATTTGTACTTTAGTCCCTAACATTTCACATTTTTCACAATTTAGTCTTTTTTTCACAAAACATAAAATACACATAATTTTATTAAACTCTAGTATAGCTGAATTTTACTAATGTTCATAGCGGCCCATTTCTTTCAATTATTTCACATTTTGACCACTCAATTTACAAAATTCATAATTTAATCCCAAATAGAAATTTTTACTAAAATTCACTTAATTAAACATAGTAATCTATCAACACATATTTATTTTTCATCATCAAACCACAAAAACAACAAGCTATCAACAATGGCAAATCTCAAAATCATCATTGAATCCAAAAATCAAGGCATGCGCTAGCTAAAACACGAAGCAACAATCTCAAAAACGTAAAAATTATCAAAAACCGAACAAAATCCATACCTTAATTTTAACTTCAAAGTGCTGAACCCTTGAAAAAATTAAATGGCTTCCTTTTCTTTCCATATTCGGTCATAAAGGATGAACACCCACTAATTTATTAATTTGTTTTATTTATTTCTTATTAATATACCTTTTACTAATTTAACCTTTGTAATTTAATTAGAAAACCATAATAACATAAGCCCATAATTGTCCATCCCATGATATAATGGCCAAATTACAACATAAGGATCCCATCTTTGATTAATCAAAGCAATTAAACACTTTAACAATTAGAATGCCACTTTTTATATTTTACGCGATTAAGTCCTTTTATCAAATTAGACAACTAATCGGTAAAATTAAATCACGGAATTTTCACACATATCAAATAACATACTGTAATTACTATAACACCCCAAACCCGACCCAGACGTTATGGCTGAATCTGGCTTGTCACATTGAAGTGTCTTTTGAAAACCCTTCTTACCATTTAAAACTTTTTGCCATTTAAAACCCCAAATTTTGTTTGCTTATTATTTTTTTAAAACATGGTTTATTAAAAGTCAATCTCTTGTAAAACATTATTACCCTTAAAACCTTATTTGTTGCGGAAGCTTAATTTAAAATAGTTGCGAAAACGTGATATTTTGAAATCAATTATTGTTTTGGAATACCGTGTTCTACTTCGAGCAGTTATAAAACAATAAATAAAATTCCAAATTTTAAAATCTAGAAATTATAAGGCCTTATTACAACCCAAAAATAATGAATAAGGTAAATAAAATCAAAAGCAATTTAAGTGTGTGGCCACCTCCAAGTCCTTTGCAGCACCGAACTATCTATGTATGGGGATTACCTGCACAGTTAAAACAATTGGGTGAGTTTGCGAAAACTTAGTGTGCACCTCAGATCCAAACAGTGATCAACCAGAATAGTTTGGGCCTGGGCCAATTTCAAAAGTAGTGTCCAACTGGGCTTAAGCCCATTACAGAACAGATGCAGTGTGGGCTTTAGCCCTAAACAGAATAGAATCAAAATAATCAAGCATGCAAATACCCTGTCCATCCAACCTCTAAACACCAGCTCCGTCCAACCCTACACACCATGTAGGGATATAATATCGACCCACCCATCCCTACACACCACATAATAGTACCAATGCGACACTAAATAGAATTTGCAGCAGAGCTGCCAGAACGGTAGGCCAATAGCCATCAGAGATATGCAGCAGTGCTGCCAGAACAGGATACTTCCTCCAATCACATAACCCAATCCCATGTTATGCAACATATATCAATGGCATGCAATTAAATTTTATCATGCATGTAAATAGAAAAAATATACATGTACAAATGATCTCATGGCATACATAGTCATCCATATACCCTATAGGGTCAAAACAAACATTTTTACCAGTTTGGGCCTAAGTACTTTTAGGCCCATTAGTAAACCCATGATCGTCTAGCGACACGTGCAACCGAAAACAATACAAAAATTGTTGAATAGGCCAAAGCCCATTAAGCAGGCCCATGTGGGCCCACACGACCGTGCGGCCCACTAAGCCCAAATTGGCCTCAGCCATGTGTACGTCTCAACTAGAATAGTAATACCCATATAATGGTAAGTTTTACATGTGCAGGGCCCACAGGCCCATTGGGCTTATATGGCCCGTTTCGGCCCAAGCCCATGAAATCGCTCATGGTGGCCGTTCCTCGATGTAGGCCCACACGACCGTAAGCTCGGATAATCACATGGGTGTTTGCACGCCCATGTGTCCAAAAACTCGATTTTCATCTTTTCGGTGTTCCGACATTTTGGGATTTCGGCTTTTTGCCGGTCTATGGTTTAAGTGGTGTGTGTACACACCTTGATACGAAGTGTGCGATGAATCCCCAACACGAAACCTATCGCAATCAAGACTAACAGTTAGTCACTAGATCAGCACAAAAACTCCTTTATCCAATCCAAAGCTAAAACCATACTTCACTAACCTTAATCAATCGTTCCTCGTCAAACCCTCTCTAATCGTTGGCAAAAGTTAACCCCTAGATGAATTCTGCATCACAATGAGCCCTATTAAATGAAGTTAAGTAATCATGTGATTAAAACCACACTTAAAAATTTACATACCAACAAGAATATTCGGCCTCAACCAAGCAAGGCAAAAACGCTCGCCTTGGTAAAGAAATGAGAGTAGAGAGTCGATTACTTCAAGCAGCTTGTCCTTCTATCAAACCCCGAGAGAAACTAGGTATCAACCAATATCTAAATATGATAAAAGAGGAGCCGTTACAACCAAAAAGTAATGAAAAGGGAAAGAAGACAGATGGGGTCAAGAAGCAAATTGTTTAAAAAAGGGAAGGAGAGATTCGGCAGAAGGGAAAATGAATATTAACAATGGCGGTAATACCATTAAGAGAAAACACCATCACTTACACATAATATTGACAAAAAAGAGGAGAAGAAACCTCAACTTTATGAAGAAAATAGTAGTTGACAGAGAAAGAGCAGTGTATTCGGCTATGAGAAGTTTAATGGAGAAAAAACAAAAGAAGAGGGGGTCTTGCCCACACAGAGAAATAAAGGCCACGGTTTAAAAGAGAAAAGAAGAACACAATTGGTACAAGCAAGAAGAAAAAGAAGAGCGGTGAAATCGACCAAACAACAAAGAAGAAAACCAAAAACCCGAGAGGTCACTTTCAAAATAAATTAGGCACACAGAGAATAGAGAGAAAAGAAAATGTCCCGATAGAAATTGAGAGGCAGAAAACAAAGACCTGAGTGGTAAAAATTTCGACTCCTACCAATGCAAACTAGGCAAAAACTGAAAAGGGGGACAAAATATTCACCAAAGCTGAAAAGTGAATTCAAATTCCCCCCTTGCCGAAATTCTATGCACAACATTTCGATTCCATCCTCCCAACAACTCAAATCTCCCTGATTCACTTCTTAATTCTCTCTATAATCCCCTCCTCAACTTACTCCCACCTCACATTCAAATTTCAAGACCAAATCAACCTTCCATCACATAGAATTCTACTCTAATTCAACCACTTGCCTTCCACAAGTGCAAAATAAATACCTATCAATATCCCATGCCAACGCTCGAACCCTGGACCTCTTTGCCCCCTTGTGACGCCACCTTGCCACTACACCACAAGGCTCTTTGCTCACCATTTAGCCTTAATTAATTAAAAGTCTTCACACCAGGAGTCAGGGTTCCCTTAAGTCTAAAAGCCAAAAAATTTTCCAATACCAAAACATGAACCCCAGACTTTCTAGAGACCCCTCTAACATTCTAAAATCACTAACCCCACAGTTCTAACATGCATATGAGCCGTTTCCATGTTCCCAAAAATTTTAACGCTCCCATACCGAAGGACCAATTCTTCTAGGCCCAATAATTTAGGGCATTACAATTACCAAAAATAATACTAAAATAATTTTATTACCTCGGATTTGTGGTTTCAAAACCACTGTTCTGACGTCTAAACCGAGCTGTTACAACGAATGATGCCAAATCAATACTAAAATTCTTGCATAAAAATAGTTCCACTAGGTTTGGTACACCTCAGGCACTTATGAATGATGAAGGCTCCCATTTTGATCACAAATTAGTTGCTATTGCCTTGAACAGATATGGGGTAAAGCATAAGATTGTCACGGCACACCATCCTCAGAAAAATGGACAAGTTGAAGTCTCTAGTAGAGAAATTAAGTAGATTTTGGAGAAAGTGGTGAATCCAACTCGTAAAGATTGGTCATGAAGATTGGATGAAGCTTTATAGGCGTATCATACTGCGTTCAAAACCCCATTGGGAATGTTGCCTTTCAAGCTTTTATATGGAAAACCTTGCCATTTGCCTGTTGAACTTGAACACAGGGCATTTTGGGCAATTAAGAAACTGAACATGGATTGGATTAATGCTGGAAATATTCAACTATTGGAGTTGAATGACATGGAGGAATTCAGAGATCAGACTTTTGAGAATGCCAAACTATAGAAAGAAAGGACAAAGCGATGGCATGATAAGAAGATTTTGCCATGGCAATTTGAACCTAGACAACAAATAATGTTGTTTAATTCTAGGCTGAAATTGTTTCCTGGCAAATTGAAGTCTCATTAGTCTGGCCTATTCAAGATAGTGCATGTCTACCATCATAGAGATGTAGAAGTTAAAGATGGTAAGACTGACCTTAATTCAAAGTCAATGGCCAATGTTTGAAGCATTATTGGGGTGTCCCTATAACTCGGGATAAACATTCCATTACTGTTCAAAATGCTTAAGTTACCACCATCTGCGCTGCCACTAAGGAGAAGGACCAAATAGGATTAGAGAGAGGAAGAGAAAACAAAATCTGTGAACATTGAGTCTGACCAGGAAGGAGAAGAAACAAACCCAATTTCTGCACCGACTAAACCTACTACTACACCTATCTCACCTCCATCAACTGAGCCAGTATCAAAGCAAGATAGTGAGATTAATAAGCCAATTGATAATCTCACAAAATCAGATGATGATGAGGACTATGTGTCTATCAATTCATTGAAATGGAAGCAGCGTTACAAGCATGTTGCTTGCAAAACCACTCGCCTAAACTAAAGTAACAACACTTTCTTTTCAAGCTTTCATTTTAAATTTTATTTCATCATGCATTCATAACTTTTGTTTTTACATTTTCTTTCTTTATATGTCTTTGTATTTTTTTTTATTTTGTTGTTTGTTCATGCATTGAGGACAATGCATCCCTTAGGTTTGGGGGTGTGTTGTGCATTATATAGTTGTTTTAATATTTGTTCATTTTGCCATTCATTTTTCCATGACACATAAATGTTGAAAAAATGTTAGACTGCGATGAGTATATTTTTTCTAATGATGTTCGATGGGGAATTTAATTCTTCGGCATACCTAGAAATTTGTGATGGTGAATTAGGTGAGTTTAGCTTAGAATGGTTGCTTGAGAATTGACCTTTGAAAATAGAATGCCCTAATTCCAATTACAATTAGTATATAGTAGGTTCTTTTGAATAAACTTAGAAATTCTTGAGGCTAAGTTCAAGATCATGGTAATTCTAAAAAAAAATTCTAAAAAAAAATTAAATAAATAAATGTCATAAGTTAATCCAATGCTTGAAATTGCCAAGTAGGTTAGCAACATCTTATTTGCTCCATTATGTTATTGATTAGAAAAGTAAATTTAAGTAAGAGTAATTTAATAAAAGAATCAATTTAGGGACACTCCAATGTTGTAGCACCCCTAAACTCGTATCCATCATCGAATTAGGGTTACAGAGCATTACCGAAATTTTCAAAACATTTACAGATAAATCATGTCAATAACTGTTCTTTTTTTGAGATTATTCATAATGTTCCTTAAATGGACCCTTGAGGCCCAATACGAGCATTAAAATCAAGTTGGGAGTTAATCGAAAAATCTAAGAATTTTTTGCGATGTAACACCCCTAACCATGTCTGTTGTCGGAATGAGATTACGAGGTATTACCAGACAAAACACAAAATTTCTAACATTCACATATACACATATGTTATATCACATAACTAAAACATAAATATGTTTAAACATTAAACACATAATTTAAAATCATAAAACAAATATCAATAAAAATTCCAAGTCACATAAAATATATGCGGCATTGGCTTTTAAAAACATAATCAATACACATTCATATATTGTACCATATCACCTTATAACATGGAAAAGTATTCATTATCATAAAAGATAATAGCTAATATCACAACATAGCCAAATACACTTCTTTTACAATTCATAATTCATGCGTATATTACTAAAACAAAATGAACCATTTTGGGTACAAATATCAACCAAAAGTACACTTGTTTTGCATGTTTATTAATATGCTTATAATTACATATTCACTATCAAACTATCAGCGAACATTCGGTTATAAGAAAATAACTTCAATATGACTATACCAAGTTATATTATTTCTCAAACCAAAATACATATTAAAACATCACATGTATACCATGAAGCATAATTTCCACATTTGGTCTAAACATAAACGAATGCACATAAGTAATACCACTTATAATCAACCAAAACAATTATATAACATATTCATTACTTACCATTTAGCAACCAAACATATAAAGCAAATATTGAATCATATACATATCCATCATTGCCGAATCACAAAGTTGATTATAACCATCACATATATTTTCATCATATAACCGAATACACAAGTACATTATAAACAATTTCTAAACCAATTCATATTACAAATTATACTTCTCAACATTAAGTCATTAACCATATATATATCCAAAACACAAAACTTACATACCATATAATAAACAAATCAAAATAAACTCCTACCATGTTCGAACATAACCAAATATCATTTAATGCCAATTCACATAATAACACCTTAATCAAACATAACAACCAAATTCACATATACTTTTATCTACGCATAACCATAGCCAAATCAACCACATATACATCCAAAATCATCCACCATTTCCTAAGCATATAACACATATAAACTTTACTAAAGTTTCATATACTCACATAACATATTAGCCATTTTCGCATGGCTTAATATATACATACTTCAAACTTGACCGAAAACAACCTTAGCTTATACATGCCATAAGTTCAAGTTTAAACTTATAAAATACCAAAAATAGTCGATAGTGTGATGGAATTTGCTGACGATCCCCGAGCTCGTAACTTGACTTCAAAATCTATAAAATAGAGGCAAACATAAACACACACAGTAAGCTATCATAGCTTAGTAAGTCATAAGCAAAGAAACAATTAAATGTCATAATCAACTCATTTAAACCAAACCAAATTATACTATCATAATCACATTAAATCTCAATCTTATAATTTCTTGTATAACATATATTTTCACAAATAAACTTATTCATGGCTAAATATACATGTATTTATTATTAATGTAATATTCAATTTCAAAACCATAGTACCATTATATAACCGAATATATATAAACCCACATATATATATCCATGAATCATTTCATAAATATTCACATGATATAATCAAAAGGCCAAATACACTTTCCATATGCACATACATTTTTCGTTTACATTATACATGAATTACAACACATACCAAGTAACCTACTTACCTTATTTCAAATAGGAAATAATCTATCACATACCTGATCACCTTAGCTCGTTTTACACATTCAATCACAACTATCATTGCCCGTTGAACCATTCGGAATTGAATAGGATACTTGGATAATCACATATATCATACAATGCCAACATCCCAGACGTGGTCTTACATGCTATCTCATATCAATACCACTGTCCCAGACAGGGTCTTACACGAATCAAATACGATGCCAATGTCCCAAACATGGCCTTACACGTAACCACATATATCGATGCCAATGTCCCAGACGTGGTCTTACACGAAAACACATATAAAAAATCCTATGTCATGACATATGTATCCTAACTATTCCTAAGGTTCGTACGGGGCTTTCAGACGTCGTAATTCAGTCGAATCGAAATCGTAAGCTTAATTCCTAAGCATATACACATTCGGTCATTATGTATATATAATCAAAAAATTTGATTCAGCATTTAAAACTTATATATTCAAAATTAACAACATTTATTTGCTTATAAACTTACCTCGGACGATGAAAATCAAAATGGAACGGCTAATCGACAACTTTAGTTTTCCCCCGATCGAAATTCGATTTCTTTGGTTCTTGATCTAAACATATTCAAATTAAACTCATTCAAACATATTTTCACTTAATTTAGTCCAAAAACACATAAATGAGCAAATTACTATTTTACCCCTAATATTTTACACTTTTTACAATTTAGTCCAAATTGCACAAAACACAAAACATGCAAAATTTGCACATACAATGCTTAGGCCGAATGTTCCTTGTGTTCATACAAGTCCATACATTTCATTTATTTCACATTTTATTCCTTCAATTTATTATTTTTACAAATTAGCCTTAATTACTCAAATTCATCAAAACTTCAAATATAAAACATGTTAATCTATCACATATCTTTTATTTTCCAGCATCAAACAACAAAAATCACAAGCTTTCAACAATGGCAAAATACAAAATCACCATCAAATTCAAAAATTGAAGCATGGGCTTGATAGATAACATAGTAACGATCTCAAAAACGTAACAATTATTAAAAACTGAGCTAAAACTCACCTTGAATCAAGCTTGCTAATGGTCGAATCCTTAAACTCTTTGTTTTCTTTTTATTTTCTTTAGTTTTGGTCATGCAAAGAATATGAACACTTATGTTTTATTTTATGTTTTATATTATTATTACTTTTTAATCATTTTCTTATTTAACCTTATAATAAAATTTAAATATTTATAATTCATGGTTATAACCGCCCACTCATAAACTTGTGGTCAAATTGTATTTTAGATACCTCCACTTATAAAGACACATTCATTTCAGCCCTTTTACAATTAACCATCAAATTTTCATTTTACGCAATTAAGACTTTTTATTAAATCGGGCACTCAAACGACAAAATTAAATCACGAAAATTTCATACATATAAATTCACACATAATAAACATATAAAATAATTTTAAAATATTTTTCTGACTTAGATTCATGGTCCCAAAACCACCGTTCCGAATAGAGTCAAAATCAGGCTATTACACGCGACATTTTAAAAATTTTCTAAGTTACAGAGCTCACATGCCCGTGTGGTCCAAGGGACACACCCGTTTGATCCTAGGACACGTCTGTGCTGCAAACTGTGTTCGACCCCGTGTAACTCTCTGACTTGTGCCACACGGCCATGCCACATGCCTATGTGTTAGGCCATGTGGTTAATTAATTTTTTTTCGAAATTAGGTGTAGGATTCACACGCCCAAGACACATGCCTTTGTTTTAGGCTGTGTAGCACACACGGCTGAGACACACGCCCTTGTCTCTGCCAGTGTGCTCGATTTTGCGCATTCTGTTTTCTCAAATTTAAGATGCAGAGGACACATAGCCTAACCGCACGCCCATGTACCAGGCCGTGTGTCACACATAGTCTAGACACACGCCCGTGTGTCTGTCCGTGTGGACAAAATAAAGCCATTCCTAGCTTCATTTCTCACCCAATATCACACCAATGACCTGCACTTAAACTCACATCCAAATACCAACCATTTCAAGCATTCAAATTAAGCTAACTCTATCATTCGACATGGCATATCATTACATGCATACATGTTTATAATCTTGCCTTGGCATATTCCATATGTTAGGCATAATTTGAACAACCATTAACATGTATGTAGCTACCATAGAATAAACTTAATACATATATACATATACCAAAACATAATTATCACTAGCCATTCCAATAGCTAGATTACAATAATCATTTACATTTACATGCCAATATGGCCAATTTAACCTATACATGCCATTATAACCATAATTGATTTACCATATTGTACCGACATGGGCTGATGGATAGTATGAGTGATTTCCGCCAAACTTCCAATCCAACGAGCTTTTGATTACTTTAAAACAGGGAAATAAAACTAAGTAAGCATAAAATGCTTAGTAAGTTTGTATAACATGGTACTTAACTTACCATTCATTCTATTTTGAGGTAACTATGTAAGGCATAGTCAATCAATTTGACCTCAAGCCCTACACACATCCTCATTGCCCTTGTTAGTCATATATGGGCTCGACAATAATCAAGTTTCCATGCATATATGCTTTCCACAACATGTATTCATTTAACATGTATAAATCATCTCTTTATATTACAAGTATAATTTCATAATAGTTCATCTTGAGTTTAGATTATTCCATGTCAGAACTTTACTCATATCATTTGAAATATCAAGGTCACACGAGTAGTAGTACACTCCAGATGTACAAATATATAATCAAGAATGAACATTCTCATCAAATAATTTCCATGTATAAATATCATCATCTCATACTTTCATATATCACTTGTCATGTATCATCATTTTCTTGTATTTTAGATGGATACATGTAATAACTCATTTTATTATTCATATCTTCTCATGTCTGGATTGTCACCCGTTGAATTTATTTGAAATATCGATGGATACACAAGTATTACACTCAAGGTGTACAAATTAGGAACCGTCAATTCATATTCAATGGTACCCATAAGGTACTATTTCAGAGAGTTCACTCTCGAGCCACACATGTATACAACAGGATTACCAGTCTAGGCTAAATCCTTTTTATGACATATGCTCTAAGGAGCTTGATCAGGATTACCCATCCGGCTAAATCCAATTCATAACATATGCTCGAAAGGACTTATATCAAGATTACCCGTCCAGGCTAAATCCTTTATGTAATGAGGTCAATAGGATTACTTGTCCGAGCTAAATCCAGTCAGCAACAAATGTAGGACCTCATTCATTTTGGAAAATCACATATCCATCGATTTTCCATTTATTCAATTGGGATTTAAACATTTTTCAAACATTATTAGGCATGTGATTATTTCATGAATCCATAACATTCATATAATTCAAGTAAATACATTCCACATTCATTTCATGCATATAAGTAACATTTCATCATTTATCCTTTATTATCTGTCGAGCATTATCATTTAATTTAAACATTTTTATTTATCGGGCTTGATTGCATATGTAATCATTTGACATATTTATGACATTTATACAATTTACATAAACACAATCAATGCAAGCATGTAAATAAACACAATTTAGTTACACAAACTTACCTCGACAATGTTTGTGTATGTAAAATCTACTAATCTGACAATTTCCTCTTTCCTCATTCTAGCTTCGAATTTGGTCTATCCGGATCTATATGAGCAAATTTTACATCAATTTATCACATTTCATATTCAAATGGACTCAATTTATATCCTAGGAAAAATTATTATTCCACAAATTCTCATTTCGTCCCTAGGCTCGGAAAATGAAATTTATACAATTTACTCCCTATTCCAAACCTAACCAAAATTTCACCATAAAAATTACAGCACATATATTCTAAAAATTCAGAATTTTTCTTCAATATTCACGAATTTATATTTTTGTCCCTAAATCATGTTTTCATCAAAAATCACTTTGTAAAAGTTGTTTATCGATCAACAACCTTTTATTTTCTACCATAAATTTCAAATTTACAGCATATTCATCCATGACCCAATTTCCATACCTTGATAGCTTTTCAAATTAATCCCCCAAATAGATAGATTAAGCTATCCTGGTTTAAAAATATCAAAATTACTAAAAACGGGATAAGAAAACTTTCCCAATTTGGCCAAGAAAGCTTACTTTCTCTTTCTTAGGGTTTCCATCTATTATTTTGGGGAAGAAGATTATATAAAATGATTTTTATTTCTATTTAATAATTTATCATCTTTTAATTATTTTGATTTCCAATTTAATCCTTAGCCTTTTTCTAATTTTCCATGGATGAATCATCCAAAAAATTTACTAACTTTTCATTAATGGTCAAATTACCATATAAGGACCTCAAGTTTTGAATCCCACAGCTATTTAATCCTTATAGCTACTAGAATTCAACTTTTGTATTTTTTACGATTTAATCATTTCCCTAATTAAACACATAATCGATAAAATTTTCATATCTAAAATTTCACATGACATTTCCAACATAATACGGACCATATAATAAAATAAAAATTAATTTTATTTTCGGCTCAGATTTGTGGTCCTGAAACCACTGTTCTGATTTCACAAAAATAGGCCTGTTACAAATGTAGTGCTAGGCTGAGTAGCTAAGGAGGTAGGTTTCTGCTCCATCCATCTTCTAAGTTAAAAGCCTTAACTTCATGGGTGCATTTCATTCAAAGTGTGACATGATGAAATACCTAGCAATTCAGTGTATGCTCCATTGAAATTGTCAAGTAAAGAAACTATGTAACAAGATGAATTCACTAGTAAAAATATTTCTAACTTTATTATGAAAAGTTGGTTTCATTAAAAAAACTGAGTTTAGATGAAAGATAAATGAAGTACATTAGGAGGTACTTGTTATAGTCGAAATTGTTTAAGTAATTAGGAAGTTTTATTTTTAGGGCAATATTTTCTGCACTTACTTTGCTAAATAAGCTTATGAAACTTGAATCGATTCTCAGAGACTAGAGATAGCTGAGAATAGAGGTAAAAGAAACATGCTTCATATGGTACGAAAGTACAAGAGGTAATTATGTGTTATGGAAATTCTTGCATTCATGCATACATGCATTCATACATATTTTGGTTGAGGACAACCAATAACTCAGGTTTGGGGGTGTGATAACTCTTCAAAAGAGATATATTGCAGGCTTCTAAACTTGATTAATTGCCTGTACATAAGTGGATATATTTGCATTTTTAGGATTTTTTATAACATTGAATCATGAAGCTTGGACTGTGTTTTTAATGTTACTATATGTTACTTTTGTTGGTGGAAGAAAATGAATTATTTGTGTTTGTAGCAAGTGTAAACAGGAAGAAGAGAAATAAAGGAGTGAAGTATTGTCATGGTAAATGGTTGGGCAAATTTCCAGCCTAAATGCCATGGCAATTCTAGAAAGATGCTGATGCAGTACTCAGTCCTCGTCACTCTCAGCCAAATGGACGTGTACTAGATAAATCCACCTAAAAAAAGGGACAAGTGTGTGTTGAGAAAGGGAACCTACCCTATAAAAGAGGAAAGAAAGGAGAAAAGAAAGAGAGAGAATACACACGAGAATTTAGGAGCAGTTCTTCATCTCCAACAACCTCTTGTGAAAAATTTGGAGAAAAGAAGAGAGGGTAGCAACTAAAGCACAGAGCAAAGGATAAGATTCTACATTGCCTCAAACACTTTGCAAAGCATTCGAGTCTTAAACACCAAAAGGAGATGTGATTCTTCTCTAAGTCATACACATGCCTAACATCTAACACGACTCCACCTTCAACCAAATTATCTAGAGAGAAATGAATCATCACCCTTGTTCTTGACCACATAAGCAACCTCTGTAATTATTGAAAACTGCCAAAAAGCGTTATTGTGTCACATAATGAGTCGATCTATAGAAGTTTAACCATAGCTCTAATACCAGTTTGTTGGGGATTGACTTGTATAAATAACAAGATAATAAAACTGAAGTAGAATGAACACAAATATTTTGAGTGGAAAACCCTCAAAGACGGAAAATTCATATGCAAAGGAGGCTCCGATGTTTCACTAACTAAGTAAACAAACGAGAGTACGATATGGAGAAAATAACCTAAATGTACAACCTATAAATTATCGAAAACCCCGAATACAAGCTCAAAATCCCAAAGAGCAAACTAATAAATAAAATCCTAAATATCATAAGGCACTCACAAAAGGGGTATAAAATACTCTCCATAATTACCAAGAAACTCTTACCAAAACTCATGCAACTACATCTTGTTGCCCTTAAAGAAAATCCATTTTTCTGATTGACATAACAAAATAAGGATGCAATGACCCCTTTCAATAGGCTAAGATTAGATTTCTAATCATACTAAAATATCCTTTGAGAAATTAGAGTCTAACTGGGAGAATAAGTCTTGCTTGAAGTCTAGAATGCGGTTGCCAAGTAGGAGAACATGTCGTAACATCCCAATTGCTTTATCATGACATCGCCCATCGCATCGTCCTGACGAGCTAACGCTCTTCATCCTGACGAGTCGATGCTCTTTGTCTCGATGAGTCAATGCTTCTCGTCCCCATGTCGAGCCTATTTGGGTCTTTCTTTGCTGTTCATTGATTCTCTTCTAAGGTGTTTTCAACATGTCTGATAAATGCGATGCACACCCCACAAATCTCCACCTTGACTCATACTTATCATGCCTCATTTTACATGTCCTATCACGAGCCTAACTCAAATTTTGTTGAATGTCAATCAAATTTAACCTGTGCTCAAACTTGGAAACTGAAAGACTCCTAGTTTTTAAATTAAAGTTGTATAATGCAACAAGGGCCTGTAATACCCGAACATGAGAGAAAACATCAACTCTCTCCACCTGACTATAACCCTCTCTGACCAACATTGCCTCAAACACTATATGAACCGTTCAAGTCTTAAAGATCAAAAGGGGAAGAGATTCTTCTCTAAATCACACTCATGTCTAACATCTGACACGACTCCACCTTCAACCAAATTATGTGGAGAGCAATGAATAATCACCCTCATTCTCAACCACATAAGCTATTTTTGCAATTATATAAAACTACTAAAAACTAAAATTTGTGATCCGTCGAACTTCTCAATATCTAAAAATTTTATTGTGTCACTGAACGAGTTGATCTACAGAAGCTAAAACATAGCTCTAATACTAGTTTATTGGGGATCAACTCGTATAAACAACAAGATAATAAAAGTGAAGCAGAACGAACACAAATATTTTACGTAAAAAACCCTCAAAGAGGGAAAAATCACAGGTAAAGGAGGTTTTGATGTTTCACTAACTGAGTAAACAAACAAGAGTATGATATGGAGAAAATAACCTAAATGTACAACCTATAAATTATCGAAAACCCCAAATACAAGCTCAAAACCCCAAAGAGCAAATTGATAAATAAAATCCTAAATCTCATAAGGCACTCGCAAATGGGGTATAAAATACTCTCCATAGTTACCAGAAACTCTCACCAATACTCATATGCAACTACATCTTGTCGTCCTTAAAGAAAATCATTTTTTTTTCTAATTGGCATAACAAAACTGGGATACAATGACCCTTTAAATGGGCTAAGTTTAGAGTTCTAGTCATACTACATGTAACACCCTAAACCCAGACTAGACGTTATGGCTGAATTTGGCGGTGCCACATTGTAGTGCTTTTCGAAAACTTGCTCTTGTTGATGAAAACCCGTTTGGAAATTTAAAGCCTCTTTGTTAGATCTCAAATCAGAATAGCTCTCTGTTATTCATTTTAAATTGTTATTACTTTAAAAACATTGTTTGTTGCGGAAGTATTTCAAAAGTGTTTCGAAAACGTAGTGTTTTGAAAACAGTTATCGTTTAGGAAAATCACGTTATACTTTTAACAGATATAAATCATAATAAAAAAAATCCCAAATTAAAAGCTAGAAAATTAGAGAGGTCTTATTACATAATTTAAAACCCAAAACGAAATCTAATAGCAATTAAACACCAAATAAAAGAAAACAGGAGCAGTAGTGTGACCATCTCCGAGTCCCTCGTAGCACCGGTCCACCTAAGGATTACCTGTACAGTTAAAACAATTGGGTGAGTTTACGAAACTCAGTGTGTAATCCCAAAAAAATAAACAAACAATAAACAATACAGTCTGGGCTTAAGCCCATATCAGTAACAGTTTGGGCTTGAGCCCATTACGGTAACAGTATAGTACAATTATGCAACCCAACCCAATCTAGCCCAACACACCACTCCATATCACTAACACACCATGTGGGGACCAAGTCGACCCACCCAGCCAACACACTAGTATCGCAACATAGCTGCTAGTAATAATATCGCAGCAAAGCTGCTAGTATCAGTAACACAGTAAAACTGCCAGTATCAGTATATGGCACATAGCCATAAATAGCGGCACGAAACCATCAATTGCGGTACAAAGCCAACAATTGCGGCACAAAGCCTTCAGTGGCGGCACAAAGCCATCAATAACATACCGACATAAAGCCATCAATAACATATCGGCACAAAGCCTTCAATAGCATATCGGCACAAAGCCATAATCAGAATAGCAGGCTAAAAGCCCTCAGTACAAAATCTTCCTCCATAATAGTGTCTCAACCCCATGCAATATGTCGTGCATGCAGAATGTCATGCTCACTCATTACACGTGTATGCAGTATGGCCATGCTGAGAACAGTAATTTACATACATATCATAAGCACATCAGTCATACTTAACACAAATTAAATAGTCATTCTACCTCTAGGGGTATATTGGTCATTTTTACCTAATAGGGGTAAAACAATCATTCTACCCTACAGGGGTATTTCAGTAATTTACCCTACAAGGGTATTATGGTCATTTATTGACCTCTCAGAAGGTCTACATTCGCCTCGAGTGACTTATGTAATCTAACTGGTCATGACAGTGTAAATGGGCCAAATGCCTATTACTCGGCCTAAGTGGGCCCACACGCTCGTGTGGCCCATTTAGCCTAATTTTAGGCACGGCTATGCGAACAATGTAGCCTAATCCAACATTTACCATAAATTACAGACTTTATCCATGTGGGGCCGACGAGCCTATTGGGCCCATATGGCCTATTTCGACTTATCGAGGCCCATAACGGCCTCTACAGTCCTACGCCTAAGATTTGTAGGCTTGAATCACCACGCGTGCGATCGCACGCTCGTGTGGCATCAAACACTGTATTTTGGCTTTTGCTGATTTACAGTCCAATCAGCATGGAATACACACCTGTTGCGAAAACTACGCTAAGATCCACAAGCTCCGAACCTTGATTCAGTTAAGATATACCATAAGTCTCCTAACAACAGGATTTTAACACTCCCTCTCTATCCCACTTAACGAAGAGGTTTAATCACCTACCTTGGTCGATCACCTACAAATTTCACACTTAATCCTTTACAAGAGATAGTCTATAGACCCCCTTTAGAGATATCCTGCAATACAACTGAGACTTTAACAACAGAATCCATTTACTGATCGATCAAAGGTTTTCACCAACTGTATAACACTTTTCAAAATGTTGACCAAAAGTGAAGAGATACCACTAATCGGCCTACTAGAGTATGCCCTTACACCAAGGCACAAAAAGGAACACCCACCCTTGAGATGGAAGATTCGACTACTCCCAAAAGTGAAAAGAGAAAAGAAACCTGAAAAAAAATAGAGTTAGGGAAACAGTATTCGGCCTAAATACTTAAAGAAAGAGATGATAATATAAAGAATAGAAGTTAAAAAACTCACTGATTGACCAAAGATCAATTGTAAAAATCGACAGTAGAAGTAGGGAGAGAGCAATGTGGTAACGGCTCGAATATTAATGGTGAAAGGATGACAAGAAGAGAGGAGATGATAAAGATTATTCAGTAAGTGATTAAAGGAAAAGAGAAATAGTTTGAGGGCTAACCGAGAGAAGAAGTATGGGTAATCAAACACTAAAAGAAAAAATGGAGAAAAAGAGAGACGAAAGAGGTGAAATTGGCATAATCGGCTAGAGGGAGAACAACCGAAAATGTTGATTGGAGACGGAGAGTTAAGAGCAAAATGGTAACAAGGAAACAAAAAATTAGTGAAAAGAGCACAAAACGAAAGAAGATACCCAAAAATCAACACTACATTAGGCTTCAGAACAAAGAGTAGCCAAAAACCCGAAATGGAGAGTCACCCTCCCACTACTAAGCTAAATTCTTGAGTGGTTTATGTCCACCAATGTCCATAACTCTTCCCCTCATCAAAAATACCTTAATTTTCTCCCCTTATCCCTCTTAAAAATCCTCTTTAATCTCCTCCTTGATTTACTCCACCATCTACTCTTTGACCAATTCAAATTCCACCTTGCAGAGTTCTAGTCCACTTCTGCTTCTCATATGGCAAGAGTAGAAAAATAAATACTCTTTTTACCTTTCCAAGACTTGGACCTTAGACCTTAAGCAACTACCACACGCCACTTACCACAAGACTACAAGCTCATTTATGACACTTTTTAACCACAATTAAATATAAGGCTCACCTGCTAACACCAGAATTCATTTAAGAGGAAAACTAAAAATTTTGCTAAAGCCCAAATTTGAACCCAGGACTTCTAAAACACTCCCAACTACTCCTAAATTACTTAACCAATAGAGCAAACATTTTATTTGTGATATTTCTTGCATACATAAATTTTTATGTGTAGTCTCTTAACGGCTCCCATGTACAAAGCCCAACACTTCTAGGCCCAAAAATTCAGAGCGTTACACTACAATATCCCTAAAATAATCAAAGTCTAATTGGGAGAAGAAGTCCTACTTGAAGTCTAAAACTCAGCTACCAAATAGGAGAACATGTCACGACGTAGTGACGTCCCATTCACCTTGTCACAATGTCGTCCATCGCATCGTTCCGACAAGTCGGCACTCCTCGTCTCGACGTTGGTTTTGTTTTGTCCTTTCTTCAGTTGCTTGTTGATTCTCAAAAAAGGTTTCTAAATATGTTTGATAAATGCAAGGCATACCCTACAAGACATAGTGTCAAACAAGAAAGGTATATCAACTTATTAGATCTTTATGTTTACATTTTTTTTCTCAACGATGGCATCTTTAAATATTAAATTAGATTTATATATGATTTAAATATTTGAGATGATATTTCTTTTTAAGTTTTGATTCCAAGGGCTACTTATTATTTTAAGCATGCTATTTTTTGATGAAAATAAATATTAATTGACTTATTTATGTTGCTATAATAGGTTCTATAATTAAATAATATATTTGAGTAAAACATATTTAGTAGGCTAATTTATATTGATAAACCAATGAATATTATGATTATTCATATTTAATTTATTTTAAATATAGATTACATTCACCTAATGTCTCTTCTTAATTTGGTTATTCAATTTGAAAATTTTCAATACATGCTTAGTTCTGAAGACAATTTTGAGGAATGTCTAAATTGATTTTTGAGTTGATTCTAATATAGAATTTCAAGTTTGATCGCTATCATTTTTAATTCTTGAATTATTTTGGTTGAAAACATTTTCATAAATTTAAAAATGAAATTTATTATATTAATTTGTCCATTGGCATTTCTATGGACCTTGTTTGTATTAAACGATTGTTGTTTGATAAGAAGAATAAAAGAAAAACTTGTGTGATTTAATTTTGTAAATGACTTATATTTTTCCTACTATACAACCATAAGAAACTTGTTACTTTTTGGGTTTGTTAAAGGTAGTTCATACGTTTTATATTATTTCATTTGCTAATTATTTAGAGAAATGTTATGATCAATTAAAAATAGAATGGTTTTAGTTAATATGAAATGTATTATTTTGAAGTAAATTTCAAGCTTGTCTATAATGGTTTATGAAATTTTTTCTAGCATTAGCACTATATCAGGTTTGATATTTTAGATGTCAGCTTTATCTATACATTTAGTTTACAATAAACAAAATGCATGACTTGACTATTTCTTTCTAGTTAATTGATGATACAAAACTCTTGTGAAAAGGATTTTAAAAGTATTATGAATTGATTGCATTCATATGGCTAAACAAAATAACGAGTTATTCGTTCCACTGATTCTGCTACATTCCCTGAAGTGAATGTAGCAATACATAACTATTATGAAAATGAAACCTATTGCCATTATTGGCAAATAGATAAAAAGATGGAATGATTCGAAATATTGCTAAATGTTCATTCTTAGAACAGAATGATCAATGATTTATGTTAATTAATCATTCTTTGAAACCGATGATACCTATATGATCTTATTGGTAAGAAATATGATATATGCTTACATTATTATACAAATTATTCTTTGCACATTCCTTGAAGTGAATGTCTGCAATAAATATTTTATTATCACTTTTGATAATTAAAGTCAATTTGGACATTTGTAGATTTTGACATATTCCCTTACGTGAATATTGCATATAATTGTTTGCAAATTATATTTCTTTTATTAATTCAATGACATTATGGACTTCACATTGATTTAGACATTTTCAGAAGTAAATGTCAGAATAATGCTTATATGTGGATACAAAGTAAAAGAATTGATAATAAAATTATCAATTGTCAAAAATTATATTGACATTATTAGTACAATTGAAAACATGTTAAAATAAACCAGAAGTTTATTGGTACAAATACATTTACTACCTGAGGTGACCATTTAGACCATTCTAGATCATTTATGATGTAAAAATTAATTGAGAATTCATATAAACATCCATTAAAGAACCAAAAGTTTCTTTAATTTACTGAATTCTCATGTGTTGCTTGTTCTCAATGATAATTTATTATTAAAAACTCGCTGACTAAAGTTGAGATTTAATGTCTTTCATTTTTAAAATGAATATGAATCATTCATCTACCATGTGGATGGTTTTGATAGTATATGATTTTGGTAGTTGCATACAGGAAATAATCATATGCGTTATCAACTCGCAACTTGTAACACCCCAAACTCGGCCCAGACGTTATGGCCGAATCTGGCATGTTACATTGAAGTGTTTTAGCAAAAACCATGTTTTCATTGAAAACCCTTCTTAAAATAAAAGAAACCTTAATTAACTTTAAAAAAACTCCTTTCAATCACTTGTTTAAAACATATGATTTTATGAAAACATGTCTTTTTAAAATTTAGTTGCGGAAACGTAGAAAATATACTATAATTTAGGAAACTCATGTTCAACTTTTCGTGTTTACAAAAAAAAAATAATAATAATTCAAGTAATAATAATATAATGAAACCTTGTTACAATCTGGTTTGAAACATAGTTAATAAAATAAAAACTTATATGCTTAAAAAAACCAAGTCCAAATTATCTTGCTAGCTGACCACCCAGAGTCCCTCCAAACATCGAACCTTCTACTGAGCTTCACTTGAAAATAAAATAAAAGAGGGGGTGAGTTTTCTCAAACTCAGTGTGTACAACCCTCAACACACACAAAAAAAAAGGATTCCAAAACCATCATACATCAAACATGCAATGCAATCCCATCCAAATCATCCATCAGCTACACACCAGCTTCGATCCCCGTCACACCATGTGGGGATATAAATATCGACCCACCCAACCGACACACCAAGGGTAGCCCGGTTGCGGAACTACCTTCATTTACATATTGGGCTTTAAAAGCCGCCGTTGGATCCACGATTGTCAAGCAACCATGTGATCCTCATATGCTTCCTCCGTTCCATAATTCCCAACCCATATGCAACCTAAGCAGAATATCATATGTATGCATGTCACTTACATTCAACACCTAGGGGTATTTTGGTCATTTTTGCCCTTAGGGGCATTTCGATAATTTTCCCTCAATTATGATTTTCACTTACCTTGGCCATTTAACAAGTCCCGTGAGCTAAGAAGAACGTATACTATGCACTAAGTAGGATTCCAAAGGAGAGGAGGTAGGTCATTAAGACCGCTTAAGTACCAAGCTCTCCCTAGATCCAATCCTAGACATGCATATACCCGTTGCCACACCTTAACCCTATGACTTGTCCATGGTCGCAAATAATTATTAAGTTTTATGTAGTTATCATATTCTAGGCCCCAAACCCCTTACAAAGCCAAATCAAATTCACATACCTGTATCTGGCCCATTAGGCCCAAATCACTTGTATATGGCCCATTAGGCCCAAATCAAATTTATATGGCCCGTTAGGCCCAATCACTTTCATATTCATGCTCATATACAAATTCCTATCACATAGCATCAATATTTAGTTTTTGCCTATTATGGGCCCAACAACCCATCGACCCCATTTAGCCCATTCAAGCCCATATGGCCAAATCACAACCCAAGTCCACGAAATCGCCCGTGGGCCTCAAGCAACCTATCAGTTTCCTCCTCATGAATGTTCGTGCACTCGCAAGACTATCGCAACCAAACTTTTGACTTTTCAGCATTTCGACTTTTCGGCTTTTCGGCTTTTGCCGATCTACTTGTGTGTGCAGTGTATGTACACACCTGGTAAGCAAGCGTATTGTGATTCCTTTAGTCACCAACCTACAAACGATATCACCTCTCCATTAATCGCATGCTTAATACATATCTTTACTAAAACCAAAACCTCACCTTAACCTTATATTGCGCGATAAATATTACAGCCCCTTCTTAAATCACTAACCACGATCAACTCCTAGATCTGGACCAATCTTAACTATTAAAACTAGAATAATAGATGACTCGTATCCAACACAAGTCCCCTTACCTTAACTATGAACATTCGGCCACCTTAGCCAATGGGAGAGGAATACTTACCAACACCGCAAGCACCTAAAGGGAATTTCGGCAGAGAGCTAAGATCTAAGATCCGATGCTAATTCTCTACCACAGTTGATTAGAAAGAGTGAGGGACAATAATCGATACTTAGCAAAGAAAATTGATTGTAAAACATTTACACTAGATTTGTTCAAAGAGTATTCGGCCCTTAAGAGATTCGGCTTTCAAACTTAGTATGGTGAATAAGGTTTATTTGGCACAAATTAAAGAAGAAGAGTAGAAGAAGAAACTGGCTAAGTGAAACAAAGAAAATTGTATAGAGAAGAATAGAAATCGGCATAAAGAAAAGAAAGAAAAACAAAATGGTTTTCGGCTTTTTAGATCTTGAAGAGAAAAGGGTTTCTAGCAACAAGGTGAAGAAGATTTCGGCAGTAGCCTGGCAACCTTGTATTCGGCCCCTATTTATAGCCCTTATAGTCAAATTTCCATGCCCAATTCCCAATTTGGCTCTATCACTTCTCCCGTCTCATCTTCTCATTTTTCTCCTTGATAACCCCTTGATTTTTTCCTTAATTTTCTCTCTTAAACACTTCCCTTGGAGTCCATTTTCACGCCACTTCCAACGTTCTAGAAGGCGAAAATTAAACTTCTAAAAATACTAAGCTAGGATTCAAACCTTGGATCTCCTTGCTAGCTACTAATGCCACCTCCCTACTCCCTAAGTGGCATCACTTAGCCACTCCTCCACAAGGCTTTTTGATGCCATTTTTCCCCTATTTTTATTTAAAAGCCTAACTACTTGACAACCCTGATTCTTTTAATAATTAAACTATAATTTCTTCTACCCCTTTGATTCAAACTCAAACCTTGACCAAGACCTACCATCATGTAATTAACACTTAACCGGAATTGCTAAGCACAAAAAGAAAAATTTGAGATTTAAGGATTTTTGGGTCTTAGGATTTTTGGGGCGTTACATAACCTGTCATTTGTGAGATTGTTTGTTTAAGTGATTAATTTCAGATTATGCAATTAAAGTAATTCATCTTGCTAATGCTAGTGAGTTTATATCTCAAGCTTTTAATAATTATTATATGTCAATTGGGATAAAAGTTGAACATCTTGTAGCTCATGTTCACACATAAAATGGTTTAGCTAAATCGTTTATCAAACACCTCTAACAAATAGTTAGGTCATTAATTAAGAGAACAAAACTCCGTATTACAGCTTGGGGATATGCTATTTTGCATTTAGCAGCACTTGTGTGTATCAGGCTAACAAGTTATAGTAAATACTCCCAATTAAAATTAGCTTTTGTTCAGGAGCCAAAAATTTCCCATCTTAGAATTTTTGGATATGCAGTATCTGTTCCAATTACTCCACCACAACGCACAAAGATGGACTATCATAGGAGGTTAGGAATGTATATTGATAGGAGTCTCCTTATATTATCAAATATTTTTGAGCTGCTAATTCGAGATTTAGTTATGACATGAGTTGTCAATTATTATGAGATAATTTTCCCAACATTAAGCGGAGAAAATAAAAAGCTAGATGAATAAAGTACTTGAAATGAATTATCACTGTATAAGATCCTTGTACAAAGGAATATGAACTAGAAGTTAAATAGATAATTCATTTTAAAAATCAACTACCAGATTCATTTATTGACCTAAAGAGAATTACAAAATCTCACATATAAGTTAAAAATGTTCTTGTAACATCCCGAATTAGGGCCTAGTCGAAACAGTGGTTTCGAGACCACGAATCCAACGTAAGAAAATTTATTTTTATTATATTTTTATGGTCTTCAATTCAATGGAATTGTTTTGTGAAAATTTTGTCTGAAAATTTTGACGTTTGGGCACTCATTTTAGTCAAAAGGACTAAATCGTTAAAAGTGTAAAAGTTGAGTTCTACATGCTAGAGGTGTCCAATTGTTATGAAATTTTAAATTGGATGTCTTTAAATGGTAAGTAGACCAATGGTTAATTTTTTGGACAAAAATGAACAAGAAATGAGTGAAATAGAATATTTTTAAGTTAGGGGCATTTTGGTCATTTAGTAATTAAAATGAATTAAAAAAATTAAAAGCCAATTTTTGTTCATCTTCAACCCCATGGCCGAAACTTGCTTGGAGAAGACATAGCTAAGGTTTTTAAAGCTTTCAAGCTCGATTGTAAGTCCGTTCTAGCCCCGTTTTTAATGATTTTTATGTTTTTGAAATCCTCATAACAAGATTTACCTATTTCTACCATTTATTTGAGTTATGATGAAGGTCTATGGTTTGATCCATGTTATAAATTTGTTCATTTTTATGTTTAATGGTAGATTATGGATGTTTATGGTTGGAGAAATGACTTTTATTAAGTAGTTTTCGGTGAAAACGCTAAAAAAGACTAAATTGTAAAAGTTATAAAATTTGTCATAAAAGTGTGTTTTGATGAGAATTGTAGTTTTCTATAGTTGAAAATGGTTCGGCTAGACTTAAAGAGTGAGGAAATCGAATAAAAATCATTTTACGAGCCTAGGGGAAAAAGTGTAATTTTGACAAAGTTTAGGGGCAAAAATGTAATTTTTCCAAAAATATGATTTTTGGATCACATTAAATAATGTGACTAATAATTAGACTAAATGTGATTTATAGATCAAGGAAAACGAGAATTGGACCTAGAATGGATGAAAATTGGGAAACCAACGGTTAGATCCCTTTTCGCTATTCTGGTGTCGAGGTAAGTTCGTTTGATTTAATAAGCATTTTATTCATGTTATTATTGTTATACATGAAATATATCTTACTATTATTGTATTGATTTGATGTTAATAGAAATTTAATGGAAAATGACATTTAAATGAAATGAGTAAGTTTGTATGTAAATAATATATCATTTTTACTTATGATATAATATTTTGTTATTATATGAGATGTGGGTGTATATTGAATGATCACTGGATGTAAATTATGAATTGAAATTGATTAAGGATGAATTGGTAAAATGTTGAAAAGTGAGGAATTTCTCGGTTGGACCTTCGGAATAGAAAAGATACGAATGATCCGCTGTGAGAACACATGTGTAGTACTATATGCAGGCTACTATGTATTTAGGAGGTTTTAGGTTACGTGTGTAATACTAAGTGTAGGCTACTACGTGCACCAGATGGTTAGGTTGCATGTGTAGTACTAAGTGCATGCTACTATGCGTACCCGATAGTTTTGATCACATGTGTGGTACTAAGTGCAGGCCACTATGTGTAAGAGACGGTTTTGGTCACAAATGTAGTACTAAGTGCAGGCTACTATGTGCACCAGATAGCTTCAGTTACAAGGGTGGTAATATGTGCAGGCCACCGCATATCTTTTCTTATTCCGATAAGTTCAACAGGAAATTGACTAAGTGAAAATACATGTGATCATGTAATGATTAAGTGTAAATGAATATGAGTATGTGATGAATAAGTGCAGGTATATGTGCTTGAAAATTTATGAGCAATGTTCTCGATAGTTGATCGAACTTTCGGTAAGATGAAATGGAGTAAGTGAAATTATGTAAGAGTGAAATTTGTGATTAAAATAGTTTTGGACAGCAGCAGTTGTGTGACTTTGAAAAATCACCAAAAATGGTGAAAATCAAATTAGAGGTTGAAAAAGATATAAAATTAAATCTTGATGAGTCTCTTTTCACATAAAAGAAACAATGAAAGCAAAAGAATTTCATATTATGTGATATTTGAATTTTTGTGAGACAGGGTCAGAATGATTTCGGAATCCCCTATTCTGAATTGGAAAAATCATTAAAAATTGTACAAATATAATTATGGGTTATAATTTATATTCTTAAATTCCTTAATGAGTCTATTTTCAAGAGAAATAGACAAGAACATTATCCGAGTTTCGTACCATGAGATAATTAATTCTTAGTGAAGAGAGATCGGAACTATTAGACAGCAAAACAAGGGTGACTTTAAAGAATAAACTGTACTTATTGGCTAAACCAAAAATTCTGAAAATTTTATGATAAAAAAATATGAGTATAGTTTCTGGGAAAATTAGTGGATCTTAATTTGGAGTTGTGTAGCTTTGGATATAAATAATTTAGTGACTTTGACTTGAGAAAATAGTTTGACTGGACTTTGAATAAATAGAGAGAATTTGAAAATATCATGTTAATACATTGCTTATTATT
Organism: Gossypium longicalyx; assembly: GCA_025698465.1. Taxonomy (NCBI): domain Eukaryota; kingdom Viridiplantae; phylum Streptophyta; class Magnoliopsida; order Malvales; family Malvaceae; genus Gossypium; species Gossypium longicalyx. Next base: position 37,487,000 of record CM046998.1, on the reverse strand, counting down.
TTTCATGCGAGCTTACTAACTTTAAGCTTACTCCCTCATTTACATTTCGAAATATGAATGAAATTTTATGGCCCGGTTTGCATGATTGATTGCGTTTAAGTTCGATAATGCCTCGTATCTTGTCCCAACGTCGGACACGGGTAAGGGGTGTTACAGTTCCAATATGAATTGATGTCCCAATAGGGAAAACTCTATGAATTATCATTGTATAAGATCCTTGTACAAAGCAATATGAACCAGAAGTTCAATAGATAATTCATTTTACAAATCAACTGCTAGATTCATTTATTGACCTAAAGAGAATTACAAAATCTCACATATCAGCTAAAAATGTTCCAATACAAATTGATGTCTCAATAGGGAAAACTCTTAGTATGTTAAAAATATGTGACCCAAATTCTTGTTAAATAAAAATAAAAGTGGCAAGATAAGGGGATTTATGAGGGCGAAGGCTGCACAAGTGAAATCCGTATAGAAGTATGCTTCCTCTATTTGATGTAACTTACTGCATTACTTCTATTTGACTTTGATTAGAATATGGTTCTACAAACCTATAAATAGATGTAGTTGTCTCTCCTCTTGTATTATTTGAATTCGATATAATGAATTTTCTTCTCCTCTGCCCGTGGTTTTTTTTCCCAAAAGGGTTTCTACATAAAATCTGTATGTTCTATTTTTCTCTCTTTTCTTTTCATTATCGACGTTCTATTTTTACATAGTGCAAAAAAAAAGTAATGCACACCTTAAGTGTGGAAGACCAGTCGGTTCCATAGATAAAAATCCTCATAAAAGGAAACGAACAAATATATAACTAATAAAAAAAACCCGGACAAGATTCAAGTAACTGAAAATGGTGATAACAAAGAGACCTCGATAAATTATGTTACTTCAAGAAAAAGATGGAACCGAAAAAATATAGTTACAATAATTTTACTTATGATGTTTGCATTGAAATAGCAAAAAAAATAAGGGTCCTGTGTAACACCCCTTACCCGTATCCCACGCCGGGGTAAGGTACGAGGCGTTACTAGACTTAAACATATGCATACAAACATTTTTGGGTCATAAAGTTTCGCTCAAATTTTAAAACTTTCAAACTTCCTTTTAACGTCCCTAATATGGACCTACGAGGCCCAAAACACGCTTTGGGAACGGTTCGGCAATAAACTAAACACTTTAGAAAACTTTGAAAAAACTTTCAACGCAAATAGGGGCACACGCCAGTGTAGAAGGGTGACACGCCTATGTGTCCTTTTAACATGGCCATGTTGAAGGCCCGTATGGCTCACATGGCCTAAACATATCGGGACATGCCCGTGTCCCGAGCCCATTCGAATTTATTTCTCAATTCAAACCTATAGGGGTTTTCACATGGCTTGGCACATGCCCGTGTCCCTCACATGGCCATGACACGCCCGTGTCTTAGCCCGTGTACAAAAACCTTGACAATCTATTTCTGATGTCATCAACCATTTAGGGGCACACAGCCAAGGCACACGCCCATGTGCTAGGCCGTGTCTCTGCCCGTGTGGTTTCTATTGGGCATTCTGTTTTGCCAAATTTATGTGTAGGGGACACACGGCCTGACTACAGGCCCATGGGGCAGATCATGTGTCACACACGGTCTAGACACACGCCCATGTGTCTACCTGTGTGGACAAAAACAAGGCTATTTACCAAGCCTTTTTGTCACCCTTACTTGCACCCACCTACAAAAACATCAAACAATACCAATATTACATAAACACATGACCATATCAGCCAATACTTTGGCATCCATACATCATTTTCAAGCTATTTCCTATCACATACAACATCTCCTACTTATCAACACAAACCATGCAACAGACATATCCATGGGAATTTTCATCAAATGCATTTAATAATAATCAATATTAGCCAACATCAATAGCCTATACAAAATGAACATCACATCCATATGAGCCAGCACTTATGGATACACCAACATGACACTAAACAAAAAGACCAAGTCCTTATACATGCCGCGCTTAAAACATTTAAACTAACTATACAAAAAACTTTAGGTGATAGTGTGATCAATGCCTCTGACGTCCCTTGATTCCTGAGCGAGCTTGGCGGTACTATAAGAAAATGGAAAAGAGAGGAAGTAAGCATAAAGCTTGTAAGTCACAAGTAAATAATTAACATCGCTTTACCAAGTAACATCATACTCATAACGTATCATACACTTGCACAAGATTGTCGAATGACTATAGACATAACTTACTTATTTTCACCCTTAGTATTCATATACATAACCCGAGCTCATTCTTATGAGTTTCGTGTAGGTACTTGTACCACTTGCAACATAATCATAACTTTTCTCAATCATGATATAATCTTTAAATTACCTGTTGAACCAGTTGGAATAATAAATGGATACCCGATAAGCCTCATACAAAAGGGTAAGATGTCGATGCCATGTCCATGACATGGTCTTACATTGGCTCTCATATATCAGTGCCGATGCCATGTCCCAAACATGGTTTTACACTAGCTCACATGTCGAGGCTGATGCCATGTCCCAGACATGGTCTTACACTAGCTCTCATATAAATGTCGATGCCATGTTCCAAACATGGTCTTACATTGACTCACATATCGAGGCTGATGCTATGTCCCAGACATGGTCTTATACTATCTCTCATATAAATGCCGATGTCATGTTCCAAACATGGTCTTACACTGGCTCACATATCGAAGCCGATATCATGTCCTAGACATGTTCTTACACTAGCTCTCATATAAATGCCGATGCCATGTTCCAAACATGGTCTTACACTGGCTCACATAACCCTAGTATTGCGGCAAGGATATCCAATTTATTCCTACGGTTCAACCGAGAGTTTTACCACATCAAATCTCGTCATGCATATTCATAACAAAATCGAGCATTTCATGCAATATCAATTATTTAATGCATAATAACAATAGAATTGTGATGTTTATGTGCAACTTACCTTGGTATACAAAATATGGGCGACTAGTTTGATTTAGTCCACTAACTTGGTTTTCCCCTAGTTTAAGTTCGGATTCAGTATTCCTTGATCTATAATGACAAAATTTATTTATTTAATCATCACATTAATCAAGACATTCCAAAATTCCTATTTTGGCAAAATGACCGTTTTGCCCTTAGACTTTCACAAAATTACGATTTTTCCCTTAGGCTAGTAAAATGATTTTCATCAAATTTCTTCATTAACCAAGCCTAGCTGAATCTAATTTAAGCCTATAGCATCTCAAAATTTCAATTATTTTACACGTTTACCACCCATTCTATAACTTTTACAAAATGATCACTTTGGGGGGGTTTTCATGAAAGCCACTTCACAACAGTTATTTATTTAACAACCATAATTTATTTTCTTCCTTAAAAATTTAGAAAACAACATAAGTACTCAAATGGCAACACCTTAGACTCTCAACCATTTTGCAAAATAGTCCCCCATTAGTTAGCTTATACTACAAGGGTCCCAAAAATACAAAAATCATCAAAAAAGACCATTAAAATCACTTACTTGTAAAGAAACCAAGTGGCTGAAATTTTCAAGCTTCAAAAACCCCCTTTTTGCTGTAATTATTGATGGTGAAGAGAAGGAATGAAAAAGATGATAGGTAGTCCTTTAGGTTTATTATTTTTTTAATAAATTAAGTCACCTAACATTTGACCATCCCTTAAATTAAGGCTCCATGTCCAGCCACTAATATTTTATTGGTCTATTTACTCAATAAGGACCCCTACTTTAATGTTCCACAGCTATTTGACACCTTTAGCTTGTAGAACAAAACTTTTGCACTTTGTGCAATTTAGTCCTTTTTCAAAATTAAGCATGCAATCACTAAAATTAATTCACCAAAAATTTTCAAACACTCATATAATCATTCTATAACACATAAAATATATAAAAATAATTTCTCTAACCTCGAATTTGTGGTTCTGAAACCACTATTCTGACTAGGCCCAAAATCGAGCTGTTATAATTCTCCCCCTTAAGGATTTTTGTCCCCGAAAATCTTACCATTAAAATGGTTTGGGTATTGGTCTTTCATGGCCTCTTCGAGCTCCCATGTGGAATCTTCAACCCCATGTCAATGCCATAATACCTTCACAACTGTTATCCTCTTATTCCCAACTTTTTAAACTTCTGAGCTAAAATCTTAATTGGTTCTTCGCCATAAGTCATATCTGATCGAATCTCAATCTCTACTGGTGAAAGAACATGTGAAGGGTCAAAACGATAACAGCGCAACATCGACACATGGAAAATTTTGTGGATCTTCTCTAACTCAGATCGCAAGGCTAGTCAATAAGTTACTAGACCAATTCTCTCAGTTACCTTATAAGGTCCAATAAAATGTCGACTTAATTTTCCTTTCTTACTGAATCTAAGGACTTTTTTCCACAGTGATACCTTCAAAAACACCTTATCACTGACTTGAAACTCAATTTCTTTTCGTTTCAAATCCGCGTAATATTTCTGTCTATTCGAAATTGCCTTCAAACAGTCATGAATTACCTTTACTTTCTCTTCAGTCTATTTGGCTAAGTCAACCCCATGAATCTGATTTTCTCTGAGTTCGGTCCAATACAAAGGCATTCGGCACTTATTCCCGTATAAAGCCTCATAAGGCGCCATTTTCAAACTTGACTGATCGTTATTGTTGTAGGCAAACTCTACTAGTGGTAAATACTTTTCCCAACTGCCTTGGAATTTAAGGACACAACACTGTAACATGTTTTCAAGAACAAGAATTACTCTCTCCGACTGACCATCGGTTTGAGGATGGAAAGCTGTGTTAAGATTCAACTTTGTCCTAAAAGCTTCTTGTAATTTTTTTCCAAAACCGCGAGGTAAACCTCGGATCTCTATCTGAAATAATCTATAAGGGCACTCCGTGGAGTCTCACAATTTCGGAAACATACAAATTAGCCAATTTGCCAAGTGGATAATCCATACGCACCGGTATAAAATGAGCTGACTTTGTTAGCCTATCAACCACAACCCATACGACATCTTTCTTCCTTGGCATCCAACGCAACCCGAACACGAAATACATAGTAATACGGTCTAATTTCCATTAGGGAACCATCATAGGCTGAAGAAAACCTGAAGGTACTTAGTGTTCGGCTTTCACTTGCTGATAAATTACGCACTTAGAGACAAACTCTAAAACATCTCTCTTCATTCCCGACCACCAATACATTTTCTTCAACTCATTGTACATTTTCACACTACCCAGATGGATGGACATACAACTGCTATGTGCCTTATGAAAAATTTTCTGAATAAGCTCATTGCCTTTGGCTACACAAATTTTATCTCGAAACTTTAAACAGCCATCTGAACCAATCTGAAAGTCTAATTCTATACCCGTCTCACACTGAGTTATCTTAGCTTCCAATTCTTTATCACCTTTTTGAGCTTCGCAAATCTCTTGCAAAAACATTGGTTTTGCTTTCAACTACGCTAAAATTGAACCATCATTGGTTACTAACAACTGAGTGTTCATAGCCCTCAAGGGAAACAATGACTTCCTACTTAAAGCATCAGCGACTACTGTAACACCTCACACCCGTACCCTACCCCGGGAAGGCGTACGAGACGTTACTAAACTTTAACGCATTCACACGATCATTTCTGAGTCACCAAGACTTAATCAAATTTAAAAAAAAACTTTCTCTAACTTTGTTTAAGCCCCTTAATACGGGCCTACGAGGCCTCAAACGTTTATTGGAAACCACTAGGATGGTTAAAGCGACTTAATAAAAATGACCCTTGAAACAAGGCATACACGCCCGTGTGGAAAAGCAACACGCCCGTGTGGCTCTTTTGACATGGTCGTGCTGATGGCCTGTGTGACACACACGGCCTAAACACCTAGGGACACGCCCGTGCCCCATACCCGTGTGAATTCAATTCCAAATTTGAAGCTACAGAGGTTTTCACACGGCCTGACAGACGCCCGTGTCTATGGCCCGTGTCCCTCACACGGCCATGACACGCCCGTGTCCTAGCCCGTGTCTAAAAACCTTAACATTCTGTTTTTGACGTTAGCATCCAATTTAAGGCACACGGCCAAGGCATACGCTCGTGACCAGAGGCCGTGTCTTCCACACGACTGATACATACGGCCGTGTCTCTACCCGTGTGTTTACTACCATGCATTTTTACTTGCAAATTTTACGTGCAGAGGACACACGGCCGGACAACACGCCCATGGGGCTGGCCGTGTGTCACACACAACCTAGACACACACCCGTGTGCCTACCCGTGTGGACAATATAGGGCTATCAACCAAGCTCTTTGCCACCGTGAAATACAATATAACAACATCCATTCAAAAATACAAGGTATAATCAGCCACACAAGGCATTATCTCATTCATGAAAACATTATCCCTTACATTGAGCTCATATCCCTTACATTTCAAATGGGCACCTGTACCACTCACAACATGGATATACTTTTCTCGTCTAACTTAAACTGTACCTCTCACTGTTGAACCATTCAGAACACTACTGGATATTCAATAAGCCTCAAACGTGGGGTAGAATGCCGATGCCATGTCCCTGACATGGTCTTACACTAGCTCATGTCTTGAGTTGATGCCATGTTCCAGACATGGTCTTACACTGACTATCAAAATCGAGGCTAACGCCATGTCCCAGACATGGTCTTACACTAGCTCCCACATATCTGTGCCGATGCCATGTCCCAGACATGGTTTTACACTGACACATCTCGTAGCCGATGCATGTCCCAAACATGTCTTACACTGGCTTACATCTCGAGGCCGATGCATGCCCCAGACATGTCTTACACTGGCTCTCATAATGTGGCCAATGCATGTCCCAGACATGTCTTACACTAGCTCACAATAACCCATACGTCATGGCATGAATATCCGATTTATTTCCTATGGTTCAAATAGGAATTCTACTATCACAATTATCATCATGCATTCTCATTTCCACAATCAAATATTTCATGCTATATTAATTCAGCACATGTAATAACAATATAGTTGTATTATTTACATATAACTTACCTCAGATTACAAAATGTATACGTCTAGCTCGGCTTAGTCCACTTGTTTTGCTTTTCCCCAGTCTAGGCCCGAATTTGGTAGTTCTTGATCAAGAATGATAGAAATTCATTCATTTCATCAGCATATTAATCTAAACATGCAAAAATCCATAATTGGGCAAATTGACCATTTTGTCCCTAGACTTATACAAAATGACCATTTTACCCCTAGGTCCAAAAATTAATTTTTTATTGCATTTTCTCATTAATCAAGCCTAGCCGAATACTTTTCATACTAGGATCACTCCAAAATTCTCATTATTTCACACATTTATCAACTATTTTACAACTTATACAAAATGGTCCCTTTTTTGAGTTTTCATGAAGAATCTCTTTACAAAAGTTGTTTATTACACCACCATAACTCACATTCTTCCATAAAATTTTAGAAAACAACATGAATAAATTCATGGTAAAACCTTAGACTTTCAACCATTTTGCAAAATAGTCCCCTCATTTGAATGCTCATGCTTCAGGGGGTCCAAAAATGTAAAAATCATCAAGAAAACACATTAAAATCACTTACTTGTAAGGGAATAGCTTGGCTGAAAATTTTAAAACTCCAAGAACCCTTATTTTCCTGGTAGTGAAGAAGATGAGAAGATGACATCATCTTTTCCTTATTTTATTTCTATTTTAATCAATTTAGGCACTAAACCCACAAAATTTGGACATTTTGACCAAGCTTGTCTCCTATGGCCGGCCATGCCTCCTTAGAGGGTCTAATTTCCCTTCAAAGGCCCCCAATTTAGGTTCTCTAGCTATTTGGCATTTTTAGCTATTAAAATAGGACTTTTGCACTTCATGCTATTTAGTCCTTTTTCGCAATCGGGCTCACAAATGTTAAAATTGGCTCACCAAATTCTTCATACACTCTTATAAACATGCTATAAACCCAAAATAATAATAAAATAATTTTTTTGACATTTGATTTGTGGTCCTGAAACCACTATTCCGACTAGCCCCAAAATTGGGTGTTACAATTCTCCCCCTTAGGGATTTTCATCCCCGAAAATCTTACCGATGAATAAGTTCGGGTATTGATCTCTCATAGTCTCCTCGAGTTCACATGTGGCTTCCTCGAATCCATGTCTATGCCATAAAACTTTCACAAGTGCTATACTTTTATTCCTTAACTGTTTGACTTCTCGAGCCAGAATCCTCACTGGCTCTTCACCATGAGTCATGTCCGGATGAATCTCAACCTCTGATAGCGCAATCACATGCGAAAGGTATGATCTATATCGACGCAACATGGACACATGAAAACGTCGTGAATCTTTTCCAATTTTGATGGCAAAGCCAAACCATAGGCCACAGGTACTATTCTCTCGGAAACCTCATAAGGTCCTATGAAATGAGGGTTCAACTTGCCTCTTCTACCAAATTTGAGGACTTTCCTCCATGGGGATACTTTTAAAAACACTCGATCACCGACTTGAAATTTAACCTCCGTCTACTTCAAATCCGCGTAGGATTCCTATCTATCTGAGGCGGTATTTAAATAGTCGTGAGTCACTTTAACTTTGTCATTAGTCTCTTTAACTAAATCGACCCCGTGAATCCGACTCTCTCTGAGCTCAGTCCAATATAAAGGCGTTTGACACTTTTGCCCATATAAAGCCTCATAAGGCGCCATCTTCACACTTGACTAATAACTATTATTGTAGGCGAATTCAACTAACAGTAAGTACCTTTCCCAACTACTTTGAAACTCAAGAATACAACACCGCAACATGTCTTTTAAAATTCGAATCACTCTTTCTGACAGTCCGTCGATTTGCGAGTGAAATACCGTGCAAAAATTCAATTTAGTTTCCAATGCCTCTTGTAACTTCTTCCAAAACCTCGAGGTAAACCTCGGGTCCCTATCTGAGATAATCGACAGAGGTACTCCATGAAGCCTCACAATCTCGGAAACATACAAGTCGGCCAGTTTCTCAATGGAGTAGTCGATATGCACCGGTATAAAATGTGCTGACTTTATTAGCCTATCCATAACAACCCAAATGGAATCCTTTCGCTTTGGCATCATAGGTAATCCCATCACGAAGTCCATAGTAATTCGATCCCACTTCTATTCAGGGACCGTGATAGGCTGAAGTAAACTCGACGATACTTGCTGTTCAGCCTTCACTTGCTGACACACAAGACATTTGGAAACGAACTCTGAAATGTCTCTTTTCATTCCCGACCACCAATACATTTCCTTCAAGTCGTTGTACATTTTCACACTACCCGGATGGATAGACAAGCAACTACTATGTGCTTCACGTAGAATCTTCTGAATAAGTTCATTGTCTTTGGGTATACAAATTCTATCCTTTAACATTGTGCACCCATCGGTATCAATCCAAAAGTCTGATTCTACCCCCGACTCACACTGATTTCTCTTGGCTTGCAAATCTTTATCACCTTTTTGAGCTTCACGGATCTCTTGCAGAAACATCGGCCTAACTCTCAACTCTTCTAGAACCAAACCATCATCTGACAAGGCCAATTGGGCATTCATTACCCTCAACGCAATTAATGATTTCCTACTCAATGATCGGCAACCACGTTCGCCTTTCCCGGATGGTAGTCGATAATCAACTCATAATCTTTTATCAACTCTAGCCACCTTCCTTGTCGTAGATTCAACTCCTTCTGAGCCATCAAATACTTGAGACTTTTATGGTCAGTGAACACTCGACATTTTTCGCCATACAAATGGTGTCTCAAAATTTTAAAAGCAAACATGATGGCGGCCAACTCTAAATCGTGTGTTGGATAATTTTTCTCATGTGGCTTCAGCTGCCTCGAAGCGTAAGCTATGACCTTATCATCTTGCATGAGTATGCACCCCAATCCATTCAAGGAGGCATCGCTATATATCACAAACTCTTTGCCTGACTCCGGCTGCACTAAAACTGGAGCTTCAGTCAACAAAGCTTTTAACTTCTCAAAAATCTATTGGCACCTTTCTGTCCACTCGAACTTGACATCTTTTTTGCAACAATCTTATCATCGGGGTTGCTATCATCTAGAATCCATTCACAAATCTTCTGTAGTACCCAGCCAAATCAAAAAAGCTTAAAACTTCTGTCACATTCCTCGGTGGTTTCCACTCAACAATAGCCGAGATCTTGCTTGGGTCAAATCTGATCCCATCACCCGACACAATGTGTCATAGAAATCTGACCTCTTTAAGCCAGAATTCACTCCTACTGAACTTATCATAGAACTGCTTGTCTCTCAGGGTTTCCAAAACTGTTCTCAAATGCTTCGCGTGCTCACTCTCATCACGTGAATAAATCAATATGTCATCGTTAAAAACGACAACAAACTTATCTAGATACTGTCAGAAAATGCAATTCATCAGGTCCATAAAAACCGCTGGGGCATTCCTTAGACCAAAGGGCATGACGAGAAACTCATAATGCCTGTATCTCGTCTGAAACGCAGTTTTCGGTTCATCTTGCTCTTTAACCCTTAACAGATAATATCCTAACCTCAGGTCAATTTTGGAAAACATGGTATCTCCCTTCAACTAATCAAACAGATCATCGATCCTTGGCAATGGGTACTTGTTCTTCACAGTCACCTTGTTGAGTTGTCGGTAATCTATGCACAATCTCATCGATCCATCCTTTTTCTTCACAAATAGTACTAGAGCACCCCACGGAGAAAAGCTCGATCTCGCAAAGCCTTTATCCGTTAACTCTTGTAGCGGTACTTTTAACTCTTTTTATTCTGTTAGTGCCATCCTATATGGGGAAATCGATATAGGAGCCGTGTCAGGTACCAACTCGATACCAAACTCAACTTCTCTAGTTGGAGGTAATCCGAGCAACTCTTCCGGAAACACATCTATAAACTCACAAACCACCGGTACCAATTCAATCTTTGACTCGAACACTTGAGTATTTAGCACAAAAGCGAGATAAACCTCATATCATTTCCTCAAATATTTCTCATTAGTCAAAGATGATATTATCACAGACAAGTTATCCGATTCATCTGGTCCAATCCGAAGAACATTCCTGTTTTCACATTTCAACTCAATAACTTTTCTCCCACAGTCCACTACAACACTATGAAAAGTTAATCAATCCATCCCCAGGATTACATCAAATTCATTAAACGACAATAACATTAAGTTAGCCAGAAAACAATGACCTCTAATCGTCAAAGGACAATTTCTACACACTTGGTCAACTAGCACATGTCTGCCTAAAGGGTTGGACACTTTTACCACAAATTCAGTGGACTCTACTAGCATGTTCATACGAGATATCAATTCCAAACAAATATGAGAGTGGGTAGACCCCGGGTCAATTAAAGCAACGATAGATATATCATGGAAATAAAAGGTACCTGTGATCACATCGGGAGATTCTGCCTCTTCACGGGCACGTATAGCATAGGTCCTTGCAGGCGCTCTGCCCTTGGACCTCGCTGTAGCATCTCTTGGTGGACCTCTAATGCTAGACCCACTTCCAGGGTTCTTTTGTGGTCTACCCCTTGAAGAAGCGTTGTTCACCCTAATATCTTACTTTTTCTCTTCACCTTCTAATTCGGGACAGTTTCGGATGAAGTGGTCTAAGGATCCACACTTGAAGCAATCCCTCCCGTTCCCTCGGCACTCACTGAAATGTTGCCAACCACATTGCGAACATTCCAACCTATTTGGCCAAACACTACTAACACTCGCAATAGAAGTGGTCTGGGCTTTAGAAGTCGTATTTTGCTTGCTCTTGCTCTTATTTGGGAATTCCACTGACGCGTTTGATTGGGTAGGAAACTCTCTCGATCTCTTAGATGAGGTCTGCTATGATTTCCCCATCTGTCTTTTCCTTGAGTCTTGGGACTCAATGTCAGCTCCTCTCTTTTCTTTAGCCAATTCCTCGGCCTTACCTACTCTCTCCACGAGCACCACAAATTCTCTTATCTCCAAGATGCCGACTAATAGACAAAAGTCTTCATTCAAACCATCTTCAAACCTCTTGCACATAATGGCTTCTGTAGATACGCACTCCTGTGCATATTTGCTGAGTCTCACAAACTCACGGTCGTACCCAGTCACCGTCTTACGACCTTGCTTCAGCTCTAAAAACTCTTTTCTTTTCTGGTCCATAAACCTCTGACTAATGTACTTCTTCCAGAACTCCTCTTGGAAGAACTCCCATGTAATCTTTTCCCTTGGTACTACCGATACAAGGGTGTTCCACTATTGATAGGTTGAGTCTCGTAAGAGTGACACTGTGCACTTCACGCGCTCCTCCGGCGTGCACGATAACTCATCAAATACCCTAATGGTATTTTCTAACCAAAATTCTGCTCTCTCTGGGTCATCATCAATCTCAGTCTAAAATTCCTTGGCCCCTTGCTTTCGGATTCTGTCCACTAGAGACCTCTCTCTCCTAGCCATCCCTACTCCTTAAGGAACTACAATGGCATACTGAGGAATCGGAGGAGGTGGGGGAGGTGGAGTGTTCGAATTCGTACGAACAAACTCCGTGTACCAAGCATCCACCATTCGGAGGTAGGCTTCTCTAGCCCCTCTGCCCTGGCCCATAGTTACGGGCTCACTCTCAACTGGCGCAGTCCCTTCAGCAGGAGCCAACGCATTACTCTCCACGTCATCTGCCGTAGCTCTATCATGATCCATTTACTACATGAAAATACAATTTATAATTATCAAGGGTCGTCACACTATCAATATACAATTATGGCATGTATAGCTAGACTCGTACTCACGCTAGGTTAATCTTAGAATTGAGTAAACTATAGCTCTGATACCACTAAATGTAACACCCCACACGTACCCTACCCCAGGACAGTATACGAGACGTTACTAAACTTTAAGGCATGTACACGATCATTTTCGAGTCACCAAGACTTAATCAAATTTAAAAAAACTTTCTTTAACTTTGTTTAAGCCCCTTAATACAGGCCTACGAGGCCTAAAAAGTTCATTGGAAGCCACTCGAGTGGTTAAACTGACTTAATAAAAATGACCCTTGAAACAGGGCATACACGCCCGTGTGCAAAGGCAACACGCCCGTGTGACACACACGGCTTAAGCACCTAGGGACACGCCCGTGTCCCATACCCGTGTGAACTAGATTCTAAATTCAAACCTACAGGGGTTTTCACATGGCCTGACATACGCCCGTGTCTATGGCCCGTGTCCCTCACATGGCCATGACACACCAGTGTCCTAGCCCGTGTCTAAAAACCTTGACATTCTGTTTCTGACGTCAGCATCCAATTTAAGGCACACGGCCAAGGCACACGCCCGTGACCAGAGGCTGTGTCCTCTACACGGCTAAGACATATGGCCATGTCTCTACCCGTGTGTTTACCACCATGCATTCTGACTTGCAAATTTTATGTGCAGGGGACACACGGGCAGACAACACTCCCATGGGGACACATGCCCGTGTGCCTACCCATGCGGACAATATAGGGTTATCCACCAAGCCCTTTGCCACCTTGAAATACAATATAACAACATCCATTCAAAACTACAAGGTATAATCAGCCACATAAGGCATTATCTCATTCATGAAAACATTATCATTTGCATATATCATTAATGAACATTAGCCATTATTTTGAGGCTTAATACAAAATGAAGGGATTCGTCCCAAGCCAACACATTTAGCCAAATTAACATGACACAAACTTCAAAATTCTAAGCCCTATACATGCCATATTCAAAACAATAAAACCAATTATACCAAGTGCTTCGATTGATAGTGTGATCGATGCCTCTGACGTCCGATGATCCTCGAGCTAATTAGGTGGCACTATAAGAAAATGGAAAAGAGAGGGAGTAAGCATAAAGCTTAGTAAGTCACATGCAAAAAAATATGACAACTACTTTACCATTCATCATCATGCTCATAATATAAAAGTAGGCATAAGCACAACTTACTCATCACTATCCAATACAATTCACATAGCATACATTGAGCTCATATCTCTTACATTTCAAATGGGCACCTGTACCACTCACAACATGGTTATACTTTTCTCGTTTAACTTAAACTATAACTCTCACCGTTGAACCATTCAAAACACTACCGGATATTCAATAAGCCTCAAACGTGGGATAGAATGTCGATACCATGTCCCTGACATGGTCTTACACTAGCTCATGTCTCGAGTAGATGCCATGTCCCAGACATGGTTTTACACTAACTATCGAAATTGAGGCTGACGCCATGTCCCAGACATGGTCTTACACTAGCTCTCACATATCCATGCTGATGCCATGACGCAGACATGGTTTTACTCTGACACATCTCGTATAGTTTAAGTAAACGTGTTAAATTGCTTGGACTGATTTATATGATTGTAAGGATACGAGGTGAAAAAAATAGATTGTGATAAACTTATCCATGTTATTGGCCCTTGTATAATGTTATGTGCATAACTTTTCTGATTAAATGAAAAGATAAGTAAAGTTATTCAGAATTCATAGAATGTATGTATAAGTATATTTGTTTAAATAAGTAACTGGAAAGTCTGTGTAAAGAAAACTTTAATGTTAGCTTATCTAAAGTGAATCATATGTTGGTAATAATATGACTATAATGGTGAAAGTTATACGGTATATACATGTGAATGAGAGACGAGTCAGGGATTTTACAACCTCACCCCCTTACTAGAGTGGTGTTTATAAAAGATTTCATGATATTTGTGCTGAAATAAGCTCACGAGTATGAGACCAAAAGAGTTCAGTGGTAGAATGATTGTAAATATGGTCAGAGTTTGAGAATGAGTTGATAAGTAAAGACAGAATTAGAAAAGGTATCAGATTGATTTAACGATTTTTTCGATTTACAAAATATCACAATGAGAGAAGAAATTAACCTTGGCAAATCGACTTGTTCGGGCATGACGTTGAAAGAATGTAGTAATTAGAATTCCTTCTGAACTTATTTTCTTCAGTGAAAGGAATAGTACGGGATTAGTGATGACAGAAATAGTTGAAGGAATAATATTTGAAAGGTAAGACATTGAGTGTGACAGTTATGGCTAAATAGATTTTGGAGTCTCTTTTGAGGTATTCTATATGTTTAATTGTTCTCAAGAGTATTCCTATGGCTGTTACTCTTCTGATAAAATTCTTATTATATGGGAATGTTTTCTAATCATGATGTATAGATGAAAGTATTGATAACTTGATTGGTTTATAATCAACACTGTTCTATTTCTCTCTGGTATTCTCTTACAATCCATTCATTGGAATTTTATAAGAAATACACATGGTGTTATGATTCTATTTCTTCTAATGAAAGCTCTGTTCGATATATATGGGAAGGTACATTATTCTAGTTACATTTAATTCCAGTAGGTTTGAATGATGTATTCTTCTGGATTATTTTTCTTTGAGGAATTATCGAGATTCTTCATATTTTCTTATGAGCTTTGTTCTAGGTCTTTCAATATGATGTCGTATCTTGGATTTCTCTCTATTGGATTTTTGTATCTTGGATTTCTTTATTTTTGTCTTCTTGTCATCTTTATTCCAAAAACTATTAATCATGACTAGTATCTAAAGTGTATTCTTGGGCCTATGATGACTATGTCAATTATGATTATGCCTCTGGGTTGATAGTAGTAACGTAATGTTTCTAGTATTTGAATTTCTTTAAATTTTGTGTAAAGTTTTGACCTCAGCAAAAGCATAAGTGGCGAAACTGCGAGTTTCAATTTGTATGGTAGATTTCTTCTCCTGAGTAAGTTAATTAAAGTTAATGCCCTCAATCGGGATATTCTTGTTATTTTGAGCTAAAACAATGGTAAAGGTCTTTGATAGGCATTATGAGTGAATCTTAAATGATTGCATGTTGAACGGTTTTGTCAACTGAAAGGAAGAATTTCCTGAAGCTATATCAAGTAATAATTAAGACCGACTTGGTTGTTCAGTCTGTATGGGTTACTGTTTTAAAGATTTAATGAAACAATTATGTCCGAATCATTTTTCTCAAGCCTGAGAATAAGATTTTATCTTTTTATGGGTAAAAGACAGATAGTCTGAATGGAAAGTCTATGTATCTTAGAAGACTTTGATACGATTTAAAGTTGCTATGAATGATAAAATTTTCATTTTGTGAAAATTGAATGGTCTATTACATGTTAGTAAAACTTTCAGTAGACGAGGATATTGTTAACCAAAGCCTTTGAACTGGTTTAGTCTGCATTGAGTAAAGACTTTTGGATTTTCAGTGATGTGTTTTAAGACAGAAAGGTAGTGTGACAGCTCAACGTATCTGATGTTATAGATAAATTTAAGTTTGTGATAGTGTAGCTGACTTGAATCATTAAAGGATGATAAGATTGTCATGGTATGATCTCTGAGAAAGAGCTACTATGGATTTCATATACGAATTATTCCTTTCTTTAAAAAGGAAAGATGTTACAGTTTCAATACGAATTGATGTCCCAATAGGGAAAGCTCTATGAATTATCATTTTATAAGATGCTTGTACAAAGCAATATGAACCAGAAGTTCAATAGATAATTCATTTTACAAATCAACTGCCAGATTCATTTATTGACCTAAAGAGAATTACAAAATCTCACATATCAGCTAAAAATGTTCCAATACGTATTGATGTCCCAATAGGGAAAACTCTTAGTATGTTAAAGATATGTGACCTAAATTTTTGTTAAATAAAAATACAAGTGGCAAGATAATGGGATTTACGAGGGCAAAGGCTGTACAAGTGAAATCCGTATAGAAGTATGCTTCCTATATTTGATGTTGTTTAAAACTTACTGCATTACTTCTATTTGACTTTGATTAGAATATGGTTTTACAAACCTATAAATAGATGTAGTTGTCTCCCCTCTTGTATTATTTGAATTTGATATAATGAATTTTCTTCTCCCCTGCCCGTGGTTTTTTTTCCCCAAAAGGGTTTTTACATAAAATCTAGATGCTCTATTTTTCTCTCTTTTCTTTTCATTATCGACATTCTATTTTTACATTAGTGCAAAAAAAAGTAATCCACACCTGAAGTGTGGAAGACCAGTCGGTTCCATAGATAAAAATCCTCATAAAAGGAAAGGAACAAATATTCAAGATAGTCATATTATGGAGGCAAGTGCCCAAGTAGAGGCAGAATATATAACTAATAAAAAAAACCCTGGACGAGGTTCAAGTAACTAAAAATGGTGATAACAAAGAGACCTCGATAAATTATGTTACTTCAAGAAAAAGATGGAACTGAAAAAATATAGTTACAATAATTTTACTTATAATGTTTGTATTGAAATAGCAAAAAAAATAAGGATCCTGTGTAACACCCCTTACCCGTACTTACCCGTATCCCACGCCGGGGTAGGGTACGAGGCGTTACTAAACATTTTCAGGTTATAAAGTTTCACTCAAATTTTAAAACTTTCAAACTTTCTTTTAACGTCCCTAATATGGACCTACGAGGCCCAAAACATGCTTTGGGAACAGTTCAGGAATAAACTAAACACTTTAGAAAACTTTGAAAAAAAATTCAATGCAAACAGGGGCACATGCCCGTGTAGAAGGGCGACGCGCCCGTGTGTCCTTTTAACATGGCCATGTTGAACGGCCCGTGTGGCTCACACGACCTAAACATATCAGAACACGCCCGTGTCCCTAGCCTGTGCAGATTTATTTCTCAATTTGAACCTATAGGGGTTTTCACACAGCTTGGCACACGCCCTTGTCCCTCACATGGCCATGACACACCCGTGTATTAGTTCGTGTACAAAAACCTTGACATTATGCTTCTGACGTCATCAACCATTTAGGGGCATACGGCCAAGGCACACGCTCGTGTGCTAGGCCGTGTCTCCACCCGTTGTTACTACTAGGCATTCTGTTTTGCCAAATTTATGTGTAGGGGACACACGGCCTGACTACACGCCCATGGGGCAGATCATGTGTCACACACGATCTAGACACACGCCCATGTGTCTACCCATGTGGACAAAAACAAGGCTATTTACCAAGCCTTTTTGTCACCCTTACTTCCGCCCACCTACAAAAACATCAAACAATACCAATATAACATACAAGCTATTTCCTATCACATATAACATCTCCTACTTATCAACACAAACCATGCAACAGACACATCCATGAGAATTCTTATCAAATTCATTTAATAATAATCAATATTAGCCAATATCAATAGCCTATACAAAATAAACATCACATCCATATGAGCCAGCACTTATGGCTACACCAACATGACACTAAACAAAAAGATCAAGTCCCTATACATGCCACGCTCAAAACATTTAAACTAACTATACCAAAAACTTTAGGTGATAGTGTGATCAATGCCTCTGACGTCCCTTGATTCCCGAGCTAGCTTGGCGGCACTATAAGAAAATGGAAAAGAGAGGAAGTAAGCATAAAGCTTAGTAAATCACAAGTAAATAATTAACATTGTTTTACCAAGTAACATCATACTCATAATGTATCATACACTTGCACAAGATTCTCGAATGACTATAGACATGACTTACTTATTTTCACCCTTACTATTCATATACATAATTCCAGCTCATTCTTATGAGTTTCGTGTAGGTACTTGTACCACTTGCAACATAATCGTAACTTTTCTCAATCGTGATATAATATTTAAATTACCCGTTAAACCAGTTGGAATAATAAATGGATACCGATAAGCCTCATATAAAAGGGTAAGATGTTGATGCCATGTCCAAGACATGGTCTTACATTGGCTCTCATATATCGGTGTCGATACCATGTTCCAAACATGGTCTTACACTAGCTCACATGTCGAGGCCGATGCCATGTCCCAGTGTAACGCCCCAAAAATATAGGTTCTATAACTTTGCATGCTTTGGCATAAAATTCATGTTTGCTTTGTTGGTTAGGTAATTTGGGTATGTTTAGGGGGTGTTTAAGAAGCCTCGGTTCGAGTCTGGGCCTTGGCATAATATTCATGTGAGAATGGCTGTTAGCAGTTAGGACTTATGTTTAAGTGGGTGAGATTTTATGTCACAAATGAGCTTGTAGCCTGGTGGTGGTGGCGTGACATGGCTATTGTCTGAGCAACGGTTCGAATCCTATAACAAGTAAGGAGCATTTATTTTGCTACCAGAGGACGACAAGAGTTGGTGTTGGATTTGAATTCTGGTGATGGAGAGTTTGAATGGGTCATGGAGGTTGTTGTGGAGGATATCAAGGAGGGATAAGGGGAGAGAATCTTGGATATTTTCAAGGAGTTTGAGATTGGGATGAGTTGTAACCGAATTGGGTAGCTTGTTGGTGCAAATTCGGCCAAGGGGTTTTGGGAATGCATTTTCGACAATTGGTGTGGGAGTAGGTGTCGATTTCTTCCTCTTCTATTTCGAGTTTTGTTCTTTTTTACGCTTTTGGTATCTTTCTCCCTAGTGCCGATCTCTCTTTCGTGTCTTTTCGAGATTTAAGCCGAAGTTCCTTGTCTCAACTTCTTTCTTTTTATTCCACTTTGTGCTAAAGGACATGACTCTTTTCTCTCTTTGTTTCTAAGTCTTTGACCGAATATTACCTTTCTCTAGTACTCCATTTCTTTTCTTTTCTCCTCTTCACACTCTTCTTTGGCCGAACATCTCCACCTTTCTCCTTACCCATTCGTTTTACTTAGTTGAATATCTCTCTGATCCTTCTTCATTCTCCTTCTTACTCGTAACTATGTTTCCCTCCTTGGATCCTCGACCGAATCCCACTTCACATTTGGGTTTCTCTCTGTGCTTGTCAAATATCCTCTTGCTTAGCCGAATCCCTCCCTCCTTGATCAAGGTAATTGAGTTTCCTCTTGGATTGTCGAATTCTTAGCATTAACTGAGCCTTGCTATTACTGTCACCAGCGTGTGGGTTCACAGTTGTGACACTCCTCTTTCTTTTTGTTGTACTATAATAGTCTCCCTCTCTAATCCCTTCCTTTTTATCGATTATTATCAAGGGTGCATTCGTGGCATCGTGTGCTCGATTATAGATTATGCTGGGGTAGGCCGAATACTGCAATTCTTCTCTCTTAGTCCTCGTTTTGGTAAGAAATGCATTTCGTTTAAATGGATTATATTTAAGGTTTTGTAACAAAGTGGACTTTAATGCGGAACGTTGCCAATAAGTGAGTGATCGTGGGTTAGGGGTGGTTTGAGCCCTACTTGTTTTTATCAAGGTAAGTGATATATAATGTTGGAGATTATGAGATATTATGAGGGTGGTTAACCCGAGTAGCTGAAGACTGACATTGGATCGTTATTTTGGACTTAGGTTGGGAGCGTGGTGATTGTTGTTTTCCTCTACAAAAAAGTGTGTAATCGTACACCAAAATTTTTGCTATTGTCGAAACGTTGGACAAAGGTGTGTATTCACACCGCTTTGTAACTGTGAATCGGCAAAAATCGAGAAGCTAAAAAGCTGGAACTTCAGCATTTGAGGCCTCATGAGCATACGAACGCTTGTGTGGTAAACCGAGCCAGCAAATCATGGGCCACAGACTATAGAGGCTACCACGAGCGTTCTCGTGGGCTTGAGCCGTTATGGGCCTTGTTGGACCGAGATTGGCCGGGTGGGCTTAGTAGGCTTGTGGGTCTCATATGGGAAAAATCTATGGTAAGTGATAAATAATGAAGTGGGCTATGATAATAGCATAGATGTTACTGAATTTGGGCTAAATGGATCACACGAGCGTGTGGGCCCACTTGGGCCAAGTAATGGGCCTCGGGCCCATCTGCACTGTATTGGCTATATGGGTTATCTGAGTCATTTGAGATGACTGTAGACCTTTTGAAGGGTCGTTATCTGTATCGAGACCCCTTAATTCGTTAAATGACTGAAATACCCCTGAGCGGTAAAATTACTATTTTACGCCTAATCGACAAAATGACCATTATACCTTAGGGGTAGGCTAATTGATTTGTGTATGACATTTATCAGACAAGTTTGAGTATGACATATTGCATAAACATTATATTTATGACACAACATACTGCATGGGGTTGGGTTTTTTATTTAGAGGAAGTACTGCATTAGTGTCTTTGCCAACGTAATTTGTAACGCCCTAAACCCGACCTGGAAGTTTGGCTCGAATCTGGCATATCACATTGAAGTGTTTTTTGAAAACCATGTTTTCATTAAAAACCCTTCTTAATAATAAAAAGCTTATACCCTTTTTAAACCTTGTTAGAAAACCTTAACTGAATAACATTCTTAACAACTTTGTAAAAATCTTGGCAGTTGCGGAAGCTTAATTTAAAAACAATTACGCATACGTGATGTTTTGAACAACAGTAGTTGCTTTGGAAAACCGTGTTCTAATACTAGCAATTATAAGAACAACAAATAAAATTCCAAATTTAAAATCCAGAAAATTACAACGGCTTTACTACAACCCACATAAAAACATTTAAAAGTAATAATCAAAATCAGAACATAAACGATGTGTGTGTGGCTTCCTTCGAGCCCCTCGCAGCTCCGATCCGTCTAAGGCTAGAAATTACCTGAAAGGTTAATAAACGGGGTGAGTTTACAAAAACTTAGTGTGCAACAAGCCACTTTCAGAGCCCAAATTAATATCAGCATACTGGGCCGAAGCCTTTTGTTTAACGGTTACTGGGCCGAAGCCTTTTCATAAATTATATCACTGGGCCGAAGCCTTTACTGTAAACGGTATGGCCCAAAGGCCCATTTCAATATCACATGTAATACCAATGAATGTATGCAAGCCCATTTGGGGAGACTACTCAACCCACCATTCGCTATTCTCCACCCGTACCAACCAAGCTCTTCATGTGGGGAATAACTCAACCCACCCAATGAAACTCTCCACTGGCAGCATAGCTGCTTTATCATATAACTGTAGGCCTAGCCTTTTTTGATAACTGGGGCAAAGCCCTTTTTGATAAACTAGGGCAAAGCCCTTTTTCGGTAAACTAGGGTAAAGCCCTTTAAGCACTTCCTCTCTTTATATAACCCAACCCATGCAACATGTCATGTATGCAGAATGCCATGCCCATATTTTAATCAAACAATCACAGTCAAGTCATTCATATCACCAACATATATTCACAATCAAATCCACATAGTCCAAGTCAGTCACTTGCCCACAAGGGCAAAATAGTCATTTAACACCCTAGGGGCAAAATGGTAATTTTACCCCACAAGGGTATCTCAGTAATTCTACCCTAGAGGGGTATTTTAGTAATTCTACCCTACAGGGGTAATTTAGTAATTCTACCTTACAAGGGTATTTCGGTAATTCTACCCTACAAGGGTATTTCAGTAATTCTACCTTATAGGGGTATTTCAGTAATTCTACCCTACAGGGGTATTTCGGTAATTCTACCCTACAAGTGTATTTCGATAATTCTACCCTACAGGGGTATTTCGATAATTCTGCCCTATAGGGGTATTTCGGTAATTCTACCCTACAAGGGTATTTTGATAATTTTACCCTACAAGGGTATTTCGGTAATTCTACCCAACAAGGGTATTTCGGTAATTCTACCCTACAAGGGTATTTTCGTAATTCTACCCTACAGGGGTATTTTAGTAAACTAAAGTATTCTAAACAGGGATAACAATACGAATGGGCCTAAAGCCCATTCTCGGCCTAAATGGGCCCACACGCTCGTGTGGCCCTTTTAGCCCAAATCTAACCACAGATATGAGATTCACCTAGCCTAATCCAATATTTACTGCACAATCAAACAACTTATCCAATTGGGTCCGTAGGCCCATTGGGCCAACATGGCCCCTTTCGGCCCATCGCGGCCCGAAGTAGCAGTCCTACAGCTAGAGTAGTGAGAAATACACACCTGATAGGAGACTGGAGTTAATCTGCGCTCCGAGAACTCTTAGTTGACGCCCAACCCAAACGAGCACGCCATAAAGCGAAAGGGATCAGCCAAGAAAGGTACCTTTACTCTCCTCATGGTTCTCTCTATTTAAAGCCAGCTTTGCATCCACTCTTATGTTAGCTTCCCGATGTGGGATCCCTCCATCATCAGAGTTTAAATTCAACACCACCTCTTGCCGCCCCCTGTTAGCAAAATAAATGCTCTTTGATTGCCATGAGTTTCGAACCCTAGACCTCCTTGCCAACTCTATGACGCCACCTTCCTGCCTCTTATGTGGTGCTACTTTGCCACTAGACCACAAGGCTTTTTGTGGCACAATTTCTCCAACAATATTCTTAAGGCCTACCTACTACACCCAGGGTTTGATTCACCTTAAACCAAAATTTTTGCTAGAGTCCAGGTTTGAACCCAGGACTTCTCCAACACTTCTCAGCACACTTAACCACTAAAATAAGCTTTCATTAACAAAATTTACATGCACAACAAAATATTATAAGCTACCTTCAACCGCTCCCATGCTCAAGGTCCAAAACTTCTAGGCCCAAATTTAGGGTGTTACAACTCTACCTCCTTTAAAGAAATTTCGTCCCCGAAATTCCTATCTAACCGGGTAGTCATGTAACATTTACCCTACTATGCTACTGCTGTGCACTCTGATCCTACCATCACTATCACACTTCAACTAGAACTTGAAACATCTCATACATACAACACTTATTCACTGAAGCAGACACATATTTATCACACATATAAACAATTTCTATATCCAAACATGACATCCACATAAAATAAATACCAAATTTAAATTCAGACCAATGTCTAAGGAATCCACAGTATTTCAATTTCCAAACAGACAAAAGTATTCAGAAGACTTATGGATTCGGCGCCGGAGACTCAGTATGCCATACTTTTTAAGAGAAATACTTCAAGCAGACCATGTGGTTGAAAATAATTTTCTGAAATTCAAGCTTTGAAAACCCAATCCACAGCCGAGTTGTTGTAACTTGGCTCTGATACCACAAAAAGTAACACCCTAAACTCAGCCTGGAAGTTTGGCTCGAATCTGGCGTATCACATTGAAGTATTTTTCGAAAATCATGTTTCCATTAAAAACCCTTCTTAATAATTAAAAGCTTATACCCTTTTTAAACCTTGTTAGAAAACCTTAGCTGAATAACATTCTTAACAACTTTGTAAAAATCTTGGCAGTTGTGGAAGCTTAATTTAAAAACAATTACGGATACGTGATGTTTTGAACAACAGTAGTTGCTTTGGAAAATCGTGTTCTAATACTAGTAATTATAAGAACAATAAATAACATTCCAAATTTAAAATCCAAAAAATTACAATGGCTTTACTACAACCCACATAAAAACTTTTAAAAGTAATAATCAAAACTGTAACATAAACAGCGTGTGTGGCTTCCTTCGGGCCCCTCAACGCTCCGATTCGTCTAAGGCTGGAAATTACCTGAAAGGTTAATAAACGGGGTGAGTTTACGAAAACTCAGTGTGCAACAAGCCCCTTTCAAAGCCCAAATTAATATCAGCATACTGGGCCGAAGCCTTTTGTTTAACGGTTACTAGGCCGAAGCCTTTTCATAAATCATATCACTGGGCGGAAGCCTTTACTGTAAACGATATGGCCCAAAGGCCCATTTCAATATCACATGTAATACCAATGAATGTATGCAAGCCCATTTGGGGAGACTACTCAACCCACCATCCGCTACTCTCCACCCGCACCAACCAAGCTCTCCATGTGGGGAATAACTCAACCCACCCAACCAAACTCTCCACTGGCAGCATAGCTGCTTTATCATATAACTGGAGCCCCAGCCTCTTTTGATAACTGGGGCAAAGCCCTTTTTGATAAACTGGGGCAAAGCCCTTTTTAGGTAAACCGGGGTAAAGCCCTTTAAGCACTTCCTCCATTTATATAACCCAACCCATGCAACATGTCATGTATGCAGAATGTCATGCCCATATTTAAATCAAACAATCACAGTCAAGTCATTCATATCACCAACATATATTCACAATCAAATCCACACAGTCTAAGTCAGTCACTTGCCCACAAGGGCAAAATAGTCATTTAACACCCTAAAGGCAAAGTGGTAATTTTACCCCACAATGGTATTTCAGTAATTCTACCCTACAGGGGTATTTTAGTAATTCTACCCTACAGGGGTATTTCAGTAATGCTACCCTACAGGGGTATTTTAGTAATTCTACCTTCCAAGGGGATTTCGGTAATTCTACCCTACAAGGGTATTTCGGTAATTTTACCCTACAGGGGTATTTCAGTAATTCTACCCTATAGGGGTATTCCGATAATTCTACCCTACACGGGTATTTCGGTAATTCTACCCTACAATGGTCTTTCGGCAATTCTACCTTACAAGTGTATGTCGGTAATTCTACCCTACAAGGGTATTTGGTAATTCTACCCTACAGGGGTATTTCAGTAAACTAGAGTATTCTAAACAGGGATAACAATACGAATAGGCCTAAAGCCCATTCTCGACCCAAATGGGCCCACGCGCCCGTGTGGCCTTTTTAGCCCAAATCTAGCCACAGATATGAGATTCACCTAGCCTAGTCCAATATTTATTACACAATCAAACAACTTATCCAATTGGGCCCGTAGGCCCATTGGGCCAACATGGCCCCTTTCGACCCATCGCGGCCCGAAGTAGCCGTCCTACAGCTAGAGTAGTAAGAAATACACACCTGATAGGAGACTGGAGTTAATCCATGCTCCGAGAACTCTTAGCCAACGCCCAACCCAAACGAGCACGCCATAAAGCGAAAGGGATCAGCCAAGAAAGGTACCTTTACTCTCCTCATTGTTCTCTCTATTTAATGCCAGGTTCGCATCCACTCTTATGTTAGCTTCACGATGTGGGATCTCTCCATCATCAAAGTTTAAATTCAACACCAACTCTTGCCGCCCCCTGTTAGCAAAATAAATGCTCTTTGATTGCCATGAGTTTCGAACCCTAGACCTCCTTGCCAACTCTATGACGCCACCTTCTTGCCTCCTATGTGGCGCTACTTTGCCACTAGACCACAAGGCTTTTTGTGGCACAATTTCTCCAATAATATTCTTAAGGCCTACCTACTACACCAAGGGTTTGATTCACCTTAAACCAAAATTTTTGCTAGAGACCAGGTTTGAACCCAGGACTTTTCCAATACTTCTCAGCACACTTAACCACTAAAACAAGCCTTCATTAACGAAATTTACATGCACAACAAAATATTATAAGCTACCTTCAACCGCTCCCATGCTCAAGGCCCAAAACTTCTAGGCCCAAATTCAGGGTGTTACAACTCTACCTCCCTTAAAGAAATTTCGTCCCCGAAATTCCCATCAAACCGGGTAGTCGTGTAACATCTACCCAACTATGCTACCGCTGCGTACTCTGATCCTACCATCACTATCGCACTTCATCTAGAACTTGAAACATCTCATACATACAACGCTTATTCACTGAAGCAGACACATATTTATCACACATATATACAATTCCTATATCCAAACATCACATCCACAAAAAATAAATACCAAATTTAAATTCAGACCAATGTCTAAGGAATCCACAGTTTTTTCAATTTCTAAACAGACAAAAGTATTCGAAAGACTTACGGATTCGGTCGAAGACTTCGGTGTGCCACACTTTTTAAGAGAAATACTTCAAACAAATTTCACGTGGTTGAAAATAATTTTCTGAAATTCAAGCTTTGAAAACCCAATCCACAGCCAAGTTGTTGCAACTTGGCTCTGATACCACTAAATGTAACACCCCAAACCCGGCCTAGAAGTTTGGCTCGAATCTGGCGTATCACATTGAAGTGTTTTTCGAAAACCATGTTTTCATTAAAAACCCTTCTTAATAATTAAAAGCTTATACCCGTTTTAAACCTTGTTAGAAAACCTTAGCTGAATAACATTCTTAACAACTTTGTAAAAATCTTGGCAGTTGCGGAAGCTTAATTTAAAAACAATTACGGATACATGATGTTTTGAACAACAGTAGTTGCTTTGGAAAACCGTATTCTAATACTAGCAATTATAAGAACAATAAATAACATTCCAAATTTAAAATCCAGAAAATTACAACGGCTTTACTACAACCCACATAAAAACATTTAAAAGTAATAATCAAAACTGTAACATAAACAGTGTGTGTGGCTTCCTTCGGGCCCCTCACAGCTCCGATTCGTCTAAGGCTAGAAATTACCTGAAAGGTTAAAAAATGGGGTGAGTTTACGAAAACTCAATGTGCAACAAGCCCCTTTCAAAGCCCAAATTAATATCAGCATACTGGGCCAAAGCCTTTTGTTTAACAGTTACTGGGTCGAAGCCTTTTCATAAATCATATCACTGGGCCGAAGCCTTTATTGTAAACGGTATGGCCCAAAGGCCCATTTCAATATCACATATAATACCAATGAATGTATGCAAGCCCATTTGGGGAGACTACTCAACCCACCATCCGCTACTCTCCACCCGTACCAACCAAGCTCTCCATGTGGGGAATAACTCAACCCACCCAACCAAACTCTCCACTGGCAGCATAGCTGCTTTATCATATAACTGGAGCCCCAGCCTCTTTTGATAACTGGGGCAAAGCCCTTTTTGATAAACTGGGGCGAAGCCCTTTTCGATAAACTAGGGCAAAGCCCTTTTTCGGTAAATTGGGATAAAGCCCTTTAAGCACTTCCTTCATTTATATAACCCAACCCATCCAACATGTCATGTATGCAGAATGTCATGCCCATATTTTAATCAAACAATCACAGTCAAGTCATTCATATCACCAATATATATTCACAATCAAATCCACACAGTCCAAGTCAATCACTTGCCCACAAGGGCAAAACAGTCATTTAACACCCTAGGGGCAAAATGGTAATTTTACCCCACAAGGGTATTTTAGTAATTCTACCCTATAGGGGTATTTCAGCAATTCTACCCTACAGAGGTATTTCAGTAATTCTACCCTACAGGGGTATTTTAGTAATTCTACCTTCCAAGGGTATTTCGGTAATTCTACCCTACAGAGGTATTTCGGTAGTTCTACCTTACAGGCGTATTTCACTAATTCTACCCTATAGGGGTATTTTGATAATTCTGCCCTAAAAGGGTGTTTCGGTAATTCTACCCAACAAGGGTATTTTGGTAATTCTACCCTACAAGGGTATTTCGGTAATTCTACCCGACAAGGATATTTTGGTAATTCTACCCTACAAGGGTATTTCGGTAATTCTACCCTACAGGGGTATTTCGGTAATTCTACCCTACAGGGGTATTTCAGTAAACTAGAGTATTCTAAACAGGGATAACAATACGAATGGGCCTAAAGCCTATTCTCGTCCTAAATGGGCCCACACGCTCGTGTGGCCCTTTTAGCCCAAATCTAGCCATAGATATGAGATTCACCTAGCATAGTCCAATATTTACTACACAATCAAACAACTTATCCAATTGGGCCCGTAGGCCCATTGGGCCAACATGGCCCCTTTCGGCCCATCGTGGCCCGGAGCAGCCGTCCTACAGCTAGAGTAGTGAGAAATACACACCTGATAGGAGACTAGAGTTAATCTGCGCTCCGAGAACTCTTAGCCGACGCCCAACCCAAATGAGCACGCCATAAAGCAAAAGGGATCAGCCAAGAAAGGTACCTTTACTCTCCTTATAGTTCTCTCTATTTAAAGCCAGCTTCGCATCCACTCTTATGCTAGCTTCCCGATGTGGAATCCCTCCATCATCAGAGTTTAAATTCAACACCACCTCTTGCCACCCCCTGTTAGCAAAATAAATGCTCTTTGATTGCCATGAGTTTCGAACCCTAGACCTCCTTGCCAACTCTATGACGCCACCTTCCTGCCTCTTATGTGGCGCTACTTTGCCATTAGACCACAAGGATTTTTGTGGCACAATTTCTCCAACAATATTCTTAAGGCCTATCTACTACACCCAGGGTTTGATTCACCTTAAACCAAAATTTCTGCTATAGTCCAGGTTTGAACCCAAGACTTCTCCAACACTTCTCAGCACACTTAACCACTAAAACAAGCCTTCATTAACGAAATTTACATGCACAACAAAATATTATAAGCTGCCTTCAACCACTCCAATGCTCAAGGCCCAAAACTTCTAGGCCCAAATTCAGGGTGTTACAACACTACCTCCCTTAAAAAAAATTCGTCTCCGAAATTCTCATCTAACCAGGTAGTCGTGTAACATCTACCTTACTATGCTACCGCTGCGCTCTCTGATCCTACCATCACTATCACACTTCAACTAGAACTTGAAACATCTCATACATACAACACTTATTCACTGAAGCAGACACATATTTATCACACATATATACAATTTTTATATCCAAACATCACATCCACATAAAATAAATACCAAATTTAAATTCAGACTAATGTCTAAGGAATCCACAGTATTTCAATTTCTAAACAGACAAAAGTATTCAGAAGACTTACGGATTCGACGCCGGAGACTCGGTGTGCCACACTTTTTAAGAGAAATACTTCAAACAGACCACATGGTTGAAAATAATTTTCTGAAATTCAAGCTTTGAAAACCCAATCTACAGTTGAGTTGTTGCAACTTGGCTCTGATACCACTAAATATAACACCCCAAACCCGGCCTGGAAGTTTAGCTCGAATATGGTGTATCACATTGAAGTGTTTATCGAAAACCATGTTTCCATTAAAAACCCTTCTTAATAGTTAAAAGCTTATACCCTTTTTAAACCTTGTTAGAAAACCTTAGCTGAATAACATTCTTAACAACTTTGTAAAAATCTTGGCAGTTGCGGATGCTTAATTTTAAAACAATTACGGATACATGATGTTTTGAACAATAGTAGTTGCTTTGGAAAACCGTGATCTAATACTAGCAATTATAAGAACAATAAAAAACATTCCAAATTTAAAATCCAAAAAAATACAACGGCTTTATTACAACCAACATAAAAACATTTAAAAGTAATCATCAAAACTGTAACATAAATAGTGTGTATGGCTTCCTTTGGGCCCCTCACAGCTCCGATTCGTCTAAGGTTAAAAATTACCTGAAAGGTCAATAAACGGGGTGGGTTTACGAAAACTCAGTGTGCAACAAGCCCCTTTCAAAGCCCAAATTAATATCAGCATACTGGGCTGAAGCCTTTTGTTTAACGGTTCACTTGGCCGAAGCCTTTACTGTAAACGGTATGGCCCAAAGGCCCATTTCAATATCACATGTAATACCAATGAATGTATGCAAGCCCATTTGGAATCTCCACCCGTACCAACCAAGCTCTCCATGTGGGGAATAACTCAACCCACCTAACCAAACTCTCCACTGGCAACATAGCTGCTTTATCATATAACTGGAGGCCTAGCCTCTTTTGATAACTGGGGCAAAGCCCTTTTTGATAAACTGGGGCAAAGTCCTTTTTGATAAACTAGGGCAAAGCCCTTTTTCGGTAAATTAGGGTAAAGCCCTTTAAGCACTTCTTCCATTTATATAACCCAACCCATGCAACATGTCATGTATAAAGAATGTCATGCCCATATTTTAATCAAACAATCACAGTCAAGTCATTCATATCACCAACATATATTCACAATCAAATCCACACAGTCCAAGTCAGTCACTTGCCCACAATGGCAAAACAGTCATTTAACACCCTAGGGGCAAAATGGTAATTTTACCCCACAAGGGTATTCCAGTAATTCTACCCTACAGGGGTATTTCAGTAATTCTACCCTACATGGGTATTTCAGTAATTCTACCTTACAAGGGTATTTCGGTAATTTTACCCTACAGAGGTATTTCGATAGTTCTACCTTACAGGGGTATTTTAGTAGTTCTACCCTACAGGGGTATTTGGATAATTCCACCTTACAAGGGAATTTCGGTAATTTTACCCGACAAGGGTATTTTGGTAATTCTACCCTACAAGGGTATTTTAGTAATTCTAACCTACAAGGGTATTTCGGTAATTCTACCCAACAAGGGTATTTCGGTAATTCTATCCTACAGAGGTATTTCAGTAAACTAGAGTATTCTAAACAAGGATAACAATACGAATGGGCCTAAAGCCCATTCTCGGCCCCAATAGCCCACACGCTCGTGTGGCCCTTTTAGCCCAAATCTAGCCACAGATATGAGATTCACCTAGCCTAGTCCAATATTTACTACACAATCAAACAACTTATCCAATCGGGCCCGTAGGCCCATTGGGCCAACATGGCCCCTTTTGGCCTATCGCGGCCCGAAGTAGCCGTCCTACAGCTAGAGTAGTGAGAAATACACACCTGATAGGAGATTGGAGTTAATCCGCGCTTCGAAAACTCTTAGCCGACGCCCAACCCAAACGAGCACACCATAAAGCGAAAGGGATCAGCCAAGAAAGGTTCCTTTACTCTCCTCATGGTTCTCTCTATTTAAAGTCAGCTTCGCATCCACTCTTATGTTAGCTTCCCGATGTGGGATCCCTCCATCATCAGAGTTTAAATTCATCACCAACTCTTGCCGCCCCCTGTTAGCAAAATAAATGCGCTTTGCCATGAGTTTCAAACCCTGGACCTCCTTGCCAACTCTATGACACCACCTTCCTGCCTCTTATGTGGCGCTACTTTGCCACTAGACCATAAGGCTTTTTGTGGCACAATTTCTCCAACAATATTCTTAAGGCCTACCTACTACACCGAGGGTTTGATTTACCTTAAACCAAAATTTCTGCTAGAGTCTAGGTTTGAACCTAGGACTTCTCCAGCACTTCTCAGCACACTTAACCACTAAAACAAGCCTTCATTAACAAATTTACATGCACAACAAAATATTATAAGCTTCCTTCAACCGCTCCCATGCTCAAGGCCCAAAACTTCTATGCCCAAATCCAGGGTGTTACAACACTACCTCCCTTAAAGAAATTTTGTCCCCGAAATTCCCATCTAACCGGGTAGTCGTGTAACATTTACCCTATTATGCTACCGCTGCGCACTCTGATCCTACCATCACTATCACACTTCAATTAGAACTTGAAACATCTCATACATACAACACTTATTCACTGAAGCAGACACATATTTATCACACATATATACAATTCCTATATCCAAACATCACATCCACAAAAAATAAATACCAAATTTAAATTCAGACCAATGTCTAAGGAATCCACAGTATTTCAATTTCTAAACAGACAAAAGTATTCAGAAGACTTACGGATTCGGCGTCGAAGACTCGGTGTGCCACACTTTTTAAGAGAAATACTTCAAACAGCCCACGTGGTTGAAAATAATTTTCTGAAATTCAAGCTTTGAAAACCCAATCCACAGCCAAGTTGTTGCAACTTGGCTCTGATACCACTAAATGTAACACCCCAAACCCGGCCTAGAAGTTTGGCTCGAATCTGGCGTATCACATTGAAGTGTTTTTCGAAAACCATGTTTTCATTAAAAACCCTTCTTAATAATTAAAAGCTTATACCCGTTTTAAACCTTGTTAGAAAACCTTAGCTGAATAACATTCTTAACAACTTTGTAAAAATCTTGGCAGTTGCGGAAGCTTAATTTAAAAACAATTACGGATACATGATGTTTTGAACAACAGTAGTTGCTTTGGAAAACCGTATTCTAATACTAGCAATTATAAGAACAATAAATAACATTCCAAATTTAAAATCCAGAAAATTACAACGGCTTTACTACAACCCACATAAAAACATTTAAAAGTAATAATCAAAACTGTAATATAAACAGTGTGTGTGGCTTCCTTCGAGCCCCTCGCAGCTCCGATTTGTCTAAGGCTGGAAATTTCCAGAAATGTTAATAAACGGGGTGAGTTTACAAAAACTCAGTGTGCAACAAGCCCCTTTCAAAGTCCAAATTAATATCAGCATACTGGGCCGAAGCCTTTTGTTTAACGGTTACTGGGCCGAAGCCTTTTTATAAATTATATCACTAGGCCGAAGCCTTTACTGTAGACGGTATGGCCCAAAGGCCCATTTCAATATCACATGTAATACCAATAAATGTATGCAAGCCCATTTGGAGAGACTACTCAACCCACCATCCGCTACTCTCCACCCGTACCAACCAAGCTCTCCTTGTGGGGAATAACTCAACCCACCCAACCAAACTCTCCATTGGCAGCATAGCTACTTTATCATATAGCTGGAGGCCTAGCCTCTTTTGATAACTGGGGCAAATCCCTTTTTGATAAACTGGGGCAAAGCCCTTTTTGATAAACTGGGGCAAAGCTCTTTTTCGATAAACTGGGGCAAAGCCCTTTAAGCACTTCTTCCATTTATATAACCCAACCCATGCAACATGTCACGTATGCAGAATGTCATGCCCATATTTGAATCAAACAATCATAGTCAAGTCATTCATATCACCAACATATATTCACAGTCAAATTCACACAATCTAAGTCAGTCACTTGCGCACTAGGGCAAAACAGTCATTTAACACCCTAGGCGCAAAATGGTAATTTTACTCCACAAGGGTATTTCAGTAATTCTACCCTACAGGGGTATTTCAGTAATTCTACCTTACAAGGGTATTTCGGTAATTCTACCCTACAGGGGTATTTCAGTAATTCTACCCTATAGGGGTATTTTGGTAATTTTACCCTACAAGGGTATTTTAGTAATTCTACCCTACAAGGGTATTTTCGGTAATTCTACCCTACAAGGGTATTTCGGTAATTCTACCCTACAAGGGTATTTCGGTAATTCTACCCTACAAGGGTATTTCGGTAATTCTACCTTATAAGGGTATTTCGGTAATTCTACCCTATAGGGGTATTTCAGTAAACTAGAGTATTCTAAACAGGGATAACAATACGAATGGGCCTAAAGCCCATTCTCGGCCTAAATGGGCCCACACGCTCGTGTGGCCCTTTTAACCCAAATCTAGCCACAGATATGAGATTCACCTAGCCTAGTCCAATATTTAATACACAATCAAACAACTTATCCAATTGGGCCCGTAGGCCCATTGGGTCGATATGGCCCCTTTCGGCCCATCGCGGCTCGAAGTAGAATACACACCTGATAGGAGACTGGAGTTAATCCGCACTCCGAGAACTCTTAGCCGACGCCCAACCCAAACGAGCACGCCATAAAGCGAAAAGGATCAGCCAAGAAAGGTACCTGTACTCTCCTCATGGTTCTCTCTATTTAAAGCCAGCTTTGCATCCACTCTTATGTTAGCTTCCCGATGTGGGATCCCTCAATTATCAGAGTTTAAATTCAACACCAACTCTTGCCGCCCCCTGTTAGCAAAATAAATGCTCTTTGATTGCCATGAGTTTCGAACCTTGGACCTCCTTGCCAACTCTATGACGCCACCTTCCTGCCTCTTATGTGGCACTACCTTGCCACTAGATCACAAGGCTTTTTGTGGCACAATTTCTCCAACAATATTCTTAAGGCCTGCTTACGACACCCAGGGTTTGATTCACCTTAAACCAAAATTTCTGCTAGAGTCCAGGTTTGAACCCAGGACTTCTCTAATACTTCTCAGCACACTTAACCAATAAAACAAGCCTTCATTAACGAAATTTACATGCACAACAAAATATTATAAACTGCCTTCAACCGCTCCCATGCTTAAGGCCCAAAACCTCTAGGCCTAAATTTAGGGTGTTACATAATTATTGCAATAGTGGCTTTGCCACATTTTCCGTTACTAGCAACATTGTTGCGTTACTGTTAGCAGCTTCTCTATGATATTGGTGTGTTGGCTGGGTGGGTTGAGTTATTCCCCACATGGTATGTTGGTTGGATTGCGGTGGGTTACATGACTGCACTGTACTGCTATTGAATTGGGCTTAGGCCCATACTATTACTGTATAGGGCCAAGGCCCGGACTGTACTGATACTGATTAGGGCCCAAGCCTAGACTGTTATTGCATGCATTGTTTATTGTTTGACTAATAGGGGATTACACACTAATTTTTTGCAAACTCACTCTTTCTTTTAAATTGTGCAGGTAATCCCCAACCTTAGACTATTTGGAGCTGCAAGGGACTCGGAGGTGGCTACATGATCGCGAATGATTTACTTATGTCTTTACTTATTAAAGATTTCATATTTGGGGTTTTATTTGTGTAATAAGGCCATTTATGGGTTTGAATTTTTAATTGGGTTTCGGATTATATATTTTCAATCGGCTAGACTAGGTAAAAATAAGTTTCCAAAACAAATACTGTTTACCAAAACATGCGAATTAAGCTTCCATGGTTAGTAACCAATTTCATATAACACTTAGGGATAATAAGGTAAACATTTTCTTGGACGAGAACTATTGATAAAATAATGATAGAAAGGTTTTAAACTCAAAACAGATTTTTACTCAATAGGTTAACTTTTCACAAAACACTTTGGTGTAACATGCCAGATTTAGCCATAACGTCTAAGCCGGGTTTGGGGTGTTACATTTAGTGGTATCTGAGCCAGGTTTGTAAAACTCGACTGTGGGATGGGTTTTTTAAAATTTGAATTTTAAACGTTGTGATGGGAAATGTGGCACACCGAGTCTCCGGCACCAAATCTGTAAGTTTTCTAACACTTTTTATTGTTATAGACTGAAAATTATTATTGACTACTATAGATAGTAGGACTACACCAAAACTCTTTAGTTAGAGTAAACTAAGACTATAGGGACAGAAACATGTAGTAAGACTTTGTTCTGCGAAAACAAACCCTAATTACTCTTGTTCATAACGCATTGATTAATAACTACTGAAATTATAAACTAATTCATAAGACTTTAAAACAGATAATTCACTATCGAAATGAGCACAAGGGGTACTCGTGGAAGGGGTAGGGTTGGGCCTTCGGTATCGAGTCACATGCCGGCTAATGAGGCACCAGCCTCACCAGTAACTGAGACAGGGTCTCATGATCGAGTAACTGGGGATGATGTTTTATCTTAAGCAATGCTACGTGTTCTTGAAAGGGTTTCTATAGCGAGTACTGGATCTATAGGCCAAGGGTCAATTTCTGAGCGACTACGGTCTAATGGAGCGAAAATTTTTTGGGGTGTTTCTAGTGTAGCCCCAAATGTGGAAAAGTATTGGTTGGAGGCTACCGAGTAGATAATGGATGACCTTGATTGTACTGTGGAGCAAAAATTAAAAGGAGTAGTGTCTTTACTACGAGATAAGGCCTACTAATGGTGGCTCACTGTGAGAGAAGGTACACAGACCGACTGTTTGACATGGGATTTCTTCAAAGCAGCCTTTTTAGGGAAGTATGTGGGCACAAGTTATGTGGACGCTCAAAGGAAGGAATTCCTGAACTTGACCTAGGGGAATAAGACTGTGGTAGAGTACGAGGCAAAGTTTCTAAGGTTGAGTCAGTACGCCCGCGGGATAGTCGCAACTGAGTATGAACATTGCGTGTGGTTCGAAGATGGCCTCTGGGATGAGTTGCTTGTGTTGATAGCTCCGCAGAAGGAACAAGACTTTGTTGCCCTTGTTGAGAAAGCAAAAATTGCTGAGGATGTAAAGCGCTCTGAGCACCAGAACCGTGAAAAATATAAGGGAAAAATAAGAGAGATTTTGGGCCCTCGAGTTCTTTTGGTGGGCCTAAGAAGAAGCTTAGGTTTGATGGGCCAGTCTGAGTTGGGGTCCCTATTGCTGCTACTAGGCTGCAGCCTTGTGCTGATTGTGGGAGAGTTCACCAGGGTGAGTGCTAATGTGGTAGCTGACGCACTGAGCCGTAGGGTTGTATCTGATTTGAGAGCAATGTTTGCTCGTCTCAACCTGTTTGATGATGGTAGCTTGTTAGTTGAACTGCAAGTGAGACTGACTTAGACTGATCAAATTAAGGAGAAACAATTGTTGGATAAGTGAGAATGGTGAGACTACAGATTTTGGCCTGAATAGTGAAGGAGTATTATGTTTCCGTGGAAGAGTTTGTATACCGAGGGATTTCGATCTGAGGCAGTCTATACTACAAAAGGCGCATAGTAGTCCATATGCTATGCATCCTGGTAGAAACAAGTTATACCAAGATCTTCATGAGCTATACTGGTGGCCAGGGTTGAAACGCAAAGTTACTAATTATGTAAGTGCCTGACATGCCAGCAAGTTAAGGCTAAGCATCAACTACCTTCTGGGTTACTGCAGCCAATTAAAATTCCACCCTGAAAGTGGGAGAGGGTAACCATGGATTTTGTGAGTGGGCTACCCTTAACGCCTACTAAGAAGGATTCGATATGGGTGAATGTAGATTGATTGACTAAATCTTCCCATTTTATACCGGTCCGCACTGATTATTCATTGCATAAGTTGGCCAAGTTGTAGGTGTTGTGAAACTGCATGGTGTATCGCTTTCTATCATATCTGATAGAGATCCTAGATTCACATCTCAGTTCTGGAAGAAGTTACACGAGGCTTTGGATACAAGACTGGATTTCAGCACTACGTTCCACCCTCAAATAGATGGGCAATCAGAGAGGGTGATTCAGATACTGGAAGACATGTTAAGAAGTTGGGTAATTGATTTTAGAGGCAGTTGGGAGGACTATTTGCCACTGGCAGAGTTTACGTATAACAATAGCTACCAGTCTAGTATTCAAATGGCACCGTATGAGGTGTTATATGGTCGTAGGTTTCGTACTCCTACCTGTTGGACTGAGTTGGGAGAGCGGCGAATTCTGGGGCCGAAATTAATTTTTGATACAGAAAACAAGGTAAAGCTGATTCGAGATCAGTAAAAGGAGGCATTTGATAGGTAGAAGTCTTATGCAGACTTAAAGCGTAAGGAGATCGAGTACTCTGTGGGGTATTATGTCTTTCTTAAAGTCTCACCATGGAAGAAAATTTTGATGTTTGGGCAGAAAGGCAAGCTTAGCCCTAGGTTTATTTGGCCTTACCGAATACTTAAGCGTGTGGGATCAGTCGCTTATCAACCTGAGTTGCCTCCAGAGTTGGATAGGATTCATGACGTCTTTCATGTTTCAGTTCTGAGGCGATACCGTTCTGATCCCTCGCACATAGTGTCAGTTGAGGAAATCAAGGTTAGGCCTGATTTAACTATCGAGGAAGAACCAGTGCAGATATTGGATCGTGATGTTCAAGTATTGAGAAAGAAATCTATTCCACTGGTCAAAGTGCTTTGGCGTAATCACGGTTCAGAAGAGGCCACGGGGAACCAGAAGAGGCAATACGACATCAATACCCTCACTTATTCTGACCAGGTAAATTTCGAGGCCGAAATTTCTCTAAGGGGGTAGAGTTGTAACACCCCAAAAATGTAAGGTCTGTAACTTTGTATGCTTTGGCATAAAATTCATGTTTTCTTTGGTGGTTAGGTAATTTGGGTATATTTGGGGGTGTTTAGGAAGCCTAGATTCGAGTTTGGGCCTTGGCAAAATTTTTAATTTTGTTCTTAAG
This sequence comes from Gossypium longicalyx, assembly GCA_025698465.1. Taxonomy (NCBI): domain Eukaryota; kingdom Viridiplantae; phylum Streptophyta; class Magnoliopsida; order Malvales; family Malvaceae; genus Gossypium; species Gossypium longicalyx. The sequence goes on along the minus strand of CM046998.1, from coordinate 37,448,600 downwards.
TGAGAATGGTTGTTAGCAGTTAGGACTTATGTTTAAGTGGGTGAGATTTTATGTCACAAATGAGCTTGTGGCCTGGTGGTGGTGGCGTGACATGGCTATTGTGAGTAAGGGTTCGAATCTCATGGCAAGCAAGGAGCATTTATTTTGCTACCAGGGGACGGCAAGAGTTGGTGTTGGATTTGAACTCTGGTGATGGAGAGTTTGAATGGGTCATGGAGGTTGTTGTGGAGGATATCAAAGAGGTATAAAAGGAGAGGATCTTGGAGATTTTCAAGGAGTTTGTGATTGGGATGAGTTGTAGCCGAATTGGGTAGCTTGTTGGTGCAAATTCGGCCAAGGGGTTTGGGGAATGCATTTTTGGAAATTAGTATAGGAGTAGGTGTCGATTTCTTCCTCTTCTATTTCAGGTTTTGTTCTTTTTGATGCTTTTGGTATCTTTTTCCCTAGTGCCGATCTCTCTTTCATGTCTTTTCGAGATTTAAGCTGAAGTTCCTTATCTCAACTTCTTTCTTTTTATTCCACTTTGTGCCGAATGACATGACTCTTTTCTCTCTTTGTTTCTAAGCCTTTGATCGAATATTTCCTTTCTCTAGTACTCCATTTCTTTTCTTTTCTCCTCTTCACACTCTTCTTTGGCTAAACATCTCCACCTTTCTCCTTACCCATTCGTTTTGCTTGGTTGAATATCTCTCTAATCCTTCTTATTCTCCTTCTTACTCGTAACTACGTTTCCATCCTTGGAGCCTTGACCGAATCCCACTTGCCATTCGGGTTTCTCTCTGTGCTAGCCGAATATCCTCTTGCTTAGTCGAATCCCTCCCTTCTTGATCAAGGTAGTCGAGTTTCCTCTTGGATTGCTGAATTCTTAGCATTAACTGAGCCTTACTATTGCAATCACCAATGTGTGGGTTCACGGTTGTGCCGATCCTCTTTCTTTTTGTTGTACTATAATAGTCTCCCTCTCTAATCCCTTTCTTTTTATCGATTATTGTCAGGGGTGCGTTCGTGGCATCGTGTGCTCAATTATAGGTTATGCTGGGGTAGGCTGAATGCTGCTATTCTTCTCTCTTAGTCCTCGTTTCGGTAAGAAATGCATTTGGTTTAAGTGGATTATATTTAAGGTTTTGTAACAAAATGGACTTTAATGCAGAATGTTGCCAATAAGTGAGTGATCTTGGGTTAGGGGTGGTTTGAAGCCTACTTGTTTTATCAAGGTAAGTGATATATAATGTTGGAGATTAAGAGATATTATAATGGTGGTTAACCTGAGTAACTGAAGACTGATATTGGGTTGTTATTTTGGATTTAGGTTGAGCGCGTGGTGATTGTCGTTTTCCTCTCCAAAAAAGTGTATAATTGTACACCCAATTTTTTGCTACTATCAAAACGTTGGACAAAGGTGTGTATTCACACCGCTATGTAACTGCGAATCAGCAAAAGCCGAAAAGCTGAAACTTCAGCATTTGAGGCCACACGAGCGTATGAATGCTCGTGTGGTAAACTGAGCGTGCAAATCATGGGCGACAGACTGTAGAAGCCGCCACGAGTGTTCTCGTGGGCTTGAGCCATTATGGGCCTCGTTGGGCCGAGATGAGTCGGGTGGGTCAAATAGGCTTGTGGGTCCCACATGGATAAAATCTACGATAAGTGATAAATAATGAAGTGGGCTATAATAATCGCATAAACATTACTGAATTTGGGCTATTGGATCACACGAGCGTGTGGGCCCACTTGGGCCGAGTAATGGGCCTCGGGCCATCTACACTGTATTGGCTATATGGGTTATTTGAGTCGTTCGAGATGACTGTAGACCTCATAAAGGGTCGTTATCTGTACCGAGACCCCACAATTAATTAAATGACTGAAATACCCCTGAGGGGTAAAATTACTATTTTACCCCTAATCGACGAAATGACCATTATACCTTAGGGGTAGGCTAATTGATGTGTGTATGACATTTATATGACTGGTTTGAGTATAACATACTGCATACACGTTATGTTTATGACACGACATACAGCATGGGGTTGGGTTTTTGATTTGGAGGAAGTACTCTATTAGTGGCTTTGCCACGTAATTACTGCACTGGTGGCTTTCCCATATTTACTGTTACTAGCAGCATTGCTGCGTTACTGTTAGCAGCTTTCCTGCGATATTGGTGTGTGGGCTGGGTGGGTTGAGTTATTCCCCACATGGTGTGTTGGTCGGTATGGGTGGTGTGTTGGTTGGATTGTAGTGGGTTATATGACTGCACTATACTGCTACTAAATTGGGCTTAGGCCCATACTGTTACTATATAGGGCTAAGGCCCGGACTGTACTAATACTGATTAGGACCCAGGCCAAGACTGTTACTGCATGCATTGTTTACTGTTTGACTGATAGGGGATTACACACTGAGTTTTCGCAAACTCACTCTTTCTTTTAAATTGTGCAAGCAATCCCCAGCCTTAGACAATTTGGAGCTGCGAGGGACTCGAAGGTGGCCACATGATCACGAATGATTTACTTATGTCTTTACTTAGTTAAAGATTTCATATTTGGGGTTTTATTTGTGTAATCAGGCCATTTATGGGCTTGAATTTTTAATTGGGCTTCGAATTATATATTTTCAATCCGCTAGACTAGGTAAAAATAAGTTTCCAAAACAAATATTGTTTACTAAAACATGCGAATTAAGCTTTCATGGTTAGTAATCGATTTAATTTAACACTTAGGGATAAATGTCGATGCCATGTTCCAAACATGGTCTTACACTGGCTCACATAACCCTAGTATCGCGGCATGGATATCCGATCTATTCCTACAGTTCAACCGGGAGTTTTACCACATCAATTCTTGTCATGCATATTCATAACAAAATCGAACATTTCATGCAATATCAATTATTTAATGCATAATAACAATAGAATTGTGATGTTTACGTGCAACTTACCTCGGTATACAAAATATGGGTGACTAGTTTGATTTAGTCCACTAGCTTGGTTTTCCCCTGGTCTAAGTCCGGATTCAGTATTCCTTGATCTATAATGACAAAAATTATTTATTTAATCATCACATTAATCAAGACAATCCAAAATTCCTATTTTGGCAAAATGACCATTTTGCCCTTAGACTTTCACAAAATTACGATTTTGCCCTTAGGCTCATAAAATGACTTTCATCGATTTTCATCATTAACCAAGCCTAGTTGAATCTACTTTAAGCCTATAGCATCTAAAAATTTCAATTATTTCACACATTTACAACCCATTTTATAACTTTTACAAAAATGATCCCTTTTTGGGGTTTTTCATGAAAGCCTCTTCATAAAAGTTGTTTATTTAACAACCATAATTCATTTTCTTCCTTTAAAATTCAGCAAACAACATGATTACTCAAATGGCAACACCCTAAACACTCAACCATTTTGCAAAATAGTCCCCTCACTAGTTAGCTTATACTATAAGGGTCCCAAAAATACAAAAATCATCAAGAAAGACCATTAAAATCACTTACTTATAAAGAAACCAAGTGGCTGAAATTTTTAAGCTTTAAAAACCCCCTTTTTACTATAATTTTTTGTGGTGAAGAGAATGAATGAAAAAGATAATAGCTAGTCCTTTAGGTTTATTATTTTTTATCAATTATGTCTCCTAACATTTGACCATCCCTTGAATTAAGGCTCTATGTCCAGCCACTAATATTTTATTGGTCTATTTACTCAATAAGGACTCCTACATTAATTTTCCACAACTATTTGACACCTTTAGCTAGTAGAACAAAACTTTTGCACTTTATGCAATTTAGTCCTTTTTCAAAATTAAGCATGCAATCACTAAAATTAATTCGCCAAAAATTTTCAAACACTCATATAATCATCATATAACACATAAAATATATAAAAATAATTTTTCTAACCTCGGATTTGTGGTTCCAAAACCACTGTTCTGACTAGGCCCAAAATCAAGCTATTACAATTCTCCCCCTTAAGGATTTTCGTCCCAGAAAATCTTACCTTTAAAAAGGTTCGGGTATTGGTCTTTCATGGCCTCCTCGGGCTCCCATGTGGCCTCTTCAAACCCATGTCTATGCCATAATACCTTCACAAGTGTTATACTCTTATTCCTCAATTGTTTAAACTCTCGAGCTAAAATCTTAACTAGTTCTTCTCCATAAGTCATATCTGACCGAATCTCAATCTCTGTTGGTGAAAGAACGTGTGAAGGGTCAAAACGATAATGGCACAACATCGACACATGGAAAACATTGTGGATCTTCTCTAACTCGAATGGCAAGGCTAGTCGATAAGCTACAGGTCCAATTCTCTCAGTCACCTTATAAGGTCCAATAAAACGTGGACTTAATTTTTCTTTCTTACCGAATCTGAGGACTTTCTTCCACGGGGATACCTTCAAAAACACCTTATCACCGACTTGAAACTCAATTTCTTTTCGTTTTAAATCCGCGTAGGATTTCTGTCTATCCGAAGTGGCCTTCAAATAGTCATGAATTTACCTTTTACTTTCTCTTCGGTCTCTTTGACTAAGTTAACCCCGTGAATCTAATTTTCTCTGAGTTTGGTCCAATACAAAGGCATTCAGCACTTACGCCCGTATAAAGCCTCATAAGGCGCCAGTTTCAAACTCGACTAATAGCTATTGTTGTAGGCAAACTCTACCAGCAGTAAATACTTTTCCCAACTGCCTTGGAATTTAAGGACACAACATCACAACATGTCTTCAAGAACCTAAATTACTCTCTCTGACTGACCATCGGTTTGAGGATGGAAAGCCGTGCTAAGATTTAACTTTGTCCCCAAAGCTTCTTATAATGTTTTTCTAAAATCGCGAGATAAACCTCGGATCTCTATCCGAAATAATCGACAAGGGCACTCCATGGAGTCTCACAATTTCGAAAACATACAAATTAGCCAATTTTTCAAGCGGATAATCCAGGCGCACCGATATAAAATGAGCTGACTTTGTTAGCCTATCAACCGTATCCCATACAACATCTTTCTTCCTTAGCTTCCAAGGCAACCCGGACACAAAATACATAGTAATACGGTCTGATTTCTATTTGGGAACCATCATAGGTAGAAGTAAACCCAAAGGTACTTGGTGTTCAGCTTTCACTTGCTGAAAATTTAAGAACTTAGAGACAAACTCTAAAACGCCTCTCTTCATTCCCGACCACCAATACATTTTCTTCAACACATTGTACATTTTCACACTACCCGGATGGATGTACATACAACTGCTATGTACCTCATTTAAAATTTTTTGAATAAGCTCATCGCCTTTGGGTACACAAATTCTATCTTGAAACTTTAAACAGCCATCTAAACCAATTCGAAAGTCTAATTCTATACCCGTCTCACACTAAGTTATCTTAGCTTGCAATTCTTTATCACATTTCTGAGCTTCGCAGATCTCTTGCAAAAACATTGGTTTTGCTCTCAACTCAACTAAAATTGAACCATTGTCGGTTACTAACAACTGAATGTTCATAGCTCTCAAGGCAAACAATGACTTTCTACTCAAAGTATCGCGACTACTGTAACACCCCACAACCGTACCCTACCCCAGGACGACATACGAGATGTTACTAAACTTTAATGCATGCATACGATCATTTCTGACTTACCAAGACTTAATCAAATTTAAAAAAACTTTCTCTATCATTGTTTAAGCCCCTTAATATGGGCCTACGAGGCCTCAAACGTTCATTGGAAACAACTCGGGTGGTTAAAATGACTTAATAAAATGACCCTTGAAACAGGGCATACACACCTGTGTGGAAAGGCAACACGCCTATGTGGGTCTTGTGACATGGCCGTGTTGATGGCCCGTGTGACACACATGGGCTAAGCACCTAGGGACACGCCCGTGTCCCATACTCGTGTGACTTAAATTCCAAATTTGAACCTACAGGGGTTTTCACACGGCCTGACACATGCCCATGTCTGTGGCCCGTGTCCCTCACACGGCCATGACACGCCCATTTCCTAGCCTGGGTCTAAAAACCTTGAAATTATGTTTCTAACGTCAGCATCCAATTTAAGGCTCACAGCCAAGGCACACACCCATGACCAGAGGCCGTGTCCTCCACACGACTGAGACATACGGCCATGTCTCTGCCCATGTGTTTACTACAATGCATTGGACTTGTAAATTTTATGTGCAAGGGACACACTGTCAGACAACACGCCCATGGGGCTGGTCGTGTGTGACACACACCCGTGTGCCAACCTGTGCGGATAATATAGGGCTATATACCAAGCCCTTTGCCACCCTGAAATACAATATAACAACATCCATTCAAAAAAACAAGGTATAATCAGCCACACAAGGCATTATCTCATTCATGAAAACATTATCATTTGCATATATCATTAATAAACATTAGCCATTATTTCGAGGCTTAATACAAAATGAAAGGATTCATCCCAAGCCAACACATTTGGCCAAATTAACATGACACAAACTTCAAAATTTTAAGCTCTATACATGCCATATTCAAAACAATAAAAACAACTATACCAGGTGCTTTGGTTGATAGTGTGATCGATGCCTCCGACGTCCGATGATCCTCGAGCTAATTAGGCAGCACTATAACAAAATGGAAAGGAGAGGGAGTAAGCATAAAGCTTAGTAAGTTGCATGCAAATAAACATGACAACTACTTTACCATTCATTATCATGCTCATAATATAAAAGTAGGCATAAGCACAACTTACTCATCACTATCTAATACAATTCACATAGCATACATTGAGCTCATATCCCTTACATTTCAAATGGGCACCTGTACCACTCACAACATGGTTATACTTTTCTCGTTTAACTTAAATTGTAACTCTCATCGTTGAACCATTCGGAACACTACCGAATATTCAATAAGCCTCAAACAAGGGGTAGAATGCCAATGCCATGTCCCTGACATGGTTTTACACCAGCTCATGTCTCGAGTCGATGCCATGTCCCAGACATGGTCTTACACTGACTATCGAAATTGAGGCTGACACCATGTCCCAGACATGGTCTTACACTAGCTTTCACATATCTGTGTCGATGCCATGTCCCAGACATGATTTTACACTGACACATCTTGTAGCCGATGCATGTCCTAGACATGTCTTACACTGGCTTACATCTCGAGGCTGATGCATGCCTCAGACATATCTTACACTGGCTCTCATAATGTGGCCGATGCATGTCTCAGACATGTCTTACACTAGCTCACAATAACCCATACATCATGGCATGAATATCCGATTTATTTCCTATGGTTCAAACGGGAATTCTACTATCTCAATTATCAACATGCATTCTCATTTCCACAATCAATCATTTCATACTATATTAATTCAGCACATGTAATAACAATGTAGTTGTATTATTTACATATAACTTACCTCGGATTACAAAATGTAGACGTCTAGCTCGGCTTAGTCCACGTGTTTCGCTTTTCCCCAGTCTAGGCCCAGATTTGGTATTTCTTTAACTAAAATGATAGAAATTCATTCATTTCATCAGCATATTAATCTAAACACTCAAAAATCCATAATTGGGCAAATTGACCATTTTGTCCTTAGACTTAAACAAAATTACTATTTAACCCCTAGGTTCGAAAATCAATTTTTTATTGCATTTTCTCATTAATCAAGCCTATCTGAATACTTTTCATACTAGGAGCAGTTCAAAGTTCTCATTATTTCACACATTTATCAATAATTTTACAACTTATGCAAAATGGTCCTTTTTGGGGGTTTTCATGTGGAATCTCTTTACAAAAGTTGTTTATTACACCACCATGACTCATATTCTTCCAAAAAATTTTAGAAAACGACATGAATACATTCATGGTAAAACCTTAGACTTTCAACCATTTTGGAAAATAGTCCCCTCATTTGAATGCTCTTGTTTCAAAGGGTCCAAAAATGTAAAAATCATCAAGAAAACTCATTAAAATCACTTACTTGTGAGGGGATAGCTTTTTTGAAATTTTTAAAAATTCTAGAACCCTTATTTTACTGAGAATTTCAGTTTTAGTGAAGAAGATGAGAAGATGATATCATATTTTCCTTATTTTTTCTATTTTAATCAATTTAGCTATCAAACCCACCAAATTTGGACTTTTTGACCAAGTCTGTCTCCTAAGGCCAACCATGCCTCCCTAGAGGGTCTAATTGCCCTTTAAAGGCCCCCAATTTTGGTTCTCTAGCTATTTGGCATTTTTAGCTATTAAAATAGGACTTTTGCACTTCATGCGTTTTAGTCCTTTTTCGCAATCGGGCTCACAAACGTTAAAATTGGCTCGCCAAATTTTTCATACACTCTTATAAACATGCTATAAACTCAAAATAATAATAAAATAATTTTTTTGACTTCAGATTTTTTGTCCCGAAACCACTGTTCTAACTAGCCCCAAAATTGGGCTGTTACAATTCTCCCCCTTAGGGATTTTCGTCCCCGAAAATCTTACTGATGAATAAGTTTGGGTATTGATCTCTCATAGTCTCCTCGGGTTCCCATGTGGCTTCCTTGACTCCTTGTCTATTCCATAAAACTTTCTTAACTGTTATACTCTTATTCCTCAACTGTTTAACTTCTCGAGCCAAAATCCTGACCGGCTCTTCGCCATAAGTCATGTCTGGATGAATCTCAACCTCTAATGGCGCAATCACATGCGAAGGGTCTGATCTATATCGACGCAACATGGACACATAAAACACGTCGCGAATATTTTCCAATTCTGATGGCAAAGCCAAACCATAGGCCACAGGTCCTAATCTCTTGGAAACTTCATAAGGTCCTATGAAACGAGGGTTCAACTTGCGTCTTCTACCAAATCTGAGGACTTTCCTCCATGGGGATACTTTCAAAAACACTTGATCACCGACTTGAAATTCGATCTCCTTCCGCTTCAAATCCGCGTAGGATTTCTATCTATCCGAGGCGGCATTCAAACAATCGCGAATCACTTTAACTCTGTCTTCAGTCTCTTTGACTAAATCGACCCCGTGAATCTAACTTTTTCTAAGCTTAGTCCAATATAAAGGCATTCAACACTTTCGCCCATATAAAGCCTCATAAGGCACCATCTTCACACTTGACTAATAACTATTGTTGTAGGCGAATTCAACAAATGCTAAGTACCTTTCGCAACTACCTTGAAACTCGAGAATACAACAACATAACATGTATTCTAAAATCTGAATCACTCTTTCTGACTGTCTGCCAGTTTGCGGGTGAAATACTGTGCAAAAATTCAATTTAGTTCCTAATGCCTCTTGTAACTTCTTCCAATACCTTAAGGTAAACCTTGGGTCCTATCTGAGATAATCGACAAAGGTACTCCATGAAGCCTCACAATAACGAAAACATACAAGTCGGTCAGTTTCTCAAGGGAGTAGTCGGTACACACCAGTATAAAATGTGCCGACTTTGTTAGCCTATCCACAATAACCCAAATGACATCCTTTCTCTTTAGCGTCATAGGTAATCCCGTCACGAAGTCCATAGTAATCTGATCCCACTTCCATTCAGGGACCGTGATAGGCTGAAGTAGACCTAACGGTACTTGGTGTTCAGCCTTTACTTGCTGACACACAAGACACTTGGAAACGAACTCTGAAATGTCTCTTTTCATTCCCAACCACCAATACATTTCCTTCAGGTCATTGTACATTTTCACACTACCCGAATGGATAGACAAGCAACAACTATGTGCTTCATGTAGAATCTTCTGAATAAGTTCATTGTCCTTGGTTATACAAACTCTATCTTTGAACATTATACACCCATCGGTAGCAATCCAAAAGTGAGATTCTACCCCCGACTCACACTGAGTTCTCTTGGCTTGTAAATCCTTATTACCTTTCTGAGCTTCACGGATCTCTTGCAGAAATATCGACCTAGCTCTCTCTGCTAGAATCAAACCATCATCTAACAAGGCCAATTGGGCATTCATTACCCTCAACGTAATTAATGATTTCCTACTCAATGCACCGGCAACCACGTTCTCCTTTCCCGGATGGTAGTCGATAATCAACTCATAATCTTTTATCAACTCTAGCCACCTTCATTGTCATAGATTCAACCTCTTCTGAGTCATCAAATACTTGAGACTTTTATGGTCGGGGAACACTCGGCATTTTTCGCCATACAAATGGTGTCTCCAAATTTTCAATGCGAACACGATGACGGCCAACTCTAAATCGTGTGTTGGGTAATTTTTCTCCTGTGGCTTCAGCTGCCTCAAAGCGTAAGATATGAATTTAGCTTCTTGCAAGAGTACGCACCCCAATCCATTCAAGGAGGCGTCGCTATATATTACAAAATCTTTGCCCGACTCCAGCTGCACTAAAACTGGAGCTTTAGTCAACAAAGCTTTTAACTTCTCAAAACTCTGTTGGTACCTTTCTGTCCACTTGAACTTGACATATTTTTGCAACAATCTTGTCATCAAGGTTGCTATCATCTAGAATCCATTCACAAATCTTCTGTAGTACCCAGCCAAACCCAAAAAGCTTCGAACTTCTGTCACATTCCTCGGTGGTTTCCACTCAACAATAGCCGAGATCTTGCTTGGGTCAACTCTGATCCCGGCACCCGACACAATGTGTCCTAGAAATTCGATCTCTTTAAGCCAGAATTCACTCTTACTGAACTTAGCATACAACTGTTTGTCTCTCGAGATTTGTAAAACTATTCTCAATTGTTCCGCGTGCTCACTCTCATCACGCTAATAAATCAATATGTCATCGATAAAAACGATGATGAACTTATCTAGATACGGTCAGAAAATGCGGTTCATCAGGTCCATAAAAAACCACTGAGGCATTCGTTAAACCAAAGGGCATGACAAGAAACTCATAATGCCCGTATCTCGTCCAAAACGCAGTCTTTGGTACATCTTGCTTTTTAACCCTTAACTGATAATATCCTGACCTCAGGTCAATTTTGGAAAACATGGTGGCTCCCTTCAACTGATCAATTAGATCATCGATCCTTGGCAAGGGGTACTTGTTCTTCACAGTCACCTTGATGAGCTGTCGGTAATCTATGCACAATCTCATCGATCCATCCTTTTTCTTCACAAATAGGACTAGAGAACCCCACGGAGAAAAACTCGGTCTCACAAAACCTTTTTCCGTTAACTCTTGTAGTTGTACTTTTAACTCTTTTAATTCTGTTGGTGCCATCCTATACGAGGCAATCGATATAAGAGCCGTGTCAAGTACCAACTCCATACCAAACTCAACTTCTCTGGTTGGAGGTAATCCAGGCAACTCTTCTGGAAACGCATCTATAAAATCACAAACTACCGGTACCAGTTCAATCTTCGACTCGGACACTTGAATATTCAACACAAAAGTGAGATAAGCCTCATATCCTTTCCTCAAATATTTTTCAGCAGTCAAAGACGATATTATCATAGACAAGTTATCCGATTTATTTGGTCCAATCCGAAGAACATTTAATAACTTTTCTCCCACGGTCCTCTACAACACTATGAGAAGTTGACCAATCCATCCCCAGGATTACATCAAATTCATTAAAAGGAAATAACATTAAGTTAGCCGGAAAACAATGACCTTTAATCGTCAAAGGACAATTTCTACAAAGTTTTTCCACAAATTCAGTGGACTCTACTAGCATGTTCATATGAGATATCAATTCCATACAAATATAAGAGTGGGTAGACCCCGGGTCAATTAAAGCAACGATAGATATATCATGTATAAAAAAGGTACCTGTGATCACATCAGGTGATTCTGCCTCTTCACTGGCACATATAGCACTCACTGTAGCATCTCTTGGTGCACCCCTACTGCTAGTCCCACTTTCAGGGTTCTTTTGTGGTCTACCCCTTGAAGGAGCGTTACCCAATCCCACACCCTGATTGCTACCTTTCTCGACCATCTCGGGACAACTATGAATAAAATGGTCTAGTGACCCACATTTGAAAGAACTTTTTTCATTTCCTCGGCACTCACCAAAATGACGTCTACCGCACTGTAAACATTTTGGTCTGTTCGGTCGAGCACTACCAACACTCGCGATAGAAGTTGTTTAAGCATTAGACATTATATACTGCTTATTCTTATTTCTATTCAAGAATCCAACTGAAGCATTGGATCGAGTAGTAAACTCTCTCAATTTCTTAGACGAGGATTGAAATGATTTCTCTATCTATCTTTTTCTTTAGTCACAAGACTCAATATCAGCTTTTCTCTTCTCTTTTGCTAATTCTTCAGCCTTCACAAACTCCTTTAATTCTAGAATACCAACTAATAGATGGACATCTTCATTGAATCCGTCCTCAAACCTCTTACACATGATGGCTTCGGTGGATATGTACTTCCGAGCATATTTGCTAAGCCTCACAAACTTACGCTCATACTCCGTTACTATCATTCGGCCTAGCTTTAATTCAAGGAATTCCTTTCTTTTCTACTCTATAAATCTCTGGCTAATATACTTTTTACAAAACTCTTCTTGAAAAAAGGTCCCAAGTTACCCTCTCCCTCGGTACAACCGATACGAGTGTTTTCCACCATAAGCCGAGTCTCTTAAGAGTGACACCACACATTTCATGCACTCCTCAGGAGTGCAAGATAGCTCATCGAATACCTTGATGGTATTTTCAAGCCAGAATTTTGTCCTTTCTAGGTCATCATCAATATTGGCTCAAAATTTCTCGGCCCCTTGCTTTCGAATTCTATCAACCGGAGGCTTTTCCCTTCTAATCATTTCTACCACTTGGGGAGCTATAGAAGTAGATTGAGGGATTAGAGAGGGTGGAGGAGGTGGAGTGTTCAGATTTGTACGAACAAACTCTGAATACCAAGCACTCATCATGTGGAGGAAGGCTTCTCTAGCCCCTCCGCCCTGACTAAGTGTCATGGGCCCACTTTCAACTGGCGCAGTCCCTTCAGCGAGAGCCGGCACATTACTCTTTACATTATCCATCACTGCTCCGTCGGGATCCATTTACTATATGAAAACACAATTTAAGTTTGTCAGGAGTCGTCACACTATCATATTACTTATATGGCATGTATAGCTAGACTCGTACACATGCTAGGTTAGCCCGAGAATCGACTAACCATAGCTCTGATACTACTAAATGTAACATCCTTTACTCGTATCTCACGCTGGGGCAGGGTACGAGGCGTTACTAGACTTAAACACATGCATACAAACATTTTCAGGTCATAAAGTTTCACTCAAATTTTAAAACTTTCAAACTTCCTTTTAACGTCCCTAATATGAAACTAAGAGGCCCAAAACACATTTTGGGAAAGATTCAGGAATAAACTAAACACTTTAGAAAACTTTAAAAAAATTTCAATGCAAACAGTGGCACACGCTTGTCTGGAAGGGCGACACGCCCATGTGTCCTCTTAACATGGCCATGTTGAAGGCTTGTGTGGCTCACACAGCCTGAACATATCGGGACACGTCCGTGTCCCTAGTCCAAGTCGATTTATTTCTCAATTCAAACCTACAGTGGTTTTCACACAATTTGGCACATGCCCGTGTCCATGGCCTGTGTCCCTCACACGGCCAAGACATGCCCATGTCTCATCCTGTGTACAAAAACCTTGACATTTTGTTTCTGACGTCATCAACCATTTAGGGGCACACGGCCAAGGCACAGGCCCATGTGCTAGGCCGTGTCCTCCACACAGTTGAGACACACAGTCGTATCGCCGCCTGTGTGGTTACTACTGGGCTTTCTGTTTTGCCAAATTTAGGTGCAGGGGACACAGGCCTGACTACACATCCATGGGGCAGACCGTGTGTCACATATGGTCTAGACATACGCCCCTGTGTCTACCCGTATGGAAGAAAACAAGGATATTTACCAAGCCTTTTTGTCACCCTTACTTGCACCCACCTACAAAAACATCAATCAATATCAATACCACATAAACACATGACCATATCAGCCAATACCTAAGCATCCATAAATCATTTTTAAGCTATTTCCTATCACATACAACATCTCCTACTTATCAACACAAACTTTGCAATAGACACATCCATGAGAATTCTCATCAAATGCATTTAATAATAATCAATATTAGCCAACATCAATAGCCTATACAAAATGAACATCACATCCATATGAGCTAGCACTTATGGCTACACAAACATGACACTACTCAAAAAGACCAAGTCCTTATACATGCCACGCTCAAAACATTTAAACTAATTATACAAAAAACTTTAGGTGATAGTGTGATCAATGCCTCCGATGTCCCTTGATTCCCGAGCTAGCTTGGTGGCACTATAAGAAAATGGAAAAGAGAGGAAGTAAGCATAAAGCTTAGCAAGTCACAAGTAAATAATTAACATCGCTTTACCAAGTAACATCATACTCATAACGTATCATACATTTGCACATGATTCTCGAATGACTATAGACATAACTTACTTATTTTCACCCTTACTATTCATATACATAACCTGAGCTCATTCTTATGAGTTTCGTGTAGGTACTTGTACTACTTGCAACATAATCGTAGCTTTTCTCAATCGTGATATAATCTTTAAATTACCTGTTGAACCAGTTGGAATAATAAATGGATACCCAATAAGCCTAATACAAAAGGGAAAGATACCGATGCCATGTCCAAGACATGGTCTTACATTAGCTCTCATATATCAGTGCTGAAGCCATGTTCCAAACATGGTCTTACACTAGCTCACATGTTGAGGCCGATGCCATGTCCCAGACATGGTCTTACACTAGCTCTCATATAAATGCCGATGCCATGTTCCAAACATGGTCTTACACTGGCTCACATATCGAGGCCGATGCCATGTCCCAGACATGGTCTTACACTAGCTCTCATATAAATGCTGATGCCATGCTCCAAACATGGTCTTACACTGGCTCACATATCGAAACCGATGACATGTCCCAAACATGATCTTACACTAGCTCTCATATAAATACTGATGCCATGTTCCAAACATGGTCTTACACTAGCTCACATAACCCTAGTATCACGGCATAGATATTCGACCTATTCCTACGGTTCAACCGGGAGTTTTACCACATCAAATCTCGTCATGCATATTCACAACAAAATCAAACATTTCATGCCATATCAACCATTTAATGCATAATAACAATAGAATTGTGATGTTTACGTGTAACTTACCTCGGTATAAAAAATATGGGTGACTAGTTTGATTTAGTCCACTAGCTTGGTTTTCCCCCGGTCTAAGTCCGGACTTCGTATTCCTTGATCTATAATGAGAAAATTTATTTATTTAATCATCACATTAATCAAGATATTCCAAAATTCCCATTTTGGCAAAATGACCGTTTTGCCTTTAGACTTTCACAAAATTACGATTTTTCCCTTAGGCTCGTAAAATGATTTTCATCAAATTTATTCATTAACCAAGCCTAGCCGAATCTACTTTAAGCCTATAGCATCTCAAAATTTCAATTATTTCACACATTTACCACCCATTTTATAACTTTTACAAAATAATCCCTTTTTAGGGTTTTTCATGAAAGCCTCTTCACAAAAGTTGTTTATTTAACAACCATAATTCATTTTCTTCCTTAAAAATTTAGCAAACAACATTAGTACTCAAATGGCAACACCCTAGACTCTCAACCATTTTGAAAAATAGTCCCCCCATTAGTTAGCTTATACTACAAGGGTCCCAAAAATACAAAAATCATCAAGAAAGACCATCAAAATCACTTACTTGTAAAGAAACCAAGTGGCTGAAATTTTCAAGCTTCAAAAACCCCCTTTTTGCTGTAATTTTCAGTGGCGAAGAGAAGGAATGAAAAAGATGATAGCAAGTCCTTTACGTTTATTATTTTTTTATCAATTAAGTCACCTAACATTTGACCATCCCTAGAATTAAGGCTCCATGTCCAGCCACTAATATTTTATTGGTCTATTTACTCAATGAGGACCCCTACTTTAATGTTCCATAGCTATTTGACACCTTTAACTAGTAGAACAAAACTTTCGCACTTTGTGCGATTTAATCCTTTTTCAAAATTAAGCATGCAATCACTAAAATTAATTCACCAAAAATTTCAAACACTCATATAATCATGATATAATACATAAAATAACATAAAAATAATTTCTCTAACCTCATATTTGTGGTTCTAAAACCACTGCTTTGACTAGTCCCAAAATCAAGCTATTACATCCTAAGCCTAAATCTATTGAGGAATGTAGAAATAGAAAAAATTGGTTAAAATGGAAAGGCGCAATTCAAGTAGAATTGAGTTCACTTTCTAAACATGAGGTTTTTTTACCTATAGTCCAAACACCTGAAGATGTAAAGCCGATAGGATATAAATGGATATTTGTACCAAAACAAAATGAGAAAAATGAATTCGTAAGATATAAAGCACGACTTGTAACATAAGGATTTTCACAAAGGTTGGACATTGATTACAAAGAGACATATTCTCTTATGGTGGATACAATCACGTTTAGATAACTTATTAGTCTAGTAGTACATGAAAAACTTGTAACATCCAAAACCCAGCTGGACGTTATGGTCGAATCTAGCATTGTCACATTGAAGTGTTTTTCGCAAAGCATGATATCATTGAAAAACCCTTTCCATATTAATCTTTGATGTGTTAATAATGATTTATAAAATGAGTCATGCATTTAAAACTTACGACCCAATCAAAAGGTATTTACTTTAAAACTTTTGAAATATTAAGTTATCATTTTATAGTGGAAGCTTTCTAAATCATTTGCGTTTGTTTGGTGAAAACGTTGTTTCTTTTAAAAAAAAAAACTCGAGTTCCAAGTACTAGCAGTTATAACCAAAGCAAATTAAAATCCCAAATTGAAAATAAAATCCAAAAAGGCCATATTATATTAAAAATACCCAAAGATAAAATTACTTCTAATTTATAAATTAACTACGGAAGTTCGTGCGGTTGTGTGGCCACCTTTGAGTCCATCAAGCACCAAACTGCCTAAGTCTGGGGATTATCTATGAAGATAAACAGATGGGTGAGTTATGAAAAACTCAGTGTGTAATCCCATATCAAATAATCAAACTGTAAGTATATACGATGCAGGCTAAAGCCCAATCCAAAGGACAATTCGATGATCGATGATCGGTTGGGCGAGCCCACTTGGACATAGTATAGTACAGATATGCAATCAAAGATCCTACCCAACCAGCCTCTACACTCCATCTCCATCCAACCCTGCACTCCATGTGGGAATATAATCAACCCACCCATCCCTATATTCCAAAATAGTAACAGTTGCGGCACTAAACAGTATTTGCAGCAGAGCTGCCAGTACAATACACTTCCTTCAATCACAATAAATCCCATCCCCATGCAACATATCATGCATCATGTCATAATATCATACATGTGATCAATATATATAAAATGGCATGCTCAAACATAATCATGCATCTCATAGGGGCATATCAGTCATTTTAACAAGTAGGGGCATTTCAATCATTTTATCAATTACGGGGTCTAGGTACACTTACCGACCCAACAGTAGGTCCACAGTCATCTCGGGCGACCTGTGCGACCTTAACAGTCAAACAGTGAAAATGGGCCCATGGCCTATATTGCAGCCCATTTGGGCCCACACGCCCGTATGGCCCATATAGCCTAGAAATGGCCTTGGCTATGTAGATTAAACAGCCTGGCCCAATATTCTCCACACGTTCGTGTGGTTTACTCGTGTGGAGACCACGTGCTCGTGGGGCCCACATGGCCCAATTCAACCCAAAATGGCCCAAAACGACCTCGGCCCATAAAATCGCTCATGGCCGGTCTCAACGATTATACACCCATGTTTAGGCATTCGGACTACCACACGAGCGAGCACATGCCCATGTAGCATCAAAAATCACTTATTTTGGCTTTTGACGATCTACGATTAAGGGCAATGTTTTTACACACCTTGCTACGAAAATGCGCAAAAGGCACACGAGCACCAAAACCTACATTCAATCAAGATACTCCACTAATCATTTGACAATAGGGTTAACATCTCCTCTTAATATTTATCCAAAAATATTCACTAATACTTGCCTTGATTGAACGAATGAAGATCACACACTTAATCCGATACACGAGACCTATTACAAACTCTTTTAGAGATTACCTGCATTCCAAACGAACTTATTAACTAACATAGTACACACACATAGCTTGAACCAAGCGCACAACCACTTACCGAAGGTGTAAAACTAAGAATAGGAAAGGGAAGCAATCGGCCTACTATCCCCAGAATGATCACCCACTACGATAGAGACAGAGCTAGCACAACCACAACCCTAGCAATTGTCGGCAGCAAAAGAAGGTGTTAGATGAAAACTATTCATACGACAGAAAAGGAAAAAGAGTGAGAAAAACTGAATAGTAGTAATTACAACCAAGATCGATAGAGAAGAAGAGAGAAGAGTCGGCACAGAGAGGGTAAAAGAAATAGTGGTATTCGGCCAAACACAATCGATTGAGAAAGCCAGAAAAAGAGAAGCAATTGGTCAATAAGAAATCGATTGGAAGAGGGAAGAAAAGATGAAAGGATTTGAGAGAGAGAAAGGAAAGTATTCGGCTAAAGAAAAGGTAACAAGGGGAAAAACGATTGCTAAAGGAGTAGAGGGAGAAGAGCAAAAAATCGAAATAGACAAAATGAAAAGTACCTGAATGATCCCCTAACAGAATTCAGCTATCCAGAAAGTGCAGAAAAGAACCGGAAAGTAATTTTCAAAAACTAAAAGTGATGAGAGAAAGCAACCAAAAAAAAGTGCACCGCCACCGAAACTAAGACTCACCCAAAGTCGAATTCTTCCCCAAAGCCAATTTCTTTGAGTGCCTAAAGTTCAAATTCGGCATACCACCTCCTCTCACCTTAATTCCCTATGATTTTCTCCTAAAATCCCTTCATGCCGTCCACTCCCCTCTCAACTACTCAATTCAAAATCCATTCAAACACTTCAGTGTTTTGGTCAACCTACAACACTCCCACGGCATAGCAGTGAAATAAACACTCCACCGCGCCCACCAAGATTCGAACCTCAAACCTCAAGCAACTACCACACACCACTTATCCCCTAGACTAGCAGGCCATTTTCTGTCATGTTATAAACACACTAATTTAAAAGACCTACTGACTAGAGACAAGGTTTATTCCTCTAAAAACAAAACTTTTGCACAAGCCAAGGCTGGAACCCAAGACCTCTCATACACACTCAAAACATTTAACCCCTAAAGCAGATACATGTTTGTGTCACAAACATACAAAAATAATTATTAAGGATTTTAGGGCGTTACAACTCTACCCCTTAAAAGAAAATTTTGGCCTTGAAATTTACCTGATCAGAACAAGTGAGGGTATTATTGCCGCATCGCCCCCTCGGGTTCCCACGTGGCCTCCTTAGCGCTATGATTATGCCAAAGAACCTTAACCAGTGGAATAGACATCTTTCTTAAAACCTTTACATCGTGATCTAATATCTGAACCGGCTCCTCCTCAAAAGTCAGATCTGGTTTAACCTCAACCTCCTCAACCGAAATAACATGCATGGGATCATAATAGTAGCACTTCAGCATAGAGACATGAAACACATCGTGAATCTAGTCTAACTTTAGAGGCAGCTCTAACTGATATGCAACCAACCCCACACGTTTTAGTATGCGATAAGGCCCAATGAACTGAGGGCTCAACTTGTCCTTCCGTCCAAACCTCAGTACCTTCTTCCATGGTGAGACCTTGAGGAAAACGAAATCCCTCACAGAATACTCAATCTCCTTACGCTTCAGTTCTGCATACGACTTCTGTCTGTCTGATGCCGCCTTCAGTCAATCCCAAATTAGTCTAACTTTATCCTTAGTATCATAAACCAATTCAGGGCTCAAAACACGCTACTCGCCTAACTCAGTCCAACACAAAGGAGTATGACTCCCACAACCATATAATGCCTCATAATGTGCCATCTATATGCTGGGCTGATAGCTATTGTTATAAGTAAACTCTGCTAATGGCAAGTAATCCTCCCAACTACCCCGGAAATCAATCACACAACTCCTTAACTTGTTCTCCAATATCTGAATCACCCTCTCTAACTGACCATCTGTCTAAGGATGGAACACAGTACTGAAGTCCAACCTTGTACCAGAGCTTCATGCAACTTCTTTCAAAACCAAGACGTGAAGCGAGAATCCCTATCAGATATTATGGAAACTGGTACCCCATGCAGTCTCATTATCTGCAAGGAGTAATCAGTACGAACTAGTATGAAATGGCCAGATTTGGTCAATCGATCCACGATGACCCATATTGAATCCTTCTTAGTAGGCGTTAAGGGCATCCCACTAACAAAATCCATAGTCACTCTCTCCCACTTTTAAAGCGGAATCTTAACTGGATGAAGCAACCTTGAGGGTAACTGATGTTCAGCCTTAACCTACTGGCAAGTCAGACATTTACTCACAAAGTTGGTAACTTCACGCTTAAGACCCGGCCACCAATATAACTCATGAAGATGCCGGTACATCTTATTCTCACTCGGATGTATAGCATAAGGGCTACTATGCGCTTCTCGCAGTATAGACTGCCTCAAATAAATATCTTTCTGTACGCAGATTCTCCCACAAAAATAGAGTACCCCTTCGCTATTCAGTCCAAAATCTGATATGTTACCAGTTTCAATCAGTCAGAATCGAAGACCCAATGACTCATCCTCTAACCATTTACCCTTAATCTGCTCAATCCACATCGGTTTAGCCTGAAGTTCAGCCAACAGACTACCATCGTCAAATAAGCTGAGGCGAGCAAACATCACCTTCAGATCAGTCATAGCTCTACGACTCAGTGCATCGGCCACCACATTGGCCTTACTAGGATGGTATTCGATCGTACAATCATAGTCTTTAAGCAACTTAACCCATCTATGCTGCCTAAGATTTAGCTCCTTTTAAGTGAGCAAATACTTAAGGCTCTTATGATCCGTATAAATAATACACTTCTCACCGTACAAGTAATGCCTCCAAATTTTCAGTGCGAATACCACTACAGCCAATTCCAAGTCGTGCATCAGATAATTCGCCTTATGAGTCTTAAGCTGACGAGACACATAAGCTATTACCTTACCTTATTGCATCAATACACATCCTAACCCAACATGTGATGCATCGCTGTAGACAGTGAACTCTTTCCCAAACTCTAGCTGTGTCAAGACAGGGGCTTCTGTCAAAACTTTCTTAAGCTTCTCAAAACTCTCTTGCTGTGAATCAGTCGAGTTAAATGGCACACCCTTACGCAACAACCTAGTCAGAGGTGCAGCAATCAATGAAAACCCCTCAACTAATCGTTGATAGTACCCTGTCAGTCCTAGAAAATTGCAAATCTCTGATACAGTCTTAGGCGGCTTCCAGTCTAGAACAGCTTCAATTTTTCGAGGATCAACCCTAATCCCTTCAGCAGATACCACATGGGCTAGAAATGTTACCTCTCGTAACCAGAACTCACACTTACTGAACTTGGCATACAATTGTTTCTCCCTCAGAATCTGTAAAACAACTCAAAGATGTGCATCATGTTCATCCTCAGTCCTCAAATACTCCAGAATGTCATCAATAAAGACCCCTACGAACCGATCCAGATAGGGTTGGAACACTCAGTTCATCATATCTATAAAGGACGCCGGTGCATTCGTTAGCCCAAACGTCATCACTAAGAACTCGTAATGACCATAAGAGTCATAAACGCTGTCTTATAAACATCAGTCTCTTTAACCCTTAGTTGATGGTATCCCGATCAGAGATTAATCTTAGAGAAAATCAAAGCTCCATGAAACTGGTTGAATAGATCATCAATCCTCAATAGGGGATACTTATTCTTAATGGTCAATTTATTCAATTGCCAATAATCAATGCACATATGCATAGATCCATTCTTCTTTTTCACAAACAAAACTGGTGCTCCCCATGGAGACACATTAGGTCCGATGAATCCACGATCCAATAACTCTTGGATCTTAGCCTTAAGCTTCACAAGCTCCTTCGATACCATTCTATAAAGGCCGATAGACACAGGAGTTGTACCAGGCAGGCTCAATCTCAAACTCAACTTCACAGTTTGAAGGTAACCCAGGTAATTCATCAGGAAAAACATCTGGAAAGTCTTTAACTGCTCTAATATCTTTAACAGAAGAAACCTCAGAATGTGAAACACCGATGTAGGCTAGATACGCCTCACAACACTTACGAACCAATTTCTTGGTCTTAATGCAGATATCACATTTGACAAGTAATTCCGACATTCCCCAATTACAACTACCTCGTCATCCTCCGCAGTTCTCAGTACCATCCATTTAGTTGCAAAATCCAAGCTCACTCGATGCTGAACCAGCCAGTCGATTCCCAGAATTAAGTCAAATTCTCCAAAAGAATGTTCCATCGAATCCGCCAAAAAGATAACTCCTTGAACCTCCAAAGGTACATCTCTAAATAGTTTATCTACCCTTACGGACTGCCCCAATGGACTCAACACAGTCACCTCACTTGTAGCACTCTTAACCATGATACCCAAAGTCTTAGACACATTACAAGCTATATAGGAATGAGTAGATCCTATATCTACCAGTGCAGTATAAGGTACATTATAGATAAAGAACGTACCCGTAATAACATCTGGGCATCTCCATCCTCTCGGTGACGTGTAGTATAAACCAGGTATGGCTGTCTCGCCTCGGTATGACTAGCACATTTTCTCGATGCCCTTTGACCACGGCTCAGACCATTTCCATCTCTGGCCTGACCACAGCCTTTCGGTGGCTGTTGAACAACTCTCGGTGGTTGTACAGTACCTGTACAAGTAGCTTGCATCTGATCGGGCCTCCATGGACAATCTCTAATACGATGCTCCAATGATTCGCATCTCAAACATGCCCCAATCCTTTTCCAGCACTCACCCTGATGGCATCTCCCATAATCAGCATAGGGTCGCGGTCCAGTAACAGCAATAGGGGGCCCAAATCTGACCGTCCCATTAACTCTAGCCTTTTTCTTAGGCATCAGAAATGAACTTGAGGGTTCTGAATCCCTCTTGTTCCTACCTCTCTCCTTCTCACGGTTCTGGTGCTTAGCATGCTTCACCTCCTAGGCGATATTCGCCTTATCAACCAAAGCAGTAAAATCTCACTCCTTCTGTGGAGCTACCAAAACCCGAAGACTATCCCTGAGGCCGTCCTCAAAACGAACACACCACTTGTATTCGGTTGCCACCATCCCTCGCGCATAGTGGCTTAACTGCAAAAATTCATCCTCATATTCAGCCATTGATTTATCCCCCTGAGTCAAATTTAGAAACTCTATCCTCTGAGCATCCACGTAGCTAGCACCCACAAACTTACTTTGAAAAGTAGTCTTGAAAAACTCCTAGGTTACCCGATCAGGCTAAGTACCCTCTTTAACCGTAAGCCACCAATGGTAGGCCTCATCTCGCAGTAGTGACACTGCACCCTTTAATTTCTGCTCAAGGGTGCAGTCGAGATCATCCATGATCCTCTCTATGGCTTCAATCCAATATTCAGCCACATTAGGGGCAACTCCAACAATACCCCTAAAAATCTTAGCTCTATTAGACCGAAGTTATTCCGTAACCGACCCACGACCCACAGCACCAGTATTGGGTCTAGCGACCCTCTCTAAAATCCGTAACATAGCTTGGGACAGCACGTCGTCCCTAGCTGCTCGATCATGAGACCTAGCCTCAGTCACAGGTGAAATCAGTGCCTCTCTACCTTCAACATTAGGTATGTGGCCAGATGACGAAGACCCAGCCCGAGCACCTCCACAACCTTCACCGCAGCCTCTTGTACCCTTCCACGAGTACCCTTGGTGCTCATTATCAAATTGTGTTTTATCTGTATTAACAGTTTTCTGCATCAGTTTTACAGTTTCAATGTTTATTAATAGATATTTTATGAAAAATAGCATTAATAATTCAGAGTTTGTTTTCGCAGATCGTAGTCTTACTATAGTTTTTGGTTTACACTAAATAGAGTATTTTAGTACAGTCTACTACCTATAGTAGTCTCAGTATTTTGATTTAAGCAAACATCAGTTTCAGAAGACTTACAGAATCGGCTACAGAGACTCGGTGTACCACACATTTAGTAAAATTTTTTAAAATACTTTCAATTCATTTAAAACAGATCTTTTTGAAAATTTCAAACTTTAGGGAAAACCCAAATCCATGGCTGAGTTTTGTAACCTGGCTCTAATACCACTAAATATAACACCCCAAACTCGGCTTGGGCGTTATGGCCAAATCTAGGTTGTCAAAACTTTTGCACAAGCCAAGGCTTGAACCCAAGATCTCTCGTACACACTCAGAACACTTAACCACTAAAGCAGATATACATTTGTGTCACAAACATACAAAAATAATTATTTAGGATTTTGGGGTGTTACAAAACTTGACATGCGTCTAATGGATGTTGTTACAGCCTATTTGTATGGCACACTTGATAGTGAAATTAATATGAAAATCCCTAAAAGATTTAAAATGCCAAAATGATATAGAGTTTCTCGAGAAAATTTCTCGATTAGATTAAATAAAAGTTTATATGGATTAAAAAAATCTAGACGTATGTGGTACAATCATCTTAGTGAAAATTTGTTAAAAGAAGGTTATAAAAATGATCTAATTTATCCATGTGTTTTTATAAAAAGGTCTAGGTCAGATTTTGTGATAATTGTTTATGTTGATAATCTAAATATTATTCAAACTCCTAAGGAGCTTCAAAATGCAGTAAATTATTTAAAGAAAGAATTTGAGATGAAAGATATTGGAAAAACAAAGTTTTGTCTTGTCCTATAGGTCGAGCATTTAAAAGATGAAATTCATGTCCATCAGTCAACTTATATAGAAAAGATCTTAAAAAATTTTACATGGATATGAATAAATATAAATTTCATCCTTGCGAGAATGATGAAGAGTTTCTTGGTCCTGACGTACTATATCTAAATACCATAGAGACATTGATGTATCTTGCAAACAACACAATACTTGATATAGCTTTTGATGTAAACTTGTTAGCAAGATTTAGTTCTTCTCCAACACATAGACATTGGAATGGAATTAAACATGTATTTAGATATCTCAGAGGGACCATTTATATGGGGTTATTTTATTCAAGTGATTTAAAATCCCTATTAGTTGGTTATGTTGATGTTGGATATTTATCAGGTCCACATAAATTTCGACTTCAAACGGGATATTTATTTACATGTGGAGGTATTGCCATATCATGGTGTTCAACAAAGCAGACATTAGATGTTGCCTTTTCAAATCATGCAGAAATAATTATAATGCATTATGTACAACACAATTTAAGGGTGATTACATTAAAGGTGATAGAACAAGACATATTTCACCAGAATTCTTCTTTATTCATGATTTTGAAAGAAAAGGTAATATAGAAGTTCAACAAGTTCGTTCTAGTTTGAAAGACTAGTATACAAGATTCAAAATGCCGACTCAAAGATATAATGTGATGTTGCCATTAAGGGGAAACATGATGTACTCTTTCCCTCTAACCAAGGTTTTGTCCAATTGAGTTCTCCTAGTAAAGGTTTTTAACGAGTCAACTTATACTAGTAGATTATGTACTCTTTTTTCTTCATTAGGTTTTTATCCCACTGGATTTTTCCTAATAAAGGTTTTAATGATGCGCATTTTTATTTAAATGACATCCAAGGGTGAGTGTCGTAAATACATTAATAATGGATGTTTATAACACCTTTAAACCCTTATTAAAGTGATGAGATAAAACTCTTTGATTTTATTTATGACCACGAGATGTTTCAATGAAGTAATTAAGAAAGTTTAATTTACATTTATTGATTGAATGCAAAATAGCTTATAAATAAAGCATATTGTAAGTGAAAGTTTAATATATAAAAAATCACCTGTAGTTTTCATCTACTTTTTACTTATTACTATTGTTTTCTTAATTTGTCTACCACGTATAGATTGTTTTTAGGAGATATGCTCCTTTTAATTGTGACTAACTTTTATTCCTAACTATGTCTGAGAATTTAAAAAATAAATAATTTACTTTTTATTACATCAAATAATTATTATTAATTATTTTGATATTTTTAAATAATTTTAGAATTACCTTCCAATAATCATGATAATTTATATAAAATATAAGATAGATTAAGATGCAACAAAAATATTATATGAAAAAAATATGACAAAAATGAATAAATAATTAAAATAATTTATGGATTAACTCATTAAATATACCATTAATAAATAAAATTATTAAGAAAAAAAGTACTGATGTGATAGATATTAAAACCAATCATTTAATCCCTTTAAATTAAATAAAACAATTATATTATATTTTAAACATTTTTTTTTCTAATTGATCCAACATAGATCAAAGTAATCAACATACGAACCAACTTTTCTAAATAATTAATTAATTTTAATTATTATAAAAATATATATTTTAAAATATTTTTTCTTTCTTTATATTCATTGCTTTTTCCCTTCCCTCAACCATACATCTAGACTTGTTCATGGATCGGGCCACCTAGCCTGACCCGAAGGCCTGCTCGAAATGTTGGAGGATTTGGACAAAAATGTAGGCCCGAAAAATGGGCTTAAAAAAAATAGATAAGCCCCGTTTAAAAAATAGGTGGCAAGGCATTTTTGGCCCAACCTGACCCAACCCGAATTCACCAAAGGACAAAAAATATCTGCTCTTTTTTTTTTGTTTTTAATGTTATTTTCTTGTTGTTTGCTCTCTATTTTGCTACCATTTTACTATTATATTGCTACTATTTTGTTGTTATTGTTTGGATATTGTATAAAACTTATTTTATTGTTAATTTTGTTATTTTTTTAAAGGTATTTGTTAATTTTATTATTATTTTAGAGGCATTTGCTTTTTAAGTTGTATCTATATTAGTGTTACTTAAGTATATATATTTTTTAAAATTTATTTTTAATTTGTTGGGAAACATTTATTTTGATGTTGGCCAATGATGGCTTGTAATGGTTGTTTTGTAACCTAGCCATTGGAGTGACTAATGATGGTTTAAGTTTGGCTATTTTAAAGTGATGTTTTGATAATCACATAAGTGCTTATTATGAGTTGGTTTGATGAAATTATGTTAGCATATGAGTTTATGACATGAGTAAGTTTATATCTATTGATGCATGGGATAATACTATATGATTGGTGTCAAATTTCTTGTGAATATGATGTTGGATTGGTGGATATATGCTTGTGAGTTTTAGTGGGAAAATGGTAAGTTTTGGGTGACAAATGAGGCTAGGAAATGGCCTTATTTTGTCTATATGAACAGACATATGGGCGTGTGTCTTGGCCGTGTGTGAACACGGCTTGTCCCATGGGCATGTGGCCTGGTCGTGTGCCCCCTACATCTTAAAAATGAGAAACAGAATGCTCAGAATTAGGCATACAGGCTGAGGCATGGGCATGTGTCTTAGCTGTGTGGTTGGCACGGCCTTGGACACTGACGTGTTACACAATCGTGTGAAAGCTGCACCTAAATTTCAAAAATAAAAATTTTCCACACGGCCTAACACACGGGCATGTGACTTGGTCGTCTGACTTTAATTTCTTTATGCTTTAGAAGTCAGAGAGTTACACGGGTTAGGGACACGGGCGTGTGTAGTACACAGCCTGACCACACGCCCGTGTGTGAGCCCTATACCTAGGAAAATTTTTAAATTTTCGTGAAAAATTCCCTGAGTTCCTGATTTAGTCCCGATTTGATTCCAGCACTCGTTTTGGGCCTCGAGGGTTCATATAGGGGACGATATGTATGTTCTCAGTAAATGAATAGCAATTTACATAAATTAATTAAAAAATTGTTCTAAATGTTTCGGTAATACTCCGAAATCCTACTCTAACGACGAATACGGGTTAGGGGTGTTTCAAGTACATATTCTTTTAGGACTAGATTTTTGTTTTAACTACTTGGATTCTACCTTCTCGGATCTGTGTTTGAATATTTGGTGAGGCCTTATTTATTATTGAATTCCTTTATTTTCAAGCACACCATAACAACACTCGTAGCCAGTCTAAGGTCGCCGTCCCCGTTTCGAAAAAGTGAAAGACAGCTGGCGCGACCTCCTCCTCGAGTGCCTCCGCTAAGGCCTGCCACCCTTATCTCTGATTTTTAGCAAGTCCCCAGAAGGATTTATTTCAGCTTCTTCAACAGTGCCCACTCGGCCTAGGCCGATGTATTGATTGGACTGTATTGGAGCAGGTTCACCTAGTTGATTACGTGCGCGCCTTTATTACCATAGGCCCGTGGGATTGATTATTTTCCATCATCGAGCCCACCTACATGGAGCTGACTTTATAGTTCTACTCGACCTTTACTCTCTAAAATGCGATGGCGACTCATGACGAGCCAAGCACCATTACTTTCAGACTTGGTGGCTTGGTGCACTATATGAGTGTCCCTGAGTTCGGCGTTGCTTTGGGACTATACACTGAGGAGTTTATGAGTGTCAAGAACTTCCTCCACCTACATCGAAACATTCACTACTCACTAGCTAGTTGTTGGACAGATCTTAGGGTGAGTATGACCCCCTATGACGCAAGTCGCTCGAAGGTGACTTCTCTCTGTCCGACTTTACAGTACATTAATGCCCTTTTAGCCCATACTTTGACCTATAAGAGAGAGAGCACCGGAGTCGTTAGCACTATCGATGCATATTTTTTATGGAGCATGGCCACTGGGCATATTTTTTTATTTAGCATACTTCATCGCCTTAGCCTTCCACCATCAAACTGACCACAACAGGAAGGGTCCTATCTATTTAAGCCCTTATGTGACTCGACTTGCTCGACACTTCGGCCTCCTCGACACGCCAAATCAGTCCTCTACACTTACACTCGTCGACCAGATGTCCCCACAGGGAATATCGAGCATGGCACATATGAGGATGATCGAGCGACTTCGTGGAATGGATCCTCCTTAATACCGATTATTTCATTCTGACGCTCGGAATGAACCCAAGGACTTCACTAATGATGTTCCTCTCCATCACGAGAAACCACCTCAGCTTCCACCTTCAAGTCATCATCCTGTTTCTTCTACTGTTACTTTAGCAGACCTCTCCAAACGATTTACCCGTTTCGAACAACACTGCTTTCAAAGGTTCAATAGTATTGGCGCGACATTGCAGCAGATCTGTCAGCATCTTCATATCTTCTCCTCAGCTTCGACGACTCATGACACCAAAACTTCTGATGATGAGGACCATTGAGTCTATTTGTTTTATTTTTATTTTTATGTTTATGTTTATTGTTATTTTCTTAAACTTATTTTGTTTTTATCTTTTGAACTATATTTTTATTTTTATGGTTGTTCCTAATCGGTTTAGTCACCCTTAATCTTCTTCACTAGTTGTGTTTATTTTTTTATTAGTTTGCTCGGAATTGTGCTCTACATTTAGATATGACTACAATTTCGCTTTTCACTATTCTGGGGATTTCATCTAATATTCAGGGCTGTTTCAGTTTTCTCCCTCTCTTTTGATATTTTGTTTATACTGTGATTATATATGTTTGTACATTAAGGGTAATGTACATTTTAAGTTTGGAGAGGTTATTTATATTAGAAAATCCCTGAAATAAGTCTTATGTTTAAGTAATTTTCTCACACTCCTATTAGAATGAATTTTTATCGATTTGTGATTTTTGTTGATTTATTTTAGATTAATTTGCTCATAATTGTGTATTGGTTGATTTAAACTTTAAGACATGAGAGAATCAAACATGATAAGTTTATTTTCAGAATTAAAGATCTTAGGTTGTTTCCCTAAATTAAGATATTACCTTGAAGTTTGAGATTTGCAAGATTGACATCAAAAACCATAATTTTTTTTGTGAGATTTTGAACCTTTAGAGCATGCATTTTTCTTGTTCATTTCTTATTATTGGTTATGAGTGTATCAATTTGATTTTTTTTCTAGAACTTGCTTCGATTATGCATATCGAGACTACACCTTTGATTTGATATACTAAGATGATAAAGGCACTTAGGTTTTAACCCACTTATCCCATAAAAAGCCTACCTACATAATTAACCCTTAGTGAACCCCATCGAGCCTAACACACCCTTTCTTAATTTACCTATTAATGTTAACCCATAACTCTCTCTTTTTTTTTTTTTTTTTTTTTTTTTTTTTTTGCTCATTGAGAATTTTTCCATTTTATTGACTCCTTTTTTATCGAGATTTGATTTGGTTAATTGTCTAATTAATTAAGCCTTTTTGTTTATTTTGCTAAATTATTTCTTATTTTATAAAAAAAGTATATATATTGATTATTATTTAGTTCTATGTTAATTGAGCTTGAACAATTAAATTCATATTTTGCGAAGAAGCTCATTTTATTCTTAAATAGTTTTTGATTGATGTAATTGTTTTTAATTCAGCATTTGTTTATTTTTCTAGTTTGGTAATTTATCAATTTGATTTCGATTTTAACCATCTTTTTCGGCCTTTCTCCGTACCTTTAACCTAAGCCCCATTACAACCTCTTAAAGACCTTTTGATTTGTGTATCATCTCATTTTATAGTGGTGGAGATTTGATTTTTATGCAAGCCTATGGTAATAACTTTTCATGTTTGACTATTGAGTGCTTATTTCTGAACCTTAAACATTTTGAGTGATTTGAGTGAATCTTTAGTGAAGATGTTGATTCTTGTTGACTTTGAATTAAAAGTAATTACTTAGATAAGGGGAAATACCTATGTTTTCATGCTTCCAAAATGTTCAACTTGGATTGTTTGAATCTTTAGTGCTCTTTTAGTTGAATTATCAATGTATGATTATTTGTGAATTATGACAAAACATCATTGATAAGAATTATGAGTTGAGAAAGATTAATTTTAATTTTGAGTTGAGGATTTTGCTTAAGGACAAGCAAACGCTTATGTATAGGGTTATTTGATAAGCTATAAAAGTAACATATTTTCATCTCATTCTTAATGCATTTTTGGATGATTAATTATGTAAATTAGTGAATTTGATGATCCTAATCCTTTAAATTCATGTTTCTATATTTAAGAGAGTATTTAGGAGTGAAAGGAGCAAAAAACGAGCCAAAATCTGATGAATAGAGTTGTTTTCAGGATCCACACGGCCTGGGCATTTCCACACGGGCTGGCCACACGCCCATGTGCCAGCCCGTGCCTATATTGCTCCTTGTTTCCTAAACACGCGGAAAACCCAATTTTTAGGCTTTCTGAGCCTTCTAAAGTCTATAAATATCAATTAGAAGAAGATCTAAGGGGACACTCAAAGAAGATTGAAGAAACTACTCGAAGAACACCATCGTAGCCAACTCAGAAGTGAATCTCCTTCAAGATTGAAGATCTCCTTTTAACTTCTTTCGAAGTTTATTTGAATTTCTTTATGTCTTGTAGTTTCTCGGACTTCAAGATGTTTTCATTTCAGATTATGAACTAAATTCCCTAGATACCTAGGAAAGATGAAACTTTATAATGAATCTTATTATTTGATTTCTAAATTACTTGATAAATACTTGATTATTGTTCTCAATTATATACGCTTATTTCATGTTTTAATATTTTTGGGATATTAATCATGTTTAATGTGCTTATTTCAGTAGAGCAAAAGTCCCTATTTAAGAGTAGATTTAACATAATTGAGTGGAGTTGCATGCAACCTAGAAATAAGACGACATAAATCTACCAAATTAGAGTCAAATCTAATAAGGAAATCCATAGATCGAGTTAATATGACAATAGGGGTTTTAATTAGAAAGAGATTTCAATTAATCAACCTAGAGTCAGTTATTCTTACTCTTGAAAGAGATATTAACATAATTTAGGGATTTCTATGGATTAAGACACAAGTGAATAAATCATTTAATTCAGATTCAGAATAGTAAGTGAAGTCTAGGTGGACTCTTTCCTGGGTATTGTCTTTTTCTTTGGTATCTTCGATTATTTCCTAATTCATTTTATGTTGTGTTCTTAGTTAAATTAGATTAGTAAATTTAGATTAAAAACAATCATCCCAATTTATCGGCTAAATAATAGAAAAATAGTAATTACTAGTACTTTTAGTCCTCATGGATACGATATTCCCTACTCACCATAGTTATACTATTGTTCGATAGGTGCGCTTGCCTTTGTCATAATTATAGTTAGTTTAGTGACCATCATTTTCCTAGCTTAACAAGGAAGAAAAATGGTGATGGAGAGGTTAAAGAAGAGAATAATGAACTACCTCTTTCTGTCCACTATGCTACGACATATATATGCATGTGTGTGCGTGTCTAATCTAATTATTAATTAAGATTAACATCATTACAGGTAAGGTAAAACCAATATTTGTCCGACCATTAACTATGAAAATGGTTGAATTATCAATTTGGTCCCTAATCAATTGTCATATTACCATAAGCGAAAGAAATCCATAGTGGTTAACTTTTACCACCTTTACGATTTCATCCTTATGCTAAAATAAATTATCCAATTACTCAAATCAACAAACCAGGATTTCATATGACATTATAATAAACTAATAGATATTAAATACTAAAACTTACCAACTCCATCATTGGTAAACGAGGTTTCGAAACCACCATTTTTTGTAACGCTGAAAACGGATTGTTACAAAAATCATTTCACCGAATAAAGAACAAAAAAGGAAAAGATTAATGATAGGAGGCAGAGATGGATAGCAAAAAAATTAAGTTTTTAGAACAAGTATATTGCAAAAATAAAAAATATATATAATGCAAATTATTTTTTAGGTAAAAATCAGCTTTTAATAGGAAACAAAGTGAACCATAACTAATAGGAAAAATAATAATAAAAAAATTCAAAAAAATCAATTTATAGGGACAAAAAAAAGTTGAATTACAAGGACAAAAAAAAAGTTGAATTATAGGGGAAAATTGACTTACATAAAAAAAAAACTAAAAAAACTAAAAATTTTGAATTATAGGGACAAAAATTCAATTTACAGAGACAAAAAAAAAAGTCGAATTACAAGGAGAAAAAATTTTTGACTTACAGGGAAAAAAAATAGAATTATAAGGATCGAAAATTCAAATTACAAGGATAAAAAAAAGATGAAATACATGGAAAAAATCGAATAACGAGGAGGAAAAAATTAATTTATCGAGGTAAAAAATTTCGAGAAATAAAGGTAAAAAAAGTACAACAATTTAAAGCATAGAAAGAATTAACCTTAATGGATGAAATCATCTTGTAAATGAATCTCCATAGTTAATTTTTGTAGATTCACGATTGAGTTTTTTTTTTTTTTTAAGATTTATTTTGGACTTTGGAAGTAAAAGTGAAAATAAGAGAATGGAGACTATTGATATCTTGGCATCCCTATTAGGTTTGAGTGTGTGTGGCAAATGGAGTAATTTTTGAACAAGCATGATCAAATGTATCATTACACATATCTTATTCCCAATCAGCTGTGACAAACATTGTCCATCTCTGTGTTTTTTTTGTTTTTTTTTTGTTTGGAGGTTTTGATCGATCACTACAATTAGAGGGTTTGAGTACCTCATCTTCTATTTGTGCCCAAATCAGTTTAAAAAAACTCCAAATCTTGTTTACCAAACACGTCCAAAAATTTACTATATAAAAATTAAAATAAAGATAAAAAATTATTGAAGAAAATTTAAAATGAAATTATTTTTCTTTTATATAATAACAAGTTTATGTGAATGGTTTAATTTTTTATATTCTTATTATCTATATCATATATATTCAAATTTGTGAATGATTCTTGGGATGGTAGATTTTTTTTCTCAAAAGATTAGGAATTTGTAAAGGAGTTGTAAAATATTTGGATCTAGAGTTCGAATTAATTTTCTTGTTTAGCCAAATGAAATATGGGGTAATATTTATTTACAGTTCTGTTAGGTAAATAGTTTGCGCGGTAATTAGTTGAAATTTGTTATAGAGAATTTGGTGGGTTAATATATCCTTATAGTATATGTAGTTAGGTAAACTGTTTGCTGAAGCAGGAAGAAATTAAATAAGTTGACTTATAACCATCCGTCTTCCTATTTTCATTTGTTTGTTTTTTTAATGCTCAAAGAAGTTGGGGCAATTTTTTACTGTACTATGCAAGTTTCTTTTGCTGTTAAATAAAGTCATCAGTTTTTGTTATACAGGGAACCTGGAACAAGTATTACTGTAGGTTTCATAAAAAATAAAAAAAATAAAAATCAACGCTGGGCTTAAACTTTTGAAATTATACTTACATTCCTATTAAATATTTTCAAGTCAACATTTTCGGACATGCTAGACTAAACCATTCTACAAAATACTATCGTGTTCAATAACCATGAAACTAAAATAAAGCATAAATGATTTATTTTTCATGCCGTATTAATTTGCTTTAGTCCAAAAAAATAAATTCTTATTTGATTACTTCTGAAAAAGTTAATTATCACTCCAAATAATTTTTCCTTCTATTTTGTTACTTATGTTATTTAGTAATCTAATTTGATACTTATATTTGACAAAAGTTATATGTTTTGATTTTCAAAGGTAACAATGTTAACTTTTTAGTGTTTAATTTAAATTTTAAGGTTAATTTGATGAAAATGAATTGCAAATATTATTAAGTTTAAATTTTTTTATAATTTTATTAATAGAATAAATTTAGTGTTAATTGTGAATTTATTTAATTTTACGTTTAATTTGTCAAATATAATATGATGGATGTGATTTAATTTAAGTTTTAGGATTGATTTGAGGAAAGTTAATTGCTAATATTATTAGTTAATTATATATTTTTATCAAATCAACTCTAAAACTCGAATTAAATATAAAAAAATTATTATCATTACCTTTTAATACCAAAATATATAAATTTTATCAAATACATATACCAGATTGGACAAAAAATAATATAAATATTGTATTAAGAAAATATCAAATTAATATGGTTATTTTTGGTGTGTCATAGAAATTATGAATTGAATTTGGAATGGGTTAACAATGGCCAAACAAGGGGTTAAACGGATTGCCGAATTAGATAACGGTGACATCTAGTGAGTGATTAAAAGAAAAGAAGTCAAAATAATTTTCACTGTAAGTATTAAAAATAAATATTTGCCTATTTTGGACATCATATGTTTCTTACATTTTAAACTATAATCAGTAATCATAATTTTAAAAAATTATATTATTGATAACTGATTTTTTATAATAAAAAAAAATAGAAATTGGACATAAAGAGTAATAATAGTTTCATAGGATATTTTGTGAGGAATTAAATTTTGTATTTATCATCTGGTGTAATACCATGATTCTCTCAACCGTCTCAATTACTAACTGCATTTATGTGTTTTAATGGTCTTTCAATCTAATGTGATTCCCTTTGCTTTTCAATGCTGGAACTACCCCCTTCTTTGGTCTAATGTGTTTTACTCTCTCTTTTGGTCTTTTGTTCATTGATACAAAGTTTGAGATTGGTAATCGGAGAATATCCCGACTTCTCTTCCGCACTAAGCACAGCTTTATTCTTCATTGCCGTCTGCTTCCTGCCAGTAGTTAACTTTGGTCGCATTCTCTATCAAATTGCAACATAACATTAGAAACTGAAAATTTGAGAAGCCAATCATGTCATGGTGGGCCTAAGTCTCACAGTCTTGGTAACTCCATCTTCTATAACTGCCGTCAAAGTACTAACAAAATCTAACCTCATCAAGGGATTTTTCATTTTTACCCCTCTTTAGGAATCATATTCTCAATAAAT
Source organism: Gossypium longicalyx (assembly GCA_025698465.1). Classification (NCBI taxonomy): domain Eukaryota; kingdom Viridiplantae; phylum Streptophyta; class Magnoliopsida; order Malvales; family Malvaceae; genus Gossypium; species Gossypium longicalyx. The sequence continues at coordinate 37,412,788 of CM046998.1, read as the reverse complement.
CATGAACTCAGCATTGCGTCACTGCCCAATCACCTGCTGATGTGGCATCATTTTCTGATTTTTTTTTTTGTTGTTTTTTAAGGAGAGAAACAAAATGTACTAAAGAAAGTATCACACACAACATTTTCCCGATCAATATCATATTATATTTTTCATTATCATAAGAAAGTTTTGGCAGTTGCAACTTCACTTTAACCAGTTTTCATAGATTTCTGATAAAGAGGAAGAAACCCATAAATGCCAATATTCTATGTTCTATGATTAGATTTAGGATCCTCCGGAAAAGAGAAAAAAAAAAAGAAAAAGGAAAAGATCACTGCTATTGGTGCTCCACCTTGTTTTTTTCTATCATTAGTGGAGTTAATAAAGAAAAATGTCAAAAACTAAAGGTGGAGAGCAAATAGCACTATCTAAGCGAGCTGTAACATTAAAATTAGGGAAAGGGCAGGGGTGAGGCTGCAGTGTGGTCTAGCTGCTCTTTCTTGTCTTGGTGGAGGCAGCGGTGGCAGTGTCGTTGAGGAAATCTAGCAAAACAGTGCTCTTGCATTTGGGGCATTTGGGGTCATCCTCTGATAGCATAACATACATAAGGCACCTTGGGCACCCCACAAGAACCATGGATGTTGTTATTGCCTCACTACAACTGCCAGTGTCATCCTCCATCTCCGATGACACGCATGAGCTTGGAGGCGATGTCGGTGACACGGTAGCCGATCGGCTTGGTGATTCCACTGTTGGGTTAAGCCTTGGTGGTGATAGGTTGAGCTTCAACTCAAGCTTGGGACCATTTCTGCGACTCATCTTCGTGATGTTCACGTATATAAAATTAACCTGAATGAAACATGCATGTAACATAACTGACAAAAACAAAAGAGTTAATTCAACAACTATTGAATGGTTTTGAAAAAAGTTACCTTCTTGAGCCAATGGACTGAAAATTAAGTCCTCTTCTGTTGTGGAAGAACCAACAAAACAGGGGATGGATGGTGAGGGGTTTGAAGAAGAAAGACCAAAATATATAAAGGAGAAATGAAGTGAGAGAAGATGGATTTTATTTAAAAGCTTTAATTAAATTATGGTGGGGAGTGGTGGAGATGTGTAGGTTAGAGAGAGAGAATCGAATTAAATTAATTTGAAGATTTGGTAGAAGAAGATGATAAATTTAGGTTGGGAAATATTTTACTGTTTGGAGGAAAATTCAGAAACAACCTTAAAAGTAGGCAGGAGGAGGAAAGTAGTAGTAAATAGTATTGCAATCTACCCAAGTTACTGTACATCATTAATACATCATTTAACAATTTAATATATTACCTGCTTGAAATCTTAGTTTAGTGATGCTCGTTAGCTCAACTCAAGGATATAATATCCCATGGGAATGCATTTACTTTTTTATTGAATGAAAAATATTTCAACAATTAAGTATCAATTCAATTAAATAATAAAAAAATTAATCTTACTTTATATTATAAATTATATTATTTTTAAAATATTTTTTTATTTTATATCTTGTATATATAAAAATAATAAAATATAAATAAATAATATAACTTAAACTCAAACCTCCTTAATTTTTAATATTTATATGTTACCGCCATATTTTAATACTATTTCATCCAACATCTTTAATCAATGAAATCAATTTGTGTAACTAAAATAAAATTTAGGTACTCAATTATAAATTTTCTTAGAAATGGCGAGTTACTAAATTTAATTCTTTTCTGAACAACGGTATGGGTAAAAAAATAAAATCTTTTATATAAAAATTTATATTTTAAAAATTAATTATATTTAAAATTGAGGCAAAAAAAATATAAACATTCTATATAAAAATTATGTTTTAAAAGATTATATTAAAAATAATTAAATAACTTTTATTTAAATAATGAGAAAGTCAAAAGAGAAAGCAAGAACAACAAAGAGATGAATCATTATATTCAAGTTAAGAGGCACACTCCATACGCCTGATCTGAACGTCCGATGTCCTCATTAGCATAATGCAACGTTTTTTGCACGGTGCATAGAATAAATAATTTTTTATAAAATTATAAAATTTATTCTTTTTAAATTTAAAAGTTTATCAATTTTTTTTGTACTTTCACAAATGATGTTGTAGGGCTAAAAATATGGTATAATAAATTATGTAAGGGCATTAATTAATGAAATTGATTTGTTTAATTAAAAAATAAAAATTATAATAATAAAATAAAATTCGAGTAATAAACGTAATTAGAATGACTCAAATTGAAGGATGAGTAATGGCGCAGTAATTAAAAAGTGGGGGAAAACTTCATTCATTTGCTTTTGGAGTGTTAGAGAAAGAAGGCAATGGGTTTTACTTTTATGGCAAAAACACCGAGATTTTTAAAGCGAAACCACGGACACCTAAGAAATAAATATCAAACAACCAGGAATTTAATGAAAACTAAAATTAAATAGAGCAGTTAATCCCAGTTCCACAAATATCAGATAATTAATGGCAACACCACCAATATTTTTTTTAAAAATTCCCTTGTCACTTATTCTTGTAAAAACCAATTTCCAGAATTAAACACCTTTTGGGCTGCTGTCATTTCCCTTCCGCTTACACTCCATTCTTTGATTGTACCCATTATTTTTCGAATTAATAATATAATATCTAAATTAAAATTCAATTCTCTGTGGCTATAAGTTGAATATTTGAAAAAAAATTAAGGTATATCCAACTTTTAAAAGAATAATTATTTAAAAGAATAATCACAACAACCGTAAAATTAATATTATAAAAGATGGTTGACATTATGAATTTAATGCAGGTTGCATATCCTATTTCAAGTTTTCAGTTATTAATAATTGACCTACAATACGAAATATAACAGTTGCCAACATGGAGATAACGTTTTCCTTTTGACTAAAATTGGCCAGCTAATGTAATCATTTTCAGCATCCATGTGATATTACTCAGTTAACTGTAATTAAAGAAGGGATTCATTTTTTTTATGTACTAATTCATTGAATTAGTATTTGTGAAGTATGAGAAACGGCCAATTCACCCTACCTATGTATCAAAGCTGAGAAACCTAACAATTCAGCTTTTATTCAGATTTATTAACTATGCCCATATAGAGTCGTTATTATTTATTTCTTCCTATTAATTGCACACACAAGGCCCACTTTTTTTTTTATTTCTTTTTTGCAATTAAAAAACCACTAATTAATATCTACACACACATGGGTGAAGAAAATTAAGACTCATGCAAAGGTACACTCTGACTGTTTTTTTTAGGTGGTTATATTAATTTCTAGTTATATATTTTTTTTATTTTCCCAAATTTATCAACTATACATAATTAAACAACCAGTGCTGATTGAATAGGGCGTAGCCGTCTTTATCCTGCAAAAAAAAAACAAATCACATATTTGATAGTAAATAATATATTTTTTAAAATCTTTCATGTCCAATCGATAATTTATTTATATTTAAGATTTATAGTTATTCCTTTAATGATATTATTTTCAAAATTAAAATATTTATTTTTATTTTGAAATACAATATATCTTATCACTATATTTAATATTTATTTGTTTATTTGATAACAAATAATTTTTTTTATACTCTAATAGTAATTAATTAAAATGTATTATACGCAAAGATTTCATTATCAAAATAAGAATATATCACACATTTTATTTTAATTGGTTTTTAAAAATATAGTGTAATGTATGTATAACAATCATTAATCGCGAAAATCAAGTAATGCCTTTTTATTTATAAAAAAAATAACGCTTTTCTTTTAATTCATTAGAGAAACCATAAACAATGGGCACATAGTATATGTGATAAATAAAATATTATAAATTAGTACACAAATACCTATGTGTGCAAAAAGAATCTAATAGAAGAAAAAAATTAGCTGATAATAAAACTTAATCTAATTACAAATGTATCACTTTTATCAATTCTCAATTATTACATTCTCACTTATCATTCTTAAATCTTCCTATAATAAATTCTAGTTAACCAATTACCAAAGCCCTTAAGATGCCCCATTATATGCATAAATAATTATGTCTCAAATGGTTTATCTTTTTCTTTATTTTTTCAAAGTTCAATATCACAATCATTATTAGAGTATTCTATTCTAATAAAAAAGTCCACTAATAATGATTTTCAATAAATCTAACGACACAATTACTTTGGTAAATCTTGTATATACGTCAAAATACAACTAGAGAACAAAAAACTAAATAAAATGAAAGTAAAACCACCATAATTTTCATATAAAACAAAATAGACAGAAACTAAAACTGGTATTTAGAGAAAATAGAATGGACTATTATTTATTCACAGGTTTTCACACAATGGTGCTCGATGGATCTAAACTATCACGAAAGTAGTTGAAATTGAAACCGAAAAAAAAAATACTATTGAAAAGGGGTCAAAGTATCTATAGAACAATTTTTTTTTGGTAAGATAACAAAATATAGTAATAAAACATCATGACAACGCGATGCTAGTGCCATCCTCTGGAAATCCTTGTAATCTCCACTTTATTAGCCATATAGCAGAGTGTCCAATGTAGAACATGCCAAGCTATTTGATGTGTCGATATAAAGGTTTAGCCTAAATGGGTAACCTGACACAAATATATCTTCAGCTAGACGAGCAACAAATATGGTTAGTACCTGTATATTCGAGTTCATTTACTGAGTTTCATCGGGTAATACTTATAATATGGAAAGAGAAAAAGAGATGACATAAAATGTGTTTGATGTTCAAATATGATATTAGTGAATTATTTGAATATAAATACTTATATGATATGAATTGGTATGTTATAAATTTGGTATATTATATGATTGATTATATATTAAAGCCCACCTTATTGTTGTGATTTGATATGTTAGGCAAACTTTGTCAAGTTAAATAGTTTAATTTGATTAATTGTAAGTCAAGGTAAGTTTCTCTTTTAAATGCCTATGAACTTGCTAAGCATCTAAAATGTTCACCCCGTTGTTTTTCCCTTCCCTATAGATTGTCAACTTGCGGAACATGTCTATCAAATCTACGAGAAGCTCACACTATCCTGTGTTTGATTCAGTATTTTTTCAAACATTTTAAGGTCTGGTTATGTGGCATGTACATAGATGTTTGTTTTGGTTAAATTTGGTATAATGATATAGTTTGAAACCTATGTTAAGTATCAATTTTCAATATACTAAAGTTTGTAATATGATATGCTTTTGGGTAATATGGTTTGAATTGAGCATATGACATTTCCAATGGTATTTTGAGTATTTACATAGGTAAGATGATGAAATGGAGTGGTTAAAAAAGCGTGGATGATTAGGTTGACCTTACTAAGTTAAATTGTTATGTTTTGATGTCAAATTATGGAAATGTTGGTTTGGATTATTTGAAATGGTTGAATGGAGCGTTTTGGCATGTATTTTGATTAGTTTTGTGCAAACAAAGTTGTGTAGTATGCACTAAGATGTTGGAATTATGAGGTTTACATGAAATAGATACCAAATGGCCTAACTTGTACCAAAAATAGAGTCCTCGTCTCAATAACCACATTTTCTCGTCCCAACGTCGATCGATAGTATGTGATGTCGCAATATCGAGTGGCATAACGTCATGACGTGACAAACTATTTAAAGATGTTACGATGTAGAGGAGGTGGCGTCACGATGACAACCCTAGAATTTTGAAATACTACAATTTGGTCCTATTTCATGCTCAAGTCAACAAAAGAGCTTTCATAAGCTCAATTGAGACTTGAAAAAGAATATGTATCATTATGTGAACATGTTTATAAAATGATTGCATGTCTAAATAGTTTATTTACTAGTGATTTGATGATAGTTTCTCCGACAACAGTTGTGGTATCCTGTAGCTCAGATCTGACAACTGGGTTAGTCGAGGGGTGTTACAGTTGAATTCTGAGTTGGACTGTCTGGTGAATAGAAGTTGTGTAGAGTTTGGAATGTCCCACGTAAAAGATTCCCAATAAAAGAGGGACAAAAGCATATCTTTTGATTGCCGATGTCGCTCCAAAAGCTGTGGTGTTTTTATTTTAAGTAAAAATGATGATAACTGATAAATGTGAAGAGTTTTGAGGAAATGGATGGGCAGGGTAGTATCGTGGAGTAGTGATGAGGTTGTCAGTACTTCTGTCACTTTGGGAATTGTAAGTAGTGAGAGGTGGTAGTTTTGGTGGCAAATCCGGGTGCTATTGATGATGGATGTGGGATTAGGTATTTGTTTAGAAAAGCATACATGCTTCAAAATATGTTGTAGTAGAAGAATCCAACCATTTCACATTAATTTTTTATTGATATTAGATTTGTGGTAGTGTTGTACCCACATTCTTATCCAATCCCTAATATCCAAGCAAGCGATGTGATCCAATCAAATTATCCAAAGGGAATCGAACCGTATGACATTTGAGAAAGGACAAGTCCTGAATATGTGGCCAATGGTTTTCCTTTCTTGTTCATAGAGTGGGCACTATGGGTTTGAAATTAATGATCGTGGAAAAGTTTTCGAAGAGGTAAACGGTTATGACAAAGTTTCTAAATGAAAACTAGAATTTTCGAAGGTAGTTGAATCTTGTAGAGTGCCTTCCAATTGATGTTGCAGGGATTATATGAGAGTCTAGGTTGACCTTTGTTGAAAATTAGATGATATACATCCTTCATGGAGAATTGACCTACAAGGTTGTATTTCCATGTGTATTTGTCTTGCTCAAGGTTGATTGTGAATCCGCGAGAGTTGAGTTCATGCTCCCAATTAGGCCCTTGTAGTTCTTGAATATGCTTTGAGTCCTAATGTTGATTATGCTTGTCTTGAAATCCTTCAACCATTATACCAGCAGGTCTTGTTGATGTTTGGTTGTGCAATGCCATACCATTTCCAACGATTAGAACCCTATCACAGTTCTAAATTTGAATATCTAATACATGTAAGCATATTTCTCATCCTTTTAATATGCTCCTCCATGCCCATGAGTCAGTGGGTCAAGGTTGCACTAAAAGGAAATCCTGAGAAATGCAGTATTTAGTGAGTAACATAGATTATACTAAAGATTGGGGTTGCATTAAGATTCGCCACACCTATTTGCAGAGAAGTGCGTCATTCATCATTTTTGCCTTTCGTATGCCCAAATTGCCTTCAGGTTTCGATGAACATAAATTGTCATAATGACAAGTGAAGTTTCTTAGTCTGAGTGTCATAGCCTCAACAAAAGTCTCAAATAATTTTGTCAACTTTTTTAGTGATATTCTTGATTCAAAACAATTAATTCGAAACCAAATAATGCTAATTGGTAATATAAAAGTCAATATTGTTTGAACTGGACTGGACTGATTGAAGTATTTTTCTAGAGAGGGGCTTTGAACCAGTTGATTCGAGAACATGGACAGATTGATTAAACTGTTTTTTTTTTTATTTTTTTGAATTTTAAAAATTTTTAATAATATTTTAATCAGATCAGTTAAATTGTCAAACCAATATCTTGACCATGATCGAGTTTAAAAAAAATTGATTAAAGTAAAATGGAAATGATCTTTTGTAATAAATTATTTTTCTACTTATATATGTCAGTTGAGTAACAACTACTTTTACGATTTATTAAAAGGCATGAAACATAATTTTTAATACCATTGTGAACTTAAAAAGGTTCTCTAATAAACTCAAACTACTATATAAATATATATATTATGGATCCAAGTTTGTATTATTGGATGCTAAAAAAATAAAATATGAAATCCTTAGAGATTTTTCTTTCATTTGAATTGAAAACACAAAGTTGACTGATAAAGATAAGATGAAAATTACAACATCTAAACCATTTGTCTACTTTGTAGCATTTTTTTCTCTGTTTGCTTCTATAGCACGTTTTGTTTTCCATAGTTAAGGTTTTTTGGTTGTTTTGCAAGATCTGTGGGACTCTTTGAGTGAGATAAATGGAGGAGGAACTAGCAAATATTAACATTTCCGATGAGGATAAAGAGCGAGTATAAACCTATAGAAATGCAGATGTGGTTGAGGAAGATTAGAGCCTATGCCTGGTGGGTCAATTTTTAATGGATAGTGTGGTCCATTTTCTGGTAATGAGAAACATACTGATATATTTGTGGCATTTATTGGGAAGGGTATCCATTATAGATATTAGAGAAAAAAGAAGTTTGTTTCATTTTTATTACAAGATAGATATGAGGAGAGTAATTGATGGAATGCCTTGACTCTTTAGTAGGCATCTCATTGTATTTCATCTACTCGAAAAGGGCAAACCCATTACAAGTCCCTCTGGTCTATGTCAATTTCTAGGTTCAAGTTCATAATTTTCCAATAGGGTTTATATCAAAGGGAATGGTGTGAAATTTTGGAAATTTCATCGATCAGTTCCTAGAATATGATGCCTCTTTAGTAACAAAGGGCGTTAAGAGATTTATATGTATAAAGGTTAAGTTAGATGTCTAGCCCCCTTTGAAAAGGAAGAAGTAAATAGTCTTATATCAAAATAGATCAACTTATGCTTTGTTTCAATATGAAAAAAATCACATTATTTTGTTTTTGGTGTTGAAAATTGGGTCACGATAAAGGGTTTTGCCTAGTTCAGCTAACGTTAGGGTCACAGGAGGTGGTATTTGGATGAGATATCTCCTTTAGAGTACCACCAAAGAGGGAGTCACTAGTAGCAAATATGTGTTTATGGAATGACAATGGGGATGACAATAGGGTAGGGATGGAATTGGATAGGAGGAGAGGTGAGAGGAGTTTTAGGGATATCTAAACTTCTCATCCTTATCTGACGAGGGGAAGGAGAATGGGGGTTATCCAATAGTCTTAGCCAAGAATGATATTCAGTTAAACAATGACTATAGTAATTTATCGAGGCATGGGTCGGACTTGTTGAGGTTGTTGATGGAAAGAAAAGGTAAGAAATACAATAGATGATTCCAACGATTTCAGGTAGTACTGATTTAATAGAATCAGGAGTTTCTAATAAAATATTGTCGATTGCAATAAAAATCTTAAGCTGGAATGTCCATGGCTTAGGGCAGCCACAATCTATTAGACATCTCAAGAACAGATTGAGACAAATTTAGCCTCAATTGTTATTTCTTATGGGAACAAATATTAGTGCAAGAAAAATGGAACAAGTACAATAGAAATATGGATTTGTGAATGACATTGATGTGGATGCTGAGGGATCTAGAGAGGGTGTATCACTGGGCTGGAAGAATGGTTGTAATATTACTTTAAGGAGCTTCTCTCCATCCATGTTGATGTTGAAATAAATGAAGGGGACAAGAAGGTCTCATAGAGGTTTACGGGTTTTTACAGATCACTAGTGGAACGATGAAAGTTAGAATCATGAACCTGTTGTGACAATTGAGTAGAAATAGTTCTTTGCCATGGTTAGTAATGGGAGATTTTAATGAAATAATATATTTGTTTGAAAAAAGAGGAGGTGCTTTCATGAAGAGATACAAATGATGGCTTTTTAGGGAGTTTTGAAGGAATGCAACTTGAGTGATTTGAGGTTCTTAGGACAATAGTTTACATAGGAAAGAGGGAAGCTATCGAAAAATAATATATTAGAACAGATAGATATAGGGGTTGTAACAGCCTATTTTTTAGTTAAATTGGAACAGTGGTTTTGGGACCACAAATCCGATCCAAAAATAAAATTTATTTTTATTTTATTATATGGTCTGTAATATGCTAGAAATGTCATGTAAAAATTTTGATAATAAAATTTTATCGATTTAGTGCTTAATTACGGGATGGACTAAATTGCATAAAATGTTAAAGTTGAATTCTAGTAGCTAGAATGATTAAATAGCTATAGAATTCAAAACTTGAGGTCCTTATATAGTAATTAGACCATTAAAGAAAAGTACGTAGATATTTTGGTGACTCATCCATGGAAATTTAGAAAAAGGGCAAGGACTAAATTGGAATTTGAAATAATTTAATTAATTAAAAGATAAAAAAGAAAATATCATCTTATTTTACTCATCTTCTTCCCCCAAAATACATGGAAACCGTAGGAGAGAGAGAAGAAAATTTCATGGCTTAATTGGGTAAGTTTCTTTGTCACGTTTTTAGTAATTTTGATATTTTTGAAACCGGGATAACTTAATCTATCTATTTGGAGGATCAATTTGAAAAGTTATCAAGGTATGGAAATTAGGTCATGGATGAATATGCTGAAAATTTAAAATTTATGGTAGAAAATGAAAGGTTGCTGATAGATAAACAACTTTTACAAAGTGATTTTTGATGAAAACATGATTTAGGGACTAAAACGTAAAGTTGTGAAAATTGATGAAAAATTCTGAAATTTATAGAAAATATGTGCTGTAAATTTTATGTTGAAATTTCGATTAGGCTTGGACTATAGAGTAAATTGCATAAATTTCATTTCCGTACCTAGGGACAAAAATGGAATTTATAAAAAAGTTAGGGGTAAAATGATAATTTTGCCTAGGACGTAAATAGAGCCCAAATGAATACGAAATGTGTGAAATTGATGATTAAAGTTATTTATATAGATCCGTACAATACAAATTCGAGGTTAGATCGAGGAAAAGAAAATGTTTCGGATTAATAGATTTTATACGCGAACTAGTGTCAAGGTAGGTTCGTGTAACTTAATCGAGCATGTAAATATTTTAACTTGAATGTTATGATTGTATGCAATATAAATTATATTGATGTGAATGTTATAAATGTGTGAAATGATTACATGTTTGGAAATGTTGGAAAAATGGTAAAGTCTCATTTGAATATTGAATTTCGATGGATAAATGTGCTTTCCCGAAATGAATGAGGTCCTACATTTGTTGCTGACGGGGTTTAGCTCAGACGAGTAATCCTATTGATCTCATTATAGAAATTATTTAGCCTAGACAGGCAATATTGATATAATCCCTCTTGAACATATATTACAATTAGGATTTAGCTTGGACTAGTAATCCTAATTGAGCTTTTCTGAGCATACGTTACATAATAGATTTAGCTTGGATCGGTAATCTCGTAATACGATATGTGGCTCGAGAGTGTGATCCTTGATTAAGCGCTCGAATAAGAATTGACGGGTTATTGAATTGTACACCTTGAGTGTACTACTTGAGTATCCATCAAAATTTCAATGATTTAACGGACAAAACTCTTGGCATGATGAAAGAATTATGAGATGAAATGATAAATTCTTGAAGCAAAATTGTATGATGAGCTCATCCATGTTTACTTGATGTATATGAAAATTTTGTGACTAACATGTTTGATTGAATGCATGTGTTTAGGCAATTTTGCCAAATGGATGGAAAACATGATATTGTATACTTAGATTTAATAAATGGGATTGGTAAGTTCAGTTTCTGTTATACAAACTTAATAAGCATGTAATGCTTACTCTATTTTATTTTCCTCTATTTTATAGTGCTCAGAAGCTCGCGAAGGTTGGAGATCATTGAAGCATCATCACACTATCCACTAGCTTATTTTGGGTATATATATAGTAAAATCATTTTGGTATAATGGCATGTATAGGCTTGGCCATAGATGGCTTAAATATGTGGTTTGTAATCTAGCCATTGGAATGGCTAGTAATGGTTGTTTTGATATATATTTGTAATGTCATACTATGGTAGCTACATAAATGTTAAATGGTTGTTCAAATTATGCTTAACATAGGGAATATACCAAGGTAAGATTATAAACATATATGCATGTAATGATATGCCATGTTGAATGATAGAGTTTGCATAATTTGAATGCTTGAAATGGTTGGGATTTGGATGTGAGTTTAAGTTCAAGTTATTGGTGTGATTTTGGGTGAAATATGAAGCTAGAAATGACTTCATTTTGTCCACACGGGCAGACACACGGGCGTGTGTCTAGACCGTGTGTGACACACGGCTTGGTACATAGGCGTGTGGTTAGGCCGTGTGTCTTTTGCACCATAAGTTTGAGAAACAGAATGCTCAGAATTGAGCACACGGGCAAAGACACGGGTGTAACATCTCGAAATAGGGCTAGTCAGAATAGTGGTTTCGAGACCACAAATCCGACACCAAAATATTTATTTTATGATTATTATGAGGTCTAGAATATGAGAATATGCATGTGTTAAGATTTCATGAATAAATTCTTTGAGTAAGGTGTCCAATTGGAAATTTGGGACTAAATTGAATAAATTGCAAAACTTGAATTCTAGAAGTAATTTGTATGAAATTGCTTTATATTATAAATTAGAAGGTCTTAGAGAGAAATTTTCCCAATTTCCAAGTTTTTGGACAAAAATGGGCTTGCATGGATGAAACTTTAAAGAAATAGCTTAAGGGCATTTTGGTCATTTGACATTTTAATGAAATAAAATGGGAAAAAGAAGGAAAAAATCAGCCATTTTCTTCTCCATGGCTACTGAAATTTGAAGAGTCTCCATAACTAGAGTTTTCAAGCTTTTCAAGCTCAATAGTAAGTGCTCCCAAGCCCCGTTTTTAATGTTCTTTGTATTTTTGAAATCCCGATAGCTTACTCTCTCCATTTCTACCCATATTTAATGCTAGAGTTCATGTTTAGAAATTTATCCATGCATGAGTTACTTGTATTTTGATGGTTTATGGAGGGATATAAAAGTTGAAGGTGTGTTAAACATCTTTTCCTAGGTGATTTTCATGAAAAACCCCTAAAGGGACCTTTTTGCAAAAGTTGTTAAATATGTGGTAGAAATGTGAAAATAATGGAAAATGTGGGCTTCCATTAGAAGGAAAAGTGTTCGGCTAGGCTTGGGTAAGATAGAAATTGCATCTGTTTCATTATACAAGCTTAAGGACTAAATCGTAAAAATATAAAAGCTTAGGGGCAAAATGGTCATTTGGACCGGGGTGAAATTTAAGCTCATACAGTACGATTTGAGGTGTTAATGGTTTAATTTTATTATTTTAGACCCCGAGGAACAAGTTCCGGAGGTCAATTGAGGAAAACGAAAGGTTTCGGAATAATCGAAACACATCACCGAAACGAGTGCCAAGTAAGTTCGGATAACTTAAAGTAAACCCATAACATGCATAATTGTATGATTTATGAATACATGATGATTGCATTATTGATGGCATGAAAATGCATGGAATGTATCTTTGATAATAATTTATTGGTAAATGTCTCGGTTGAGGTTAGAAAGGGAATTCGATGGATAAACCATGATTTACGTGAGACTTAAGATCTTGCATGTGTTGTAGAGAGGATTTAGCCCGGACGGGTAATCCGATGATCACAAGTATGAAAAGGATCTATCCCTAACGGGTGTTCCTTTAATGATCGAGCCTCCCGAAGAATATGTGTGCATTATGGATTTAGCCTGGACGGGTAATCCGATTAGGGTCTAGATTTAGCCTGAACTGGTAATTCAGATTCGAGCTAATTAAGGGTGTTTGTCGTGTAAGGGATTTAGCCTAGACTAGTAATCCCGACATCACCTTACAAGTTTATATTGCAGGGGATTTAGCCTGGACTGGTAATTTCACCGTAGGATGTGAGGTTCGCGGGAGTGCATACTTGAAAAGATTATTCATATGAATTGACGGTGATTGGATAATCCCTTGAGATTTCCTAAAAACTCAAAGAGACTAACACGAGGTAAATGTACAAATGACCTGTTGAATGATGAGCTCATCTAATATATGTATTACATGATGTTTTTGTTATATGACTAACTCATTGATTGAGTGCATGTGATAGGGAAACCACTTTCATATTTGTTGGTTTCATTATCTAATAAGGATGTATGCTAAATAATCGGTAAGTTTACTTTCCATTTATTCTGAGCTTACTAAGCATGTAAACGCTTACCTCTCTCTTTCCCCTATCTTACAGAGCTCGAGGACTCGTAAAGATTGGAAGACGGTTAGAGAATCAACACACTATCAACTAGCTCACCTTTGGTATATAGATACTTATGTTTTGTTCAATGGCATGTATAGAGCTTTGGAGTATTTTGTTATATGTGTCATTTGGTTTGCCAAAATGAAGGCATGTAAAGTTATACTTATCTTTCTTTTTTTTTTTTGTATATGGCCATTGAAATTGGCTTATTTTGAAGTAGGCTATGACCTACAAATCTATGCATGTTTATGTTCTCATATGATGGTTTGGTTATAATTGGCAATGAGTTATAGAAACGAGCCAACCTAAATATGTCGAGTAGACATAGACATCGTTAAATGCAAGATGAGAATTAATTTAGCATGTATGAAACCAATGACATGAGGTTCACATGCAATGAGGTCAATCAAAGTTTCATATTTATAAATGTATAATTTGGCCTAAACATGCACTATAGTAATCTATAAGCGTAATTTGTTAGTAGAGGGTGACTTAAGGCTTGGAAAATAGTCTAATAAAATCCACATGGGTAGAAACACAGGCGTGTGTCTAGGCCGTGTGTGACACACGGCTCACCTCCATGGGTGTGTGGTATGGCCGTGCGTCCCTTGCACCTGAATTTTTATGTCAGTATAGAACACGGGCTAAGCACACAGGCGTGTGCCTGGCCGTGTGAATTTAACAATATGATGAGGTTGAAGTCAGTGTTGCACACGGGCTGTGGGCACGGGCGTGTGTGACCACATGGCCCCATCACACGGGCATGTTACATTTCAAAGTAAAGAAAAATTTTCTAAAGTGCCTAAAGTCTATCAAATGTTTTTGATTTTGCCTCGTATTACCCCTGGGTGAGCTTTAGGCCTCGAAGGCCTATACAAGGGACGAAAGGTACATGTTTGAAAGATTTTAATTTTGGGCGAAGGTAGATGACCCGATTTAGTAAGTGTGTAAAAAAAAAGGGAATTACCGGTAACGCCTCGAACCCCATCCTAGTGCCAGATACGAGCTAGGGGTGTTACATTTAGTGGTATCAGAGTTACGATTTAGTCGGTTCTAGAACTACCATAGAGAGTATTGAGGTTCGCTATACTTGTCATTATATAAATGTTGATAGTGTGATATCTCCTAACTGTTTAAATTTTTTTGAATATGGTAAATGTCTTCTAACCATGCACAAGATGAGTCCGAGGAAGCCGAGGGCCATGCTCTAGCTTCCGTACAACGAGCTATATCTAGTAGTAATAGAAGAGTTATGTCTGAAGGCCGGGAAGAGGCCCAGCCGCTTTCTTTAACATGATGTATGAGTGGTTTGAGAATTATCTGAGGAATCGCCCCAACATACCATGACCTCCCCCACCCCCTAACCAACCTGATGAGGATTTTCCACGAGGTATGGCACCAGTAAGAATTGGTAAAGGCCCCGTAGATAAGATTAGAAAGAATAGGGTCGAGGAGTTTAGAGTTAAAATTGAGGATGACGCTGAGAGGGCTGAGTTTTGGCTTGATAATACCATACGGGTTTTAGATGACTTATCGTGCACACCTGAGGAATGTTTGAAGTGTGCCGTGTCTCTCTTGAAGGACACTGCGTACCACTAGTGGAAGACCGTATCTTCGGTGGTGCCAAAGGAAAATATCACTTGAGAATTTTTCCAAGCAGAGTTTAGGAAGAAATATATCAGTCAAAGGTTCATAGACTCGAAGCGAAAGGAGTTCCTGGAACTCAAACAAAGGAATAAGACTGTGGCAGAATACAAAAGGGAGTTCGTAAGGTTAAGTCAATATGCAACTGAGTGGGTTCAAACCAAGTCAGAAATGTGTAATGCTTCGAGGGAAGTCTGAATGAGGAAATTAAATTGTTGATTGGGATCCTTAAAATACCAGAATTTGCCATTTTAGCTGATCGGGCCAAGAAGGCCGAGGAACTCAACAATGAAAGAAAACAAGCAAAGAGAGAGGCTCGAGTTGCGAGCAAGAGATCCAGTGGTAGAACGCTCTCATTTTCTACAAAGAAATCAAGGAGCCAACATGAACACTCCACTTCATCTATAGGATATTCGGGTAGAACGAGATGCTCTAGACGACGAGATCAGAAGTCTTCCTCCCCGATGGTGACTACTGTGGGGAGTGTAGATAACCAAAAGCCGGAGTGTAAGAGTTGCAACAAATTTCACTTCGGAGAGTGCTGAATAAAGAGCGGTGCATGTTTTAGATGTGGTTCTCTTGACCACTTTCGTAGAGACTACCCAGGACGAATCAAAAAAGAAGTAGAAGTAACCCCGAAGTCGAGTGCTCCCATAGCACGAGGTAGACCTCCGAGATACCCCGGAAGTGCTAGTGGTAGTAGAGTTGCAGCCAAAGACACTGCAAAATCAGAGGCTCGAGCCCCGGCAAGGATGTATGCAATACGCGCTCAAGAGGAAGCCTCTGCTCCTGACGTTATTACGGATACTTTTTCTCTTTTCAATACATGTGTTATTGCCTTAATTGACCCGGGGTCGACACATTAATACATTTGCATGAGATTGGTGTCTAGTATGAACATACCCGTTGAACCTATGGAATTTGTTGTTAGAGTGTCGAACCCACTAGGCAAATCGGTTTTGGTTGATAAAGTCTGTAAGAATTGTCCTTTAACGATTCATGGTCAATGTTTTCCGACTAATCTTATGTTGTTACCTTTTGATGAGTTTGATGTAATCCTTGATATGGATTGGTTAGCCCTGCATGATGTAATTGTAAATTATGGTAGCAAGTATATTAAATTGAAATGCTCAGATGGTAAGATTCTAAGGGTTGATTCAAGAGATTTGGGCACATCGCCAGCTGTAATCACGACAATGGTTGCTTAGAGATATATGAGGAAATGGTACACAGCCTACCTTGCGTTTGTGTTGAATACGAAGGAAACAGAGTTTAAGATTGAGACTATGCCAATAGTATGTGAATATCCAGACGTATTTTCAGAAGAATTACCCGAATTACCTCCTAAAAGGGAGATAGAGTTTGGTATTGAATTGGTGGCAGGAACAGCTCCTATTTCAATTGCTCCATATAGAATGACGCCAATCGAGCCGAAAGAATTAAAAGCACAGTTGCAAGAGCTGACGGATAAAGGTTTTGCTAGGCCGAGCTTTTCACCTTGAGGTGCCCCTGTAATGTTTGTAAAGAAGAAAGATGGTTCAATGAGATTATGTATAGATTACCGACAACTGAACAAGGTAACTATCAAGAATAAGTATCCTTTGCCAAGGATTGATGATCTATTCGACCAGTTAAGAGGAGCCACTATGTTCTCTAAGATAGACTTGAGGTCTGGATACTATCAGTTACGTGTTAAAGAATCGGGTGTGCCAAAGACAACTTTTAGAACAAGATACGGTCACTATGAATTTCTTATTATGCCATTTGGATTGACGAATGCACCGGCCGTATTCATGGACCTGATGAATAGGATTTTTCGGCTATACTTGAATAAGTTTGTCGTTGTGTTCATTGACAACATCTTGATTTATTCTAAAGATGAGTCAGAGCATGCGAAACACCTGAGAACTGTGTTACAGACCTTGAAGGAAAAACAACTGTATGCTAAGTTTAACAAGAGTGAATTTGGCTCCACGAATTTGGATTTTTGGGTCATATTGTTTCGGGTGAAAGCATCCGAGTCGACCCAAGTAAAATCTCTGCTATTGTTGAATGGAAACCACCTAAAAATGTGGCCGAGGCTAGAAGATTTTATGGCTTAGCCGGTTACTGTCGAAGATTTGTGAAAGGATTCTCTATTATAGCAACTCTAGTGACGAGGTTGCTACAGAAAGATGTTAAGTTTGAATTGACAGAGAAGTGTCAGTTGAGTTTCGAGAAGTTAAAGACGTTACTGATAAAAGCTCCTATTTTAGTATTACTTGAGCCGGGAAAAGAGTTTGTGGTCTACAGTGATGCATCCCTGAACGGACTGGGTTGTGTATTTATGCAAGATGACAAAGTGATAGCCTACGCTTCACGGCAGTTGAAACCACACGAGAAGAACTACCCAACCCATGACTTAGAGCTCGCTGCCATTGTCTTCGCCTTGAAAATTTGGAGGAATTATTTATATGGTGAGACTTGTTGTATATTCACAGACCACAAGAGTTTAAAGTATTTGATGAAGCAAAAAGAGTTGAACTTGAGACAACGAAGGTGGTTGGAATTAATAAAAGACTATGAGTTGATCATTAACTATCACCCGGGAAAGGCGAATGTGGTCGCCGATGTGTTAAGCAGAAAATCTTTGTTTGTATTGAAATCTATGGATGCTCGGTTAGCTTTGCTTGAAGATGGTTCGGTCTTGGTAGATCTAGAGGCTAGACCGACATTTCTTCAGGAAATTTATGATGCTCAAATTAATGATAGAGACCTGCAAGCAAAAAGGGCTCAATGTGAGTTGGACATTGAATCAGATTATCAGATCGGTCCTGATGGATGTTTAATGTTCAGAGATAGAGTTTGTTTACCTAAAGATGATGAATTTATTCGAAAAATCTTGCAAGAAGTGCATAACAGCTGTTTGTCTATTCATCCGGAAAGTACCAAGATGTACAATGATTTGAAGAAAATGTATTGGTGGAACGGCATGAAAAGAAACATTTCTGAATTTGTATCGAAGTGCTTGATATGTCAACTAGTTAAAGCTGAACATCAAGTGCCTTCAGGTTTGTTACAACTTGTAATGGTCCCCGAGTGGAAGTGAGACAAAGTTACCATAGAATTTGTGACAGGAATACCATTGACTCCGAAAAGGAAAGACGCTATATGGGTTGTAGTGGATAAGTTGACAAAGTCGGCTCATTTCATTTCAGTAGGAAAAAACTACTCTCTTGATAGATTTGCCGACTTGTACATATCTGAGATTGTGATATTACACGGGGTACCATTATCGATTATTTCTGATAGAGACCCAAGGTTCACTTCGATATTCTAAAAAAATTTACAAGAAGCCCTGGGTACAAAATTGAGTTTTAGTACGGCTTTTCATGCTCAGACCGATGGTCAATCTGAGTGGATGATTTAGATTCTCGAGGATATGTTGCAGTGTTGCATCCTTGAATTTCAGGGTAGCTGGGAAAAGTATTTATCGTTGGTAGAATTTTCCTATAACAATAGTTTTCAAACAAGTTTGAAGATGGCGCCTTATGAGGCCTTGTATGGCAGAAAGTGCCAAACTCCATTATACTAGACAGAACTTAAGGAAAGTCAAATTCATGGGGTTGATATGGTCAAGAAAATCGAAGAAAAGGTTAAAGTAATATGAGATTATTTAAAAGCAGCATCGGATAGGCAAAAGTCATATGCTGATCTGAAAAGAAAAGAGATTGAATTTCAAGTTGGAGATAGAGTATTCTTGAAAGTGTCTCCATGGAAAAAGGTGTTGAGATTTGGTCGGAAGGGCAAATTGAGTCTGCGATTTATCGGACCGTATGAGATCACTGAAAGAGTTGGACCAGTAGCCTATCGTTTGGCATTGGCACCCGAATCGGAAAATATTCATGACGTGTTCCATGTATCCATGTTAAGGTGATATCGATCAGACCCCTCTCATGTGATTTCACCAGTAGAGATTGAGATTAGATCAGACATGACCTATGGAGAAGAACCGGTCAAGATTTTGGCTCGTAAGGTTAAACAATTGAGAAAAAAATGTAGCTTTAGTAAAGGTTTTATGGCATCAAAATGATGTAGAAGAAGCTACATGGGAACCAGAAGAAACCATGAGAAACCAATACCTCAACCTGTTTACTAGTAAGACTTTCGAGAACGAACGTCCCTAAGGAGGGAAGAAATGTAACATCCCAAAATAGGGCATAGTCAGAATAGTGGTTTGGTACCACAAATCCGACACCAAAATATTTATTTTATGATTATTATGAGGTCTAGAATATGAGAATATGCATGTGTTAAGATTTCATGAAGAAATTCTTTGAGTAAGGTGTCCAATTGGAAATTTGGGACTAAATTGAATAAATTGTAAAACTTGAATTCTAGAAGCAATTTGTATGAAATTGATTTAGATTATAAATTAGAAGGTCTTATAAAGCAATTTTCCCAATTTTTAAGTTTTTAGACAAAAATGGGCTTGCATGGATGAAATTTTAAAGAAATGGCTTAAGGGTATTTTGGTCATTTGGCATTTTAATGAAATAAAATGGGAAAAAGAAGGAAAAAATCAGCCATTTTCTTCTCCATGGCTGCCAAAATTTGAAGAGTCTCCATAGCTAGGGTTTCCAAGCTTTTCAAGTTCAATAGTAAGTGCTCCCAAGCCCCGTTTTTAATTTTCTTTGTATTTTTGAAATCCCGGTAGCTTACTCTCTCCATTTCTACCCATATTTAATGCTAGGGTTCATGTTTAGAAATTTACCCATGCATGAGTTACTTGTATTTTCATGGTTTATGGAGGGATATAAAAGTTGAAGGTGTGTTAAACATCTTTTCCTAGGTGATTTTCATGAAAAACCCCTAAAGGGACCTTTTTGCAAAAGTTGTTAAATATGTGGTAGAAATGTGAAAATAATGGAAAATGTGGGCTTCCATAAGAAGGAAAAGTGTTCGGCTAGGCTTGTTTAAGATAGAAATTACATGTGTTTCATTATACGAGCTTAAGGACTAAATCGTAAAAATGTGAAAGGTTAGGGGCAAAATGGTCATTTGGATCGAGGGTGAAATTTAAGCTCATATAGTACAATATGAGGTGTTAATGGTTTAATTTTATTGTTTTAGACCCCGAGGAACAAGTTTCGGAGGTCGATCGAGGAAAACGGAAGGTTTCGGAATAACCGAAACACATCACCGAAACGAGTGCCAGGTAAGTTCGGATAACTTAAAGTAAACCCATAACATGCATAATTGTATGATTTATGAATACATGATGATTGTATTATTGATGGCATGAAAATGCATGGATGTATCTTTGATAATAATTTATTGGTAAATGTCTCGATTGAGGTTAGAAAGGGAATTCGATGGATAAACCATGATTTACGTGAGACTTGAGATCCTGCATGTGTTGCAGAGAGGATTCAGCCTGGACGGGTAATCCGATGATCACAAGTATGAAAAGGATCTAGCCCGGACGGGTGTTCCTTTAATGATCGAGCCTCCCGAAGAATATGTATGCATTATTGATTTAGCCCGAACGGGTAATCCGATTAGGGTCTGGATTTAGCCTGGACTGGTAATTCAGATCCGAGCTCATTAAGGGTGTTTGTCGTGTAAGGGATTTAGCCTAGACTGGTAATCCCGACATCACCTTACGAGTTTATATTGTGGGGGATTTAGCCTGGACTGGTAATCCCACCGTAGGATGTGAGGTTTGCGGGAGTGCATACTTGAAAATTTCATTCATATGAATTGACGGTGATTGGATAATCCATCGAGATTTCCTAAAAACTCAACGAGACTAACACGAGGTATATGTACAAATGACCTGTTGAATGATGAGCTCATCTAATATATGTATTACATCATGTTTTATTATATGACTAACTCATTGATTGAATGCATGTGATAGGGGAACCACTTTTATATTTATTGGTTTCATTATCTAATAAGGATGTATGCTAAACAGTCGGTAAGTTTACTTTCCAGTTATTCCGAGCTTACTAAGCATGTAAATGCTTACCCGTCTCTTTTCCCTGTCTTATAGAGCTCGAGGACTCATAAAGATTTGAAGACGGTTGGAGAATCAACACATTATCAACTAGCTCAGCTTTGGTATATAGATACTTACGTTTTGTACAGTGGCATGTATAGAGCTTTGGAGTATTTTGTTATATGTGTCATTTGGTTTGCCAAAATAAAGGCATGTAAAGTTATACTTACCTTCTTCTTTTTTTTTTGTATATGGCCATTGAAATTGGCTTATTTTGAAGTAGGCTATAACCTACAAATCTATGCATGTTTATGTTCTCATATGATGGTTTGGTTATAATTGACAATGAGTTATAAAAATGATCCAACCTTAAATATGTCGAGTAGACATAGAAATCTTTAAATGCAAGATGAGAATTAACTTAGCATGTATGAAACCAATGACATGAGGTTCACATGCAATGAGGTCAATCAAAGTTTCATATTTATAAATGTATAATTTGGCCTAAACATGCACTATAGAAATCTATAAGCGTAATTTGTTAGTAGAGGGTGACTTAAGGCTTGGAAAATAGTCTAATAAGGTCCACATGGGTAGACACACGGGTGTGTGTCTAGGCCGTGTGTGACACACGACTCATCCTCATGGGTGTGTGGGTGTGTGGTATGGCCGTGCGTCCCCTGCACCTGAATTTTTATGTCAGTATAGAACACGGGCTAAGCACACAGGCGTGTGCCTTGACTGTGTGAATTTAACAATATGATTAGGTTGAAGTCAGTGTTGCACATGGGCTGTGGACACGGGCGTGTCCCAAGTCACACTGGCGTGTGTGACCACATGGCCATCACACGGGCGTGTTACACTTCAAAGTACGGAAAAATTTTCTAAAGTGCCCAAAGTCTATCGAATGTTTTTGATTTTTCCTCGTATTACCCCTGGGTGAGCTTTAGGCCTCGAAGGTCTGTATTAGGGACGAGAGGTACATGTTTGAAAGATTTTAATTTTGGGCAATGGTCGATGACCCGATTTAGTAAGTGTGTAAAAAAAAGGGAATTATCGGTAATGCCTCAAACCCCGTTCCGGTGCCGGATACGGGCTAGGGGTGTTACAACGGGTGTGTGTCTTAACTATGTGTGCTACACGACTTAGAACACGAGCGTGTGTCTTGGCTATGTGAAACCTGCCCTTAAATTTGAAAAATAAAATTAACCACATAGCTTAGAACACAGACGTGTGGCATGGCGATGTGCACAGGTCAGAAAGTTACACAGGGTCAAACACGGTCTACAGCACGGGGCTTATCCCTTGGACCACACGGGCCTGTGTGCCCTGTACCTTGGAAAATTTTTGAAATGTCGCGAAAATTTCTTAAAGTTTTCGATTAAGTCCTGATTTGATTTTAATGCTCATATTGAGTATCAATGGTCCATTTAAGGGACGTTTTGAATAATCTCAGTTAATGAATAGTAATTTACGTGATTTATCTGTAAATGTTCTGAAGGTTTTGGTAATGCTCTGTAACCCTGTTCCGGCAATAGATACAGGTTAAGGGGTGTGATAGGGGTGGCTGACTTGAATTGGTAGGATCTATTCTTGGGATATATGACTAAACATCTCCAACATGGTTTTTTCAATCACTGTCAAGACGAATTTATACGATTGGAGGGATTTGAGGCCGACTATTAAGAAAGCATTCTCAATTTTGGTTTAATGCAAACTGGGTACTTGAAGAAAATTTTGAGGATCAACTAAAAAATTTTGGGAATCAAATAACAGAGAGATTCCTATTAAGGTACATGATCTAAGATCCAACCTAAGCCAGTGGGTGAAAGTGAACTTGCGGGATAGGGATCCCAAAATTTTAACATTGAATGCGAGATTGAGTGAATTAAATTTGGTGGCTCGATCATTACATCAGTAAAACACCATAGGTGATTCTTTCTTCCTCCCGTCAATTACAAGTATGCTTCCATTTATGACTCAATCTCTCTGGCGATCTGATTTACTAGTTTACACTAGTTTTGATTTACTAGTTCTTCCACTCTCTCTAGAGTCTCTTATATCCAATATTTGGGGGTTTTAATAACTCCTACCTTCCTCTGCCAAACTATGCACTGCTTCATTAACTTTCTGAGGTACGTGTAAAATTTTAATTTTATCAAACATGCAAATCCTCTATTTTACTTCCTTGACCATATTACTAATGTTCGATTTATCCTCCTCTACGGCCCTTACTCTCTTGATGACAATTAAGGTGTCCCTTTCTACTAAAATTCTCCTAAACCCTAGTTCCTCTGTGAAAATTATAGCTTGCAAACATGCTCGTGCTTTTTCCATGGTTAAGTTTAACACATGCTCATTCGGGTAAGTATACACTGCCATAACTATGCCCACCCTATTCCTAATTAAAATCCTCGATACTGATTTATTTGACTATTGATGAAATGAGGCATCAAAGTTTTCTTTAACGTTATCACCTTTTGGAGGCTCCCATTTACTAGCTATAGGGTTTTGCATTGACACTACTACATCTTCCAATTTCTTTGTCTTTGAAATATAAGCATGGACAAAAGCTAGTACTTCATGTATACCTTTCCTTTCCCCCTCATGATATACTATTCAGATCAAAATACACCAAGAGGAGAGGTGAATTGGTGTATCCAAATGTTTTTGGGAAATGATGAAAATAAAATGACTCAAGTATTTATAGTGGTTCAGCCTCAACTTCTTACCTCCACTACCTTAGCTTTCCTCAACTAATGATTTCCTAAATCCACTAGATTTGAACCTTTAAGGACAATGTTTAACCTTACAAATTCCTATATTTTCAAAGGTAAGATAGAACTACTTCTCCTAAAGGTTTTCTATCCAAAACCTTAAGTAACGCCTCACTAATGAGAGAAAATGATGATGAATAAGATGATATCTCTAAAAGGTAGATAATCAACAATTAAGCAGTCTCATATAAAGTTACAACACTTGAAAGAATGACAGAAAACTTAACCCACAAGTGGGTACAAGAAATATTTAGTAAAAGATTGAGAAAGATTGAAAATTGAGTTTTTAGAATTCAGGCACTTGGTTTTATATTTTTAATAAGGAGTCTTGACCTTGTATTTAAATCTTCTAACAACCTTGTGGATGTTTGTAGCCATCAAAAACAAAATAGTCGTTGCATCCATAAAAATTAGTATTGAATGCAGTCTATAGCTTTTCTGTATCAGTAGAAGGGGACTTGTAAAAGTAGAAGTCATTCCAAAATATGGCCGTCTAGCTCATTGTATTGGTAAAGGCCTCTTGTATCGGTAAAATTCTGAGGGTTTCAACTGGTATATGTAGAAGTGCAGGGGGGCCTGAACTTTGGCTATTGCCTTGACTTGTCTTGGTAGAAGTCCTTAAGGTATCGGTAGAAATCTGGTTGTATTGATTGATCAGACTAAGGTATCGATAGAGATTTCATTCCAAAACTACCTTGCACACTAGAGTGCATTCTACCGATATAAGTCCGAGTTGTATTGATAGAACTCCCAGTTCTACCGGTGGAATTCTATAGCCTTTTGAAGGTCTTTCCATCTTGAGTTCTACTGATACTTGTCCAACTAAGTATCAGTAGAAGTCCTTCAGACTTCAAAAACTCGTTAAAAATTAAGTTAATTTAAGGCTTTTTAAATGTTTATCTTGTCCAACACTTTGAAAATAATTTTAAGGACTTATAAACAAATTTTGTAAATTTAAGTAGGGGATTTTTAATATAGTTTTTGTTAGATCAAAATATTTTAAAAACTAGAGGAATAAGTGCACACTACTTAAACATATGTAGACATAAGAATAATAAAAAAATAGAAACAAAAGAAAAATGAAGCATGTCAACAAGTAGATTGAATAACAAAAAAAATGACAGTACATTTGAAATAAAAAACATCCAAAGGCAACGAAAATAGAAAACATTCCAAAGCAACCAAATATGTAACCAATATAAATATCCCAAATATCCAAAGAAAGATAACCAAACAACCCAAAATAGTGATATAATCCAAACAAAAAGGATATAAAAATCAACCAAGAAGTGAAATCTTAATTTTCCGATGGCAGGGCAAACCAAGAGACCAACCTATTGATGCACTCGTCTAATTGATTATAATGATCGTTGAAATGGGTAGTCAATGCATTAAAACGTGCATCGACTTGCAATGACAACCCATTGATCGCCTCGAGTAAATGTGCTATGCGTGGGGATGGCAGAGCAAGGAGAGCTGGATAAGCCTCATGCAGATGCCTAGGAGCATCGGATGTTTGTGAAGTGATCGGTGGAACCATCGAAGCTTGAGCCACCTAAGATTTCCAGTCGAACTTGTGGACATAATTTCCCTTATCGTCAAGCTTCCAATTGCAACTATGTGCAGTCAAGATATCGATAAAGGAGTTTGTGGCATGACCAGGGTCTACACTTATGTTTATTCTAAGGGTACGAAAGATATGAGAGAGGAATGCACCATAACATAAGGTTTTGTTGCTAGATAGTTATAACATAATAATCTTGAGAAGGTTTAGAAAAATAGTGGAGGCTAAGTTGAGGGGATGGTTGATTTTAAAGCACTGCCACATCCAATAATTGGTGTGGTGAAATCCGAAATGTTTATTGGTTGGGGGAATGATCCAAGTGAATATAAGATGGAGGGTACAACCATGAAGGTGCATGTCATTACCTATAAAATCATTAAGCCTAGTTAAGAAAGTATTGTATGGGCCGGTATGATGTCCATCACCCTCATTGGTGATAGAAAGATAAGTAGAGAGGGATTCGACTAAGATAGTAATCTCTTGGCTCATGACGAAAGAAGTAATAGATTGAAATAGGTGGGTTTTCGGGTCGTGGTTAAGTTTGGCATTGGAGTAAAACGTCTGAACAAGGTTGTCATAGCAAGGACCCCTAATTTGGAGACAATCGAGCCAACCGCAATCACGGAGTTGGTCGAGGTATTTGAATTAAATGGTAGTTGCTAAAAATTTTAGATCAACGGGACGAGAGATTTGAACTGTACAGGTTGTAAAATAGGTGTTAAATTTTTCAAGGGCATCGTTATTGTAACACCTTTAACCTGTATCTTCACCGGAGTAGGGTTACGAAGTATTACTGTATAATTAGAACATTTAACATATATTATATATATGACCATAAACATATTAAAATCCAATCGTTTACATGCGTATCATCCCTAAATTGAGCCTTCGAGGCCTTAAAAATACCTTAGAAACATTTCGGGACTAATTTAAAATCATTTGAAAAGTTTAAGAAAAAGTTGCAATATTTTGACTACAGAAGTCACTCGGCCGTCTGGCTAGGCCGTGTGACTCACACGGCTAAGACACACGACTGTGTCCCAGCCCGTGTCTATGCCCTTGTAACTGACTGGGGTCACACGGCCAAGCCATACGCCCGTGTACCAGGTTGTGTAACATTTGAAATGGCCTCACACGCCTATGTGGACAAAAATTCACTTAGAAACAAGCTCTTCCAAAATCAATACAAGCATAACCATTCAACCTTCCTAAGTACACTTCAAAAGGGACATTAAGCAACATCAAACCTCAATAAAACATGCTCAAAATATATCTAAATAAACATCTCAAATACCTAACCAATGTACCCTCATTGACACCAGATTTAAAACATCCATCCACAACCAATATACCATGCATAGGTACCTCAAATAAAATTCAAGCAATCAAATAATTGAATATGGTAAAACCATAATCCTATAACATCTTTCTCAAAACAACTGCTTTCATTGAACATTATCATAAGAAATAAGCATATAGGCAAAACCAACCATCACCAAAACATGCTACAAAACATATATCTATCTATACATATACAAGCTTATAATCACATATTCAAAATATTCAACTTCAAGGACCTAAACACACCTTAGGTACATGCCAAAATTACAAAAGGAGACATCACTAACATTGAGTACGAGATTCCTGAAGGATGCTGAGTCCGAGTCTACTATTATCTAACCTACGAACATAGAAACCAATTCACATTTAATTGATTTTATTTAAATAACTAACCATAAGAAAAACCAAATAATATGAGCTTATATCTCAAAAAAAAATAAAAATTTCAATTCTTCTTTAATGATACCTATAACCAATTCTCTCGATAATTCATGTAACATTTCTTGTGGTTTATTAGCTATATGGCACCTGGTGCCTAGAGGATAAACCGCAGAGGAGTTTGCGCCCAGTGCTAGTAGGATTAGTTGACGATATTGAATGTGAGCCCACCTCTAGTTGGAGAAACAAACGATGTTTACGCCCAGAGCTAGTCAGATCAGTTGACAATATTGAATGTGAGCCCAACTCTAGTTGGATAAACCAACGATGTTTGCACCCAGCGCTAGTCGGTTATAGTAATGATTATGTGCCCAACACTGGTCAGACAATTTGACAAAAGTTGTGGCCAATGCTAGTCAAATATATCGACAAAATCCATAGTGAGCCTAGCTCTAGTTGGATAAACCAATGATATTTGCGCCTAGCGCTAGTCGGTTATACCGATGATTGTGTAATTATTTACTTCCACGATTTTCTCATTCATTTCCTTACATTTGAATTCGATAAAACACATACAACTATACCTCAAGTACTAATTTAACATTCATTAATTAAATAGTAAATAGAAAATTTAAGTTTGAGTCTATGAACTTACCTTAACAAAATAGTCGTAATAGTGAGGCCGATGACTACTCTGTTACTTTCGTTTTTCCACGATTCACATCCGATTGATTCGTTCCTTGATGAATGTTTACAATTTCATTTAATTAATTCCATTCTATCACATAAATAAATGCATTTATACAATTAAATCCTTCTACCATCAATTACAAAAATTATTCCAACATTTTATCACTTGTGGAATCTTGACACCAACACTAAATATAAAATTTGACCACATTAAATCATTAAAATCAAAATTGAACTTAATCACATCTTCATTACTTTTCCTTATCATTTCCTTAGCTAACCAATATACATACGGTTCATAAAAGATATCCTTGGATTCTTGAAATTAATAATTTAATATTGTGCTAGTTAAATTTATAATATTTAACTTTTTAAAAATTATTACTAAAAAAAATCCATAATAAAAAAATATTTCAAACTACTCATTAAACTTAGTAACTTAACTAAATTTTACAGCACAAAGAACTACCTCCAAAACAATCTCTAAACTTCAGTTAAATAAACAATTTAACCCCCAATTCTACTAAACAACTCCAAAAACTTAATTATCACAAAGATGACATTTTTCACCACATTAACAACTCTAAAAATTTCAACATTGGCAATTTAATTCATGATTTTAGGATTCCAAAAACACAAAATTCATGAAGAAAGAACCAAAAATTACTAACCAATTTGAGCATTAAAGTATGGTTAAATGACCGAAAATTTCTTCCTTTTTCTTTCTCACTTTTGGCATGCAAAGAGAAATATGAAGTTTTTTTTTCTTTTTCAATTCCCCTTCTCTCCCACTAATCTACTTGTTTCTTTTATTAATTATTTTCCTTTAAATTTTATATTTTATTATTTCTAACATCATTTATTAATTTTTTCAATTTACCTGTTATATATATTTAATATATATATGAAATCATCATGAACATCCACTAACCAAAGTCTATATAGGTTATGGTCTATTTAATAAATGAGTCCTTCAATTTATTCCCATTTTGTAATTTAATATCTATTACAAATTTTATCACTTACTTAATTTAGTCCCTAATAATTAAAATTATCTAATTAACATTCAATTCACTTTTAAAGTAACTCTCAAAAATATAATAATAATATTTTTAGCCCGATTTGCGTAGGCGGGGTCTCAGAAGTATGTTTTCCGACACCCTTGACTTACGGGTCGTTACAGCTATCCTTAAAACATTCAATTATCAAAGGGTGATCTAAGGGAGAGGAAGAGGACTCACCTCTAGCGCGTTTAGGTGCAGGACGCTTACGGGATGTACAGAGAGGCATTTTATCTAAAGGATAGGTAGATTAAGGGTTAAGGTGTTGGTTTAAAAAGTGTACCTATAGAAGAAAATAGTAATACGAACAATTTATATCCCCAATAGTAGTAGATGGAATTTTGAAAAAATTGAAACATGTGATGAGTTATGAAATGGAAAAGGGCAAACCAAAAGTAAATAAAATTTAATTTGATACATATATATCTAAAAGGAGTTTACATATATATGTACAGTAACAAAAATATGTATATTTATAAAAGTTATATATGTTTAGTTTAAAATAGTATATTTATAAAAAAAATTGTCTTCTAAAACTAGTATGGTTTTGAAATAAAAAAAAAATGAAATTTTAGGGTTTACCTTAAAATCATAGGAAATGTGGAGACTTTTGGTGGAAATCTTGTTGAAAATAAAGTGGAAGCCATGTGAGAGAAAATATTAAGAAAAAAATTGAGGAAAAACGATGGAATGTGAGGTGTTATAGAGGCGATGACCGAAAATGGGAGGGGGTAGGGCTTTAGGAAGAAGATGCCACTTTAAAAAAAATGTTGTTGGGCTATATATATGGCCACATCTACTGAGACTTGTCCACTTCTACCAGTAGAAGTCAACAAGTTCTGGTGGAAGTCTACTTCTACCGATATCTCATGAATAGAAACCTAGAAATACCATTTAGGCATAATTCTGCCAATACATCCCTACGTACCATTGAAACAACTAATCAAGAAATGAAAAAAAATACATGGAAAAAGGTACAAAAACAAATAGATAACATATGTAAAATTATGTAATACTATATTTAAACAAATATCTACAAAAAAATCAAGTAAAAACATGTTTGAAAGCAATCAAAAGGTGGAAAATACATTTACTAACATATCAAATTTTGATCTATGATTTAAAATACTAGCTAACTTAGTTATATCACATATTAACAACATTTTAAACATGAAAGAATAAAGAGAAGCAAGTAAGTTTACAAGTATAATCAAGTAATGTACACAAAGCGTGTATAAAGCAACACAAGTGTCCAAGAATGTAAAAAAGATTATACAAGATGCTTATGAAGGCATGTTCATTAGTCCTAACTCTCCCCTAATTATCCAAAATCTCTTATTATCTAAAGGCTTTGTAAAAATATCGGCTAGTTGATGCAAAGTATCTACAAACTCTAAAACTATGTCTCCTCTTTGCACATGATCTCTAATGAAATGGTGTCTTATCTCTATAAGCTTTGTTCTAGAGTGTTGGATGAGATTTTTGGTGAAGCAAATAGTAGTAGTGTTATCACACCTTATAGGAATATGGTCCATATAAATTCCATAGTAAACTAATTGTTGCTTAAAGAATTTGAGCACAACAACTACCTACGACAAATTATTCCGCTTCAGTTGTAGACAAAGCTACATTATTTTGTTTCTTAGAGAACCAAGAAAAAAGCATGTTTCCTAAGAATTGACATCTTCCGGAAGTGCTTTTTCTATCTAAATTGCATCATCTAAGATCTGCATTGGAGTAAGCATGCAAACTAAATGATTAATCTTTGGGATACTAAAGTCCTAAGTTTGGAGTGCCCTTAAGGTACCTAAAAATTCTCTTAATGGCTTGAAAATGTGACTCTTTAAGAAATTATTGAAATCTAAAGCATAAAAAATACTAAACATTATATCCGGTCTACTTGCGGTAAGATAAAACAATAACCCTATCATAAACCTATAAAGTTTAGTGTCAACATATTTACCTCATTCATCTTTATCAAGCTTTGTTGAAATGTTCATTGGTGTTGATTGAGGCTTCAAGTCCTCCATTTTAAAATTCTTGAACATTTCCTTGATGTATTTGGCTTGATTGATGAATATGACATTTTTAGTTTGATTATTTTGGAGCCCCAAAAAGAAGTTGAGCTCACCCATCATGCTCATCTTAAATTCACCTTGCATAATCTTAGAAAATTCTTGACAAAGAAGTTCATTAGTAGCACTAAATATAATATCATTAACATAAATTTGCACTACTAAAATGTTTTTATCTTTAGTTTTTATGAACAAGATGGTCTCTACTTTGTCTGTTCTAAAGCCATTTTCAATTAAAAATTTGGAAAGCCTTTTATACCAAAATCTAGGAGCTTGCTTCAAACCATATTGAGCTTTGGACAATTTGAAAACATGATTTGGAAATTTTGGATTTTCAAAATCGGGAGGTTGTTCAACATAAACTTTTTCATTTACGAAACCATTTAAAAATGCATTTTTGACATCCATTTGAAAAGGTTTGAAATTGTTTGAACATGCAAAAGCTAATAACATCCTAATGGCTTCTAACCTAGCTACCGATGCATAAGTTTCATCATAGTCTATACCTTCCTCTTGGCTATATCCTTTGGCAACTAATCTAGCCTTGTTTCTAACAATGTTACCATTTTCATCAAGTTTATTTCTAAAGACCCATTTAGTTCCTATAGTTGGATGATTACTAGGTCTATCAACTAAGTTCTATACTTGGTTTTTTTCAAATTGATTTAACTCTTCTTACTTAACCATTATCCAAAAATCATCATTTAAAGCAACATCAATGTTTTTAGTTTCTATGCAAAATGAAGGCAATATAATTACAAGTATTTCTAATTGAAGATCTAGTAATTACCCCTTTAGGTGGATCACCAATGATGTGTCCATCATTAACATATGAAAGCTTTCTTGGGTGGCTAGATTCTCTTTCAACGTGAGTTGATTCTTGGAGTTTATCAATTTTAAGTTTTTGAACCACCTCACTTATACCTTGATCTTCATGCGATGCTTGATTTTGCTCAACTTGATATATTTCTACATCATCAAAATCAATGGATTCCTTTCTAGAAAGAGAATTAGATTCTTAAAAAATAACATGTATAGATTCTTTTACAACAAGGGTTCTCTTGTTAAAAATTCTATAAGTTTTAGAATTGGTGGAATATCCAAGAAAAATACCTTTATCACTTTTGGCATCAAAATTTCCTAAATTTTCTTTTCCATTCTTCAAAACAAAACATTTGCAACCAAAAGGATGAAAGTAGCTTATGTTAGGCTTTCTTCCTTTAAAAAGTTCATAAGAAGTTTTCTTCAAAATAGGCCTAACCATAGCTATATTTATAATATAGCAAGAAGTGTTTATGGCTTTCACCCAAAAATATTTGGGCAAATTATTTTCACATAACATGGTTCTAACCATTTCCTCTAAGGTCCTATTTTTCCTCTCAACAACTCTATTTTGTTGACGGGTTCTAGGTGCTGAAAAATTGTGACTAATACCATATTCATTACAAAAATTATCAAAACCAATGTTTTCAAATTCTTTTCCATGATCACTTTTTACACTTGAAATTGAATATCCCACTTGGTTTTGAATCATTTTACAAAAAAGTAATAAATTTTTCTAAAGCTTCATCTTTTAAAAACAAGAAGAAAACCCATGTATATCTAATAAATTTTTCTAAAGCTTCATCTTTTGAAAACAAGAAGAAAACCCATGTATATCTACAATAATCATCAATAATAATAAATACATATTGTTTACCTCCTAAACTCATAGTTCTAGTAGGTCCAAAAAGGTCAATATGAATAAGGTGGACTACTTTAGATGCAGAAACTATATTTATAGATTTAAAAAATGCTCTCTTATGTTTACCTTTAACACATGCATCACATACTTTATCAAAGTCAAGAGGAAAGTTAGGCATGCCAACAAGAAGTTCATTTTTAATAAGCTTTGAAATAACACTCATGCTTGCATGTCCTAATCTTCTATGCCATAGCCAACATACATTTTCATTATTAGCCATAAAGTAAATATTAGAGGAAGATATGTTATCAAGATGCACCATAAAAATATTACCTACCCTATGTCCTACAAAAAGAATCCTATTATTTACAATATCTACAAATTTACAACCATTAGAGTCAAATATTACTTTAAATCCCTTGTCACAAAGTTGACTAATACTAAGGAGGTTATGCTTAAGACCATTGACATAAAGCACATTTTTAATGAGAGTGGAAAAATTTTTACCTATAGAACTAAAACCTTCAATAAGCCATTTGGAGTTATTTCCAAATGTAACTTCTCCTCCATTCTTTGGCGTTAGTTCCACGAAATGGCTTTTGTCACATGTCATGTGTCTAGAACATCCATTATCAAGGTACCACGAGTTCTTCTTAGAGTTGCTTGCCTTGAAGCAATGTTCTTCCTCCTATAAACACAAAGTTATACTTTAGATTTTGGCACCCAAACTTTTTTGGGTCAATTAGCATTAGTCTTAACAATTTTTGTTCCCTTAGGAATCCACTTCTTTAAAGCATCCCCATTTTGAGATGTGTTTAATTCTTTTGGAATCCACACACTCTTAGTGAATTTGCTCTTAGATGTGAGCTTCCTTAAAGAACATAATTGTCTATTGTGACAATGTATGGATGAGAGTTGCATCATAAATATAGCTTGGTTTCTCAAAGAAATGTTTAAATTTGCTTTCTTTTTGTAAATTTACAAAGCCTAAGCCACTCTTATCAAAGAAGGATTTTTGAAATTCAAGCATATCATTTAGTTTTTGTTGCCCCATATGAAACATAGAAAAAGAATTAGGTAAGTTCTTATTGTTTAAAATCAAATCATCAATTTGAGCTTGCTTATCATTAAATTTCTTTTCTATTTCCTTTTTAGCTATGATTAGAGACTTATTTTCCTCTTTTAATTTTGAAATCATTTTCTTATATTTGGAGTTCATAATCTTAAAATCTATAGCTAATTCATCAAAGGCATATTGTAATTCTTCAAATGTATATTCATTTAATTCACTAAAGTTTAGGATTACCTTTGGTTCTTCAATAGCCATGAGACATAGGTGTGTAACTTCATTGTCCTCATCACTATCGGATGAATCTCTATCGCTCTAAGTTTCCATCATGGCTTTCTTCTTTTGTTTTAATGCCCCTTTCTTCTTCAATTTTGGATAATCAAATTTAATGTGACCTGGCTTTTTGTACTCATAGCAAATAATTGGATCTTTTTCCTTCTTACTTGGTTCACCCTTGATGATGTCTCTTATTAGAATTTTTTGGCTTTGTTGGACTTCATGAATTTTTTTAATTTCTTTGCAACTCCCACTTTTTTTAGATCTTTTTTGATTTCTTGTGCATTGTAGTTGATATTCATTTTATATATTCACAAGGAAGTAATGAACTCATCATGTGAGAGTAAGTTGAGATCCTTTGATTCTTCTATTGTCGTCACTTTAGGTTCGCAAGACTTTGGAAGACTATTCAAAATCTTCTTCACCATCTCTTTGTTGGGATAGGTCTTCCTAAGGGAATTGAGACCATTAATAATGTGGGTGAAGCGATCATACATCTCCTTGATTCATTCTTTCGATTTTGCCTTGGACAACTCATAATCAAGGGTGAGAAGGCTTATCTTGGGCTCCTTAACTCTACTTGTCCCTTTATGAGTGACTTCAAGCTTGTCCCATTTTTTTTTTGCATTGTCACACAAGGAGACTTTATTGTACTTATTTGGACCAAGAGCACAAAATAGAGTGTGCATGAATTTTGCATTTAATTACACCTTCTTGATATCATTATCGAGATCACTCTCTTCCTTTGGGATAATAACATCTTTGACCCTCTTTATTGGAAAGGATGACCCGTTTGTAATTATCCTTCAAACTTCATAGTCATTAGCTAGGATCAATAGCTTCATTCTTATTCTCCAATATGAGTAATTGATGTCATTGAATAAAGGAGGCATCATGGTGAAATACCCTTCTCCCAATATGGTGGAATTTTGCTCTAATACCATGAAACAAATTTCTTTACTTGTGGCTTCCATTTTGGATATCTTGAGGATCTTTTTCCTTGGTGGTAAAATCGTCTCTAGAGTTCTAGCTCTGATACTAATAGTTGAGATTGAAATACACCAAGAAGGGGGTGAATTGGTGTATTAAAACATTTTTAAGAAATGACAAAAATAAAACAACTCAAGTATTTATAGCGGTTCGACCTCAATTGCCTACCTTCATTACCTTAGCTTTCCTCAACTAAGAATTTCCCAAATCCACTAGATTTGAATATTTAAGGACGAGGTTTAACCTTACAAATTCCTATCTTTTCAAAGGTAAGATAAAACCACTTTCCCTAAAGGTTTTCTACCCAAAACCTTAAGGCTCCATTTGTTTTTACTGAAAATGACTTCCAGAAAATGATTTCTGGAAAATGATTTCTAGGAAATGATTTACTTTTCTAAAAAAGTTAATATTTTCTGGTGTTTGGATGAATCTGTGTAAAATATTTTATGTTGTTTGGTAGATTTCTTAAAAATATTTCATAAAAGTTGTTTTCAATTAAACAAACATACATTTGAGATTTTCTTAGTTTTTCATTGTTTAATTGAATTTATTTTTATTTATAATTTTATATTTTACATTGTTTTTGCATATATTAAAAATATTATATTAAATTTAGATTCATTACAATATCATTTTTTAATTACATGACTACTAAGTGAGTATTTTTTATTTAAAAATGTCACATCAACAAAATTGACAAAAAATATTAACGATGTCAACAATTGGACTTGATTTTTAAATTTGAAAAGTAAAGGGACTAAATTCTTAAAAATAAGAATACAAAGACTAAATTACAAATTTGTGAAGTGTACATAGACTTATGACATATTTTAACCTTTATACTACAAAACATTTATTATTAATATATTTATAAGTGTAATAAATATTTATTATTAAAATATTAATATTGAATATTTTCAATAATATGTGAATAATATTATTTAAAATTATTATTTTTAAAATTTATTATTAAAATAAAATCGAAATATTAAATAATTTATTAAAATAGTAAATTATTTTATTATATTAAAAATTAATTACATGACTAAATATAAACAATTAAATATGTATGTTTAATAATATTAAAAAATATAATTTTTTAAATTTTTTAAAAATAAAATAAAAATTATTATAATATTATAATATTAAGCTTGATTTAAGTTAATTTTTATATAAAAATAAAATTATTAATTTTTATATAAAAATAAAATTATCTATAGATGAGCTCTTTTCTGAAAAATGACTTACGCTTTTCAAAAAAGTAAATAATTTCACAGGAAAAAGGGCTTATTTTCAAATTATTTGCATCACATATCAAATAACCAACTTACCTTATTTTCATATAAGTAATAAACTATCACATACCTGATCACTTAAGCTCGTTTTACATATTCAATCACAAATTATCATTGCCCGTCGAACCATTTGGAATTTAATAGGATACTCAGATAATCACACAGATCGTACAATGCCAACGTCCCAGACGTGGTCTTACATGCCATCTCATATCGATGCCACTGTCCCAGACAGGGTCTTACACAAATCAAATATGATGCCTATGTCCCAGACATGGTCTTACACGTAATCACAAATCGATGCCAACATCCCAGATGTGGTCTTACACGAGAACACTTATTGGAAATCCTATGTCATGAAATATGTATCCTAGCTATTCTTAAGGTTCGTACTGGGCTTTCAAATGTCGTAACTCGATTGAATCGAATTAGTGCACATAGATTTTAAGCTTATACATATTCGGCTTCCATATATATATATATACTATCACATTATTCATTTCAGCATATATAGTTCATATTTAATCAAATAAATAACATCTATTTGCTTATAAACTTACCTCGGACAACGATAATTGGAACGAGACGACTATTCGACAACTTTGGTTTTCCCCTTATCCAAATCTGATTTCTTTAGTTCTTGATCTAAACATATTCAAATTAAACTCATTCAAACATAATTTCATTCAATTTAGTCCAAAAACACATAAATAGGCAAATCACCATTTTACCCTTGACATTAACACTTTTTACAATTTAGTCCAAATTGCATAAAACACAAAGCATGCAAAATATGCACACACCATGCTTAGGCCGAATACTACCTGTGTTCATACAAGTCCATACATTTCATTTATTTCACATTTTAGTCCCTCAATTTATTATTTTTGTAATTTATCCCTAATTACTCAAAATCATCAAAAATTCTAATACAAAACATATTAATCCAAAACCTATCTTTCATAATTCATCATATAACATCACAAAGCTCAATTATTCATCAATGGCATAACTCAAAATATTCATCAAAATCAGAAATTCAAGTATGGGCTTTGTACATTACACTGCAACGATCTCAAAAACGTAAAAATTATCAAAAAACGAGCTAGTTACATACCTTAATCAAGCTAATCTTTGGCCGAACCCATAAAGGCTTTGTTTTTATTTCTTTATTTTTGATATTTGGTCAACCAAAAAGATGAACACTTATGGCTTTTAATTTTATGTTTTATTATAACATATATTATTTAGCATTTTACAAATTTAACCTTTATAATAAAATACAAAACCATTATAATATAAGGTCATTACCGTCCATTACATGCTATCATGGAAAAATTGAAACTTAAACACTTCAAATTGTAAAGACAATCACAATTCGACCCTTACACATTAAACCATCAAATTTTCATTTTATGCGATTAAGCCCTCTTATTAAATCGAGCACTCAAAGGACAAAATTAAAGCACGAAAATTTCACAGATGTTAATTCACACATGATAAACACAAAAAATAATTTTAAAATATTTTTCTAACTCGGATTCGTGGTCCTAAAACCACCGTTTCAAATAAGGTCTAAATCGGGCTGTTACAGCTAGTTTGAAAGATGTTAGTTATGCTACTTGATAATAGGACTTTGACATATTTTTGTGTATAAGTTAAGCCATGTGATTTGGCTTATTTTGATGTTATGTTTTGGTTGAATTGAAGTATTCAATTATGGTATGTTTTAGCAAGGAATGATGGAATGAAATTATGTAGGTGAAGCCTTGATATGTGGTTGTTAAATGAATGGATTATGCATGATGATGGATAGGTATTTGGGTATGAATT
This sequence comes from Gossypium longicalyx, assembly GCA_025698465.1. Lineage (NCBI taxonomy): Eukaryota > Viridiplantae > Streptophyta > Magnoliopsida > Malvales > Malvaceae > Gossypium > Gossypium longicalyx. Next base: position 37,374,249 of record CM046998.1, on the reverse strand, counting down.
TTTTATGTTTTGATATGGAAAATATTATGTATTGAAATGATTATTTTGGTTGCCAATTGGGTTGCATAAATGTGGTCAATTATGCTTGTAAATGTTTTTATTTATAGGATGGCAAAATGGCTTTCCAAATGGCCTATTTTTGTCCACACGGAAAGAGACATGGGTGTGTGTCTCAGCCGTGTCCGACACACGGTTATATTACACAGCTGTGCGTCCCCTAGGGTACCCTACAAATTAAGTCAGTATACCCTATAGGTTTGACACGGCTTAGACACACGGGCGTGTCTATTGGCCGTGTGTGTCACATGGACTCACACACGAGTGTGTGACTGACTGTGTGACATAAGTCAGTATACCCCCCTAAATGGCACACGGCTTGGCACACGGTCCTGTCCTCGGCCGTGTGACATAAGTCAGTATATATGCTCTATTTTCATACAGTCTAAGACACGGGTATATATACTAGCCGTGTGGGGTACATGGCCTGTTCACACGGGCGTGTGACACTTGAAACGTTGAAATTATTTTCTAAGTTTCTGAAATTTTTAATATGATACGATTTAGTCCCGAATGCATGATTAAAGCTTGATATGCTTGTTTTAAGTACATAGTCAATAAAAATGATTGATATTGACTGAGAATAGACGTTATTGGATATATGATTGTTCAGAAATGAGTTACAAGTCCGGTAATACCTCTTAACCTATTCCAGCGACGATTACGGGTTAAGGGTGTTACATTTGTTGGTATCAGAGCTACGGTTTAGTCGATTCTAGGACTAACGTAGCGTGTGTGGGTCTAGCTATACATGCCATATATATGAAACTATGATAGTGTGATGACTCCTGACGTTTTTGAATGTGTTTTTATATAGTAATGGATCCTAAACGAGCTGTAGCGGACGACGTAGAAAGTAATGTACCAGCTCTCGCTCAAGGGACAACGCCTTTTGAATCTAGACCTGTGATGAGTAGTCACGGAGGTGAGGCTAAAGAAGCCTTCTTTCAGATATTAAATGAGTGGTTCACATAGTACATTCGTACAAACCCGACTGTTCCGCAACACCCTAAAATTGGCCTAGACGTTACGGCCGAATCTGCGATGTCATATTGAAGTGTGTTTCGAAAAGTATCATTTCATTTAAAAAGTTTGTACCTTACTAAAACCTCGTAATGACCATCTTTGGAACTTCTAAGTATCTTGTTTGTTGCTAAAAACTCAAGTTAGCTAAAGTTTAATCGTTTAATAATTTTATTTACACTTTTAAGTCAAAGTTTGTTGCGGAAGCTTTTGAAAGATGTTGCAATAACGTGGTGTTTTGAAAGCATTTATCTTTTTGGAAAGTCGCATCCTATTACTAGCAGATATAAATCAAAGTAAGTAAAACCCAAAATTAAAGTAAAAATTTAGAGAGGCCTTATTATAAAGAAAATTTCCCCCAAATAAAATAGCTTAGAGATTAACAATTTACAACAGTAACAAAAGCAATTATGTGGCCTCCATCAAGTCCCTCGCATCACCGACCCTCTTAAGGATTACCTGCACAGGAACGCAGAAAGGTGAGTTTATGGAAACTTAGTGTGTAATCCCTTATTAAACAAACAATCAGTCATACAATAAACAATTACAGTCTGGGCCTAAGCCCATTTCGGTAGCAGTCAAGTATAAGTTAGGGTCGTAGCCCATTACAGTGACAATAATAGTAATACAATTAGATATCCTACCCATCCATCCTCTACACTCCACTCCGTCTAACCCTACACTCCATGTGGAGATAAAATCAACCCACCCATCCTTACACTCCAAGTGGTACCGAATGCGACACATAATCAGTATATTGCAGCAGAGCTGCCAGTACAGTACTCCTCCAAGTATATCAAACCCACCTCCATGCAATATGTCATGTCATAATATCATACGTGAATGCAAGAATGTCATGCTCAAATACAGTCATGCATATCATAGGGGTATATCAGTCATTTTACCTCGTAGGGGTATAACAGTCATTTCATCAATAAGGGGTCTAAGTGTACTTACCGACCCGATAGTAGGTCCACAATTGTCTCGGGCAACACGTGCAACCTTAACAGTTAGTCAATAAAAATGGGCCCAAGCCCATGATACGGCCCATGTAGACCCACACGCCCTTGTGTGGCCTAATAAGCCCAAAAATAGCCTTGGCCGTACGAGTTACACAGCCTAGCCCAATAATCTCCACACGTCTATGTAGTTTACTCGAGGGCCCACACGGCCTATCTCAGCCCAACGTGGCCCAAAATGGCCTAAGCCCATGAAATCGCTCATGGCAGCCTCTACAATTAAATGCCTACGTTCTACACATTTGGATTACCACACGAGCGAGTCATACTTTTTCGACTTTTGTCGGTATACAAACATGGTAGTGTAGTTACACACCTGTTGCGAAATGTGCGTCTAACTCAAGAGTTCCCCAAACCTACATTCAATCACAATATTCCATTAGTCGCTTGACACTAAGGTTAATCACCCTTTTCAATCCCCAAATTAAAATAACATCCAAACTTGCCTCGATTGCAAGAGTGTGGTTAGCCCTGTTTAAACCGTTGACGTAAGCTAATTTATCCTCCTAATCGAAAAGCTGCATTGATAGCGAAACCCATTAACGAAGTTTACACAACCTATGACTAGAAACTAAGTAATGGCTTATCGAACACCAGACCTAGAATAGGGAAAAGTAGGCAATCGACCAACACCCCCTATTCAAGTCATGCACTAGTTGAACATAATAACGCAAATGAAGTTACCTTAATCGAGCGATAAGAAAAAGGTTACGACTGCTTCAGTATCCACTAGCCACTCCTTCATTTTCCCAAGAAGTTTTAAAAATTGAAAGAGTCACTACCCTACCGATTTGTTAGAGAGTAGATCCAAACCGAACGAAAGGGATGAAGTGGATGGCCTGGCTACCAAAAGAAGAGACAGTAAGAAGAAGAGTTTGGAGGGAGAAGAGGAGAAAGCAGCAAAGGGTATTCGGCCAAATGAGGATAGCTTGAAGGGAAAGAAAAGACGAAAAGGAGACAAGGAGTACTTGCCCAAAATCAAAACAAAAGCTAGGGTAATCGGCCTAGGCAGTAAAATGGAAAGGAAAGAAAGAAGAATTGAAACACACTACCGAAAGATGCACGAAAAGAAAAGCAATGTTCGGCTTCAGAAACAAGGAGTAGAAAGCATTAAAATTTTGCAAAAACCAGAAATGAAGTGACCACTTACCACTCATAGCCGAAATCCTAAGTGGTCAATGCCCTCTTCGACCACAACTCCACTACACATCAAACTCCACTTTTTCCTCCCCTTATCCCTCTCCTAAAATCTCTTCGCCTTATTCTACTCAACCGTCCATTCAAACTCCCACTGCACACATCAATTTTGATCAACTTAGGATACCTCCCTAGCACTTGTAGCAAAAATAAAATGCTCCTTCCCCCTGCTAATGCTCGAACCTTAGACCCCAGGAACACTCCACACACCACTTGCCCCTAGACTAGCAAGCTCTTTGTGAAAAATTTTACCCACATTAATTTAAAAGACTACTAACTAAAGGCAAAGGTTATTTTAGAAAAAACAAAGTTTTTACAATTGCCCAGGCTCGAACTCTAGACTTCTCAAGCACTTCACAAGACACTTAACCATTGAGACAAGCATCCATTTGAGTTACATAACATACAGAAAATGAGCACCTATATTTTGGGGCGTTACATCTACCGCCACCTATTCCCCAACCGATTCCTATAGTTCCTCAAGGTATTGATCCTTTGCGATTAAATAAACCACCTGTTTACAAGATACGGAAGCAAAGAGCCAAGGAATTTAGAGCTACTGTTGATGATGACCCTGAGAGAGCCAAATTTTGGCTTGAGAACACGATTCGGGTATTCGACGAATTAACTTGCACACCCGAAGAATGTTTAAAATGTGTTGTATCGTTACTAAGAAACACTACGTATTAGTGGTGTAATACCTTGATATCTGTAGTTTCGCCAGAAAGAGTCACTTAGGATTTCTTTCAAGTTGAATTTAGAAAGAAATACATCAGTCAAAGGTTCATCGATCAGAAAAGAAAAGAATTCCTTGAATTGAAATAGGGTCGTATGTCACAAAATATGAGAGAGAATTTGTACGACTCAACAAATATGCTCGTGAATGTGTTTCTTCTAAAGCTATAATGTATAAAATATTCGAGGATGGATTGAATGAAGAAATTAGAGTGTTAGTTGGAATTTTGGAGCTGAAAGAGTTTGTTGTTTTGTTTGATCAAGCTTGTAAAGTGGAAGAGCTTTACAAAGAGAAAAGAAAAGCCGATTCAGAGGCTAGAGAGTCTAGAAAGAGATTTATGGGTAAATCACATCAGTCAGCATCAAAGAAATTTAGAGAACATCATCCTCATTCTACAGCCTCTGCAGGAATTTCTATTAGAGATAGAAATGTGAGACAATCAAGTTCAAAACCTCAGGAGACATCTGTGGCTAGTGTGGGAAGTGCTAAAAATGCTGGACCTGAATGTAAACATTGCAATAAGCGACATTACGATGAATTCATATTAGTGAGTGAAGCTTGCTTTAAATGTGGATCTTTTGATTATTTTCTCCGTAACTGTCCAGAAAAGTTTACAGCTGAAAGAGATCAACCAGCGAAAGTAAGTAACATAGCTACTAGAGGGAGACCGCCCCGAAACACTGGAAATGTGAGTGGTAATCGAGGTGCTATGAGAGATTCGACTATGAGATTTGAGGCACGAGTACCTACCAGAGCTTATGCTATTCATGCACGAGAAGAGGCATCATCACCAGATGTTATTACAGGTACTTTTTCTCTTTTTGGTACTGATATAATTGCGTTGATAGATCATGGATCAATTTATTCATATATCTGTATGAATTTAGTATTTAAAAAAAGTTTGCATGTCGAGTCCATAGAGTTTATAATTAAAGTATTGAATCCCTTAGGCAAATCTATTTTAGTTGATAAAATTTGTAAGATTTGTCCTATGATGATCCGGGGTTACTGTTTTCAGGCTAACTTGATGCTTCTACCGTTTGATGAGTTTGATGTAATTCTGGGTATGGGCTGGCTGACTATGCATGATGCAGTTGTGAATTGTAGATAGAAGATCGAATTGGAATGTCAAAATGGTGAGATTCTTTGGATTGAGTCTAATGATTCGAGTGAATTACCTACTATGATATCATTTATGTTAGCTCAGAAATACTTGAAAAAGGGCTATGATGAATATCTTGCATACGTATTGGATATAAAAGTGTCAGAATCAAAGATTGAATCCGTACCTGTTGTTTGTGAGTTTTCAAATGTATTTCCAGAAGAATTAACTAGGTTTTCCTCCGATTAGAGAAGTTGAATTTGGTATTGAATTAGTGCCAGGAACAACACCAATATCGATAGTTCTGTACAGAATGGCTCCAACTGAATTGAAAGAGTTGAAAGCTCAGTTGCAAGAATTAACATATAGAGGTTTTGTACAACCCAATTATTCTCCCTGGGGTGCACCAGTATAAAGATGGCACGATGAGAATGTGTATCGATTATAGACAGTTGAATAAAATGACTGTAAAGAACAAATACCCTCTACTACGGATTGATGACTTATTTGATCAGTTAAAAGGGGATACAGTATTTTCAAAGATCGATTTAAGATCGGGTTATTATCAGTTGCGAGTTAAAAAATCAGATGTGTTGAAAACCGCATTCAAAACAAGGTATAGACATTATGAATTCCTTGTCATGCCTTTCGGTTTAACTAATACTCCTGCAGTTTTATGGACTTGATGAATCGAATATTCAGATCGTATTTAGACAGATTTATTGTTATATTCATTGATGATATTCTGATCTATTCACGAGATGAATCTGAGCATATTGAGCACTTGAGAAATGTGTTACTAACTCTACGTGATAAGCAATTGTTTGTAAAGTTCAGTAAATGTGAGTTCTGGCTGAAAGAGGTTGGATTTTGGGGGCACATTGTTTCAACCGATGGTATTAGAGTTGATTCGAGCAAGATTTTTTTTATTATTGATTTGAAACCTCCGAGAAACGTATTTGAAGCTTGTAACTTTTTGGGCTTAGCGGGTTATTATCGAAGATTTGTGAAAGGATTCTCAATGATTGAGACACTAATGACACGACTGTTACAAAAAGATCTAAAGTTCGAATGGTCAGAAAAGTGTCAACAGAGTTTCGGACAGTTGAAAGCACCGTTAACAGAGGCACCAGTTTTGGTTCAACCTGAATTGAGTAAAGAGTTCAATCTATAGTGATGCATCATTAAACGGATTGGGTTGTGTTTTAATGCAAGAAGGTGTAACACCCTAAACCCGACCTAGATGTTATGGCCGAATCTGGAGGCGTCACATAAGAGTGCTTTTTAGAAAAACCCTAGCAAGTTAAAAATCATTCAGTTCATTATCGTTACTTAAGTCGTGAAATCTTTATCCCAAATATTAAGTAAAAACATTTCAATAACGCGAAAGCTAGAATATATCAGTTATAATTTGAAATTTTAACAATTTTAAATTACGAAATAAACCCAAAAAATGAATATCTAAATAAAGCAGACGAAATAGAGTGTTACTTAAAAATCCATAAAATGGCCAACAGTGGTCACCATCGAGCCCTCCACCACACTGATCCATCTATTGCTGAGGATTACCTAACAAACAAAATAAATGAGGGGTGAGTTTTTGCAAACTCACTGTGTACATTCCTACAAGCAGCACGCATACAAATAGATAACAAAATACAGATAGTTCGGCTTTAGCCATACAGATATCGCATGCATATCAAATCGAAAACCAGAGAATCATGCCCACCAACCCTGTACACCATCTCTGACCAACCCAACACACCATGTGGGGATAAAATCGACCCACCCAGCCTTACACACCAAGTATGGGGATCAAGTTAGCCCATCCAGCCCTACACACCAAAAGGTACCGTAAGATAGTGCTCTATAGATAAGGCAGCATAACTACCAGATATCAGGCTAATCTTCTCTCAGACTTCCTTCTCTTCACAGTAATCCTAACCCAATGTAATGCAACATACATATCATGGCATGCTTATATGCAGATATCATATCATATCAATATCATGGCCGAATAGACATACAGATTCAGATAGTTACACATGCTTATTATAACATGCTTTTGCATACAACTCTGTAATCAATCAGAGAATGGGGTCTGAGTAACGCTTATCGCCCCTACAATCAGGTCACAGTTGACTTAGGTAACTCGTGCAACCTTACCAAACATTTTACCTTAATTGGCCTTACACACTCATGTACGCTTCTCGTGTGGCCCCACACGCCCGTGTGGATCACACGGCCCAAATTGGCCTTGTCCGTGTCGATCACACGGCCTAGCCCAGATTTCCACACGCCTGTGTGGTTCACCCGTGTAGACCTACACACCCGTGTGGCCCACACGGCCCATTTGCCTGAGCCTGTGCCTCGCACATGGCCACGTCAGCCTCACATGCCATTGTCCGTCGTGCCCGTGTGGTGCACGCACGGCCTAGGTCATCAGTCACACGCTCGTGTCTCGCGACGCAGGCTACCACATGGGCAGACCACACGCCTATGTAGCGTCGATAGATTGCATTTCGGCTTTCACTGAAACTCATTTTCTATGCGATTGAAGTACACACCTAGTTTGTTTTCACTACTAATCCAACCACAAGCACTCCAAAGCCTTCGATGAAGAGCGGTGTTTCCCTGCTGTTTAGAACACAATTACTGATCCACAGAGCCTTGGATAATCCCGAAGCAACAAACTGCTAGCAATACGCCTAAGCTTATCGAAAAAGAGAGAAACGAAGGATAAGGGAAAAAGAGAAGGGGATTTTCGACAGCAAGGGAAATTAAGAAAAACGACAGAGAAAGAAAACTTTTATTAAAAAGAAGGGAATAGCCCTAATTTTTCCTACGCCTTAACTCAGATTTCTGATAAGCCCAACTCTTAATTGCAACCTGCAGCAAAAATAATCCCATCACCACTGCAGGGAATCGTACCCCTGACCCTAAGCGTATTCCCTTGCCACTTAACCACTAGACCAGCAGGCCCATTCTGTTAAGTGTTTACCAATAAATTCTTATAAGCCCATTAACCAAAAACCAGGCTTTATTCAGATAAAAACCAAAATTTAGCCCAAGTTAAAGTTTGAACTTGCGACTTTCCAAACACACCCCAGAGCACATTATCACTTAACCCACATATATTTAAACCAAAAATAACTCAAAACGCAGATTCAGACACTTCCAAGCCTAACACTTACAAAAGCTGAAACTACAGAAATTTGAGGCGTTATAGAAGGTAAGGTTATAGCTTATGCTTCTCGATAATTGAAACTGCAAGAAAAGAACTATCCAACGCATGATTTAAAGTTTGCAGCAATTGTATTCACATTGAAGATTTGACGACACTACTTATATGGTGAGAAATGCCACATTTATACAAATAAAAAAACCTTGAAATATCTGATGTCATTGAAGTATTTGAATTTGTGACAATGAAGATTGCTCGAGTTATTGAAAGATTATGACTTTGTGATTGATTATCACCCAGGAAAAGCTAATGTAGTTGCTAATGCCTTGAGTCGAAAATCATTATTTGCGTTACGAGTCATGAACACCTAGTTGATGATATGTGATGACGAGTCTGTTTTAGCTGAATTAAGAGCTAAACTGGTATTTCTTCAACAAAGTTATGAAGCTCAGAAAGATGATCATGAACTACAAGCTAAATGAATTTAATGTGAATCTAATTCTGATTCAGAATTTCATATTGGAACTGATGACTATTTAATGTTCCGAAATAGAATTTGTGTACCGAAAAATACAGAGCTTAATTAGAAAATCCTGCATGAAGCACATAGTAATCATTTTTCTGTTCATCCGGGAAGTACCAATATGTATAACGATCTGAAACAACTGTATTGGTGGTCGGGTATGAAATGAGATATATCAGAGTTTGTATCTAAATGTCTGATTTGTTAACAAGTAAAAGTTGAACATCAAGTACCATCTGGTTTACTACAACCTGTAATGATTTTTGAGTGGAAGTAGGATAGAGTTTCAATGGATTTTGTGTCGGGTTTGCCTCAAACTCTAAAAAAGAAAAATGCTATATGAGTTGTCGTTGATCGACTAACGAAATCTGCTCATTTCATGCCGGTACATACAGACTACTCACTTGATAGATTAGCTGAATTGTACATTTTTAAGATTGTTCGATTATACGGTGTGCCACTATCTATTATCTCTGATAGAGATCCTAGATTTATGTCAGAATTCTAGAAGAAATTGCAAGAAGCTCTAGGAACAAAGTTGAATTTTAGTACTGCTTTTCATCCTTAGACTAATGGTCAAACTGAGAGAGATATTCAGATTCTCGAAGACATATTGAGATTTTGTATTTTAGAGTTTGAGGGCAGTTGGGAAAAATATTTACCGTTGATTGAATTTGCGTAAAACAACAGTTTCCAAACGAGTATAAAGATGACACCGTATGAAGTTTTATATGGCTGTAAATGTTGAACTCCATTATACTCGACTGAATTGAGTGAGAAAAGATTCACGAGGTTGAATTGATTAGAGAGACTGAAGAAAAAGTGAAAATGATTCGAGATAGTTTAAAAGCAGCTTCAGATTGACAGAAATCGTATGCAGATTTGAAATGTAGAGAAATTAAATTTCAAGTTAGGAACCGAGTGTTTTTAAAAGTGTCACCATGGAAAAAGGTTCTTTAATTCGGCCGTAAAGGAAAATTAAGTCCGCGATTCATCGAGCCGTATGAGATCGTTGAAAGAATAGGGCCTGTAGCATATCGCTTGTCTTCACTGTCAGAACTAGAAAAGATTCATAATGTTTTTCACATTTCTATGCTACGTCATTACAGATCCAATCTGTCACATGTGATCTCTCTGATAGATGTTGAAATACAAGCCGATTTGACGTATAAAGAAGAACCGATCAAAATTTTGGCTTATGAGATCAAAGAGTTAAGAAATAAACGTATAGCTCTAGTGAAGGTTCTTTGGTATAAACACGAAATTGAGGAAGCTATGTGGGAGCCTGAAGAAGCTATGCAAAAATAGTACCCTAACCTTTTTACCGCTAAGATTTTCGAGACGAAAATCCTTAAGGGGGAGAGTTGTAACAGCCCGTTTTTAAGTCAAATCAAAATAGTGGTTTCGGGACCACAAATCTGAAGTCAAAATATTCATTTTATTATTTTAATAAGGTCTACAGTATGATAGATTAATTATGTGAAAGTTTCGTAAAGAAATTTTACCGTTTATATGCTTAATTCTGTAAAAAGGACTAAATCGCATAAAGTATAAAATATGAGTTTTATAAGTTAAAGGAACCAAATAACTATAGAAATGAAATGAACAAGCCTTGAATGTAAATTATAACATTATTAGAATGGATGGACATATTTAGACTTTGTTTAAATGAATTTTTATATGTTTTATTTAAGGTTAGTTTTGTAAATTAGTAAATTATGTTATATTAAGTAAAACAAAATAAAAATTATGGATCTATTCATCATCTTGACCAAAATTAAAGAGGAGAAATCAGCCATAGTTAGTTTTTACATTCATTCAAGCTTGAATCCTTGATTAAGGTACGGTTTTGATTCAGTTTTTAATGATTTCTACGTTTCTTAGCTCGTTGCAGCTTAATCTAGCTAGCCTGTACCTTTGTTTTTGAAACTGTTATATATTTTGAATGATGCCATTGAATGCTTGGTTTTTTAGATGATTCATGATAGTTTTGGAAGGTTTGATGTTAGATTAATAGTTTTTGTAAAGTGATTTTGACAAAAATGTCAAAAAGGGGGCTAAATTGAAAAATGTGTAAAGTTCATGGATGAAATGTGACATAAATGTAAAATATGGACTAATAGGGATCTCATTGAAATTCGGTTACCATGGGTACTAGCCTAATTGTGTAATTTTTCCTTTTTATGTATTGAGGACTAAATTGTAAAGTAGTCAAAAGTTTAGGGGTAAAAGAGTAAATTAGCCAAAAATGAATGTTTTAGGCTAAATTGAATTGAATGAAAGTTTAAATGAGTTAATTTGATATAATATAGATCAAGATAAGCCGAGAACGAGTTTAAATCGGTGAAAAGGAAATGTCGACGAATAGCTGATAGTTTTCATCTGAGCAACTCAAGGTAAGTTTGTATAATTAAAATCAAACTTTTCTACACTTATAATTAGTGAAATGAATTTGTTACCATGCCCTGTTTGAACTATATGAATTCATTGGATACGAGTGACATGATACTGAGATTACCATTTTGGTCGAGCTCTTGCATTTGTTGCAGACTCACAACAGCTTGTATGAGCTTACCGATATATCAGTTCGTAAGAGCTTACTGTTTTCAGCTCATTGGAGCTTACCGTTTTAGCTCGGTAGAGCTTACCATTTCAGCTCGATAGAGCTTACCGTTTCAGCTCAATAGAGCTTACTGTTATCAGCTCAGGAGGAGCTTATCGATCATGGCTCGAAAGAGCATATATGATAATGAATTGACAGATTACTGATGATGTTCACTCGAGTATCCTTTGAAGTTCTAATAAGTTCAACGGGCCTAAATACTGTTTATACAGATAAGTTACGGAGCATAAATGTTACTAGTGTTATATTTATATGATATGTGAATTTTGGAATGATGTAAAATATTGTATCAATGGATGATTTTATGTATTTTTTGAATGACTAACATGTGATGGATACTTGTGATTAGGTGTTGGTTAATTGAATTGTTGGCATTTTTAATGTTACTTTGATTATGTTTGAATGGTAAGTTTAATTCTGAATTATACGGGCTTACTAAGCTATAAAGCTTACTCTGTTTCTTTTTCTATGTTTTATAGAGGTTCGTTAGCTCACTCGTTACGGACAAGTCAGAGTTGCACATCACACTATCCAAGTTTCGATTGGTACTTTTGAACTTGTGAATTTGTAAATATGGCATGTATAGGCTAGTTTGAAATATGTTAGTTATGCTACTTGATAATAGGACTTTGGCATATTTTTGTGTATAAGTTAAGCCATGTGATTTGGCTTATTTTGATGTTATGTTTTGGTTGAATTGAATGTTTTGGTTGAATTGAAGTATTCAATTATGGTATGTTATAGCAAGGAATGATGGAATGAAATTATGCAAGTGAAGTCTTGATATGTGGTTGTTAAATGAATGGATTATGCATTATGATGGATAGGTATTTGGGTATGAATTTGTTATGTTTTGATATGACAAATATTATGTATTGAAATGGTTATTTTGGTTTCCAATTGGGTTGTATAAATGTGGTCAATTATGCTTGTAAATGTTTGTGTTTATAGGGTGGCAAAATGGCTTTTTAAATGGCCTATTTTTGTCCACACGGGAAGAGGCACGAGCGTGTGTCTCAGCCGTGTGCGACACACAGTTATGTTACACGTCCATGCGTCCCCTAGGGTACCCTAGGAAGTAAGTCAGTATACCCTACAGGTTTGACACGGCTTAAACACATGGGCGTGTCTATTGGCCATGTGTGTCACACGAACTCACACACGGGCGTGTGACTGACCGTGTGACATAAGTCAGAATACCCACCTAAATGGTACACGACCTGGCACACGGGTGTGTCCTCGGTCGTGTGACACAAGTTAATATGTATGCCCTATTTTTACACAGTCTAAGACACAGGCATGTATACTAGTCGTGTGAGGTACAAGGCCTGTTCACACAGGCGTGTGACACTTGAAATGTTGAAGTTTTTTTATTCTAAGTTTCTGAAATTTTTAATATGATACGATTTAGTCCCGAATGCATGATTAAAGCTTAATATGCTTGTTTCAAGTACATAGTGAATGAGAATGATTGATATTGACTGAGAATAGATGTTATTGGATATATGATTGTTCAGAAATGAGTTACAAGTCAAGTAATACCTCTTAACCTATTTTGGCGACGGTTATGGGTTAGGGGTGTTACACTAATTAATGAATTGGTGTTGTTATTTAAGCTAAAGTAAGTAAATGCAATGGAAGTAAGTAAATGGAAGGGTTCAAAGTCTTATGAAATCCTACTATGCTAGGAATGATAAGTATATATATGGTGTTGATAGACTTATTCCATTGTGAGTTGATGTTTATGGTTCGATAAATATTAAGGCATTTGTATAGGCGTATATTTAACCTATAATGTTCATTATTGATATGGAATGCTATGTTTAAGTTTATACGAGCTTACTAACATTCATTGCTTACATAGTTATTTTTCCTTTACTTTACAAATTATGAGAAGCTCGATCAGGTTGGAAGCTAGTTGGAGATCCATCACACTATCCATCATTTTTATCAGTAGATTTTGATGTTTTGGTAGTGGTTATAATGGCATGTATAGGTGGACTATGTCTAATGTTTAGTTAAGGATATTGGCATGTAATGGTGCTTTGATGCCTTGAAGGTTGGTATGCTTTTGGAAGTTTGATGCTTAATGGTTGGTGCTATATGATCAAATTGATGCATGGTTTTATGGCCAAAGTGGTATGTGTTGGCGTGTTTGCAAAATGATCATTTAGGGCATGTTTTGATATAGAATTTAATCAAATATGTTTGGTTGAGTTATAACCATTTGGATCTAAATTTTGTATATATATATTGGATGTTGGAACCTTTTGTAATGGCTAGTTTTATGTTGTAACACCCCTAACCCGTATCTGTCGCCGGAATAGAGTTTCAGAGCATTACTAAAATTTATAGATCAAACAGACGAAAATTTTAAACATTTCACAACATATAATATTCAGGCTAGAAACCAATCAAATTCATACATATTGTCCCTTATTTGAGCCGTCGAGGCACAAAATACGCGTTAGAAATAAGCCGGGACTAATTCAAAAACCCATGGAATTTTTCGGAATACATTAAAAATTTTCAAAGCTACAAGGGTCACATGGCTGTATGGTCAAGCCGTGTGAGTAAGACACACCCATGTCTTAGGCCGTATGTGCATTCGAAATAGGGACACACGGCCGTGTCCCAGCCCATGTCTGTGCCCGTGTAAATCTCTGACTTGGGTCACACAGTCAAGCCACACGCCCATGTGCCAGGCTGTGTACCCTTTCAAAATGGCCTCACATGCCCGTGTGCTAGCCATGTGTCTCACATGGCGGAGTCACACACCCGTGTGTCTGGCCGTGTGGACCTAAAATGTGCCTTAAACAACAAATTACAATTTCCTACATGCTCAGGCAGTAAACAACTTAGAAACCATTTGTTTAACCTATTCAAAACAATCATCCTAGGTGCTTAACCAATGTACCCTCATTGGTACCACATTTATATCAACAAAATATATCATCAAAGCATCATTCAAATTTCAAATTACTAACATACCAAATTCAATCCATTTTGCCTAGTTCATAAGCACTTAAACACTAACTTAAATTCACATGCACCTATCTAGATTTGGTTCAATTTACCATGCCATAATATGACTTTAAACACAAACACATGTTTATATGTATATATCAAGCCAACATTACACTTATAACCTTATTTATAATCCATTCACAAAATAAATATCATTTAGAAACCCTAGGTACATGCTGACACAAAAGATAGACATTACCACATTTGAGTTCGAGATCGTTGTTGGATGTTGAATCGACGATCAAAAGAGAAGTACCAAATCTGCTCACAGAAAAACAAAACCGTACTCTAAGTAAAACTCAGTGGTATTTCTATAATTTGAATATTAAAGATAAGATAATATCATATGCACAATTAAACTATAAGCATATATTAATGTTTAATATCCTGACTATCATATTTCATTTGTTAACAATGTCTCAATTCACACAATTGCTATATAAATAATTATTCACATATCAAACCACATTTATTCATACCATGGCATTAGCCAATCAATACTCAATTCTCATCACTTGCTATATAAAAACTTTTCACACTTTGATCCACATATCATTTAAACAATAACATTAGCCATTTCATATCCACTTCATGAGTACATAACTCATGTATCTCAATTTCAATTCACATACAATATCATCCAATAGTAATCATAGTATCGTTTTATTTAATTACCCTTATTAACACGACTGAATGGATACAGGGATCCAACCAACAAACCAACTTGGCACCTAGTGCCTTATCGGATAAATTTGAAGTAGTAACTGCGCCCAGCATTATATAAATTTGACACCCATAGTCTCTTAGGTTAAACCGAAGTAAATTCGCACCCAATTCCTCATCGAGTTGAAGTCGAAGAAATCCTTGTACTCTTCCTATCCTATGGCATGCCATCTATATCTAAATCAGCCCGATACAATTAATAGGGTTTAATTTCACATTTCAAAAACAATCAATATCCAATATATTTTTTTTTTCATATAATCAAATATACTCATGAATATTCATTTCAATTCAAATAATCAATACATTCATAATATATATACTAATTCAATTCATTTCAATCAACTTTAATTCAATTTAATATCAAAGTACCAAATACTCACCTCAACCACTTACCATATACATTAAATCAAAATACAACAATTAGTAATTAGGTTCGGATTATAGAAATACAAACCGTGAATTCTGAGCTATCCCACGTCGACTTTATCTTTCCCCTTTTTAGTCGAGGATTCTAGTACAACGTTAGCTATGAAATTAAAACAATTAAAATTCATCAATATAACACAATTCAATTTCATATTAAATATTTCAATTTTGACTCAATATTTGCCTAAATTTCAATTTAGTCCCTAAACCGAGACTAACTTTATTTCTTTACAATTAGTCTTATATTTTTATATAAATTTCACTTTAAACTAAATTTAACTCCCTATTTTCAATTAATAATTAAGTTTTGAATTTTTCACAATTTAGTCTCTATTACTCAAATTTTACAATTTATTCTACAATTTAATCCTTTTTCATTTCTAGCTTAAAAATATATCAGTTTAATCTCTAATACTAAATTTATTCAACATTAAAAACATTTAAAAACTCAATCAATGCTAAAATTTCAACATGGGTCAGGTAATACTTAACTCCGGGATTCCAAAAACATAAAAATTATAAGAAAAATGGACTAAATTGACTAACCAATTGAACTTGGAAACTTTGAAACCCCTAAGGTCGTGCATCTGTTTCTTTCTTCTTTTCTTTCTTTTTCTTTCTTAATTTGTTTAGCTTTTGTCTTTTTTTTTTAACTTCTGTTATTACTTATTTTGTTTTATTATAATTATATAATATATATACTTAATACTTAAGATTTCATATTATAATATATATAATAAATTTACAAATATCTTACCTAATGTCATCCTACTAAAGAAACAATGGTATAATTGCTTTTTTAGTCCCTTTAATTATTCTTTAATCTATAATTCAACTTTCACCCTATATGCAATTTAGTCCTTATACCTAATTACTCTTAATTCAAGCAAATTCATTTAACTAAAGCCTAATTACTAACACAACTAGCTTTGTAATGAGTCCAGTTTACGGGAACGGAGTCCCGGGAATGCACTTTTCAACACTTGTGACTATCAGGTCGTTACATCTGTCATTTATATGGTTTTGATACATAAGAGAAGTGGTTCAAATGGTAAAATTATTTTGCTATGGTATGAATATAAATTGGTAAGGTTGGTATGTGTCAAATGTGGTATGTTTTGGTATGGAAAAAAGTTAGTTGCTAAATGGTTAAATATGCACATGTTTAGGTATGTTTAATGTATGTGTTTGAGGTGCCTTTATGGCATATTAGTTGAATGGAAATTGATCATTTTATGCATGGTTGAACATGTTTTGATACCTTGGTCATATGTGCAAACAGCTTGTTAGGTGTGTTTGATTTGGGTGAAAGAAATGGCTTGAATTTGGCCTATTTCTTATCGACACGGTCTAAGACACAGACGTGTGTCTCATCCGTGTGTGACACACAACCATGTGACTTGGCCATGTGTCCCCTGTAGGTTTTATTGGTTGCATTTCAAAAATTACACAGCCTGGCACACAAGCGTGTGGCTTGGTAGTGTGAACCAAGTTAGAGAGTTACACGGGCCCAGACACAGATTGGGACATAACCATGTATCCCTACTTCGAATGCCTATAGGTCCTGAGATACAGGTGTGTGTCCTTAACCGTGTGAGTCACACGGCCTGGCCACATGGCCATATGACCCCTGCAATATGAATTTTTTCATTTTTTTCCATGAATTTTTGAATGTTTTCGATTTAGTCTCGAATCATTTCTAAAGTATTTCTAGGGCCTTGAGGGCTTGAAAAAAAGGATGTTGTGCTTGTGTTTGATTGGATTTTGCAATGATTTTGAAATGTTGGAAATGAATGATTTGAGTTACGTTTTTATGGTAATGCTTCATAACTTTATTCTAGTGATGGATACAGGTTAGGGGTGTTACATGCTATGTTTTGATAAGGTTATACAGTTATATTAGTCAATTTACTAATCTTATGAAACTTGTGATGTGTATAGAATTTCATAAATTTATGAGTGTGATAATAAGATTATGCATCAATTTTATATAAATTGAGTTTAAAATGTAAGTTTACCTTTAAAATGGATAAGCTTACTAAGCACTAGTTACTTATGTAGTTGTTTTCTTTGTCTTGTAGATCATCAGAAAGCTCGACCGATTGAAACCTCGCTGAAGCACATAAACACTAACCATCTACCAATTTGGTAGTTTTTGGGTTATTTTTTTATAGTTATAAATGGCATGTAATAGGTGTTTTATGCTAATTTGTTAATATGGTGTGGTTTGAACTTACTTATAGACTACTTGTAAATATGGTTTTGGTTTGGCTTATAAATGTCTAAGTTTATGTGTTATATAGACATTATGGTTATGCCTTCTGAAAGTAAGCAACTTATAGTAGAATGGAAAGATATTGAAATGGTTATTTGACTTGATATATGTTTAGGGTGTGAATTAGTATCATTGAGTTTGATTTGTTTTGGTGTATTAATTGTGGTGCTAAGTGATGGCATATTGGTTAGCCACATAGGTTAAAGAGTTTGGTATGTTTCATGTAACAACTAGTTTTTCAGTGGTATCGCAAATAGTAGTTTTGGGGCCATAAATCTGATGAGTGATTTTGCAAATATTATTATTTAATATTTACGAGTCACATATAGTATTATATTGACTTTTTATATGATAATTTTTGCTAATTGAACGAAACATTAAGTATAAGTGGTTTGTCTTTAAAGTCAAGTGGTACCACAAAATTAGTTATCGGGACCTCATTTATGTAACACCCCTAACCCGTATCTGTCGTTGGAATAGGGTTATAGAGCATTGCCGAAGTTTTCATTTCAAAATTAACAAAA
The DNA here is from genome assembly GCA_025698465.1 of Gossypium longicalyx. Taxonomy (NCBI): domain Eukaryota; kingdom Viridiplantae; phylum Streptophyta; class Magnoliopsida; order Malvales; family Malvaceae; genus Gossypium; species Gossypium longicalyx. The sequence goes on along the minus strand of CM046998.1, from coordinate 37,355,807 downwards.
ATTATAAACATTTCAATTCATATCATTAATCATATCAAAACCAATCCATAACATGCATATCGCCCCTTATATGGGCCTTCGAGGATCTAGAAACACATTAGAAATAAGTCGGGGCTAAATTAGAAACATATTGAATTTTTTAGAAAACAATGAAAATTTTCAAAACACCAGGGGTCAAACAGCCTTGTGGCCAGGCCGTACGACTCATACGGCCAAGAGACATGCCTGTGTCTTAGGCTGTGTGGAAATTTGAAGTAGGGACACATAACCATGTCCCAGCCCGTTCCCGTGCTCGTGTAACTCACTAACTTGGGTCACATGGGCAAACCAGACTCCCGTGTGCCAGGCTGTATACCCTTCAAAATGGCCACACGCCCCCGTGTGCTAGTTCGTGTGCTAGGTTGTGTAACATCCTGACTTGCAACCCTTTGAAAGCTACAGGGGACACACGATCGTGTTGCATGGCCATTTGTCACACACAGCTAAGACACACGCCCGTGTTTTTGCCCGTGTGGATGAAATATAGGCTATTTCCAAGACATTTTTCTTACCCATTCAATGCATATACCTACAATCACTTTTGCACATATAAATAAGCCTTCCAAATGTATCAAGACCATGCATAAACAAGCTATATTATTCAAATATGGTACATTTGCATACAACCAATATGCCGAAAAGGGCACCTCAATCTCAACACTTAAACATGTATAACCATATACTCAAATTGGCCATATTATTCAACTAACTTCTATCTAAGTTTGTGCCAAACAATACCATTTGATTTACCTATCCAATTCACATCAGATAATACCAAATGTGCCATTCATCAACTAGCATCAATAGTGATATATGTCATTTATAACAATTGAACCAAGTTACCACATTTAAACATATCACAAAACATTTATAACATGCATTTTAAACCACCATTCCATGTTTAATCATTCACACATCAAGAACCAAGATATCAACCACTTTAAGGCCAAATATTTACATTCCAAAACTAGTTCATATCATTCCCTAAAATACCATAAACACAAGGCAAAACAAATGACTACTTCAACAACCAAAATACCTATACATGCCATTATAACAAAAACTTAAAACACCAAAAGTACCGATATAGTCGATGGATAGTGTGATATAAAATTGACTAGCTTTCAACTTGTTCAAGCTTCTAACTCACTATAAAACATATAAAATAACATAGAGTAAGCATAAATGCTTAGTAAGTTTGTATAATTAAAACTCAACTTACCATTTCAACACATAATAAGTAAGCTAAACATGGCATTATCCAACCACAATTTGGTTAAACCCTAAGCATGTACACCAAACATGTTAGCCATATAAGCATATAACATAAGTAATTTAATCATGGCTGATCACAACATTTAATCATATATCATAAACAAATACCATCCATCTAAACTTTTATTATACCATGCATCACCAATTCAATGCAAATCACATGTCTTCATGTCTGAGTTCGTATCGAACTCTTACCAATTTCTTTTAGATCATGCCCGTTGAACCATTTAGAATACTATTGGATACCCAAGATAGATCAGACATGTAACAGCCTGATTTTGACCCTAATCGGAATGATGGTTTCGGGGCCACGAATCCGAATCAGAAAAATGTTTTAAATTCAATTTCGGTATTAGTTATGTGTGAATTGATATCCATGAAAGTTTCGTATCTTAATTTTTCTGTTTAGATGCCGAATTATAAAAAAAGGGGTGTAATTGCACAATAGGTAAAATTTGATGAATTATGTGTGAATGCCGAATTGTTAATGGTCTTTTATTTTGGGGGAGTTAAAATGCTATTAAACCAAGACTCATGCATGGACACAATCGGTCATTAGATAGTGGAAATAGCATAATTTTATAATGGCTATTTTGGTAACTTAATAATTATATTATCACATTAACTTAGTAAAATAGGAAGTGGGTGGAGTTTTCATCTTTGGAAAAAATCGTAGATAGCCAAGCAAAAGAAAGAAATAGATTCCTCGCATTCGGCCCTTGTCTAGTTTAATTTAAAGATCAAGAGCAAAGAGGATCGGATTTGGATCGGGGAAAGGCGAAAATAGTCGAATAGTCGAAAAATATAGTCCGTCTATATTCGAGGTAAGTTACTAAGCAAATAATTGTTGTAGACTTATATAAATGCAATTTATATATATACATATATACATGCTGATTTGGAAAATGCAAAATGTTAATTATGCTGAAAGAGAATGTTTTGAATAGGCATAAATGGATATATATGTGAATCACCGAGCACTAAGTGTGCGAAGTAAAATTATCGAGCACTAAGTGTGCGAAGTAAAACTATCGAGCACTAAGTGTGCGATCTCATTGCATTGCGAGTTAAATAATAACACTAAGTGTACGAATACAACAAGTGATCGAAAGTGGTCAAACGAGTTATTTATCAAATGCAAAAGTAGTAAGTTGAATATTTAAATTCATAATATGTAGGTATGTATCGAACCTATGTGGTTGATATTATTCAATTTGGAATTACGGGGTTGGTTGTAGCAAATGTGAAATGTATGAAAGAATAGTAAAATGAAAGATGAAGGAGTTAAAAGTAATGAATTGATATATTATATGCATGTTATAATGTTTGATTATTTATTTTAACTGCATATGAACATTCGGCTAATTATGAAAATGTGAGATTAGAAGTGATGAGTAGTTATGTGAAAGAGTATATGTATATTCGAAAATGTTGGAAATTATATGTGAATGATTGATAGATATATGGACTGATAAGTTTGGATGAATATGTGATTATGGGAGTATGACTCGGTTATTTAATTGGACTATCAATGTCTTTTAAATTGTTTAAATTGCTTACAACTTACTAAGCTAAGATAGCTTACTTTGGGCGTGTGTTTACTTATTTTTATTTATAGATTTTAGAGATCGTTACGTGCTTAGGATCGTCCGTGAAGTTCACCACACTATCGTCTATTTCGGTATTAATGAATGTTTAATTTGAATTTATGGCATGTATAGTTCAGTATTTTTGTTGGTTGGATTTGAGTTGTACTTATGGATGCCATGTGAAAATGGTTAAATATGATGTTTAAACTTAAGTAAATTATGGTTGATTTCATAATTAAGTAATGCTATAATATATAAATATATATGTGATGGAATTAATTTAGTATTATTGGTATATGCGAATAAATTCCTAATCTGTTGGTATGGTTAGATTATGGATATATCATGCATAAGAGTGGATTGTTGATATGAAATTATTAAAGATGTATGCCGTTGACTATAGTATAAATTGGGCATTTGATATTGATTAATTGATAATCGGTTCTAGAAGAAATAATTTATTTGTTTACTTGGAAGATTTTTTATATGAGATATGAATTTTGGTTGGCTTATGGGTTTAGTTATATGTGAGATTTTATGCACGTTTTATGAATGAGAAAGTTGCTAATGGATCTTTAATAAGTATAATTAAATTCGGCTTTGGTTGATAAAATGAATAAATGGACATTGATTTATGTTTGATTAAATTAGATGAGTTCATACAAGATAAAAATTGACTTTGTTTATGGTACTTTGATTATTAAATCATGTGTATATTAGATGTTTGAAATTTGCCATATTTATGAATTTTACAAATGACCATATGAAAGGTATAATTGATAATGATTAGATGCCAAAAGAAATTAGATAATGATCAGGTGATTTATATATATATACGTTATTTATTTTATATATGTATGTAAGAAATCCTTGACTTTAATGAATGCTTTGTATTTGATAGGATTTAATATTGTCTATAAAATTGTATATTATAGAAATTTTATAAACTTTGTTTAACTGTGATATTAAAATGATGGTAATTATTAAATGATGAATTTTGTTTGATAATGCCTTGTAACCCGTTCGGCGACAGACACGGGTTAGGGGTGTTATAAGACATAGTGTGCTAACTCATATAATTGTAATCCATTAATTCCTGTACATGTATGCTCACACGATCTGTAAATCAGAATGCTCACATAAGTTGTGAATCAGAATGCTCACACAAGCTGTGAAAATGGGCCTACTCACATGAGTTGTGGGTTGTAACATAGCTATACAATGTTGCTCACGCGAGCTGTAGTGTAACACCCCAAACTCGGCCCAGACGTTATGGCCGAATCTGACGTGCCACATAAAATTTTTAAAAATCCATGTTTCGTTTTAGCGTTTAAAAACCGACTTTTGTTAAGCTAACAAAGTGAATGGAAGCTGGGCACTAGGTAGGAATCCGTAACAGAGGAGGTGAGCCATGAAGGCTGCTTAAGTACCAAGCTCTTCGATTGGATCCAATCCTAGACATGCCCAAAACCATTGCCACACTTGGTTACATCGAGTAGAAATTTATTTAAGTGAATAACTTTGATAAATCGGATAATCGTGGCGTTGTGTTATTTTGAAAACAAGTATTGTTTGAGAACACGTCCTAAGTCTAGCCCATTTGAATTAATATCAACCAGTTTTAAAGTTATTAAAAATAATAATAATCCCAGAAAAGAAAGAAAAAGGAAAAAAAAGTTAAAATGGCCTTATTCCAACCCAAAAATAAATAATAAATAAAGTAAATTTAAAGAAAACTAAACGCTTATTCAATGGCCCAAAAGCGATCACCGTGGCCACTCCGAATCCCCTCCGGCTCCAAGTCCCCAAATCAAGGCTCACCTGCAAGGTTAAGGAAAGGGGGTGAGTTTGGAAACTCAATGTGCAACAAGCCCCTTTCAGAGCCCAAAACGATATCAGCCTACTGGGCCTAAGCCCAAACTCCATCTCAAAGATATATTTGGTCAAGCTTTTTCATATTTCATATTTCATAACACTAGGCCAAGCCTTTTCATATTCCATAACACTGGGCCGAAGCCTTTACTGTAAACGGTATGGCCCATAGGCCCATTTCAATATCATATGCAAAGTCAATGAAAGAATGCAACCCATTTGGGGAGACTACTCAACCCACCATCCGCTACTCTCCACCCGTACCAACCAAGCTCTCCATCCGGGAATAACTCAACCCACCCAACCAATACTCTCCATTGGCGGCAGATAGTCGCTTTTATCATATAACCGAGGCTTAGCCTCATTTAATAATCGGGCAAAGCCCTTTTGATAAACTGGGGCAAAAGCCCTTTTAATAACTGGGGCAAAAGCCTTTTTCGGTAAACTGGGGCATAGCCCTTTTGCACTTCCTCCCTCCATATAAAATCCAACCCAATGCATTATGAATTCATGTGTATATCATACATATCATGTGCATATCATACATATCATGTATATCAAAATCCCATGTATCAAATTCATAATTAAACCCTAGGGGTATAATGGTCATTTTTACCTAGGGGCAAAACAGTCATTTTCATATTATAAGGGTAATTTCGTAATCTTACAAAATATTATGGATTTTCCATGTTCATTATCAGTTACTAACTATTCATTTGTTTAAACCGCGATTCTGGCCCATTTTTAGCGAAACCGAGTTATTGGGCTAAAAACCCCTAATGGGCCCCTACATAGCCGATTTAGTCATCTAGGCCCATTTAGCCTATATTCCATAATGGTGTTACCAATCTTAACGCGCAATTTAACAAGTTTTCATTTTCTACCAATTTTTCCAAAATGGGCCCGAAAGCCCATTGGGCCCGATTTTAGCCCCTCGAGGCCCAAGTTACCGTGAATGCCAAAAATCATGCTCTTACCTTTTCCAACGTTCCCAATCATCAACTTAGCGAATCTAACTAACCAATGAGCATTCGCTTGCTCACAAGTCCTCGAAATGCTAGAATTTCGGCATTTTGGCTTTTCGGCATTTATCAAAACAAGCTACGAAAAAGGGTTCGTTACACACCTGATTTGCGATATTCCTTGACGAGATCCCCTACACGATTTCTCATATAATCAACCACTTATAGATCAGCTCACAATAATTAAACCAAAACGAGAACCATCTATTATCAACACTTACACATTCGACCACCATCCATAATGGCCTTAGAATCCATACCTTTGCCGAAGTTGATGACTAGATCTAGTCACTCCGATGATCCAAGCTAATCCAAGTCGACCCTATGCCTTGCTGCTCCTCCACTATACAAACCATAAAAAGATTAAAAGAAGAACCAAATAGAGCCTATACCTACATTTGGCCATCTCCTAAACTATAGGGGTTTTGGCTTTTGTCCACAGTTATTATAGGAATCGTTTAAAGTTTGAGTACTCACCACAGTCTTCTCTTCTTGAAACCGTCTATGCCTCGAAGATAAGATAATTGACCACTAAAAAGTGAAAAGAAAAAGAAAAAGAGGGTTGCTGGTCAACAAAGAATCGGCACCACCTAGTTCACAGATTTCGGCTTTTTGCGGTATTTCGGCAGAAGTAGAGGTAAGGGAAAGAAATGATCGATGAATGGAGGGAGGTAGTGGGCTGGTTTTGGAAAATAAAAAGGAAGAAAAGATGAGAGGAGAGATGATAGATTCGGCTGCAAAAGGAAAAGAGAGAAAAGACTAAACAAAAGGGAAGAAAACGGCACACAAGTACCCAAGTGCCGAAAATCCCTAACTAAATCCCTCTGCCGAAATCCCCTCTCTAATCCCCATTATTCGGCCAACTCTATCTACCTCTCAAATCCCTAAAATCTCTCCTCTTATCCCTCCTTAATCCATGCATTTGACTGATTCAAACTCTCCCCCAAAGAGTTCTATTCGACTACAACTCTTGCATGCTCAAAGCATAAAAATTAGCATCATATTTGCCATCACAGGGAATCGATCCCAGGTCTTCCCTTATCCACTTACACGCCACCTTTATAGCTCCCTAGTGGCGTCACTTAGCCACTTTACTAGAGGCTCTTTTTGTGATACATTTTACCCACAAATTTTAATAAGACCACCTATCCTAGGCCCCTAACTTCTTAAGTCCAGAATTCAAAAATTCTACCGGGTTTTGGCCAACACATGGGCCTTCCATAAGCCCATTTACATACTCAAAATTATGAATTTCACAACCAAATATCAAATTTTATACACTTTACCAAAATATCGAGAACCGCGAAAAAAAAACCCGAAAATCAGGATGTTACAACTCTACCCTCCTTAAAGAAATTTCGGCCTCGAAATTTACCTGATCCAAACAGTTGAGGTATATCACGACGACGCCTCTTCTTCGGTCTCCCAAGTAGCTTCTTCCTTGCAATGGTCCTCCAAAGTACCTTCACTAATGGGACTGACTTCCTTCTCAACACCTTGACATCGCGATCAAGTATCTGCACAGGTTCCTCTTCGAAAGTCAAATCCAACTGTACTTTGATTTCTGCAACTGGCACGATATGAGTTGGGTCAGAATGATATCACCTTAGCATGGACACATGAAAAACGTCGTGAATACGATCCAACTCTAGAGGTAACTCTAGCTGATAAGCCACCGGTCTTATCCGCTTAAGGATCCGATAAGGCCCAATGAACCGTGGACTCAACTTGCCCTTCTTACCAAACCTCAATATCTTCTTCCAAGGTGAAACCTTCAAAAAGACCATGTCCCAAACTGCATATTCAATATCTTTACGCTTCAGATCGACATAAGACTTTTGTCGATCCCGTACCTCCTTTAACCGATTCCTGATCACCTTAATCTTGTCTTCGGTATCTGTTACCAACTCTGGCCCAAGTACTTGCCTTTCCCCCAACTCTGCCCAACAAATAGGCGAACGGCACCTTCGCCCATATAGTGCCTCATAAGGAGCCATCTGAATACTTGCTTGATAACTGTTGTTATACGTGAACTCTGCCAATGGCAAATAGTCCTCCCAACTGCCTCTAAACTCAATAACACAGCCTCTCAACATGTCTTCTAAAATCTGAATGACCTTCTCTGACTGCCCATCCGACTGAGGGTGAAAAGCCGTACTAAAATCTAATCGCGTTCCCAATGCCTCATGTAACCTCTGCCAAAATCGAGATGTAAACCTTGGGTCTCGGTCAGAAATTATCGATACTGGCACCCCATGCAACCGCACTATCTCTACCACATACAACTTGGCCAGCTTCTGTAGTGAGTAATCGGTTCAGACAGGTATGAAATGGGTAGACTTCGTGAGCCTATCCACAATTACCCAAACTAAATCCTTCTTGGAAGGTGTCAATGGCAACCCACTTACAAAATCCATCGTTACCCTTTCCCACTTCCAAAGTGGTATCTTTACTGGTTGTAATAATCCTGAAGGCAGTTGATGCTCGGCCTTCACTTGTTGACACGTCAAACATTTCCCCACGAATTCGGTCACTTCTCGCTTAAGCCCAGGCCATCAATATAGCTCTCGCAAGTCTCGATACAACTTACTCCCTCCTGGATGCATAGCATAAGGTCCATTATGTGCCTCTTTCAAAATCATCAACCTCAAGTCCGAGTCCTTCGGCATACAAATTCTTCCTCGAAAACAAAGAACTCCCTCACTATTTAACCCAAAGTCTGGATTCTCTCCCTTCTCAACTTGCTGAAACCGAGGAACCAACGACTCATCCTCCAACTGTTGCTTCTTAATCTGCTCCACCCAAGTTGGTCTCACTTGTAATTCTGCCAATAAGCTTCCATCGTCATACAAACTTAAACTAGCAAACATTGCCTTCAACTCCACCACAGTCCTTCGACTTAATGCATCAGCCACGACATTTGCCTTACCTGGATGGTACTCAATCGAATAGTCATAGTCCTTTAACAACTCTATCCACCTTCGCTGTCTAAGATTCAGCTCCTTTTAAGTCAGCAAGTACTTAAGACTCTTATGATCCGTATAGATAATGCATCTCTCCCCATACAAGTAGTGCCTCCATATCTTAAGCGCAAAAATCACCGCTGCCAACTCCAAGTCATGAGTAGGATAGTTTACCTCATGAGGCTTAAGCTGTCGTGAAGCATAAGCAACCACCTTACCCTCTTGCATCAACACGCAGCCCAAACCTACATGTGACGCATCACTGTACACAGTGAAATCCTTACCAGACTCTGGCTGAATCAACACTGATGCTTCTGTCAAAACCTTCTTCAGCTTTTCAAAAGCCTCTTGCTACTTATTCGTCCAAACGAAAGGTATAAGTTTCGTTAACGGTGCTGCCAACACCGAAAATCCTTCCACGAATCTCCGATAATAACTTGCCAACCCCAGAAAACTTTGAATCTCTGTTACCGACTTCGGTGGCTTCCATTCCAGAATTGCCTCAATCTTTCGAGGGTCCACCTTGATTCCCTCAATAGACACAACATGCCCCAAGAAAGTTACTTCCTTCAGCCAAAACTCACACTTACTAAACTTTGCTTAAAGTTCCTTTTCCCTTAGTACTTGCAGCACAATACGAAGATGTTCATCATGCTTCTCTTTCGTTTTCAAGTATACTAAGATATTATCGATAAAAAACGACTACGAACTGATCCAAGTATGGCTGAAACACCCGATTCATTAAATCCATGAATGTTGCCGGTGCGTTAGTCAAACCAAAGGGCATAACTAGAAACTCGTAATGACCATATCGAGTTCTGAATGCCGTCTTATGGATATCCTCTTCTTTGAATCTCAACTGATGATATCCTGACTGAAGGTCAATCTTAGAAAATACCGAGGCTCCTTTCAATTGGTCGAACAGATCGTCGATTCTTGGCAAGGGATACTTGTTTTTGATCGTCAGTTTGTTCAACTGCCGATAGTCAATGCACTTTCGTATGGTCCCATCTTTCTTCTTTACGAACAGCACTGATGCGCCTCACGGGGAAACACTTGGTCTTATAAACCCTCTATCCAACAGTTCCTAAATTTGAGCTTTCAATTCTACCAACTCCTTTGGTGCCATCCTATAAGGCGCAATGGACACAGGGGCTGTTCTAGGCAACAAGTCGATTCTAAGCTCGACTTCTCTGTTCGGAGGTAATCCAGGAAGTTTCTCCGGAAATACATCTTGAAATTCCTTAACGATCCTAACCGACTCCACAGTCGTCCCCTCTGGTTCAACTTGACTCACGAATGCTAAGTACGCCTCACAACCTTTTCGGATCAACTTCTCGGCTCTTAAAGCTGAAACAACATTGGACAGATAATTCTTTCATTCCCATATGACCATTATTTCCTCATCTTTGGCAGTTCTTAGTACCATTCTCTTAGCAGCACAATCCAACGTCACCTTATGCTTAGTTAGCCAGTCCATTCCCAAGATAAGATCAAAATCCCCAAATGCCAGCTCCATCAAATCTCCTTCAAATATTTTATCTTATGTTTCTAAAGGCACCACCCTAAAGAGTTTATCTACCTTGACCGAGTGTCCTAAAGGGCTTATCACCGATACCCCACTCATAGTCTCCTCAGGAAGCACACCCAATGCCCCAGATACATTACAAGCAACATACGAGTGGGTGTAACCCACATCTATCAAAGCAATGTAAAGCGTGCTATGAATGAAGAACGTACCGGTTATAACATCAGGAGTGTCACCCTCCTCACGACGTCGTGCAACATAAACCAACGTCAGCTGTCGAGCTTCAGCATGTCCAGCACCCCTGCCAGGTGCCCCACGTCCTCGTCCATTACCAATTCCACCTTTACCTTGCCCACGACCCCTCTGTGGTGGTGGTCTTCCTCGTTGTGATTGGACATCCCTTTGTTCCACTGCTAGTTCCTGAGCTGTTCTCTGAGGATATTCTCTGAACTTATGCTCCTTTGACCCACATCGAAAACATGCCCCAATTTATTTCCAGCACTCCCCCATATGCGCTCTGCCACAGTCCTTGCAAACTTGAGGTCTAAAAGTATTAACCGGAGCTGGTCGAACTGGTTCCTCCACTCTAGCTCTTTTAACATTTCTGTTTGCAGCACCTGAGGGTCCAGAATCTCTCCTAAATCTGGGTCGATCCTTCTCACGATTCTGTCGTTCAGTCCGTTTCACTTCCTCGGCTATCTTAGCCTTTTCTACCAATACAGCAAAATCACGCTCCCTCTGTGGAGCTATCAATACCCTAAGTTCATCGCGGAGACCATCCTCAAATCGAACACTGCGCTCATATTCAGTTGCAACTATCCCGCTGGCATATTGACTCAGCCTCAAAAATTCTGCCTCATACTTTCACGATGCCCTTATTACCCGAGTCGATTCAAAATTCCTTTTTCGACTAGCATCCACATAGCTAGCTCCAACATATCTCCCTTAAAAGTAGTTTTGAACAATTCCCAGGTTACTCGTTCAATTGTGGTACTTTCCCTTACAGTAATCCACCATCGGTATGCCTCATCTCGTAGCAGCGACACAGCCCCCTTCAGCTTTTGCTCCACAGAACAATCTAAATCGTCCATAATCCGCTCTGTTGCCTCTAGCCAATATTCAGCCATATTTGGGGCTACTCTAGATACGCCCCTAAAAACTTCTGCTCCATTGGCCCGGAGTCGCTCCGATATGGACCCCCTATTCACTGTCCCAGTGCTAGCTCCAACTACTCTTTCTAAAACCCTTAACATGGCTTGGGACAATGCATCATCCACCGCAGCCCAATCATAAGACCCTGTCTCCATTGCATGTGGCACAGATGCTTCCTCAGCTGGCCTATGCCCTGAGGATAAAGATTCTGCTTGCACCCTTCCGTGACCCCGTCCGCGGCCTCGTCCACGAGTTCCTCTTGTACTCATATCGACTTATCTGATTACGAATTTTTATGATATTAGTATAATGTTCAGTTGTTTATTACGAGACGTCTTATGGAAATATAGCAGTTCAAGGATTGTTTTCGTATCGTCGTAGCCTAGCTATAGTCTCATTTCTACCGTTTCACATCTCTACCCTATCTAAAGTATCATAGTAGGGTCGTAATTCTATTCATAGCATCATATCATTATCACATAACGTAAAAAGAGTATACTTACAGACTTGGTGCTGGGGATTCAGTGCGCCACTTCTTTCTCCAATCCATTTAAAACTCAAAAACCATTTTTTTGGTCATAGAAAATAGAAATTTAAAAATTTTCATTTGGAAACACCCTTATTTTGAAACTCTTGATTTTAGCCCCATTAAAAACAGAAAAACTTGAACCATTTTAACATATATACCTTGTAAAACATCTTTGAAAGGAACTTCCTAATACCATTTCCAAAAATACCCTTCTTAGGCCTAAGTTTTCGAAAAGATTTTTAGACTCGATCCACAGCTGAGTTGTTGCAACCAGGCTCTGATACCACTAAATGTAACACCCCAAACCCGGCCCAGACGTTATGGCCAAATCTGACGTGCCACATAAAAGTTTTAAAAATCCATGTTTCATTTTAGTGTTTAAAAACTGACTTTTGTTAAGCTAACAAAGTGAATGGAAGCTGGACACCAGGTAGGAATCCGTAACAGAGGAGGTGAGCCATGAATGCTGCTTAAGTACCAAGCTCTTCGATTGGATCCAATCCTAGACATGCCCACAACCATTGCCACACTTGGTTACATCGAGTAGAAATTTATTTAAGTGAATAACTTTGATAAATCGGATAATCGTGGCGTTGTGTTATTTTGAAAACAAGTATTGTTTGAGAACACATCCTAAGTCTAGCCCATTTGAATTAATATCAACCAGTTTTAAAGTTATTAAAAATAATAATAATCCCAGAAAAGAAAGAAAAAGAAAAAAAAAGTTAAAATGGCCTTATTCCAACCCAAAAATAAATAATAAATAAAGTAAATTTAAAGAAAACCAAACACTTATTCAAAGGCCCAAAAGCGATCACCGTGGCCACTACGAATCCCCTCCGGCTCCAAGTCCCCAAATCAAGGCTCACCTACAAGGTTAAGGAAAGGGGGTGAGTTTGGAAACTCAATGTGCAACAAGCCCCTTTCGTGAGCCCAAAACGATATCACCATCGGGCTAAGCCCAAACTCCATCTCAGCATATACTGGGCCGAAGCCTTTTCATATTCCATAACACTGGGCCGAAGCCTTTACTGTAAATGGTATGGCCCATAGGCCCATTTCAATATCATATGCAAAGTCAATGAAAGAATGCAACCCATTTGGGGAGACTACTCAACCCACCATCCGCTACTCTCCACTCGTACCAACCAAGCTCTCCATTTGGGGAATAACTCAACCCACCCAACCAATACTCTCCACTTGGCGATAGTATTTGCTTTATCATATAACTGGAGGCCTAGCCTCATTTAATAACTGGGGCAAAGCCCTTTTGATAAACTGGGGCAAAAGCCCTTTTAATAATTGGGGCAAAAGCCCTTTTCGGTAAACTGGGGCATAGCCCTTTTGCACTTCCTCCATCCATATAAAATCCAACCCAATGCATTATGAATTCATCATGTGTATATCATACATATCATGTGCATATCATACATATCATGTATATCAAAATCCCATGTATCAAATTCATAATTAAACCCTAGGGGTATAATGGTCATTTTTACCTAGGGGCAAAACAGTCATTTTCATATTATAAGGGTAATTTCGTAATCTTACCAAATATTAGGGATTTTCCATGTTCATTATCAGTTACTAACTATTCATTTGTTTAAACCGCGATTCTGGCCCATTTTTAGCGAAACCGAGTTATAGGGCTAAAAACCCCTAATGGGCCCCTACATAGCCGATTTAGTCATCTAGGCCCATTTAGCCTATATTCCATAATGGTGTTACAAGTCTTAACGTGCAATTTAACAGGTTTTCATTTTCTACCAATTTTTCCCAAATGGGCCCGAGAGCTCATTGGGCCCGATTTTAGCCCCTCGAGGCCTAACTTACCGTGAATGCCAAAAATCATGCTCTTACCTTTTCCAACGTTCCCAATCATCAACTTAGTGAATATAACTAACCAATGAGCATTCGCTTGCTCAAAAGTCCTCGAAATGCCAGAATTTCGGCATTTCGGCTTTTTGGCATTTATCGAAACAAGCTACGAAAAAGGGTTCGTTACACACCTGATTTGCGATATTCCTTGACGAGATCCCCTACACGATTTCTCATATAATCAACCACTTATAGATCAGCTCACAATAATTAAACCAAAACGAGAACCATCTATTATCAACACTTACACATTCGGCCACCATCCATAATGGCCTTAGAATCCATACCTCTGCCGAAGTTGATGACTAGATCTAGTCACTCCGATGATCCAAGCTAATCCAAGTCGACCCTACGCCTTGCTGCTCCTCCACTATACAAACCATAAAAAGATTAAAAGAAGAACCCAATAGAGCCTATACCCACATTCGGCCATCTCCTAAACTATAGGGGTTTCGGCTTTTGTCCACAGTTATTATAGGAATCGTTTAAAGTTTGAGTACTCACCACAGTCTTCTCTTCTTGAAACCGTCTATGCCTAGAAGATAAGATAGTTGACCACTAAAAAGTGAAAAGAAAAAGAAAAAGAGGGTTTCTGGTCAACAAATAATCAGCACCACCTAGTTCACAGATTTCGGTTTTTTGCGGTATTTCGGCAGAAGTGGAGGTAAGAGAAAGAAATGATCGATGAATGGAGGGAGGTAGTGGGCTGGTTTTGGAAAAGAAAAAGGAAGAAAATATGAGAGGAGATATGATAGATTTGGCTGCAAAAGGAAAAGAGAGAAAAGACTAAACAAAAGGAAGAAAACGGCACACAAGTACCCAAGTGCCGAAAATCCCTAACTAAACCCCTCTGCCGAAATCCCCTCTCTAATCCCCATTATTCGGCCAACTCTATCTCCCTCTCAAATCCTTAAAATCTCTCCCCTTATCCCTCCTTAATCCATGCATTTTACTGATTCAAACTCTCCCCCAAAGAGTTCCATTCGGCTACAACTCTTGCATGCTCAAAGCATAAAAATTAGCATCATATTTGCCATCATAGGGAATCGATCCCAGGTCTTCCCTTATCCACTTACACGCCACCTTTATAGCTCCCTAGTGGCGTCACTTAGCCACTTTACTAGAGGCTCTTTTTGTGATACATTTTACCACAAATTTTAATAAGACCACCTATCCTAGGCCCCTAACTTCTTAAGTCCAGAATTCAAAAATTCTACCGGGTTTTGGCCAACACATGGGCCTTCCATAAGCCCATTTACATACTCAAATTATGAATTTCACAACCAAATACCAAATTTTATACAGTTTACCAAAATATCGAGAACCGCAAAAAAAAAAACCCGAAAATCAGGATGTTACATGTGGAGTATCTGCAACACATGTCGAACCTCAGCCATCGGTAAGATGTTCAGGGCCAGCACCCGAATCATGTAAACCCTAATGACATGTCATTTGTATCCTACAAATTCCTAAGGTTCAAACAGGGCTTGGTAGTTGACGTAACATCATTGGATATGCATTCGATATATAAATATGGCAATTGAAAATACATGTATAATTCAATGAAAAACATTTATATTCAATATAATTACATGAACTTACCTCAACAATTAAACGTAGATACAGAAGGCGACTAATCTGAAACTTTATCTTTGCCCTGATCTAAAGCCATACGAGGTTTGTCTTGATTTAAACGGATAAATCCATCTCAATTCAATAATTATTCTATTCAATTTAATCCAATTTCATATTTTAGCAAAATTATAATTTTGCCTCTATACTTTTAATTCCTTTTTAACTTAGTCCCTAGCTCATAAAAATGGAAATTTATGCAATTTTTCCAAAACCCATTATAGCCAAATTTCATATAGGTCCCTAGAAAGCCTTATATTTCATGTATTTCACAACTTACCATGTATAATTTTCTATTTTTCAATTTAATCCCTATTTGACAATTTCACCAAAAATCATTTAACAAAAGTTTTTTTATCTATCAAAAACTAACCATTTTCTTTCATAAACCATCAAAACTCATACACATTCATTCATGGAAAAACTCTAGTATTTTAATAGTTTCACAAATTAGTCCTAGGCTAGCTAGATTAATCTACAACGATCCAAAAAATATAGAAATCATTAAAAACGGGACTAAAATACATACCACACAAGCAAGGAGAGATTGCTGAAATTTAAAGCTCTTCAATGGCTTTTCTTTATCGTAATTTTTGGTTGAGAATGAATTAAAGAAGATGAAGACTTAATTTGTTTTATTTTACTTATCATTATTTAACAAATTACCATTATAACCTTTTAAAACATTAAAATTTTCACAATACCAAGCCATCACATTCCACTATCAACATGAATGGTCTAATTACCACATAAGGACTCATACTTTAAGATTATATAGCTATTTAATACTTTTAGCTATTAGAACCCAACTTTTGCACTTTACACGATTTAGTCCTTTTTATGCAATTAAGCATGTAAACGGTAAAATTTCTTAATGGAATTTTTATACGATACTACTATCATGCTGTAGACAATAAAATAATAATAAAATAAATATTTCAATGTCAGATTTGTAGTCCCAAAACCACTGTTTTGATTTTACTAAAAAATGAGCTGTTACAGTTTATGTAAACCGAGCCCGTAAATATTATTTTATTAAATATTTATGGAATAATTGTATAGGTATATTGAAAGTTGGTCCATAAATTTAGATATTTAATTAAGTAATATAACTAAATAATAAAATTTGCAAAAATTAATTATTACTAGTTTAAATGTGCTAAATGATAACAAAGTTTTAGTTGGAGGGTTTTAAAAAGTAAATAAACCATATTAGTCATAATGGACAGTAGTGGCTTGGTTATTTTGGAATTTTCATTAATTTTAAATGTTACTTTGGTAACTAAATAATAAATGAAAATGGACAAAAGATGAAATATGTCATCTTTCTCATGGGTTTTTCTTTCTTGACTGAACTCTATTGTTGGGGGACTCCAAGCTTCGGTTTGTGTTTGAATCATTGCATGTAAGCTATTTCGTATCCGTTTTTAATGATTTTTATATTTTTGAGATCGTTTTAGCTTAATTTAGCTAAACTGGGGGTAAATTTATAAAAATATTAAAAGTTTAGAGACTTGCCATGAATGGATTGAAAGTGTTTTCGAATTTAGTTGATAGATTATTAAGGTTGGTAGTTAAACATAAGTATTTTGTTAAGTGATTTCTTATGATCTTAATGTTTAGGGACCTATTTGAAATAATAGTAAAATTCAACGAAAATAGGGTGAAATGATGAAAGTTATGGGCTGTAATAGACCCTAGGAAAAATCAACTAGCTTAGTTTTCATTGATTATGGTTAATTTGTGAGTTTCGAGTTTAGGGACTAAATTGCATAAAGGTTAAAATGTTAGGATAATTTTGTAAATTATTAATAAAAGGGGTTTATAAGTAGAAATTAATTATTTAATTGCTGGAATTGAATTAATTGAACAAGAATATTTATTTAGATTAAGAAAAGATGTAAACGGACAGAACTCAAGGAAAAGCTAAGGTTTCGGAGTAGTCATCGACTTTGTTTTTGCAACCGTTGTAGTTGAGGTAAGTTGGTATTTCAATTAAAGTAATTCATTTAATTTCTAGAAGTAAACTGAAACTTATATATATATATGTCCAGAAATTGGTGATTGGGTTTATTGATTTGAGAAAAAGGAAAAGACCATGATTGAAAGATATCATGGCATTATGTGAATAAAAACTTATAAGTATTATATTAATCGATTATAGTTTATTATGTGAATAGAAGGTTGAATTGAGTTTTAAATACATGTACTTGTAATGTTTTATGTCATAATAAAGTCATTTGTTTCATTTGGTTCAATGAGTGATTAAAGTTTAATTTGAATAAATATGTATATGAAATGGTCTATATTATTAAAAGATTAAATGAAAAATGTTGATATATGTACTTTGTATGAAAATGGTATTATTTAAATACATGATGGATGATATATGTATATCAAATGCTTATTGTGATATGTTCCATGAATTGGTTGAATTTATATGCTCATTTATACACCTACTAACCTTGTGAAGTGGTGTGTTTAGGAGAGGAAACTATGCTTATGATTTAATGAAATTATGCTTCTTTTATCGTATTATCTTCGGTAGGCTTGAGTTTCCTTTATATAAGCTTACTAAGAATTAGTTGTTTATATATATTTTTTCTTTGTCTTATAGATCATCGGAAAGCTTGATCAGTTGGAATTTTTTAGAGCACAATCACTATAACACCCTTAACCCATATCTATCGTCGGACTAGGGTTAAAAGGAATTATCGAACATATCGGAACATTTAGCATTAATTTCACAAACATCATAGCATCATAGTCAAACATCAATATAAAGTCCCTTTCTTAGGTCAACAAGACCTTAAACATGCTTTAGAAAGAGGTCGGGACTAAACCAAGCAGATACAAAATTTTTCAAAACTTAAACATTTTTCTAAGTTACAAAGGTCACACGCCCGTGTGAACAGGCCGTGTGCCTCACACGGCATTAGACACGCCCGTGTGTCTAGGCCGTGGCAAAACAGAGTATACATATTGACTTGTCCACATGGCCACAAGACACGCCCATGTGCTAGGTCGTGTGAAAATTAGGGAGGCCATTGACTTGAATCACACGATCGACCACACGCCCATGTGCCAGCCCATGTGCCACACACGACCGATAGACACGCCCGTGTGTTTAGGCCGTTTCAAGACTGTAGGGTATGCTAAATTTAAATCGTAGGATACCGCAAGGTACACACGGCGTGTAACGTAATCGTGTGTCATACACGGTTCAGACACACATCCGTGTCTCTACCCGTGTGGACAAAAATAGGCCATTTACAAGGCCGACTTGCCACCCTAATTTTGGGTCCTTATCCAAACCAAAATATTTTATACCAAATTCCAACTAATACATAACCAAAACATACATCATTCATGCCAAATCATAAGCCAAAGTCATACCAAAACATATGATTCACAATCTCAATTTATTTTATTCATTCACATGCCAAAATCTTACCAAATTCCAAAATAGGCACATACCACAACTTACCAAAATGACCAATTCTATTAGCCATTCATGAACACATTATATTGACCATATTGCATTACATAGCTTATACTCAAAAGTCATTTATAAACACAATCAAAGAAAAGCCATATCACATGGCTAGATATACATATTACCAAATATATTCAAATAATTCTAGCCTATACATGCCATATTCCAATATTCACATTTTCAAAAGGTACCAAAATAGAGTTCGATAGTGTGGTGATGATTCTTGAGAATCCCCGAGCCTCTAGTAGCTTTGATAATATATAAGACAATTAAAAACACACACAAAGGAAGCTTTCAAAAGCTTAGTAAGCCATATACAAATAAACTCATCAAATAACACATTTCTAAACCATTTCATTCATGTAGTTCATGGCAAAATATAACCACATATCTATAATTCTTATATAACTCAATTGTTCATAATTCAACTACATATGCACATCTCATTATCAAATAACTCATACATATTTCATATGTCCACATATATACATATGCTTACTTTTCATTCTCAATTTTAATATACATTTCAAACGTACCTGAACCGAATACAAATTAACATAATCATTCATTTTCTCGGAATGCCCATTGAACTATTCGAAATCAAATAGGATACGTGAATAGCTCGAAAAGCTCGTACAATGCCAACGTCCTAGACGTGGTCTTACAAGTAATCAAATATCGATGCCACTGACCCAGACAGGGTCTTACACGAAATCAAATATGATACCGATGTCTCAGACATGGTCTTACATGTAAATCTCAAATCAATGCCAACATCTCAGACGTGGTCTTACACAAAATCACATATCAAAAATCCTATGTCATGACATATGTATCCTAACTATTCTTATGGTTCGTACGAGACTTTTTGGACGTCGTCGTATTGTTGAAACTTTCACAGATTTCATATATTTCGCTCTCAAATTCATTCATCACAATTCAAATATCATATAAGCAATTAATAATTCAATTCAACACATTTATTTGTATATTGACTTACCTCGTACGGATTCGAACGGACGAAATCTACTACTCGACAACTTTCGACTTTCCCCGATCTAATTCTGTTTTCTTTGGTTCTTGATCTAAACATATTCAAATTTGACTTATTCAATCTCATATTCATTCAAATAAATTCATATACACATATTTAGGGCATTTTACAAATTAGCCCTCATATTTTCACATTTTAACAATTTAATCCCTAATTCATAAAATCACAAAATTTATTTAGACATATGCTTAGCCGAATTTTCATGTAGTTCATATAAGCCCAAATATTTCATTTATTTCACATTTTAGCCCCTCAATTTCTCATTTTCACAAATTAGTCCAAAATACTCAAATTCATCAAAAATCCCAATACAAAACATATGTATCTATCATCAAGCTTCCATATTTCATCAACTAACATTAAAAAACTCACAGAATCAACAATGGCATAACTCAAAATCATCATCCAAATTAGAAATTTAGACATGGGCTTGATAGAACACAAAGCAACAATCATAAAAACGTAAAAATTATCGAAAATGGATCAAAACACATACCTAAATTCAAGCTCAAAGTGTTGAAACCCTAAAACAAGAATATGGCTTCTTCTTTCTTTGTAATTTCGACAATATGATGAAAAGATAAAGCAAAAATCTTATTTTGTTTACTTAATAAACATTAATTCATCATTTACCAAAATAACCTCATTATAAACATTTAAAATCCACTAACCCTTGGCATATATATCCATTTATAAATTCAATGGTCTAATATCAACATAAGGACCTCATATCTAAAGAGACACATCAATTCAACACTTAATCAAATAGAAGGCCACTTTTACATTTTCTGCGATTAAGTCCTTTTATAAAAATAAACACATAAACGATCAAATTTTCATACGAAATTTTCACAGATATCAATTCACATATAATAAGCACGTAAAATAATATTAAAATATTTTTTGACTCAGATTTTTGGTCTCAAAACTACTATTCTGACTAGGGTCTAAATCGGGCTGTTACAATCACACTATCCATCTCTCTCTTTGGTAGTTTTTGGTTACTTAGTTGATGGTTATAAGTGGCATGTAATAGGTGTTTTGAGCTATTTTGCCAATATGTTGTGATTTGATCTTACTTGTAGCTACTTGCATATATGGTTTTGGTTTGGTTGTAAATGTCTAAGTTTAGGTGTTTTATGGACACTTTGATTATGCCTATATAAAGTGTTAAAGTCATGGTGGTTTATATTGAGAATGAAATGACTTTTTGGTATGAATTTTATATGTTTAGGTTGTGGATTTGTAGTTTTGTACTTGAATTGTGGTGCCTATTGATGGCATATTGGTTAGACATAGGATGAACGATTTTTGGCATGTTTTTGGTGTCCTTAAATGTGTTTTAATCATGTGAAAGTATCTAGAAATGGATTGGCTTGGTGTGTAAGCAATTGGGTTTGAAACAACTTACTTTGAGGGTAATTTGGGCTACTGTCGCGTGTGAATATGCTAAGTGAATTGTGCAAGTGTACACGTCGAATCAAGTAATAAAGTAATAGGTGAGATCATCCCCACAGGGTTTGGTTAGGTATAAATTGGTCAAGTTATTATAAAGGAGTGTGTTTAAGGCTATGGCAAAAACATAAGAATACAGAGATAGTTAAGGAATACTAATGTGTGTAATATGTGAATTCTAACAAATAAATGAAAATGCTATGGCAAGACAAGAGTAAGTATGCAATGGAAATTATGAGAATGACTACGTGAATAATATGCAAACAAGTAACAACTAAGTATGTGAAAATAGAGATGCTACAAAAAATGTTAAAGGATCTGCGATGTTGAATCGTAAGGTTGGGATTATTAAGAATCTACCTTTGTTAACCAATAATGCTTTGGAAAAATCAATCTTATTCTACTACTCGAAAGAGATCTAAAATGGCCTGCTTCTTTTGAGAGCAAGACCTCAAGTTATCTTGCTTAAAATGATATATGTTTATAGGCCTTTAGCACGGTGCCCAACACTACTTACTCATATCATTCAATTTCGATCTATCTAACCTAACCTTGTAAGTATTAGATTAATTTAATAAACATGCTACACATTTATCAATGTCTAGATATTATAAGCATGTGATTCATAAATACCAATGAATGAAACTATAAATTAAAACTAATCTAGGCCTTATCCATTAAAGGAAATAAAGGTTTCATCAAGCAATCCCAACCTTATGAGATTAACTCATGGGTTGGTAAATAACATCCAAATTCAAAATAACATTCAACATCATTTTCATCAATTAAGATCACAAAGAAACAAATAAAGAAGAAAAAGAACTTAGGGAAGATAGCTTTCGCCTATCCAGCTCACAACTTCAGGGACAGAATATCTTGTTATTGCCTAGAGGGATTGCCTTCTTCTTCCTTTCTAACTCTACCTTGTTCTCTACTATTATCCTCTACTTTCGTCCAATGATTTTTTCCCAATTCTCTCTCTCTACTTCTTGTTGGGTTTTATACCTCTTCCTTTAGAGTAGGCCCATCATCCCATGATCCCATGATCTTTTTCCTCTTTTTTAGGCTGATTTTTTTTGTACATGTACAACAGGGCTAATAACGATTAAGTGTTGATTGGGTCATTTCCTGGCATTGCCACGACAATCGTGTTGGCAAACTGTACAACCCTTTTCCATGACAAACCTTCACTCATTTACTTTTTTTCCTCATTCTGGACCTGCCACTTAACAAACAAAATCCTTCATTCAAACAATTAGAAGTAACATGTAATAACATTTAAGCACATCACAAGCCTTTTAATGCAATTTCCTAAAAAAACTAATGGAAAATCCTAAAATGCAACTAAACTTACCTAAGTAAAAACAGTTAATTAAGTTTAAAGGCAGAAAATATCTCTTTCCAGGAGTTATCACATCCCCAAACCTAAGTTATTGCTTGTCTTCAAGCAAGATATGCATGAATACATATATACAAGATTTTTCCATCGCACATAACCACCTTGAACTGCCAGTCTACTCAAAGAACAATATATACATTAGTTTTTAGCAATCTTCTTTCTCTAAAAACTTGTTCAAGTGTTAGAGGTTTGCTCAACAAAGGTAGTGCAAAAAATTTCATCCTAAAAACAAAATTTCCTAAGTGCTTATGTGTGCTTTCTGGCCATAGCAAGTATCTCCTAATTCAATTAATTCATTTGTTACCTAAACTCAAGTTGCTCTAAGTCTACTCAAAATGTATATATGTTAATCATATTTTTTTTTCAAATAAATGTAGGCGATTTAGCATGTCACAAGATTCTTTAACTCGATAATCACAATGGAGCAAACACTGAATTACCGAGTACTCAATGATGTCAAATTTAAATAAAAATCACTCTTAAAGCTAAGGCTTTTAATTTAGAAGATGGATGAAGTAAATAACTACCTCTTTAGCTACTTAGCCTGTTACTATATTGGAGTGCCCCCCTTTTTTTGTTTTTTTTTTCATTAAACACTCTTACTCAAACTCACCTTTCTAATCAACAGCACGATGGAACAAGCAAAGTAATGCTGACTTACATGGCAATTTTAAGCCTTAGAGTGCCTACGTCCTTTATTTAAGTAATGCTTTGGAAATTTAACTGATTTTGGCTCCAAAAGTCCTTAAGTTCATAAAAAGACACTCGCTATAGTCCAAAACTAAATGAGGTTAGGATATCTCATGTTTATGAGTTAATTTTCAAGCAACTCTCCTAAGCTAAATTCACCTAATCCACTATTACAAGTTTTAGGTGTATTGAAAAATTTAAGCTCATCATCGAACATCATAAGTAAATATTGTACTCATTATAGGTAAAACAAACTGTGGCAATTATGTGTGCCACATCAAAATTGATGATAGGTGAACCAAAAATTAAAACATGCTCAACTAGTTATTTAATGCAATACTAAGTGCTCAAGACACCCCCAAGCCTAAGGGATGTATTGTCCTCAATGCATGTACGAATATACAATAAAAAATGTCATGGAAAAATAAATGAAATGCATGATGTATGGAAGGGAAAAGAACTTTCCTAGCTTGGATCAGAGTGTAGCTACTTCATTTTGTCTTGTGAGTAGATTTACGTGCACTGTGTTTATAGCGCATTTTCATTTTCAATGATTTGAATGGTACGTCCTCTTGTTCATCATTGGATTTGGTGATTTCATCAATAATTCGATTGATCTTAGGATCTTGTTCAGTCATAGGTTCAGTAAAGGGGGGTCGAACAGTTGCTGTGTTGTCCACTGGTTCTGTAGGTGTAGGATTTGCTTCTTTTTCTTCCTCACAATCAGCTGCAATACTGATGGATTCTATTTTATTTGTTTTTTCCTTGGTTCTTTGGTTTCTTTCTCGACAGTGGTAGGGTTTCTTTCTCGATAGTTGGAATAGTGGTTTCAGGACCACAAATCCAAGTCATAAAAATATTTTAATATTATTTATGGTGCCTATAACATGTTAATTTATATGTGTGATATTTTCATGATTTAATTTTATCATTTGAGTGTCCGATTTAATAAAAGGACTTAATCACGTAAAATGTGAAGTGGCTAGCTATTTGTTAAAGTGCTACATTGCTATTGTTTTTATAATGTGGAGTACTTAAGATGTAATTTGACCTTTGGAAACATGCATGGACAAAAATGGACAACCATTATTAAGTTAGTATATTATTTCATTAGGGTTATATTATTTCATTAAGGTTAGTTTTGTAAATTAATTAAATATGATAATATAATAAAACATAACATAAATAAAAAATGGCCTTGTTCATCTTTTGCATGACTGAATATACTAAAAAAAATAAAGAAAGAAAGGACTTCCAAGGGTTCGGCCTTGATTTCCTTCAATTAAGGTATGGTAATTGTTTATTTTTGATGATTTTTGATGATTTTTACGTTTTTGAGACCGTTGCTTTGAATACTAGCTAGCCCATGCTTGAATTTTTGAATTTGATGATGATTTTGTGTTTTGCCATTGTTGAAAGCTTGATGATTTTTGTGTTTGATGATGAAAAATAAATATGTGTTAATAGATTTTTATGTTTAATTAAGTGATTTTTAGTAAAAATGTCTATTTGGGATTAAATTATGAATTTTGTAAATTAAGGGGTCAAAATGTGAAATAAATAAAAGAAATGGGCTGCTAGGGACCTTAGTGAAATTTGGCCAAGCATGGGTATGGTAAAATTTTGAATATTTTGTGTTTTGTGAAATAGGGACTAAATTGTGTAAATGTGAAATGTTAGGGGCAAAAGTGTAAATTACCCATTTATGTGTTTTTGGACTAAATTGAATGAATATGTTAATAAAAAAGTTAAATTTGTATTAATTTAGATCAAGAAAAGAGGAAATTGAAATTGGATCGGGGGAAATCTAAAGTGGTCGAATAATCGTCTCGGTTCTTTCGTTGTTGTTCGAGGTAAGTTCATAAGTAAATAAATGTAGTTAAATTCAATTGTATATATATTTTATTTGTGCCGAATTGAATTATTACATGTATATATATGTTCAAGCCGAATTTGTATAAGTATGGGAAAAGTATTTACGAGCCTGAATTATTCAAGTTACGACATCCGAAAGTCTAGTACGAACCTCAGAAATAGTTAGGATACATATGTTATGACATAGGATTCCGATATGTGTTTTCGTGTAAGACCACGTCTGAGACATTGGCATCGATCTGTGATTTACATGTAAGACCATGTCTGGGACAGTGGCATCTATATGTGATTACATGTAAGACCACGTCTGGGACATTAGTGTTGTACGAGCTTTTCGACTATCCGAGTATCCTTATTAATTTCGAATGGTTCCACGAGCAATATCGAGTAATGATCGAATGTGAAATCGAGCTAAAAGATCAGGTATGTGCTAAGTTAAATGATTGGGAAAATAAGGTAAGTGTGTACTTGTGATATATATATATGAAATATGCATTACAAAAGTGAGAATTATATATGTTTATGAGTATATGTACATTCGGCCATTGATATTAAAATGTTAATCTTTATGAGATATGTTTGAGTTTGCAAGCATGATACATGTACATTTGGTTAAGGTTTGTTTGATTCGGTCTAGTTTAATTGAATTATGTATGTCATTAAAATGAATTATTTGCTTATGACTTACTAAGCTATTTAAGCTTACTGTGTGAGTATTTGTTCATTGTCTTATAGATTTTCGTATGCTGGTTACGATCATCAAGGAAATCCGTCACACTATCGATCGTTATTTCGGTATTTTAAAAAGCTTGAACTATGAACCTATGGCATGTATAGGCCAGATTTGTTGTGGTTGGTTTTTGAAATTTGTATATATTTAGCCATGCGAAATGGCTTAATCTTCATGCTTAAGTTTGGTTATATTTGATTATGGTTTGAGTTTATTTTGGTAAGTATATATTATGATATGTATGAATTGTGTTTTGGTTATATGTTTGGATTTGGTTATTTTATGATATAAATGGTAGCTTGTTCAAGGCATGAGTATATTCAGTTAAACCTAGTCCAAAATAAAGGTATATGCTTATGACATGTTCACTTATGGATTAGCTATTTAGATTCGGTTTGTGATGGCAAGTATGTATAAGCATTACGCTTAAATTATTGTGTATTTAGATTTGGTTTCATATGACTTATTTGATGAGATAAAAATGAAGTTTAGGTATGATTATAATAGTCATGATATGTTTAAGTATTGATGCTTGAAAATGGTCCAAATTGATATGGTTATATGCGCATAACTTGTGATAAGAGAAGATGTATATTTTTAGCCTTGTTTAATGCATGTTTATGTATATCTATAAATATGTCTATTATGCCGTGTGGATGTTTTAGACTAGAATAATATGCATAATATGTGTAACACCCCTTACCCGTATCTGATGCTGGAACAAGGCATGAGGTATTACCGAACTTGAGTACTTGTAATCATTTAAAACCGAGACATAAAATTTCATCAAATTTTAAACTTTTCAAACATATATAATTTGTCCCTTAAAAGGGCCTACGACGCCCAAAACAATCATTGAAATTGGTTCAGGAACAAACCAAAATCTTCCAGACACTTAAAAATTTTTTTTTCACCAAAGCAGGGTCACACGCCCGTGTGGCATGTGACACGACCGTGTGAGTAGACCGTGTGGTCTTCACACGCCTATGTCTGGACCCCGTGTAAAAATTAGCTAGCTACTGACTTGCTCACACGGCTAGACCACACACCCGTGTGGTGGCCGTGTTCTTCACACGGCTGAGACACACGGCCGTGTCTCAAGCCCATGTGTATCACATTAGGCTATTTTCCAAGCCCTTTTTTTGTGTTCTTAACTTAGCCACACCAAGACATTTATCTATGCATACATAAAATAGGTTTACATAACTTTAACCATTATGAGCCAAATCTTATGGCTATATACAATGAAGCAAAATGAGCCTATACATTTGGCTAAATCATAATATTACTTAATATCAATAACTAATTATCTATACATGCCATTTATTGACAATAAATAAGAATTACCATTATTCTAATTTGATAAACTAATAGTGTGATGATACTTCCGACGATCTCCAACCCCGAGCCAACCTGACAACACTAAGAGAAATGAGAAAATGGTGTAAGCTTAAAAGCTTAGTAAGTTGGCATATTAATAATAATAAGCAATTTAATTAACAATATTATCCCATTCCTCAATAAATATGTTCAAGAAAATAGAATCATTAATCACATGATTTCATCTTTTTACACAAGATCAGCTAAGGCTGTTTTCCTGAATCATAGTCACTAATTTAATTATTTTTTAAGCTACAGAACTCAAAATTAAGTTTCGTAAATTTTCCTTGAAACTAGACTCATATAAATTTCTACCATAAAATATTTAGAATTTTTGGTTCTGCCAATAAATACCATATTTTTCTTAAAGTTTCCTCTATTTCACTGTCTGACAATTCTGACCTCTCTATATAAAAACTCAGTTATCTCAATTTAAAAATTCAAATAATGTTTTTGATTATTCAAATAAAAAATAGACTCATTAAGGTTCCTAAGCATATAAACCATTCCCCATAATTATTTTTGTACAATTTATGATGATTTTACCAAATCAGAAAGGGGATCACCTAATCATTCTGAACCAGTCCCACAAAAATATAAATATCTCAAGATATAGAATTCCTTTTCTTACTATATTTCTTTTATATGAAAATAGACTCATTAAGATTTAATTTTATATCTCATTCAGCCTCTAATTAAATTCCTACTATTTTTGGTGATTTTTCAAAGTCACGTCACTGCTACTGTCCAAAACAGTTTTATTGCTAATTCACTCTTTCACACTTTCTTTGTATTAACCTGATTTTAACATACATATCACAAATCATTTTCACCACATTTCATACATCACAAGTATAGGCCCATGATTACAAGGTCACCATAAAATCATCCTCATGTATAACTTACTTGTTTATAACATTACCACATCCCGGTCACTTAATGAACACATCATTCACATAACCAAGTTCCTGCACTTATTCATCACAAAACTCACAAAGCAGTACATAGTAAGTCTCCCATTGAACACTTTAGATCAATCCTCGATACTTGATGGTTTTAGCACATAGCTCCACCCATCATATAGTTCGGCTCTCTTGTACACATGGTGAACACTTAGTACCACCCATGTGACCCAGCCAGTTTATCTCGTAGCTCTCTTGTCTACATGGTGTCCTTCACCTGGAACCACGCATGCGACCTAGCTACATAAATCCCGTAGCTCTCTTGTCTACATGGTGTACACATAGTATCACCCATGTGACCTAGCTACATCATAATGTCTCGTAGCTCTCTTGTACACATGATGTGCACTCAATACCATACATGTGACCTAGCTGCATACCATCTGTATCATCCAATCTTTCCGAAGGTTCAACCGGGATTTCTCTCTCTTTTCCAACAATTTCACCAATCAAGTAATTATCAACAAACATATTTCCAATATTATTATAAAATATCATAATACAAGTAAAATTGATGTATTACTTACATATAAACTTACATCTCATTTAATATCAAGGCAATAACATTAAATTACACATTGCATTATTAAAAATCATATGAACTTACAATTGCTCATAATATCCATAATCATAGAAATCACATTTATGTATGATAATTCAATGCACTTCATGTACCATAGACATATTTTTAAATCAATTCATAAACTTGGCACCATAAACATTTAATTTAACATAATTCAATTAATTCACTAAATTTAACTTTCAAATATAAATTACAACATTATTGCAGTATTATTATCATACCAACTTACCTCAAATGCCGAAACGGCTAACTTTCCTGACTTAGAACACAACTTTGTTCTTCCCCGATCTTAATCCAAAATTTCATGTTTTCTTGATCTAACAAGTCAAATAACACTTATTTAACACATTTTATCAACACACTAACCAATTCAATTCATATATCAAATTTTAGAATATTTACAATTATGCCCCCTAACTTTTTAAAAATTACGCTTTTACCCCTAGGCTCGTAAAATATTTTTTATTCAATTTCTATAAGGTTTAAGACATGTTGAACATTTTTCTCTTCTATGACAACTCAAAATTTTCACTAATTCACACACTTATGACCAATTTATAACTTTTACAATTTAACCCCTTTTTGACATTTTTACCGAAATTCATCGAATAAAACTCGTATTTAACACATCAAACATTCATTATCTACTATAAATCATCAAAACACAACCATATCATGAATGGGTAAATTTTTAAACTCTAATTTTTCTTCAATCAATTGGTAGAAATAGAAAATTTAAGCTTCGGGATCTCAAAAATACGAAAATCATTAAAAACGGGACAAAAACCGTACCTATATAAGCCATAGAAGCTTGGCCTAATGGAGCTCATCCATGGCTGACATTTTTTGTTCTTTCCCACGGTTGAAGAAGAAAGAATAAAAAAAAATGATTGCTTTTATCATTTTTGTCTTATTAGGTCATTTTAATTAATTTACAAAATTACCCTTTTTATTTCAACCAAATTTCAAAAATACCAAAAAAATCCATCCACTAACTTATTAAAGGACTAATTATCACATAAGGACTTTCAATTTAAAACTCATAACAATTAGGCACCTCAAATATAAAGAACTCAACTTTTGCACTTTTTACAATTTAGTCCTTTTGACTAAATTAAGTGCCCAAACGTCAAAATTTTCGAACGGAATTTTTACGAAATGTTTCCATAAAATTATAGACTATAAAAATATAATAAAAATAAAATTTTTTTCTCATCGGGCTTGTGGTCCCGAAACCACTGTTCCGACTAGACCCAATTTTGGGCTGTTACAATATGTGAATTTGTCTAATCATGAAATAGGAGATTGACTTAGAGCATATTGAATCGGCACTTGTGTTTTAAAATTATAATGCTAGTTATTATCCTCTATATTAATAAAAAATTGAGCATTGTGATTTGATCAAATGTGTGTATTATGAAAAAGCAGAAAACATATAAACTTTGCATGTTTTGATTCGACTATGGTACTTAGAAATGCTTAATATTAGTCAAGTGAATGAGGCATGAATTGGTTAAAAATGAAATTTGGAATTGGTCATTTAGTAACTATAATATGTTCGGCCATTGTAATGATATTAAGGTTTTATATATGTTTTGTTAGTTTTAATATATGTGTATGTGCATAAGTTTTGAAATGGTATGATTGTCATTCAATTAATAAGATAAATATTTTATCACATGCTCTCTTTTTGTTATTTGCTGATACATGTTTGATTATGTTTAAGTATTTTAATGCTAAGTTTTGTAATGGGAATGAGTTACGAAATATGAATTGTAAGGAATATTCGTTTGAGTTGTGTTATGACTGGTAATGCCTCGTAACCCCATTTCGGCGACGAATACGGGCTAGGGGTGTTACACTACTTCAGTTGGCTGAGCTTCACCAACCTCTTCTGCTATAGCTGCCTGCAATTCCTTAGGGAAGTTAGGAAAAATAGGCATTGGCTTGGTGAGATTCTTTTTAAGGGACCTTTTCAGAGCAGCTTCCCTCCTCTCCACATAGGCCGAGTAGAGAGCCAATTTGTCTTGCACCTTTGCCAAATCTGTAGCAAGCTAAAGCTGCTGAGTCTCAAAAAGATTATTCTGTTTCTACAAATTCTCTAATGAACTGAGCACTTGTTGCTCGAATAAACTGTTAGAAGTGGTGGTGGTTGTAGTAGAAAATATTGGCATAGAGGATGTTGAGGCTAAGCTTGAAGGTTGTTGCTGTGGCAAATCCTCCCCAAAAATCTTCACAACAATCAATCTTGTTATGGCCCTTTTATTTTGGACGACATCCTCATTGGCTTGGACTGAGACATGAGCACGCTGGCAAAGTGCAGTGATTAAAGAAGGAAAGTTCAGACTCTTAGCATTCTTTTGTGTGCACTGGTGAATTTCATTGAATATATTCTTACCAACATTAATCTTCCTACAGTACATGATGAATTGGAGCAACAACATACGCTCCTTAAAAATTGTTGAGTTATAGGTAGAAGGGAGTAGGTGCGTCATAATGAAGTGATACCACACTCTGCACTTGGGCTTCAAAGATGCCATTTCCACGGTGTAACAATCTTGCCTCGACACCGTCCATTTAGTTCCTGCCACACAAAGGTCTTGAAGAACCTGGTTCAACTCATCAGCAGTGATGGTTGCAACAAACTGGTTATGCTCACCTTAGATATCAGAAAGACCATACTGAGCATTAATAGTGTCCTAATCAAATAAGATTGAGACTTCTCACACATATATAAAAGCAACATTTGGGAAAATAAGGTGAGCATAAAACTCAAGAACAATCTTGGCCAGAAAATCCTCCAGATGCAAACAAAATATTTGAAATCAATGTTGCTCCACGGTAGAAGAAACAGATGCATCGTATCCCATGATAGGTTCTTCTTTAAAAAGAAAACCTTTTTCTAAGTAAAAGGGTCACTTGGAGATGTTGTTCTGGTACCCCTCTTCTGTTGTAGTGTTAAAGAAAGTGCGAGTCGGCATAGCAGATGATTGAGGGGTTGTAACACCCCTTATACGTATCCAAAGTCGGGATAGGGTTCGAAGCGTTACTGGACTTAAACGTAACCAATCATACAAAAATGAGACAGGCATTTCCATCCAAATTTAGAACTTTTCATTTACAAGAAAAAGGCCCCTTATATGGGCCTACGAGGCCTAAAATGTACCTAAGGAGTGGTTCGGGACTAAACCGAGAACTTTGGAAACTTTTGGGAAACTTAGAAAATTTTCATACTTTGGAGAGTCATACACCCGTATGGCATGGGACACGCCCGTGTCCTCAGCCTGTGTAACTCTCTGACTATGATGTCACCAAATAAATAAGGTCACACGGCCAAGTCACATACCCGTGTGCTTGGGCCGTATGACTAATTAAATTCCAAAAATCAAGTACAGACTTCACACGGCTTGGGCACACGCCCATGTCCTAAGGCCATGTCCTTCACACAACTGAGACACACGGCTATGTCTCTGCTCGTGTGTTTACTACTGGGCAATCTGTTTTGCATTATTAGGGTCAAGGGACACACGGCTGGATCACACGCCCATGGGGCAGACTGTGTGTCACACACGGTCAAGACACATGCCCTTGTGTCTAACCGTGTGGACAATTTTTATTTCCAAGCCATTTGCCACCCTTAAACACACTCACTTCATGGCATGCAACATGGAACATTTGATTACTTAAGCTTTCACATTCGTGGCTAAATTATGACTTGGGAACTTTAACTTATCACCTATTCAAACTATCATGCTTTCATATGGCATTCCAAACCAATTTCATATTTGTCTATCATCTTTAATAACCTACTTTCAAGTTACCCACTTTCATCACCTTTATTGTCATACACATTAATCATATTTCATACACCAAACATACATGCCATCCATCACACTCATTAACCATAAGCAACCATAACCATATTAAAGCATAAACATATTTGCATGCATGCACCAATAAATAAGGTTACAACCCAAATAATCAATATGAGCCACCTCTCATGACCATATACAAAATAATCACAATACTTTCATGAGACAACACATTTGACTAATCAATCTGACACATAACAAAAAGACCAAGTCCCTATACATGCCATACTCAAAATGACGAGACTAGCTATACTAAATACTCAATTGATAGTGTGATCAAGTCTCTGACGTTTTCTGATCCCCGAGCTAGCTTGGCGACATTATAAGAAAGAAAAAGGAAAGGGGTAAGAATTAAAGCTTAGTAAGTTCACATGCAAATAAAATACAACTTAAATAAGTATTAACCATACATTTAACATAATGAACATAATCTTGCATTTTATCAAATCTCTTAAACACATTCTTCATATATATATTCATATTCTCACCACAAGTTCATCATATCTCATGACACTCTCATGAGTTTGATGTACATACCTGTGCCTAGTTGCACATAATAACTTACTTCCTCGTCTTCGACGTATTCATCATGATTACTCATTGAACTTCCTTTAGAACTACCCGTTGAACACTCAGAATACTATTAGATACAACGGAATCTCGCACCTAAGTGTCTCATATGTAGCCAATGCTACCTCATATCACATATCACATGTTGCTCTCTTTCGAGCGACTCACGGGTCTGCTCACATAGGCTATCGGGTATCCGCAACACAGGTCGAACTACCCAGCCACCAATAGAATATAGGAGACTTATAACATCTCGAAATAGGGCCTAAATGGAATAGTGGTTACGAAACCACAAATTTGAGATAGAAAAGTTTATTTCAATTAATTTTTATGATTTACCGAGTGATTAGATGCACGTGTTAGAGTATTGATAAGAAATTTTATAGATTGCATGTTTAATTTGCCTATTAGGGCTTATTTGTAGAAGTTGTTGTAACAGCCCGATTTAGGGCCTAAACGGAACGATGGTTTTAGAACCACAAATTCGAAGTCAAAAAATTTATTCCGATTAAGTTTTAAGGTTTATTTATTGATTAAAATATTGTGTAAAAATATCGTTAAGAAATTTTACTGATAAAGTGCTTAATTGGACTTTTAGGACTAAATTGCAAAAGTTGCAAAATATGTGTTCTAATTCATAAATACTTGATTGAAATGGGGGTTTAAAGAGGAGGTCCTCAAATGTTAATTAGACCATTATATTTTTTTTTGACAAAAATGGGCATGAATAGGACAAAATTTTAAAGAAAGGCCTTAAGGGCATTTTAGTCATTTGGTAATTAAAAGAAATAAAAAGGGAAAATAAAGCCAAAATTGACTCATATTTTTCATGGAGGTCGAAATTAGCATGGGGGAAGCCATGGCTAGGGTTTTTAAGCTTTCCAAGCTCAACAGTAAGACCGTTCTAGCCCCGTTTTTCAAGTTCTTTACGTTTTTGGAATCCCGGTAACTTGATTAAGCTTATTCTAGCAATAATTTAAGCTAGGGTTCATATTTGGAAAAACATCATAGGTGAAATGTGTTTATTTTGATGTTTTGTGGTAGAATATGAAGGCTGAAATTATGTTAAACAACTTTTGCTAAGCGGTTTTAAGCAAAAATGAGTAAAACGGCTCAATCGGTAAAAGTTGTTATTGTTCATAACTATGTGTTAGAGTGAAAACTTGATGTTTCCATAGAAGGGAAAAATGATCAGCATGTCATAAAACATAAGAATAAGGGATGAAGTTTAATTCCCGAGCCTAGGGGCAAAAGTGTAAATATGCAAAAGTTTAGGGGCAAAATTATAATTTTTCCAAAGTTTGAGTTAAGGACTGTTTTGAATAGTACATTAATTAAATAAGTAAAATATGATGTTTTAGATCCCGAAAAACGAGATTTGAACCTAGAATGGGAGAAAAATCGAAAATGAGAAAGTTGGTAAAATGGCCGTTTTAGTATTGAGGTAAGTTCATATATATAATAAGCATTAATTTATGCATGTTCAATATTAATTTGACATGGAAATGAGAAAGTATGTAAGTTTGTATGTAAATAATACATTATCTTTATTATGTTTTTATATTTCAACATATTTTATGTATTGTAGCTGATTATTGAATCATAATTGACTATTGGAAGTATGGAATCAAGTATTAGAAAGAGAGAGAAATCCTGGTTGAACCTTCGAAAAGATTGGATGATACAGATGGCATGTAGCTAGGTCACATGTATGGTGCTGAGTGCACATCATGTGTACAAGAGAGTTGCGAGACATTATGATGTAGCTAGGTCGCATGGGTGATACTATGTGTACACCATGTAGACAAGAGAGCTATGAGATACATGTAGCTAGGTCGCATGCGTGGTTCCAGGTGAAGGACACCATGTAGCCAAGAGAGCTACGAGATAAACTGGCTAGGTCACATGGGTGGTACTAAGTGTTCACCATGTGTACAAGAGAGCCAAAATTATGTGTACAATCGAGCTAGGTCATATGAGTAGTGCTAAGTGAAGGCCACTATGTGTACAAGAGAGCTTCGATTTTAAAGGTGGGCTGTGTTCGATACCATCGCGTATCTGTTATTATTCCGAAGCGTTCAACTGGGAAATTGATTAAATGAAATTGTGTATGACTTTGTGATGATAAGTGTAAGTATATACGTGTGTAACTTATGAGCAATATGCTCGATATGTGATTGGAAATTGGAAAGATTGTTAGGTAAGTGATGAATACAATTGAAGTGTGAAAGATCAAAAGTGACAATAAAACTGTTATGGATAGTTGCAGTGACGTGAATCTAAAAATTTACTAAAAATAGTAAAAATTGAATCAGAGACTGAATGATATATCAAATTAAATCTTAATGAGTCTATTTTCATATAACAGAAACAGAGCAAGCAAAGGAATTCTATATTATGAGATATTTAAGTTTTTGAGAGACTGGTTCAGAATGACTACGTGATCCCCTGTTCTGACCTGGAAAAATCATTAAAAATTGTACAAAAATAATTAGAGAATATAATTTATATGCTTGAAATCCTTAATGAGTCTAGTTTCAAATAAAATAAACTAGAACATCCTTTGAATTCTGTACAAGGATAAAATTGATTCATAGTGAAGAGTAGTCAGAACAGTTGAGCAGTGAAACAGGGGTAACTTCAATGAATAAACTGTACTAGTTGGCTACACCAAAAATTCTGAAAATTTTATGGTAAGAATATACGTGAATCTAGTTTCAAGAGAAATTAACGGTTTGTAATTTGGAGTTCCGTAGCTCTAGAAATAAATAATTTAGCTGCTGGTACTCTGCTAGACAGCTTATTTTGAACCTGTTTATGATTGTAATAGTGAAAGTATGTGTGTGTTTGTGATGGTAATATTCCGGGAACATATTGTGACTTCATTTAAAGTATGATAATGTATTATTTATTAATATTTACATACTTACTTACTAAGCTATAATGCTTACTCCCTTCCTTTCCTTTTTCCTATAGTGTCTCAGATGTTAGCTCGAGTTGAAGGTCTCCGGAGGTTAAATCACACTATCAAACTATTGATCAATATATAAAGGTTTTAAAGTATTTTTAAGTCTTTGGCATGTATGGAGACTCGTTTAATTGTTACTAAGTTGCTAGGAATTGGCCTAAAATACTGACCTATTGTATTTGAAGGTCTCTATTGTATAAAGTCATTTAATGTAGATAGTCTTGATTATGTTATTAATTAAATGATGCAATTTATGAATGTGCATGCTTGCCTATGTGTGTGGTTGAATTAAAGCATGATATGGGCCTTGTAAGCTCTTTTTAAGGGACAGCTTGAATGTGTTTGAAAAAGTTTTAAATTAGAGTGAAATTATGAATCGGTTTTTATACGATGATTAGTGATTAAGTCCGGTAATGCCTCGTACCCTGTTCCGGCGTCGAACACGGGTAAGGGGTGTTACAAGACTAGTACCCGGATGCCAAAACATATGCCACATACATCATGAAATCAAACCACAACTCAATGAGTTCAGATGTCACATATATCATGAACTAAGACCACAACTCAATGAGTTCAGATCACATAGTTCCTAGTGACATGTCACTTGTATCCTAAACTATTCCTAAGGTTCAAATGAGATTCTTCAATACAACATTTCTGTCGAACTTGCTCGTAACGTTGATTTCAATACTCATAGCACCAATCACATATTCATGGGATAATCAAAGTATAATTCATGATAAAATTTAGGCAATAAACACATGATACAACATCATATCAAATATGTAAGTACTTAAATTTTAAAGCTTTTAAAGTATGGAACATGTTGCATTATTTGCAAATGAACTTACCTCGGTACAAAATGATAGAAACGAGTCTAATCCTTGTAAACTTTGATTTCCCCCCGATCAAGACTCGAATCACGTTTTTCTTGATAATCAAGCTTGAAAAGATGAACAAAACCCTAGCTATGGCTCTTGGAAATTTCGGCTAGCACTTGGAGAAGATGAGCAAATTTTTGACTAATTTTCCCTTTTTATTCTTTTATTAACCAAATGACCAAAATGCCCTTAAGGCCTTTTTTTCAAATTTTTCCTATTCATGCCCATTTTTGTCCAAATTTTTAAAACTTGGTCAAATTGCTATTTAAGGACATCTAATTAATAATCTAATGCAATTTCATGCTTGAAGCTTCTAGAATACAAGTTTTACAACTTATTCAATTTAGTCCCTAAAGTCAAATTGGACATCTTAGGCATAGAATATCTTCATGAAAATTTCACACAAACACGCAATCATATCATGGACCATCAAATTATCATAAAATAATTATTTTTATTTCGAATTTGTGGTCTCAAAACCACTGTTCTGACTAGACCCTAATTCAGGATGTTACAGAGGTAGATTGTCTAGCCATTGTGGAATCTTAAGATAATAGCCTGTATAGAAAAGGAAGAAGAAAATTTGCAGTGTTTGAAAAAAAACCACAAATAAGCATTGAGAGAAAGAAAATTTAGGGTAACTGTAAAATAATTAAAAAGGTTAGGGTAAAATAAAATGACGGCAAAGTAATGAGTAAATGGGGTATAACGTGAGTGATGGGAGGCCAATAATTATGGCTGAATTTGGTGTGATGGAAATTTGGAGGGAAGTGAAAAGGTTATAGGCCCAAATATTTGGGAAACAAATTCCCAATGGGCCAACGGGTATCATACGACCCAAACTCACAATTGCTGTTATGAGATATTATTGACGATTTAGAAAAATTTAAAGTATAGAGTAAGTTTTGTAGCATTGAGGAGGCAAAAATAGAGGGATTTTGGGGGGAATTGTGAAGTGACCTAGCCCTAAAACAAGAATTTTTGCTTTTCCACCATGGGCTACCCAAGTAACGTAATGAGCCCAACTATCCAGAAATCTCTCCCTTGGACATTTCTGTCCAGTCAACCCAATTACCTTGTACCTCAATATCTATTTCCCAATTTTTCACGGCATAACTATTTTTTTCCAATGCTGTAGCAAGCTTTTTGAGTTAGAGCAAGAAAATAAATCTGTTGCAAAATATGTGTGAGAGTTTGTTTAGTTCTGTCAGTATGCTCATAAGATTGTGCCGATTGAAAAGGAATTGTGTATTCATTTCGAAGATAGATTGAATAATGAGATTTAAATGCTTGTGAGTGCAAAGGAATTGCGTGAGTTCGTAAGTTTATATGATTGAGTTCTGAAATGAAAGAATTATGTTAATCACGAGAAACAGAGTGAGACAAGAGTTTGAGACTTTAATAAAAGAAATGTATTCAGAACATTTTTTGATTCCCCATTAAAGAAAAAAAAGGAACCTAGTAATCATTTTTTTGTACCATCAGGATTCTCTAATAAAGATAAATCGAAATAGAGTAATGTAAGACCAGCGACGACTTTAATAGCTAGTGCTAGTAGTGTTCGGAATGTGATTAGTTTTGAATGGAATCATTCTGGAATATGTAGATTGAAAGACAGGTCCTATTTCGTTTGTGGATCAATAGATTGCTATAAGAAGGATTGTCCAAATCAAACTGTTTGAACAGAAATTAGAATGTAAACCTGTTGTTACTTTTATGAGAGGTAGATGACCAAAAAATGGTGGTACAACTAGAGTAAGTAGAAGCAGAACAAAAGACATAGCGGTTTGATCTAAAGCTTTAACTCTCGCCAGTGTTTATGTGATCTGAGTGCGCGAGTAGACCTTGGTTCTTGATGTTACTACTGATATCTTTTCTATCTTTGATGTTACTGTATATGCATTAATTGACTCTGGGTGAAGACACTTGTATTTATGCATTATGTTAGTAACAAAGAAGAGTTTACCAGTTGAGTCATTTTATTTTTAACCTGATTTGTAAACTATGTCCACTCAAAATTCAGGGTTATGATTTCTTATTGATTTGATGTTACCACCTTTTTATAAGTTCTGTAACACACCTAACCCTTCTCCGCCATCAGATTAGGGTTATAGAGCATTATTGTATAAAATAGAACATTCAACATCAAAACAAAAACAATTGTGCAATTCAAGAACCATCGTTGAATAGCTAAATTTAATTTAAGGAATAAGACACTTATGGGCCTGAAATTGAGCTTACAGGCCCCTAAAAAAATTTGCGAACATTCAGAGGTCATTTTGAAATAAAAAAAAGTTTAGAAAATTTGAAAATAGGTGTCACACAACCGTGTGGCCAAGCCATGTGACATAACCCAGACTATGTGAGCATTCAAAGTCTAAACACACAGTCGTGTCCCAGCCCATGTGTCTGCCTTTGTGAGTACTTGAAATAGAGCCACACGATCGTGTCATAGACCGTGTGCCAAATCGTGTGCGCATTCGATGTTAGGTCATATGGCTATGTGATAGACCATTTTAGAAACTAACTTGAGACACACGGCCATGTCACAGGCTATGTGTATGACCATATGAAACCTACACCTAAAACAATAATGACACATGGCCGTGTTAGGTGGCTATGTGTTGCACACGACCGTGTGACAACCCGTGTCCCTGGTCGTATGTAACATAAATTTCCCTAAAACAAGTCATTTCAAATCCAATTCTTGCACACTAAGATACACAATTTCCATAAACATTCATATGACCAAAATTCATTTAAAACACACTTAAAACATACCAATTGATCCTCCGTATAAGATCTAATCAATATGCCTACAAAAAGCACTACAATCACAAATCAATCTTGATCCTATTCAATCTCATAAGTTTAAATCATTTAGCATACCTTAAACATAACAAATAATTATTCCAAGAGCTTACAAACCACTTTCTTCCTACTTTCAAAAAGGATGCACAATTATTAAACACCTCTTATATAAACTTTAATTTACAAGCCATCATAAAAAGACATAACACACACATGAGTTTGCACCAATTAAAAAAAAACCAATTACCGTAATATCATTTAAACCCTATTACAATTAAGCCCTATACATGCCAAAACACACATATATAATTTAATCTAATTGCATGTCCAATGTACCCTCATTAGTACCACATGTTAACATCCAAAACAATTCAAAATCAATGCCATAAATTCATACCTTAAACTTACATCACACACCTACCATTTAACCACTTCTTTCATACATTAATAAACCAAAAGCCATTTAAATCACAAGGTATTCACAAGTGATCAAAACACATACTTACATATATACATTTATAAGCCAACAACAAGCCATGTAGACAAATAAGCTTTGACCACATCATATTGACAAATAACATAAAACTCCTATTACATTTTATTTATAACCGAAACCAAAACTACCAACATGATGAATAGATAGTGTGATGGTGCTCTGACAAAATTCCAATCAATCGAGCTTTCTAATGATCTACAGGAAAAGAAAACAACTAAGGTAAGAAATAATG
Organism: Gossypium longicalyx; assembly: GCA_025698465.1. Classification (NCBI taxonomy): domain Eukaryota; kingdom Viridiplantae; phylum Streptophyta; class Magnoliopsida; order Malvales; family Malvaceae; genus Gossypium; species Gossypium longicalyx. Next base: position 37,314,871 of record CM046998.1, on the reverse strand, counting down.
CTTAGTAAGCTCACATAGGTCTTAAATGTAAACTTACCAATTAGGCTTACTTTTTGTATTTTATAAATAGTTTCGTTGACATGCTTAAAAGATTATCCATTTCCTATTATAACACCAATCTCACAAGTTAAGGAGTTTAATAATGAAACATCAAACATCCCTCAATATCATTGCACATAAACTAAAAGCAAATCCATTACATAATGGATAAAACCAAAGCAATTCATATTTTTATATACATATATACAAAAAATTCAATAACATAAATCCAACTCAAAGAGTAATTTTACCTTCAGCATATAATCTCCAAACCAATCATAAATTCAATACCAACTTGCCTTAAAGAAAATAGATAATCAAGAGTATGAATTTCTAATTCCTGATAACTGAATGCAAAATTCACACCGCATTAGTACATAATCATATATAACATAAATGATACTTTTCAAAAGAACTACCCAAATTTTATTAATCACCAAATCTTAATGTACATATCAACATTTATACATAAGCATTTCATAGTTCTATTTATCACATAGTAGCATTTTAAACGTTCTATAGAAGTGAGCAAGTAAATAAGTTTTAAGTCAGTTAATACATAGCCTGATAAACTATAGTAACTTGACTCATATACTCGGGTAACTACACCACACCAGAGGCACTGAAGTGCAAAAAGAGGCACAAATGTATAGAGGCACCAAAGTGCAATCCCATACAAGCACACGTTCTAATCTTATTGACATGCCAATCATATCCTAATCATTTACTACACTCAAACGGGCGTTTAAACTGAATTCATCACATTACAAAATCAGGGGCACTTCTTCAATAACTGTACACATACCGTATATTTATTTCATTCATTTTGAGATAATATTATTCATATTTCACAACTATTTCTCAACTTTTGAATAGTACACTTTTACTTTATACTTACTTATAAACAATTCATAATTAAATTTCATTACTAAATATTCTTTTTCCATTTGTACTTAATTGAAACATGTAATAATATATGTATAACTAATGAAATTTTACATTTGTACAATTAACTAGTGAACAATAATATAATTATAAAGAAATACACATATACACATCATTACAATATGAACTTACCTAAATTATGCTTTTGATTGACTCGTAGTGACTAATCCATAATTTTCTCCTTTCCCCAATTAACCTTCGTACGATTCAATTCTTGATCTATATAATGATTAAATTAAATATATCAAATTCAAATACGTCTTCCAACTCATTTTATTGATATGACCCTTATGTTTTCATTATTTACACATTTACCCTAATTTTTTACATTTCTCTTAATTTAGTCTATAGATAGGAACTCCAAATTTAACAAAACTTGTCACATACCCATGCTACCCGGAATTATTATAACTCTAGAACAACTCATAATCATCTCGATTTCACAATAATTTCATGAAAATTTTCTACTTTAACAAATTAATCTTTAACATCAAAATCACTAAAAATTACTTTACAAAATAATCTAATTTAGCTACCAAGCTTACAAAACTATCATAAAACTTCAAAAATATCATAAACCCAACAATGGAACATATCAAAATATTTAACAATATCACAAATTCACACCCGGGTTAGCTGGACCTAGTTGCAACAATTTCAAAAAAATAAAAAATTATTAAAAACGGGCTTGAAAAAGCTTACCATGCATGAATCATAACTTGGAAGAACCTTAAGTGAATTCTAAAATGGATTTACAAGGCTTTCTTTCTTTCTGTTTCGGGCAAAAAAGAAAGATGATAGCATTTTGCAATTGTTTTGTTTTTTTAGAACCAATTATTAAATTACAAAATTAACCTTAATTCACAACTAATAATACATCCATACATGGGTAAACCATCCACTATCTTCAAGTATGGTTTAATTACCATTTAAATACTTCCAATTATGCTTCTATAGTTAATTAGCCCTTTTAAACTAATAACGATTGACTTTTGTAACTTTTTCAATTTAGTCCATTTTATTTAATTTACTATCTAAACAATAAAATTTCGTAACCAAAATTTAATATGACCCTAATTACACTCCGTAGATATTTAGTAAAATATTTACGGGCTCAATTTATAAAAATGAGGTCTCGATACCTTATTTTCTAAAACCACTTGACTTTTAAGACATACCACTTGAACCTAATTATTTGTTCAATTAACAAAAAAAAATCATTAAATAAAATTTAAACGTAATTATATACATGAATCATAAACATTAAATAACAATATATACGAACTCACTTGTCGAATTTGTGGCCCCAAAACCACCGTTTTCCACACCACTGAAAAACATGTTGTTACAACTTCGAAGTTATTTTGAGAATGGACTGGTTGAAAGCATTCGATGCTGTAGTGAATTGAAGATAGAAATGAATTGATTTGAGATTTCAGAATGGTAGAATGATTTCTGTTGAATCTACTAAGACTGGTCATGATTTGAATATGATTTCAATGATATTTGTATAGAAATCGATCCGAAAAGGTTGTAATTCATTTTTAACTTATATTCTAGATTTCTAAGTATCTAAAATGAAAGTTATCAAGTGCCAATAGTTTACGAGTTCACAAATGTTTTCCCTGAAGAATTTTCAAGTTACTGCTAAAAGGAGAAGTCAAGTTCGCTATAGAATTAGTGCCAGGGACTGCTTCAATCTCGATTGTTCTGTACAGAATAACTTTAACAGAATTAAAAAATTGAAAGCTCAGTTGCAAGAAGTAATTGGTAGATACTTTTCTCGACAAAGTAGATTATTTTGAGACACACATGTTCTCTTTGTGAATAATAATAATAAACGGGTTGATGGAGATTTTAAATAGATTATCAATAGTTGAATAAGTCAAGATAGAGTAAATATTCATTACCTCGTATAGATGATTTATTTGATAAGTTGAGAAGTGATATAGTGTTATGGAAGATAGATTTATGATTTGGCTATTAATAGTGTAACCTCCCAAATTCAGCCTAGAAGTTATGGCCGAATCGTGAAGGCCACATTGGACACCTTAATGTTAAACCTACTCTATTGATAGTTTAAAACCAACAAGTACCCTCTTTTGTAAAATCGATGTTTCTATCGTTAACTTTGGAAAACATCCATTTACTTAGTCCAACCATGCTTAGGTCAAATTAGTCAATTGGGTGAGTTTTTATAAAACCTTACTAACGATGTTGCCTTTGAAAAATGATTTTGTTATCTTCTTAGCAGTGGAAATGTACCATTACTAGTCAAATTATTAACTTAGCCACATATATAAACCGTGTATCTATGCCAAATACGAGTGTCATGCATGCATGAAAACCCCAAAAGTCTCAAATAGTCCCAAACCACAGTTTAAAGAAACTTTACAATCCAATACCGAATAATAATATAACAAAAAAATATAAGTAAATTAAAATAATATGATGAAGTGAAGTCTGAAGTCCGTCGTACGTCCACATGTCAATATTGATCCTAAGTTCGATCATTACTTGAGATGTTAAGGTAATGGGGTGAGCTTAACAAGCTCAGTGTGAGACTAAACAAGTAAGTATTAAGCATTCATACAGGCAATTTCATAGAGATACCAATAGCACAATCAAACATTATCGATAGTAATTTCAGATGCACATGATCTTGACAAATGCACATGTGAGAACCTACCCATACCATTTGCTACACATCATGAGTTCCCTAGAACTCATCTGCCAAACTCCAACGTATATAAGTAGAGCTCGATGTGGTAAAACCACCAATAATCAATAATGCAGTGAAATGCCAAATAACAAATAATGCGATATAATCGCCAGTTCAATTGGGACTCCAAATGCAATGCACTAGCTATGAATATGTACGAGCTTAATATGCCGCTAGTACTCCACGAAACTCCTCTGTCAACCACAAAATATCCCAACCCAATGCATATGCAATATGTCACACAAACTCATAGATATTCATATTTCAATACTTTTCTTATTTATTTGACATGTTCAACATGTCCTCAATAACCACATACTTTCAGTAAAAGGAAACAATGTTCCAACTTTCAAATTACCATTAAGATGGTATCTATCAATAACATTCAATTTCACATACTTTACGAATTTCATTGTGCATAAATAACAACCTCATGAATATACATCATAACAAATATTTCATGCATTTAGATCATGCATAAACCTAATATCTCAATAATTCATGCTATTCAATCTAACATTCTTATATCAGATAATACAATTATGCATAACAATCTCACTCACACTTTCAATCTTATCAAACTAGAAATTTTGCCAATACATCAATCTTTTAAGGCTTGAAACGTACCTGGTTTGGCCACTCCGAAAACTAATATTTTGGCTATTAAGTCAATCCAATCATCAAGCTAATTTATCAAATATAACATGTTATTTACCATTATAAAACAAATTTACGAGTTTAAGATCCACACCTTATTTCTCGCTTCCACACAACACACTAGCAAATCTTCCAGTTTTCCTTAATAAATTCTTATACAAACCTAAACAAAAATTTAGAATCAATTCAATAAATTTACCTTTAAACCAGCCCCCAAATACCCACTTATTGGTTAAATCCAATTGTCAAAATTATAACTATTTTACGAATCCAAATTAGTTAGATTTCTTACACTGTTTTGATGCGAATCATACGTACGATCGTTCTTCGGCTTTACGATTGAGTTGGGATGTTTTGGTCAGCACCTAATTCAATAATATACTGGAAAATAAATAGCTAATAGTTATTAAATTCTGTCGTCTAATCAATCCATAGCCTTTACCCAACAACTATGTTGAAACAACAAACTAGTTTACACTTAACTGCACTTAGGCTTCCTAATTTGTGAGTTCAGAATGGCCAATCGATCAAGAATGTTTTTCCCTAATTGACATGGGTTTAAAGCTAATAAGAAGGTTTGAAGCACTCAAATTAAGGCTGAAATTAAATGGGCAAGATTCAAGAAACAAAACAGCCCCCTTTTCTACATATGCGTACACACCACCACCCCTAGTGGCTATAATTTGGGGTAAATTTTAAAATGATTTGGGATCTAATTAAAAGATAGAAAAATCCATTTAAAAAAATTAAAAATTCCCCAAATTCCAGACCTGTAAATTTAGGTTTTTAATTGGCAGGATTAATCAAGAAATTGAAGAAAGAAGACATCTTACCCAAGTTAGTTGAGATAAACGACAATGACACTTTCTTGGTAATATTTGAGATCGATCTTGGACTTCAAGATTTCAGATTTGGGGCAGATTTAGTTGAGGAAAAATGGTAGCAATTTATTAAAGGAGATGGTGCACAATCTTGATGCAAAAAGAAGAAGAAAAAGATGGTTAAAGGGGAAGTGTAGGCAACGGAAACAATAGAGGAAAGGGAAAAAATTAAAAATCAAAGAGAGGGAAAGAGGAGAGGAGCGGCTAGGGAAATGAGGAGAAGGATTAAAGGCTAAATTTTTGTGAAAAATGAATACTTATACCTAGGTTTGCTAGGCTTGGACTACATCATATTAAAAAACAAGGGAATTTTTCAAAAATTAATTTGTTTTGCAAGAGATGAGACTTAAACTTGGGACCTCCTACTAAATTCCATGCTTCCACATTTAATAACCAACCATTGGGCCAATTCCTTATTTTTGATTTATTTCTACATTTTTATTAAGCTAAATTTTGGGATGTTACAATTGGTTGTAAGAGAAAGACATGGATGTATTAGAAATAACATTCAGAACCAGTTATGGATACTACAAGGTTTTAGTGATGCCTTTTAGATTGTTTAATACCCCCATGACATTTATGGAACTGATAAATCAGGTTTTTCAGCCTTACCTCGATAGACGAATTTATAAGGATTTCTTGATAATTGTATAGTCGATGGTAAAGCTATTTTAGGAACTTTGAAGTTGTTTGATTAGATAAGTGCCAACAGAGTTTTAATTAGTTGAAAACTTAATTTTTAGAAACTACGATATTGATTCAGCCTAAATTCAAAAAATAATGCATTGTTTACAATAATGCTTCATTCAGATGACCTTGAATCATGTTGGGTCGAATATTACAGAGTTGAGAGTTGAACCATTAATTATTCAAAGAAATTGTGAGATGCAAAGAGGATATTTGTTAGCCAAAAGGAAACAAATTCAGAATGATTAGATCACTAATTTTAGTATGGATTGTGATAATATTCTATATTTTCGAAATTGAATAGGTGTGCTGAAAAATTCTGAGATTGTTCGAGACATCTTACATGAGGTCTTTAGTAGTGTCTATTTGATTCAAACCAGATAGCGACAAAATATGTAATGATTTTAGACAGAGTTACTGATGGTCGAGAATAAAACATGAAATTTTAGAGTTTTTACCAAGATGTCTTGCATGTCAACAGGTCAAAGTTGAGAATCAAGTTCCATTATGATTATTATGGCTTGTTTTAAATTCCAATTGAATATGAAGAGGAGTCATGATGAACTACGTATTTGGGCTATCTTTGACGTTGATAAAGAAAGATACGGTTTAGATTATTATTGATAAATTGATGAAGTTGGCTCATTTATTCTAGTCAAAATGAATTACTCACTTGAAAAACCAGTTGAGCTATATGTGTCCGACAATCACCTCTGGATTCCAAAGTAAACTTAATGAAGTTATGGCGCAAACAAACAAACAGTTGGAACGGGTAATACAAACTCAAGAGAAAATATTACAGTGTTGTATTATCAAGTTCAAGGGAAATTGGGAAATGTTTACTGTAAGTTGAATTCGTTTATAATCATAGCTATCAATCTTGTATTAAAATGAGACGTTTGACGATTTTTACGGATAGAAATGTAGAACCTGTTACTGGTCAGATTAGAGTGAGATCAAGCTATTTTCAATTGAGAAATTTTGAGAACAAAATTTTATAAGGGGGAGAGAGTTGTAACAACCTGCTTTTTAGTGGTGTTAAAAATAGTGGTTTTGGGGCCATAAATTCAACTAGTGAGTTCGTAAATATTAAAATATTATATTATATTTACTTTTGATATGATAATTTTTGCTAATTGAATGAAACACTAGGTATAAGTGGTTTGTCCTTAAAGTCAAGTGGTTCCGAAAAATGAGGTATTAGGGCATATTTTTTTGTAAATCGAGCTGGTAAATATTTTTTATTAAATATTTATGGAATAATTATATAGGTATATTGAAAGTTGGTCCAAAAATTTTACTGTTTAGATAGTTAATTAAGTAAAAAGAACTAAATCGAAAAATTCGCAAAAGTTAATTATTACTAGGTGAAATGAGCTAAATGATAACAAAGTTTTAGTTGGAGGGTTTTAAAATGTAAATAAACCATAAGTTATAATAGACTATGGTGGCTTGGTTATTTTGAAATTTTCATTAATTTTAAAGGTTATTTTGGTAATTAAATAATAACTGAAAATGGACAAATGATGAAATATCATCATTTTCTCATGGGTTTCTCTTTCTTGACTGAACTCCATAGTTGAGGGAGCTCCAAGCTTCGGTTTGTGTTTGAGTCTTTGCATGTAAGTTATTTATTATCTATTTTTAATTTTTTTATGTTTTGAGATCGTTTTAGCTTAATTTAACTAGCCCGAGGGTAAATTTGTAAAACTATTAAAATTTTAGGGACTTTCTATGAATAAATTGAAAGTGTTTGTGAATTTAGTTGATAGATTATTAAGGTTGGTAGTTAAAAATAAGTATTTTATTAAGTGGTTTTTTATGATTTTAATGTTTAGGGACCTATTTGAGATAATAGTCAAATTCAATAAAAAATACGGTGAAATGATGAAAGTTATGGGTTGTAACGGACCCTAGGGAAAATTGGCTAGCTTGGTTTCTCATTGATTATGGTTAATTTGTGAGTTTCGGGTTTCGGGACTAAATTGCATAAAGGTTAAAATGTTAGGGTAATTTTGTAAATTATTAATAAAAGGGGTCTATATGTAGAAATTAATTATTTAATTATTGGAATTGAATTAATTGAACAAGAATATTTATTTAGATCAAGAAAAGACTTAAACAAATAAAAATTAAGGAAAAGCTAAGGTTTCGGAGTAGTCGTCGACTTTGTTTTTGCAACTGTTGTAGTCGAGGTAAGTTCATATTTCAATTAAAGTAATTCATTTGATTTCTAGAAATAAATTGATACTTATATATGTCATGAATTGGTGATTGGATTCATTGATTTAAGGAAAAAGAAATGATCATTATTAAATTTATCTGTAACACCCCAAACCCGGCCTAGACGTTATGGCCTAATCTGACGATGTCACGTTGAAGTGTTTTCCGCAAAATATAATTTCATTGAAAAACCCGTTCTATATTAAACCTCTTTATAATCTTGAAAAAGGTTTAGGATGTCTCGTTCATTGTTAACACTCAAGTCGTTTAGCAAACTGTTAATCATATTAAATTGTTATTACTTTTTAAAGCGTTGTTTGTTGCGGAAGCTTCTAAAATATGTTGCGTAAACGTGGTGTTTTGAAAAACATTTGTTCTTTTGAAAACCCGCGTCCTACTACTAGCAGATATAAATCAAACAAATGAAACCCAAAATTAAAGATTAAAAATTTAGAGAGGCCTTATTACACTAAAAATACCCAAATTAAATTACTTATAAATTAAAAGTCGAATATGGAAGCATGTGCGGTTGTGTGGCCATCTTGAGCCCCTTGTAGCACCGACCCGCCTAAGACTGAGGATTACTTGCGCAGATAAATAGAAGGGTGAGTTTACGGAAACTCAGTGTATAATCCCTTAACAAACAATCAGTCAATCATGTAGTGCACATACACTCTGGGCCTAAGCCCATTTCAGTAACAACTCAGTTTTAGTTAGGGCCTTAGCCCATTACAATATCAATATCAGTGTGGGCCTTAGCCCATTTCAGTGACAGTAACAGTATAGATATACAATCAGAAATCTTACCCAACCAGCCTCTACACTCCACTCCACTCCGTCCAACCTTACACTCCATGTGGGGATAAAATCAACCCACCCATCCCTACACTCCAAAATAGCACCGGTTGTGGCACTAAACAGTATTTGCAGCAGATCTGCCAGTACAGTACACTTCCTCCAATTATAATAAACCCATCCCCATGCATCATATCATGCTTCATGTCATAATATCATACATGTATGCAATATATATAAAATGTCATGCTCGATTACAGTCATACATATCATAAGGGCATAATAGTCATTATACCTCATAGGGGCATAATAGTAATTTATCAATTTGGGGTCGTCTTGGGTGACCCTGCAACCTTAACAGTCAAACAATGAAAATGGGCCCAAGGCCCATAATGCAGCCCATGAGAGCCCACACGTCGATGTGGCCCACAAAGCCTAGAAATGACCTCGGCCGTGTGGATACATAGCCTGGCCCAAAATTCTCCACACATCTGTATGATTTACCCGTGTGGGGCCCACAAGCCCGTGGAGCCCACATGGCCTATTTTGGCCCAAAATGGCCCAGGACGGCCTAAGCCCATGAAATTACTCATAGTGGCCTCTACGATCAAATGCCCATGTTTATACATTCGGATTACCACACGAGTGAGCACACGCCGGTGTAGCATTGACGGTCTCTTATTTCGGCTTTCGTCGATTTACGAGTAGAGGTAGTGTTTTACACACACCTGTTTACGAAAATGAGCGAAGAGCCCACGAGCACCAAAACCTTGATTGAATAAATGTGACTTAGCCCAGTTAAATCGCTGCCCAAGATTGATCACACAATACTCCGAAAACGCAAAGCCAAGATTCGAAGAAAGGAACAGTCGGCCTACACCCAACACGAAAGCCGGAAGCACTCGCTTTGATAGAGGCAACAATGGCATAATTACCCCCACCTAAGTTGACAGAGAGCACAGAAGAATCGACACAGAGAGGGGGTGAAAAAATGAGTAATATTTGGTCAAGGTAACAATATGAAAAAGAAAGGGATCTGTTAATATAGAAAGAATCGAAAAAGGGGGAAGAGAAAAGAAGAGAAGAGAAATCGGTAGTAAAGGAAGAAGTTGTTAAAACAAAAAGAATTGAGAGATAGGAAGAAAGGATATTCGGCCATAGAGGAAAACTAAATGAGAGAGGAAGATGAGAAAGCAATCGGTCAACCAAAAGAATTTTAGTGAAAAATAAATTCGAGAATAGATCAAAACGAGCAAAACCCGAAGGATCTCTAGCAACTATCGGTCCGAAAAAAGAGAAACACGAAAGAAAGAAGTAAAAACCCAAAAGTAGAATTTCGGCACCAATGAGTGAAAGAAAAGAACCATAACGCAAAAGTCAGAAACCGAAAGTGAGAAGGGAAGAATCATACTAGTCCCTAGCTGAATTCTGAGTGCCTAAAGTTCAAATTCAGCACAACTCCTCCACAACCTCAACCTCCCAAATTTTCTTCCTAAAATCTCTCCACCATAATATCCTCAACCACCCATTCAAACTCCACTCCACTCAGCAGTGTTTTGGTCAACTTCTACTACCCACACGGTAAAGGCAGCAAAATAAAACACTCTTTTTGCATCGCCAAGTCTCGAACCTCAAACTCCATGGAACACTCCACACGCCCCTATCCCCTAGACCAGCAGGTCTTTTCTGACATGTTTTTCTCATATTTATTTAAGAATCCTATTGACTAGAGACAGGGTTTATTCAAGTAAGAAACAAAATTTTTGTACAAGCCAAGGCTTGAACCCAAGACTTCTCAGACTCTTCCCAAAACACTCAGAACACTTAACCACTGAAGTAGATACACATTTGTGTGTCACAAACATACAAAAATAAATACTTAGATTTTGGAGTGTTACAATTCTACCCCTAAAAGAAGATTTTGGCCTCAAAATTTACCTGATCAAAACAGATGAGGGTATTGTTGTCGCATCGCCTCTCGGGTTCCCACGTGGTCTCCTCTGAGCTGTGGTTATGCCAAAGTAACTTAACCAGTGGGATAGACTTCTTCCTTAACACTTTTACATCACGATCTAAAATCTGGACCGACTCTTCCTCAAAAGTCAGATCTAGTTTAACCTCAACCTCCTCAACTGAGATAACATGCATAGGATCAGAGCGGTAACGCCTCAACATAGAGACGTGGAACAAATCATAAATCCGGTCCAATTCTGGAGGTAACTCAAGTCGATAGGCAACTGGTCCCACACATTTCAGTATGTAGTAAGGCCCAATGAACCTAAGGCTCAGCTTGACCTTCCATCCAAATCTCAGTACCTTATTCCGTGGCGAGACCTTGAGGAAAACGAAGTCCCCCACAGAATACTCAATCTTCTTACGTTTCATATCCGCATACAACTTTTGTCTGTCAGATGCCGCCTTCAGTCGACCTCGAATTAGTTTAACTTTATCCTTGGTATCAGAAACTAATTCAGGGTACAGAATACACTACTTGCCTAACTTAGTCCAGTACGAAGGAGTACGAAACATACAACAATATAATGCCTCGTAAGGTGCCATCTGTATGCTAGACTGGTAGCTATTGTTATATGCAAACTCAACTAACGGCAAGTAGTCGTCCCAACAGCCTTAGAAATCTATCACACAACTCCTTAACATGTTCTCCAGTATTTGAATCACCCTCTCTGATTGACCATCTGTCTGAGGATGGAACGCAGTATTGAAGTCCAACCTTGTACCCAAAACCTCGTGTAACTTCTTTCAAAATCGAGACGTGAAGCGAGGACCTCTATCAGATATTATGGAAACCGGTACCCCATGCAGTCTCACTATCTCAGCCACATACAGTTTATCTAGCTTTTGCAACGATTAATCAGCACGAACTGGTATTAAATGGCCAGATTTGGTCAATTGATCCACGATGACCCATACTGAATTCTTCTTAGCAGGCGTAAGGGGTAGCCAACTAACGAAGTCCATAGTTACTCTTTCCCACTTCCAAAGTGGAATCTTAACTGGCTGAAGCAACCCTGAAGGTAACTAATGTTCAGCCTTAACCTGCTGGCAAGTCAGACATTTACTCACAAAGTTTGTAACTTCACGCTTAAGACCCAGCCACCAATATAACTCATGAAGGTCTCAGTACATTTTATTCTTGCCAGGATGCATAGCATAAGGACTACTATGCGCCTCTTGCAGTATAGATTGCCTCAAAACAATATCCTTCAGTACACATACTCTACCATGGAAACAGAGTACCTCTTTACTATTTAGTCCAAAATCTGACGTTTCTCCACTCTCAATCTGTCGAAGCCGAAGACCCAGCGACTCATCCTCTAACTGTTTACCCTTAATCTGCTCAATGCACATCGGTTTTACTTAGAGCTTAGCCAACAAGCTACCATCATCAAATAAGCTGGGACGAGCAAACATCACCCTTAGATTAGTCATAGCCCTACGGCTCAGTGCGTCGGCCACCACATTGGCTTTCCCAGGATGATATTCGATCGTACAGTCATAGTCTTTAAGCAGCTCAATCCATCTACGCTGCCTAAGATTTAGCTCCTTCTGAGTGAGGAGATACTTGAGGCTCTTATGATCCGTGTAAATGATACACTTCTCACCGTATAGGTAATGCCTCCAAATTTTTAGTGCGAATACTACCGTGGCCAACTCCGAGTCATGCATTGGATAATTTGCCTCATGAGTCTTAAGCTAACGAGACGCATATGCCACCACTTTACCCTCTTGTATCAACATACATCCCAATCCAACATGTGATACATCGTTGTAGACAGTGAACTTTTTCCTAGACGCTAGCTATATTAAGACAGGGAACTCAGTCAGAACTTTCTTAAGCTTCTCCAAACTCTTTTGTTGCACATCAGTCCAGTTAAACGGTACACCCTTACGCAAAAACTTAGTCAGAGGTGCGGCAATTAATGAAAACCCCTCAACAAATCATCTATAATACCCTGCCAAACCCAAAAAACAACGAATCTCAGATACTGCCTTAGACGGCTTCCAATCTAGAACAGCTTCAATTTTTCGATGATCAATTCTAATCCCTTCAGTAGATACCACATAGCCCAGAAATGTTACCTCTCGTAACCAGAACTCACACTTACTGAACTTGGCATACAGTTGTTTCTCCCTCAGAATTTGGAGAAAAACTTGGGGATGTGCATCATGCTCGTCTTCAGTCCTCAAATACACCAGGATGTCATCTATAAACACCACTACGAACCGATCCAGATAGGGCTGGAACACTCGGTTCATCAAACCCATAAAAGCTGCTGGTGTATTCGTCAGTCCAAACAGCATCACTAGGAACTCGTAATGACCATAACGAGTCCTAAACGCTGTCTTACAAACATCAGCCTCTTTAACTCTCAATTAATGGTACCCCGATCGGAGATTAATCTTAGAGAAAATCAAAGGTCCTCGAAATTGGTCAAACAGATCAACAATCCTCGGTAGGGGGTACTTGTTCTTAACAGTCAATTTATTCAGTTGCCAATAATCAATGCACATGCGCATGGATCCATCCTTCTTTTTCATAAGCAAAACTAGTGCTCCCCATGGATGCACACTAGGTTGGGTGAACCCTCGATCCAATAACTCTTGAATCTGAGCTTTAAACTCCACAAGCTCCTTCGGCTCTATTCTATAAGGGGCGATGGACATCAGAGCTTTACCAGGCAAGAGCTCAATCCCAAACTCAACTTCACGGTTTGGAGGTAACCTAGGTAGCTCATCGGGAAAAACATCTAAAAAAATGTTAATTGTTCTGATATCCTTAATAGGAGAAACCTAGGAATCTGAAACACCAATGTCGGCTAGATACACCTCACAACCCTTACGAACAAATTTCTCGGCCCTTAGTGCAGATATCACATTTGACAAATAATTTCGTCGCTCTCCAATTACAACTACCTCGTCACCCTCTGTAGGTTTCAGCACTATCCATTTGGTAGCACAATCCAAGTTCACTTGATGTTTAACCAGCCAGTCCATACCCAACATTAAGTCAAATTCTCCAAAAGGGAGTTCCATCAAATCCGCAAAAAAGTTGGCTCCTTGAATCTCTAAAGGTACATCTCTGAACAATTTATTTACCCTCACTAACTGTCCTAGTGAACTCATCATAGTAACCTCACTCGTAGTGCTTTCAACCATTAAACCCAAAGTCTTAGTCACCATACATGCTATATAATAATGCGTAGATCCAACATCAATCAACGCAGTATAAGGTACATTATGGATAAAGAACATACCCGTGATAACATATAAGGCGTTTTCGTCCTCTCGGCAATGTGCAGCGTAAACCAGGCCTGGCTGTCTTGGCTCAGTATGACCAACACCTCTGCTCGGTGCCCTCTAACTACAACTCATACAATTTCTACCTCTGCCCTGACCATGCCCTCTTGGTGTCTGCTAAACACCTCGCGGCAGCTGTACATTACCGAAACCTATAGCTTGCATCTACTCGAGCCTCTGTGGACAATCTCTGACACGGTGCTCCAATGATCTACACCTCAGAAATGTCGCAATCCTTTTCTAGTACTCGCCCTGATGGCATCTCCTACAATCCACATAGGGCTGTGGTCCAGTAACAGCAATAGCGGCCCCAACTCTGACCAGCCCATCAACTCTGGCCTTTTTCTTAGGCCTCAAAAAAGAACTTGAGGGCTCCGAATCCCTCTTGTTCCTACCTCTTTCCTTTTCACGGTTCTGGCGCTCAGCGCACTTCACATCTTGAGTGATCTTTGCCTTATCCACTAAAGAAGCAAAATCTTACTCCCTCTATGGAGATATCAGAACCCTTAGACTATCCTTAAGGCCGTCTTCGAAACAAACACAGTGTTCATATTCAGTTGCCACCATCCCACGCGCATAACGGCTTAATAGCAAAAAGTCAACCTCATATTCAGCCACTGATTTATCCCCTTGTGTCAAATTCAGAAACTCTCCTCTAGGCATCCACATAACTAGCACCTACATATTTTCCTTGAAAAGCGGTCTTGAAGAATTCCCAAGTCAACTGGTCGGGCTGAGTGCCCTCTTTAACTGTAACCCACCACTGATAGGCTTTATCCCACAACAGTGACACTGCATCCTTTAGTTTTTGCTCAAGGGTGCAGTCGAGGTCATCCATTATCTTCTCCATGACCTTAATCCAGTATTTAGCCATATTAAGGGCAACTCCAGTGATACCTCTAAAAATCTTAGCCCCATTAGACCAGAGTCGTTCTGTAACTGATCCACGACCCACAGTACTAGTATTGGGCCCAACGACCCTCTCCAGGATCCGTAGGATAGCTTGGGACAGTGCATCGTCCCAAGCTTCTCGATCGTGAGACCCAGTCTTAGTCTCAGGTGAAGCCGGTGCCTCCCTAGCTTCAACTTTAGGCATATGGCCAGATGACGAAGACCCAGCCCGAGCACCTCCATGGCCTCTGTCGCGGCCTCTTGTACCCCTTCCACGAGTACCTTTGGTGCTCATTATCAATTTACGCTTTATCTATTTTAGAAATTTTATGCATCATATTATAGTTCTAGTGTTTATTACAGGATATTTTATGAAAAATAGTATTAGTATTTCAAAGTTCGTTTTCGTAGATCACAGTCTTACTACAGTTTACCCTATATGGAGTATTTCAGTATAGTCTACTATTATAGTAGTCTTAGTATTTCAATTTTAAACAAGCAATAGTTTTTAGAAGACTTACAGAACTAGCGACCGTGACTCGGTGTACTACACGTTCAGTAAAACATTTCAGAAATACTTTAAATCCTTTAAAACAGTTCTTTCAGAAATTTCAAGCTTTATAAGAACCCAAATCCATAGCTGAGTTTTGCAACCTAGCTTTGATACCATTAAATGTAACACCCCAAACCCGGCCTAGACGTTATGGCCGAATCTGGCGATGTCACGTTGAAGTGTTTTTCATAAAATATAATTTCGTTGAAAAACCCATTCTATATTAAACCTCTTTATGATCTTAACGAAGGTTTAGGATGTCTCGTTCCTTGTTAACACTCAAGTCGTTTAGCAAACTATTAATCATATTAATTTGTTATTACTTTTTAAAACGTTGTTTATTGTGGAAACTTTTAAAATATGTTACGTAAATGTGGTGTTTTGAAAAACATTTGCCTTTTTGAAAGCCTGCATCCTACTACTAGCAGATATAAATCAAACAAATAAAACCCCAAATTAAAGATTAAAAATTTAGATAGGCCTTATTACACTAAAAATACCCAAATTAAATTACTTATAAATTAAAAGTCGAATACGGAAGCATGTGCGATTGTGTGGCCACCTTGAGTCCCTTGCAACATCGACCCGCCTAAGACTGGGATTACTTGCGCAGATAAACATAAGGGTGAGTTTACGAAAACTTAGTGTGTAATCCCTTAACAAACAATCAGTCAATCATGTAGTGCACATACAGTCTGTGTAACACCCCAAACCCGGCCTGGACGTTATGGCCGAATCTGGCAATGTCACATTGAAGTATTGTTCGTAAAGCATGATATTGATTGAAAAGCCCAATGTTTATTTAACCTCTTTGTGTGATCTAGAAAATAATTTTAAACCTTGCGTCACTATCAAAAGCATTTACTTTAAAACGTTATTAATTTCAAAATCTCGTTTATCGTGGAAGCTTTTGAAACGATTTTGCGTATTTGTGGTATTTTAGTAAATCATGCATATCTTTTGAAAACCCGCATCCTACTACTAGCAGATATAAATTAAAGTAAATAAAACCCCAAAAATTAAAATTTATAGAGGCCTTATTACATAAAAATACCCAAATAAAACTACTTATAAATTAAAAATCCAATGAGGAAGTAAGAGTAGTTGTACGGCCACCTTTGAGTCCCTCACAGTACTAATCCACCTAAGACTGGGGATTATCTGTACAGTTAAAACAGATGGGTGGGTTTATGAAAACTCAGTGTGTAATCCCATGTAAGCAATCAATCAGACAACAAACACAGTCTGGACCTAAGCCCCTTTTAGTAACAGTGACAAGATCAGTTTGGGCTTTGGCCCACCTCAATACAGAAACAGTCATGTGTTTGGGCCTTGGCCCATTTCTATAATAGTAAACAGTGTAGTAACAATAAGTAGTGCAGTAACAGTAAGCAGTATGCAAGTCCTACCCATCTAGCCTCTACACTCCATTTCGTCCAACCATACACTCCATGTGGGGATATAATCAACCCACCCATCCCTACTGTAACACCCCTAACCCATATCCGTTACCGAAACAAGGTTTCAGGGCATTAATAGGATTTATATATCATTTAATAAAAAAAATTCAATTAAATTTTTACCGATTCAATGCATCATATAAATAAACTTGTTATCGTTCAATCAATAGCTTGACACTTGTCTGAGTATTAAACAACAACATTGTTAATATACTTATACATATTTCATATAATTTCAACATTGATATACGTATTTTCTCGACATATCACACTTGAGTTTAATAATAGTCTCAACTTATATAATTTCCTTGTATCAACATATCAAAGATAATCATATATGTACATGTCACGAAACATATTGTTCTCTTACCGTTTCTTCATAAGCATATATCATTCATTTCGTTATATCAATATTTCATGCACCATCATTTCCTTAGATCTTATGTATATTTATTTCAGTAATAGTTCATATTAAACTTAACATAAATTATATTCCATGTACTTATACTTATTTTGTTTATCTATCTTCATAATTATTTCATACAACTATTTTGTACATATATTTCCATATGACCAGTTCTTATAAACATTTCACACTACCATTTCATATATCCATTCTTCATCTGATACATATTACCTGAATATCAATTGTTCAATAGATGTCATAGAGTCTCCCATCTACGGTCTTATTTATCTTTGACTTTGTAATATCCCGAATTTGGGCCTAATCGGAATAATGGTTTCGTGACCACAAATCCGAGATAGAAATAATTATTTTATAATTATTTTGATGTTTATGATATGATTGCATGATTGTGTGAAAATTTCATGAGGAAATTCTATGCATAAAGTGCTTAAGTTGAAATTAGGGACTAAATCGAATAACTTACAAAACTTGCATTCTAGAAGTTGTTAGTATGAAATTACTTTGGAATATTAATGAGGAGGTCTTAAATAGCAATTTGACCAATTTCTAAAATATTGGACAAAAATGGGCTTGTACATGAAAATTTTCAAAAAAAGGTATTAAGGGTATTTTGGTCATTTGGTAATTAAAAGAGTAAAAAAAGGAAAAAAATGGCAAAATATGTTCATCTTCTTCATTAGGACGAAAACTGAAGGGTTCTCCATAGCTAGGGTTTCTTTCAAGCTTCCAAGCTCCATAATCAAGAGAAACGAGATTCAAGTCGTGATCGAGGGAAAAACAAAGTTTACGAGGAATAGGCTTGATTGCTAATATTTTGTATCGAGGTAAGTTCATGTGTAAATGTAGTAACATAATTGTCATTTTAAGTAATTTAATGTTATTTATGTGATATGATGATTAATTTCATGAAATATTCTGCTTTATGGTTATTATTGGATAATATGTAAATTATGAATTGCTACCGAGTATCAGTTTCGATGTTCCGTGGAAGATGGCAAAGATGTATAATTGAGGAAAAAGCCCGTTTGAACCCTGGGAATAGATTAGAATACAACTGACATGTCACTAGGATGGTTGGCCATCCGAACTCGTTGAGTTGAGTCCGAGTTCACTTATGGATGCAAATGTCCAAACTCGTTGAGTTGAGTCCGAGTTCGTGAGATGTAACTAGGCATCCGAGCTTGTTGAGTTGAGTCCGAGTTCACTTATGGATGCGAACGCCCGAGCTCGTTGAGTTGAGTCCGAGTTCGCTTATGGGCGGGTTACATGGTAGCTTGGCTACATATGTGGCACTTATGTGCAAACTTTTCGTGTATTCGAATTATATTCCGATGTGTTCAACGGGTGGATCTTAAGAAAATAAGGAGAATGCCTAAAACGAAGATGACATGTTGGTAAGTGTGGTAAATGAGAAAATTTGACAGGTATGTGCTTAAACCCTCGGATTGAAAACTTGGTAAGATGAAATCGTGGAAAGATATTAAATGTAAATGATGTTTTATGTGGGATTGTGTGATTATGTTACTTGCTATTTGCATGTGAACTTACTAAGCATTTATGCTTACTCCCTCCTTTTCTTTCATTGTAGTTTTGACAAGCCGGCTTGAGAATCAGGATAGGTCGAAGACTCGTTCACACTATCCGAAGGCCTAAATTGGTAAAATGGCTTGTGTATCTTGAATGTGGCATGTATGACAAAATACTCAATTTGTGTAAATAATCTTATGACATAGTTATGATTTGGTAAGAAAAAGTTTGGAAATGATTAGCCATTGGAATGGCCAATCTAGATCATATTTGATGTCATGTATGTTTAATGTGTTACTTAGTCCATGAAAAACCATAAAATGGTGAAATTGGTTATAAAACAGAATCACATAGCAGCAATGACGTGAATTGGAAAAATCACTAAAAATAATATAAATAGAATTAGATGATGAATAAAATATGTAATTTAAGCCTAATAAATATATTTTCATGTGTAAGAAACAAAATAGGTAAAAGAGTTGTATTTTATAAGATATTTAAATTTTTGTAAAACAGGGCCAGAGTGATTTCTGGATCCCCTGTTCTGACTTTGGAAATTCATCATAAATTGTATAAAAATAATTAGAAGTCATGCTTTATATGTACCGGTTCCTTATATGGTCTGGTTTTAATAGAAACAAACGGCATAGTCATTGAAATTCTGTACAGAGAGATATCTGATTCAAAATACACAGAGGTCAGAGCAGTCGAACCCTGAAACATGGGAGAATTTAACTAATAAATTGTATTAATTGACCCAGCCAAAAATTCTAGAAAAAAATTATTATATATATATATGGGTCTAGTTTCAGGGAAAATTTACAGAATTGGATTTTGAGTTTCGGAACTCGAGATATGAATTTTTAAGCGACTATGACGCAGATTGCTAGCTTGACTGAAAATTTTAAAATTAAATTGTTTGAGCTGTTTAAGCAATGAATTAAGTCTGTTAACACCTCGTGTTCAACTCCGGAAACGGTCTCGGGTACGGGGCATTACAGACATGATGCCATAGTGTCTTTCAACTATGGTCTTACTCATTTTCTGTCATGTTGCCATGGTATCTTTCAACCATGGTCTTGTTCATTTCATGTCATGTTGCCATGGTATTTTTCAACCATGGTCTTATTCATTTCATGTCACGCTGCCATGGTATCTTTCAACCATGGTCTTATTCATTCCCCGTCATGTTGCCATGGTATCTTTTAACCATGGTCTTACACATTTCATATCATGTTGCCATAGTATCTTTCAACCATGGTCTTACACATTTCATATCATGTTGCCATGGTATCTTTCAACCATGGTCTTACACATTTCATTTCAGAAAGCACACTCCCGCGAACTTCATCCTTGCAGCGGAATTACCAGTCCAGGCTAAATCCCCTGTAATATAAACTCATAGAGTATTGTCGGGATTACCAGTCTAGGCTAAATCCCCTGCAACGACAATTACTCTTATGAGCTTGGATCCGAATTACCACCCGAAGCTAAATTGACTTAATTCGGATTACCCGTCCGGGCTAAATCCATTTTACACATATTCTTCGGGAGGGCTATATCAGGATAGGATCACCCGTCCGGGCTAGATCCTTTTTACCGTCAATTCCTTTTCGTTCGACCGGGATTTCTTCCCTTTTTATCAAATATATCAATGTTTCATCAATTTTCATACAAGGGATATTTAAATCATATTCACATCAATAACATACATTTCAAGTATTTAAGAATATAATTCAAGTTATACGAACTTACCTGGCGAAATTGCAGAAATATCAAGATTCAGGGGCATTTTGATAATTTACCATTTTCCAAATTTTCACCCGATCTTAAATTGAAATTTTCATTCAATTTATTAATTTAGATAATAAAACAATTAATTTCCTTCAATTTGGTCATTTTTGACATTTTTACAAAATTGCCCCCTAAAGTTTTACTTTTATTCAATTTAGTCCTTAAGCCTAAAACATGCAAATTAGCCATGCTAGCTAAATATTCATATATATTTTCCTCCTCCTCCTCTCCATTCCACATCCTTAATGTATATAACACACTTGTAAATAACATTATCTATAATTTTTATTATTTACTTTTATGAATATTCAAGTTGTCCATCTATGTCATAGTCACTAAATTATTTATATCTGGAGCTATAGAATTCCAAATTAAAATATACTAATTTTTCTTGAAACTAGACTCATATATATTTTTACCATAAAATTTTCAGAATTTTTGGTTTAGCTAATAAGTACATTTTATTCTTTAAAATTACCCTTGTTCTGTTGTCTAACAGTTCTGACCCTTCCTCACTAAAAATTAATTATCTCCTCGTACAAAATTTAAATGATGTTTCTATTTATTTCTATTGAAAATAGACTCATTAAGTGTTCTAAAAATATAAATTTAAGCCCATAATTATTTTTATCCAATTTTTTATGATTTTCCAAATTTAGAACAGAGGAACCCGAAATCATTCTGACCTTGTCTCACAAAATTTATTATATCTCATTATTTACAATTTCATTGCTCACATAATTTCTTCTATAAGAAACTAGACTAAATAAGATTTAATTTCATATTTTATTCATCCTATAATTCAATTTCTACAGTTTTTTCTGATTTTTTAAATTTAGACTATTGCTGCTGTCCAAAACTGTTTTAGTGCAAGATATTATTTACCATGTTTATAACACCCTTATTTTCTTTCTCTATACTACTTCTCATCACTTTCTCTTGTTTTATCTTCACTAACATATCAAGAATATAGGACCATATGTAAGGAAACTCTACATTAACATCAATCCCATGCTTTTTCAATAATATCAAACTTAAAAATATATTGAAGTCATGATGTTCTTACCTTGTTCTAATCTTCATCTTGATTTTCTCTCTCCTCCAGCTTCTATTCCTTGAATCCAATTTGATATTCTAACTCCTCATAGTCTCCTTAACATTTTTCTGCCTTGGTGGCTATGGAAATTCTATTGATTTCTAGGTGAAAATAATAAATTTTTGGTGGAAGGACTAAATTGTAAAGAAAAAAAAAACTTTCTTTCTTTTCTCCTCTTCTAACGTTTGCATGCATGGAAAGATGATGAGAATTCTTTATCTTTCCTTCCTTATATACTAAATAAATAATAAAATAATAATAAATATTTCATTAAAATATTAATAAATAATATTTATCTAATTAATTAATTTAAAATATCATCAATATAATCATTACATTCTAGAATTCTCTCTCTTACTAATTGACCATTTTGCCCTTCATGATCTTTTAGAATTCCATCCTTGAGTCATTACTTAATTTGGTAAAATTTCCATTTAGTCCCTCATAATTTTTCACCTATTCAATTTGGTCCTAATTCATCCATTTTCCTTAGTTTCTAGATCATTCCACCCTTAAAATATTTTCACTATTGGTCCTTCAACGTTTTATATTTACACTTTAACCCCTAAAATTTTAAGTATTTACTCTTGTGCGACAAGACTTTTCTCATCTTTACAATTTAGTCCTTTCTTGAATTAATATATCATAATATACTTCCCAAGGTTGACACAACTCAAAATTTTCCTTTTTATCACTTTACTTTCTTATTTTACTATATCAAGGATAATATCTTACTGTAAAATTTTCGGGGTATCACACCTACACTCCAGAATTAGCATCGGTTGCGGCACTAAACAGTATTTGCAGCAGAGCTGCCAGTATAATAGGCTTAGAGCCATCAGGGATTTGCAGCAGAGTTGCCAGTACCGTACACTTCTTCCAATCATATATAAGCCCATCCCCATGCAATACATCATGCAACATGTCATGTTATATCATAATATTAAACATGTACTCAATACAGTTACACATAGCATGTTAGAAAATAAACATACATCACATAGAGGCAAAACAATCATCCTACCACATAAGGGAAAAATAGTCATTTTACCTCATAAGGGCAAAACTGTCGTTTTACCACATAAGGGAAAAATCGTTATTTTAACAGATAAGGGCAAAACAATCATTTTACCTTACAGGGGTATTACAGTCATTTTACCTTACAGGGGTAATACAGTTATTTTCCCCTACCGGGGTATTTCGGTCATTTTACCCTATGGGGGTATTTCGATCATTTAACCCTATGGGGGTATTTCGGTCATTTTACTCTATAGGGGTATTTCGGTTATTCTATCCTATGGGGGTATTTTGGTCATTTTACCCTACGGGTGTATTTTGGTCATTTTACCCTATGGGGGTATTTCGGTCATTTTACCCTATGAGGGTATTTCGGTCATTTTACACTATGGCGGTATTTCGATCATTTTACCCTATGTGGGTATTTCGGTCATTTTACCTTATAGGGGTATTTCAGTCATCTTACTCTATGGGGGTATTTCGGTCATCTTACCCTATGGGGGTATTTCGGTCATTTTATGACATAAGAGCAAAATCGTCATTTTATCACATAAGGGCAAAATCATCATTTTATCATTTAAGGGTAAAATCGTCATTTTATCGCATAAGGGCAAAATCGTCATTTTATCACATAAGGCCAAAATCGTCATTTTATCGCATAAGGGTTCAGGTACACTTACCGACCCAACAGATGGTCATAGTCGTCTCAGGCGACTCGTGGAACCTTAACAGTCAAACAGTGAAAATGGGCCCAAGGCCTATAATGCGGGCCCATGTGGGCCCACACGCTCGAATGGCCCACATAGCCCAGAAATAGCCTTAGCCGTGTGGTTTACCCAGCCTAGCCCAATAATCTCCACACGTTCCAGTGGTTTATCCATGTGGGGTCCACATGGCCCATTTCGACCTAAAATTACCCAAAACGGCCTCGGCCCATGAAGTCACTCATGGCTGGCTTTAATGATCTTATGCCCACGTTTAGGCATTCGAGACACCGCACGAGCGAGCGCATGCTCGCGTAGTGTCGGCGATCACCTACTTCGACTTTTGCCGATTTACGGTTAAGGTAGTGTGATTACACACCTAGTTTTGTTTCACTTCCAACATAGTCCCAAGAACACCTGTGCCTAATATTCCAAGTAAAATACTAATTAAGACCCAAAACGAGTAATATCACTACTCTCTCTTCAATTCTTAAACGCTTACCTTAGTTGATTTGATGCAGCCCCCAACACCTAACACGTCGAGGAACTAGGTGTTTAATAAGATCCACCTATACGAACAAGAGAGCTAATAGTCATCTCTACAACTCATTGATTACAATCGAACTTAAACAGCCGAAGAAGCCAACACGAAACAGCATCAACCTACAATGGTTCTTACAAACCCGTGAAATCATATTAATAAAAACAATCCATAATGAATTCAAATCAAGGTTACCCAAAAGCAACTAACCTCCCACCTTCAATATATTAACAAAATCTCGCACCCAAATAAGTCTTCGATTGATGCCCACGAGTGCTTGAAAACCTCTCCCAAGAACTGAGAAGGAGAAGACATACATTCCCCAAGAAGAGAAAAGGTTTGGCAATATAGAAAGGAAAGAGAGGGGTGGAGAATAGAAAAGGTTTAGCCAAAAAGAGCAAGGTGGGGAAAACTCGTCCACAATGCAATACAGTGAAAGGGATCGAACAAATATTCAGCAAAGAAAGAAGAAGAAGAGATTGGCGTGAAAACTAAATGGCAAAACTGGTGAACAAAGGTCCACCGAAACCCACACTTCCCAAATTCAATAAGAGAAGAAGAAATAAATGAAAAAGGGATAACAGAAGAAGCATTTGGCTAAGAGAGAAAATGTTTCCAAAAAATTTTTCAGAGAGAAAGACCAAGCAGAAAACAAAAACGAAATTTTGAGTAATTCCCCTTCCAAAATCGGCACCACACCCCTTCTACACTCAAATTCCTTCTTTTTTCTCCCCAAAATCCTCAATTGATATCCCACCTATCGAAATCCCTTCACAACAAAAAAATCCCCCCAATATTCTTCCAAATATTCGGCCACAACAACCCTTATTCAAAATTATTCAAACTCTTGGTGTTTCGTCAAACACAACTTCCTCCCATGGTCAATAGTAAAAATAATCTCCATTTGCACAAGCAAGGATTCGAACCTCAGACCACAGACACTAGCAACATGCCACTTATCCCTTGAGCCAGCGGGCTCTTTTCTGTCATGTTTTCAACAATTATACTTATAACTCTATTGACCAAATATAGGGGTTTTATCCTTAAAAACCAAAATTTTGTAGAAGCTAGGGCTTGAACCCATGACTTCCCAGACACTTCCAGAGCACACAACCACTAAGCCAAACACTCAATTGTGTCACTTTCTTGCACAACTAATTATTTACGAGTAGCTTCCCAACTGCCCCCACGCTCAAGACCTAATACTTTTAGGCCCAAATTCGAGGCGTTACAATTTGGGCCTAAGCCCATTTCAGTAACAGCTCAGTTTTAGTTAGGGCCTTAGCCCATTACAATATCAGTATTAGTGTGGGCCTTAGCCCATTTCAGTGACAGTAACAGTATAGATATACAATCAGAAATCCTACCCAACCAGCCTCTACACTCCTCTCCGTCCAGCCCTACACTCCATGTGGGGAGAAAATCAACCCACCCATCCCTACATTCCAAAATAGCACCGGTTGCGGCACTAAACAGTATTTGCAACGGAGTTTCCAGTAGGGTACACTTCCTCCAATCATAATAAACCCATCCCCATGCATCATATCATGCGTTATGTCATAATATCATACATGTATGCAATATATATAAAATGGCATGCTCGATTATAGTCATACATCTCATAAGGGAATAATAGTCATTTTACCTCATAGAGGCATAACAATCATTTATCAATTTGGGTTCTAGGTATACCTACCAACCCAACAGTAGGTCCACAGTCATCTTGGGTGACCTGCGCAACCTTAACAGTTAAATAGTAAAAATGGGCCCAAGGCCCATAATGCGGCCCATGTGGGCCACAAAGCCCAAAAATGACCTTGGTTGTGTGAATACACAGCCTGGCCCAAAATTTTTCACACATTCGTGTGATTTATGTGTGTGGGGCCCACAAGCTAGTGGAGCCCACACGACCCATTTTGGCCCAAAATGGCCCAGAACGGCCTAAGCCCATGAAATCACTCATGGTGGCCTCTACGATCAAACACCCATATTTATGCATTCGGATTACCACACGAGCGAGCGCACACCCATATAGCATTGACGGTCTCTTATTTCAGCTTTCGCTGATTTACGAATAGAAGCCCTGTTTTACACACACCTGTTTGCGAAAACGTGCGAATATCCCGGGAGCACCAAAACCTTGATTGAATAAATGTGTCTTAGCCCGCTTAAACCGCTGACCAAGATTGATCACACAATACTCCAAAAACGCAAAGCCAAGATTCGGAGAAAGGAGTAGTCAGCCTACACCTAACACAAAAGCTGGAAGCACTCGCTTTGACAAAGGCAACAATGGCACAATTACTCCCACCTAAGTCGATAGAGAGCACAGAAGAATCGGCATAGAGGGGGTGAAAGAATGAGTAATATTCGGTCAAGGTAACAATATGAAAAAGAGAGGGGATCTGTTAATACAGAAAGAATCAAAGGAGGGGGAGGAGAAAAGAAGAAAAGAGAAATCAGTAGTAGAGGAAAAAGTTGTTAAAAAAAAGAATTGAGAGATAGGAAACAAGGTTATTCGGCCATAGAGGAAAACTAAATGAGAGAGGAAGAGGAGAAAGCAATCGGTCACCAAAAGAATTTTAGGGAAAAAAGTTCGAGAATAGACCAAAATGAGAAAAACCCAAAGGATTTCTAGTAATAATCGGTCCCAAAAAGAGAGGAACACGAAAGAAAGAAAAGTAGTAAAAACTCAAAAGCAGAATTTTGGCACTAATGAGTGAAAGAAAAGAACCAAAACGCAAAAGTCAGAAACCAAAAGTGAGAAGGGAAGAATCATACTAGCCTCTAGCTGAATTCTGAGTGCCTAAAGTTCAAATTCGGCACTACTCCTCTACGACCTCAACATCCTAAATTTTCCTCCTAAAATCTCCACCATAATATCCTCAACCACCCATTCAAACTCCACTCCACTCCATTCAGTAGTGTTTCGATCAACTTCTACTACCCACACGGCAAATGCATCAAAATAAAACACTCCTTTTGTATCGCCAAGTCTTGAACCTCAGACCCTATGGAACACTCTGCACGCCCCTATCCCCTAGTCTAGTAGGCCTTTTCTGACATGTTTTTCCCATATTTATTTAAGAAGCCTACTGATTAGAGATAGGGTTTATTCAAGTAAGAAACAAAATTTTTGTACAAGCTAAGGCTTGAACCCAAGACTTCTCAAACTCTTCGTAGAACACTCAGAACACTTAACCACTGAAGTAGATACACAGTTGTGTGTCACAAACAAACAAAAATAAGTTCTTAGATTTTAGGGTGTTACATTATCTTTGCATTATAATTGAAAAGGAAAATACCATGATTGAAAGATAACATAGCATTATAATTTAAAAGGAAAAGACTGTGATTGAAAGATATCATGGCATTATAATCGAAAAGGAAAATACCATGATTGAAAGATATCATGGCATTATACTCTAAAAGAAAAATACCAAGGTTGAAAGGTACTATGACATCATTTCTGGATTGTGTAAGACCTTGGTTGAAAGATACCATGGCATCCTTGACACAATGGAAAGGTTGAAAAGGATAAAAATTGACAAGGATATCAATGAAATAGCTATTATATCCATGTTCCAAGGCTTGGTATGTGAATAAAAACTTATAAGTATTATATTGATGGATTGTAGTTTATTATGTGAATAGAAGGTTGAATTGAGTTTTAAATATGTGTACTTGTAATGTTTTATGCCATAATAAAGTCATTTGTTTCATTTATTTCAACGGGTGATTAAAGTTTAATTTGAATAAATATGTATATGAAATGCCCTATGTTATTAAAAGATGAAATAGAAAATGTAGATATATGTACTTTGTATGAAAAGGGTATTATTTAAACACATGATGGATGATATATGTATACCGAATGCTTATTATGATATGTTCTATGAATTGGTTGAATTTATATGCTCATTTATACATCTACTAACCTTGTGAAGTGGTGTGTTTAGGAAAGGAAACTGTGCTCATGATTTAATGAAATTATGCTTAGTTTAATCGTATTATCTTTGATAGGTTTAAATTTCCTTTATACGAGCTTACTAAGCATTAGTTGCTTATGTAGTTGTTTTCTTTGTCTTGTAGATCATTGAAAAGCTTGACCGGTTGGAATTTCATTAGAGCACAATCACACTATTATTCTCTCTCTTTAGTAGTTTTTGGTTACTTAATTGATGGTTATAAATGGCATGTAATAGGTGTTTTGAGCTATTTTGCCAATATGTTGTGATTTGATCTTACTTGTAGCTACTTGCATATATGGTTTTGGTTTGGTTTGTAAATGTCTAAGTTTAGGTGTTTTATAGACACTTTAATTATGCCTATATAAAGTGTTAAAGTCATAGTGGTTTATATTGAGAATGAAATGGCTTGTTGGTATGATTTTTATATGTTTAGGTTGTGGATTTGTAGTTTTGTACTTGAATTGATTTAGTGTATGAATTGTGGTGCCTATTGATGACAAATTTGTTACACATAGGATGAATGATTTTTGGCATGTTTTTGGTGTCCTTGAATATGTTCTAATCATGTTAAAGTATCTAGAAATGGATTGGTTTGGTGTGTAAGCAATTGAGTTTGAAATCGCCTGCTTGGGGTAATTTGTGCTGCACACGGGTTGTCACATGACTGTATGTCGCACATGGCCACTCTACACGATTGTGTGTCATTTAAATTTTAGGAGCAGGATGAACCACACAGTCTTAGAGAGTTAAATGGCCTAACAACACGGTCGTGTGACCAAACTTTGAATGCACACACGGTCTGGCACATTGCTTGTG
Source organism: Gossypium longicalyx (assembly GCA_025698465.1). Classification (NCBI taxonomy): domain Eukaryota; kingdom Viridiplantae; phylum Streptophyta; class Magnoliopsida; order Malvales; family Malvaceae; genus Gossypium; species Gossypium longicalyx. The sequence goes on along the minus strand of CM046998.1, from coordinate 37,285,806 downwards.
ACATGGTTGTGGGACCCTATTTCGAATACCCAGACAGGTAGACACACTGGCTAGGACATGGCATGTGTCTCGTACATTGAATACTCACACGGGCTGGCCACATAGTCATTTGAACCCTATAAGACTATTATTACATTAAATAAAATGTGTTTTTGAATTCTTTTCATTAATTTGCTTAATTTTTTTAAAAAAGTTAAAGGTTCCAATTTGCATGGTAATGCCTTGTACCCCTACTCTGGCGATGGAGACAGATTAGGGGTGTTACATTTTATGTATGTGTGAATTTATTTTAACCATGTGAATGTGATTGGAAAAGGTTTGGATTAGTGTCCAAGTATGGGTTGTTGAATTAAGGGACATTTTGGAAGCACGCGACCTGTGACATGGGCTGCCACATGGTCTTGTGCTACATACGGCTCCTCAAACAGCTGTATGTCCTATTGATTTTAGGTGCATGTTAGTCCACATGTTCATGTGACTTTACTTCAAATGCACACACAATTTGGCACATGGCCTGTGATACGGTCGTGTGACCCATATTTCAAATTGTACGCGGTTAGTCACACGACCATATTTCTATGCCATACGGCTTGGGCTATGTGCCAGGCCGTATGACCCCTAAATTCAAAATTTTTAGATTTTTCTAAAAATTTTTATTTTGTTTGAAATTAGTCCCTAATTGTTTTGCCAACAATTGAAATCTCTTTTAACTCGATTTAAGGCCCGTATGTGCATTTATGCTACAAAAGAATCGTGTAATTGAATGTTAATATTTTTAAATTGATTAATTGCTCTAGGTGATGTTAATTGTTTCAAGTTGTACAATAATACTCCGGAACCCTAATCTAGAAATAGAGGCGAGTTAGGGGTATTACATTTCGTGGTATCAGAGTACAGTTTAGTTGGTTATTAAACGGAATGTAGCATGTTTAGAGTCTAAAAATACATGTCATTTTATAACCTATGATAATGTGTTGTCTCTTGACTCTGTTGATTTTGTTTTTTATATAGATAAAAGATGTCATCCAGCCAAGCTAATTTCGATGAAATTGAGAGGTATGTTTCAACCACCGCTCAAGGGGTTGTTCATAATATGCCCGAATTTCTTAAGCTTAGAGATGAGACTCATAGTATCTTTCTTAATATGATGAGTGATATGTTTAACATATATATAAGAGTCAATTTCATGGTTTAACAACCTCTACCCCTTCGTCCTTAAAACCCTATATGACAGAATATTCACAGGTTTTCTATTGATAAAGTCCGATTATATGGACTTAAAGAGTTTACCAATAATGTGGGTGATGTTTTGGCTAGACCTGAGTACTAGTTAGAAAACACTCAGAGAGTTTTAGACAAAATATTGTGTTTTTCCGAAAATTATTTGAGATATGTCATGTCACTGTTATAAGAGGAGGTTTTGCATTGATAGTCAACTTTAACTATTGTTGTATCAAAAGAATGGGTTAACCGAATTTCTTTCGAATTGAATTCTAAAATAAATACGTTAGCAAATGAAATATTGATAAGAATAAAAAGTAATTCCTTGAGCTGAAGTAGGGAATTGCATCATTGGCGGAATACGAGCAAGAGTTTGTTCAGCTCAGTAAATATGCTCATAAGAGGAAGACGAATTAAATGAATTGTGTATCCATTTTGAAATTTTATTGAATAATGAGATTAAAATGCTTGTGAGTGTAATGAAATCCCATGAGTTCGTAGTTTTATTTGATTGGGATTAAAAAATTGAAGAAATTTGTTATTATAAGAAAAAAAGTGAGACAAAAGTTCAAGACTTTAAAAAACGAAATGTATTTAGAACATTTTCTAGTTCTTCGCCAAAGAAAATGAAAGAATTGAGTAGCAATTATCAATGCCATCGGGGTTTCACATCAAAGATAGAATGAAACAAAGTAATGTGGGACCACTGATGATTTCAGTAACCAGTGCAGATAGTGTTAGAAATTTAAATAAATCTGAATGTAGCCATTGTGGCAAGAATCACTCTTGAGTGTAAAGATTGAAAGATGAATCTTGCTTTCTTATGGATTTTGTGATTACTTCAAGAAAGATTGTCTAAGTCGAGCTGAATTGAATAGAGATCAGAATGTAAAGCTTTTTGCTACTTCTACTAGAGACAGACAACCAGGAAATAGTGGAACCATTGGAGTTAGTAGAAATAAGACCAAAGATACACCTGTACGATCTGATGCTCGAGCTCCCACTATAGTTTAAGGGATCCGTGCACATGAGGAGGCCTCAGCCCCTGATGTTATTACTGGTACCTTTTCTATCTTTGATATTACAATTTATGGAGTAATTGGTTCTGGTTGACACATTTGTATATATGTATTATTTTTGTAACAGAAAGAGTTTATCAGTTGAGCTGATTGATTATGTTATCAAAATAATGAAATTTTAAGTAAAGTGTCACAGTTAATTTAGTTTACAAATAATGCCCACTGAGAATTTAAGGTTACGACTTTCCTGTTGATTTGGTGCTATTGCCTTTTTATTGAATTTGAAGTTATCTTAGGAACAGAGTAGCTGATTGTTCATGATGTAGTAGTGAATTATAGTTAGAAAGGATTGATTTGTGATTCCAAAACAAAATATTGATTTCTATTAAATCTACTAAGTTTGATTGTATTTTAAATATGATTTTGGTGATATCTGCACAGAAATTGATCTGAAAAAGGCTATAATGTATTTTTAGCTCATAAATTTTGAATTCTAGGGTTTCTGAAATGAAAGTTGGTTAGTTACTGATAGTTTGCGAGTTTACAGATGTTTATCTGAAGAAATTACCGAGTTTATTGCCAAAATGAGAAGTCGAGCTTCCAATAGAATTATTGTCTAGGACTGTTCCTATTATTATCACTTTGTACAAAATGACTTCAACTGGATTAAAAGAATTAAATTATTAGTTGCAAGAATTAATTGATAGAGGTTTAATTTGATAAAGTGTATCACCTTTAGGCGCCCCTATTCTGTTTGTAAAAAAGAAAGTCGAGATGATGAGATTGTGTTGAGATTATCGACTATTGAATATGTCACGATAAAAAGAAAGTGTTATAGTGTTCTTAAAGATAAATATCCGATCAGGTTACTATAAGTTGTGAGTTAAAGACGTAGATGTGCCAAAAATAGTGTTTAGATCTGTTACAGACATTATGGGTTTTGGCTACGCTTTTCAGATTAACTAATATTCCCACAGCATTAATGGGTCTAAAAAATCAATTATTTTAGCCAGATCTCAACAAATGATTCATTAAGAATTTTTTGATAATTGTATTGTCGAAGATGAATTTATAACAAGAAAATGTTAAATTTATTTGACTAGATAAGTATTAGCAAAGTTCTGACCAGTTGGAAACTCTATTGACAAAGCTTCGATTCAAAATTAGTCTACATCCGAGAAGAAATTCATTGTTGATAGTAGTGTTTTACTCAAGTAACCTTGAATTATGCTTGTTAAAATTTGTTACTGGAACGACGAAAATGTGCAAGTGTACACAATCGTATCAAGTAATAAAGTGACAAGTAATTGTCGAGTTATCGTACCCACAGAGACTGTGAAAGAAAAAGTATTTATGAAATGTAAATCAAACACTTTAGTGATGAGAAAAATATGTTGTTTTGAAGAAATGATTTAAAAACTAAAATTTAGCTATGTAATAAAAATAAAAAGTAAAAATTCCAATGCATGATTTCAAAATGATGAGTTTTAATGAATATGACACAATTGTGTTAGATCGATTACGCTCTATAACTTAGAATTACTAAACCCATGTTAATGTTGTTACAAATATTTTCACGGCAACTTGATAATTTGTTAACTACTAGACATACGTACTTACTAAATGAACAAATCTCATGAACATTTCTCAATGCCAATTCAAATAATCAATCAATCTTCATAAGCACATATAAGATTCAGTGAGGAAACAATATATTTCTATATTGAAACAATTTAATCACAATAATCTTGCAAGTTATACAAGGCCAATATACCGTTTAATACAGTCACTAATTTAACCTTCAGCTACCTTAGAAGATTAAACATGCACCAATTAAATAATGTGTCAATTAATTACAATTTCAATACGTTTTATAATTAATTCATTCATTACCTTACGTTTTATAATGCAAGTATAACATAAGCATGATTTTATTTAATTGAACAACTTACCAAGACCTATAATAACACAAACATGATTTTAATAATTTAAATGGACAAAATGTAATCAATTTAACACGAATTAAATTTAAGCCACTTTAATTAGAAAAAGCACAAAAACACAACAATTATTCATATTCATGATGACAACATAAACAAGAAATTTAAAGAGAAGTGAACTGGGAAGCAAATCCAAGATTTCTCTAAAAGCAGACTAGTGCGCTCCTCTTCTTCTCTGCTCGTTTTGTTGATCCGAGGCCTCTACAAACAATTGAATGATGCTATTCCACGGTGGATGAAAGCTTTTTTCAAGAGGGAAATCAATAATGGAATGAATAAGGAAAAAGAAAAACAAAGAAGGGAAAGAAAGAGAGAAAGTGAACGAAAGAGAGACAAATGTGTGGGAATGAATTGTATGTTGAATGAGAAGGGAAGTGTAACGCTCCAAATTTTTGGGCCTAGAAGTGTTGGGCCTTGTGCATGGGAGCCGCTAAAAGACTGCACATAAAAGTTTATGTGCGCAAGAAATATCATAAATAAAATGTTTACTTTATTGGTTAATTAATTTAGGAGTAGTTGGGTGTGTTTTAGAAGTCTTGGGTTCAAATCTGGGTTTTAGCAAAATTTTTAGTTTTCCTCTTAAATGAATTCTGGCGTTATCAGGTGAGCCTTATATTTAATTGTGGTTAAAAAGTGTCACAAATGAGCTTGTGGTCCTGTGGTAAGTGGCGTGTGGTAGTTTCTTGAGCTCTAAGGTTCAAGTCTTTGCAAGGTAAAAAAAAGTCTTTATTTTGCTACTCTTGCCATATGAGAAGCAGAAGTGGACTAAAAATCTACAAGGTGGAATTTGAATTTGTCAAAGAGTAGATGGTGGAGTAAATCAAGAAGGAGATTAAGGAGGATTTTTAGGAGGGATAGGTGGAGAAAATTAAGGGATTTTTTATGAGGGGAAGAGTTGTGGACGTTGGTGGACATCAACCACTCAGGAATTCGGCTTAGTAGTGGAGTGTGACTCTCCATTTCGGGTTTTTTGCTACTCTTTGTTCTAAAGCCGAATGTAGTGTTGATTTTTAGGTATTTTCTTTTGTTTTGTGCTCTTTTCAATACTTTTTGGTTTCCTTGTTACCATTTTTCTCTTAACTCTCCGTCTCCAATCAACATTTTTTTGTTCTCCCTCCAGCCGATTATGCCATTTTCTCCTCTTTCGACTCTCTTTTTCTCCATTTTTGCTTTTAATGTTTGATTACCCATACTTCTCCTCTCGGTTAGCCCTCAAACTATTTCTCTTTTCTTTTGATCTCTTGCCGAATAACCTTTACCATCTCCTCTCTTCTTGTCATCCTTTCACCATTAATATTCGAGCCGTTACCGTATTGGTCTCTCCCTACTTCTGCTTTCAGTTTTACAGTTGATCTTTGGTCAACCGGTGAGTTATTTAATTTCTATTCTCTCTATTATTATCTCTTTCTTTAAGTATCTAGGCCGAATATTGTTTCCCTAACTCTCTTTTTTTCGAATTTCTTTTCTCTTTTCACTTTTGGGAGTAGTCGAATCTTCCATCGCAGGGGTGGGTGTTTATTTTTGTGCCTTGGTGTAAGGGAATACTCTGGAAGGCCGATTAGTGGTATGTCTTCACTTTTGGTCAACATTTCGGTAAGTGTTATATAGTTGGTGCAAACCTTTGATCGGTCAGCAAATGAATTCAGTTGTTAAAGTCTTAGTTGTATTGCAGAATATCTGTAAAGGGGGTCTGTAGACTATCTCTTGTAAAGGATTAAGTGTGAGATTTGTAGGCGATCGACCAAGGTAGGTGATTAGAACCTCTTCGTTAAGTGGGATAGAGAGGGAGTGTTAAAATCCTATTGTTAGGAGACTTATGGTATATCTTAACTGAATTAGGGTTCGGAGCTTGTGGATCTTAGCACAGTTTTCGCAACAGGTGAGTATTCCACGTTGATTGGACAATAGATCGGCAAAAACTGAAAAGCAGAAATGTCGATATATGGCGTTTGATGCCACACGAGTGTGCGATTACATGTGTGGTGATTCGAGCCTACAAATCTTAGGAGTAGGATTGTAGAGGTCACTATGGGCCTTGATAGGCCGAAATGGGCCGTGTAGGCCCAATGGGCTCTTGGGCCCCACACAGATAAAATTCGCAATTTATGGTAAATGTAATATTGGGTTTCTTTGATCACATAAACGTGCTTGAAATTAGGCTAAATGGGCCACACGAGCGTGTGGGCCCACTTGGGCCAAGTAATGGGCCATGGGCCCATTTACACTGTCATGACCAGCTAGATTACATAAGTCACTCGAAGCAACTGTAGACCTTTTGGGAGGTCAGTAAATGACCATAATACCCGTGTAGGGTAAATTACCGAAATACCCCTATAGGGTAGAATGACTGTTTTACCCCTATTAGGTAAAAATGACCAATATACCCCTAGAGGTAGAATGACTATTTAATTTTTGTTAAGTATGACTGATGTGCTTATGATATGTATGTAAATGATTGTTCTGAGCATGGCCATACTGCATACACGTGTAATGAGTGAGCATGACATTCTACATGCACGACATATTGCATGGGGTTGGGACACTGTTATGAGGAAGATTCTGTACTGAGGGCTTTTAGCCTGTTATTCTGATTATGGCTTTGTGCCGATATTCTATTGATGGCTTTGTGTCGATATGTTATTGATGGCTTTGTGTCGGTATGTTATTGATGGCTTTGTGCTGCCACTGAAGGCTTTGTGCCGCTATTGATGGCTTTGTGCCACTATTGATGGCTTTGTACCGCTACTGATGGCTTCGTGCCGCTATTCATGGCTATGTGCCATATACTGATACTAGCAGATTTGCTGTGATATTATTACTGGTAGCTATGCTGCGATACTAGTGTGTTGGCTAGGTGGGTCGACTTGGTCCCCACATGGTGTGTTGGTGGTAGGAGTGGTGTGTTGGCTGGATTGGGTTAGGTTGCATAATTGTACTGTACTGTTACCGTAATGGGCTCAGGCCCAGACTGTTACTGATATGGGCTTAGTCCCAGACTATATTGTTTACTGTTTGTTTATTTTTTGGGAATACACACTGATTTTTCGTAAACTCACCCAATTGTTTTAACTGTACTGGTAATCCTTAGGCGAATCAGTGTTGCAAGGGACTCGAAGATGGTCACACTACTATTCCTTTTTTCTTTTATTTGGTGTCTAACTGCTATTGGATTTCGTTTTGGGTTTTAAATTATGTGTTAAGGCCTCTCTAATTTTCTAGCTTTTAATTTGGGATTTTTTGTTTATTATGATTTATATCTATTAGAAGTAGAACGCGGTTTTCCTAAACAATAACTGTTTTCAAAACACTACGTTTTCGAAACACTTTTGAAATGCTTCCGCAATAAACAATGTTTTTAAAGTAATAAAAAATTAAAATGAATAACAGATAGCTATTTTGATCTGAGATCTAACAAAGAGGCTTTAAATTTCCAAACTGGTTTTCATCAACAAGAGCAAGTTTTCGAAAAGCACTCCAATGTGGCATCGCCAGATTCGGCCATAACATCTAGGCCGGGTTTGGGGTGTTACAGGAAGATGGGTATTTATAGGTGTGAATGGCTGCTAAAAATAGCAAATAAATTCCAGCCATTCACTCTTCCTTGGCCACCCACACATGGTTCAAAGTTTGAATGTTTCAACTTTGCTATATTTAGCTTGTGGCAAAAAAGATAAAGGCACAAAAAGTGGAGGAGTTTCAATAGCATTTAGGAGAAGCTCAAGGTTTATTATTCAAGTAGGAAAATCAGCTAAAATTAGTTGAATGGATCAACCATAGGGATGGTTTTGGGTTGCCAATTTGCTTAGTGGATCAGTCTTCTATACTTAGCATATTGGACCACTGTCTCCTTCAGGCTTTATACTAATATTTTAACCCAATTAATTCTGAATAAAAATTAAATATAGAATAAATAAAATAATCATCATTTGGATTGTCCTTGGCTGGAAAAAATTAATCAGCCTTGCTCTTGGTGCACCTGATGCAAAAATTACCCCAATGATTTAAGCCTTTTGAGGTGTCTGCTGAGCCAATTTTCACTTTTTGTGTAAAACTGTCAAAAATAAACCAAATTTGTGAAAATTTATTAAAAAATTTAAAATTAAATATTTGAATAATTTAAGTGAAATTAATTATTTTATAATTAAATTATGAATTTTGACAAAAATTACTACGAAACTGCATGAATTATTACTCAAAAGGTGCTGAAAAAGTCTATATATTTTTGTGTTTCCACACTCCAAACTTAATTCATTGCTCGTCCCGAGTAATCCACAATTTAAAGTTAATTCATTGCTCGTCCCGAGTAATCCACAATTTATTAAGAGAAAGTGCTTTTACACCATTTAAAAGTGTCTTTAGAATACATTTCACCCATAAATATGAGTTTAGTTTAATTAGGCTTAAGAACAATAATTTTGAAATTATGCAACTCAAGTATACATATTGTTCGAATTATTCTCAATTGTTATCATACTAGGAAGAATAGACTAAATGTTTTCTCAAGAAAGATATGTTAATTCTTACCACTTAATTTTATTCCCTTATTTAAGACTAAACTGCAATCACTAAGTTTAACTTATGTCTTCATATGTTGAACTTAGCAATTTCTCTATACTAATGTAGGCAGCATAAAAATCTGAATAAAAAAGTATTTTAAATAGGTTGTAACGTGGCTGGGCTAGGGTAGGTAAAAGATAGATAATTTTAAGCTACAAACCCTAGATTCAACTTGCATTGGACCTTCAGAATAAGTACCTTCAATACACCAACTCATTTTGCTTTCACATGCTCTTTTGTACATCTATTTCATATGCTCTCTTTTTTTTTAACACGAGCATTTTACTGTATGTACTACAATTCTTTTTGAACATTTAATACTTCTTTTCAACTCTCTCAAACTTATTTTCAGAGGATATTCTGGATAGACTAAGTCTAGTTTTTGGGACAATTTAAAGATAATTATGAGAGAAGTAATGGCTAAATATTGCAAAGGTTCAAATAAAATTAGGCCATATAGTCTCAAAATTAGGTTTCAAGGGATAAATATTTATTAAGGTTGGCTTGAAAGGCTCAAACAGTCCAAACAAAAGTTTGCCTAAGTCATTTTCAAAATTCCATGCTTCTTAGGATTTTGCCTCAAAAAATTACTATGTCAATTCTAGAGACTTAAACTTTTATGCATGCCTAGCTCTCGTAAAGTCAGAAAAAATTTTATGGTATGATTTACAAAATTTATTAAGAATGACATTTATGACATAGTTCAGCTAACATAGTACTTATTAGGAATAATAGAACTTTATTTATACTAGAAGTTAGCATAATTAACAAAAATTCAAATTTTTGAGCAAAATATAACCTAATAATAATTATAAGAATAATGTATCCTTGAAAAAACAATTTCAATTTTTGGTCCTCCTTACTTAAGAAGAACAATATCCCCATTGTTTAAAACAATAAAGTGAAAGAAAATATAGAAGTTAATAGATACCATACACCAGGTAGGACCTGTAACGCCCCCTTACCCGAGACCATCGCCGGATTTGAGTACGAGACATTACTAAAATTATTTTAGCATTTAAACAAGTTCAAACAATTCTCATAGTAAACTATCCATCTGCGTCACAGTTGATAAAAAAATTATATCTAGAGTTAAGAAACTTGAAACCCAATTCCGTAAATTTTTCCTGAAACTAGACTCATATATATACTTACTATTTTTTTTCTAGAATTTTTGGTTGGGGTAATTAGTACAGTTTATTAGTTAAAGTCTCCCCTATTTCAGGGTTCAGCTACTGTGACCCCTGTGTATTACGAATCAGATATATCCCTGTACAGAGTTTCAATGACTATGACGTTTCTTTCTCATAAAACTAGAATCAATAAGGATTTCATACATGTAAGGTAAAACTCCTAATTATTTTTTTACAATTTATGGTAAATTTTTAAATTCAGAACAGGGGATTCAGAGATCGCTCTGACCCTATTCCATCAAAACTTAAATCTCTCATAAAATATAACTCATTTACCTGTTTCGTTTCTTCCATATGAAAATAGACTCATCAAACTTCGATTCCACAACTTATTCATAATTTAATTTCATTTTTACTATTTTTAGTGATTTTTCAAATTCACATCACCGCTGCTGACTGATTCTGTTTTGTGGCCAATTTTACCTTTCCAAGGATTTTCATGGTTTAGTTAAGACATAAAGCATACATGTTATCACATATAAACTTGATTAGTAATTCCAATAGCTAATCATTCTCAAACATTTTCATTCCATCCATGGGCCATATCATAAGATTATACACACAAAATGATTGGAATGCTATACATGCCATATTTCCAAAAATTACAAGTCATTATACCGCAGTTGTCCAGTGATAGTGTGAGCGTGCCTCCGACCATCCCGGTCTCCAAATTGACTTGTAGAAACTAAAAAGAATGAAAAGGAGGGAGTAAGCATAGATGCTTAGTAAGTCCATATGCAAATAACAAATGACTTAACAAAGCAACTATACCAACCAACAATAGCATAATATCACCAAAACATGTATCACATTTCTATTCATCATCCATCATCTTACCATATTAATGTTGTCGTATCAAGTCTCAACCCGAGGGTTAATTACATATCTGTCCAAAGTGCCCATTCCCTAACACTTACCAATTCGTCACTTGTATCTTGAGTATTCTTCCATTTTACTAGAATTTTACCCGTTGAACACATCGGAATATAATTCGGATAGCAGGAAAGTTTGCACATAAGTGCCACATATATAGCCAAGCTACCATGTAACTCGCTCGTAAGCAAACTCGGACTCAACTCAACGAGCTCGGGTGTTCGCATCCATAAGTGAGCTTGAACTCAACTCAATGAGCTCAGATGCCTAGTTATATCAAACGACCTCGGACTCAACTCAGCGAGTTCGGATGCCCAAGTATCCTAATCTAATCCTAAGGTTCAACGGGACTTTTCTCGTTCGTACTCCTTTACCATTCTCCTTGGAATACCAATGACGATACTTCGGTAGTCTTTCACATTTTTCACATAATTCATAAAATTTTTGCATGTTGTCCAACAATTACCACAAAGCATAGAATCGCATAATAACAATCATAATATCGTATAAATAACATTAAATGATTTTAAAAAATAGTTATATTACAATATTTACATATGAACTTATCTCGGTACAATATGTTAGGAATCAAGCCTATTCCTCGGAAACATTATTTTTCCCTCGATCATGACTTGAATCTCGTTTCTCTTGATCTATAATAGCAAATTTAGCTTATTTAATACTCACATTTATTAAAACAATCATTGACTCAAACTTTGGAAAATTTACATTTTTGCCCCTAAACTTTTGCATATTTACACTTTTGCCCCAAAGCTCGGATATTAAACTTCATCCTATTTTATTATGTTTTATGACATGATGATCATTGTTTTCTTCTATAGCAACCTTAAATTCACACTTTATCATGTATTTATGAACATTAGATATTTTTACTGATTTTGTCGTTTTACTCGTTTTCACGTAAAATCGCTTAGAAAAAGTTGTTTAACACAATTTCAAGCTTCATATTCTACCATAAAACATCAAAATAAACATATTTCACCTATGGGTATTTTTCCAAATATAAACCCTAGGTTAAATTATTGCTAGAATAAGCTAAATCAAGTTACCGGGACTCTAAAAACATAAAGAACATTAAAAACCGGGCTTGGAATCACTTACTATGGAGCTTGGAAGCTTGAAATAAACCCTAGCTATGGAGAACCCTTGAAATTTCGTCCTAATGAAGAAGATGGACATATTTTGTCATCTTTTTCCTTTTTTTAATCTTTTAATTACCAAATGACTAAAATACCCTTCATTACTAAACTTTCAAAATTTCCATCAATGTCCAATTTTTGTCCAAAACTTAGAAATTGGTCAAATTTCTATTTAAGACCTCCTAATTAATATTCCAAAGCAATTTCATACTAAAAACTTCTAGAATGCAAGTTTTGCAACTTATTCAATTTAGTCCCTAATTTCAAATTAATCACTTTATGCGTAGAATTTCTTCATAAAGTTTTCACACAATCATGCAATCATATCATAGACCTCAAAATAATCATAAAATAATTATTTCTCTCTCAGATTTGTGGTCCCAAAACCACTATTCTGATTAGGCCCTAATTCGGGATATCACAACTCTCCCCCCTTTTTGGATTTTCGTCCCCGAAAATCTTACCAGTAAATAGGTGTGGGAATTGATTCCTCATAGTTTCCTCAGGCTCCCATGTAGCCTCTTCTACCCCATGTTTTTGCTACAATACTTTCACGAGTGCGATACTTTTGTTTCTTAGTTGTTTGACCTCCCGAGCTAAAATTTTAACCGAGTCTTCATTGTAAGTCATATTCGGTTGCAACTTGATTTCTGTTGGTGAAATTACATGTGAAGGATCCGAACGATATTGACGTAACATAGATATATGGAATACATCATGAATCTTCTCTAATTCCGGTGGTAGTGCTAACCGATATGCTACCGGTCCAATTCTTTCAATTATCTCATACGGTCCAATGAAACGTGGACTCAACTTGCCTTTCCAACCGAATCTAAGAACTTTCTTCCACGGAGACACTTTATCACCAACTTGAAACTTGATCTTTTTTCGCTTCAAATCTACGTAAGATTTTTACCTATCCAAAGTAGCTTTCAAATAGTCTCGAATCACTTTCACTTTTTCTTAAGTTTCCTTGATTAAATGTAAATCTGGTTTTCTTTGAGTTCGGTCAAATACAGCGGTGTCCGACACTTGCGACCATACAACGCTTCATAAGGTTCCATTTTCAAACTCGTCTGATAACTGTTATTGTAAGCAAATTCCACCAACGGTAGGTACCTTTCCCAATTTCCTTGGAACTCCAACACGCAACATCTGAGCATGTCTTCAAGAATCTGAATTACTCTCTCTGATTGTCCATCAGTCTGTGGATGGAAAGCAGTGCTGAAATTTAACTTCGTACCTAATGCTTCTTGCAGTTTTTGCCAAAATCGTGAAGTAAACCTTGGATCTCTATCTGAAATAATCGACAACGGTACTCCGTGAAGTCTAACAATCTCACTGATATATAAGTCAGCCAACTTATCAAGAGAATAATCAGTGCGTACCAGAATAAAATGGGCTGATTTAGTCAATCTGTCAACTATCACCCAGACGACATCTTTCTCTTTCAGAGTTAATGGCAATCCTGATACAAAATCCATAGTAATTCGATCCCATTTCCATTCGAGAATCATGATAGGCTGAAGTAGACCCGAAGGCACCTGATGTTCAGCTTTTACATGCTTACAAATCATACATTTTGATACAAACTCGGAAATATCTCTTTTCATTCCGTTCCACCAATACATTTTCTTCAAATCATTGTACATTTTTGTACTGCCCGGATGCATTGACAAACAAATACTGTGTGCTTCGTGCAAGATTTTCTGAATCAACTTATCATTCTTTGGTACACAAATCCGATCTTTAAACATCAAGTAACCATCAGAACCGATTTTGAAATTTGATCCTGTATCAGTCTCACATTGCTTTCTCTTGACTTGCAAATCTTGATCATTTTTCTAAGCTTCACAAATCTCTTGTAAAAACATCAGTCCTGCTCTCAACTTTGCTAGAATCGAACCATCATCAGATACTATCAACTGATTATTCATAGCTCTCAAAGTAAATAACGACTTTCTACTCAAGGCATCGGCAACCACATTTGCTTTCCCCAGATGATAGTCAATCACAAGCTCGTAATCTTTCAATAATTCTAATCATCTTCACTGTCTCAAATTCAAATCTTTTTGTGACATCAAGTACTTGAGACTTTTGTGATCGGTATATACTCGGCACTTTTCACCATACAAATAATGTCGCCAAATCTTCAAAGCAAACACTACAGCAACTAGTTCTAAATCACGAGTCAGATAATTCCTTTCGTGAGGTTTTAACTGCCTCAAATCATAAGCCGCAACCTTTCCTTCTTGCATAAGTACACATCCCAATCCATTTAGAGAAGCATCACTATACACCACAAATTCTTTACCTGACTCGGGTTGTACCAACACTGGTGCTTCAGTCAGTAACTTTTTCAATTTCTCAAAACTCTGTTGACATTCTTTCGTCCACTCGAATTTAACATCCTTTTGGAGTAGTCTAGTCATAGGAGTAGCAATCATAGAAAATTCACACACAAATCGTCGATAATAACCAGCTAGACCCAAGAAACTTCTAACCTCAGTCACATTCTTCGGTGGTTTCCAATCAACAATAGCCGAAATTTTACTGGGATCAACCCGTATACCATCACCCGAAACAATATGACCCAAGAATCCGACTTCTCGAAGCCAAAACTCACTTTTATTAAACTTGGCATACAACTGTTTATCTCTCAAATTTTGCAAAACTATTCTTAAGTGCTCAGCATGTTCTGTTTCATCCTTCGAATAGATCAAGATATCATCAATAAATACCACAACAAACTTGTCCAAGTATGTCCGAAATATGCGGTTCATTAAATCCATAAACACAACAGGAGCACTTGTCAAACCAAATGGCATAACTAAAATTTCATAATGGCCATACCTTGTTCTAAAAGCAATTTTAGACACATCTGACTCTTTTACTCGCAACTGGTAGTACCCAAACCTCAAGTCAATCTTTGAGAACCATGTCGCTCCTTTCAATTGATTGAATAAATCATCAATTCTCGGCAACGGATACTTGTTCTTGATTGTCACCTTATTTAATTACCGATAGTCTACACACAATCTCATTGAACCATCCTTCTTTTTCACAAATAATACAGGAGCACCCCAGGGCGAAAAACTCGGTCTCACAAAACCTTTGTCAGTCAACTCTTGCAACTGTGACTTCAATTCTGTCAACTCTATTGGTGTCATTCTATACGGAGGAATTGAGATCGAAGTTGTTCCTGGTATCAACTCAATACCAAATTCTACTTCTCTGACAGGAGGCAAGCCCGACAACTCTTCTAGAAATACATCCGCGAATTCACACACAATCGGTACTGATTCCACTTTTTTCTTAGATTCTTTTGTATCCAACACATACGCTAAATATGCTTCATAACCCTTTTTCAAATATCTCTGAGCTGACATCGAAGTAATCACACTAGGCAATGCCTCTGATTTGTCCAGTTCAACCCGCAAAATTTCACCATTTTCACATTTCAATTCAATAACTTTCTGTCTACAATTCACTATAGCTTCATGCAAATTTAAACAATCCATACCCAAAATGACATCGAATTCATCAAACGGTAACAACATCAAGTCAGCCAGAAAATAATGACCCCTAATCATCAAAGGACATTTCTTGCATACTTTATCAACTATGACACATTTGCCTAACGGGTTCGATACTTTAACCATAAATTCCGTAGACTCAACATGTATGTTCATAATAGACACCAATTTCATGCACACATACGAATGAGTAGAACTAGGGTCAATCAAAGCAATAACATTAATATCATAAAGAGAGAAAGTACCGGTAATTACGTCGGGAGACGAAGCATCTTCACGCGCCCTTGTGGCATAAGCTCTAGCCAGAGCTTTAGCTTCAAATTTCGGCGCTGATTCTCTTACTACATTCTTACTGCTTGCCTCGTTCCCAGCATTTCTCGAAAATCTTCCTCTCGAAACAGTACCACTTGGCTTTGCACTCTGAAATTTTTCTTTCTCGATCCTCTCTGGACAATCTCTAATAAAATGATCCAGAGACCCACACTGGTAACATTCATTAGTTCTACAAGGACCAAAGTGACTTCTACCACATCGTTGGCACTCGGGTCTAGAAATTCTCGAATTTCCTACACTAGCCACTGAAGTAGTCAAAGATCTGGAACCCACATTTTTCTTCTTACGATCCCCATATGAATGTCCAGCTAATGCCTGAGAATGAGAATACATATCCCTGGGCTTTCTAGACTGTGGTGGGAGTGTACTGCTCATCGGTCTTTTCTTCCAGTTTCTAGTCTCAGCCTTCGCCTTTCTCTTCTCTTTAACTAATTCTTCAGCCTTGCAAGCTCGATCAACAAGTACTACGAGCTCTTTCAACTCAAGAATTCCTACAATTACTTTGATATCTTCGTTAAGTTCATCTTCGAATCGTCTGCACATTTTAGCCTCTGAAGGAATATATTCTCGAGCATACTTGCTCAATAGAACGAATTCTCTTTCATACTCGGTAACTGTCATGTTGCCTTGCTTCAATTTGAGAAACTCTTTACGCTTCTGGTCTACAAATCTTTCGCTAATATATTTCTTCCGAAATTCTTCTTGAAAAAATTCCCAAGTCACCTTCTCTTTCGGCACCACTGAAATTAATGTCTTCCACCAATGATAAGCCGAATCCCTCAGCAATGATATAGCACACCTCAAGAACTCTTCAGGTGTACAAGATAACTCATCAAATACCCGAAAAGAATTTTTGAGCCAAAATTTTTCTTTTTCAGCGTCATCATCAACATTTGCCCTGAATTCTTCGGCCCCTTTCTTGCGAATTCAGTCAACTGGAGATCTATGGAATTTCATCAAATCCATACCTGAAGGCATCTGGGGTGTAGGTTGAGGAATCGAGGGTGGTGGGGGAGGTTGTTGAGCAGTAGGGTTCGTACGAACGAACTCTGTATACCAAGCATTCATCATTTGGAGACTTCCTGAGCCCTTTCTCCTCCTCCTTGACCAACAGTAGGAGGTCGACTTTCAGTTGGCACCGCCCCTTCAGCAGGAGTTGGCGCATTGCTCTCTACATCATCAGCCACAGTTGGATCGGGATCCATTTACTATAAAAAAATCATTTAAAAAGGTCAGGAGTCGTCACACTATCACAATATATATATGGCATGTATAGCAAAATCCGTACTTACACCATGTTAGTCCGAGAACCAACTAAATATGCTCTGATACCACCAAATGTAACGCCCCCTTACCCGATACCATCGTCGGAGTCGAGTATGAGACATTACTAAACTTATTTTAGCATTTAAACAAGTTCAAACAATTCTCATAGTAAACTGTCCATCTACGTCACAGTTACTAAAAAATTTATATCTCAAGTTAAGAAACTCGAAATCCA
Organism: Gossypium longicalyx; assembly: GCA_025698465.1. Lineage (NCBI taxonomy): Eukaryota > Viridiplantae > Streptophyta > Magnoliopsida > Malvales > Malvaceae > Gossypium > Gossypium longicalyx. Next base: position 37,268,413 of record CM046998.1, on the reverse strand, counting down.
ATTCTGTAAATTTTCCCTAAAACTAGACTCATATATATACTTACTAATTTTTTTCTAGAATTTTTGGTCAGGCTAATTAGTACAGTTTATTAGTTAAATTCTCCCCTATTTCAGGGTTTGGCTACTCTATTTCTTGTGTATTACAAATGAGATATCTCCCTGTACAGAGTTTCAATGGCTATCACGTTTGTTTCTCATAAAACTAGACTCAATAAAGATTTCATACATGTAAGGTACAACTCCTAATTATTTGTTTACAATTTATGGTAAATTTTTAAAGTCAGAACAAGGGATTCAGAGATCGCTCTGACCCTATTCCATCAAAACTTAAATCTCTCATAAAATATAACTCATTTACCTGTGTCGTTTCTTCCATATGAAAATAGACTCATCAATATTCCACAACTTATTCATCATTTAATTACATTTCTACTATTTTAAGTGATTTTTTAAATTCACATCACTGCTGCTGACTGATTCTGTTTTGTGGCCAATTTTACCTTTCCAAGGATTTTCATGGTTTAGTTAAGACATAAAGCATACATGTTATCATATATAAACTTGATTAGCCATTCCAATAGCTAATCATTCTCAAACAGTTTCATTCCATCCATTGGTTATATCGTAAGATTATACACACAAAATGATTGGAATGCTATACATGCCATAATTCCAAAAATTACAAGTCATTATACCGCAATTGTCCAGTGATAGTGTGAGCGTGCCTCCGACCGTCCCGATCTCCAAATTGACTTGTCAAAACTACAAAGAATGAAAAGAAGGGAGTAAGCATAGATGCTTAGTAAGTCCATATGCAAATAACAAATGACTTAACAAAGCAATTATACCAACCAACAATAGCATAATATCACCAAAACATGTATCACATTTCTATTCATCATTCATCATCTTACCATATTATTGTTGTCGTATCAAGTCTCAACCCGAGAGTTAAGTACATACCTGTCCAAAGTGCCATTCCCCAACACTTACCAATACTTCACTTTTATCTTGAGTATTATTCCATTTTACTAGAATTTTACCCGTTGAACACATCGGAATATAATTCGAATACATGGAAAGTTTGCACATAAGTGCCACATATGTAGCCAAGCTACTATGTAACCCACCCATAAGCAAACTCAGACTCAACTCAAAAAGATCGGACGTTCGCATCCATAAGTGAACTCGGACTCACGGGCGTTCGCATCGATAAGTGAACTCAGACTCAACTCAACGAGCTCGGATGCCTAGTTACATCTCACGAACTCGGACTCAACTCAACGAGTTTGGACATTTGCATCCATAAGTGAACTCGGACTCAACTCAACGAGTTCGGATGCCTAAGTATCCTATTCTATTCCTAAGGTTCAACGGGACTTTCCTCGTTCGTACTCCTTTACCATTCTCCTTGGAATACCAATGACGATACTTCGGTAGTCTTTCACATTTTTCACATAATTCATAAAATTTTTGCAAGTTGTCCAACAATTACCACAAAGCATAGAATCACATAATAACAATTATAATATCGTATAAATAGCATTAAATGATTTAAAATAACGGTTATATTACAATATTTACATATGAACTTACCTCGGTACAATATGTTAGAAATCAAGCCTATTCCTCGGAAACTTTATTTTTCCCTTGATCACGACTTGAATCTCGTTTCTCTTGATCTATAATAGCAAATTTAGCTTATTTATTACTCACATTTATTAAAACAGTCCTTGACTCAAACTTTGGAAAATTTACATTTTTGCCCCTAAACTTTTGCGTATTTACACTTTTGCCCCAAAGCTCGGAAATTAAACTTCATCCTATTTTATTATGTTTTATGACATGCTGATCATTTTTTTCTTCTATAGCAACCTCAAATTCACACTCTATCATGTATTTATGAACATTAGGTATTTTTATTGATTTTGTCGTTTTACTTGTTTTCACATAAAATCACTTAGAAAAAGTTGTTTAACACAATTTCAAGCTTTATATTCTACCATAAAACATCAAAATAAACATATTTCACCTATGAGTATTTTTCCAAATATAAACCCTAGGTTAAATTATTGCTATAATAAGCTAAATCAAGTTACTGGGACTCCAAAAACGTAAAGAACATTAAAAACGGGGCTTGGAATCACTTACTATGGAGCTTGGAAGCTTGAAACAAACCCTAGCTATGGAGAACCCCTGAAATTTCGTCCTAATGAAGAAGATGGGCATATTTTTTCATCTTTTTCCTTTTTTTAATCTTTTAATTACCAAATGACTAAAATACCCTTCATCACTAAACTTTCAAAATTTCCATCCATGACCAATTTTTGTCCAAAACTTAGAAATTGGTAAAATTGCTATTTAAGACCTCTTAATTAATATTCCAAAGAAATTTCATACTAAAAACTTCTAGAATGCAAGTTTTGCAACTTTTTCAATTTAGTCACTAATTTCAAATTAATCACTTTATGCATAGAATTTCTTCACGAAATTTTCACACAATCATGCAATCATATCATAGACCTCAAAATAATCATAAAATAATTATTTCTCTCTCAGATTTGTGGTCCCAAAACCACTATTCTGATTAGGCCCTAATTTAGGATATCATAGGACCCTAGGAAAATGAGGTGAGTCAAAATTGACTGCTTAAATACCAAGCTTTTCCAAGGTAAATCCAATCTTAAACATGTACATATCGATTTCCATACTTCTTATTTTGCAATTTGTTCCATTTTATTGATGATTTTTACCTCTTATTTTATTATATGAGAAATAAAATCTTAAAATAAAATCTTAAAAAATTTAAATATCCTAACAAAGAAAATAAAGTAAAGATCCCCCCTTTTTATTTATTTGTTGATCCCTCAGAATCTGATTCATCTTTTGCTCCATTGTCCTTGTTTATGCTTGAATCGCTTCGTTCCCTCTTCAATATTGGACTCCACGGTTCAAATATAAAATCTAGAAACTCAGACACAAAAATAAACAAGTCATGGAATATTTTCGTGAAAGCGCTTCTTATTGAGTCATCCCGTATTTTTGAATATCTCTAGTAAGTTTGTTGCTACCACTGCATATGTTGCATTAGCTCCATCAACTTTGACAGCTTATCACGAAGATTTGGGCGAGGTGAGTGAGTTCTAAATGTTGAGGTCGCCAAGTCAAGTTCGATCATTGGTTCAGTTGGTTTTGCTTTATTAGGGAATTCAACTGACTTCATTTCTTCAATCTCTGTGCAATCTTCTTCTTTTTCTTCTTTGAAATCCTTGCTTGATTCAACTCATTGCTGCAAAACAAAATCTTGGCTACTCAGTAGAGGTTCCAATTTGTGATTGTGCCTTGGCTATAATGTTTTTTCTTCACGTTTGCAAGAATTTTAGCTTTTAAGCACAAAATTGTTATCATAAAGGGAAAGTATGCTGGTCCAAGACATCTAGCGGCATAATTCCCAACTTCCCTTAGAATGAGTTTTCTGACATCAATGGTCTTTTCCGTTAAAATTGAGTATAACAAGACCATTCACTCCAATGAAATTATGGTCTCATGTGAAATAGGCATAAGGCTAAACCGAATGAAATAAAATCATAACTTAACTAGTGGTGTCAAATATTGTTTGCGAGAAGTGTGAGTTTATGCTTTGGCACAGTCCACTTAGAACCTGAAATCGTAAGTTCCTTGAGAATTTTTTGCAACTTTTCAACCTCAATATTTTCCATGAAGGAAGAATATTTATTCGTTTTCAAAATCAAGTAAGTCAAAGAATTCATTAATAGAGAGTTTATTGGTACCTTGATTCCTCGGACACAAACTTCTATTAGCTCACTTGAGGTTAAATAAGCATAAAATTCACGAACTAGATTTTCATATGCACTAGCTCTTTTCTCACAAAACACTTCCCAATTTAAAGCTTCAACAGCTTTTCTAATGCTCGCCATGGAAGAAAAGGTGAAGGTGAAAGTGATATTTAAAGTGTGAGTATAGGGGAGTACAACTCAAATTCTTAGAAAAAATTAATAGTAAAAAATTCTAAGTCCTAATGTCATATAAAGTAAATAACAATGTAACACCCTATACCTAGCCTAGTCGCCAAGCTCAAATACGAGATGTCACACCACTATCTCATGTTGCCTACATCAAGTAGAAATCTCATTTTAAACAAAATGTCCATCATTTTATTATTCGTGAAGGTTTTAAGCCACTCAACTTGATAGTTACCATTTTTTAATGAAAATATTATAATAATTAGTCTTATAAAAATTTTAAAACATGTATAAGGTCCAGTTAGTAAAATTTCCAAAACATGTCCATAAGTATCGATACTGACACTAAGGTATCGATATTTTCTCTAAGTGGTATCAATACCACCTGGAAAAATTATACCAAACTTGCATTATGTTTCTTGATTAAAAACCAAAAGTCTCAAAAATTATTGTTACCTATCATTAAATATCAATATTTCAACCTCGAGCAAAGGTACCGATACCAAATCTCTATTCTGACTTCCTACACATTCCAAGTACAGAGGTATCGATTTTTAAAACTTGATTATCGATACCTCTGCTCCAAACCTCAAAAATACAGGATACATATGTAATTAATCCATTTCATTTTAGTTCCTAAACATCATACATCAATTACTTCAATAAATAATCATTCAACAACCTAATTAATAGTTCAATATCATAGAATTGTGTTCAAGCAAGTAACATCAATCCATCCCCATGTTCATGATCCCAAGCATAACAATGACATGTAATCCTTATAAACCGAACCAAAAACAAAAAAAATGTCTAGAAGTTAACATGGCTATAAATAGGTCTACCATATTGCCTTTCCCCCAAAACATAAATAAATAAAGAACACCTACGAAATAACACAAAACTGGTTTGGATCACCTCTTAGAAAACCACACCGCTCACACTAGTACGCAACTAATATGCAGTGGGTAAAGAAGGGAGTGGGTGAGCTTAACATCTCAGTGAATGATTAGAATAACCACATTGCAAACGTATCATTATGCATCCACAAGACAACCATATATGTAACAGCCCGATTTTGGGTCTAGTCCAAACAGTGGTTTCGGGGCCACAAATCCAATGTAAGAAAATTTATTTTTATTATGTTTTTATAGTCTACAATTTCACGGAATGATTTCATGAAAATTTCGTTCGAAAATTTTGACGTTTGGGCACTCAATTTAGTCAAAAGGACTAAATCGTAAAGAGTGCAAAACTTGAGTTCTAGAAGCTAGAGGTGTCTAATTGTTACGAAATTTTAAATTGGAGGTCCTTAAATGGTAATTAGACCATTGGATAATTTGTTGGACAAAAATGGACATGAAATAGGTGAAATAGAATATTTTTAAGTTAGGGGCATTTTGGTCATTTAGTAATTAAATGACTTAATAAACAAAATAAAAGCCAAAATTTCTTGCCCATCTTCTTCCTTGGTCAAAATTTACATGAAGAAACCATGGACAAGGTTTTCCAAGCTTCCAAGCTCAATTGTAAGTCCGTTTTAGCCCTGTTTTTAATGATTTTTACGTTTTTTAAATCCTTGTAACAAGATCTATCTATTTCTACCATTAATTTAAGTTATGGTTAAAGTCTAGGGTTTTGAACCATGATGAACATGTGTGTGATTAATGGTAGAAAATGCATGTTAGTTTTTTGTTAAACGACTTTTGCTAAGTGATTTTCGGTGAAAATGCTTAAAAGGACTAATTTGTAAAAGTTATAAAATATGTAGTAAAAATGTGTTTTAATGGAAATTGTGGGCTGTTATAGTTATGAAAATGATTCGGCTAGGCTTGTATGTTAAAGAAATTGAATAAATTTCATTTTTCGAGCTTAGGGGCAAAAATATAAATATGTTAAACTTTAGGGGCAAAAACGTAATCTTGCCATAGTATGATTTTTGGGTCACATTGAATAATGTGACTAATAATAGGCTAAATTTGATATTATATATCAAGAAGAACGAAGTTTGAGTCTAGATCAGAGGAAAAACAAATATTGGACAAATAGGTCATTTTCGCCATTGTCGCATCCGAGGTAAGTTCGTATGTAAATAATTCAACATTATGTTATTATGTACCTATTGTTTTGATATTGCATGAAATGTATATTTATCTCTATGGATTTGATTAATGATAACTCTATGACAGCCCTAATTTGACCCTAGTCTGAAAGTGGTTTCGGGACCACAAAACTGAGTCACAAAAATAATTAACCGCTATATTATATACTTATTCTATGTGTAAATGCATGTGTGAAAGTTTTATGCTTTGATTTTTGTCATTTGTATGTGAAATTTATTAAATAGGACTTATATAAGACATTTTTGAAATGTGATAGTTTAATGTTTAATGGTCTATTAATGCATGTTATAAAAGTAGGGACTTACATGTCAAATATCCCTTTTGGTTATTAGTGGCCGGCCATGATGATGTTTTATATAAAAATATAAATATTAATTATCACTTAAAATGGCTTTATATTTTATATTATTAATGAATAAAAATAAAGGAAAAATGGGTGATGAAAACAAAGCTTTATCTTTGTTCTTGGCCGAAACGAAAGAGAGGAAAGGGGAGAAAACTCCATTCGGTCACCTTAGGCTTGAATCAAGGTAAGAATTCATATTAATTCTTAAAATTGTAGTTAATTTTAAGTTAGTTACCAAGTTCTTTATTTAACCCATGATAAAATTTTGGTTTTAGGGAGGATTTGAGTTCTCGACCATGGTAGAAAATGAAAGGGATACATGGTTGTCTTCAAGTCTAATGAATAATTACAAATGGATGATGTTTGAGATAGTTTAAGGTGCTTGTAACTAGTTGAGATGAATGAACAAAAAAATAAAAATAAATCATCTTGTGTATTGGTGTAATTGTTGAATTTGAACTAGGGATATTTTTGAGTAATGTTTGTATTTTAAATGATGGAATAGAGTGAATGCTTGGAATGTGTCATGCAGAAATTATAAGTTGGATTAAAGGCTGTTATATTGCCTTGTCATTTTCGAAAATGTGTTTTGTTAAAGAAATTGGGTGTTAGATGTTTAAGTGATGTAAGTATATGTATATTCGGCTTGTAGTTATATAAGTGTAGTATGAGAAAATAACTCATAATTAAATGCAATGTATGTTTTGGTAAAATTGGTCTTGTTGGCTATTCATGTATGTATATATATACGCAATACTACGTAGTGATTTCTTAGCTTATGTGTAAAAGTATATGCAAGCATTATTATAATAAAATTATGGTTTTTGAGAAGTTGAATATTAATATACTCAAATAGTCAGGTGAGTATTTGGTCTAGTAAATAAAAATGCAATTACATATATATATGTGTGTGTGTGTGTGTGTGTGTGTGTGTGTGCATTCAGCATGGGTAAAACAAAGTGGCTGGTAAGTTGATTGAAAAATAGACAATGAGTGTATTTGATTTTTCGGTCAAGATGATGTTTAAGTGCGAATGTATTTATGTGGATGTACTTATAAGTATAACTTGAGATTAAATGGTATTTAGTCACTATAAATAACCATACTTGTAGAATTTATTAAATACATAATTGGTCTTAACGTAGATATGCATATAATTATAAAGTTGTTAATGACTAGTAAGGTGTTTGGTTGTGCATGACTAGGGAATATATATATGCATACGGTGTTTGATATTTAATTATTAAGTCATATGTACATTAACCTTATAATATACATGTATTATATTAAATTGCCTATTTGATAAGAAATTAAATAAATTCAATTGTTTAAATCAAGCTCAAGAGCAAAGAGAAACTAGATCAGATAAGGGAAAGGAGAAAGCAATCGAATAGCCTATCTGCCACTGTTCAAAAATATCCGAGGTAAGTTTTGAGTAATTACAGTTATTAGATAATTGATGTAATGAAATAAGTATGATAAATGAATTGCGACCTATTGTCTCTACTTGAATAAGGTTGTTTAATAAATAACTTGAGTATATGGCATGTAACTGAATGGATATTAGGAGTTAAGCTGAGATAGTGAAATGGTTATGTGTTCTTGCGTAAAAGTGTTGAACCGAAAGCTATATTGAAAGTGTGTTTTCTTTGTGTGCTTATACTCGAATGAAGAAATTGAAGTACAAATGTGATATGTTATGTGAGCCGAGTTATCATGTGGGTAAATACGCTTAGCACTCGATATATTATATATCCGGGTTAAATCCCGTAGGCTTCGTGCTGGTAATATATATTCGGGTTAAATCCCGCAGGCTTCGTGCTAGTAATATATATTCGGGTTAAATCCCGCAGGCTTCGTGCTGGTAATATATATCCGGGTTAAATCCCACAGGCTTCGTGCTGGTAATATATATCCGGGTTAAATCCCGCAGGCTTAGTGCTGGTATTATATCCGGGCTTAAAGTTCCGCAGGCTTTGAGCTTGTAACTGGATTTGGGTTTTGAAACCTAGCAGGCTTAACGCCGGTGATTCGAATGAGATTACAAATTCAAATGTTCAAAGAAAACTATTATTGATTATGTATGATACATGGTAATGACTAGGTACGTATTATGTACTTATATGTGAATTGATTGCAAGGTGAGTCATTAGTATCAAATAACGATATAATTGTGTGGATGATTAATATATCTATGAATAAGAGAAATGACCTATTCGGTCGATGTCTGCCATTATATGAAAATATGTGAATTAAATTAGTTGTATGAGCCATAGAGTAAAGTGAAGCATGTGCTAAAAATTTCTTTGTGTATTTATATTCGGCCAATAGGCTTTATATGTGGTATACTTGTGTATATTCGGCTGAGTGATTGTAATTAGAATATGAGTTTTGTGATATTTAATGTTCGTTTTATATGATACGTTTTGATTGTTTGAAATGCTTAAAACTTACTAAGCTTAGTAATGCTTACTTTGTTGCCTTAATTCTCTATTTTATAGATCTTGTTAAATCACCTACAGATCTCGGGGATCTCAAAGTCGAAGTCGTCCACACTATCTAAGCCTTTTGGTACTCAAGTAGTTAAATTTCGATAATGGTATGTATAGGCTTGACTTTTTGTTGTTAAATAATTATCTTTTTGATGATGTATATATGTATAGTCATGCGAAAATGGCTTGATAAGTTACTATATGTGTTCCAAATGGTTAATGTGAATGTGTGGTTGAGATTTGATTAATGTTTTCAATGTTTGATGTGAATTGAACTTAAGAATGAATCACTATACCTAATTATCTTTATATGAATCTTTTGTATATGGTAATACTATTTAACCCTCCGGCGACGGGTACAGGTTAGGGGTGTTACAGACTCAATAACAATTCGACAAATAATTGATACCTTGAAATCCCGGTTGAACCTTCGAAATAGATAGGATACAAATGTCATGACATTAGGGTTATGTGTGATCCCATGTAAGACCATGTCTGGGACATGGCATTGGCATCGATATGTGATCCTATGTAAGACCATATTTGAGATATGGCATTGGCATCGATATGTGATTTTGTGTAAGACCATATCTGGGACATGGCATCGATATGAGACATTGTGTAAGACCATAGTTGGGCTATCAGCTTCGATCTATGATCCCATGTAAGACCATGTCTGGGATATGGCATTGGCATCTTACTATGTGTATGAGATTTTTCGGGTATCTTTTAGTATTCCAAGTGGTTCAACGGGAAAGCAAGTGGGTATGTCAAAGAAGAGAAAGAGCATGTAAGTATTACGAATTTTTACAGGTATGTACATAAATTATACGCATTAATTTTAAGATATGGTAAGTTCATGATTTCCATGAGAATATTTTTGTGAAAGTCTTGAGATTATTGGTCTATATTTGTGATGGACGAAATACATGATAAATTTGGTTGGCAATTGAGTGATGGGCTTTTGGGCCACAATTGAGTTATGATATAATATGTTTTATTCACACGAAGTGTGATTCATCGGATACGTGAAAAAGGAAAGATTGGCATAATTGCCTATTAGAATGATTATGGGATGTTATTGAACAATTGAAAGATGTTAAAGTATATGCTCGAAATGTAAATACTCATATTTAATATGCATGTTTATTATGTGGCTTGAAATTATTTGTTAAATATTGTAGTATGTTACAACGAAAGGGCTTCAGTTGTTGGGCTAATGCCCGAATATGTTAAATTATGCTTATAAGTTGATAAAGCAAACGTTGTGACTAAATAAGAATTATAACCATGAGATTTTGGTATATTATAATACTTTGTGTTTGTATTGTTGAGTTATGATAAACACTTGGTAAGTTATGAATGAGTAAGTTATACTGTGAGACTTAAATGACATTTGTATGAATTTACATTATGTAAATTGTATGGTTGAGGTTGCTTATTATTTACATGCTAACTTACTAAGCTATATTATATATATAGGAGCCGAATGCAAGGGTATGAGGCTAATGCCGAAATCTTTTTCTCACTTTGTTTCCAGAAACACTCTTCCCTAAAAGCCGAAAACTCTTTTCTTTCTTTTCTTTCTGCCGATTTCTATTCTCCTCTACACAATCTTCTTTGCTGATTTCTTCTACTACTCTTCTTTTACTACTCTTCTTCTACTACTCTTCTTCTTTTATTCGTGCCAAATAAACCTTATTCACAATACTAAGTTGAAAGCTGAAAAAGCCAAATCCCCTAAGGGCTGAATACTCTTTGATCGGATCTAGTGTAAGTGTTGCTCTTCCAATCGGTTTTCCTTGCCAAGTATCGATTATTATCCCTCACTCTTTCTAATCAACTATGGTAGGGAATTCGTATCGAATCTCGGATCATAGCTCTCTACCGAAATTGCCTTTAGGTGCTTGCGATTTTGGCAAGTATTCCTCACCCATTGGCTAAGGTTGGCGAATGTTCATAGTTAAGGTAACGGGACTTTTTTGGATACTAGTCATCTATTATTCTGGTTTGAATAGTTAAGATTGGTGCAGATCTAGGAGCTGATCGTGGTTAGTGATTTAAGAAGGGGTTGATCGCATAAGGTAAGGTTAATGTGAGGTTTCGATTTTAGTAAAGATATGTATTAAGAATGCGATTAATTGAAGGGTGATATCGTTTGTAGGTTGGTGACTAAGGGAATCGCAACATGTTTGCTTACCAAGTGTGTACATACACTGCACACATAAGTAGATCGGCAAAAGTCGAAAAGCCGAAATGTCGAAAAGCCGAAAGTTTGGCTACGGTAGTCTTACGAGTGTACAAAAACTCATGAGGAGGAAACCGATAGGTTGCTTGAGGCCCACGGGCAATTTCGCGGACTTGGGCTGTAATTTGGCCATATGGGTCGGAATGGGCTAAATGGGCCCGATGGGCTGTTGGGCCCATAATAGGAAAAAATTGAATATTGATGATATGTGATAGGAATTTATATGTGAGCATGAATATGACAGTGACTGGGCCTAACGGGCCATATAAATGTGATTTTGGCCTAATGGGACATATACAGGTGATTTGGGCCTAATGGGCTATATACAGGTGATTTGGACCTAATGGGCCAGATATAGGTATGTGAACTTGATTGGGCTTTGTAAGGGGTTTTGGGTCTAGAATATAATAACTACATAAAACTTAATAATTATTTGCGACCGTGGACAAGTCATACGGTTAAGGTGTTGCAATGGGTATATGCATGTCTAGGATTGGATCTAGGGAGAGCTTGGTACTTAAGCGGTCTTAATGACCCACCTCCTCTTCTCTGGATTCTTACATGTTGCATAGTATTCGTTCATCTTAGCTCAGGAGACTTGTTAACGGGCCAAGGTAAGTGAAAACTGTGATTAAGGAAAAATTACTAAAATGCCCCTAAGGGCAAAAATGACCAAAATACCCCTAGGTGTTGAATGTAAGTGACATGCATACATATGATATTATGCTTAGGTTGCATATGGGTTGGGAATTATGGAACGGAGGAAGTATATGAGGATTGCATGGTTGCTTGACAATCGTGGATCCAACGGCGGCTTTTAAAGCCCAATATGTAAATGAAGGTAGTTCCGCAACCGCGCTACCCTTGGAGTGTCGGTTGGGTGGGTCGATATTTATATCCCCACATGGTGTGATGGGGGACAGAGCTGGTGTGTAGCGGATGGATAATTTGGATGGGATTGCATTGCATGTTTGATGTATGATGGTTTTTGGAATGCTTGTTTTTTTTTGTTTAGGGTTGTATACACTGAGTTTGCGAAAACTCACCCCCCTCTTTTATTTTATTTTCAGGTGATGCTCAGTAGAAGGTTCGATGTTTGGAGGGACTCTGGGTGGCCAGCTAGCAAGATAATTGGACTTGGTTTTTTTTAAGCATATAAGTTTTTATTTTCTTAAGTATGTTTCAGACCAAATTGCAACAAGATTTCATTATGTTATTATTACTTGAATTATTATTATTTTCGTTGTAAATATGAAATGTTGAACATGAGTTTCCTAAATTATAGTATGTTTTCTATGTTTCCGCAACTAAATTTTAAAATGACATGTTTTCATAAAATCATATGTTTTAAACAAGTGATTGAAAGGAGTTTTTTTAAGTTAATTACGGTTTCTTTTATTTTAAGAAGGGTTTTCAATGAAAACACAATTTTCACTAAAACACTTCAATGTAACATGCCGAATTCGGCCATAACGTCTGGGCTGAGTTTGGAGTGTTACATTTAGTGGTATCAGAGCTAGGTTGCAAAACTCGGGCTGTGAAGTGGGCCTTATTATTATTTGGTTTCTTTTTCTATTTTTTTTAAATTTGGATCACACTGTTTTGGAAAAAGGGAAAACTTGCTGAGCGGCACACCGAGTCTCCGACGTCGAACCAAATAAGTATTCTTATTCTTAAGTTTGTTTAAATTGTTATACAATAGATAGTTAATGGGGTACTTTAGATGATTTTGTTAGAATGGAACCAAAGCCCGCAAGAACTTGAAACTGTAGAGGATTTTCGAAACAATCTTCTCTTTAAATGTTTTCGTAAAACATCGGTATAAGTATAAAATTAACTAAAACTTCATAAAATTTCTAATCCAAATAATACGGGAATCGAAGATGAGTGTTAGAAGAGGTGCAAGAGGCTGTAGTCGAGGCCGAGGAAGTGTTAGGGCTGAATCGTCGGCATCGGGCCATATGCCTGATGTTGGAGTAGAAGAGGCTCCGGCCTCACCTGTGGCTAGGAATGGACTGTATGATTGGGCCGCGGGAGAAGATGCATTGTCGCAAGCAATGCTGAAAATTTTGGAAAAGGTCGCTGGGGCCAACGATGGCACTGGAAATTGGGGATCCATTCCATAGCGACTTCGATCGAATGGGGCTGAGATCTTTAAGGGCATAGCTGGCATGGCTCCTAACGTGGTAGCGTATTGGTTGGAGGCCACTGAAAGGATAATGGAGGACCTGGATTGTTCACCGGAGCAAAAGCTAAAAGGAGCCGTGTCACTACTTAGGGAAGAAGCCTACCAGTGGTGGCTGACAGTGAAAGAGGGCACCCAACCGGAGTGGGTCACTTGGGAGTTTTTCAAAACTGCATTCCAAGGGAAGTATGTGGGTGCAAGCTATGTGGATGCTAGAAGGAAGGAGTTCCTGAACTTGACCCAAGGAAACAAATCGATGGCGGAGTATGAGGCAGAGTAATGGTGGCAACAGACTATGAGCGTTGCGTTAGGTTTGAGGACAGACTGAGAGATAGCCTTAGGGTATTTATAGCTCCACAAAGGGAGCAAGTTTTCTCAGGGTTGGTGGAGAAGGCAAAGATAACGGAGGAGGTTAAGCACACTAAGCGCTTAAATCGGGAAAGAGAAAGTGGTAAGAATAAGAGAGAGGCTGATACTCCTGGTGGTGGATAGAGGCCTAGGGCTAGGGCCAGAAATAATGGGCTAGTTAGAGCAGGGCCCCCTGCTGCTAATCTAGGGGTGCCACCTTGTGCTGATTGCGGGAGAAGAAATGGAGGAGAGTGTTGGAAGAGAATGGGAGCTTGTTTCGCTTGTGGGTCTATGGAGCATAGGATCAAGGATTGCCCTCGAGTGTTAGGTCGAGAGCTAGTAGTGGGCCAAGGTGGTGCTCAGCCACTAAGGGGTAGATAGCTACCGCCAAGGGGTCGTGGACAGGCCAGGGGCGATAACGGCAATGGACATAGATGTGGAGCACCAGGCGAAAATGCAGGCCATGCTGAGACGAGAGAACTAGCTTTGGTTTATGCTGCTCGTCACTGAGAAGACCGGGATGCCCCAGATGTGATAATGGGTATGTTCTTTATATATGAGTTACCTTACACAGCATTGATTGATATTGGATCGACGCATTCATATGTTGCATGCAATATGACTGAATCTTTGGGTGATATATTTGAAATAACTGCGAATGAGATGACTGTGATCAGTCCGTTAGGACAGTCAATAGGAGTGAATAAGTTATTTAGGGAGGTACCCTTAGTAGTCCAAGGAGTTACCTTTTTAGCGGATTTGATGGAGCTGCCGTTTAGCGAATTTGACTTAATCTTAGGTATGGATTGGCTGGTGAAGCACAGAGCTACGTTAGATTGTGCTGCAAAGCGAATGTTGTTAAGAACGGTGGAGGATAAGGAAGTAGTGGTGATTAGTGAACGCCGAAATTACCTGTCGAATGTGATTTTGGCATTGAAGGCTGAGAAGTTAGTACAAAAGGGATGCGAAGCCTATTTGGCTTATATTAGTTATACGGAAGCTAAGATCCTTACTCTTAAGGAGTTGAGAACGGTTAGGGAATTTTCGGATGTCTTTCCCGTGGAGCTGCCTGGGTTGCCACCCAGCAGAGAAGTAGAATTTGGAATCGAGTGTTACTTGGGATGGCTCTGGTGTCCATCGCTCCTTATCGGATGGCACCCAAGGAGTTGGTAAAACTTAAGGCCCAGATTTAAGAATTGTTGGATCGAGGATTCATACGACCACGTGTGTCTTCATGGGGAGAACCGGTGTTATTCATAAAGAAGAAGGATGGGACGTTATGAATGAGCATCGACTATTGATAGTTAAACAAGTTAACTATTAAAAACAAGTACCCTCTACCAAAGATTCGATGATCTTTTTTATCAGTTTAGGGGAGCATCGATGTTCTCGAAGATTGACCTGGGTTCTGGATATCACCAGCTAAGGGTTAAGGAGGCAGATGTTCATAAGATAGCTTTCAAAACTCGTTTTGGGCACTACGAGTTCTTGGTGATGCCATTCGGGTTGACGAATGCACCTGCCGCTTTCATGGATCTCTTGAATCGGGTTTTCAAATCCTACTTGGATCGATTCGTGGTAGTCTTTAGAGACGACATTTTGGTGTACTCAAGAAATGAGGATGAACATGATGCAGACTTAAGGATTGTGTTGTAGATTTTGAGGGAGAAGCAGCTGTATGCCAAATTCAGCAAGTGTGAATTCTGGCTAAGGGAGGTTACCATTCTTGGACAAGTGGTGTTAGTCAAGGGGATTAAGGTGGACCCTCGAAAAATTGAAGCTGTAACATCCTAAAATAGGGCCAAAACGGAATAGTGGTTGCGAAACCACAAATCTGAGGTAGAAAAATTTATTTTATTATCATTTTAAGGTCTATGGCATGATTGCATGAAAATTTCGTTTAGAAATTTTATCAACAGAGGGTCCAATTTGATATTTAGGACTAAATTACAAAAGTTGTAAAATATGTGTTCTAGTTCACAAAGGTACTAAGTACTTGTGAGTAATGGGTTTTTAAAGTGGAGGTCCTTGGATAGTAATTAGACCATTATACTAGTTTGGACAAAAATACCTAAAGGAAGATAAAACTCCATAGTTTTTAATTAAGGACATTTTGGTCATTTAGTTATTAAAATGAATTTAAAACAAAAGTAAAAGCCAATTTTTGTCCATCTTCAACCCCTTGGCCGAATTTCACATGAGGAAGACATAGCTAGGGTTTTTCAAGTTTCCAAGGTCGATTGTAAGTCCGTTTTAGCCCCGTTTTTAATGTTCTTTACGTTTTTGGAGTCTTGGTAACTTGATTAAGCTTATTCTAGCAATAATTTAACCTAGGGTTTATATTTCGAAAAAATACCCATAGGTGAAATGTGTTTATTTTGATGTTTTATGGTATAATATGAAGCTTGAAATTGTGTTAAACAACTTTTGCTAAGTGATTTTACGTGAAAACGAGTAAAACAACATAATCGTTAAAAATACCTAATGTTCATAAGTACATGTTAGAGTGAGAATTTGATGTTGCCATAGAAGGGAAAAATGATCATAATGTCATAAAACATAAGAAAATAGGATGAAGTTTAATTTCTGAGCCTTGAGGAAAAAGTGTAAATATGTAAAAGTTTAAGGGCAAAAATATAATTTTGCCAAAGTTTGAGTCAAGGACTATTTTAATAAATGTGAGTATTAAATAAGCTAAATTTTTTATTATAGATTAAGAAGAATGAAATCCGGAGTTAGACTGGGGAAAGAAAAAGATAGTGGACTAAATCGATATAGTTGATCGTATTTTGTTTCGAGGTAAGTTTACGGTAAATAAATGCAATATTCTATTATTTTATGTTAATGCTGTTAATTTCCAGCATGTGTATATTTATTTTATGAAACTATTCAAATAAGACTCAAGCATGAATTGACGGAGAAGTAATTTCAGAAAGTCCCAGTTGAACCTTAGGAATGTGTAGGATACAAATGTCATGACATTAGGGTTTAAGGATACCATGTAAGACCATGCCAAGGCATGGAAATTGGTAATGTTTCTAAGGTAAGGAAATCATGTAAGACTATGTCAAGACATGGCATTGATAAGTTACTATAAGGCAAAGATCCCATGTAAGACCATGCCAAGGCATGACATTGGTGAGTTCATAAGGCAAGGATACCATGTAAGACCATGTCGAGACATGGCAATGGTAAGTTTCAAAAGGATACCATGTAAGACCATGACAAGTCATGGCAATGGTAAGGTACCCGTGTATCCTTATTATTCCAAGTGGTTCAACGGGAAAATTTAAAGAGAATATCAAGGTAAGGTAAGGTAAGACGAGTTATACTAAAAAGGTAAGACAAGTTTATACTAGAAGAGTAAAGGTAAGTATATAATGTTCATGTATGCTTGATAAGGAAAAAGGTAAGTAAAATGTATTAATAAATTTGATTAAGTAAGTAAGTATTTATGTAAGTGAGTAAGTGAAGAAGTTTAAATATGTCTATGACAATTAATGAAGTTGCATTAAATAGTATCATGCCAAATAGTAAGATAATTCTTATGAATGTTGTTATTTATTTGCATGCAAACTTACTAAGCTTAATGCTTACCCCTTTTATTTTCCTACTTTTTATAGTTTTGTCAAGCTAACTCGGGGATCGTATAGTACGTCGGAGGTCCGGGCACACTATCACAAGGATTATTTTGGTATAGCTAGACGTTTCATTTTGAGTATGGCATGTATAGCATCGTAGCCATTTTGTGTGTATGATCTTATGATATGGTTGATGAATGGTATGTAAATGCTTGATAATGATTAGCTGTTGGAATGGCTAATCAAGGACATGTTTGGTGTTATGTATGCCTAAATGCAAGTTATTCCATGGAAATTATGAAAAAGGTGAAATTAACTTTAAAATAGAATCGGACAACAGTAATGACGTGAATTTGGAAAATCACTAAAAATAGTATAAATGGATTTAGATAGTATTTTCATATGAAAGAAACAGAGTAAATAAAGGAGTTTTATTGTACGAGATATTTAAATTTTGGTGAGACAGGGTTAGATTGATTTCTGAATCCCCTGGTCTAAATTTATAAATTCTCTAAAAATTGTAAAAAAATAATTATGAGTTATACTTTATATGTATAGATTCCTTATTGAGTATACTTTTAAAGAAAATAAACTTCATGGTTATTTGAATTCTTTACAGGGAGAAAATTAATTCTAGTGAACAGAGGTCAGAGCAGCCGAACACTGAAACAGGGGAAACTGTAACTAATAAACTGTACTAATTGGCTAGACCAAAAATTATAAAAAAAAATTAGTAGGAAGATATATGAGTTTAGTTTCAGAGAAAGTTTACGGATTTGAATTTCGAGTTTTGTAACTCGAGTTATGATTTATTTAGTGGCTATAATGCAGATGGACAAATTATTTATGAAAGATGAAATAAATTGTTTTGATTTGTTTAACTGATCAGAAAATTTTTATTGATTCTGCTTTATTCCCGAACCACTTCAATTTCATGTTTTAGGGTCTCGAGGACCCTTTTTAAGGACATATTGAATGAACGAAGCTAAATTAATTTTAAAAGTAAATTTTTATGCCCCGAATTAGTAAGCTAAGTCAGGTAACGCCTCGTGCTCGAATCCGGTGATGGTCTCGAGTATGGGGTGTTAATTTATTGGTATCAGAGTAAAGATTTAGTCGATTCTCGAAATATTTGGTATGAGTAAGAGTCTAGCTATACATGCTATACTTATGTGTTGATAGTGTGACGACTCCTGACGATTTTAAAATGTTTTCTTTTATAGTTATGGATCCCGAACAAGCTGGTGCAGATGATGTAGAGAGTAACGCGCTCGGTCCCGCAAAAGGGACGGTGCCACAAAATAGTAGTGAAAGGCCCGTTAAAGTTAGTCAGGGAGGAGGGGCTCAAGAAGCCTTCTTCCAAACTATGAATGAATGGTTTGCCGAGTTCGTTCGTACGAATCCAGTTGTTAGACCTCTACCGCCTCATGATCATCAGACCACCCATGTAACTTCCCCAGTACAGGTACGATTATAAGAGAAAAACTACCAGTTGATAAAATCAGAAAACAAGGAGCTGAAGAGTTTCGAGCTACAAAAGATGATGATGCAGAAAAGGCAGAACTTTGGCTCGAGAATAGTATCAGAGTCTTTGATGAGTTATCCTACACACCTGAGGAATGTATGAAATGTGTTGTATCACTTCTTAGAGATTCGGCCCACCATTGGTGGAAGACACTTGTATCAGTTGTACCGAAATAGAGAGTCACTTGGGATTTCTTTCAGGAGGAATTCTGTAAAAAGTACATCATTCAGAGGTTTGTTGACCAGAAAAGAAAAGAGTTTCTAGAGTTGAAACAGGGCAATATGACAGTGACTGAATATGAGCGTGAGTTTGTTAGACTCAGCAATTATGCTCGAGAGTGTGTGTCTACAGAGGCTATTATATGCAAAAGATTTGAGGAAGGGCTTAATGATGATATCCGATTGTCGGTTGGTGTCCTAGAAATAAAAGAGTTTGTTGTCCTCCTTGAGAGAGCCTGTAAGACAGAGGAGCTGTTAAAAAGAAAGGGCGAAGTTGAAATTGAGACGCAAGACACGAAGAAAAGACTAATGAGCAAGTCATTTCAGTCTACACCCAAGAGGCCTAGAGAGTTCTCCATTAGTTCTAATTTTTCAGCTAGATATTCTAGTTGAAACAGAGGCAGAAAATTTATGAGTCCGAAAGTTTAGACCACTTCGATTGCAAGTGTTGGTAGTGTTCAGACTAATAGACCAGAGTGTCCCCGATGTGGTCGACGTCACCCAGGTCAGTGTCGAGCAACTAAGACAGCTTGTTTCTGACATGGTGCACCAGACCATTTTATTCGGGAGTGTCCCGAGATGATTAAAAGAGAAGCAATACTGAGTGTAAGATTAGGCAACGCTTCTGTCAGAGGTAGACCACTGAGAAATCCAAGAGTTGGGGCAAGTAATAGAGGTGCATCTAGAGATTCAGCAATGAGGCCAGGTGTTAGAGCACCTACGAGGACCTATGCTATCCGTGCTCGCGAAGAGGCATCCTCCCTCGATGTGATTACGGGTACATTTTCTCAACATGATACTAGAGTTATTACTTTGATTGATCCGGGTTCAACCCATTCATATGTTTGCATGAAATTGATGCCTAGTATGAGTATGCCTATAGAATCTACAAAATTTGTGATTAAAGTATTGAATCCATTAGGCAAGCATGTATTAGTAGATAAAGTATATAGAAATTATCCTTTGATGATTAGAGGCTACTGTTTTCTGGCCAATCTCATGCTATTGCCATTTGATGAGTTTGATGTGATTCTTAGTATGGATTGGTTAACTACACATGATGTGATAGTGAATTGTGGAAAGAAATTCATTGAGTTGAAATGTGAAAATGGCGAAATTCTTTGGGTTAATTCAGAAGAGTCAGATAGTTCATTTGCCATGATTTCTATTATGTCTGCTCAAAAATGTTTGAGAAAAGGGTATGAAGCTTATCTTGTTTTTTTGTTGAACACTAAAGATCTAGAATTAAAAATTGAATCAGTGCCTGTGGTATGTGAGTTTCCCGATGTGTTTCTAGAAGAACTACCAGGTTTGCCTCCTGTTAGAGAAGTTGAGTTTGGTATTAAGTTGATTCCAGGTACCACACCCATTTCCATTGCTTCTTATAGAATGGCCCCGTTGGAATATAAAGAATTGAAAGCTCAGTTGTAGGAATTAACAGATAAAGGCTTTGCAAGACCCAGTAGTTCACCATGGGGTGCACCAGTACTATTTATGTAAAAGAAAGATGGATCGATGAGATTGTGCATAGATTATCGGTAGCTTAACAAGGTAACAGTAAAGAACAAGTATCCATTGCCTAGAATTGATGATCTGTTTGATAAATTGAAGAGAGCCACTGTGTTCTCCAAGATAGATTTGAGATCCGGATACTATTAGTTGCGAGTTAAAGAGTCAGATGTCCTGAAGACTGCTTTCCAGACTACGTATGGTCATTATGAGTTTCTTGTGATGCCATTTGGCTTAACTAATGCTCCTGCCATTTTCATGGACTTAATGAACCAAATTTTCTGACCGTATTTGGATAAGTTTGTAGTTGTATTCATTGATGATATCTTGATTTATTCTCATGATGAGACTGAGCATGCAGAGCATTTGAGAATAGTTTTACAGATTCTAAGAGAAAATCAGTTGTATGCCAAGTTCAGCAAAAGTGAGTTCTGGTTACGAGAAGTTGGTTTTCTTGGACATATTGTCTCAGGTGAAGGTATCAAGGTTGATCTAAGCAAGATTTCAGCCATTGTTGATTGGAAGCCTCCTAGAAATGTATCAGAAGTTAAAAGTTTTCTTGGTTTTACCGGATATTATAGACGATTTGTAGAGGGATTTTCCATGATAACTACCCCGCTGACAAGATTGTTGCGAAAGGATGTCAACTTTGAATGGACTGAGAAGTGTCAACAGAGTTTTGACAAGTTAAAGGCATTGTTGACTAAAGCTTCTATTTTAGTACAACCAAAACCAGATAATGATTTTGTGATTTACAGTGATGCGTCCATAAATGGACTTGGTTGTGTACTTATACAAGAAGGAAAGGTAATTGCTTATGCTTCTAGACAGCTAAAGCCACATGAGAATAACTATTCGACACATGATTTAGCGCTAGCTGCCATTGTTTTTGCGCTGAAGATCTAGAGACATCATTTGTACGGTGAGAAGTGCCACATATTCACTGATCACAAAATTTTGAAATATTTGATGACTCAAAAATATTTGAATTTGAGGAAAAGAAGATGGTTAGAGTTGATCAAAGATTATGAGCTAGTGATCAATTATCACCGAGGTAAGGCAAACGTTGTTGCTGATGCTTTGAGTAGGAAATATTTGTTTGCATTAAGAGCTTTGAACACTAGTCTAGCCTTATCAGATAATGGTTTTATCTTAGTTGAGTTGAGAGCTAGACCGATGTTTCTTGAAGAAATTTGTGAAGCTCAGAAAAATGACAGTGAGTTGTTAGCCAAAAGAGCTTAGTGTGAGTGGGATATAGAGTCAGATTTTCAGATCAGCTCTGACGGTTGTTTGATGTTCAGAGATAGGGTATGTGTATCGAAGAATGATGAGCTTATTCGAAAGATCTTACAGGAAGCACATAGTAGTTCTTTGTCTATTCATCCAGGTAGTACAAAGATGTATAATGATTTGAAGAAAATGTACTGGTAGGTAGGAATGAAAAGGGACATTTCAGAGTTTGTTTCTAGATGCTTGATCTGTCAGCAAGTAAAGGCCGAAGATCAGGTACCTTCAGGTTTATTGCAGCCTGTGCTAGTCCCTGAGTGGAAATGGGACCGAGTTACTATGGATTTTATGACAGGATTGCCGTTGACACCGAGAAAGAAAGATACAGTATGGGTTGTGATTGATAAGTTAACGAAGTCGGCTCATTTTATCCCAGTTCGTATCGATTATTCACTTGACAAGTTGGCTGAGTTGAATATTTCAGAGATAGTCAGACTACAAGGGGTACCATTATCGATCATTTCAGATAGAGATCCAAGATTTACTTCACAGTTTTGGAAGAAATTACAGGAAGCTTTGGGCACAAAGTTGAGTTTTAGTACAGCTTTCCATCCTTAGACCGACGGTCAGTCAGAGAGAGTTATTCAGGTGCTTAAGGATATGCTTAGATGCTGTGTACTAGAATTTCAAGGCAGTTGGGAAAAGTACTTACCATTAGTAGAGTTTGCCTACAATAATAGTTAACAGACGAGTTTGAAGATGGCACCTTATGAAGCTTTGTACGGACGTAAATGTCGCACACCTTTGTGATATCCCGAATTAGGGCCTAATTGGAATAGTAGTTTCGGGACCACAAATTCGAGATAGAAATAATTATTTAATAACTATTTTGAGGTCTATTATATGATTTCATGATTGTGTGAAAGTTTCGTGAAGAAATTCTATGCATAAAATGCTTAATTTGAAAGTAGGGACTAAATTGAATAAGTTGCAAAACTTGCATTCTAGAAGTTTTTAGTATGAAATTGCTTTGTAATATTAATTAAGAGACCTTAAATAGCAATTTGACCAATTTCTAAGTTTTTGGACAAAATTGGACATGGATGGAAATTTTGAAAGTTTAGTAATGAAGGGTATTCTAGTCATTTGGTAATTAAAAGATTAAAAAAAGGAAAAATATGTCAAAATATGTCCATCTTCTTCATTAGGACGAAATTTCAAGGGTTCTCCATAGCTAGGGTTTGTTTCAAGCTTCCAAGCTCCATAGTAACTGATTCCAAGCCCGGTTTTTAATTTTTTTACGTTTTTGGAGTCCCGGTAACTTGATTTAGCTTATTCTA
This sequence comes from Gossypium longicalyx, assembly GCA_025698465.1. NCBI lineage: Eukaryota > Viridiplantae > Streptophyta > Magnoliopsida > Malvales > Malvaceae > Gossypium > Gossypium longicalyx. The sequence continues at coordinate 37,245,291 of CM046998.1, read as the reverse complement.
GCAATAATTTAACCTAGGGTTTATATTTGGAAAAATACCCATAGGTGAAATATGTTTATTTTGATGTTTTATGGTAGAATATGAAGCTTAAAATTGTGTTAAACAACTTTTGCTAAGCGATTTTACATGAAAACGAGTAAAACGACAAAATCGGTAAAAATACCTAATGTTCATAAATACATGATAGAGTGTGAATTTTATGTTGCTATAGAAGGGAAAATTGATAAGCATGTCATAAAACATAAGAAAGTAGGATGAAGTTTAATTTCCGAGCTTTGGGGAAAAAGTGTAAATATGCAAAAGTTTAGGGGTAAAAATGTAATTTTTCCAAAGTTTGAGTCAAGGACTGTTTTAATAAATGTGAGTATTAAATAAGCTAAATTTTTTATTATAGATCAAGAGAAACAAGATTCAAGTTGTGATCGAGGAAAAAATAAAGTTTCCGAGGAATAGGCTTGATTTTTAACATATTGTACCGAGGTAAGCTCATGTGTAAATGTGGTAACATAATTTTCATTTTAAGTAATTTAATGATATTTATTTGATATGATGATTAATATTATGAAATATTATGCTTTGTGGTTATTATTGAGTAATATTCAAATTATGTATGCTACTTGATAAATATGAATTGTTACCGAGTATCGGTTTCGACATTCTATGGAAGACGGCAAAGATGTGTAACCGAGAAAGAGCCCGTTTGAACATTAGGAATAAATTAGGATACAAGTTACATGTAACTAGGAAATTAAGATCCGAACTCGTTGAGTTGTGTTCCGAGTTCGAGAGAATTATGAGGCATCCGAACTCGTTGAGTCGAGTCCGAGTTCACTTATGGATACAAATGTCCTAACTCGTTGAGTTGAGTCTGAGTTCGAGAGATGTAACTAGGCATCCGAGCTCGTTGAGTTGAGTCCGAGTTCACTTATGGATGTGAACACCCGAGCTCGTTGAGTTGAGTCTGAGTTTGCTTATGGGCGGGTTACATGGTAGCTTGGCTACATATGTGGCACTTATGTGCAAACTTTCTATATACCCGAATTATATTCCGATGTGTTCAACGGGTAAAGTTCTAGTAAAATGGAAGAATACTCAAGATACAAGTGACATATTGGTAAGTGTTGTGGAATGGGTACTTTGGATAGGTATGTAATTAACCGTCGGGTTAAGACTTGATACGACAACAATAATATGGTAAGATGATGAATGATGAATAGAAATGTGATATATGTTTTGGTGATATTATGCTAATGTTGGTTGGTATAGTTGCTTTGTTAAGTTATTTGTTATTTGCATATCGACTTACTAAGCATTTATGCTTAGTCCCTCCTTTTCAATCATTGTAGTTTTGACAAGCCGGCTTGAGAATCGGGATAGGTCGAAGGCTCGCTCACACTATCCGGAGACATAAATTGGTAAAATGGCTTGTATATTTTGAGTGTGGCATGTATAGCACTATACTCACTTTGTGTAAATAATCTTATGATATGGTTATGGTTTGGTAAGAAAAGATTTGGAAATGATTAGCCATTGGAATGGCCAATCTAGATCATATTTGATGTCATGTATGTTTAATGTGTTACTTAGTCCATGGAAAACCATAAAGTGATGAAATTGGTTATAAAACAGAATCACACAGCAGAAGTGACGTGAATTGAAAAAATCATTAAAAATAGTAGAAATAGAATTTGATGATAAATAAAATATTTAATTGAAGCCTAATGAATCTATTTTCATGTGGAAGAAATAAAATAGGTAAATGAGTTGTATTTTATAAGATATTTAAATTTTTGTGAAATAGGGATAGAGCAATTTCTGAATCCCTTGTTCTAAATTTGGAAATTCATAAAAAATTGTAAAAAAATAATTAGAAGTTATGATTTATATGTACATATTACCTGTTGAGTCTAGTTTTAATAGATACAAACAGAATAGTCTTTTAAGTTCTGTAAAAAGAGAAAAGTGGTTCGTAGTGAACAAAGGTCAAAGCAGTCGAATGCGGAAATAGGATAAACTTTAACTAATATACTGTACTAATTGGATAAAGAAAAAATTCTATAAAAAATTTAGTAGATATATATATGAGTATAGTTTCAAGGAAAATTTATAGATCTTAATTTTGAGTTTCTTAACTCGAGATATGAATTTTTAAGCGACTGTGATGCAGTTAGCCAACTTGTCTGGAATTTCTAAAATAAATTGTTTGAGTTGTTTAATTAATGAATTAAGCCCGTTAACACCTCGTGCTCGTCTCTGGCGACGGTCTTAGGTACGAGGGTGTTACATTTGGTGGTATTAGAGCATGTTTAGTCGGTTCTCGGACTAACGTGTTGTATGTACGGGTTTTGCTATACTTGCCATGCTATATATATATTGTGATAGTGTGACAACTTCTGACCTTTTAAATGATTTTTTAATAGTAAATGGATCCCGATCCAGCTGTGGCTGATGATGTAGAGAGTAATGCACCAGCTCCAGTTGAGGGGGCGGTGCCGACTGAAAATCCACCTCCTACTATTGGTCAAGGAGGAGGAGAAGGGGCTCGGAAAGCCTTTCTCCAAATGATGAATGCTTGGTATACAGAGTTTGTTCGTATGAACCCGAATGCACAACCTCCCCCACCACCCCCGATTCCTCAACCTATACCTCAGATGCCTTTAGGTATGGATCTGATGAAATTCCATAGATCTCCAGTTGACTGAATTCGCAAGCAAGGGGCTAAAGAATTCAGGGAAATGTTGTTGATGATGCTGAAAAAGCAGAATTTTGGCTCGAGAATTCTATTCAGGTATTTGATGAATTGTCTTGTACACCAGAAGAGTGCTTGAAATGTGCCATATCCTTATTGAGAGATTCGGCTTATTATTGGTGGAAGACGTTGATTTCAGTGGTGCCGAAAGAGAAAGTGACTTGGGAAATTCTAGACTTTTTGGACCCGAGTGCCAAAGATGTGGTAGAAGTCAATTTGGTCGATGTAGAATTAATGATAGATCCTGTTACCAGTGCGGTTCTCCAGATCATTTTATTAAAGATTGTCCGGAGATAAATGAGAAAGAAAAATTTCAGAGTGCAAAACCTAATAGTGCAGTTTTGAAAGGCAGATCTTCGAGAAAAGCTGGAAATGAAGCAAGCAGCAAGAATGTAGTCAGAGATTCAGCAACTAAACCTAAAGCTAGAGCTCCGGCTAGAGCTTATGCCATAAGGGCGCGTGAAGATGCTTCGTCTCCCGACGTGATTACCGGTATTTTCTCTCTTAATGATATTAATGTTATTGCTTTGATCGATCCTGGTTCTACTCATTCGTATGTGTGCATGAAATTGGTGTCTAATATGAACATACCTGTTGAGTCTACGGAATTTATGGTTAAAGTGTCGAACCCGTTAGACAAATGTGTCATAGTTGATAAAGTATGCAAGAAATGTCCTTTAATGATTCGAGGTCATTACTTTCCGGCCGACTTGCTGTTGTTTCCATTTGATGAATTTGATGTTATTTTGGGTATAGATTGGTTAACATTGCATGATGCTATAGTGAATTGTAGACAGAAAGTTATTGAATTGAAATGTGAAAATGGTGAAATTTTGCGGGTTGAACTAGACGAATCAGAGACATTTCCTAGTGTGATTACTTCGATGTCAGCTCAGAGATATTTGAAAAAGGGTTATGAAGCTTATTTGACATATGTATTGAATACAAAAGAATCTGAGAAGAAAGTGGAATCAGTGTCGATTGTGTGTGAATTCGCGGATGTATTTCCAGTAGAGTTGTCGGGTTTGCCTCCTATCAGAGAAGTATAATTTGGTATTGAGTTGATACCAGGAACAATATCGATCTCAATTGCTCCGTATAGAATGGCACCAACAGAGTTGAAAGAATTGAAGTCACAGTTGCAAGAGTTGACTGACAAATGTTTTGTGAGACTGAGTTTTTCGCCTTGGGGTGCTCCCGTATTATTTGTGAAAAAAAAGGATGGTTGAATGAGATTGTGTGTAGACTATCGGTAGTTAAATAAGGTGATAGTCAAGAACAAGTATCCATTGCCGAGAATTGATGATTTATTCGATCAGTTGAAAGGAGCGACATGGTTCTCAAAGATTGACTTGAGATCTAGGTACTTCTAGCTACGAGTAAAAGAGTCGGATGTGCCTAAAACTACTTTTAGAACAAGGTACGATCATTATGAATTTTTAGTTATGCCATTCGGGTTAACAAATGCTCCTGCTGTGTTTATGGATTTAATGAATCGCATATTTTGGCCATACTTGGACAAGTTTGTTATGGTATTTATAGATGACATCTTAATTTATTCGAAAGATGAGACAGCGCATGCCGAGCACTTGAAGATAGTTTTGCAAACTTTGAGAAATAAGCAGTTATATGCCAAGTTTAGTAAAAGTGAATTTTGGCTTTGAGAAGTTGGATTTTTGGGTCATATTGTTTCAGGTGATGGTATACGGGTTGATCCTAGTAAAATTTCAGCTATTGTTGATTGGAAACCACCGAAAAATGTAACTGAGGTTAGAAGTTTCTTGGGTCTAGTTGGTTATTATCAACGATTTGTGAATGGATTTTCTATGATTGCTACTCCTATGACTAGACTGCTCCAAAAGGATGTTAAATTCGAGTGGACGGAAGAATGTCAATAGAGTTTTGAGAAATTGAAAAAGTTACTGACTGAAGCAACAGTGTTGGTACAACCCGAGTCAGGTAAAGAATTTGTGGTGTATAGTGATGCTTCTCTAAATGGATTGGGATGTATACTTATGTAAGAAAGAAAGGTTGTGGCTTATGCTTCGAGGCAGTTAAAACCTTTATCCGACTCATGATTTAGAATTGGCTGCTGTAGTGTTTGCTTTGAAGATTTGGCGACATTATTTGTATGGTGAAAAGTGCCGAATATATACCGATCAAAAAAGTCTCAAGTACTTGATGTCACAAAAAGATTTGAATTTGAGACAGCGGAGATGGTTAGAATTATTGAAAGATTACGAGCTTGTGATTGATTATCATCCGGGGAAAGCGAATGTGGTTGCCGATGCCTTGAGTAGAAAGTCGTTATTTGCTTTGAAAGCTATGAACACTCAGTTGACAGTATCTGATGATGGTTCGATTCTAGTAGAGTTGAGAGCAAGATCGATGTTTTTACAAGAGATTTGTGAAGTTCAGAAAAATGATCAAGATTTGCAAGCGAAGAGAAAGCAATGTGAGACTGATACGGGATCAGATTTTAGAATCGGTTCTGATGGTTACTTGATGTTTAAAGATCAAATTTGTGTACAAAAGAATGATAAGTTGATTCAGAAGATCTTGCACAAAGCACACAGTGGTTGTTTGTCAATGCATCCAGGCAGTACAAAAATGTACAATGATTTGAAGAAAATGTATTGGTGGAATGGAATGAAAAGAGATATTTCCGAGTTTGTATTGCGATGCTTGATTTGTCAGCAAGTAAAAGCTGAACACCAAGTGCCTTCAGGTCTACTTCAGCCTATCATGATTCCCAAATGGAAGTGGGATCGAATTTTCATGGACTTTGTGTTAGGATTGCCATTAACTCCGAAGAAGAAAGATGCCATTTGGGTAATAGTCGACAGATTGACTAAATCAGCCCAATTTATTCCGGTACGCACTGATTATTCTCTTGATAAATATGCTGAATTGTATGTCAGTGAGATTGTTAGACTTCACGGAGTACCGTTGTCGATTATTTCGGATAGAGATCCGAGGTTTACTTCGCGATTTTGGAAAAACTGTAAGAAGCATTAGGTATGAAGTTAAATTTTAACACTGCCTTCCATCCACAGACTGATGGACAATCAGAGAGAGTAATTCAGATTCTTGAAGACATGCTCAAATGTTGTATATTAGAATTTCAAGGTAGTTGGGAAAGGTACTTACCGCTGGTAGAATTTTCTTACAATAACAGTTATCAGACGAGTTTGAAAATGGCACCTTATGAAGTGTTGTATGGTCGCAAGTGTCGGACACCGCTGTACTGGACTGAACTCAAAGAAAACCAGATTTACGGAGTTGATTTAATCAAGGAAACTGAAGAAAAGTGAAAGTGATTTGAGACTGTTTGAAAGCTGCTTTGGATAGGCAAAAATCTTACGCAAATTTGAAGCGAAAAGAGATTGAGTTCCAAGTCGGTGATTAAGTGTTTTTAAAAGTGTCTCTGTGGAAGAAGGTTCTCAGATTCAGTCGGAAAGGTAAATTGAGTCCACGTTTTATTGGACCGTATGAGATAATTGAAAGAATTGGATCGGTAGCATATCGGTTAGCACTACCACCGGAATTAGAGAAGATTCATGATGTGTTCTATGTATCTATGTTACGTCGGTATCGTTTGGATCCTTCACATGTTATTTCACCAACGGAAATCGAGTTGCAACCAAATATGACTTACAATGAAGAACCGGTTAAAATTTTAGCTCGGGAGGTCAAACAACTAAGAAACAAAAGTATCGCTCTCGTGAAAGTATTGTGGCAAAAACATGGGGTAGAAGAGGCTACATAGGAGCCTGAGAAAACTATGAGGAATCAATACCCACCCCTGTTTACTGGTAAGATTTTCGGGGACGAAAATCCCTAAAGGGGGGAGAGTTGTGATATCCCGAATTAGGGCCTAATCGGAATAGTGGTTTCAGAACCACAAATCTGAGATAGAAATAATTATTTTATAACTATTTTGAGGTCTATGATATGATTGCATGATTGTGTTAAAGTTTCGTGAAGAAATTCTACGCATAAAGTGCTTAATTTGAAATTAGGGACTAAATTGAATAAGTTGCAAAACTTGCATTCTAGAAGTTTTTAGTATGAAATTGCTTTGGAATATTAATTAAGAGACCTTAAATAGAAATTTAACCAATTTCTAAGTTCTTGGACAAAAATTGCACATGGATGGAAATTTTGAAAGTTTAATAATGAATGGTATTTTAGTTATTTGGTAATTAAAAGATTAAAAAAAGGAAAAAGATGGCAAAATATGTCCATCTTCTTCATTAGGACAAAATTTCAAGGGTTCTCCATAGCTAGGGATTGTTTCAAGCTTCCAAGCTCCATAGTAAGTGATTCCAAGCCCCGTTTTTAATGTTCTTTACGTTTTTGGAGTCCCGGTAACTTGATTTAGCTTATTCTAGCAATAATTTAACCTAGGGTTTATATTTGGAAAAATACCCATAGGTGGAATATTTTTTTGATGTTTTATGGTAGAATATGAAGCTTGAAATTGTGTTAAACAACTTTTGCTAAGTGATTTAACGTGAAAACGAGAAAAACGACAAAATCAATTAAAATACCTAATGTTCATAACTACATGATAGAGTGTGAATTTGATGTTGCTATAGAAGGGAAAAATGATAAGCATGTCATAAAACATAAGAAAGTAGGATGAAGTTTAATTTCCGAGCTTTGGGGCAAAAGTGTAAATATGCAAAAGTTTAGGGGCAAAAATGTAATTTTGCCAAAGTTTGAGTCAAGGACTGTTTTAATAAATGTGAGTATTAAATAAGCTAAATTTGTTATTATAGATCAAGAGAAACGAGATTCAAGTTGTGATCAAGGAAAAAATAAAGTTTCCGAGGAATAGGCTTGATTTCTAACATATTGTACCGAAGTAAGCTCATGTGTAAATGTGGTAACATAATTTTCATTTTAAGTAATTTAATGATATTTATATGATATGATTTATGAAATATTATGCTTTGTGGTTATTATTGAGTAATATTCAAATTATGTATGCTACTTGATAAATATGAATTGTTACCGAGTATCGGTTTCGACATTCCGTGGAAGACGGCAAAGATGTGTAACCGAGAAAAATCCTGTTTGAACATTAGGAATAGATTAGGATACAAGTTACATGCCACTAGGAAATTGAGATCCGAACTCGTTGAGTTACATTCCGAGTTCGTGAGAATTATGAGGCATCCGAACTCGTTGAGTCGAGTCCGAGTTCACTTATGGATGCAAATGTCCGAACTCGTTGAGTTGAGTCCGAGTTCACTTATGGATGCGAACGCCCGAGCTCGTTGAGTTGAGTCTGAGTTTGCTTATGGGCGGGTTACATGGTAGCTTGGCTACATATGTGGCACTTATGTGCAAACTTTCCATGTATCCGAATTATATTCCGATGTGTTCAACGGGTAAAGTTCTAGTAAAGTGGAAGAATACTCAAGATACAAGTGACATATTGGTAAGTGTTATGGAATGGGCACTTTGGACAGGTATGTACTTAACCGTCGGGTTGAGACTTGATACGACAACAATAATATGGTAAGATGATGAATGATGAATAGAAATGTGATATATGTTTTGGTGATATTATGCTAATGTTGGTTGGTATAGTTGCTTTGTTAAGTTATTTGTTATTTGCATATCGACTTACTAAGCATTCATGCTTACTCCCTCCTTTTCATTCATTGTAGTTTTGATAAGCCGGCTTGAGAATCGGGATAGGTCGAAGGCTCGCTCACACTATCCGAAGACATAAATTTGTAAAATGGCTTGTATATTTTGAGTGTGGCATGTATAGCACTATACTCACTTTGTGTAAATAATCTTATGATATGGTTATGGTTTGGTAAGAAAAGGTTTGGAAATGATTAGCCATTGGAATGGCCAATCTAGATCATATTTGATGTCATGTATGTTTAATGTGTTACTTAGTCCATGGAAAACCATAAAGTGATGAAATTGGTTATAAAACAGAATCACACAGCAGGAGTGATGTGAATTGGAAAAATCTTTAAAAATAGTATAAATAGAATTAGATGATGAATAAAATATGTAATTGAAGCCTAATAAATCTATTTTCATGTTGAAGAAACAAAATAGGTAAAAGAGTTGTATTTTATAAGATATTTAATTTTTTGTGAAACAGGGCTAGAGAAATTTCTAAATCCCCTTTTCTGACTTTGGAAATTCACCAAATATTGTACAAAAATAATTAGAAGTTATGATTTATATATAAATATTCCTTATTTAGTGTAGTTTTAAGATATACAAACATCATAGTCTTTTGAGTTCTGTACAAAGAGAAAACTGGTTTGTAGTGAACAGAGGTCAAAGCAGTCGAATGCAGAAATAGGGTAAACTTTAACTAATAAAATGTACTAATTGGCTTGAGAAAAAATTATAGAAAACATTTAGTAGATAGATATATGAGCCTAGTTTCAAAGAAAATTTACGGATCTTAATTTCGAGTTTCGAAACTCGAGATATGAATTTTTAAGCGACTGTGATGCAGTTAGCTAGCTTGTCTGGAATTTCTAAAATAAATTGTTTGAGTTTTTTAATTAATGAATTAAGCCCGTTAACACCTCGTGCTCGACTCCAATGACGGTCTCGGTACGGGGGCGTTACAACCTTTGTATCGGACAGAGCTTAAGGAAAATCAGATTTACGAGGTTGATCTAGTTAAGGAAACAGAAGAGAAAGTAAAAGTCATCAGAGATTGCTTGAAGCAGCTTCAGACAGACAAAAGTCGAATGCAGATTTGAAGAGAAAAGAGATTGAGTATCAAGTTGGTGACAAAGTGTTTTTAAAAGTATTCCCGTGGAAGAAAGTTCTCAGATTTGGCAAGAAAGGCAAACTAAGTCCATGTTTATTGGACCGTTTGAAGTGAATGAGAGAGTCGGACCATTAGCATATCGGTTAGCTTTGCTGATTGAGTTAGAGAAGATTCATGATGTATTTCATGTGTCTATGCTACTTCGTTATCGTTCAAATCCATCACATGTGATTTCTCAGACGGAGGTTGAGATTCAGTCAGACATGACTTACGGTGAAGAACCGGTAAAGATTCTAGCTCGAGAGGTAAAGCAATTAAGGAACAAAAGTATTGCACTTGTGAAGGTACTATGGAATAGACATGGGGTAGACGAGGCTACATGGGAGCCCGAAGAGGCTATGCAAAAACAGTACCCAAATCTCTTCACAGGTAAGATTTTTGGGGACGAAAATCCCTAAAGGGGGGAGAAATGTAACATCCCGAAATAGGGCCTAAACGGAACAATGGTTATGAAACCACAAATTTGAGATAGAAAAATTTATTTTATTATCATTTTAAGGTCTAAGGCATGATTGCATGATTGTGTGAAAATTTCGTTTAGAAATTTTATCGATAGAGGGTCCAATTTGATATTTAGGACTAAATTGCAAAAGTTGTAAAATGTGTGTTCTAGTTCACAAAGGTACTAAGTGCTTGTGAGTATTGGGTTTTTAAAGTGGAGAAGGTACTAAGTGCTTGTGAGTATTGGGTTTTTAAAGTGGAGGTCCTTGGATACTAATTAAACCATTATACTAGTTTGGACAAAAATACCTAAAGGAAGATAAAACACCATAGTTTTTAATTAAGGGAATTTTGGTCATTTAGTTATTAAAATGAATTAAAAACAAAAGTAAAAGCCAATTTTTATCCATCTTCAACCCCTTGGATAAATTTCACACGAGGAAAACATATCTAGGGTTTTTCAAGCTTCCAAGCTCGATTGAAAGTTTGTTTTAGCCCCATTTTTAATGTTCTTTACATTTTTGGAGTCTTGGTAACTTGATTAAGCTTATTCTAGCAATAATTTAACCTAGGGTTTATATTTGGAAAAATACCCATAGGTGAAATGTGTTTATTTTTATGTTTTATGGTAGAATATGAAGCTTGAAATTGTGTTAAACAACTTTTACGAAGCGATTTTACGTGAAAACAAGTAAAACGACATAATCGGTAAAAATACCTAATGTTCATAAGTACATGTTAGAGTGAGAATTTGATGTTTCCATAGAAAGGAAAAATGATCAGCATGTCATAAAACATAAGAAAATAGGATGAAGTTTAATTTCTAAGCCTTGGGGAAAAAGTGTAAATATGTAAAAGATTAGAGACAAAAATATAATTTTGCCAAAGTTTGAGTCAATGACTATTTTAATAAATGTGAGTACTAAGTAAGCTAAATTTTTTTTATTATAGATCAAAAAGAACGAAATCCGGAGTTAGACCGGGGAAAGAAAAAGATAGTGGACTAAATCAATATAGTTGATCGTATTTTGTTTCGAGGTAAGTTTACAATAAATAAAAACAATATTCTATTATTTCATGTTAATGTTGTTAATTTCCAGCACGTGTAAATTTATTTTATGAAACTATTCAAAGAAGACTCAAGCATGAATTGACGAAGAAGTAATTTTAGAAAGTCCCGGTTGAACCTTAGGAATGTGTAGGATACAACTGTCATGACATTAGGGTTTAAGGATACCATGTAAGAGCATGCCAAGGCATGGCAATTGGTAAGGTTTCTAAGGCAAGGAAATCATGTAAGACCATGTCAAGACATGGCATTGAGAAGTTACTATAAGGCAAAGGTCCCATGTAAGACCATGCCAAGGCATGGCATTGGTGAGTTCATAAGGCAAGGATACTATGTAAGACCATGTCGAGACATGGCAATGGTAAGTTTCAAAAGGATACCACCTAAGACCATGACAAGTCATGGCAATGGTAAGGTACCCATGTATCCTTAGTATTCCAAGTGGTTCAATGGGAAAATTTAAAGAGAATATCAAGGTAAGGTAAGGTAAGACGAGTTATACTAAAAAGGTAAGACAAGTTCATACTAGAAGAGCAAAGGTAAGTATATATTGTTCATGTATGCTTGATAAGGAAAAAGGTAACTAAATGTATTAATAAATTTGATTAAGTAAGTATTTAAGTAAGTGAGTAAGTAAAGAAGTTTAAATATGTCTATGACAATTAATGAAGTTGCATTAAGTAGTATCATGCCAAATAGTAAGATAATTCTTATGAATGTTGTTATTTATTTGCATGCAAACTTACTAAGCTTAATGCTTACCCCCTTTATTTTCCTTCTTTTTATATTTTTTTCAAGCTAACTCGGGGATCGTAAAGTACGTCGGAGGTCCGGGCACACTATCACAAAGATTATTTTGGTATAGCTAGACGTTTCGTTTTGAGTATGGCATGTATAGCATCGTAGCCATTTTGTGTGTATGATCTTATGATATGGTTGATGAATGGTATGTAAATGCTTGATAATGATTAGCTATTGGAATGGCTAATCAAGGACATGTTTGTTGTTATGTATGCCTAAATGCAAGTTATTCCATGGAAATCATGAAAAAGGTGAAATTAGCTTTAAATCAGAATCGGACAGCAGTAATGACGTGAATTTGGAAAATCACTAAAAATAGTATAAATGGATTTAGATAGTTAATGTGATATATAATTAAATCTTATTGAGTCTGTTTTCATATGAAAGAAACAGAGTAAATAAAGGAGTTGTATTTTACGAGATATTTAAATTTTGGTGAGACAAGGTCAGAGCGATTTCTGAATCCCCTGTTCTAAATTTATAAATTCACTAAAAATTGTATAAAAATAATTAGAAGTTATAATTTATATTTATAGATTCCTTATTAAGTCTACTTTTAAAGAAAATAAACGGCATGGTTATTTGAATTATTTAAAGGGAGAAAATTAACTCGTAGTGAACAGAGTTCAGAGCAGCCAAACACTAAAATAGGGGAAATTTTAACTAATAAACTGTACTAATTGGCTAGACCAAAAATTATAAAAAAAATTTAGTACGAAGATATATGAGTCTATTTTCAGAGAAAATTTACGAATTTGGATTTAAATTTTTGTAACTCGAGTTATGATTTATTTAGTAACTATGATGCAGATGGACAGATTATTTATAAAATATGAAATAAATTGTTTTGATTTGTTTTAGTGATCGGAAAATTTTTATTGATTCCGCTTTGTTCCCGAACCATTTCAATTTCATGTTTTAGGGTCTCAAGGACCCTTTTTAAGGACATATTGAATGAACGAAGCTAAATTAATTTTAAAAGCAAATTTTTGTGCCCTGAATTAGTAAGCTAAGTCAGGTAACGCATCGTGCTCAACTCCGGCTACGGTCTCGGGTAAGGGGTGTTACAGAAGTGATGTTAGACTGGAAACACCCAAGTCGGTATAAAAAATCTAAAGTTTTTTGGGCTTGGCAGGATACTGTAGGCGGTTTGTTGAGGGCTTTTCAGTAATTGCCGCACCCTTAACTAAGTTGTTGAGGAAGGGGGTACCGTTTGTTTGGACAGATAAGCAGCAAGAGAGCTTTGAAAGACTCAAGAAAGTTTTAACTGAGGCCCTTGTGTTGATTCAGCCAGTGCTTGGGAAGGAGTTTACGATTTATAATGACACGTCGCATGTGGGCTTAGGTTGTGTATTGATGCAAGAAGGAAAGGTGGTTGCGTATGCGTCACGACAACTTAAGACTCACGAGGGGAATTACCCAACCCATGACTTGGAGCTAGCTCGGTGGTGTTCGCGCTTAAAATATGGAGGCATTACTTATACGGGGAGAAGTGCATAATTTATTCGGACCATAAGAGTTTGAAGTACCTCCTTACCCAAAAGGAGCTAAACCTTAGGCAGCGTAGGTGGGTGGAATTATGGAAGGATTATGATTGCACAATAGAATACCACCCTGGCAAAGCGAATGTAGTAGCTGACGCGTTGAGTCGTGGGGCTAAGTCGGACTTGAGAGCTATGCTCGCCCGTTTAAGCTTGTTGGATAATGGTAGCTTGTTAGCTGAGCTTCAAGTAAAACTGATGTGGATCAAACAGATAAAGAGTAAGCAGTTGGTGGATGCGACCTTAGGTGCTCATTTTAGACAAGTGGAGAGTGGGGAGACTTCGGACTTTGGGATAAATAGTGAAGAGTATTGTTTTTCTGTGGGAGAATGTGTATACCAAAGGACGATGATCTAAGGCAATCCATTCTGCGGAAAGCACATAGCGGTCTCTACGCAATGCATCCTGGCAACAACAAGATGTATCGGAGTTTACGCGAGCTTTACTGGTGGCCTGGACTTAAGCGTGAGGTTATAGAGTTCATAAGCAAATGTTTGGTATGTCAAAAGGTAAAGGCGAAACATCAATTGCCTTCGGAATTGCTTCAGCAAGTGAAGATTCCACTCTGGAAGTGGGAAATGATCACTATGGGCTTTGTTAGTGGGCTACCCTTGACGCCTACTAAGAAAGACTCGATATGGGTTATAGTGGATTGGTTAACCAAGTCTGCCCATTTTGTATCGGTTCGCACCGATTACTCGTTACAAAACTTGGCTAGGCTGTATGTGGCAGAGATTGTAAGATTGTATGGAGTGCTAGTATCCATAATATCGGATAAGAGCCCATGTTTCACTTCGCGATTTTGGAAGAAGCTGCATGAGGCGTTAGGTACTAGGTTGAAATTTAGTACGGCATTCCACCCTCAAACTGATGGACAGCCGGAAAGGGTGATTCAAGTATTGGAAGATATGTTGAGGGGATGCGTGATTGAGTTCCGAGGTAGCTGGGAGGACTATTTACCGTTAGACGAATTCGCGTACAATAATAGTTATCAAGCAAGCATTAGGATGGCTCCATACGAAGCACTGTATGGGCGAAGGTGTCGGACTCCAACATGTTGGATGGAGTTGGGTGAACGAAGAGTTTTGGGCCCTGAGTTAGTAGCAGATACTGAGGATAAGGTGAAGTTGATCCGAGATTGTTAAAGGAGGCCTCAGATAGGCAAAAGTCGTATGCTGACCTTAAGCATCGAGAAATAGAGTATGCAGTGGGAGACATAGTTTTTCTGAAGGTCTCTCCGTGGAAGAAGGTATTAAGGTTTGGACGAAAGGGTAAACTAAACCCAAGGTTCATTGGGCCATATCGAGTTGTAAGACGGACTGGGCCAGTCGCTTACTGGCTGGAGTTACCTCCTGAACTAAGCCAGATCCATGATGTGTTTCATGTCTCCATGCTGAGACGGTATCGCTCAGATCCTTTGCATGTCGTGGCAGTTGAAGAAATCGAGGTCAGGCCAGACCTAACATTCGAGGAAGAGCCCATACAAATAATTGGTCGAGATGTCAAAGAACTGAGAAGAAAGTCTGTTCCATTAGTCAAAGTGCTTTGGCGTAATCACAAGGTTGAGGAGGCTACTTGGGAACCTGAGGAAGCGATGCAACGTCAGTATCCTCAACTGTTTGAATCAGGTAAAATTTCAAGGACGAAATTTCTTTTCGGGGGTAGAGTTGTAACGCCCCAAAAATCTCGAAACCCAAAAATCCCGAAATCCCGAACTTTCTTTGCTTTCAGTTTTCATAAAAATTATGTTTTATATTCCTAGCCAAGTGATAATTATAGTAGATCTTAATTAAGGTTTGAGTTCGAATCTAGGGGTAGAAGAAATTTTCGCTTAGTTATTAAAAGAATTAGGGTTGGCAAGCAGTTGGGCTTTTAAATAAAGATAGGGAAAAATTGCATCAAAAAAGCCTTGTGGAGGAGTGGCTAAGTGACACCACTTAGGGTGTAGGGAGGTGGTGTAATGCCCCGTACCCGAGACCGTTGCCGGAGTCGAACACGAGGAGTTAACAGACTTAATTCATTGCTTAAACAGCTCAAACAATTTAATTTTAAAATTTCCAGTCCAGCTAGCAATCTGCGTCACAGTCGCTTAAAAATTCATATCTCGAGTTACGAAACTCAAAATCCAATTACATAAATTTTCCCTGAAACTAGGCTCATATATCTATTTACTAATTGTTTTCTAGAATTTTTGGCTGGGCCAATTAGTACAGTTTATTAGTTAAAGTCTCCCCTATTTCAGGGTTCGACTGCTCTGACCTCTGTGTATTACGAATCAGATATCTCTCTGTACAGAATTTCAATGACTATTAAGTTTGTTTCTATTAAAACTAGACTCAATAAGAAATCTTTACATATAATGTATGACTTATAATTACTTTTATACAATTTATGGTGAATTTCCAAAGTCAGAACAGAGGATCCAGAAATTACTCTGGCCCTATTTCACAAAAACTCAGATATCTTATAAAATAAAAAACCTTTACCTGATTTGATTATTCCATATGAAAATAGACACAATGAGCTTTAATTTCATATATTATTCACTATCAAACCATGTCTCTACAAATTTTTGTGATTTTTCAAAATCACGTTATTTCTGACACTTGAATCTGTTTTTATGTTACTTTCACATTTTTCATAATTTTCATGTGATAGTTAATCATACATACTATTAAACATATACATCATCAGCCATTCTATTGGCTAATCACTAGCAAATATTTACACATCATTCATTGATCATATCATATCAAAAGAAACTAAGTTCCTATACATGCCATACACAAAACGAAACGTCTAACTATACCAATGTAATTTCTTCGATAGTGTGATCGGGTCTCCGACGTTTCCTTCGATCCCCGAGTGGCTTGATAAAAACTATAAGAAAAAGAAAATAAGAGAGTAAGCACTAGGCTTAGTAAGCTTACAAGCAAATAAATTACAGCATTCAACATAATGAATAAATATACATCAAGTCACCTAGCCTCATAAACTTTCTTTACTTCTCATTTTCTACCTTCTTCTTTACTCACTTACCTTCTTTCTTACCTGACCTTTCACTATTCATAAATATAATCTACCTTCCCTTTTTGCTGATAATTCACTATGATTTAACATATACAATGACCCGTTGAACCACTCAGAATACTAAGGATACTAGGGTCGTTCCTGTCTATCAATATCCTGCCAATGAAATGTCTTCGACATGGACTTAGATGAATTATTCCTGTCTCCAATGCCATATTTATATATATAATATGGGCTTACATGGCTCATTCCTGTCTCCAAAGCCATATATCTGATATGGACTTACATGGCTCATTTCTATCCTGTCCTGTCAACCCCAATATCCTAATATTCCTAAGGTTCAAACGAGGCTTCCTAATGCTTTTTCTCTGCTACTTCGCCTTTAAATATTCTCAAAAAAATAAGTATATAAATGCTGAAAATTTACAATAATAATGTAAAATATAAGAATATTGCATTTATTTCATCAGAACTTACCTCGATACAAAATGTGACTAAACTTTACAATTTAGTCCTTTACTTTTCTTTTCCCGATCTACTCCTGAATTTCGTTCTTCTTGATCTATAATAGCAAATTTAAATTATTTAATATTCACATTTATCAAAACAGTTCTTTACTCAAACTTTGAAAAATTACATATTTACCCCTAAACTTTTGCATATTTACACTTTTACCCCAAATCTCGTAAATTAAACTTCAGCCTATTTTCTTATGTTTTATGACATGCTGATCATTTTTCCCTTCTATGGCAACATCAAATTATCACTCTAACATGTACTTATGACTATTAGGTATTTTTACCGATTAAGCCTTTTTGCTCGTTTTCACTTAAAACCGAGTAGCACAAGCTGTCTAACATAATATAAGACCTCATATTCTGTCATAAAACATCAAAATAAACACTTTTCACCTATGGGTATTTTTCCAAATATGAACCCTAACTTAAATTATTGCTAGCATAAGCTTTATCGAGCTACCAGGACTCTGAAAACGTAAAGAACTTAAAAAACGGGGCTAGAATGGACTTACAATCGAGCTTGGAAGCTTGAAAAACCCTAGCCATGGTTTCTCCTTGCTATATTCGGCCATGGTGAAGAAGATGAGCAAAATTGGCTTTTAATTTTGTATTTTAATTCATTTTACCCCTAAATGACCAAAATGCCCTTACTACTAAACTTTCCAAAAATTCCATCCATGTCCAATTTTTGTCCATAAACTTAGAAATTGGTAAAATTGCTATTTAAGACCTCTTAATTAATATTTCAAAACAATTTCATACTAGAAACTTCTAGAATGCAAGTTTTGCAACTTATTTGATTTAGTCCCTAACTTCAAATTAAGCATTTTATGCATAGAATTTCATCACGAAATTTTCGCACAATCATGTAATCATATCATGAACCTAAAAATAATAATAAAATAAATTTTTATACCTCGAATTTGTGGTTTCGTAACCACTATTCCATTTAGGCCCTATTTCGGGATGTTACAGGTGGCGTTAGTGGATAGCAAGGAGATCCAAGGTTCGAATCCTAGCTTGTAATTTTTAGAGTTTAATTTTGGCCTTTTAGAAGGTTGGAAGTGGCGTGAAAATGGACTCCAAGGGAAGTGTTCAGGAAAGAAAATTAAGGAAAAGATCAAGAGTTTATCAGGGAGAAAAATGAAGAGATGAGAAGTGAGGAGCAAGTGGAGCCGAAATGGGAACTTGGGCTTGAGGAATTCGGCCATAGGGGTTATAAATAGGTGCCGAATGCAAGGGTATGAGGCTAATGCCGAAATATTTTTCTCACCTTGTTGCCTGAAACACTCTTCCCTAAAAGCTAAAAACTCTTTTCTTTCTTTTCTTTCTGTCGATTTCTATTCTCCTCTACACAATCTTCTTTTTCTATTTCTTCTACTACTCTTCTTCTTTTATTCGTGCCAAATAAACCTTATTCACCATACTAAGCTGAAAGCCGGAAAAGCCAAATCCCCCAAGGGCTGAATACTCTTTGACCGGATCTAGTGTAAGTGTTGCTCTTCCAATCAGTTTTCCTTGCTAAGTATCGATTATTGTCCTTCACTCTTTCTAATCAATTGTGATAGGGAATTAGTATCGAATCTCAGATCTTAGCTCTCTGCTGAAATTGCTTTTAGGTTCTTGTGGTTTTGGTAAGTAGTCCTCTCCCATTGGCTAATGTGGCCGAATGTTCATAGTTAATTTAAGGGGACTTGTGTTGGATAAGAGTCATCTATTATTCTGGTTTTAATAGTTAAGATTGGTGTAGATCTAGTAGTTGATCGTGGTTAGTGATTTAAGAAGGGGCTCATCGCACAGGGTAAGGTTAAGGTGAGGTTTCGATTTTAGTAAAGATATGTATTAAGCATACTATTAATTGAAGGGTGATATCATTTGTAGGTTGGTGACTAAGGGAATCGCAGCACGTTTGTTTACGAGGTGTGTACATACACTGTACACACAAGTAGATCGGCAAAAGTCAAAAAGCCGAAATACCGAAAAGTCGAAAGTTTGGCTGCGGTAGTCTTGCGAGTGCATGAACACTCGAGAGGAGGAAACTGATAGGTTGCCTAAGGTCCTCGGGCCATTCCGTGGACTTGGGTTGTGATTTGGCCATATGGGCCGGAATGGGCTAAATGGGCTCGATGGGCTGTTGGGCCCATAATAGGTAAAAACTGAATATTGATGCTATATGATAGGAATTTGTATGTGAGCATGAATATGACAGTGACTGGGCCTAATGGGCCATATAAATGTGATTTGGGCCTAATGGGCCATATATAGGTAATTTGGGTAATGGGCCAAATACAGGTATGTGAATTTGATTGGGCTTTGTAAGGGGTTTTAGGCCTAGAATATGATAACTACATAAAACTTAATAATTATTTGCGACCATGGACAAGTCATAGGGTTAAGGTGTGGCAACGAGTATATGCATGTCTAGGATTGGATCTAGGGAGAGCTTGGAACTTAAGCGGTCTTAATGACCCACCTCCTCTTCTCTGGAATCCTATCTGGTGCATAGCATTCATTCATCTTAGCCCACGGGACTTGTTAACGGGCCAAGGTAAGTGAAAACCGTGATTAAGGGAAAATTATCGAAATGCCCCTAAGGGCGAAAATGACCAAAATACCCCTAGGTGTTGAATGTAAGTGACATGCATACATATTATATTCTGCTTAGGTTGCATATGGGTTGGGAACCATGGAACGGAGGAAGTATATGAGGATCGCATGGTTGCTTGATAATCGTGGATCCAACGGTGGCTTTTAAAGCCCAATATGTAAATGAAGGTAGTTCCGCAACCGGGCTACCCTTGGTGTGTCGGTTAGGTGGGTCGATATTTATATCCCTACATGGTGTGACAGGGGACGGAGCTGGTGTGTAGCGGATGGATAATTTTGATGGGATTGCATTGCATGTTTGATGTATGATGGTTTTTGGAATGCTTTTTTTTTGTATTGAGGGTTGTACACACTAAGTTTACAAAAAATCACCCCCCTCTTTTATTTTATTTTCAGGTGATGCTCAGTAGAAGGTTCGATGTTTGGAAGGACTCTCGGTGGCCAACTAGCAAGATAATTTGGACTTGCTTTTTTTTTTTAAGCATATAAGTTTTTATTTTATTAAGTATGTTTCAGACCAGATTGTATTAAGGTTTCATTATGTTATTATTAATAAAATTATTATTATTATTTCTATTGTAAATACGAAAAGTTGAACATGGGTTTCCTAAATTATAGTATGTTTTCTATGTTTCCGCAACTATATTTTAAAATGACATGTTTTTATAAAATCATATGTTTTAAACAAGTGATTGAAAGGAGTTTTTTTTAAGTTAATTACGGTTTCTTTTATTTTAAGAAGGGTTTTCAATGAAAATACAGTTTTTGCTAAAACACTTCAATGTAACATGCCGGATTCGGCCATAACGTCTAGGCCGAGTTTGGGCTGTTACACATTTATAATGCAATATTACCATTGTTAAAGTGATGGATGGTTTAAGACATGAATTATAATGGTTATATATTTTATAATAAAGGTTAAAAATGTAAATGATAATAATGTTATATATAATATAAAACATAAAATAAATAAAAGCTATGCATGTTTATGTTGTTAGTGACCAAATATAAAGAAAAGATAAAGAAATAAGGTTTCCATAGGTTCGACCATCGTTGAAGCTTGATTAAGGTATGTAACTAGCTCGGTTTTTGATAATTTTTACATTTTTGAGATCGTTACAGTGTAATGTACAAAGCCTATGCTTTAATTTTTAATTTTGATGAATATTTTGAGTTATGCCATTGATGAATAATTGAGTTTTGTGATGTTAGTTAATGATTTATGAAAGATATGTTTTGGATTAATATGTTTTGTATTGGATTTTTTTATGATTTGGAGTAATTAGGGCTAAATTAAAAAATAAGTAATTTGAGGGACTAAAATGTAAAATAAATCAAATGTATGGACCTGTATGAACATGGGTAATATTCGACCTAAGCATGGTGTGTCCAAATTTTGCATGTTTTGTGTTTTGTGCAATTTGGACTAAATTGTAAAAAGTGTAAAATGTTAGGGGCAAAATGGTAATTTGCCCATTTATGTGTTTTTGGAGTAAATTGAATGAAATTATGTTTGAATGAGTTTAATTTGAATATGTTTAGATCAAGAACCAAAGAAATCAGATTTGGATCGTGAGAAAACCAAAGTTGTCGATTAGTCGTCCCGTTCCGATTATTGTTGTCCGAGGTAAGTTTATAAGCAAATAGATGTTATTTATTTGATTAAATATGAACTATATATGCTGAAATGAACTAAGTGAAAGTATATATGTGGTAGCCAAATATAAATATGCTTGGGAGCTATGTTTACGAATTTATTTCGACCGAGTTACGACGTCCGAAAGCCCCATACGAACCTTAGGAATAGCTAGGATACATATGTCATGACATAGGATTCCATTATGTGATGTACGAGTAAGACCATGGCATCGATGTATGTGTGTGAGTAAGACCATGTTTAATATGTTGGCATCGATATGTGATTCCAATATATGTGTGTGAGTAAGACCACGTTTAATACGTTGGCATTGATATGTGATTACATGTAAGACCACGTTTGGGACGTTGGCATTGTACGATATGTGTGATTATCCGAGTATCCTATTCAAGTTCGAATGGTTCAACGGGCAATAATAAGTTGTGATCAAATGTGTAAAATGAGCTAAAACGATCAGGTATGTGATAGTTGATCTCCTATTTGAAAATAAGGTAAGTTGGTTAATTGATATGTGATGTAAATTATATATGAGACCCATGTAAATATATGTGTATTTGTGAACTATATTCAGCCACATGTTATGTATAAGTATGTGATATTAAAGTTTGATTCAAAAGTATATGCTTATGAGTGTATATATATTCGGTTATATAATGGTACCATGGTTTTGAAATTGAATATTACTTTGATAATAAATATATGTATTTTCGACCGAGGTAAAATTTATATATGAAACCATATGTTGTATATGAAATTGTAAGCTTGAAATTAATTGTGATTATGATAGCATAAATTGATTTAGTTAAATTGAGTTGATATAGTTATTGTGTTATTTATTTGCTTATGACTTACTAAGCTATGATAGCTTACTGTGTGTGTATGTTTGCCTCTGTTTAATAGATTTTGGAGTCAAGTTACGAGTTCGGGGATCGTCAGCGAAGTTTATCACACTATCGACAGTTTTGGTACTTTTATAAATTTAAATTTGAACCTATGGCATATATAGGCTAGTTTATATATTTAACTTTGGGGTATGTAAATATGAGCCATGCGAAAATGGCTTATTATTTTGTTAAGTTTGGATTCCTTTGCTTTGATCAAGTGATGGCTATGTTTGGTTTTGGTGTTTCGGCTATGGCTTATATATATATATTTATATGTGAATCATGTTTGATATATTTGCTAATGATGATGAAGTTATGTCAAAGTATATGTGTATGGTATATTTGGTATGATGTAAAATTGGCAGATAGATATTTTTGTTAAGTAATATGCATGCCATATATATATAGTGTGCTTGGTATATGCTTATGGTTTAAAGAAATGATATGTATAGCTTATGATCGTTCATTATGGTAAGCTTGTCATATTGGTATGTTTTGTATATGTATATTTTTATGATTCAGTTCAATTGAAATAAACATGTTGATGGATATATATATATTGGTTGTGGCTTAATAATGGCTAATTTGATATATAAGTATTTGCTATCTTGATCATGGTTCTTGTGTGTGCTAAGTTTGGTTTGTATGCTATGCTCAAATGATGATTCTATTTGGTTTGGTTGAATCGACTATGGAATGTATAAAATTATGAATTATGCTTGATATGTTATCTATTGTTTAATGATTCGGTTAAATATTGAATTTAGGTAATAGAATTATATTTGATTGATGATTCAGCCATGCTTAGTATTTATAGGTGAAATATGTTTTATTTATATTTGTTATGTATTATGGTAACTAGGTAATTCTGTTGTGGCTTGTGATAAATGTGAGTTCAATATGCTTGCGATAAGTGAAGAAATTGTTATGAATCATGTTAGTAAGTTAATCATGATTTGGCATTTATGTATATATATAAGTATATGAGATATTGGTTTGGTATTTTATATATATACGATGAGATATAATGTAATATGTTTGATTTGATGTGCAAATTATGGTTGATATATATATTGATTTATTTCTATGAAAGGTTATATGCTTATAAAGTGATAGATTAAAAATGATGAATTTATACATTGAATAAAGCTTATGTATTAAGCATGAATACATTCGGCTAATGTATTGAAAAATAACCAAATGAATAGTGAATTGTGCATTGGTAAAACAATAAGATAATATGAGTTTTATGTGATGCATATATGTTCGATTTGGTTAAAAATTGATGTTTGAGTAGTGTATAGGTTAATCATTAAATGATGAGCATAAGTTGATTGATTTATAAGTAGATTTGTTCATGTTTTAGTCATTTCAAATCATATGTAGTAATGTACATATGCCATGAATGATTTGGTTCAATTTCATATATCCTTATTGTGTCAATTATGATATGGTCAAAATGATATGTGTTTCGATTTGCTTGATTTATATGATTTATGTATGAAATAATGGAATGAAATAATTATATTAGCTTGGATATGCACACATGCTTATGTGGTAAAATGATATAAATGATATTTTTGCTTATGAATTATGCGATTACATATATGTTCATTATATGATATGAAATGATTTGTAAAGAGATAATGTTAGCTATAAGATTTTTAAAAATGTAATGGTTTGAGTGATTTGATAAGAATAATGTATTAAGTATGAAATGATATGCATGTAAATTTCTAGTTGTATTTTGTCAGGTAATACCTCATAACCCCATTCCGGCGACAGATACAGGTTAGGGGTGTTAAATTGTGAATGTGATAATATGTTTTAATGGGCTAAGTATGATGTTTTAAGTATGATAAATGGATACAACTTACTTTGTGTTATTTCTCTATGTTTTATAGTGTCTCAGACGTTCACTCGGGTTGGGAGTCAACGGAGATCGCATCACACTATCCGGCTATTATTTTCGGTATTCTACACCTTGTGGCTTGGTTTTATGGCATGTATAGGCTACGGTATTTTTGATATGGTTGTTAGAAATGTATATGGTCATTTAAAATGGCTTATTAATGATTTTGGTTGATGGTTATAATGTGGCCTTATGATTTGGTATGGTTGGTATAAAATGTGTATTTGGCTTATGATACGTATTTGTGTATTGGCTTAGAATGCACATGTGGTAATAATATGGTTTAAAAAATGGTATGTATTGGTATGAGTTTGAGATGATGCATTGATAAGCTTTGGTTTGATTATAGGTTGAATGATATGATTGGTTGTTTAGTTGGAATTTGAGACATATGAAAAATGTTAGAGATGATAAATGATTCATGCTAGGGTATGATTTATGTTAGAAATGGTCCCTTTTGATTGCTTTATGTACATGAGAAAAAGGGGTGGCAAATTGGCTTTACAAATACCCTAGTTTTGTCCACATGGGCAGAGACACGGGCGTGTGTCTCAGCCGTGTGCGACACACGGTCATGTTGCACAGCTGTGTGTCCCCTGGGGTAACCCTTCAAATTAAAGCCAGTATACCATACAGGTTTGGCACGGCCTAGACACACGGGCGTATCTACTAGTCATGTGTGGCACACGGGTACACGAGTGTGTGGTCGGCCGTGTGGCCAAGTCAGTATGTATGCCCTATTTTCACATGGCCTGTGACATGGGCGTGTCTAGTGGCGGTGTGAGGCACACGGCCTGTTCACACGAGCATGTGACCCTTGAATGATTGAAAATTTTCTATGTTTCCCAAAGTTTGCAAATGTTATCGGTTTAATCCTAAACCACTTCTATGCATGTTTTAAGGTCTCGTAGACCTAATTAAGGGACATTGTGTATGTGAATGAATGTTATTTGATAATGAATATTTGCTGAGTTGTGAAATATATGTTTTATGTTGTGATGATCGGTAATGCCTTGTAACCCTATTTCGTCAAAGAATACGGGTTAAGGGTGTTACAATCTCTAACACACTACATAGACTCATAAAGTCAAACATCTCTCAAATGTGTAGCATATAGCTAATAGTCTCCTTATCTCCCCTCACATGTCCTGTTGAATGGAGCTTAGCTTATATTCCCTTATCCTTCCAACATGTCCTAGGGCTTCAACAATAACTATACATATAAGTGAGTACTCGTAATCCTATGGCATGCTAACTATATCCAATGGTTTCAAAATCACAAGGCCAAAATATTTGAAATCAAACACATAACACTTACTAATTATTCGTGCACTATCACTACATGTTAGCATTTTTTGCAAAACACTGTCACTGTCATTTAATATATATCATGTGTACATTTGAACTTTTCAGCAGTTAGCATATCCATATATCTCAAGTTATAGCATCTCATACCATGCACAATTTCATAATCTTATAAACAAATAAATCATAGAAGAATTATAGGTGCAAGAAAACTTACACTCGAAATTTAGAGTAGCTCAGAATTTATAGTAGGGACATAGGCTACTACTAAATTCCCAATTAACACATGACTCGTGCCTATGAGCAGTGATTCCAAACACTTACCTCTATGCTTTTTTCATGAAGTTGAAAGCTCAAATTAGCTGTTCCTTTAACTTGTAGAAGGCTCTAATGGATCCGAGCCTTTATGAAACACCCCTAACCCGTATTCGTCGCCAGAATAGGGTTATGGAGTGTTACTAGAAATTTTCAGAACATTTACAGGCATTTCATTTTTATCACTATTCATTTTTTGAGATTATTCGAAACATAGCTTAAATGGATCCTCGAGGCCCAATACGAGCTTTAGAAATGAGTCAGGACTTAATCGAGACTTTTAAGAATTTTTCGTGTCTTTTCAATATTTTCCCAAGGTGTAGGGCTCACACGCCCATGTGGTCCAAGGGACACGCTGGTGTGACCTTGGGACACGCCTGTGTTGAAGGTCATGTTCGACCCCGTGTAACTCTCTAACTTACACACATGACCATGCCACATGTCTGTGCGCCCAATTCTGAGCATTTTGTTTCTCAAAATTAAGGTGCAGGGGACACACGGCCTAACCACATGCCCGTGTGTCACACACGGTCTAAACACACGCGCATGTGTCTGTCCATATGGGCAAAATAAAGCCATTCCTAGCTTCATTTCTTACCCCAAACTTTGCCATAATCCTACACCACATCTTGCATTCATAACCAAACAAATCCAAGCATTTTAACCAATTTAATTCTATCATTTAACGTGATATATCATTATATACAATTACTGACCATTTGAAGCATTCTAATCAAGTATATTCCATCCATCATCATGGCATATCATTTCATGCATACATGTTTACAATCTTACCTTGGTTATGTCCTCATGTTAGACATAATTTGATCTACTACTTAACATATATGAGGCTAACATAATATGACATTACAAGTATATCAAAAAAATCATTACTAGCCATTCCAATGGCTAGGTTACAAGCATTGCTTACGCTTACATGCCAATATGGTCAACATTTCTTATACATGCCATTACAACCGCAATTGAATTACCATACTATACCGACATGGGCCGATGGATAGTGTGAGTGATCTTCGCCAAGCTTCCAGTCCAACGAGCTTTTGATTTACTCTAAAACAAGGGAAAATAAAACAAAGTAAGCATAAAATGCTTATTAAGTTCGTATAACATGGTACTTAACTTATCATTCATCCTAGTTGAGGTAACTAAGTAAGGTATAATCGACCACTTTGATCTCAAGCCCTACATGTAACATCCCGATTTTGGGCCTTGTTAGAATAGTGGTTTTGAGACCACAAATCTGAAGTAGAAATAATTATTTTATGAATATGTGGAGGTCTATGATATGTTTGCATGATTGTATGAAAGTTTCGTTAAGAAATTTTGTTGATAGGGTGTCCAATTTTATTTTTAGAACTAAATTGCAAAAGTTGCAAAATATGTGATTCTAGAAGCTTTAAGCATGAAATAGCTATGGATTACTAATTAGAGGTCCTTAAATAGCAATTTGACCAATTTTTATTTTTATGGACAAAAATATACATGAATAAGTAAATTTTCAAAGTTTAGTAAAAGGGGCATTTTGGTCATTTGGTAAATAAAAGAATAAAAAGGGAAAATAAAGCCAAAAATTGTCAAACTTCTTCAACCCCTGGTCGAATTTCATAAGGGACTCCACAGCTAGGGTTTTGTCACTTTCAAGCTTGATAGTAAGTGCATCCTAGCCCCGTTTTTAATGTTCTTTACATTTTTGAATTTGTTATCAACCGATCTAGCCATTTCTACCATTTATTTGAGCTAGGGTTGATATCTAGGGTTTGACCCATGTGTGACATGCACGTATTTTGATGTTTCATGGTAGATTATGAAAGTTTGATGTGTGGTAAACAACTTTTACTAAGTGATTTTTCATGAAAACACCTAAAAAGGACCTACTTGTAAAAGCTGTAAAATGTGTAGTAAAAATCTGATTTGATGAAAATGTAGGTTGATATGAGCATGTGTGTGGGTAGGCTAGGCTTGAGCAACAAAGAAATTGAATGCATTTCATTTTATGAGCCTAAGGACTAATTTGTAAATATGTAAAAGTTTATGGGCAAAACTATAATTTTGCCAAAGTATGGTTTTTGGACTGATTTGAACAGTGTGTTAATTAAATGAGCTAAAATTGCTATTATAGATCAAGAAAAATGGAGTCCGGACCTAGACTAGGGAAAGAACAAGGTTGTGGACTAAATCGAATTAGTTAACCATATTTTGTACGGAGGTAAGTTCATGTGTAAATAATGCAATATTATGATCATATTTTTAATGCATTAATATTGTATGAATTGTATAATTGATTCAATGAAAACATTCGACAAGTTCTAACAAGAGAGAGAAAATCTCATTTGAACTTTAGGAATTGAATAGGATATGAATGACATGTCACTAGGACCCCATGTGATATATATGATTATGTGATCTAGATGCTGGTCATGTACGTCCTACCGGTGGCCAGGTAGTCCTACATATGTTGCGGATACCTGACAGCTTATGTGAGCAGCCCGTGTAGCTATGTCTTGATCGCCAACTTGTTTGAGCAACCCCGTGATTAGCTCGAGAGTGAGACTTTATGTGATATGAAATATGAGGTAGCTTTGGCTACATATGTGGCACTTGTGTGCAAAGATCTTTTGTGTATCTGTTTAGTATTCCAAGTGTTCAACGGGTACATCAAAAACGAGAAAGAGTATGTGAAGTCACAAGTTGGTAGAGGTATGTATGAAAAACTCACAAGAATGTGCTTGTTAAGTGATGAGATTTTGGCAAGATTAAGAATGATAAAGTTATGTGTATCACTCCTTACTCAAGTTCATCACTGGAACAGGATACGAGGTGCTACCAGACTTAAATACATACATACAAACATTTTTGGGTCATAAAATTTTGTTCCATTTTTAAAACTTTCAAACTTCCTCTAAACAACCCTAATATAGACCTACGAGGTCCAAAACACGTTTTGAGATTGATTCGGGACTAATTTGTGCACTCTAGAAAAATTTGTAAAATTTCAGGCAAATAGGGGCACATGCCCGTGTGGAAGGGCGACACGTCCGTGCGTCTTCTTAACATGGCCATGTTGAAGGCCTGTGTGGCTCACACAGCCTGAACATATTGGGACATGCCCATGTCCTTGGCCCGTGCGAATTTATTTTTCAATTCGAACCACAGAGGTTTTCACACGGCTTGGCACACACCCGTGTCCATGACCCGTGTCCCCCACACGGCCATGACTCGCTTGTGTCTCAGCCCGTGTGCGAAAACCTTGACATTCTATTTCTAACATCAACAACCCTTTAAGGGCACACGACCATGGTACACGCCTGTGTACTAGGCCGTATCCTCCACATGATTGGGACACACGGCCGTGTCTCCGCCTGTGTGGTTACTACTGGCATTTTGTTCTGCCAAAATTAGGTGCAGGGGACACACGACCTGACTCCACGGCCATGGGGCTAGATGTGTGTCACACATGGTCTAGACACACGCCTGTGTGTCTGCCCGTGTGGACAAAGACAAGGCTATCTACCAATCCTTTTTGCCACCCTTACTTGCACCAACCTATACAACATCAAACATAACCAATCCAAGCATAAATACACCTAACCAAATAGCCACAATCATGAGAATCTTCATCAAATGCATTTAATAAAAATCAATATTAGCAAACATTAATGGCCTATACAAAATGAATAACACATCCATCATATGAGCCAGCATTTGTGGCTAAACTAACATGACACTAAACAAAAGATTCAAGTCGCTATACATGCCACACTCAAAACATTTAAACTAGCTATACCAAAAGCTTTAGGTGATAGTGTGATCAATGCCTCCGACGTCCCTTGATTCCCGATGGTAACTTGGCGGAACTATACGAAAATGGAAAAGAGAGGGAGTAAGCATAAAGCTTTGTAAGTTGCTTGTAAATAAGTAACATTATCAACCATACATATTTAAACACGTAACATATTATAAATAGACACAACATTCTTGAGTGAACAAAGGTAGATATCACAAGTATAAGCCAAAGATTACAAAATCGTCCCGAAATTCATTTTCATAGATAGAACTTACTCATGTTATTCTTACCATTAAGGCAACATAACTAGACTCATATCTCATGAGTTTCGAATAAGAACCTGTACCATTCACAACATGAATGCATCATTCCATATTTTTATCATCAACTATAAAATAACTCGTAAAACCATTTGGAATAGTAAAGGATATCCAATAAGCCACACACAAGAGGGTAAATTTTCGATGCCATGTCCCAAACATGGTTTTACACTAGCTCACATGTCGAGGTCGATGCCATGTCCCAGACATGGTCTTACACTGGGTCACAGGTCGAGGCCGATGCCATGTCTTAGACATGGTCTTACACTAGCTCTCATCTAAATACCGATGCCATGTCCCAGACATAGTCTTACATTAGCGTACATATCAACGCCGATGCCATGTCCCAGACATGGTCTTACACTGGCTCTCACAACATTGCCGATGCCATGTTCCAAACATGGTCTTACACTGGCTATCATATTGTGGCCAATGCCATGTCCCAAACATGGTCTTACACTAGCACACATATCACTCATATGTCATGGCATGGATATCCAATCTATTCCTAGGTTCAATCGGGACGCTACTACATTAAATTTCATCATGCATTATTCATAAGCAATTTCAACCATATTACGAAAAATTAATCATTCAACACATAATAACGATAAAGTTGCCTTACTTACATACAACTTACCTCGTATACAAAAAGTGGGCGACTAGTCGGATTTAGTCTACTAGCTTAGCCTTCCCCTGGTCTAGGCCCAGATTTTGTATTTCTTGATCTAAAATGATAAAAATTCACAGATTTAATTGTCATATTAATCAATGCATTTCACAATTCATATTTTGACAAAATGACCATTTTGCCCCTAGACTTTCACAAAATTACTACTTTACTCCTAGGCTCGTAAATCGATTTTTATCAAATATTCTCACTAACCAAGCCTAGCTAGATTCTTTTTATACTAGAAGCAACCCACAATTCCCATTATTTCACACGTTTATCGCATAATTTATAACTTATGCAAAATGGTCCGTAGTTAAGGTTTTCAAGAAAACTACTTCACAAAAGTTGTTTGTTTAACAACCAAGATTCATTTTCTTCCATAAAAATTCAGCAAAAAACATGACTAATCTCATGGAAAAACCCTATACTTTCAACCATTTTGCAAAATAGTCCCCTCATTAGCTAGATTATGCTACAAGGGTCCCAAAAGTACTAAAATTATCAAGAAAGGCCATCAAAATCACTTACTTGTAAGGGTAAAGAGTGGCTGAAATTTTGAAGCTCCAAAACCCTTATTTTTGCTGGTATTTTCAATGGAGAGGAGGAAGATGAAAGGTGATATCTTTTTCTTTTTATTATATTATAAATCTAGTCAATTTAGTCACCAAATTTTCACCTAACTTTGACCTTACAATTTCTTTATCTCTATGATCTGATATTAACAAATTTGTGGTCTAGTTGCTCAATAAAGACCTCTACTTTAATGTTCCATAGCAATTTGACACATTTATCTAGAAGAACAAAACTTTCGCACTTTATGCGATTTAGTCTTTTTTCGCAATTAAGCATGAAATCGCTAAAATTATTTCACCAAAATTTTCATGCACTCATATGATCATGCTACAACATATAAAATAATATTAAAAATAATTTCTTTGACCTCGGGTTAGTGGTTCCAAAAAAACTGTTCTGACTAGGCCCAAAATCGAGCTGTTACAATTCTCCCCCTTAGGGATTTTCATCCCCGAAAATCTTACCAGTGAAAAGGTTAGAGTATTGATCTCTCATAGCCTCCTCGGGTTTCCATGTGGCCTCTTCAACCCCATGCCGATGCCACAGTAGTTTTACGAGTGCTATACTTTTATTTCTCAATTGCTTGACCTCTCAGGCTAAGATCTTAACAGCTCTTATCCATAAGTCATGTCTAATCGAATCTCAACCTCTGTTGGCGAAATAACGTGCGAAGGGTCAGAACGGTAGCGGCGTAACATTGACACATGGAAAACATTGTGGATCTTCTCTAACTCAAATGACAAGGCTAGTTGATAAGCTACTGGTCCAATTCTCTCAGTCACCTTATATGGTCTAATAAAATGTTGACTTAATTTTCCTTTCTTGCCGAGTCTGAGGACTTTCTTCCACGGGGATACTTTTAAAACACCTTATCACCAACTTGGAACTCAATTTCTTTTCGTTTCAAATCTATGTAGGATTTCTATCTATCTGAATCGACCTTTAAATAATCATGAATTACCTTTACTTTCTCTTCGATCTCCTTGACTAAGTCAATGTATCCCATACCCCATCTTAAACGCAATTTTTGATACATCATGCTCCTTAACTCTTAGCTGATAGTAGCCTGACCTTAAGTCAGTCTTAGAAAACACGGTGGCTCCCTTTAACTAATCAAACAAATCATTGATCCTAGGTAAGGGGTACTTGTTTTTCACTTTCACCTTGTTAAGCTGTCGGTAGTTTATACATAGTCTCATCGACCCGTCCTTTTTCTTCACAAATAGTACTAGGGCACCCCATGGAGAGAAACTCGGTCTCGCAAAACCCTTGTCAGTTAATTCTTATAGTTGAACTTTCAACTCCTTTAACTCCGTAGGAGCCATCCTATATGGAGCAATTGAGATGGGTGTTGTACCAGGGACCAACTCGATACTGAACTCAACTTGTCTAGTTGGAGGCAATCCGACAACTCTTCCGAAAACACATCCGGGTATTCACATACCACATGCACTGACCCAATTTTCACTTTCAATGCTTGAGTATTCATCACAAATGCGAGGTAAGACTCATATCCTTTTCTCAAATATCTCGTCGCAGTCATAGACGATATTACTACATGCATGTTATCCAATTCACTTTGTTCAACACAGAGAACATCCCCATTTTCACATTTCAATTCAATGACTTTTTGTCCATAATCCACTACAACCCATAAGAAGTCAACCAGTCCATACTAAGGATTACATCAAATTCGTCAAATGGCAACAACATAAGGTTAGCCAGAAAACAATGACCTCTAATTGTCAAAGGGACAATTTCTACATACTTGGTCTACCAATACATGTTTGCTAACGGATTAGATACTTTCATCACAAATTCAGTAGGTTCAACTAGCATATTCATACTGGGTGCTAATTTCATGCATACATAGGAATGAGTAGATCATGGATCAATCAAAGCAATAACAAAAATGTCATAAAGAGAAAAAGTATCCATAATTGATGGTCGTAAAACTAACTAAAAATTCAACTTAAGGC
The DNA here is from genome assembly GCA_025698465.1 of Gossypium longicalyx. Classification (NCBI taxonomy): domain Eukaryota; kingdom Viridiplantae; phylum Streptophyta; class Magnoliopsida; order Malvales; family Malvaceae; genus Gossypium; species Gossypium longicalyx. The sequence continues at coordinate 37,212,286 of CM046998.1, read as the reverse complement.
AAGCGCACCTATCGAACAGTAGTATAGTTATGGTGAGACCAAAATATCGTATCCACGAGGACTAAGAGTACTAGTAATTACTATCTTTATATTATCTAGCCTAAGAATTAAAGGGTGTTTTTAAACTAAACTAATTTTCTAATTTAACTAAGATTACGACAGAGATTGAAGTTGGAAAATACTTTAGGAAAATCAATGGAGAAGACAATACGCAAGAAAGAATCCACCTAGACTTCACTTATTACCTTTGACTTAGATGATTTATTCCCTTGACTTATTCCGTAGGAATCTCTGATTTATGTTAATATTCCTTTCGAGACTAGAAACAACTGGCTCTAGGTTGATTAATTGAAATCTGTTTCTAATTAAAACTCCTATTGTCGTATTAACTCAATCTATGGACTCCCTTATTAGATTTGACTCTAATCCGGCAAATTTATGTCATCTTATTTCTAGGATTGCATGCAACTTCGCTTAATTATGAATGATCTACTCTTAAACAGGGACTTTTCCTCCACTGAATAAGCACATCAAAAACCTGAATTAATATTTTGGAATATTAAATAAAGGATTAAAACTCACAATTAAGAATAAGAACAAATATTTATCATATAAATCAAAGAGTAATAAGATTCATCCTAGGTTTCATCTCCCTTAGGTATTTAGGGAGTTTAGTTCATAATAATAAGGGAAAACATCTCAAAGTATGGAAAACAACAAAACATAAAGAAAACCAAAGAAATTATAGGAAATTGGATAGAAATCTTCAGTCTTGATGTAGATCCTGCCTCCGAGGTGATTCTGATGGCTATTCTTCAGTGTTTTCTGCCTTCTACTCTCTGTGTGTCCCACCATTCTCTTCTAGGGTGTTTAAATAGGCTTTAGAATGCTTCCAAACCCTCCAAAGTGGCCTTTTTCGAGTAGAATTAGACTTGGGCTTGACAGGGACACGACCGTGTGCCACGCCCGTATGCAGGTCCTCAAGCAGTGTGCTATTCTGACTTAGATTAATGTGGACACAGCCATGACACACGTGCGTGTGGTCTACCCGTGTGTCACACACGGGCATGTGGATCACCCGTGTGGAAGTGCCTAGGCCGTGTGAAACACTAATTTAGGCCTAATTTGTCTATTTTTGGCTTATTTCTCTCTATTTTTGCTCTCCTAGACTCACCTAAGTGTAAAACATGAATTTAAAAGTTTAGGAGCATTGAATTCAATAAAACCAAGGAAAAAATCATCCATAAATATGCCAAGCATGGGGTAAAAAATGTATATATTATGGTTTATCAATAATCACATCTGGTGAAGATGCCTCTTCTCGTGCGCGAATGGCATAAGTTCTTCCAGGAGCTCGACCCTCGGATCTCATAGTTGAATCCCTAGGGGCACCTCTACTGCTAGTCCCACTGCCCAGGGTCTTCTGTGTTCCACCTCTTGTAGGAGCACTACTCGCCCTCACATCTTGCTTTTTCTCTTTCTCTTCTAACTCAAGGCAGTCTCCGATGAAGTGGTCCAAAGATCCACATTTGAAACAACCTCTTTCATTCACTCGGCACTCACCGAAATGATGCCTACCACATTACGAACACTTTGGCCTTTTTAGTAGAGCACTACCAACACTCGCGATAGAAGTGGTCTGAGCTTTGGAAGCTGTGTTTTGCTTGTTCTTGTTCCTACTTGAGAACCCCACTGATGCATTTGATCGAGTAGGAAACTCTCTTGATCTCTTAGATGAGGTCTGTTGTAATTTCTCCATCTGTCTTGTCCTCAAGTCTCGGGACTCGATGTCGGCTCTTCTCTTCTCTTTGGCCAATTCCTCAGCCTTACATGCTCTCTCCACGAGCATAACAAATTCTCTTATCTCCAAAATGCCAACTAATAGACGAATGTCTTCGTTCAAGCCATCTTTAAACCTCTTGTACATAATGGCTTCTGTAGAAATGCACTCCCGTGCATATTTGCTGAGTCTCACAAACTCACGTTCGTACTCAGTCACTGTCATATGGCCTTGATTCAGCTCTAAAAACTCTTTTCTTTTCTAGTCTATAAACCTCTAACTAATATACTTCTTCCGGAATTCCCCCTGGAAGAATTCCCATGTAATCCTTTCCTTTGGTACAACTGACATAAGGGTGTTCCACCATTGGCAGGCTGAGTCTCGTAGAAGTGACACTACGCACTTCACGCAGTCCTCGGGCGTGCACGATAATTTATCAAATACCCTAATTGTATTTTCTAACCAAAATTTTGCTCTATCCAGGTCATCATCAATCTTAGCTTGAAATTCCTCGGCCCCTTACTTTCGTATCTTATCTACTGGGGGTTTCTCTCTCCTAACCAAATCCACTCTTTGCGGAGCTACAAGGGCATACTGAGGAATTGGAAGAGGTGGGGGAGGTGGAATATTCGAATTCGTTTGAATAAACTTTGAGTACCAAGCATCCATCATGTGAAGGTAAGCTTCTCTAGCCCCTCTGCCCTGACTCAATGTCACAGGCCCACTATCTGCTAGAGCAGTCTCTTCGGCAGGAGCCGGCACATTACTTTCCACGTTATCCGTCGTGGCTACGTCAGGATCAATTTACTATATGAAAACATAGTTTATAATAATCAGGAGTCGTCACACTATCAATATACAACTATGGCATGTATAGCTAGACTCATACTCATGCTAGGTTAGTCATAGAACCGACCAAATCATGCTCTGATACCACTAAATGGAGCACCTCCCACCCGAGCCTTACACTTGGAGGGGATGCGAGGCGTTACTACACTTAATCACATGCATACAATCACTTCGATGTCATTAAGACTCGGTCAAACTTAAAACTTTTTCGAACTTTGTCTAAACTCATTATTGTGGGCCTACGAGGCCCCAAACATCCATCGAAATCCATTTGGAACCAACTCGGGTTCTTTAACTAACCTTAAAAAAATAACCCTTGAAATAGGGCACACGCCCGTGTGGAAAGGCAACACGCCTATGTGGTCATTATAACAAGGCCGTGCTGATGGCCCGTATGACACACACGACCTAAGCATCTAGGGACACGCCTGTGTCCCATGCCTGAGTGAATTAAATTCTAAATTCAAACCTACAGGGGTTTTCATACGGCCTAACACACGCCCGTGTCTATGGCTCGTGTCCCTCACACGGCCTTGACATGTCCCAGACATGGTCTTACACCAACCTTCACATATCCGTGTTAATGCCATGTCCCAGACATGGTCTTACACTGACACATCTCGTAGCCGATGCATGTCCTAGACATGTCTTACACTGGCTTACATCACGAGGCCGATGCATGTCCCAGACATGTCTTACACTGGCTTACATCACGAGGCCGATGTATGTCCCAGACATGTATTACACTACCTCTCGTCTCAATGCCGATGCCATGTCCCAGACGTGGTCTTACACTAGCTCTTATAATGTGGCCGATGCATGTCCCAGACATGTCTTACACTAGCACACAATTAACCTGAATGTCATGGCATGAATATTTGATTTATTTCCTAAGGTTCAAACGAGAGTTCTACTATCTCAATATTCATCATACATAATCATCTCCACAAACAAGCAATTTATGCTATATCAATTCAAACACATATAATAATAATGTAGTTGTATTATTTACATACAACTTATCTCGAATTACAAAATGTAGGTGACCAATCGGTTTTAGTTTACTTGCTCGGTCTTCCCCCGGTCTAGGTTTGGATTTTGTAATTCTTGATCTAAAATGATAAAAATTCATTCATCTCATTAGCATATTACAATAGAACTTGAAAATTCATAATTGGGCAAAATGACCATTTTGCTCCTAGACTTTTCACAAAATGACCATTTTACCCCTAGGTCCAAAAGTCGATTTTATTGAATTTTCTCACTAACCAAGCCTAGCTTATTACTTTTTATACTAGAAGCATCCCACAATTCTCATTATTTCACACATTTATCACCCATTTTATAAGTTATGCAAAATGGTCCTTAGTTAGGGTTTTCATGAAAACTACTTCACAAAAGTTGTTTATTATACTACCATCACTCATTTTCTTCCATAAAATTTTAGAAAAAAACATGAACACACTCATGGTAAAACCCTATACTTTCATCCATTTTGCAAAATAGTCCTCTCATTTGAAAGCTCATGTTACAAGAGTTCTAAAAGTACAAAAATCATCAAGAAAAGTCATCAAAATCACTTACTTGCAAGAGTAAAGAGTGGCTGAAATTTTGAAGCTCCAAAACCTCTAAAATGGCTGATATTTTCAATGGAAAATTGGAGAAGAAAGATGACCCCTTTAATTTTATTTTAATATTCAATTTGTTAATGCCATCACTTACCAACCCTAGTCATCTTTTGACTCTTTGACCATATTTGCCTCCTATGGCCGGCCATGCCTCTCTAAAGGGTCTAATTTCCCTTTAAAGACCTCCAATTTAGGTTCTCTAGCTATTTGACACCCTGAGCTATCAAAATAGGACTTTTGCACTTTATGCATTTTAGTCTTTTTTTGCAATTAAGCTCTCAAACTCTAAAATTAATTCACCAAATTTTTCATGCACTATAATAAACATGTTATAAGTATAAAAAAATAAAAAAATACTTTCTCCAACTTCAGATGGGTGGTCCCGAAACCACTGTTTCGACGAAGCCCAAAATTAGGCTATTACAATTCTCCCTCTTAGGGGTTTTCGTCCCCAAAAATTGCCGATGAATATGTTCGAGTATTGATCTCTTATAGTCTCTTCGGGTTCCCACGTGGCTTCCTCAACTCCGTGTCTATGCCACAAAACTTTTACGAGTGCTACACTTTTATTCCTTAATTGTTTAACCTCCCTAGCCAAAATCTTAACCGGCTCTTTGCCATAAGTCATATCTAGTTGAATCTCAACCTCAGTTGGCGTGATCATATGTGAAGGATCTGATCTATATCAACATAACATGGACACATGAAACACGTTGTGAATCTTTAGCAGCTCTGAGGGTAAAGTCAACTGGTAGGCAACGGGCCCTACTCTCTCGCTAATCTCGTAAGGTCCTATGAAACGAGGACTCAACTTGCCCTTTCTACCGAATCTGAGGACCTTCCTCCAAGGGGATACTTTCAAGAACACCTTATCACCCACCCACTTGAAACTCGATTTCTTTTTGTTTCAAATCCGCGTAGGATTTCTATCTATCTGATGTGGCTCTCAGGCAATCATGAATCACCTTAACCTTTTCTTACATCTCCCTGACCAAATCGACCCTGTGAATCTGATTTTCTTTAAGTTTTGCCCAATATAAGGGTGTTCGACACTTACGCCCATACAAAGCCTCATAGGGCGCCATTTTCAGACTTGACTAATAATTGTTGTTGTAGGTGAATTTGACCAACGGTAAATATTTTTTCCCAATTGCCTTGAAACTCGAGAACACAACACTGTAACATATCTTTTAAGATCTGTATTACTCTCCCCGACTGACCGTCAGTTGCGGGTGAAAAGCAGTGCTAAAATTTAGTTCCGTTCCCAATGCCTCTTACAACTTCCTCTAAAATCGCAAAGTAAACCTCGGATCTCTATTTGAAATAATCGACAAGGGCACTCTGTGAAGTCTTATAATCCCCGTAACATACAATTCGACCAATTTCTCAAGGGAATAGTCAGTACGCACTAGTATAAAATGTGCCGACTTAGTAAGTCTATCGACAACTACCCAAACTGAATCCTTTTTCTTTAGTGTCAAAGGTAGCCCTGACACAAAATCCATGGTTATTCAGTCCTACTTCCATTCGGGAACCATCACAGGTTGAAGTAAACTTGAGGGTACTTGGTGCTCGGCCTTCACTTGTTGACAAACTAGACACCTAGAAACAAACTTAGAAATGTCTCTCTTCATCCCTGGCCACTAGTACATTTTCTTCAAGTCGTTATACACTTTTACGCTACCTGGATGGATAGACAGGCAACCACTATGTGCCTCTCGTAAAATCCTTTGAATTAGTTCATTGTCCTTAGGTACATAAATTCTGTCTCGGTATATTATACAACCGTCAGAACCAATACTAAACTTTGATTCATTTCCCGACTCACACTGAGCCATCTTAGCTTGCAAGTCCTTATCACCTTTCTGAGCCTCACAAATATCTTGAAGGAACGTCGGCCTAGCTCTCAACTCTGCCAGAACCGAACGATTAATAGTCACTGACAAGTGAACAATGATTTCCTACTCAAAGCATCCGCGACTACATTCGCCTTACCGGGGTGGTAGTCAATAACCAATTCGTAGTCTTTTATCAACTTCAACCATCACTGTTGCCGTAAGTTCAACTCCTTCTGAGTCATCAAATACTTTAGACTTTTATGGTCGGTGAACACTCAACATCTCTCGCCATACAAGTGGTGTCTCTAAATTTTTAATGCAAACACAACGGTTGCTAGCTCCAAATCGTGGGTCGGATAATTCTTCTCATGTGGCTTTAGCTGTCTCGAGGCATAGGCTATTACCTTGCCTTCTTGTATGAGCATGCACCCTAACCCATTCTAGGATGCGTCACTATACACCACAAACTCTTTTCCTGATTCTGGTTGCACCAAAACTGGGGCTTCAGTCAACAAAGCCTTTAGTTTCTCAAAATTTTTTTGGCACTTCTTTGTCCATTCAAACTTGATGTCCTTTTACAACAACCTTGTCATCGGAGTAGCTATTATGGAGAATCCATTCACAAATCTTCTGTAGTACCCAGCCAAACCCAAAAAGCTTCGAATCTCTAACACATTCTTCAGCAGTTTCCACTCAATAATAGTCGAGATCTTACTCAAGTCAACTCTTATCCCATCTCCCGACATGATGTGTCCTAGGAATCCAACCTTTTTAAGCCAAAATTCACTCTTACTGAACTTGGCATATAACTACTTATCTCTCAAGGTTCGCAAAACCATTCTCAGGTGCTCCGCGTGCTCACTCTCATCACGTGAGTAAATCAGTATGTTGTAAATAAAGACAACTACAAACTTATCCAAATACGGCCGAAAAATGTGGTTCATCAAATCCAAAAACACCGCAGGGGCATTTGTTAAATCGAAGGGTATAACAAGAAACTTGTAGTGCCCATACCTCTTCTAAAAACATATCCGGGTATTCATATACCCGGGTATTCATATCCGGGTATTCATATACCACAGGCACTGGCCCGCGTGCTCCGCGTGCTCACTCTCAACTTCCCTAGCTGGAGGCAATTCGAGCAACTCTTCTAAAAACATATCCGGGTATTCATATACCACAGGCACTGGCCCAATTTTCAATTCTGACGCGTGATTATTCATCACAAATGTGAGGTAGGACTCATATCCTTTTCTCAAATATCTCGTGCAGTCATAGATGATATTTCTATAGGCGAGTTATCTGATTCACTTTGTCCAACTCGGAGAACATCCCAGTTTTCACATTTCAATTTGATGACTTTTCGTCCACAATCTACTACAACCCCGTGAGAAGCCAACCAGCCCATACTGAGGATTACATCGAATTCATCAAATGGCAACAACATAAGCTTAGCAGGAAAACAATGACCTCTAATTGTCAAGGGACAATTTCTACATACTTAGTCTACCAATACATGTTTGCCTAACGGATTAGATACTTTCCTCACAAATTCAGTAGGTTCAACTAGCATAATCATACTGGGTGCTAATTTCATGCATACGTAGGAATGAGTAGATCTCGGATCAATCAAAGCAATAACAGAAATGTCATAAAGAGAAAAAGTACCCGTAATTACATCTGGTGAAGATGCCTCATCTCGTGCGCAAATGGCATAAGTTCTTGCAGGCGCTCTGCCCTTAGATTTCATAGCTGAATCCCTAGGGGCACCTCTACGTCTAGCCCCACCGCCCAGGTTCTTTAGTGGTCCACCCCTCGTAGGAGCACTACTCGCCTTCATATATTTCTTTTTCTCTTTCTCTTCTAACTCAGGGTAGTCTCGGATGAAGTGGTCCAAAGATCCACATTTGAAGCAACCTTTTTCATTCACTTGGCACTTGCCGAAATGACGCCTACCACACTACGAGCACTTTGGCCTATTTAGCAGAGCACTACCAACACTCGCAACAGAAGTGGTCTGAGCTTTGGAAGCCATGTTATGCTTGTTGTTGTTCCTACTTGAGAACCCCATTGACGCATTTCATCGGGTAGGAAACTCTTTTGATCTCTTAGATGAGATCTGTTGTAATTTTCCCATCTGTCTTTTCCTTAAGTCTCAGGACTCGATGTTGGCTCTTCTCTTCTCTTTGGCCAATTCCTCAGCCTTACATGCTCTCCCCACGAGCATAACAAATTCCCTTATCTCCAAAATGCCAACTAATAAACGAATTTCTTCGTTCAAGCCATCCTCAAACCTCTTGCACGTAATGGCTTCTGTAGACACACACTCCTGTGCATATTTGCTGAGTCTCACAAATCATGTTCGTACTCAGTCATTATCCTACGGCCTTGCTTCAACTCTAAAAACTCTTTTCTTTTCTAGTCTATAAACCTCTGACTAATGTAATTCTTTCAGAATTCCCTCTGAAAGAATTCCCACGTAATCCTTTCCCTTGGTACAACCGACACAAGGGTGTTCCACCATTGGTAGGCTGAGTCTCGTAGGAGTGACATTGCGCACTTCACGCACTCCTCAGACGTGCACGAGAAATCATCAAATACCCTAATGATATTTTCTAACCAAGATTCTGCTCTCTCTAGGTTATCATCAATCTTAGTCTGAAATTCCTCGGCCCTTTGCTTTCATATCTTATCTACTAGGGGTTTCTCTCTCCTAACCAAATCTACTCCTTGCGGAGCTACAGGGGCATACTGAGGAATCGGAGGAGGTGGGGGAGGTGGAGTATTCGGATTCGCTCGAATAAACTCTGAGTACCAAGCATCCATCATGTGGAGGTAAGCCTCTCTAGCACCTCCTCCCTGACTCAGTGTCACGGGCCCACTATCTTCTGGCCCAGTCCCTTCGATGGGAGCCGACACATTACTTTCCACGTCATCCGCCATGGCTACGTTAGGATCCATTTACTATATGAAAACATAGTTTATAATCACCAAGAGTTGTCACACTATCAATATACAACTATGGCATGTATAGCTAGACTCGTACTCATGCTAGGTTAGTCATAGAACTGACTAAACCATGCTCTAATACCACTAAATGTAACACCTCCCATAGCCCTACGTCAGGACGGGATGTGAGGCGTTACAACGCTTAATCACATGCATACAATCAATTCGATGTCATTAAGACTCGGTCAAACTTAAAACTTTTTCATCATTAAGACTCGGTCAAACTTAAAACTTTTTCAAACTTTGTATAAACTCATTATTATGGGCCTACGAGGCCCCAAACATCCATTAGAAGCCATTTGAAATGAACTCGGGTTCTTTAACTAACCTTAGAAAAATAACCCTTGAAACAGGGCACACGCCCATGTGGAAGGGCAGCACGCCCGTGTGGTCATTATAACATGGCTGTTCTGATGGTCCGTCTGACACACACGGCCTAAGAATCTAGGGACACGCCCGTGTCCCATGCCCGAGTGAGTTAAATTCTAAATTCAAACCTACAGGGGTTTTTACACGGCATGACACACGCCTATGTCTATGGCCCGTATCCCTCACACGACCTTGACACACCCGTGTCCTAGCCTGTGTCTAAAAACCTTGAAATTATATTTCTAATGTTAGCACCCAATTTAGGGCACATGGCCACGGCACACGCCCGTGGCCAGAGGTCATGTCCTCCATATGGCTAAGGCACACGGCCATGTCTCTGTCCATGTGTTTACTACCATGCATTCTGACTTACAAACTTTATGTGCAGGGGACACATGGCCGAGCAAAATGCCCAAGGGGCTGACCGTGTGTCATACACAGCCTAGACACACGCCTGTGTGTGTACCTGTATGGACAGTATAAGGCTATCTACCAAGCCTTTACCACCCTGAACACAATCTAACATCAACACATCCTAAATTTACTTAATATGATTTCTCATCCAACAACTATAGTTAAGACCCATATACATTTACATATATTCAACCTTGCCAACATCTCCACATTCATGAATGTTTTGCATACATTCACATAATGACTTCAATATTAGCCATTTTCCATGGCCTTAAACAAAATAAATCAAATACTAAAGTAAGCCAACATATTTGGCCAATTAACAATGACAGAGAACTCAAAAGTTAAGGTCCTATACGTGCCATAATCAAAATAAAAGATCTAACTATGACAGAATCACAACTTACTCATCACCATTCAACATAATTCACATAACATATATTGAGCTCTCATCTCATACATTTCAAATAGGTACTTGTACCACTCACAACATGGTTATACTTTTCTCGTTTAACTTAAACTGTATCTCTCATCGTTGAACTGTTGGGAATACTATCGGATATCCACTAAACCTCAAACATAGGGTATAATGCCGATGCCATGTCCCAGACATGGTCTTACACTAGCTCATCTATCAAGTCGATGCCATGTCCCAGACGTGGTCTTACACAGACTATCGAAATCGAGGCAGACGCCATGTCCCAAACATGGTCTTTCACTGGCCTTCACATATTCGTGTCAATGTCGTGTTCTAGACATGGTCTTACACTTACACATCTCATAGCTGATGCATGTCTCAAACATGTCTTACACTGGCTTACATCACGAGGCCGATGCATGTCCCAGGCATGTCTTACACTAGCTCTCGTCTCAATGCTGATGCCATGTCCCAGACATGGTCTTACACTGGCTCTCCTAATGTGGCCAATGCATGTCCCAGACATGTTTTTCACTAGCACACAGTTAACCCGAATGTCATGGCATGAATATCCGATTTATTTCCTAAGGTTCAAACGAGAGTTCTACCTCGGATTACAAAATGTAGGCGACAATTCAATTTTAGTCTACTTGCTTGGCCTTCCCCCGATCTAGGTTTGGACGTTGTAATTCTTGATCTAAAATGATAAAAATTCATTCATCTCATCAGCATATTACTCTAGGCACTCGAAAATTCATAATTGGGCAAAACGACCATTTTGCCCCTAGACTTTCACAAAATGACCATTTTACTCCTAGGTCCGAAAGTTGATTTTATCGCATTTTCTCATTAACCAAGCCTGGCTTATTACTTTTTATACTAGAAGCAGCCCATAATTTTCATTATTTCACACATTTATCACCTATTTTATAACTTATGCAAAATGGTCCTTAGTTAGGGTTTCCATGAAAACTACTTCACAAAAGTTGTTTATTATACTACCATCACTCATTTTCTTCCATAAAATTTCAGAATACAACATGAAGACACTCATGGTAAAACCCTATACTTTCGTTCATTTTGCAAAATAGTCCCCTCATTTGAAAGCTCATGTTACAAGGGTTCTAAAAGTACAAAAATCATCAAGAAAAGTCATCAAAATCACTTACTTGCAAGATTAAAGAGTGGATGATATTTTTGGTGGAAAAATGGAGAAGAAAGATGACCCCTTTAATTATATTTTAATATTCAATTTGCTAATGTCATCACTTACCAACCCTAGTCATCTTTTGACTTTTTGACCATCTTTGTCTCATATGGCTGACAATGCCTCTCTAAAGGGTCTAATTTCCCTTTAAAGACCTCCAATTTAGGTTCTCTAGCTATTTGAAACCCTTAGCTATCAAAAAAGGACTTTTGCACTTTATGCGATTTAGTCCTTTTTCGCAATTAAGCTCTCAAACGCTAAAATTAATTCACCAAATTTTTCATGCATTATAATAAACATATTATAAGTATAAAATAATAATAAAATACTTTCTCCAACTTTGGGTGGGTGATCCTAAAACCACTGTTCTGACTAAGCCCAAAATTGGGCTATTACAGTTAACCCCATAATTTTGATTTTCTCTGAGTTCGGTCCAAAAGAAAGGCGTTCGGCGCTTACGCCCATATAATGCCTCATAAGGTGCCATTTTCAAACTCAACTGATAGTTATTATTGTAGGCAAACTCTGTAACGCCCCATACCCGAGACCGTTGCCGGAGTCAAACACGAGGTGTTAACAGGCTTAATTCATTGCTTAAACAGCTCAAACAATTTAATTTTAGAAATTCCGGATAAGTCTGGCTAATGCGTCCACAATGGCTTAAAAATTCATATCTCGAGTTATGAAACTAAAAATCCAATTCCGTAAATTTTTCCTGAAACTAGACTCATATATCTATTTACTAATTTTTTTTCTAGAATTTTTGGCTAGGCCAATTAGTACAGTTTATTAGTTAAAATCTCCCATGTTTTAGGGTTCGACTACTCTAACCTCTGTGTATTACGAATCAGATATCTCTCAGTACAGAATTTCAATGACTATGAAGTTTGTTTCTCTTAAAACTAGACTCAATAAGAAATCTGTAAATATAAATTATGACTTCTAATTATTTTTATACAATTTATGGATAATTTCCAAAGTCAGAACAGGGGATCCAGAAATCGCTCTGGCCCTGTTTCACAAAAATTTAAACATTTCATAAAATATAACTCATATACCTGTTTCGTTTCTTCCATTTGAAAATAGACTCATAATTATTCAATTCCATATTTTATTAACCATCTAATTATATCTCTACTATTTTTAATGATTTTTTAAATTCACATCACTACTGCTGTCTGAATCTATTTTATGGTAAATTTTACCTATTTCATGGTTTCCATGGATTAACTAGCAATTTGACATACATAACACCAAATATGATCATAATTAGCCATTCCAATGGCTAATCATTACCAAGCATTTTTATACTACTCAATAACCATATCATAAGACTATATATACAAAATGATTATAATGCTATACATGCCATACTCAAAATATACAAGCCATTATGCCAAGATGGTATACGGATAGTGTGAGCGTGCCTCCGACCTTTCCCGATTTCCAAGCTGGCTTGTCAACACTACAAGAAATGAAAAGGAGGGAGTAAGCATAAATGCTTAGTAAGTTCACATGCAAATAGCAAGTAACATAACCATATAAGCAAACATAAAACATCATTTGCATAATCATCACCAAGACATTCATATCATATTTTCATTTATCATCATACCATATTATTGTTATATCGATTTTTCAACCCGAGGGTTAAGTACATACCTGTTCAAAGTATCCATTTCACAACACTTACCAATACGTCCCTTTTATCTTGAGTATTCCTCCATTTGAGTAGAACTTTACCCGTTGAACACATCGGAATATAATTCGGATACATGGAAAGTTTGCACATAAGTGCCACATATGTAGCCAAGCTACTATGTAACCCGCCCATAAGCGAACTCGGACTCAACTCAACGAGCTCGGGTGTTTGCATCCATAAGTGAACTCGGACTCAACTCAACGAGCTCGGATGCCTAGTTACATTTCACGAACTCGGACTCAACTCAACGAGTTCGGACATTCGCATCCATAAGTGAACTCGGACTCAACTTAACGAGTTCGGATGCCCAAATATCCCAGTGACATGTCACTTGTATCCTAATCCATTCCTAAGGTTCAACGGGACCTTTTTCCCAATCATGTGTCTCAACCATCTTCTACGGAATACCGATACTGATACTCGGTAGTATTTCACATTTTCCAAGTATATCATATAATTTGACATATTATCAAACAATTATCAAGAGTATAATATTTCATAATAATTATCATATCATTTAAATAACATAAAACATTTAAAATAATAACTATGTTACCAACATTTACATATGAACTTACCTAGTATGCGAAAATGGCTACTTTTACCATTTCGTTCACAACTTGGTATTTTCCCCATTTTAGCCCGAATTTCAGTTTTCCTTGCTCTATCATTTAAAATATGGTCTAATTAGGACTCACATTATTCAAATTGACCCAAAATCATATTTTGGAAAAATTACAATTTTGCCCCTAAACTTTTGCATATTTACACTTTTTCCCCAAAGCTCGTAAATTAAACTTCAGCCTATTTTCTTATGTTTTATGACATACTGATCATTTTTCCCTTCTATTGCAACATCAAATTCTCACTCTAACATGTACTTATGACTATTAGGTATTTTTACCGATTAAGCCATTTTTGCTCGTTTTCACTTAAAACTGAGTAGCACAAGTTGTCTAACATAATTTAAAACCTCATATTCTATCATAAAACACCAAAATACACAAATTTCACCTATGGGTATTTTTCCAAATATAAACCCTAGGTTAAATTATTGCTAGCATAAGCTAAATCGAGCTACCGGGACTCCAAAAACGTAAAGAACTTGAAAAACGGGGCTAGAATGGACTTACAATCAAGCTTCGAAGCTTGAAAAACCCTATCCATGGTTTCTCCTTACTATATTAAGCCATGGTGAAGAAGATGAGCAAAATTGGCTTTTAATTTTGTATTTTAATTCATTTTACCCCTAAATGACCAAAACGCCCTTACTACTAAACTTTCCAAAAATTCCATCCATGTCCAATTTTTGTCCATAAACTTAGAAATTGTTAAAATTTCTATTTGAGACCTCCTAATTAATATTTCAAAACAATTTCATACTAGAAACTTCTAGAATGCAAGTTTTGCAAATTATTCGATTTAGTCCCTAATTTCAATTTAAGCACTTTAGGCATAGGATTTCATCACGAAATTTTCACACAATCATGCAATCATATCATAAACATCAAAATAATTATAAAATAATTATTTCTATCTCAGATTTTGTGGTCACAAAACCACTATTCCGACTAGTCCCAAAATCAGGATATTATAAACTCTACTAGCAGTAAATACTTCTCCCAACTACCTTGGAATTCAAGAGCACAACACTGCAACATGTTCTCAAGAATCTGAATTACTCTCTCCAACTGGCTGTCGGTTTGCAGATAGAAAGCCGTGCTAAAATTAAACTTTTTCCCCAAAGCTTCTTGTAACTTTTTCCAAAACCACGAAGTAAACCTCAAATCCCTATCCGAAACAATCGACAAGGGCACTCCGTGAAGTCTCACAATTTCAGAAACATATAACTCGGCTAACTTAACAAGCGAGTAGTCAGTATGTATTGGAAAAAAATGAGCCGATTTTGTTAATTGATCGACTACAACCCAAACAACATCTTTCTTTCTCAGTGACAACGGCAATCCCGTCACAAAATCCATAGTAATATGGTTCTATTTCCATTCGGGAACCATCATAGGTTGAAGTAAACCTGAAGGTACTTGGTGTTCAGCTTTCACTTGCTGACAAATTAAGCAGTTCGAAACAAACTCTGAGATGTCTCTTTTCATACTTGGCTACCAATACAATCTCTTCAAGTCATTGTATGTTTTCATACAACCCGGATGGATAGATATAAAACTGCTATGTGCCTCGTGAAGAATTTTCCCAATAAGCTCTTCATCTCTAGGTACACAGATCCTATCCCAAAACATCAAACCACCATCGGTACTAATCTGAAAATCTGATTCATTAATTGTCTCGTACTGAGTCATCTTGGCTTGTAAGTCTTTATCACTTTTCTGAGCTTCACAAATCTCTTGAATAAACATTGACCTAGCTCTCAACTCTACTAGAAGCAAACCATCCTCGGTTATAGACAACTATGTATTCATCGCTCTCAAGGCAAATAATGACTTTATACTTAATGCATCTGCGACTACGTTTGCCTTTCCTGATTGATAGTCAATTACCAACTCGTAATCTTTTATCAACTCTAGCCACCTTCGTTGCCATAGATTCAAATCCTTTGGAGTCATCAAGTATTTTAGGCTTTTATGGTTGGTGAATACCCGTCATTTCTCGCCATACAAGTGGTGTCTCCAAATCTTCAGTGCAAACATTATGGCTGCTAACTCTAAGTCGCGTGTCAGATAATTTTTCTCATGCGGCTTCAGCTGTCTCGAGGCATATGCTATTACCTTGCCTTCTTGCATGAGCATGCATCCTAATCCATTCAAGGATGCATCACTATACACTACGAATTGTTTTCCCGGTTACGGTTGCACTAAAATTGGGGTTTCAGCCAACAACGTCTTAAGTTTTTCAAAACTCTGTTGGCATTTTTCTGTCCAATCGAACTTGACATCTTTATGTGGTAATCTCCTCATCGGAGTAGAAATCATAGAAAATCCTTTAACGAATCGTCTGTAGTAACCCGCTAAGCCTACAAAGCTTCTAATCTCTGATATGTTTCTCAGTGATTTCCACTCAACAATAGCTGAGATCTTACTCGAGTCAACTCTAATTTCATCACCCGACACGATGTGTCCTAATAATCCAACCTCTTGGAGCCAAAAATCATTTTTACTAAACTTGGCATACAACTACTTATCTCTTAAAGTTTGCAAAATAGTTCTCAAATGCTCCACGTGTTCACTCTCATCACTGGAATAAATCAATATATTGTCTATAAAAACAATAATGAACTTATCCAAGTACGGATGGAAAATATGGTTCATTAATTCCATAAACACGGCGAGAGCATTTCTTAAGCCAAAGGGCATGACAAGGAACTCATAGTGCCCGTACCTTGTCTGAAACATCTTGTTTCTTCACTCTTAGCTGGTAGTAGCTAGATCTTAAGTCTATCTCAGAGAACACCGTGGCTCCTTTCAATTGGTCAAATAGATCATCAATCCTAAGTAAAGGATACTTATTTTTCACAGTCACCTTGTTGAGCTGTCTGTAGTCTATACATAACCTCATCGACCCGTCTTTCTTTTTTACAAAAAGTACTAGAGCACCCAATATAGAATAGCTCTGTCTCACAAAACCCTTATCTGTTAATTCTTGTAACTGAGCCATCAACTCTTTTAACTCCAATGGTGCCATCCTATATGGGAGAATCGATATAGGCACAGTACTAGGGACCAACTCGATACCAAACTCGACTTCCCTAATTGGAGGTAATCTGGGCAACTCTTCCGAAAACACATCCAGAAATTCACACACCACTGGCACTGACTCAATCTTCACTTTTGACACTTGGGTATTCAACGCAAATGTGAGATAAGACTCATACCCTTTTGTCATATATTTTTCAGCAGTCATAGAAGAATCACTATAGGTAAGCTATCCGATTCACCTGATTCAACCCGAAGAATATCCTGATTTTCACATTTCAGTTCAATAAATTTCTTCCCATAATTGTAACACCCCAAACCCGGCCCAGACGTTATGGCTGAACCCGACGTGTCTCATTGAAGTTTTAAAAACCCATGATTCATTTTAGTGTTTAAAAAGAACGTCTTTTGCTAAGTTAACAAAGTGAATGAAAGCTGTGCACCAGGTAGGTATCCGAAACAGAGGAGGTGAGCCATGAAGGCTACTTAAGTACCAAGCTCTTCCTTGGATCCAATCCTAGACATGCCCTGCGAGGTTAGGTTTTGGGAAAAAAAACGAGTTGGAATTCATTTAAGTAGATATTTTTGATAAACCGATTAGTTGCATCGTTGCGCTATTTTGTAAACAAGTATCATTTTGAAAACGCGCCCTAAGTCTAACCCATTTGGAATTATTATCAGTAAAATATAGGGTATAAAATAAAATAATCCCAGAAAGATAATTAAAATGGCCTTATTACAACCTAAAAACCAAATTATAATAAAATTAAAAAAAATCGGTTACTTATTGCAAAGTTCAAAAGCGATCATCACGGCCACTCTGAATCCCCTCCGACTCCAAGTCTCCACATCAAGACTCACCTGCAAAGATAAGGAAAGGGGGTGAGTTTGGAAACTTAGTATGCAACAAGCCCCTTTCAGAGCCCAAAGAATACCAAAGATCTTGAAATTTGAAGCCTTTCGTTTAACGATTCTCGGGCGAAGCCTTCTCATTAATCATGTTCTTGGGCGAAGCCTTCATCAGAAACGGTATGGCCCATAGGCCCATTTCAATGCCACATGTAATATTAATGGATGTATGCAAGCCCATTTGGGGAGACTACTCAACCCACTATCCGCTACTCTCCACCCCTACCAACCAAGCTCTCCATGTCGGGAATAACTCAACCCACCCAACCAAACTCTCCACTGGCAGCATAGCTGCTTTATCATATAACTAGAGGCCTAGCCTCTTTTAATAATTGGGGCAAAGCCCTTTTTGATAAACCGGGCAAAGCCCTTTTTAGATCAAAAAGCCCTTTTGCACTTCCTCCATTTATATCAAACCCAAACCATGCATATAATGAGTATATCATGTGCATCTCATAACATATCATGTCATATCATGTATATCAAAATTTCATGCATCATATTCATAATTAAACCCTAGGGGTATAATGGTCATTTTTACCCAAAGGCAAAACAGTCATTTACCATATTTTAGGGGTAATTTGTAAATTTACCAAATATTATGAGTTTTCCACGTTCATTAACAATTATCAATATCCTCAAGTGTTTAAACAGTGATTTTAACGCACTTTATCAAATTAGGGCTTTTGGGCCCAAAACCCCTAATGGATCCTACGAATGCCGATTTAGCCCATTAAGCCCATATAATCCAAATTTTACAACAGTACTAACCGCGTTAACATGCAATCTTTCCAAATTCCATTTTCTAGCAATTTTACCCAAATGGGCCCGAAAGCCCATTGGGCCTAATTTTAGCCCATTGAGGCCCAACTTACCGTCGTGCACAGAATTGCACTCTTACCTGTTCCATCGATCCAAACACCGATCATATCATTTTTATCGCATCTAAAACTGCTGCAAAATCTCAAGTTCTCGAAATGCCGGAATTTTGGCATTTCGGCTTTTCTACGAATATTAGCCTAAGCTACTACGAGGGTTGTTACACACCTGTTTTGTGACGAATGCCACCGAGATCCCTTACGATGTCCTACAATTGATTACCATAATTCTTAGATTGCAAACCACAATAACCAATCCCAATATTCACCTACCATATTCGAACCATGCCCTTAAAGCCTTTAGAATATTACCTTTTTACCGAAAATCAATGACTAGATCTAAGTCTAGTTGTTCCAAAGATCCAAGCCTTCGATCCAACCTCTAGAAGACACTAAAAACCAAAAGAAATCGTCGGTTAAAGACCCTTAAAGCCCTATGCCCAAATCGACAGCCTCCTTAGATTTTAGGGACTTCGGCTTTTTTCTAAATTGAAAAATAAGACTAGATCTGAGGTGATGAGCACTTACCACCTATTCCTCTTTGATTTCTACGCAGATCTGATGCAGATCTATCCTCTAAATGATAGTAGAACTCGAATCCAGGAGATTTGAAGTTTCGGCTATAAGTCCCTAAATTTATGGTACTTCGGCTTTTTAAGTGATGAAAAAGATGACGATTTGAGGCTATAACTTTGAAGTAATGTTGCCGACAGATACTAAGGGTTTAGAGAAGATGAAAGTTAATCAAAAGGAACAAAAATAATTGAAGGATTTTGGCTTGGAGAAATTGGCACAAGAAGTGAGTTTTCGGGATTTCGGCTTTTATGGCGATAGGCTATGAAGGTTTTGTGGAGGATGGAATCGATAGAGGAGGTGAGTAAGGTGGTCAGAAGGTTTCGGCTAGAAAAAAAAAGTGAAAAGGGAGAAAGAAAATAGAGGAAATAGAGAGGAAGAAGAACTCGACACCAAGGAGAAAGAATTTGCGTTTTCGGCTTTTGTGAGAACTCAGAAAGGATGAATGACAGTGAAAGCTTTCAGGTGGCTAACCCTAATTCTCCAAGACAGAAAAAGAAAAGAACCTAACCCTAATATCAACTAAAACAATCGGCCCAACCTCCCTAAGGCCCTTGCCGAAATTCACTTAAGTGATCACATGCCCGGTACATGCCTAAAATTAAAAAGTAACAGTATGCCTACCTTGCAACTTGAACCCTGGACCTTTAATTCCTTCCCAGGCGCCCTTTTTTTAGGAACTTAGTGGTGCCACCTTGTCACTTTACCAAGGCCTTATTTGTGTCATAATTTACGAAGTTCTTCTTAAAAACCCACTTAACCAAGTCTCCTATTCACTTAAAACCCAACCTTGATATTTTTTTGCGTTTAACTTAGGCTTGGGCCTTCTAAAGGCCCACTAACACATTTAAATACAATTCCAATATCAGAACACCAAAATTTCAAAATTTACCTAAAATCACAGAAACTCGAAAAATCCCGAAAATCAAGGCGTTACAACAATTTACTATGACATCATGGGTAGACAACCAATCCATACTAAGGATAATGTCAAATTCATTAAACAGTAATAACATGAGGTTAGTTGGAAAACAATGACCTCTAATTGTCAAGGGACAATTTCTACATACTTGGTTAACTAATACATGCCTACCTAATGGGTTTGACACCTTTACCATAAATTTAATAGACTCGACAGGCATATTCATGCTAGATATCAGTTTCACACAAGTATACGAATGGGTAAATCCTGGATCTATCAAAGCAACAATAGAAATATCATAAAGAGAGAAAGTACCTATAATCACATTCGATGACGATGCCTCTTCACGAGCTCGAATGGCATAAGTCCTTGCAGGCGCTCGGCCCTTGGACCTCACGGAAAAATCTCTAGGCGCACATCTGCTGCTAGTCCCTCTTCCCAGGTTCTTCTATGGTCTACCTCTCAAAGGAGCATTACTCGCTCTCACATATTGTTATTCATCTTTCTTTCCTATTTTAGGGCAGTTTTGGATGAAATGGTCTAGCAACCCACATTTGAAACAGCCTCTTTCATTCCCTCGACACTTACCAAAATGGCATCTACTACACTGTGAACATTCTGGTCTATTTCGTCGAGCACTACCGACACTCGCGCTGGAAGTGGTTTGAGCTTTAGACACCATGAATTGCTTATTCTTATTTCTACTCGAGAATTCCACTGAAGCATTTGATCGGGTAGTGAACTCTATCGATCTCTTAGATGAGGATTGATGTGATTTCCCCATCTGTCTTTTCCTTGAGTCACGAGACTTAATATCAGCTTTTCTCTTCTCTTTGGTCAATTCTTCTGCCTTGCAAGCTCTTTCAACCAGCATTACAAACTATCTTAACTCTAAGATGCTAACTAATAATCAGATGTCTTCGTTTAATCCGTTCTCAAATCTCTTGCACATGATAGCTTCAGTAGATACGCACTCCCTAGCGTATTTGCTGAGCCTCACGAACTCACGCTCATATTCTGTTACTGTCATTTGGCCTTGCTTCAATTCTAGAAATTCCTTCCTCTTTTGATCTGTAAACCTCTTACTAATATACTTCTTTCAGAATTCCTCTTGGAGAACTCCCATTTAATCCTTTCCCTTGGTACAACTGATACAAGGGTGTTCTACCATTGGTAGGCCGAGTCTTGCAAGAGTGACACAACACAATTCATGCACTCCTCAGTGTGCAAGACAACTCATCGAATACCCTAATGGTATTTTCTAGCAAGAACTCTGCCCTTTCTGGGTCATCATCTATATTTGCCCTACATTCCTCGACTCCCTGCTTCCTAATTTTGTTAACCGGAAGTTTCTCCTTAACATCTCCACCCCTTGAGGCACTATAGGGTTAGGTTAAGGGATTGGAGGAGGTAGGGGAGGTGGAGTGTTTGGATTTGCACGAATAAACTCGAAATACTAGGCATCAATTATATGGAGGTAGGCTTCTCTAGCCCTTCCACTCTGACTCATTATCACGGGCCCACTATCTACTGGCGCGGTCCCTTCAGCGGAAGCCGATGCGCTACCCTCTATATCGTCCTCCATTGCTCCATCAGGATCCATTCACTATTTGAAAACAAAATTTAAATTTGTCAGGAGTCCTCACACTATCATAATATATTTATGGAATGTATAGCTAGACTCGTGCTCATGCTAGGTTAGTCTGAGAATCAACTAAACCATAGCTTTGATACCACTAAATGTAACAACCCTTACTCGAGTTCATCGCCGGAACAGGATACGAGGTGTTACGAGACTTAAACATATAGACAAATGTTTTCGGGTCATAAAATTTTGCTCAATTTTTAAAACTTTCAAACTTCCTCTAAACGACCCTAATATAGACCTAAGAGGTCCAAAACACGCTTTGAGATTGATTCAGGACTAATTTGTGCACTCTAGAAAACTTTGTAAAATTTCAGACAAACAGGGGCACACGCCTGTTTGGAAGGGCAACACGCTCGTGCATCTTCTTAACATGGCCATGTTGAAGGCTCATGTAGCTCACACGGCCTGAACATATCGGGACACACCCGTGTCCCTAGCCCGTGCAAATTTATTTTTCGATTCAAACCTACAGGATTTTTCACATGGCTTGGCACATGCCCGTGTCCATGACCCGTGCGTGTCACAGCCCATGTGGGAAAACCTTGACATTCTATTTCTAATGTCAACAACCCCTTAAGGGCACATGACCATGGTACACGCCCATGTACGAAGCCATGTCCTCCACATGATTGGGACACACAGCCGTGTCTCCGCCCGTGTGGTTACTACTAGGCATTTTGTTTTGCCAAAATTAGGTACAGGGGACACACGGCCTGACTACACACCCATGGGGCAAGCCGTGTGTCACACACGGTCTAGACACGCGCCCGTGTGTCTGCCCGTGTGGACAAAAACAAGGCTATCTACCAAGCCTTTTTGCCACCCTTACTTGTACCAACCTTCACAACATCAAACATAACCAATCCAAGCATAAATACACCTAACCAAACAGCCACAACCATGAGAATCTTCATCAAATGCATTTAATAAAAATCAATATTAGCCAACAGTAATGGCCTATACAAAATGAATAACACATCCATCATATGAGCCAACACTTGTGGCTGAACTAACCTGACACTAAACAAAAGATTCAAATCGCTATATATGCCACATTCAAAACATTTAAACTAGTTATACCAAAAGCTTGACGTCCCTTGATTCCCGGTGCTAACTTGGCGGAACTATACGAAAATAGAAAAGAGAGGGAGTAAGGATAAGGTTAGTAAGTTGCTTGTAAATAAGTAACATTATCAACCATGCATATTTAAACACATAACATATTATAAATCAACACAACATTCTTGAGTGAACAAAGGTAGATATCACAAGTATAAGCCAAAGATTACAAAATCATCCCGAAATTCATTTTCATAGATTGAACTTACTCATGTTATTCTTACCATTAAGGCAACATAACTAGACTCATATCTCATGAGTTTCGAATAAGAACCTGTACCACTCACAACATGAATGCATCATTACCACTCACAACATGAATGCATCATTCCATATTTTTATCATCAAATTTAAAATAACATGTAAAACCATTTGGAAAACTAAAGGATATCCGATAAGCCTCACACAAGAGGGTAAATTGCCGATACCATGTCCCAGACATGGACTTACACTGGCTCACATGTTGAGGCCGATGCCATGTCCTAGACATGGTCTTACACTAGCTCTCATCTCAATGCCAATGCCATGTCCCAGACATGGTTTTATACTGGCTCTCATAATGTGGTCGATGCCATATCCCAAACATAGTCTTACACTAGCACACATACCAACACCAATGCCATATCCCAGACATGGTCTTACACTAGCTCTCACAACATTACCGATGCCATGTTCCAAACATGGTCTTACACTGGCTCTCATACCGTGGCCGATGCCATGTCCCTGACATGGTCTTACACTAGCACACATATCACCCATATGTCATGGCATGGATCTCTAATCTATTCCTAGGTTCAATCGGGACTCTACTATATTAAATTTTATCATGCACTATTCATAAGCAATTTCAACCATATTACGCAAAATTAATCATTCAACACATAATAATGATAAAGTTGCCTTACTTACGTACAACTTACCTCGTATACAAAAAGTGGGCAACTAGTTGGATTTAGTCTACTAGCTTAGCCTTCGAGTTTTGTATTTCTTGATCTAAAATGATAAAAATTCACTGATTTAATTTTCATATTAATCAATGCATTTCATAATTCATATTT
Source organism: Gossypium longicalyx (assembly GCA_025698465.1). NCBI lineage: Eukaryota > Viridiplantae > Streptophyta > Magnoliopsida > Malvales > Malvaceae > Gossypium > Gossypium longicalyx. Next base: position 37,188,300 of record CM046998.1, on the reverse strand, counting down.
TGGCAAAATGACAATTTTACCCCAAACTTTTACAAAATTACTATTTTACCCTTAGGCTTGTAAATCGATTTTTATCAAATTTTCTCACTAACCAAGCCTAGAAAAATTCAAATTCCCATTGTTTCACACGTTTCGCACATAATTTATAACTTATGTAAAATTGTCCTTAGTTAGGGTTTTCATGAAAACTACTTCACAAAAGTTGTTTGTTTAACAACCAAGATTCATTTTCTTGCATAATAATTTAGAAAAAAACATGAATAATCTCATGAAAAAACCCTATACTTTCAACCATTTTGCAAAATAGTCCCCTCATTAGCTAGATTATGCTTCAAGGGTCCCAAAAGTACAAAAATTGTCAAGAAAGGCCATCAAAATCACTTACTTGTAAGGGTAAAGAGTGGTTGAAATTTTGAAGCTCCAAAACCCTTATTTTTTCTGGTATTTTTGGTGGAGAGGAGGAAGATGAAAGGTGATATCTTTTTCTTTTTATTATATTATAAATCTAGTCAATTTAGTCACCAAATTTTCACCTATCTTTGACCTTACAATTTATTTGTCTCTATGATCAGATATTAAAAAAATTTATGGTTTACTTGCTTAATAAAAACCTCTAATTTAATTTTTCATAGCTATTTGACACATTTAGCTAGTAGAACAAAACTTTAGCACTTTATGCGATTTAGTCCTTTTTCACAATTAAGCATGAAATCACTAAAATTATTTCACCAAAATTTTCATGCACTCATATGATCATGCTACAACACATAAAATAATATTAAAAATAAATTCTTTGACCTCGGGTTAGTGGTTCTGAAACCACTGTTCCGACTAGGCCCAAAATCAGGCTGTTACATTATGCTTATGAAACCATGATGATAAATATGTGATTTTTGTTAAGTTAAATTGTATGATATTCATGTTAAATGTTGCTTAATATTGTTTATTATTGCATATGAACTTACTAAGCTTTATGCTTACTCCCCTTCCTTTCCATTTTATTATAGTATTTCCAAGCTAACTCGAGAATCAAAGGACGTCGGAGCTTGATTCACACTATCAAATTAATCTTTTGGGTATTTATGATTTCACATTTTGAGTATGGCATGTGTAGCAGACTTAGTCTTTTTTTTTTACGTGTCATATTAATTTAGACAAGTGTGTTGGCTTATAATGATTTGATGATTTATTTTGTATATGGCCATGAGATATGGCTTATATTGATTATTGGCTTGTAAGCCTATTTATACATGCATGCATGTGCCTATGCCTTTGAGATGTGGTCTGTGATTGTGTATATGATGGGTTATGTTATTAGTTATGAATGCTTGTTGATTTAATTGAGATGAATTAGTACGATGATAGCTAAGGTCCCAATGTGAAAAATTGAAGCAAATCTATAATTCTTAATGCATGAGAATTGGTAAATTTGGCTTGACATAGTATGGTGTCTTGTGCATGTATAAGTTGATATAGTGTTGCCATGAACATGACTTGTTTGATGATGTTTAAGTACTCAATTATGCCATGTTAAGTACCTTTAAAGTTATGTATGTGCTTGATTATATAAGGGTGGCAAATGGCTTAGAAAATAGCCTCAAAATTGTCCACACGGGTAGACACACGAGTATGCATCTAGGCCGTGTGTGACACACGGTCTGCCCCATGGGCGGGTGATCTTGCCGTGTGTCCCTTGCACCTTAGTTTTGAGAAACATAATGCCCAGTATCAAGTACACGGGCATGAGACACGATCGTGTGTCTTGGCCATGTGAGGGACACGGCCTTAGGACATGGACGTGTGCCCAGGTCGCGTGAATTATGCACATTAATTGCGAAAATTAAATTCACCACATCGCTTAGCATACGGGCGTGTGGCTTGGTTGTGTGTCCTTATTTTGTTGATGATGTCATAAATATAGAGTTACATATGCTGAGGACATAGGCATGTCCCAAGCCACACGGGCCTGTGAGACGGCCTAACCACATGGGCGTGTAAACCTCCAAAGCATGAAAATTTTCTAAGTGTTGTAAAAATTTTAAAAGTTCTCGGTTTAGTCTCGAACCACTCCCAATGTATGTTTTGGGCCTCGTAAGCTCATAATAAGGATGATTTGAATGTATATGAAAAGTTTTAATTTGGATGGAAATTTATGTATCGGCTCTGCATGATTGCTTGTGTATAAGTCTGGTAATGTCTCGTACCCTATTCTAGCGTCAAATACGGGTAAGGGGTGTTACATTTAGTAGTATTAGAGCTATGGTTTATTCGGTTCTCAGACTAGCGTAGCGTTTGTAAGAGTCCAGCTATACATGCTATATATATTATGATAGTGTGACGACTGCTTACAATTTTAAAATTGTGTTTTGAAATAGTAAATAGATCCCGACCTAGCCATGACGGATGATGTAGAAAGTAATGCACCAGCTCCTACTCAAGGGGCAACGCCAGTCGAAATTAGATCCGTAACTGTGAGTCAAGGAGGAAGAAATGGGGATAGGGAAGCCTTTCTCCATATATGAATATATGGTATACAAAGTTCATTCAAACGAACCCAAATGCTCAACCCCCTCCACCCCCACCAAATCCTCAACCTATCCTTATAACCCCCCAAGTTGTGAAAATTGTAAGAATGAACAAGCCTTCGGTTGACAGAATTTGTAAACAAGGAGCCGAAGAATTCTGACCTAATATAGATGATGATCCCGAAAGGGTAGAGTTCTGGCTCGAGAACACCATCAGGGTATTTGATGAGTTTTCTTACACATTTGAGGAATGTATGAAATGTGTCGTGTCACTATTGAGAGACTCATTTCATCAGTAGTGGAACACCCTTGAGTCATTCCAAGAAGAGTTCCATAAGAAGTACATTAGCCAGAGGTTTATCGATCAGAAAAGAAAGGAATTTCTTGAGTTAAAACAGGGCCGAATAACAGTAACGGAGTACGAGCATGAGTTTGTAAGATTTAACAAGTACGCTCAAGAATGTGTATCAACTGAAGCCATCATGTGTAAGAGATTTGAAGATGGGTTGAATGAAGACATCTGATTATTGGTTGGCATTTCTGAACTAAAAGAATTCGTTGTGCTTGTAGAGAGAGCTTGCAAGGCCGAGGAATTGGCTAAAGAGAAAAGGAAGGCTAAGATAGAAGCTAGGGACTCAAAGAAAAGACCTATGAGTAAGTCATTTCAATCTTCATCAAAGAAGTCGAGGGATTTCTATTCTCGCTCCAATGCTTCTGTTGGGCTCTTAAACAAAAATCAGAATAAACAATATTTGGGTTCTAAAGCTCAAACCACTTCGATTGCTATTATTGTCAATGCTTCACCAAATAGATCAAAATGTCCACATTGTGGTAGATGTCACCCGGGAGAGTGTTGGATGAATAACCGGGCATGTTTCAAGTGCAGTTCACACGATCACTTTATCAAAGGTTGTCCTGATATGGTTTAGAAAGAAAAACTTCAGAGTGCGAAATCTGGTAATACTGCTGCTAGAGGGAGACCACAGAGAAATCTAGGAAATGGAGTAAGTAGCAAAAGTGCACCTACAGATTTGGCTGTGAGACCCGAGGGTAGAGTACCTGCGAGGACTTATGCCATTCGAGCTCGCGAAGAGGCTTCATCTCCTGATGTGATTACAGGTACTTTTTCTCTCTATAATACTCATGTTGTTGCTTTGATTGATCCGGGATCAACCCATTAATTTGTTTGTATGAAATTGGTATCTAGTATGAATATGCCTGTTAAGTCTACAGTATTTGTGATAAAAGTGTCAAACTGTAACATCTCGATTTAGGGCCTAGTCAGAACAGTATTCTCGGGACCACAAATTTGAAGTTTGAAAATTATTTTTATTATTATTATGAGGTTATAACATGGTTATATTAGTGTATGAAAAATTTGGTGAGTTAATTTTGATATTTGCGAGCCCGATTGCGAAAAAGGAATAAATCGCAAAAAGGGAAAAAGTTGCAATTTAGTACCCAAATGTGTTAAATAGCTAGAGAAATAAAATTGGGGGCCTTTAATGAGAAATTAGAGCCCTAGAAACAAGGTGGCCGGCCATAGTAGACAAGTTTAGTCCAAAAGTCAATATTAGGTGAATTGATGACATAATTTTGTGATAAAATAATGCTTAAAAGCTTAGCTATTATTTTCTTTCTTCTCCACACCTTCTCTCCACCAAAAATATCAGCAAAAAAGGGGTTTTTTAAGCTTTGAAATTTCAGCAACTTATCACCTCAACAAGTAAGTGATTTTCATGTCCTTAGTTGAGGATTTTTGCATTTTTGAGACCCTTGAAGCATGAGCTTCCGAATGAGGGGTCTATTTTGCAAGATTATTTAGAGTTTAGGGTTTTTCCATGAATGGACTTGTGATGGTTTCTGAGTTTTTATGGAAGAATATGAGTCTTAAAAGAGTTCTAAACAACTCTTGTGAAAGGTGTTAGCATGAAACACCTAAAGGGACTATTTTGCATAAGTTGCAAAATAGGTGATAAGTGTGTTAAATAGTGGAATTTTGGGGTTGCTATAAGAGTATAAAGGGTTTTATTAGGCCTAAGATAAGAGGAAATTTGATAAAAATTGATTTTCAAGCATAAGGGTTTAAATGGTCATTTTGCCAAAGTCTAGGGGCAAAATGGTCATTTTACCAAAGATGTGAATTTATGATTGCATAATTGTAATTAGTGACTAAATAAGTGCATTTTTTTATCATAGGTCAAGATTTGTCAAATTCGGACCTAGACTGGGGGAAAGGCAAGCAAATCGACTAATCCAACTAGTTGAGTACATTTTGTAAACCGAGGTAAGTTGTATGTAAACAATACAACTATATTAATTATATATGTGTTAAATTATCATTTAATGGATATAGCATGAATTGCTTGATTGTGTATTGAGAATGCATAGGGAAAAAGAGATGGTAGAATTCCTATTGGAACACTAGGAAATAAACTAGATATTCAGGTTGTGACATTTGGGTTACTTGAGTGAGCTAGTGTAAGACATGTCTGGGACATGAGTCAGCTACATTATGAGAGCCAGTGTAAGACCATGTCTGAGAGCCAGTGTAAGACCATGTCTGAGACATGGCATCGGCATTGAGACGAGTGCTAGTGTAAGACGTGTCTGGGACACGCATCGGCCTCGATAATGATAGTCAGTGTAAGACCATGTCTGGGACATGGCATCGACTTGAGATGTGAGCCAGTGTAAGACTATGTCCGGGACATAGCGTCGGCACCTTACCCGAGTTTTAGGTCTATAAAATGACTGGTAGTGTTTCGAATGGTTCAATGATATAAGTAAGTTTGTGAGTTAATAATGAAAACTTAACCATGTTGTGAGTGGTATAGGTACCTAATTGGTATGTAAGAGAAATGAGCTCATTAGAGAGCATATGACTTGAGTAGATGGTAATGAGTAAGTCATGCTTATACATACCCTTGCATTATGAGCATGATGATTATTGATGAATTGTTGTTGTATATTTATTTATATGCAACTTACTAAGCTTTTATGCTTACCCTCATTTCTTTCCATTTTCTTATAGTGCCATCTAATTAGCTCAAGGATCACTTGGAGTCAGAGATATCGATCACACTATCGTCTGAACCCTTCGGTATGGTTGGATTTATATTTTTGAATATGGCATGTATAGAGCTTAGACTTGATTATTTTGTGTCCTTAAGCATTGGCCAGAGGTGTAGGCTTGGGATAAGCCCCACACTTCGCATTTAGCCTTGATGTTGACTATTACTCATTTTGATTATATGCAAAGATGATATTTCCTGGGTTGAGTAAATTGCCTTATGAAAGAATGTCTATAGTAGCTGAATTAGTTGTATGGTATAGGCTAGAATTGGTGTTGGTTGAGTTTGTGTTAACTGATGTAAATAAGGGTGGCAAATAGGCTTGGTAAATAGCCTTATTTTGTCCATAAGGGTAAGCACACGGGCGTGTGTCTAGGCCGTGTGTGACACACGGTCAGCCCCATGGGTGTGTGATGAGGCCGTGTGTCCCCTACATGTAAAAATTTTAAGTCAGTATGCATGGCAATAAACACACAGGCAGAGAAACATCCGTGTGTCTCAGCCGTGTGGAGGACATGGCCTAGCACACAGGCGTGTGCTATGACCGTGTGACATGTTGGGTGTGCTGACATCAGAAATAGAATACTAAAGTTTTCTCACATGGGCTAAGACACAGGCGTGTCAATGTCGTGTAAGCAACACAGACCACGGACACGGGCGTGTATCCACGCCGTGTGAAATCTGCACTTGAATTATGTGTAATTGTGTAAATAAATTGGCCACACGGGTGAGGGACACGGGCGTGTCCCTAGGTTTTTAGGCCTTGTAAGACACATAGGCCATCAACACGACCATGTCAACGTGGTCACACGAGCGTGTTACCATTCCACATGGGCGTGTGTCCTGTTTTAAATGCAAAGTTTGCATAGATTGGATAAGGACTCGGAAGGATTCTGAATGGTTTCCAATGGTATATTTAGGCCTCGTAAGCCCATATTAAGAGGTCTGAAGTAGAAATTGAAAAAGTTTTAATTTGGGCTGAGTCTCGGTGACTTAAGATGGATTGCATGCATGAGATCAAGTCTCGGTGACTTAAGATGGGTTGCATGCATGAGACCAACTTAGGTAATGCCTTATATACCACCCCGGCTTGGGTAATGGATATGGGGTGTTACACGAACCCTCTAGGCAAGCATGTGCTAGTTGACAAAGTATGTAAGAATTGTCCTTTGATGATTAGAAGTCACTATTTTCCAGCTAATTTTATGCTTTTTCCATTTGATGAATTTGATGTAATTCTTGGTATGGATTGGTTGACCATTCATTATATGGTAGTAAATTGTGGAAGAAAAATTATTGAATTGAAATGTGAAAGTGGTGATATTCTTCATGTTGAATTAGATGATTCGGATAGATTTCCAGTTGTGATATCTTCCATGAAAGCTCAGAGGTATATGAGAAAAGGGTGTGAATCTTATCTTGCCTTTGTGTTGAATACCAAACTGTTTGAGTTAAAGCATGAGTCAGTGTCGGTAGTATGTGAGTATTCGGATGTGTTTCTGGAAGGGTTGCCCAGATTGCCTCTAGTTAGAGAAGTTGAATTTGGTATTAAGTTAGTCCCTAGCACTACACCTATTTCGATTGCTTCGTATAGAATGGCTCCAACAGAATTAAAAGAGTTGAAAGCTCAGTTGCAAGAGTTGACAGATAAAGGTTTTACGAGACCTAGTTATTCTCCGTGGGGTGCACTAGTCTTATTTGTGAAAAAGAAAGACGGCTCTATGAGATTGTGTATTGATTATTGACAACTCAATAAAGTGACCATAAAGAATAAGTATCCTTTGCCGAGAATAGATGATTTGTTTGACCAATTGAAAGGGGCCACATGGTTTTCTAAAATTGATTTGAGATCCAGTTACTACCAGTTGAGAGTTAAAGAGTCAGATGTGCCGAAGACTGCATTTTGGACAAGGTATGGACATTATGAATTCCTGGTTATGCCATTTGGGTTAATGAATGCTCCTGCTGTGTTTATGGACTTAATGAATCAAATTTTTAGACTATACTTAGATAAGTTTGTGGTTGTATTTATCAATGATATTTTGGTTTATTCTCGAAATGAGTCCGAGCATACTGAGCATTTGAGAACTATTTTACAAACTTTGAGAGATAAACATTTGTATGCTAAGTTTAGTAAATGTGAGTTTTGGCTTCGAGAAGTCAGATTTTTGGGGCACATTATTTCGGGTGATGGTATTTGAGTTGATCCGAGTAAGATTTGAACAATTTTTTATTAGAAACCACCAAGTAATGTATCCAAGGTTAGAAGCTTTTTGGGCTTAGCCAATTACCACCGATGGTTTGTTAAAGGATTCTCGATGATTGCTACTCCGATGATAAAGTTGCTACAGAAAGATGTCAAGTTCGAATGGTCAGAAAGGTGTCAACAGAGTTTTGATCACTTGAAGGCATTGTTGACTAAGGCACCAGTTTTAGTACAACCTGAGCCAAGAAAAGAATTTGTGATCTATAGTTATGCATCCTTGAATAGATTGGGTTGTGTGCTTATGCAAGAAGGCAAAGTGGTAGCCTATGGCTTGAGGTAATTGAAACCACATGAGAAAAATTATCTGATACATGATTTGGAGCTAGCCGCCATTGTGTTTCCGTTAAAGATTTGGAGACATCATTTGTATGGTGAGAAATGTCATGTTTATACTATTCATAAAAGTTTAAAGTACTTAATGACTTAAAAGGATTTGAATTTACGACAAAAGAGATGGTTGGAATTGTTAAAAGATTACGAGTTAGTGATTGACTACCATCTGGGAAAGGCAAATGTAGTCGTCGATGCTTTAAGTAGAAAGTCATTTTTTTCTTTGAGGGCTATGAACACCCATTTGACTTTAACCAATGATGGTTTGATTCTAGCTAAATTGAGAGCTAGACCGATGTTTCTTCAAGAGATTTACGAAGCTAAAAAATGTGACAGTGATTTGCAAGCCAAAAGAGCCTAATGTGAATCGAGTATGGAATTAGATTTTCGGATTAATTCTGATGGATGTTTGATGTTCCGAGATAGGGTCTGTGTGTCGAGAGATGACGAGCTTATTTTGAAGATTTTGCATGAGGCACACAGTGGTTATTTGTCAATTCACCCCGGTAGTACGAAAATGTATAATGACTTGAAGAAATTGTATTGGTGGCGGGGTATGAAAAGAGATATTTCTGAGTTTGTTTCGAGATGTCTGATTTGTCAGCAAGTAAAAGCTAAAAGCCAAGTACCTTCAGGTTTACTTCAGCCTGTGATGGTTCTCGAGTGGAAATGGGATAGAATCACTATGGACTTTGTGACAGGTTTGCCCTTGACACCAAAAAAGAAAAATACCATTTGGGTTGTGGTTGATAGGCTAACGAAGTTGACTCATTCTATTTTAGTACGTACCGGTTACTCACTTGATAAGTTAGCTGAATTGCACATTGGTAAAATTGTTAGATTGCATGGAGTGCCTATCTCAATTATATCGAATAGAGATTTGAGGTTCACTTTGCGGTTTTGGAAAAAGTTGCAAGAAGCTTTAGGTACAAAGTTAAACTTTAGTACCGCTTTTCATCTGCAAACTGCTGGTCAGTCTGAGCGAGTAATTCAGATTCTTGAGGATATGCTACGATGTTGTGTTACTGAATTCGAGAGTAGTTGGGAAAAATATCTACCTTTGGTAGAATTTGCCTATAACAACAGTTTTCAGTCGAGTTTAAAAATGGCACCTTATGAGGCATTGTACGGTCGTAAGTGTCAGACACCATTGTATTGGACTAAACTCAGAGAGAATCAAATTCATGGGGTCGATTTAGTCAAAGAAACTGAAGAAAAAGTGAAGATAATTCATGATTGTTTGAAAGCAGCTCCGGATAGACAGAAATCCTAAGCGAATTTGAAACGGAAAGAGGTTGAATTTCAAGACGGTGATAAAGTATTCCTGAAAGTGTCTCCGTGGAAGAAAGTTCTTAGATTTGGCCAGAAGGGCAAGTTGAGTCAGCGTTTTATTAGACCGCATGAGATTACCGAAAGGATAGGGCTAATAGCATATCGGTTAGCTTTGCCATCTGAGTTGGAAAAGATTCATGATGTGTTCCATGTGTCTATATTGCGCCGATATCGATCAGACCCTTCACATGTGATTTCACCGACAAAGGTTGAGATCCGACTAGATATGACTTATGGCAAAGAGCCGGTTAAAATTTTGGCTCAAGAAGTCAAACAATTAAGAAATAAAAGTATTGCCCTTGTGAAAACTTTGTGCCAAAGACATGGGGTTGAAGAGGCTACATGGGAACCCGAGGAAACCATGAGAAAACAATACCCAAACCTTTTTACCGGTAAGATTTTTGGGGACGAAAATCCCTAAGGGGGGAGAGTTGTAACATCTTGATTTTTAGGCCTAGTCAGAATAGTGGTTTCGAGACCACAAATCTGAAGTAGAAAAAATTATTTTATGAATGTGTAGAGGTCTATGATATGTTTGCATGATTGTATGAAAGTTTCGTTAAGAAATTTTGTTGATAGAGTGTCCAATTTGATTTTTAGGACTAAATTGCAAAAGTTGCAAAATATGTGATTCTAGAAGATTTAAGCATGAAATAACTATGGATTACTAATTAAAGATCCTTGAATAGTAATTTGACCAATTTCTATTTTTATGGACAAAAATGGACATGAATAGGTAAAATTTCAAAGTTTAGTAAAAAAGGCATTTTGGTCATTTGGTAAATAAAAGAATAAAAAGGGAAAACAAAGCCAAAAATTGTCCATCTTCTTCAACCCTTGGCCGAATTTCATAAGGGACTCCATAGCTAGGGTTTTGTCACTTTCAAGCTTGATAGTAAGTGCATCCTAGCCCCGTTTTTAATGTTCTTTACATTTTTAAAGTTGTTATCAACTGATCTAACCATTTCTACCATTTATTTGAGCTAGGGTTGATGTCTAGGGTTTGACCAATGTGTGACATGCATGTATTTTGATGTTTCATGGTAGATTATGAAAGTTTAATGTGTGATAAACAACTTTTACTAAGTGAAATTTCATGAAATCACCTAAAAATGACCTATTTGTAAAGTTGTAAAATGTGTAGTAAAAATCTAATTTGATGAAAAATGTGGGTTGATATGAGCATGTGTGTGGGTCGGCTAGGCTTGAGCAACAAAGAAATTGAATGCGTTTCATTTTACAAGCCTAAGGACTAATTTGTAAATTTGTAAAAGTTTAGGGGGAAAACTATAATTTTGCCAAAGTATGATTTTTGGACTGATTTGAACAATGTGGTAATTAAATGAGCTAAATTTTCTATTATAGATCAATAAAAACGGAGTCTGGACCTCGACCGGGGAAAGAACAAGGTTGTGGACTAAATCGAATTAGTTAGCCATATTTTGTACTGAGGAAAGTTCATGTGTAAATAATGCAATATTATGATCATATTTTTAATGCATTAATATTGTATGAATTGTATAATTGATTCGATGGAAACATTTGACAGGTTTTGACAAGACAAAGAAAATCCCGTTTGAACCTTAGGAATAGAATAGAATACGAGTGACATGTCAATAGGACCCCATGTGATAAATATGATTATGTGATCTGGATGCTAGCCATGTACGTCCTACCGGTGGCTAGGTAGCCTGGCATGTGTTGCGAATACCTGATAGCTTGTGTGATCAACCCGTGTAGCTACGTCTTAACCGTCAACTTGGGTGAGCAGACCCATGATTAGCTCGAGAATGACCCTTTATGTGATATGAAATATGAGGTAGCTTTGGCTACATATGTGGCACTTGTGTGCAAAGACCTTCCGTGTATCTATTTAGTATTCCAAGTGTTTAACGGGTATGTCAAAAATGAGAAAGAGTTTGTTAAGTCATGAGTTGGTACAGGTATGTACGAAAAACTCACAAGAAGGTGCTTGTTAAGTGATGAGCTTTTGGCAAGATTAAGAATGATAAGGTTATGCTTATGAAACCATGATGATAAATAAGTGATTTTTTTAAGTTAAATTGTATGATATTCATGCTAAATGTTTCTTAATATTGTTTATTATTGCATGTGAACTTACTATGCTTTATGCTTACTCCCCTTCCTTTCCATTTTCTTATAGTATCGCCAAGCTAGCTCGAGAATTGAAGGACATTGGAGCTCGATTCACACTATCAAATTAATCTTTTGAGTATTTATGATTTCATATTTTGAGTATGGCATGTATAGGGGACTTGGTCATTTTGTTTATGTGTCATATTAATTTGGCCAAGTCTGTTGGCTTATAATGATTTGATGATTTATTTTGTCTGTGGCCATGAGATATGGCATATATTGATTATTGGGTTGTAAGCCTATTTATACATGCATGCATGTGCCTATGCCTTTGAGATGTGGTTTGTGATTGTGTATATGATGGGTTATGTTTTGTTGATTTAATCGAGATGAATTGGTACGTGATAGCTAAGGTCCCAATGTGAAAAATGGAAGCAAACTCATAATTCTTAATGCATGAGAATTGGTAAATTTGGCTTGACAAAGTATGGTGTCTTGTGCATGTATAAGTTGATATGGTGTTGCCATGAACATGACTTGTTTGATGATGTTTAAGTACTCAATTATGCCATGTTAGGTACCTTTAAAGTTATGTATGTGTTTAATTATATAAGGCTGGCAAATGGCTTGGAAAATAGCCTCAAAATTGTCCACACAGGTAGACACACGAGCATATATCTGGGCCATGTGTGGCACACGGTCTGCCCCATGGGCGGGTGATCCGGTTGTGTATCCCCTGCACCTTAGTATTGAGAAATAGAATGCCCAGTAGCAAGTACACAGGCACGACACACGACTGTGTGTCTCGGCCGTGTGAGCGACACGGCCTTAGGACATAGGCGTGTGCCCAGGCCATGTGAGGTCTACACCTTAATTGTGAAAATTAAATTCTCCACATGGTCTAGCACACGGGCGTGTGACTTGTCCGTGTGTCCTTATTTTGTTGATAACGTCATAAACAAAGAGTTACACGGGCTGAGGACATAGGCGTGTCCCAAGCCACACGAATGTGTGAGAGCACACGGCCTACCCATACAAGCGTGTGACCCTCCAAAGCATGAAAATTCTCTAAGTGTTGTAAAAATTTTGAAAGTTCTCGGTTTAGTCCCGAACCACTCCCAATGTATGTTTTGGGCCTCGTAGGCTCGTAATAGGGACGATATGAGTGTATATGAAAAGTTTTAATTTGGATGGAAATTTATGTCTCAGTTCTGCATGATTGTTTGTGTATAAGTCTGGTAATGCCTTGTACCCTATTCTGGCGTCAATACGGGTAAGGGGTGTTACACTACACACATCCTCATTGTCCTTGTTAGTCATATATTCCATAGTAATATCGAGACATGTATGGGCTCAACAATAGTCAAGTTTCCAAGCACATATTCTTTCCATATCATGTATTCATTCAACATACATAATTCATCTCATTATTTTGAGTATAATTTCATAATAGTTCATTTCAAGTTCAGATCATCTTGCATAAGAACTTTACACATATTACCCGGAATATCAAAGTCACGATTAGTACACTCTAGGTGTACAAATCTATAATCAAGAATGAACATTTTCATCAAATAATTTCCATGTACAAATATCATCATCTCATATTTCATATATCACTTGTCATGTATCATCATTTTCTTGCATTTCATGTAATGTTCTTTCATGTCATATTTCCATATCATATACACCATTCCATGTCAATTTTTCTTAAATTTATATTTGTCCCTATCAGAACCTTGCCCATTGAATTTATTTGAATTATCGATGGATACATAAGTAGCACACTCGAGGCATACAAACCAGTATCCATCAATTAATATTCAATGGTACCCATAAGGTACTAATTCATTCCTCGCTCTAACTCCAAATTTGGTCTATCCTGATCTATACAAGTAAATTTAACATCAATTTATCATATTTTACATTCATGTGGACTAAATTTTCATCCTAGGAAAAATTACTACTTTGCCCCTAACTTTTCCACAAATTCCATTTTCGTCCCTAGGCTCGAAAAGTGAAACTCATAAAATATACATACAACTATTATAGCACATACATTTCACAAATTTCATCACATTCCATGGATTTTCACCATTTTTCATTTTAGTCCCTAAATCAAGTTTTCATGAAAAATCACTTTGTAAAAGTTGTTTATCTATCATCAATCTTTCATTTTCTACCATAAATTTCAAATTTCCAGCATATACATCCTTGGCCCAAATTTTATACCTTGATAACTTTTCAAATTGATCCCCCAAGAAGATAGTTTTGGTTATCCCTGTTTCAAAAATATCAAAATTACTAAAAATGGGACAAGGAATCTTACCCATTTTGGCCATGAAAGTCTCTTCTCTCTCTCCTAAGGTTTCCATGTTTAGTTTAGCGAAGAAAATGAGAAAATATGATTTTTATTTTCTTTTCATCTTTTTAATTAATTAATATTTACACTTTCCAATTTAGTCCCTAGCTTTTTTCTCATTTTCCATGGATGAATCATCCAAAAATATCTACATAATTTTTATTAATGGTCTAATTACCATATAAGGACCTTAACTTTTGAATTCCATAGCTATTTGATCCTTCCAGCTACTAGAATCCAACTTTTGTATTTTATGCGATTTGGTCCTTCTCGTAATTAAGCACATAATCGGTAAAATTTTCTTTTCAAAATTTTCACACGAAATTTCTAGTATAATATGGATAATATAGTAATATAAAAATAAATTTGATTTTTCGGCTCAGATTTGTGGTCCCGAGACTACTGTTCCAATTTCACCGAAATTGGGCTGTTACACTTTACACACATCAATCATACAATATTCACAATCAAATAGTAGCCAAGGAGTCACTTAAACCAACAAAAACATCAACCTATTCTAAGTTCTCATGTAACCAAAACCTTTAACATAACAAACATAAAATGCTCATAACTCGGTCTATGCTTAACCTTTTTGCCTAAAATGAATTTCTTTCATCTAAGCCTAATCTTCAACCCTTAAACCACAAAAAACTACCCAATTCATGGTATTAAAATTTTTCGACATATTTTTGGTAATTTTCACAATTCATTAAAACGTAAGAAATCATTAACAAAACTTCAAGGTAAGTTTAGAAACCTTCTAATCATGACAAAATGAGTTGAAAAACACTTTGAAACCACGTTCTTACTCAAAAACCCAAAATCCACCATTAATGTCCCAATTTTTGGCTTTTATTCAAAACTTACGATTCAATGGCTAATACTTCAATTTTAAGGACTAGATATCATGAAAAACTCATAAGAATTCGAAACATTACCTTTGATGGAAGATTAAATGAGTTTTGGCATAAACTCAGAAAACACAAGTTTGGAGAAGATAATGAAATCTACAGAGTTTTTGAATGTTTTTCTTGGAGTTTTAGGAAGGTTTAATGCTTGAGAATGATAGAAAATCAAAGAATTATAGTTTGAGAATCAAAAATAAATTGGAATGGTGAGGGAAAAGCAAGGGATGACAAATTTAAAGTGAAGGGAAGAAGTTATTGTGAAATATGCTGGGAGTGGGGTTTATTAGGTTCAATTTTAAAAATTGGTGAAACTGCAACATAAATGCTCACAATTTTGATTTTGTTACAAATCAATCCTTTTCTAAAATTAAGGGTTTCCAAAGAACATTTTCAAAAAATTTATTTAATAGCTAAGATGCCATATTACCATGCTACGAAATTCCTAGCAGTCTAAGGCTAAAATTCCTAAAAGACCCCTAAAACTCCTAGGCCCTATTTTGGGGAGCTACAAACAATTAATATATAATATAATGTATATTAATATATTATTTGTTATTACTTTATTTATTAAAAATAAAAAACTCTTAAAAATATTAAATAATTCTAATCTTATACAAAGTAGATAACCATTAATATATATTATATAAAATATAATATATATTAGTTATTATATCTTATTTATTAAAAAGAAATTAAAAATTTTTATTTTAGTTTTTTTAAAATATTTATAGAAAAAGACAGCTAATTTTAATATTTACAAAAGGTAATTTTTGCAAATAATTCAATTACGTTCCTGGGCTTAAAGATAATTTTAAAATTGAGCTGCAAGCTAAAACTCAAATCAAAATTGACCCTTTTATTTGAAAATTTAAAAATTTATTTTGTCACTTAGGAAATACTTTCTTGGGATATTATGTTAAAATCAATTCCCAGGAAAGATTGGAGGGGTTACAACCGGTCCCGCTTCAGTTCCAATCTTCTAGACAAAATTGATTTTGACATACTAATCCAGAAAACATAGCCCAAGTCATTTATTTAAAATAAAAAAATAATAATTTAGGTATCCAATAAAATGAATGAGGTTTTATCTCGCTCGATTTTATCCCCCATTATTGTGTCAAGCATTGAGCGTTAACTCTTAAATTACCTCCCTTACCGTGAAGTTCAACAACCCCGTATGGGAAGACTTGATAAATAGTGAATGGACCGGACCAACATAATTTTAACTTACCTGGAAAGAACCTTAATCTGGAATTGAACAACAAGACTTGCTAACCTACTTTAAATTTCTGAACTCGAATGTGCTTGTCATGCCATCTTTTTAGTCTCTCCTTGAATAGTTTGGCATTTTCATATGAGAACACTTGGAACTCTTCTAACTTGTTAAGTTGAAGCATCCATTTCTCTTTATCAAGCTTGAGATCTAATTTGAGAGGTTGGAGAGCCTAGTAAGTTTAATGTTCTAACTCCACGGGAAAATAACAAGCTTTCCCAAAGGCCAAACAATAGGGAGACATCCCTTAAGGTGTCTTGTATGTTGTCCTGTAGGCCTAAAGAGAATCATCAAGTCTTTTGGACCAGTCCCATCAATTTGGACAAACTACCTTCTCGAGTATACTTTTTATCTCTTTGTTTGCCAGTTCAGCTTGTCCATTCGTCTACAGTTGGTAAGTTATGTCAACCTTGTGCTTCACTCCATGCTTATCGAGTAGCCATTTCAACCATTTGTTCACAAAATGGGACTCCTCATCACTGATGATAGCTCTAGGAGTTCCAAACCTTGTGAACACATGTTTACGTAAAAACTTCATCAAAACCTTGGCATCGTTCATCGGATATGCCTCGGCCTCAACTCACTTAGATATGTAGTCTATTGCTACCAATATATACTTATGACCAAAAGATGAAAGTAATGGACCAAGAAAGTCAAAACCCCAAATTTAAGGCATCTCATTTTTGTTGGTGATGTTTCCAACCCTCTAGCATCAATCACAACTCTTTACGTAAGCATATGCATCTTTCAATAGCATTAGCCAAAAGAATCCAACTTGCAGTACTTTGGTCGCAATACGTGCACCTTTGAAGCGTCCCTTACTAGAAGCTGTGTGATAATGATATAAAATCTTATGTACCTAATCTGTGTACTTTTTTAACAAATATGGCTCTTCCTAGAAATAGTACTTCACATTGTGAAGAAACTTTTCCCTTTATTGATACGTCTTATCGATCGGCATCAAAACACAAGCTAAATAGTTAGCAAAATCAATGAACCAATAGTTGTTATGGACGTGATTTGCCTTAAGTATGTGCTCATCTAGAAATATATCTTGGATGGGTACAAGAGATGAAGTTCCTTCTCGTGGTTCCAATCTGGATAATTGATCTGCTACCTGGTTTTCTACCCCTTTTCGGTCATGAATTTTTAGATCGAATTCATGGAGTAGAAGTACCCATCAGATCAATCTCAGCTTGGTATATTTCTTAGCTAGTAAATATTTAATTGACGAATAATCCATTTAGACAGTCACTTTAGTACCTTCAAGATAATATCAAAACTTGTCAAAAGCAAATACAATAGCAAGTAACTCTTTCTTTCTTACTGTATAATTTAATTAAGCTCTTGTTAGAGATCGATTTGTGTAGTAGATGGGATGAAAAACTTTGTTCCTTCGCTGGCCTATCACAACTCCTATTGCAAAGTCATTTGCGTCACAAATTAACTCAAATTGAAAATCCCAATCCGATGCAACAATAATTGGTGGCGAAATTAATTGATTCTTCAGATCATTAAAAACTTTCAAACATTTTTCATCAAAGATGAATGTTGTGTCCTTATTCAATAATTTGCATAAGGGTTTAGCAATTTTGGAGAAGTCTGTGATGAATCTTCGATAAAACTCGGCATGTCCCGAAAAGCTCCTAACACCCTTTACAGATGTTGGAGATGGTACTTTCTCAATGACATCTTCTTTTGCTTTGTCTACCTCGATCCCTTGTCCCGTTATTTGGTGTCCCAAAATAATACCTTCTAGTACCATGGAATGGAACTTTCCTCAGTTGAGTACTAGGTTTATTCTTCACTTCACCTTAGTACCTTGGCTAGATTGGATAAGGAATAATCATAATGTCTCCAAACACTGAAAAATCATCCATGAAAACTTCCAAATACTTTTCAACCATGTTAGTGAAAATAGCCATCATACATCTTTGAAATGCAGCAGATGCATTTCATAAACCAAATGGCATGTGTCTAAATGCAATTGTACCATACAGGCATATGAATGTTGTTTTGTGTTGGTCCTTCAGTGCTACTGTGATCTGATTGTACCTTGAGTAACTATAACATCCTGAATTAGGGCCTAGTGAGAACAGTGATTTTGGGACCACAAATTTGACACAGTAAAATTTGTTTTTATTATATTTTTATAGTCTACAATTTCACGAGATAATTTCATGAAAATTTCGTTCGCAAATTTTGACGTTTGGGCACTCAATTTGGTCAAAAGGACTAAATTGTAAAAAGTGCAAAACTTGAGTTCTAAAAGCTAGAGGTGTCTAATTGCTTTGAAATTTTGAATTAGAGGTCCTTATATGATAATTATACCATTGGTTAATTTTTTGGACAAAAATGAACATGAAATAGGTGAAATAGAATATTTTTAAGCTAGGGCATTTTGGTAATCTAATAATTAAAAGAATTAAAAAGCCAAAATAAGCCAAATTTGTCCATCTTCTTCATGTACCAGCCAAATCTACCATGGAAGCCATGGCTAGGGTTTGGTTCAAGCTTCCAAGCTCATTTATCAAGAAAACCAAGATTCGGGCTTATATCGAGAAAGTACGAGATTATAGACTAAAATGGAATAATTAGCTGTGCCCGGATTCGAGGTAAGTTCGTGTGACGCAACGTTATGTTTGAATTATATTCTTTACTATTATTGCATATATTGTATGATTTAATATATTAGAAAAGTTGATGGAATGGTGTATATGATGTGGAAATATGACATGGAAGAATATTATATGAAATTCAAGAAAATGATGATACATGACAAGTGATATATGAAATATGTGATATATGTTATGTAAATTCTTAAAATCTTATTAGCTATTTGAGTTATGCCTTATTATGCTATGAATGGGCAATTGGTACTATGGATAGTGAGATCGACACTTCGAATCAGTTCGACAGAGATGTGGTATCGAAGAATCCTGTTTGAACCTTAGGAATAGCTTAGGATACAATGTGACATGTCACTAGGAACTATGTGGATATGAGCTAATGAATATGTGTGTATATGTGATATGTGAATTCAGGAGCTTGTCTTGTACGTTCTACCAGTGGTTGGGTAGTCCGGCATGTGTTGCAGGTAACTACCAGCTTGTGTGAGCAGTCCGAGTAGTTACATTCTGACTGTCAGCTTGTGTGAGCAGGCTCGTGATTAGCTCGTGAGCGAGCAATATGTGATTGTGATATGAGGTAGCATGTGGCTAAATTTGATGCACTATGTGCAAGTTTTTCGCATATCCAATAGTATTCTGAGTGTTCAACGGGCAACGTAATGGATGATGTGACGAAAGTCCTAAGGAAGTTATGATTATATGTTGTATTACGAGTTGGTACAAGTATGTACACTAAACTCATGAGTAATGCCTTGGTATATAATGTTTCATGATAAAGAGGTATGTGGGTGATAAGTAAGCCAAAGGTTTTAAATGATAAATAAACTTATGCTTATGATTATGTTTATTATGCCATCATATGATAGTTATCATGATATTGCACTAAAACAGTCTTGGACAACAGCAGTTGTATGACTTTGAAAATCTACCAAAAATTGTAGAAATTGAATTAGAAACTGAATAATATATGAGATTAAATCTTATTTAGTCTAGTTTCACATAGAGGAAACATTGTAAGCAAAAGAATTTCATATTATGAGATATTTGAATTTTTGTGAGACAGGGTCAGAGTGATTTCGGGCTCCCCTGTCTTAACTTTGGAAAATCACTAAAAATTGTACAATAATAATTATGGATTATAATTCATATTACTAAATAAATAATGAGTCTAATTTCAAGAGAAATAGACGGGAACATTATCCGAATCCCGTTCTATGAGATAATAAATTTTTAGTAAAGAAAGGTCAAAGCTGTCAAACAACAGAAAAGGGGTAACTTTAAAGAATAAAATGTACTTATTGGATAAACCAAAAATTTTGGAAATTTTATGGTAAGAAGATATGTGAGCCTAGTTTTAGGTAAAATTAGCGGATCTTATTTTAAACTCCTGTAGCTCAAGTTATAAATAATTTAGTGACTATGACTCGAGTAGACAGCTTGACTGGAATATGAGCAATTAGTGGAATTATGTGTAATTTCGATTGTGTTACCATGAGAACATGTTGTAAGAATTTGGCAAAAACACGTTAATAAATTGCTTATTATTATATTTGTACGGGCTTACTAAGCTATAAAGCTTACCCCTCTCCTTTCTATTTCTTTTAGTGTTGTCAGGTTAGCTCGAGGTTAGAGATCGTCGGAGGCAACATCATATTATCAAATTATCAAGCCGAGATATTAATAAAACTTAAGTGTTTTCAAGTGAGTGGTTGTATAGAGACTCAGTACTTTGTGATATGTGTTTCATGATTTGGCCAATTGAGTTGGCTTCTAATGATTCATTTGTATAGAGCCATGAGATATGGCTTATATTTGATCATTGGGTTGTAAACCTAATTGATTTTGCTTGACTGTTCTAATGTCTTGATGATGTGCATGTTGTGATGGCTTGTTATCGGTGGATGTATGATATGGTATGCATATTTGTTGATGAACTTTGATCAATAGATGTGGCCATATTCTTAGTATAAAAGTGTAAATTTAGAGTAAGTTAATGATGTTGATGAAGGATGAAATTGGTGTGGAGTGCCTTAAAGAAACATGTTAATGTGAGTGTGTGATATGTGACATTAAGGCTATAAATTAGACATGACTATGAAGGCTAAATGATTGAGATGAGAATATTAGCATAAAGATAACTATGGTATAAGGATATAAGTGGTACTGAAGATGAAAACGCCAAATGAATATGGTTCTGTATGTCTAGACTTGTTATAAAATGAGTGAGAAATACAAGTATGATGACATGAAAATGCTATGTTTGTGGCCTAGTTGAAGATGTTTAATCACTAAATGGATGCCATGCTATATGCCTTTGATGTTGTATAAATGTGTGAGGGTTTATGGTTGACCAAAGCCTGTAAAATAGCCTAAGTGTTGGCCACACGGCCAGAGACACGACCGTGTGTCTCAGCTATATGGCGAACACGACCTTAGCACGCGGGCATGTGACTTGGCCGTGTGACCCTATTTCGTTGCTGACGTTATAAACAGGGAGTTACACTGGCTGAGGACATAGGCGTGTCCCAAGCCACACGGGCGTGTGTGACCACACGGCCTAACCCACACTAGCGTGTGACTCTCTAAACAGGGAAAATTTCCTAACTATTGTAAAATTTCTGAAAGTTCTCAATTTAGTCCCGAACCACCCCGATGTATGTTTTGGGCCCGTAGGCCCGTATAAGGGACGATATGCATGTGTTTGAATGTTTTTGAATTGATTGAAATTTTATGGCTCGATTTTACATGTATGTATATGTTTAAGTTCGGTAATGCCTCGTATCCTGTCCCGATGTCAAACACGGGTAAGGGGTGTTATAGTAACCATCAAGAAAATAGTAATAGTCTTACCTCGCGAGTTATCCAACATCTAGTACAAGAATGGCAAAAGAAAATGATCTTTTCTAGTTACCTTGTTCCACTTTCGGTAGTCTATGCAAATTCTCCATCCCGTAACTGTTTTGGTCTGTATTAACTCATTAATTTCATTCTCAATGACGGTAATACCTCCTTTCTTTGGTAGGTATTGGACCGAACTTACCCATGAACTTTCTGAGATGGGATAAATTATACCCACATCTAACCACTTTATAATATTTTTCTTTACCACGTCCTATATAATGGGGTTCAGTCTCTGTTGTCCATCAATCGTCCCTTTCTTGCTATCTTCTAGGATGATTTTATGCATGAAAACGGATGGACTAATACAATAGATTCGGCTATGGTCCATCTGATAGCCTTATTGAATTGTTTCAACACTAAGATAAGTTTCTCTTCCTACTCTTCAGTTAACTCTACTGAACCAATCACAAGAAAAGTTAAAGTGTTACCTAAATAAACATATTTTAAGTATGAGGCAAGTACCTTAAGTTCTAATTTAGGTGGCTCTTCGTTCGACACTTTTGGTTGAACATAATCTCTATTTCCTAATTCTAAAGATTCAAAACGGGATTGCAAATTAAATTCTTTCTGGTTAGCTTCTAGCAAAGCTATGTTTTCCTCCCTCTCTTCATTACTTGGAGGGTCTGACATCAAAACTTGTACCAATGGGTCCTCAACAGAGTTAAGTTCCCATTCTATAGCTAAATCTTCTAAATCAGATACTGGAGAACAATCATCAACTATGTTAGCGAATCGTATAGACTTAAAAGCATTAAAAGTTACCTGATTGTCCTGAACTTGCATGGTAAGCTCGCCTTTCTGCACATCAGTAGAGGTTCTTCCAATTGTTAAGAAAGGTCTTCCTAGGATTGGCACCTCTTTATCTGCTTGAATGTCTAAGATAACAAAGTTAGTAGGAAAAATGTAACACCTCTAACCCGTATTTGACGCTAGAATAGGGTTAAGGGGCATTACCAGACTTATAATTCAAATCATCATACATTTAGTATTCAATACTCAATCCAAACAAAAACCATTCAAATACAATCACATAGTCCCTAATACGAGCCTTCGGGGCCCAAAACAAACATTAAAAGTGGTTCCAGACTAAACCGATAACTCAGGAAATTTTTACAAAAACTTAGAAAATTTTTCAATATACAGGGGTCACACACCCGTTTGCCCTGGCCGTGCCACTCACATGGCCAAGAGACATGCCCGTGTCTCAGGCTGTGCGGACTTTTGAAATGGGATTACATGGCTATGTCTCAGCCCGTGTTCGATCCCGTCTAACACTTTGACTTGGGTCACACGGCCAACACACACGCCTGTGTGGCTAGGCCATATGAAGCTATTAACTTGGTTTTCCAATAGTATTAGGGGACACATGACTGTGCCACCTGGCCGTGTGTCACACACGACTGAGACACACGCCCGTGTCTTTGCCCGTGTGGACAAAAATAGGCCATTTTCCAAGCCACATTCCTAACCCACATTGGTACCAACCTACACACATCAATTTGCATATAGCCATGGCATAAATAGGCATTCAAGGTAATCAATATCAAGTTTATAACATGTAATATCCACACATACAACAAGATTTCCATAATCACATCCATTAGTCACTTGTAAACATGCAAACTATGCATATCAAACATACCTAAATGATCAAATACAAATATGCCTCATTGTGGCTAAAACTTAGCATGTATGTCACTTATCAAATTCAACCATTTGATGCTGAAAACACCAAGTCATAAACGCGGCATTTACAAGGCAACCTCCACATATAATAAAGCCATTTACACAAATATACATGCACCATATACCTTAAATACAAGCCAAATCAAATGGCTAACAACATAACAAATCATGCAGGCTCTTATTAGTCAAAATGACCTATACATGCCATTATAATCAAAATTATAAATCCATGAGTACCAAAATAGTCGATAGATAGTGTGATGATGTCTTCGACACCTTCCAGCCAGAACGAGCTTCCGATATTTAGATACACCAAGAAATTAAAACAAAGTAAGCATAAAATGCTTAGTAAGTTCGTAATTCAAATAAATAAAGCTTATAACTTTAATTTATAAGCAAAATCTTTTAAGTCACCTAATATGTCTTGGCCTTAGCTTAAACAACATTAGTTTTTCAATCTTAAACATCACATGAACTAGCAAATTATTACAAAACATTATAACACAAGTTTACATTACTTATGTGCATTCATATATCAAGCATATGGCTAAATATATTCCAATCATTCCAAAAACTCGTTCTTTTCCATGCTTTCAATAGCAAATCTAATTAAAGAATTTTTCGATCTTTACCTTTTTCTCATATCCATTGAACCACAATTTAAGTGAATAAAACATACTATATCACAACTCAATTTTGCGCAAAAGCCTAACACATAATCATCAACCAAGTTTACCATGTATTTATACATCATAAACATAAACCATTAATCACAAGTTTAACATATATTTATTCCCACAATGATCATGAACTTACAATTTCATGGATTCAATATTCAATTGAATTTTCGAACATACATGTATCGATACGTGACTATCTCTCACCATTTCATATCTTCGATATACCCATTGAACCATTCAAAATAATATCAGATACTAGGAATCTCGCACACTAAGTGCCAATACATAGCCGAAGCTATTTTAATCTAGCACACTAAGTGCCAATACATAGCCGAAGCTATCTTGATCTCGCACACTAACTGCCATACAGAGCCGAATTTTCATCGAATACTTCTGTACAATTGTATTCATAAATAATTCAATTATAAAGCATTACATCTCAATGATAATAGTTCTTATTAACATACGAACTTACCTGGCTAAATTGCAAAAAAAACCAAAGTTTAGGGGCAATTTGGTAATTTTCCATTTTCCTCGATTTTTCACTCGATCTTGATCTAAATTAATAATTTCATTCAATATATTAATTTTGACAATAAAATAATTCATTTCATACAATTTGGTAATTTTTACAAAATTGCCCCTAAAGTTTTACTTTTATTCAATTTAGTCCTTGAGCCTAAAACATGCAAATTAACTATTTTTACCCAAAATTGTGCTTACCCGAATGCTCATGGTATCCAAATCAGCCCATTCATGCAATAATTTCACACTAAATCCTTGTACTTTTATCAATTTAACAATTTAATCCCTAATCGATAAATTCATCAAAAATCACTTAATAAAATACTTTTAAATATAAATCAACATTCCAAATTCATCATATAATATCAAAATTCACAAGATTCATCAATGAAAACATTAAAAATCTTTAACAGTTTCAAAATCAAAGGTTCGGGCTAGCTAGACCTAGTTGAAACGATCTCAAAAACATAAAAATTACAAGAAATTGATAACTTAAGGGCTTACATGCAAGGAATAACACATGGCTGAAATTTTATAGCATTCATGGCTTCTTTCTTGCTGAAATTTTCGGTGGAGAGATGCATGAAAGATGATGGCTTTTTTTTTATTTTATTTAATCATTAATAGACTATTTACTATTTTAACCTTACCAAACATTAAAAATAACCAAATTTCCAAGCCATGCTCATCCACTATCACATTTAATGGTCTAATTACCATTTAAGGACCTTCACTTTAAATTTCTATAGCTATTTAATACCTTTAGCTGATAGAACACAACTTTCGCACTTTACGCGATTTAGTCCTTTTCATCAAATTAAACATGCAAACGATAAAATTTCTTAACGAAATTTTTTTACTATAATATTATCATGCTATAGACCTCAAAATAATATAAAAATAAAATTTTTGACTTTGGATTTGTTGTCCTAAAACCACAGTTCTGATTTTACCGAAAACGAGTTGTTACAAAAAATAAATTTGTCTACACGTACGAATACATCCTCAATTTTTCCTTCTAGATGTGCTAAGGATCGATCTGCTAGTTTGAAGCATAACCGTAGTTAGTCTAACTTCACCTATCCCTAACTTTTTAAATATAAACATAGGATCAAGTTGATGTTTGCACCCAAATCACATAATGCCTTGCCACAATAGGTTGCTCCAATGTTGCAAGTTATGGTAAAACATCGAGGGTCCTTCATCTTTGGGGGTAGTTTATTTTGAAGATATGTGCTAACTTCCTTCATCAAAGCTACCGTCTCAAATTCTCCAAGTCTTCATTTCTTGGACAGGATATCCTTCATGAATTTGACATAGTTTGGCATCTACTCAAGAGCTTCTACCAATAGAATATTAATATGAAGTTGCTTGAGTATGTCTAACAATTTCTTAAACTAGACTTCATATATATTCTTCTGAAGTCTTTGAGGGTAGCGTGGTGGAGGATTCTTAACTTGAACTAGCTAATTCGTCTTTTGTGGCAATTTTACATCTAATGAAGTTGTTAGTTTATCAGAATTGACTGGTTCAAAAGTTGCCTTATTGGGTTTTGCAAATTCTGGTTCCAATGAAGTTAGGATTTCAACACTTGGTTGAACTTCCACTTTATCTCAAGCATCAACTTGCTCTTCTTCAACTTTAGCAATGTTGGCCTCTATCGTCTTTTCGCTCCTTAGTGTTAGTGTTTTACAATACTCTTTCCCCGGATTTCTCAAGTTCTCCGTATCACTAGGCAAAACATATTCTGGTTGGCTCCTAAGTTCAGTTGCAAGCTGACCTATTTGGTTTTCTAAGTTTTTCAATATAGCTACTTGGCTTTGGACTAATGCATCATTTTTCACTATGTATGCCTGGTTTTCTAAGCCATTGGAAGCTTCAACTTAAAGTTGTTTCTGAACTTGTTAGGTAAATACATATGGCTAGGTTGATCTAGGTTCTGCACAAGTGTTACTAGGTCCAGCCCGTTGGTTACTCCAAGAGAAATTAGAGTGGTTTTTCCAAGATGGGTTATAAAAATTAGATTGCAGTCCTTGCCTTCCTCAATTCTAGTTCCGGTTACCCATGTAATACAAGGATTTTGGGTTTGATGGGCATTCTTTGAACAAGTGCACTTCCCCACAATAAACATAGCTATATTTTCGGATTAATTTAGTGACTAAGCTATAGATATTATTAAACCCATTAATAGTAAATTTTTAATCATTAAGGATATGAAGGATACCTGAGATGCAAATGAAGTGAGAGCGTCCACTTCATGTGATCTAATGACTCGTCTTCGTTAATTACTCAATTGGTTGGCCACTGGTAATTGTTGCTGGCAATCCTCTCGATGATTTCATAAGCCTTGTTATAAGACTTAGAAAGGAGAGCACCATTAGCAAAAGTGTCTACCACCATTCTTGTGTGAGCATTGATATCGTTATAGAACGTCTGCAAATTAGATGCAATGAGCGATTCTGTGATGAAGGCATCTTTGTAATAGTTCTTTAAACCTTTCCCATGCCTCATACAAGGACTTGTGATCTATCTGTTGGAAGGTAGTGATCTCGTTCCTCAACTTAGCATTCTTACTAGGTGGGAAGTACTTCATAAGGAATCGTTCTACTAACTCTTACCATGAGGTAATGGAATTTGGGGGCAATGAGTTCAACTAGGCTCGAGCTTTGTCCCTTAGTGAATATAGGAATATCTTTAATTATAGTGCATCTTCGGGTACTCCGGCTAGTTTGAAAGAATCACTCACCTCCACAAACAATCTTAAGTGAAGGCGAGGATCTTTGGTAGGCATTCCACTCAATTGGCTCACGGTTTGAAGCATCTAGAGCATGACTATCTTTAGCTCGAATTGTTGTGCCTCAATTTCGAGTTTCCTAATACCCAGGTTAAGCTCATGAAAAACTGGCACGACATACTTTCTTAGAGCTCTATCCCTATCATTAGCAATAAGGATAGGATTTTAACAATGATTTGCACCATTTCCTTGATTTGGATTTTCAAAATTCATCTCTTCGGTCCTTTTCTGAACTGCCTGTCTTCTTCTTTGTCGATCCTTTCAATCTCAGTGTCTACGGGGAGTAAGTCGATAATTTGATCAATAAACATAAACATCTAAAACAATCACAAAAAATGATTAAATTAAAATTAAATAGAAAAATAAACCAAAATGTAAAATTAACAATTTTATAAATAATGTCTTTTAAAATAGTCCTCGGAAACTGCGTCAAAAAATTGGAACAATAGAAATGTACAAATGTACAAAATCATATCAAGTAATAAAGTGACAAGTAAATATCGAGTTATCGTACCCATAGGAACTGTGAAAGAAAAATATTTATGAAATGTAAATCAAACACTTTAGTGATGAGAAAAATATGTTGTTTTGAAAAAGTGATTTAAAAATTAAAAATTAGCTATGTAATAATAATAAAAAGTAAAAATTCCAATGCACGGTTTCAAAAAGATGAGTTTTAATCAATATGACACAATTGTGTTAGATCGATTACACTCCTTAACTTAGAATTACTAAACCCGTGTTCATGTTATTACGAATATTTTCACAGCAACTTGGTAATATGTTAACTACTGCACATACATACTTACTAAATTAACAAATCTCTTGAACATTTCTTAATCCCAATTCAAACAATTAATCAATCTTCATAAGCACATATAAGATTAAATAAGGTAACAATATATTTCTATATTGAAACAATTTAATCACAATAATCTTGCAAGTTATACAAGGCTAATGTACCATTTAATACCGTCACTAATTTAACCTTCAGCTACCTTAGAAGATTAAACATGCTCCAATTAAATATTGTGTCAATTAGTTACAATTTCAATATGTTTAATAGTTAATTCATTTGTTACCTTACATTTTATAATGCAAGTATAACATAAGCATGATTTTATTTAATTGAGCAACTTACCAAGGCCTATAACAATACAAACATGATTTTAATAATTTAAGTGGATAGAATGCAATCAATCTAACATGAATTAAATTTAAGCCATTTTAATTTGAACAATAACAACAACACAACAATTATTCATATTCATGATCACAACATAAACAAGAAATTTAAAGAGAAGGGAACTAGGAAGTAAATCCAGGATTTCTCTGAAGCCAGAATAGTGTGCTCCACTTCTTCTCTACTCATTCTATTAAACCGAGGCCTCTATGAACAATTGAATGTTTCTATTCCAAGGTGGATAAAAGCTCTTTTTCAAGAGGGAAATCAGAAAGGGAATGAACAAGAAAAAAGGAAAACAAAGAAGGGAAAGGAAGAGAAAAGGTGAGTGAAAGAGAGAGATGTATGGGAATCCATGGTATGTTGAACACAAAGGGAAGAGGGGTTTTAAAGGTGTCAATGGCTGCTAAAAATAGGAAATAAATTTTAGCCATTCAGTCTCCCTTGGTTGGCCAGACATGGTGCAAAGTTTGAATATTTCAACTGTGCCATATTTAGCTTGTGGTAAAAAGATAAAGGCACATAAAGTGGAGGGGTTTCAGTGGCATTTAGGAGAAGCTTAAGGACTATTTTTCAAGTATAAAAATTAGAAAAAATCATCTGAATGAATCAGCCATAGGGACGGTTTTGGGCTACCAATTTGCTTGGTGGGTCAATCTTCTATACTTAGCATATTGGGCCACTTTCTCCTTCAGGGTTTCTATTAATTTTGGAAAAAAATTTATACATAAAGTAAATAAAATAATAATAATTTGAACCATCCTCGGCTGGAAAAATTTAATCAGCCTTGCTCTTAGTGCACTTGTGTAAAAATTACTTTAACGATTCAAGCCTTTCGATATGTCTGCTGAGCCAATTTTCACCTTTTGTGCAAAACTATCGAAAATAAACCAAATTTTGTGAAAATTTATTATAAAAAAAATTAAAATTCAACTTGTTAATAATTTAAGTGCAAATTAATTATTTTATAATTAAAGTATGAATTTCGACAAAAAAATACTTCGAAACTGCATGAATCAGTGCTCAAAAGGTGATAAAAAATTCTATATATTTTTGTGTTTCCAATTAGCTAAACTGGAATAGATTCAGAATAATCATATCACCAATACAGTACGGATTGTGGTAATATTTTATATTTCTAAAATCAAATATATGTATTGAACAATTCTAAGATTATACGAAACATCTTACGAGAGGCTTATTGCAGTGTCTGTTTGATTCAGACAAATGTGACAAACTGTGATATGACTTGAGACAAAGTTACTGATAGCTGGGAATAAAATGTGAAATTTTAGATTTTTTACCGAGATATCTAGTATATCAAAGTTGTATATCAAGTCTCGTTAAAGTTGTTACGTTTGTTATAATTTTTGAT
The DNA here is from genome assembly GCA_025698465.1 of Gossypium longicalyx. NCBI lineage: Eukaryota > Viridiplantae > Streptophyta > Magnoliopsida > Malvales > Malvaceae > Gossypium > Gossypium longicalyx. The sequence goes on along the minus strand of CM046998.1, from coordinate 37,158,359 downwards.
GGGATAGCGAGTTGATGGATCTTGTAGACTACCTTTGACGTTCAGAAGGGGAGAATCAATTAGGATTTTTATTGTTAGACTAATGAAAATGACTTATTTTTATTCTGTTCAAAACATATTATTCTTTGGAAAGCTAGTTGAGTTGTATCTATTTGAAATTCATGAAGCTATGGCGCAAATAGATGAAAAGTCAAACTCAATAATTCAGATTTTAGAAGATATATATTACAGTGATATATCATCATGTTTTAGGGTAACATAACTGGAAAAATAATTACTGTTGGTTGACTTTGTTATAATAACAGTTATCAGTCTTGTTATAATAACCATGTGAATGTGATTGAAAAAGGTTTGGATTGGTGTCCATATAAGGGTTGTTGAATTGGCTAGCATTAAGGGTCATTTTGGAAGCACACGGGCTGCTATATTACCATGTGCCTTATTAATTTTAGATGTAGGTTGGTCCACATGGTTTCAAAGAATTCCACGGTTATGTGACCTTAGATCGAATACAAACACGGTTTGGCACATGGTCCGGCACACGGCCTGCGATATGACCATGTGACCCATATTTCAAATTGTACACGGTTAACTACACGACCATGTTTCTAAGCCACATGGCTTGGGCTATGTCACATGGTCATGCCATATGGGTGTGTGACCCTTGATTTTAATTTTTTTAGATTTTTCTAAAAATTTATGTTTTGTTTCACATTAGACCCTAATTATTTCCAAATTATTTTTAAAGCTTTGGCAGCTCGATTTAAGGCTCATATGTGCATTTATGCTATAAAAGAAATGTGTAATTGAATGTTAATATTTTTAAATTGATTAATTGTTCTATGTGATGTTAATTATTTCAAATTGTACTATAATACTCTGTAACCCTAATTTGGCAACGGAGACGGGTTAGGGGTGTTAACATTTGAATTGTTGAAAGACTATGATTTGGTAATAAACTATCCTCCGGGTAAAGCAAATATTGTAGCCAATACTTTGATCCAGAAATCTCTTTTTACTTTAAAGTCAATCAATGTTCAGTAGAATTTAAAGCATGACAGATCTATACTAACTGAGCTGAAGGACAAGCCATTTTTTTACAGAAAATCTAGGAGTTGCAAAATGATTATCCAAATTTGTTGGCTTAATGGAAACTTGTTGAAGATGGTCAGTTAACCGATTTCAGTATTGATCCAACTAGTAGCTTATATTTTCGTAACAGATTGTGTGTACCTGATGATTCACAGTTGAAGTAAAATGTCCTAAACAAAGCTCATAACAATATTTATTCGTTACATCTAGGCAGTACTAAAATTCATTGTGATTTCAAACAAATGTATTAGTTTTCGGGAATGAAACGCGAGATCTCTAAGTTCATTTTGAAATTTCTTGTATTCTAGCAGGTAAAAGTTGAACATCAGATTCTGTCTGGGTTGTTACCACCTATTATGATTCTTGAATGGAAATGGGAGCGAATCACGATGGATTTCATATCTGGATTGTTGTTGACACCAAGAAAGAAAAACTCAATCTGGGTGATTATTGATAGATTAATAAAATCAGCTCATTTTATTCCTATCAAAATATATTACTCGCTTGAGAAGTTGGTTGTTTCAGTACGACTTTCCACCCACAGACTGATGATCAATCCGAGAGAGTAATTCAGGTATTTGAAGATATACTCTGATGTTGCATTCTTGAATTTAAAGGTAGCTGGGGAAAAATTCTTCCATTAGTTGAATTTGCTTATACCAACAGTTACCATTTGAGCATTAAAATGTCACCATACAAAGCTTTATATGGTCAAAAGTGTAGAACTCCATTGTACTAGATTGAGTTGAGTGATAAAAAATTTTTGGTACAGACATGGTTTGCAAGACCGAATATAAAGTTAGGGTTATCGAGATTGTCTAAAAGCTGCTTCAAACCTTTAGAAATCGTATTTCAAGTTGGTGATTGAGTATTCCTGAAAGTATCGCCTTGGAAGAAAGTTCTTCAATTTTACTGAAAAGGGATACTCAGCTCGAGGTTCATTGGTCTGTACGAGATTCTTAAGAGAATAAGACAGGTAGCTTATTATTTGCCTTTGTTATTAGAACTTGAAAAGATTCACAATGTCTTTCACATATAAATGACACAGTGGTACAGATCAGATCCTTCCCATGTAATCTCTCCAGTAGAAATAGAGTTACAACTTGATATGACGTACAGTGAGGAACAAGTTAAGATTTCGCTTGAGAAGTTAAAGAATTGATAAATAAATGGATAGCTTTATTAATAGTTCTTTGGAAACGTCACAGTTTTGAGAAAGCCACTTGGGAACGAGAAGAAGCTATGAAATTACAATACCCAAACCTTTTCTCTGGTAATATTTTCAAGGACAAAAATTCCTTTAAGGGGAGAGTTATAACAACCCATTTTTAGTGGTGTCAGAAACAATGGTTTCGCGACCACAATTTCAACCAATGAGTCAGCATATATTATTTATTCAATATTTACAAGGTTATTAAAGTGTTGTATTAAAGTTTGGTTTAGTAATTTTAATGTTTGATTAGTTAATTAAAGAAAAATGACTAAATCATTACAACTACAAAACTAAATTGCTATTAACTTGAAAGTGCTAAATAGGTATAAAGGAATGATTTAATTGTTTCAAAATGGCAATTGTGCCATAAATGTTTAAGTGGACGGTTATAAACATGCATTTAGCATATAATATATGTTTGTTATAAGGGCAAGATGGTAATTAAATAATAAATAACATAAACAAAATAGGTAAAAGTTATCATCTTCTTCTATGTTTCTTTGTGAAATCGAACTCACCATTGAAGCTTCAAAGGAAGATCTGCCAAGCTTTAAACCTTCTTGCATGGTAGGTGTTTCAAGCTCGGTTTCAGTAATTTTTATGTTTTTGGGATCCTTGTATATGAGTCTATCTAATCCAGGGACTATTTTGTAAAACTGCTAAAGATTTGAAAAGTTACCATTGTTTTTCTTAAGGCTTTTTGAATGTTATTAGTTGAGTTTGAAGCTTGGATAATGAATTTAGCATGAAATTCTTGTAAAATTTCATTAATTATAGGTTGTAAATGAATAAGGGTAAATTTAGCGAACATGTTTTGGGCTTAATTGTGGTAAATGTGTAAGTTTTGATTCTAAGGTGGCGACACGAATTGTCTTGATTTTTAAAGAACTTCAATTTTGTTTTAAATTTTTATTAATCTTAGTTATGTTTAGTTTTCCCACAGTAGGTGTAGATACCATGGAGTGGCAGAATCGGAAAAACATCGAAGAAGCCAAAAATTGGGCTCGATGTCATGACGTCACTCCTTAATGACACGATATCCTAGATAGAATGCAACCTTGCAACATTGAAGAGCCAAGTTCATCTGAATATTTTGAAGCGTTTTGTCATCCATTACCGACACTTCTTCTTGTTATTGTTTTTCTTATTCTTATTTTTTTACATTATATTTCATATTTCTTTTTGTAGAATTTTCGTAGGTCCTTTTTTGTCAACCTGTAGCACACAAATCCCAAGATTTTCATAACAATAAGGATTCGGCCTACTTAGGGAAGTTTTCTTGTTTGCACTTTAATTAATTTACATCAAGGATAATGTATGTTCTAAACTGTGGGGGGAGTACATAGGATTAGTTTGTGTTTTATTTGTTTGTTTGATTACTTTGTTTTAGTTAATTATTTATTTACCGAAAAAAATGTGTTTTTTTTTGTTGTATGGTGCTTGAATCATATTAATACTGTGAATAGTGGTTGAAAATGATAAAGCATGTAATGATTTTTGTCAAGCATGAATTTTTTTTATTAGTGTCAGATAATTTGATTATTTTAAAAGGAAATTGACTAGGTTACTTAGTTAAATTGCATAATAGATTAGAAATACCTAAGTAAGAATGTTTGATGATGCCATATGAGATATAAGTCTTATAGATAGTCGTAGAGACATGAATGCTTGAATTGATTATCATTCATTTGGTTTAATTCAAAGCATGAAACAAATTGTGTACGGTGGGATGCTTAGGGATGACCTAAGGCATTGTTTGAATAGCCAGTTCTCAATTTACCTTACCTTAGTGCTATGAATCCCTAGTCTCCTTATTTGAGCCTGGTAACTGCTTTTTTGAGCCAACAAAATTGAAACCCAAAAACCACTTGTAAATTGAAAACTTGAACTCTTCCCTATCCTTGGTCCTTTAATACACTACGAAATGGACGTCAGGCCATAGATATTGAGTGTTTAGGTAGATACATCATGGTGGTTTCAAAAAAAAGAGTGGAAATTTAAAAACCAAAGTGATACAATGATTATAGGTCAGGAAAAAAATGTGTGAAAAAGAAAATTTTGAAAAGAAGTCAAAAGTAAAAATGAGAAGAAAAAGTATAAGACGGAAACAAAAGCGTTGTGACTAAGAAAAAGAGTAAAAAGTCAAGTGAAAAAATAAAAAGTCACAAAAGCGAGAGAAAACACAGTCATCAGTGCACCAAAACTCGTTAAGCCGACCATAGTTGCTAGTATTATATTGTATCTTCCTACATGGAGAGATAAGGTAGGTGAGAGAGGGAGACAAAAGACGGTCAGATTGGATGGGACATTTAGGGGGAAGAGAGGGAACAATAGCATGTGCCTAACTATTTCTAGTGTTTGAACCATCTTGATCCATATATTTCTTTGAACTCATACCGTCCTAAGCCTTAAAACGTTACAAGCCTAGAAGACTAATGTAAGTTAAGCATTCTTTGTGCATAATCTTCCGGAATTGCAAACAATTTTATTTGATGAATGGTTTTGATTCACATGATTGTGTCTGCTACATATTTGTTTGATTTATGTTAATGGTAATATTGTTAAACATTTGGTCATGGGAACTATTTCTTGTAACAGCTCATTTTCAGTGAAATCGGAACAGTGGTTTCAGGACCACAAATCCTAACCGGAAAGAAAAATTATTTTTATATTTTTTCATGATTTGCATTTAGATAGGAATATCATGTGAAAATTTTAATAAGAAAATTTTATCGATCTAGTGCTTAATAACGGGAAGGACCAAATCGCATAAAATACAAAAGTTGAATTCTAGTAGCTTGAAGGATCAAATAGCTATGGAATTCAAAATTCAAGGTCCTTATATGGTAATTAGACCATTAATCAAAAGTTAGTAGATATTTTTGATGATTCATCCATGAAAAAAATTAGAAAAGGCTAAGGACTAAATTGGAAAGTGATAAAATTAAAGATGATAATTAAATTAAATAGAAATATCATCTTATTTGTATCATCTTCTCCAAAATTTGTATGGAAACTATAACACCCCGAATTTGGACCTAAAAGTATTGGGCCTTGGGTATGGGTCCGTAAGGAGGTTGTATATAAGTATTTAATTGTGCAAGGAAATGACATAATTAAATGTTTGCTTTGGTGGTTAATGACCCTGAGAAGTGTTGGAGAAATCTTGGGCTCAAACCTAGGCTTTAGCAAAAAATTTTGTTTTAAGTGAATAAAACCTTGGATGCTTGGATGAAGGCCTTTTAAATTATTGTGTTAAATAAATGACACAAGGAAGTATGTGGTCTAGCGGTTGTGGTGTCATTAAGGTTGTAAGGGAGCTTGGGTTCAAGTCTTGGCTCTTGCAATTTATTTTGGTTTTTCTTTTAAAGGAACCTGGACTTTGGCTATAGACATTATAATTAGTTGAGGATAAAATATGACACAGAAAGAGCCTGTGGTGGAGTGGCAAAGTGGCGTGTTGTGTAAGTGTGTGGTCTGAGGTTCAAGTCTTGAGATGCGCAATGGAGTATTTATTTTGCTATTTGAGCTGTGTAGGAGGTAGATTTGGATTGAAACTCTATGGTTGAAGTGGTCATAAGAATTTGAATTGAATTTGAATGAGAAGCTGGAGTGATTTGTGGAGGAAATCAAGGGGAGGATTATGGAGGGATTTTAGGAGAGGAAAGTAGAGTTTGAGTTGGTGTGGTATTGTGCTGATTTTTCTTGGTGGAATTCATGAATTCGGTTTTGGGAGGGGTGTGTATCATTTTCGACCATTAAGAGCATTTTGGGGGTTTTTCGGGTTTTGGTTTTGTTCTTTTTTGGTAGTTGTTCTCTCCTAATTTCTTTTTGGTTTTTTACCCTTTCTAATGTGCCCATTCCTGTGCCTGGATCGAAAATCTCTTCTTCCTTACTCTTTTGAGCAGTGACTGTATATCCCTCTTCTCTTTACATCTTTATTCTTTTGGTTTCTAGTCAAGTGTTTCTCTCTTATAGTGTAAACCATTTACATCTACTCTTCCCTCATTTTAGTTTATTTTTGGGTCTCTCCTCCTTCCAAGTTTGCAGATCAACAGCGTACTTCTCCTCTTTTCTTTTAACTTGTTGTTAGCTAGTGATAGTTCTCTGGCATTCGGTAAGTGCTTGTGATTCTCTTTCTACTTCTCTCTATTGTTAGAATCTTTCCTTTTAAACCCCTCTTTCTTTCTGCTATTGTTGTTAGAGGAAGCGATTGTTACAATTCGCCTCTGCCATTATTGGTATTTTCGGCAAATTGGTGGTGGTGGTCGATTGTTCTTTTTCTCCTAAGTTGGACTCTGCGTTTTAAGTAAGTGGTTTTTCATCTAGTTTAATTATCCAGTTGTGGATGGATGATAAGTGTCGTTGGAATGCAGATAACCCTCCCAAGGCCTATTGATCAATCTCTTGCAAATGGATTCAGCAAGTAAACCATATTGGCGGATCTATTCAAGTGAGGGGTAGGTTTGGGCATGTTATTTGTGATGGGGTTTTTGGATAGATGGATTAATGCACGCTTAACTAAATCTTGTGTATGAATGTAGGTTAGAGTACTCGTGGATCCTTCGCACGTTTTCGTAAGCAGGTGTGTATTCAAACCCTTCTCTACTGTAAATCGGTAAAAGCCAAAAAGCTAAAAAATACGGCGATTGAGGCCTCACGAGCATGCGATCGCTCATGGGGCAAACTGATCCCACAAACCATGGGCGATAGGCTGTAGAGGCCGCCACGAGCGCTCTCGTGGACTTGGGCCTTGATCGGCCGAATGGGCCCAATAGGCCCTATGGGCCTGCTTGTGTCAAATTAGCTGCCAGGTGGAATATGGTTGGGCTTGTCATGTCGCGTACATGGCATAGGCTGTTCTGGGCCACGTTGGGCCAGATAAGGCCGTGTGGGCCAATAGGCTTGTGGGCCCACACGGATAAAATGTATGTTATGTGGTAAGTTTTGGACTAGGCTATGTCGTTCGTACAATCGTGAGTAGTTCTGGGTTAAATGGGCCATATGGGCCTAATGTGCCTGTGTGGCCACGTGGGCAAATTTCACTGTTATGCGGGGAGTAGATAGACTTGTCATGCCGCACACATGACTTAGGTTATTTTCGACCTCGATGGGCCAAAATAGGCCGTGTGGGCCCAATGGGCTCGTGGGCCCACACGGATAAAATTTGCGGTAAGTGACAATTAATGAACTGGGCTATGGTGTACACATAGCCGTACCTAAGATTGGGCTAAATGGGCCACACGAGCGTGTGGGCCCACTTGGGCTGAGTAATGGGCCTTAAGCCCGCTTGCACCATTATGTCTGTTTAGGTTACTAGGGTCGCTCGAGGTGACAATGTACCCTCGGTTGGGTCATTAAAACCCTTGATTTGTGAATGACCATAATACCCCTGTAGGTAAAATGACCGTAATGCCCCTATAGGATAAAATAACTGTAATACCCCTGTATGGTAGAATGACGATTATGCCATTATGTTCTGTATGACTGATGTCCTTATGATTTACATATAAGATTGTACTAAATATGACTTTGCATACATGGAATATTTATGACATGACATACTGCATGGGATTGGGTTATTATTGACGGAGGAAGTGTACGGCTTGTAGCCGTTCTGTACAAGGCTTTCAGCCTTTCTGCGATATTTATGGCTTATAGCCGTTCTATTAACTAGCAGCGTTGCTGCGATATTTATGGCCTTGAGCCGTTCTGTCTATGTGTTGAGTCGTTCTGTTGACTTACTGCTGCAACCGGTGCTAAGCTTGGTGTGTTGGCTGGGTTGGTCAATTTCATCGCCACATGGTGTGTTGGTTGGTACGTGTGGTGTGTTGGTTGGACTGGGCTAGGTATCTGTCTACATATTTGCATCTGATACTGATTCTGTACTAGACTTAGGCCCACCTGATTCTGTTAATGGGCTAGGCCTAACTATTACTGATTTTGAGAATGGACTAGGCCCAATTGATTCTGATGAGGGCTGAGACCCAAGTGAAATTGTACTGGGCTTTGGCCCACACACACTGTTACTGTAATGGGCGCTGGCCCAGACTAATTCTGAATTATGTCGGTTTACTAGTTGTTTTAGTTTAGGAGGGGATTACACACTGAGTTTTCATAAACTCACCCAGTTTATTAACTGTGTAGGTAATCCCCAACATTAGGAGGATCGGTGCTGCGAGGCACTCGGAGGTGGCCACACAACTGCTATTGTTTTCGATTTTTCTTTTAAGTTATCTATTTACAAGTACTTATATTTTATTTGGGTTGTAATAAGGCCTTTTTTAATTTCTGGTTCTAAATTTTGAGTTTTATATATTGTTTTATAACTGTTGGAGTAGAACACGATTTTTCCAAAACAATAATGTTTTTTTTCAAATATCACATTTACCAATCTGTTTAAATTAAGCTTCATGACAAATAAAGTTTTAAAGGTAATAATGTTTTACAAGAGAATGAATTTTAATAAACTAACGTAAACTGAGATTTTCACAAGTTTTAAAATGGCCAGAGGTTTTAAATAGTAAGAAGGGTTTTCAATAAGAACATGATTTTCGAAAAACACTTCAATGTGACACCCCAGATTCAAGCCTAACGTTTAGGATGGGTTTGGGGTGTTACAGAAACCCTAGGAGAGAGAGAGAGAGAGAAGAAACTAATTAAGCTTAATTGGATTCAGATAACTCAAATTCAAAGTTAGATTGAGGAAAGGAGAATATTTCAGATTAGTAGATCTATAAACGTGAACAAGTGTCGAGGTAAGTTCATGTAACTTAATTGAGCATGTAAATATGTTGAATTGAATGTTGTATTTGTATAGAATGTGATTTATATTTATGTGAATTAACTGGATGTTATAATATAAGAATTGAATACATGCTTGATATTGTTTGAAAGGGTTAAGTTCCATTTGAACACTGGATTTCGATGGACAAATGTGATTTCCCCTATTGAATGAGGTGCTGCTCTTGTTGCTGACGAAATTTAGCTCGGACGAGTAATCCTATTGACCTCATTAAAGAAAGAATTTAGCCTGGACTGGTAATCTTGATATAAGCCCTCTTAAGCATATGTTATAGATAGGATTTAGCCCGGACAGGTAATCCTAATTAAGCTCTTATGAGCATATGGTGGAAACAGGATTCAGCTTGGACAAGTAATCCTGTAATATGATATGTGGCTTGAGAGTGTGCTTTCTGATTAAGTGCCTTAATGGGTACATATAAATATAAATTGACAGGTTATTGAATTGTACACTTTGAGTGTACTATTTGAGTATCCATCGAAATTTCAATAATTCAACGGACAAAAATACTTGACATGATATGAGAATTATGAGATGAAATGAATAATGTCTTGAAAGAATATGACATGATGAGCTCATTTACGTTTAATTGATGTATATGAAAATTTTGTGACTAACATGTTAAATTGAGTGCATGTGTTTAGGCCATTTTGCCAAATTGGTGGAAACATGTTATTATATGCTTAATTTTTAATAAATGAAATTGGTAAGTTTAATTCCAGTTATATGAACTTACTAAGATAATATGCTTACTAGGTTTACTTTTCTCTGTTTTATAGTGCTCGGAAGCTCACGAAGGTTGGTGAACGGTTTGAGCATCACCACACTATCCACAAGCTTATTTTGGTATAAATAGCAAACTTATTTTGGTATAATGGCATGTATAGGTTAACTTGACCATAGATGGCTTGAATATGTTATTTTGAATTTCGCCATTGCAGTGGCTAGTAATGGTTAGTTTTGGTACTTATAAAGCATTTATCATGATAAATACATATATGTTAAGTATGGATGATCAAGTGATGTTTAATGTTTAGGTTAAACTAAGGTAAGATTATAAACATAATTATATATGAAATGATATATTATATTAGATGTTAGAATTTGCTTGAAATCAATGGTTGAATTGGTTGGTATTTGGATGTAAGTTTTGGTGCAGGATATCGGTAAAATTTTGGGGGAGAAATAAAGCTAGAAATGGCTTTATTTGTCCTCACGGGTAGACAAATGAGTGTGTGTCTAGACCGTGTGTGACACACGGCCTGGTACATGGGCATGTTGTTAGGCCGTATGTCCCCTATATCTTAAAATTTGAGAAACAGAATGCTCAGAATTGAGTACACGGGCAAAGACACGGGTGTTTGTCTTAGCCTTGTGTGCTACACGGGCTTGTGTCTTGGTCGTGTGAACCCTACAGCTAATTTTTGAAAATTAAATTGAATACACGGCCTACTCACACGGGTGTGTGGCTGGTCGTGTGACACAAGTTAGAGAGTTACACGGGGTCGAACACTTCCTGCAGTACGGACGTGTCTTAGAGTCACACGGGCATGTCCTTGGTCCACACAGGTGTGTGTACCCTGCATCTAGGAAAATTTTAGAAATTTTGCAAAAGTTTTTTGAGTTTTCGATTTAGTCCCGATTCGATTCTAATACTCGTTTTGGGCCTCGAGGGTCCATTTAAGGGACGTTATGAATAATTTCGATAAATGAATAGTAATTATTGTGAATTATTCTTAAATGTTCTAAAAGCTCCAGTAATGCTCTGTAATCCTGTTTCAGTGACGAATACAAGTTAGGGATGTTACATTTGTTGGTATCAAAGCTACAGTTTTACCGATTCTCAGTTTGAATGTAGCAAGTATGAGATTAGCTATACATGCCATTATACAAATTGTGATAGTGTGATATCTCCCAACCAAGCCAGAGCTTAATCCAAGGAAGTTGAGGGCAATGCTTCAGCTTTAGTTCAAAGAGCTACATCTAGTAGTAAAAGGCCTGTATTTGAGGGCTAATGTGAAGAGGCAAAACAAGAATTCTTTCAAATGATGAATGAATGGTTCACTCAGTATATAAGAACAAATCTTGTTGTACAACAACCTCCCCCACCTGCTCCTCAATCGGTTCCTGAAATACCACAAGGTGCTGAACCTACTAGAACTGGTAAGGCTCTAGTAAATAAAATCCATAAATATGGGACAGAGGAATTTAGAGTTACCACAGATGATGATCCGGAAAGGGTTGTGTTTTGGTTGGAAAATATCATCTAGGTTTTAGACGAATTATCTTGTACATCCGTTAAATGTCTGAAATGTACAGTATCCTTACTGAAAGACACAACTTATCATTGGTGGAATACCATAACTTTTGTGGTACCGAGAGAAAATATTACATGGGAATTCTTCCAAAATAAATTCAGAAAGAAGTATGTTAGCTAGAGATTCCTGGATAAAAAAAAAGAATTTTAAAGCTCAAACAGGGAAATATGACTGTGTCTGAATATGAATGAGAATTTGTTCAGTTGAGCAAATATGCCAGAGCATGGTTTCCAACCGAAGCTGATATGTACAAACGCTTTGAGGAGGGCCTAAATGAAGACATTAAATTCTTGATCGAAATTTTTAAATTGAGGGAATTCGTGGTTCTGGCTTATCGAGCACATAAAGCTAAAGAATTAAGTAAAGAAAGGAAACAAGCTAAAAAAGAAGCTCAGGTTTCTAGTAAAAGAATTATGAGTAAGTCACAATCATTTCCTTTTAAGAAATTAAAGAAGTATTATGACCGTGTTACCACCTCTACAGGATATTTTGGAAAAGAGCAAGGCTCTCAATGCTCTAACCTGAGGTCTTCATCTCCATCTGTAACCAGTGTTGGTAATCCCAAATAAAAATGTAAACACTGTAATAAGTTTCATTTTGGAGAATGTCGTTTGAGAAGCGGGGCTTGTTATGGATGTGGTTCCCTTGACCATTTTCTCAGAGATTGTCCAAAAAGAGTTGAAAAAGAAATTGAGCAGGCTTCAAAACTGAGTAATCATGTTTCAAGAGGCAGACCACCCCGTCACCTTAGCAATGTCAGTGGTAGCCAAGGTACTACAAGTGATACAATAGTTAAATCTAAAGCACGAGCACCGGCAATGACATATGCTATTCGTGCTAGAGAAGATGCTTCTGCATCAGACGACATTACTGGTACATTTTCTCTACTTGATACTAATATTACTGCTTTGATTGATCTTGGTTCTACATATTCATACAGATACACAAATTTAGTGTATGTTAAAAATTTATCTGTAGAATTCACTAAATTTGTGGCTAAAGTTTCAAATCCCCTAGGACAGTCTATTATGGTGGATAAGGTTTATAAAAACTATCCATTTATGGTAAAGGGTTATTGCTTTTTGGCTAATTTGATGTTATTGCCATTTGATGAATTTGATGTGATTTTGGGAATGGACTGGTTAACCCAACATGATGCAGTAGTGAATTGTAAACAGAAATACATTGTGTTGAAATGTTAGAGTGATGAGTTAATTCACATTGAATCTGATAAACTAGATGGATTATCTAATGTGATTTTAGCAATATCAGCACAAAAATATGTCAGAAATGGTTATGAAGCTTATCTTGCATATGTGTTGGATACTAAATTATCTGAGTCAAAGATTCAATCAGTGCCGATTGTATGTGAATTTCCTGATGTATTTCCAAAAAAATTACCTGGTTTACCACCAGTTAGAGAAGTGGAATTCTCTATAGATCTTGTCTTGGGAACAACACCTGTATCCATAGCACCCTACAAAATGGATCCTACCGAATTAAAAGAGTTGAAAGCACAGTTGCAAGAGTTGATTGAAAGAGGCTTTGCTCGACCTAGTTTCTCACCATGGGGTGCACCGGTTCCGTTTGTAAAGAAGAAAGATGGATCTTTAAAGCTGTGTATTGATTACAGACAACTCAAAAAAGTTACAATAAAGAATAAGTACCCATTGCCACGAATTGATGATCTATTTGGCCAGTTGAAAGGTGCTACTCTATTTTCAAAAATTGATTTTCGTTCTGGTTACTATCAGTTACGGGTAAAAGATTCAGATGTGCCAAAGACAGCTTTTAAAACCAAGTATAGACACTGTAAGTTTCTTATGATGCCATTTGATTTGACAAATGTAGCCGCAGTATTTATGGATTTGATGAATAGAATTTTTAGGCCTTATTTAAACAGGTTTGTGGTTGTATTCATGGATGATATTTTGGTTTATTCCCGAGATGAAAATGAACATGCCAAACATTTTAGAATTGTACTGTAAACATTACGTGAAAAAAAATTGTATGCTAAATTCAGTAAATGTGAATTTTGGCTACGAGAAGTTGGTTTTCTTAGACATATTGTATCTGCAGAGGGTATTCAAGTAGATCCAAGTAAAATTTTAGCTATTGCCAATTGGAAGCCATCAAAGAATATGTCTGAAGTCTGAAGTTTTCTAAGACTTGCTGGATATTATCAGAGGTTTGTAAAAGGTTTTTCAATGATAGCTTCTCCGATGACTCGTTTATTACAAAAAGATGTGAAGTTCGAGTGGTCTGATAAGTGTCAACAGTGTTTTGATAGGTTGAAAGCCTTATTAATAGAAGCACCTGTGTTAATTCAGCCTGAATCAGGTAAAGAATTTATAATTTATAGTGATGCATCATTAAATGGTTTAGGTTGTGTTTTGATGCAAGAAGGTAAAGTAATAGTCTATGCTTCAAGATAGCTAAAACCACATGAAAGAAATTACCCAATACATGATCTTGAATTGGCAACAATTATGTTTGCATTGAAAATATGACAACATTACTTATTTGGTGAAAAATGTCATATATTCACTGATCACAAAAGGTTGAAATATTTGATGTCACAAAAATATTTGAATTTGAGACAACGCAGGTGGCTTGAGTTATTAAAAGATTATGATTTGGTTATTGATTACCATCTGGGAAAAGCCAATGTGGTTGCTGATGCTCTGAGAAGAAAATCTCTGTTTGCTTTGCGAGCAATGAATACTCGATTGATGTTATCTAATGATGGTTCAATCATAACTAAGTTAAAAGCTAGACTGACATTTTTGCAGCAAATTTTTGAACCTCAGAAAGATGATAGTAAGTTACAAGCAAAACGGATTCAGTGTGAATTGACTCTTGATTCAGAATTTCAGATCAGGATTGATGGTTATTTGTTTTTCTGAGGCAGAATATGTATACTAAAGAATTTAGAACTAGTACAGAAGATTTTGAATGAAGCTCATAATGGTTGCATGTCTATTCATCTTGGTAGTAATAAAATGTACAATGATCTAAAGAAGATGTACTGGTGGTCGGGAATGAAACGAGATATTTCTGAGTTTGTATCTAAATGTTTAACATGTAAGCAAGTAAAAGCTAAACATCAGTTGCCTTCAGAATTATTATAGCCAGTTACAATACCAGAATGGAAATGGGAAAGAATTACCATGGACTTTGTATCGGAATTACCCCTGTCTCCAAAGAAGAAAGATGCCATTTGGGTAATTGTCGATCGATTGACAAAGTTTGCACACTTTATTTTGGTACGTATGGATTTCTCTTTGGATAGATTTGCTGAATTATGTCTCTAAGATTGTTAGATTGCATGGAGTACCTATCTCTATTGTTTCAGACAAAGATCCTCGATTTACATCCCAATTCTGGAGCAAATTGTAAGAAGCTCTAGGTACACAGTTACATTTCGGTATTGCATTCCATCCTCAGACAGATGGTCAATCCGAATGTGTAATACGTACTTGAATTTGAAGGTAATTGGGAAAAAGTATTTGCCTTTGGTTGAATTTGCTTATAATAATAGTTACCAGTCTAGTATCAAAATGGCACCGTATGAAGCTCTGTATGGTCGCAAATGTAGAACTCCATTGTATTGGACAGAACTCAGTGAGAAATAGTTACACGGAGTTGATTTGGTTAGTGAAACCGAAGAAAATGGGAAAATAATTCAGGATAGTTTGAAAGTAGCCTCTAATCATCAAAAATCTATTGCTGATCTTAAACAAAAGGAAATAGAATTTTAGGTTCGTGACAAGGTATTCTTGAAAGTATCATCTTGGAAGAAAGTTCTCTGATTTGGCCGAAAGGGAAAATTAAGTCCCCGGTTTATTGGACCATATGAAATCACAGAAAAAATTAGACCTATTGCATATCGTTTAGCCTTGCCACTAGAACTTGATCGGATTCATAATGTTTTTCATGTGTCTATGTTACGACGGTTTTGATCAGATCCTTCACATGTTATCTCTCCAACAGAAGTTGAGATTCAGCATGACATAGCTTACAACGAAGAACCAATCAAAATTTTGGTACGTGAAACAAAAGAGTTAAGAAAGAAAAAGGTAGCATTGGTAAAAGTCCTCTGGCAAAGACATGGTATAGAAAAGGCTAAATAGGAATCGAAGGATGCCATGAGTAAGTAATACCCGAACCTCTTTACTTGCAGGAATTTCAAGGATGAAAATTCTTAAGGGGGAGAGTTGTAACAGCCCATTTTTAGTGAAATCGGAACAATGGTTTCGGGACCACAAATCCGAACTGAAAAGAAACATTATTTTTATATTTTTTCATGATTTGCAATTAGATAGGAATATCATGTGAAAATTCTGATAAGAAATTTTATCGATTTAGTGCTTAATTACGGGAAGGACCAAATCGCATAAAATGCAAAAGTTGAATTCAAGTAGATAGAAGGATCAAATAGCTATGGAATTCAAAACTTGAGGTCCTTATATGGTAAGTAGAACATTAATCAAAATTTAGTAGATATTTTTGATGATTCATCCATGGAAAAATTAGAAAAGGCTAAGGACTAAATTGGAAAGTGATAAAATTAAAGATGATAATTAAATTAACTAGAAATATCATCTTATTTTATATCATCTTCCCCAAAATTTGCATGGAAACCCTAGGAGAAAGAGATGAAACTAATTAATCTTAATTGGATCCAAATAACTCAAATTCAAAGTTAGATCGAGGAAAAGAGAAAGTTTCAGATTAGTAGATCTATATACGCCAACAAGTGTCGAGGTAAGTTCGTGTAAATTAATTGAGCATGTAAATATGTTGAATTGAATGTTGTATTTGTATAGAATGTGATTTATATTTATGTGAATTAATTGGATGTTATAATATAAGAATTGAATACATGCTTGATATTGTTTTAAAATGCCTAAGTTCTGTTTGAATATTGAATTTCGATGGACAAATGTGATTTTCCCTTATTGAATGAGGTCCTACATTTTTTGCTGACGGGATTTAGCTCAGACGAGTAATCCTATTGAGCTCATTACAAAAAGGATTTAGCCTAGACTGGTAATCCTAATATAAGCCCTCTTGAGCATATGTTATAGATAGGATTTAGCCTGGACGGGTAATCCTGATTAAGCTCTTATGAGCATATGTTGGAAACAGGATTTAGCTTGGACAAGTAATCTTGTTATATGATATGTGGCTCGAGAGTGTGCTTTCTGATTAAGTGCCTTAATGGGTATTCCTGAATATGAATTGATGGGTTATTGAATTGTACACCTTGAGTGTACTATTTGAGTATCCAACAAAATTACAATGATTCAATGGACAAAAATACTCGACATGATATGAGAATTATGAGATGCAATGAATAATGTCTTGAAAGATTATAACATGATGAGCTCATTTATGTTACTTGCTGTATATGAAAATTTTGTGACTAACATGATTGATTGAATGCACGTGTTAGGTCATTTTGCCAAGTTGGTGGAAACATGTTATTATATGCTTAATTTTAATAAATGAGATTGGTAAGTTTAATTCTAGTTATACGAACTTACTAAGCATAATATGCTTACTAGGTTTACTTTTCTCTATTTTATAGTGGTCGGAAGCTCACGAAGGTTGGTAAATGGTTTGAGCATCACCACACTATCCACAAGCTTATTTTGGTATAAATAGTAAACTTATTTTGGTATAATGGCATGTATAGGTTAACTTTACCATAGATGGCTTGAATATGTTATTTGTAATTTAGCCATTGCAATGGCCAGTAATGGTTGTTTTGGTACTTATAAAGCATATATCATGATAAATGCATATATGTTAAGTATGGATGATCAAGTGATGTTTAATGTTTAGGTTAAACTATGATAAGATTATAAACATAATTATATATGAAATGATATATTATATTAGATGTTAGAATTTTCTTGAAATCAATGCTTGAATTGGTTGGTATTTGGATGTAAGTTTTGGTGCAGGATATCAATCAAATTTTGGGGGAGAAATGAAGCTATAAATGGCTTTATTTTGTCCTCATGGGTTGACACACGGGTGTGTTTATAGATCGTGTATGACACACGACTTTGTACATGGGTGTGTGGTTAGGCCGTGTGTCCCTTTCATCTTAAAATTTGAGAGACATAATGCTCAGAATTAAGCACAGGGGCAGAGACACAGGCGTGTGTCTTAGCCGTGTGTGCTACACAGGAGTGTGTCTTGGCCATGTGAACCCTACACCTAATTTTTGAAAATTAAATTGATCATAGGGCTTACTCACACGAACGTGTGGCTGGCCGTGTGACTCAAGTCAGAGAGTTACACAGGGTCAAACACGGCCTGTAGCATGGGCGCGTCTTAGGGTCACACGGGCATGTGTGCTCTGCATCTAGGAAAATTTTAGAAATTTTGAAAAAATTCTCTGAGTTTTCGATTTAGTCCCGACTTGATTCTAATACTCGTTTTGGGCCTCGAGGGTCCATTTAAGGGACGTTATGAATAATTTCGGGAAATGAATAGTAATTAATGTGAATTATTCATAAATGTTCTGAAAGCTCTGGTAATGCTCCGTAACCCTATTTCGATGAAGAATACGGGTTAGGGGTGTTACACTTCTAATTTGTTAGTAATGTAACTTTGTAAACTAATCCTAATTTACTTTAAAAAGTTTTCAAGGCATTGAATGATCAAGATTATGTTACATGTGCGATAAGAATTGTTATACCTTTAATATTTGAAAATCATGTTCTTAGTAGTAATAAAATCCAAGGGACATCTTTTTATTGCATGCTATATATCTAAACTTGGTTTGCTTGAGGACAAGCAAAAAGTTAAGTGTGGGTAGTTTAGGTGTGAGGTTCTTATTTACATCCATTTTCACTAACTCTAGCTTGTTTAAAAAAAGAAATCAAGTCATTTTCATATTAATTTTTTTTTCATTTTCCTATATATGTGTTTTGGTTGCTTGAGGACAAGCAACAAGTTAAGTGTGGGGGAGTGATCTTCCATGAATTATATTATTATTTACATCCTTTTTACACATAACTTTAGCTTTTTTAATAGTTAAACCAAAACATCTTAGTATATATCTAGGTTTTCATGCTTAAACTAGTGTTTTCATGCTTAAACTAGTAATTTATGCTTTTGGTAGTTTTTATTGTATTTTATATATCTAAATAAGGTTACATGGTCTTGTAGGACAAATAGGGAGCTAAAGATGCATATTCAGTTTAGGCCTAATGCCTATGTCGTGACACCAAGCCACCAATGTCGCAACATCGAAGACAGAAGCAAAAATAAAGTCCTACAGTGAAACTTCCTTCAGTGTCATGACATCGAACCCGGTGTTGCAACACTGCATACCTTTGTAGCCCAAAAAGTCCCTGCACGAGATAATCACATTTTTAGGGAAATTAGAAGTATTTGTCCTAGTCAAACTCTAAGGACTTCAAGGATAATTTAGGCCCTTTAATATTTCGAGTTTAGCCTATGTAAATATCATTGTAACTAGTTTAAACACACCATTTTTAGCGAGACATATTCTTAGGTTTTTATTCCTTCTTAGTTTTCACTTAGGATGTTTTATGTTCTTGTAATTGAAAGATTCTATTTTGAAGTGAGACTTTCACGAATGGAGATTTTTCAGAGCCTTGCTTTCATCAATAAATTCATGAGCATGTCTTTTCCTTATTCTATTCTATATATCTCTTTCTTTAACATTATTAGTTGAATATTTGTGTAATGATTTGTAACACCCTAAACCCGGCCTAGACGTTATGGCCGAATCTGGCGGTGCCACATTGGAGTGCTTTTTGAAAACTTGCTCTTGTTGATGGAAACCCGTTTGGAAATTTAAAGCCTCTTTCTTAGATCTCAAATAAGAATAGCTATCTGTTATTCATTTTAAATTATTATTACTTTAAAAACATTGTTTGTTGCGAAAGCATTTCAAAAGTGTTTCTAAAACGTAGTGTTTTGAAAACAATTACCGTTTAGGAAAACCGCGTTCTACTTCTAACAGATATAAATCATAATAAACAAAAAAATCCCAAATTAAAAGCTAGAAAATTAGAGAGGCCTTATTAAATAATTTAAAACCCAAAACGAAATCTAATAGCAATTAGATGCCAAATAAAAGAAAATAGGAATAGTAGTGTGACCATCTTCGAGTCCCTCGCAGCACCGATCCGCCTAAGGATTACTTGTACAGTTAAAACAATTGGGTGAGTTTACGAAAACTCAGTGTGTATTCCCCAAAAAAATAAAAAAATAGTAAACAATACAGTCTGGGCCTAAGCCCATATCGATGCTGATGCGGGCACGATCCCATTACGGTAACGATGCGAGTACCATTATGCAACCTAACCCAATCCAGCCAACACACCACTCCGTACCACCAACACACCATGTGGGGACCAAGTCGACCCACCCAGCCAACACACACGATATCACAAAGATAGTATCGAAGATAACATCGCAAAGAAAGTCGCCATGCTCGTAAACGCAGCAAAGCTACGATGTCGATGATATGGCACACAGCCATGAATAGCGGCATGAAGCCATCAATAGCGGTACAAAGCCATCAATAGTGGCACAAAGCCATCAATAGTGGCACAAAGCCTTCAGTAGGGCACAAAGCCATCAATAACATATCGGCACAAAGCCATCAATAACATATCAGCACAAAGCCTTCAATAGCATATCGACACAAAGCCATAATCAGAATAGCAGGCTAAAAGCCCTCAATACAGAATCTTCGTCCATAACAGTGTCCCAACCCCATGCAGTATGTCGTGCATGCAGAATATCATGCTCACTTATTACATGTGCATGCAGTATGGCCATGCTCAGAACAGTCATTTACATACATATCATAAGCACATCATGTAACACCCTTATCTCGGAACCGTCACTGGAATAGGTAAGGGACATTACCAGACAGACAAAACATGTCAGGCTAATTTAGAAACACAGATATCAAATAACATTAATACATAAGCAATCATCAACAATTTGTCCCTTACGATGGTCTACAAGACCTAAAACATACTTTTAGAAAAGATCGGGACTAAACTGAACACATTCATGAATTTCAGAACTCAAAAAATATTTTAATTCTATTGAGGTCACACGCCCGTGTGACCAGGCCGTGTGCCTCACAAGGGCACTAGACACGCCCATCTGAACATGCCGTGTCAAAAATAAGGCATACATATTGACTTTCACCCACAGCCAACAGGCACGCCCATGTGCTATGGCCGTGTGATTCTTAGCTAGCTACTGGCTTGAGCCTACGGCCAGATGACACACCCATGTGTCTTAACCTTGTGGTCTTAAGAAGTTACTGCTTTACCTACACGGCCACAAGGCACGCCCATAGTCCCTGACTGTGTGGCACAATGCAGGCTTGGTTTAAGCCAACTTGCCACCCCTTTTTGGGTCATTCCTAAGCAATATTAGACAACATTTATACCAACATTTTCAGCCAATCCCATTCTTAAAATGACCAAATCATATTAGATCATAAAAAATTTCAAACATACACCTTTTAGCATCACCAACCAAATACTAAAACTATGCACAAACATATCATTTGCTAACCAACTCTCATGGCATAACATATATACATATCAAATCTTACATACATAGACATTCTAGCCTATACATGCCATGCTTCATAAAAAAAATACACTTTCAAAAGTACCAAAATGGGTTTGATAGTATGGTGACGATCCTCGACTATCCCTGAGCCTTCAGTAGCTACAATAACTTTAAAACAGACAGAAACCACACAGAGTAAGCTACAAAAAGCTTAGTAAGCCAAATACAATTGGTCTAACCATTAAAGCATAGAAAATAAAAGTCAATAGCAAGAATTCATAACCATTTCACAAAGTATTTTATGAGCCTAACCATGCTCATTTGCTTGTTACATGTCATGTTTCATTTCCTTGATTTCATACATACTTTGTATAAATTATTTCATAGAAACAGAGTCTTTCATATTCAGAATTTTAGTATGATACAAACATACATGTATAGATTATACATTTCATCTATTCATTACCATATCTCGTACTTTATCATCAGACAGTTCAGAAAAGTTATAGATACTCATAAATGGGTACAACGTCTACGTCCCGGACGTGGTCTTGCATGTAATTCAGTATCGATGCCTCTATCCCAAACAGGGTCTTATACGAAATCATATACGATGTCGATGTCCCAGACATGGTCTTACACATTAATCTCAAATCGAGGCCTGTGTCCCAAACAAGGTCTTACACGATTCCCAGATCGATATCAATATTCTTTCAGAAAAGCATAGAGCTTTTCAAATACTAGCATATTATCAGAGTTTACTCGAAATTTATTCATCAGGCTCTCAAGGCTGTCCAATACAGATTACAGTATATATATATGCACAAAATTTAGTCAATTTAACACGTAATTGTAATTTGACTTATCTCATATGGATTTCGGATGGAAATTAGTTGACTATTCAACTATTTTAGACTTCCCTCGATCTAAGTCTGATTTTCTTTGTTCTTGATCTTAATCAACCAAATCAATGACCGAACCCTAGGATGGTCTTCTCCTTTCTATTTTCTTGATATAATCGGCTATCATGCATGATAATAAGGCCACCTTTATGTTTTCATTTTATTTATTAAGCTTTAATTCACAAATTACAAAAATAACCTTTATTATAAAACATTAAATTCACCTAACACATGTCTAATATTGTCCACTTACTTTATCAATGGTAAATTTGACATGCAATGACCTTTATTTTAAAAGCCAAGGCCAATTAACCCCATTAACATATAGCATGCAACTTTTGCATTTTACGCAATTTAGTCCTTTATCATAATTAAGCACAGAAATAGACAAATTAAATCACAGAAACTTCACAGTTATAATTTCACATATCACAGACACAAAAAATAATATTAAAATATTTTTTAGACACGAATTTGTGGTCCCAAACCCACTATTCTGATTAGGGTCAAAACCGGACAGTTACAATTCTCCCCCTTTAGGAATTTTCGTCCCCGAAAATCTTACCGTTAAACAGATTCGGATATTGTTCCCTCATAGCATCTTTAAACTCCCACATGGCCTCTTCAACACCATGTTGATGCCATATCACTTTAACTAATGGAATTTTCTTGTTTCGTAACTCTTTAACCTAACGAGCTAAAATACAGATCGGCTTTTCTTCGTAAGTCATATCAGGCTGAATTTCAATTTCAGACGGTGAAATTACATGCGAAGGATCAGATCTGTATCGTCAAAGCATTGATATATGAAACATATATCAGAAGCAGCTTTCAGATTATCTTTTCGTTTTAAATCCGTATAAGATTTCTGACGATCAGAAGCAGCTTTCAGACTATCTCGAATTACTTTCACTTTCTGTTCTGTTGCTTTTATCAAATCAATACCGTAAATCTTATTCTCACTGAGCTTAGACCAGTATAACGGAGTTCTACACTTTCTACCGTATAAGGCTTCATATAGTGCCATTTTAATACTCAATTGATAGCTATTATTATAAGCGAATTCAATCAAAAGTAGATATTGTTCCCACGTACCTTCAAACTCAAGAATGCAACATCTCAACATATCCTCAAGTATCTGAATAATCCGCTCAGATTGACTATCCATTTGCAGATGAAAAGCAGTGCTAAAATGCAATTTAGTACCCAAAGTATCTTGCAATTTTTTCCAGAATCGCGATGTAAATCTTGGATCTCTATCTGACACTATTGACAATGGTACACTATACAGTCTCACGATATCAGATATGTATAACTCAGCTAATTTATCAAGTGAATAATTAGATTTAATCGGAATAAAATAAGTTGATATTGTCAATCGATCAACCACAACCCAAATTGCGTCTTTTTTTCTTGGAGATAGGGGCAAACCCAACACAAAGCCCATGGTCACTCGATCCCATTTCCACTCCGGAATCATAATCGGTTGTAATAACCCAAATGGCATATGATGTTCAGCTTTAATTTACTGATAGATTAAACATTTAGAAACAAAATTAGAGATATCTCTTTTCATTTCGGACCACCAATAATGTTGCTTCAAATTATTATACATTTTCGTACTACCTGGATGCACAGATAACCAACTACTGTGGGCTTCACTCAAAATCATCTGAATTAACTCTGGATTTCTCGGAACACAAAGTCTATTTTTGAGTCTCAAACAATCATCAACATCGACTCGAAATTCAGGATCACACTGAGCTTGTTTTACTATTAATTCATTATCAACCTTCTGAGCTTCGATAATCTGTTGTAAGAACAAAGGTTTCGCTTTTAATTCAGCTAAAATTGAACCATCATCAGACAGAACTAAATGAGCATTTATTGTACGCAAAGAAAATAATAATTTTTGACTCAAAGCATCAGCAACAACATTTTCTTTTCCCAGGTGATAATTAATCACAAGTTCCTAGTCTTTTAGTAGTTCTAACCATCTTCTCTGTCGCAGATTCAAATCTTTTTATGTCATTAAATACTTCAGACTTTTACGATCAGAAAACATGTGACATTTCTCACCAAATAGATAGGGACGCCAGATTTTTAGAGAAAACACAATAGCAGCTAATTCCAAATCATGAGTCGGGTAATTCTTTTCATGCGGTTTTAGTTGTCTCAAGGCATAAGCTATAACCTTGCCTTCTTGCATCAGAACACAACCTAATCCGTTCAACGAAGCATCACTATAAGCAACGAATTCTTTACCTAATTCAGGTTGTACAAGTACTGGAGCTTCAGTTAACAGAGCTTTTAACCGATCAAAACTAATCTGACACTTTTCAGACCACTCAAACTTCACATCTTTCTGGAGCAGTTTTGTCAAAGGATTCGCAATCATTGAGAAACCTTTTACGAATCGTCTATAGTAACCGCAAGTCCCAGAAAACTATGGACTTTAGAAACATTTCTCGAAGGCTTCCAATTCAAAATAGCAGAAATTTTGTTCGGATCAATTCAAATACCTGATGCTGACACAATGCGGCCCAGAAAACCAACTTCTCGCAACCAAAACTCACATTTACTGAACTTTGCATACAACAGTTTATCTCGCAGAGTCTGTAGTACTATTCTCAAATGCTCGGTATGTTCAGATTCATCACGTGAATAGATCAATATATCATCAATGAATACCAAAACAAATTGATCTAAATACGATCTGAAAATTCTATTCATCAAATCCATAAAGACAGCAGGTGCATTCGTTAATCCAAAGGGCATAACTAAAAATTCATAATGCCTGTCCCTCGTTCTAAAAGTAGTTTTCGGAATGTTAGAGTCCTTTACTCGTAACTGATAGTAACCCGATCTCAAATCTATCTTTGAAAACACAGTAGCATCTTTCAACTGATCAAATAAATCATCAATTCTGGGCAGAGGATATTTGTCCTTTATAGTCACTTTGTTAAGCTGACGATAATCAATACACATTCTCATTGTGCCATCTTTCTTTTTCACAAACAGAACAAGAGTACCCCATGGTGAAAAGCTCAGTCCAGCAAATCCTCGATCAATCAACTCTTGCAACTGAGATTTTAATTCCTTTAACTCGATCGAAGCCATTCTATACAGAGCTATTGAAATCGAAGTAGTACCAGGTACTAATTCAATACCAAACTCGGCTTCTCGAATCGGAGGCAAACCTGGTAGTTCTTCAGGAAACACATCAGAGAATTCACAGACAACAGGCATAGATTCAACTTTCTTTTCATTCACTTTCGAGTCTAACACATAAGCTAAGTAGGCTTCACAGCCTTTCTTCACATATTTCCGTGCTTTCATTGCAGATATCACAGCTGGTAGTCCATTCAGATCACTAGACTCAATCCGAATTATCTCATCATTCTTACACCTTAAATCAATGACTTTTCGTTTGCAATTCACAATAGCATCATGCAAAGTTAACCGATCCATTCTCAGAATTATATCAAATTCGTCAAAAGGCAAAAGCATCAGATCAGCAGGAAAACAAATATCTCGAATCAATAATAGACAATTCTTGTAGACTTTATCAACCAAGACACTTTTGCCTAAGGGATTCGATACACTAATTTTGAATTCAGTAGACTCTACAACCAAAGTCTTATTGTGTACTAAATTCATACAGATATAAGAATGCGTTGATCCAGGGTCTATCAATGCAATCACAGTAGTATCATAAAGAGTAAAAGTACCAGTAATAGCGTCTAGAGATGAGGCTTCCTCACGAGCTCGGATAGCATAGGCTCTGGCAGGTGCTCTGGCCTCAGGCCTAACAGTAGTATCCCTAGTAGCTCTTTGACTACCACTTGCATTTCCTGTATTTCTGGAAGGTCTACCTATAGCAGAGGTGTTGCTAGGTCTCAGATTCTATATTTTCTCTTGCTCAACAGGTTCAGAATAATCTCTTACAAAATGGTCTAGAGATCCACAAAGGAAACAGGCTCGGTCATTTAATCTACAATTTCCTGGATGTCTTTTACCACAGTGTTTACATTCAGGTTTCTCAAATCGGACATTCCTGACACTTGCAATAGAAGTACAGGAGCTCTGAAATTCAAATACGATCTAACTCGATCTCGATTCGAAAGTCTTACATCAGCCTTTGAACGACTATAATCATCTTAGAATTTTTTTGACACAGACTGAAATGATCTACATGAAGATCTCTTTCTAACATCTCTATCTTCAGAATCAGCTTTTCTTTTCTCTTTACTTAATTCTTCAGCTTTACAAGCTCGCTCAACGAGCACCACCATTTCTTTAATCTCCAAAATCCCAACTAATAGACGAATATCTTTATTTCGTCCATCTTCAAACCTTTTGCACATTATTGCTTCATTTGATACACATTCCCAAGCATACTAGCTCAATCTTACAAATTCACGTTCGTATTCAGTAACAGACATACGGTCTTATTTAAGCTCGAGAAACTCTTTACGTTTCTTATCGATAAATCTCTGACTAATGTATTTCTTCTGAAATTCAGCTTGAAAGAAATCCCAAGTAACCCGTTCACTCAGAACCACAGATATTAAAGTTTTCCACCAATGGTACACCGTATCTTTAAGAAGTGAAACGACACATTTTACACATTCTTTAGGATTCAGAGACATTTCATCAAATACTCGTATTGTATTTTCTAACCAGAATTTGACTCTTTTAGCATCATCATTCGTTGTAGTTCGGAACTTTTTAGCCCCATTCATTCTAATCTTATCAACTAGTGGTCTACTTAACTGAACCGGATTCATTGAAGGCCTACCAGGAATTTGAGAAGGATTAACCGGGGGTAGAGTTTGTTTTACAGCCGGATTGGTTCTAATATATTGGGTGAACCAATCATTCATCATCTGATATAAGGCTTGTTTAGCCTCACCATCACGGCTACTCGTAGCCGGTCTAGAATCAGCTTGCACTGTCCCTTACGCGGGAGCAGGTGCATTGCTTTCTACATCATCAGCTACGGCTCTATCGAGATTCATTTTCTATATATAAAAGCACATTTTAATGTCAGGATTCACCACACTATCGTAGTTTTAGATATATGGCATGTATAGCTAGACTCACATACACTATGGTAGTCCTAGAACCGACTAAAGTATAGCTCTGATACCAACTACATGTAACACCCTTATCCCGTAACCGTCACCGGAATAGGTAAGGGGCATTACCAGACAGACAGAACATTTTAAACTGATTTAGAAACGCAGATATCTAATAACATTAATACATAAGCAATCATCAACAATTTGTCCCTTATGATGGTCTACGAGACCTAAAACATACTTTTAGAAAGGATCGGGACTAAACCGAACACATTCATGAATTTCAGAACTCAAAAAATATTTCAATTCTGTTGAGGTCACACGTCCGTGTGACTAGGCTGTGTGCCTCACATGGGCACTAGACACGCCCATGTGAACCAGTCGTGCCAAAAATAAGGCATACATACTAACTTTCACCCACGGCCAACAGACAGGCTCGTGTGCTATGGCCTTATGATTCTTAGCTAGCTACTAGCTTGAGCCCACGGCCAGATGACACACCCATGTGTCTTAACCATGTGCTCTTAAGAGGTTACTCTTTTACCTACACGGCCAAAAGGCACCCCCATGGTCCCTGACCGTGTGGCACAATGCAGGCTTAGTTTAAGCCAACTTGCCACCCCTTTTTGGGTCATTCCTAAGCAATATTAGACAACATTTATACCAACGTTTTTAGCCAATGCATGCTTAAAATGACCAAATCATATTAGATCATAAAACATTTCAAACATACACCTTTTAGTATCACCAATCAAATACCAAAACTATGCACAAACATATCATTTTCTAGCCAACTCTCATGGCATAACATATATACATATCAAATCTTACTTACATAGACATTTTAGCCTATACATGCCATGCTTCATAAAAAATACACTTTCAAAAGTACCAAAATGGGTTCGATAGTGTGGTGACGATCCTCGACTATCCCCGAGCCTTTAGTAGCTACAATAACTGTAAAATAGACAGATACCACATAGAGTAAACTACAAAAAGCTTAGTAAGCCAAATACAATTGGTCTAACTATTAAAGCATAGAAAATAAAAGTCAATAGCAATAATTCATAATCATTTCACAAAGTATTTCATGAGCCTAACCATGCTCATTTGCTTGTATACATGTCATGTTTCATTTCCATGATTTCATACTTACCTTGTATTCATTATTTCATAGAAACAGAGTCTTTCATATTCAGAAGTTTAGTATGATACAAACGTACCTATATAGATTATACATTTCATCTATTTATTACCATATCTCGTACTTTATCATCAGATGGTTCAAAAAAGATATAGATACTCATAAATGGGTACAATGCCTACATCCCGGACGTGGTCTTACATGTAACTCAGTATCGATGCTCTGTCTCAGACAAGATCTTATACGAAATCATATCCGATGCCGATGTCCCAGACATGGTCTTATACATTAATCTCAAATCGAGGCCTGTGTCCCAGACGAGGTCTTACACAATATCCCAGATCAATATCAATATTCTTTTAGAAACGTACTGAGCATTTTAGATACTAGCATATTATCGGAGTTTACTCAAAATTTATTCATCAGGCTCTCAAGGTTGTCCAATACAGATTATAGTATATATATATATGCATAGAATTTAGTCAATTTAACACGTAATTGTAATTTGACTTACCTCATACAGATTTCGAATGAAAATGAGTCGACTATTTAACTATTCAATTTAACACGTAATTGAAATTTGACTTACCTCATATGAAAACTCAGTGTGTATTCCCAAAAAAAATAAAAAAAGTAAACAATACAGTCTGTGCCAAAGCCCATATCAGTAACAGTACAGTACAATTAAGCAACCCAACCCAATCCAGCCAACACACCACTCCGTACCACCAACACACCATGTGGGGACCAAGTCGACCCACCCAACCAACACACTAGTATCGCAGTATAGCTGTCAGTAATAACATCGCAGCAAAGCTGCCAGTATCAGTAACATAGCAAAGCTGCCAGTATCAATATATGGCACACAGCCATCAATAGCGGTACAAAGCCTTCAGTAGCGGCACAAAGCCATCAATAACATACCGGCACAAAGCCATCAATAACATATCGGCACAAAGCCTTCAATAGCATATCGACACAAAGCCATAATCAGAATAGCAAACTAAAAGCCCTCAATACAGAATCTTCCTCCATAATAGTGTCCCAACCCCATGCAATATGTCGTGCATTCAGAAGAACAGTCATTTACATATATATCATAAGCACATCATGTAACACCCTTATCCTGTAACCGTCACCGGAATAGGTAAGGGACATTACCAGACAGACAGAACATTTCAGGCCGATTTAGAAACACAGATATCAAATAACATTAATACATAAGCAATCATCAACAATTCGTCCCTTATGATGGTCTACAAGACCTAAAACATACTTTTAGAAAAGATCGAGACTAAACCGAACACAGTCATGAATTTCAGAACTCAAAAAATATTTCAATTCTATTGAGGTCACACGCCCATGTGACCAGGTTGTGTGCCTCACATGGGCACCAGAAAGGCCCATGTGAACCAACCGTGCCAAAAATAAGGCATACATACTAACTTTCACCCACGGCCAACAGACACGCCCGTGTGCTATGGCCGTGTGATTCTTAGCTAGCTACTGGCTTGAGCCCACGGCTAGATGACACACCCATGTGTCTTAACCGTGTGGTCTTAAGATATTACTGCTTTACCTACACGGTCACAAGGCACACCCATGGTCCTTAATCGTGTGGCACAATGCAGGCTTGGTTTAAGCCAACTTGCCACCCCTTTTTGGGTCATTCCTAAGTAATATTAGACAACATTTATACCAACATTTTCAGCCAATTCCATGCTTAAAATGACCAAATCATATTTGATCATAAAACATTTCAAACATACAGCTTTTAGCATCACCAACCAAATAGCAAGAATTCATAACCATTTCACAAAGTATTTCATGAGCCTAGCCATGCTCATTTGCTTGTTACATGTCATGTTTCATTTCCATGATTTCATACATACTTTGTATTCATTATTTCATAGAAACAGAGTCTTTCATATTTAGAAGTTTAGTATGATACAAACGTACATGTATAGATTATACATTTCATCTATTCATTACCATATCTCGTACTTTATCATCAGACAGTTCAGAAAAGATATAGATACTCATAAATGGGTACAATGCCTACGTCCCGGACGTGGTCTTACATGTAATTCAGTATCGATGCCTCTGTCCCAGACAAGGTCTTATACGAAATCATATACGATGTCGATGTCCTAGACATGGTCTTACACATTAATCTCAAATCGAGGCCTGTGTCCCAGACAAGGTCTTACACGATATCCCAGATCGATATCAATATTCTTTCAGAAAAGTATAGAGCTTTTCAGATACTAGCATATTATCAGAGTTTACTCGAAATTTATTCATCAGGCTCTCAAGGCCGTCCAATACAGATTACAGTATATATATATGCACAGAATTTAGTCAATTTAACACGTAATTGTAATTTGACTTACCTCGTATGGATTTCGGATGGAAATGAGTCGACTATTCAACTATTTTGGACTTTCCTCGATCTAAGTCCAATTTTCTTTGTCTTGATCTTAATCAACCAAATCAATGACCGAACCCTAGGATGGTCTTCTCCTTTCTATTTTCTTGATATAATCGGCTATCATGCATGATAATAAGGCCACCTTCATGTTTTCATTTTATTTATTAAGCTTTAATTCACAAATTACAAAAATAACCTTTATTATAAAACATTAAATTCACCTAACACATGTCTAATATTGTCCACTTACTTTATCAATGGTAAATTTGACATGCAAGGACCTTTATTTTAAAATCCAAGGCCAATTAACCCCATTAACATATAGCATGCAACTTTGGCATTTTACGCGATTTAGTCCTTTATCATAATTAAGCACAGAAACATACAAATTAAATCACAGAAACTTCACATTTATAATTTCACATATCACAAACACAGAAAATAATATTAAAATATTTTTCAGACTCGAATTTATGGCCCGAACCCACTATTCCAACTAGGGTCAAAATTGGACTGTTACACATCAGTCATACTTAACACAAATTAAATAGTTATTCTACCTCTAGAGGTATAGTGGTCATTTTTACCTAATAGGGGTAAAATTGTCATTTTACCCTACAAGGGTATTTCTGTAATTTACCCTATAGGGCTTTTATGGTCATTTACTGACCTCTCAGAAGGTCTATAGTCGCTTCAAGCAACTTATGTAATCTAACTGGTCATGACAGTGTAAATGGGCCCAAGGCCCACTACTCAGCCCAAGTTGGCGCACATACTCGTGTGGCCCATTTAGCCCAGGCACGACTATGCGAACAATGCAGCCCAATCCAACATTTACCACAAATTTTAGATTTTATCCGTGTGGGGCCCACGAGCACATTGGGCCCACACAGCCCATTTCGACCTATCAAAGCTCATAACGGCCTCAACATTCTTACGCCTAATATTTGTAGGCTTGAATCACCACACGTACGATCACACGCTCGTGTGGCATCAAATGCCATATTTTGAATTTTTAGCTTTTCGACTTTTCGGCTTTTGCTGATCTACAGTCTAATCAGCGTGGGATACACACCTATTGTGAAAACTGCGCTAAGATCCACAAGCTCCGAACCCTGATTCAGTTAAGATATACCATAAGTCTCCTAACAATAGGATTTTAACACTCCCTCTCTATCCCGCTTAAGAAAGAGGTTCTAATCACCTACTTTGGTCGACTGCCTGCAAATCTTACACATAATCCTTTACAAGAGATAGTCTACAGACCCCCTTTAGAGATATCTTGCAATACAACTGAGACTTTAACAACCAAATCCATTTATTGACCAATCAAAGGTTTGCACCAAATGTATAACACTTACCGAGATGTTGACCAAAAGTGAAGAGATACCAGTAATTAGCCTACCAAAGTATGCCCTTACACCAAGGCACAAAAAGGAACACCCACCCCTGTGATGGAAGATTCGACTACTCCCAAAAGTGAAAAGAGAAAAGAAACTTGAAAAAAAAGAGTTAGGGAAACAATATTCGGCCTAGATACTTAAAAAAAGAGATGATAATAGAAAGAATAGAAATTAAACAACTCACTGATTGACCAAAGATCAACTGTAAAAACCAAAAGCAGAAGTAGGGAGAGAGCAATATGATAACGGCTTGAATATTAATGGTGAAAGGATGAAAAGAAGAGAGGAGATGATAAAGGTTATTCGGCAAGAGATCAAAAGAAAGGAGAAATAGTTTGAGGCCTAACCGAGAGGAGAAGTATGGGTAATCAAACACTAAAAGCAAAAATGGAGAAAAAGAGAGACGAAAGAGGAGAAAATGGCATAATCGGCTAGAGGGAGAACAACCAAAAATGTTGATTGGAGACGAAGAGTTAAGAGAAAAATGGTAACAAGGAAACCAAAAAGTAGTGAAAGAGCACAAAACGAAAGAAAATACCCAAAAATCAACACTACATTCGGCTTCAGAATAAAGAGTAGCCAAAAACTAAAAATGGAGAGTTACACTCCCACTACAAAGCCGAATTCCTGAGTGGTTGATGTCCACCAACGTCCACAACTCTTCCCCTCATCAAAAATCCCTTAATTTTCTCCCCCTATCCCTCCTAAAAATCCTCATTAATCTCCTCCTTAATTTACTCCACCATCTACTCTTTGACCAATTCAAATTCCACCTTGCAGAGTTCCAGTCTACTTCTGCTTCTCATATGGCAATAGTAGCAAAATAAATACTCTTTTTACCTTACCAAGACTTGAACCTTAGACCTCAAGCAACTACCACACGCCACTTACCACAGGACCACAAGCTCATTTGTGACACTTTTTAACCATAATTAAATATAAGGCTCACCTGCCAAATCTAGAATTCATTTAAGAGGAAAACTAAAATTTTTGCTAAAGCCCAGATTTGAACCCAAGACTTCTAAAACACTCCCAAATACTTCTAAATTACTTAACCAATAGAGAAAACATTTTATTTGTGATATTTCTTGCACACATAAACTTTTATGTGCAGTCTCTTAACGGCTCCCATGCATAAGGCCCAACACTTCTAGGCCTAAAAATTTGGAGCGTTACAAGATTAGAATCAATTTATGCTTTATACATATTTCGGATGTTTCAATTATTTTAACTTAATTAATTGATTGAAGGATAGAGTTTCTTAGCAAATTAGCTGTTTGGGAGAGGAAAAACTTAAACTTCAAATTTGACAACCCTAGGAAGTCAATTAAGCGGGAATTAACCCAAAATTGGTATGGTCTATTCATGAACACCTTTGCCCTAACCAGTCTAGATTATGAGGTCGAGAGATAAGTAGTTCTTGTCGACTCATTAAGTTAGTTGGACCCCGAGAGGCCCAACTAAGTTGATGACTAGTAGGTTGAATAGAGCCTTACATCAATAATTTATTAGGTAAAACAATTGAATCTAGGCTAAAAGAGCTCGCATAGGCGAAACAAGGGATAGGAGAAGCCAAGACA
Source organism: Gossypium longicalyx (assembly GCA_025698465.1). Lineage (NCBI taxonomy): Eukaryota > Viridiplantae > Streptophyta > Magnoliopsida > Malvales > Malvaceae > Gossypium > Gossypium longicalyx. The sequence continues at coordinate 37,124,796 of CM046998.1, read as the reverse complement.
TGAACTTAGGAGTAGATTTAAGTTTATTTCAATTTATTTATTTTATTAATATTATTATCCTCTTACTTTGATATTAACAATACTAATTCATGACCCAAATAGATTAGTAATTATTTTTCGTAATTGGCTTAATAGTATTTTTCCCTAAACTACAATCCCTTGGGTTCAATCCTCAGAATACTTACCGAGTGTTTCATTATAAGCAAACAATTTTACAACCTGACCTGTATACTTGCGGAAACCACTTTATTTTCATATCTTTTTGTTGCAATATTCACACTCTGGATGCTAGTACGTCCGGAGGAGGTCAATAAGTTCGTAATAGGTTTAATTTGATTGATATTTACTTTTTTCTTGTATTATGTATATATATATGCAAATGTTGACAGAATTGTTGAAATAAATGTTGAATTGAATATTGAAGGACTAAATTGTAAAGTATAGCAATTTACATGTTTGCGAATGAATTGAGAGTTTATATTAAATGCATATGATCGTGCTACATATGGTATTATGTTATAATGATAGAAAGAGCATGATATTTGAGTTAAAGCTCATGTGAACTTTGTGAATGATTAGAATACAAATGCCATGTCATTAAGGTTTATTAGAAACTATGTGCCAATGGTTATGTTTATCAGGTACTTTGTACTGGTGTTACAATTAGTAAGCACTCTATGCCGGTGCTATATTTATTAGGTATTATTTACAAGTGGTGGATACCATATCGATGGCTAGAATCCAGCATTTGTTGCAAATTCTTGATATTAGGTATTATTTACAAGTGGTGGATACCATACCGATGGCTAGAATCCAGCATTTGTTGCGAATTCTTGATAACTTGTGTGAGCAGTATCGAGTAATGGTTAATGTCTCGATTGTCAACTTGTGTGACCAAAGTTATCCCGTGTATCCAAAATTAATTTACTATACTTCTCTGGGCAAAACAAAATAAAGAAATGAATATAAAAGTTGAATATGAAATATATATATGATTCATATGTACATTGTGTTAATAGATAGTATGAGATGATGCACTAACCAATTTGGTTATGTTGTGAAAGGTGATTATGTAATGATAAGTATGTTTGTTATTTGTATTAAGTAAACTATAAAATGTTAGGTATGTTGTGGTTAAATTTTATACGAACTTACTAAGCTTTAAATAAGTTTACCCTATTTCATTTTTTTCCTTGTAGATTGTCAGATTTGTGTTGTCAATTAGATCGACTTTGGGGAATCACACTATCGATCAACTATTTTGGTAGCTTATTACTCATTTTGGCCCGGTTATAAGTGGCATGTAAATAGGTTATTGGTAATGTATGTATATAATCAATTGAAGTATGTTTTATGTCATTTTGATTGTGAATTAGGTGTTTGGATGTAAATATTAATAGTTGACTTGGTTGATTGTGGTACTTGATGGTATTGGCATGTTTTGGTACTTATAATGCGTTTTGGGTTATTGAACTGGCATTTATGTTTTAGGTCACTTGGAGAACTTTGACCTAGCTAATTGCTTGTAGTTGGGTACATTTAGTGGCATTTTAGGACATTTTATTAGTATTTATCATTTGCATTAGGAGCTTGGACGGTGTTTACATGTTAGATACTTTTAATTGCGTATGGAAGGGTTGTGTTTGGTGGTTTGGCACTTGCAGGATATGGAGAAAGAAATAAAGAAGTGGAGGTTTGTTAGGACAAAAGGTTGGATAGTTTGCCATCTTGCATGTCGTGGTAATTCAGGAAAATGAATGAGTCAACATTTAGTGCATACCAATTTCAGCCCAACTCTACTTACACTAGAAAAATCTGCCTAAAAGAGAGGAGAAGATATCGTGGGCTGTTAGAGCTATTCTAGGAAGAAAAATCTTATAAAAACCCGAATGAGGAAGCCCTAAGTGTGGAGATCCAAAGGAAACAATTGAGGGTAGCGACTGAGTAAAGACGAAAAGGGGAGACCGAAGGTAGTCCCTCTCAGCCACCACAGGACACTGTGTTGCTAGATTGCGGATTGATTTGGTGGCAGTCCTCTTCTTAAGTTCTTCCATTATTTCTTATTATGTTCTTAGTGAATTAATTTGATCAAAAAAATGTTTGGCTTATTTCAAACTTGAATTTTAATCGTCGACCCATGAGCTAAATCTCATAAGGTTAGGATTACATGATGAAAACTTTTTATTTTTTTAATAGTTGAAGTATATATTTTACTTAATTTACTATTTCATTCAATTGCTTTATTTCCCAAGTGTATGTGTACATTTTCTAGACATAGATGAGTATGCAGTATGCCCCTAAACTGAATCTAATTCTAAAAAGGTTGGATTAGTTGGACCATAATTGAATGATATGAGCAAGTACTCAACAAATACTTGTAGTAGACTCTAGACGTAGAGCAATGTTCATATGGAATGAAGACAACACAATGCAGGCTACCATGCTTAGGCATATAGACACAGGCCAGGTAACTTGAGATCTTGCTCTCGAAAGAAATAAGTCACTATAGGTCTCTTCTGAGCAATAGATTAAGTACAAGTTTCTTAAGGCATTACTGAAAGTAAAGGTAGATTCTTAGTAATCCCAAATTTCCAATCAACATCGTAGACCTTGAATCTGTTGTCGCAGCATCTTTGCCATAGCATTCTTAGTTATTTATTTATTCATTCGCATTTTATTCACGCAATTATTCTCGTAATTTCCATTGAATTTGTACTCTTGATTTTCCTTAGCATTTTCTAATATTAATCTGTATATATTTCATACTCACCTTTATTATTTTAATTTATCACTGCGTACTTAACACGGCTTTACCATAACATTAATCATTATCATAACTTGACCATTTTTGTACCTAATCTGATCCCTATGGAGACAATCTCACTTGTCACTTTATTACTTGATTCAACGTGTATACTTACACAATTTGCATACCATATTCACATGCGACACAGGGCCAGGTGACCCAAGATTACACAACAATAGTTTGTTACACGGTTTGGCAAGACAGCCATGTCACCTGACTTCACACGGCCTCAGCCTATCGCACAGCCTCTCCACATGGCCATAGGGTGTTACACTCCCATGTCATATCCTATTAAAGGAAGGACCTTTCTTTTGGACGCCTACGAGTTTTTGTGACACCCTAAAATTGGGCCTAGAAGTTTTGAGGGTAAATCAGGAATTTTGGCTCAGAATGGGTTCAGAATTTTTGAATTGTGGTAACCTGAAATTGTTTTCATCTATATATTTTTGAAAATCAAGTTAATTTTTAAAACTAAGGTTGAAAAGACTTTCAGCTTTAAAGTAAAGATTATTTTGTAAAAGGGTTCAATTAGGAGTAGTTATAAAGCAATTATACAAAGTTTTAAAACACCCTATTTTCCCCCTCTATCTATATTAAAGCTACATTAACTTCTTCTTCTTTGTTTTGTGTTGTTGTCCCCATCTCTTCAAAAGCTTTTCTCATTCAATTTTGATTCCCAGACTTAGTTCCTTAGATTTCTATTATTTCTAAGTCATAAATCTCCATAGTATTTCAAGAAAAACATTCAAGAACTCCATAGATTTCTCTATTGTTGAATTTTTGTGTTTTTTGAGTTTTCAATCAGACGTTTGGTTTTTCATCAACTAAGGAAATAGTTCGATCCCTTTTTAGTTTCTTTTTTTATGTTATTTGATCATTTAAATTGAGTTTTTATCCGCTAAATCACATCTTTTAAATAAAAGTAAAAAATTGGATCGTTAATGGTGGATTTTGAAATTTTGGATAAAAACATGGTTTCAAAGTGTTTTTCAATTAGTTTGGATGTGATTAGAAGGTTTCTAGACTTACTTTAAAGTTTTGTTGAATATTTCTAATGTTTTAATGAATTTTCGTGAAAATTGCCATAAACATGTCAAAAAATTTGATACCATAAATTGGGCAATTTTGAATAGTTTAAAGGTTGAGAATTAGTCTTATGTGAATAATTAGATTAACAAAATCAGTTTTAGGCAAAAATATTAAGTATAGACCGAGATAATTGAAATTCAAGTTTGTTATGTCAAAGGTTTTGATTACAAGAGAATATAGCTTAGGCTTACATTTTTTGTTAGTTTAGGAGAGTCTTTGGTTGCTAATTGATGGTGTATGTTGTGTGGTTATTATGTGTGAAGCATCAGAACCATTGAAGCCTTCTGTGAGCAAGGTGAAAGGCAAGGAAAAGTTAGTTTAAGCTTTCAGCAATTAGTTAAGAGTGTGGTCGGTGAGTGTTTGGAATCGCTACTTGTAGACACGATTCATAGTATTAATTGGCAGCTTAGGAATAGCCCAAACCCCTATCCTAACTTCCAAGTGTAAGATTTCTATTTCCCTTGCTATATTTTGACAATTATGTAATTATGTGAATAATTGTGGATTGATTATTATAATGTGATATTGTGATATGAAACATGTCTGACAACTATTGTGAATTGTGTTGTGTATACAAGCCAAATGACAATGATAATGATATGCTAGTAATGCAAAGATGTAGCAAAAGCGAGCAAAATTTCGGTAAATATATATGTGTTGAATTGTGGAATGTAATATTATTATGACAAGTAATATAGGAGAATACTTTTATATGGTATATGATGTACTGATTTTAATGCACACATATTGTAACACCCCAAACCCGGCCCAAAAGTTAGATCGAATCTGGTGTGTCACATGAAATATTTTCCGAAAACCTTATTTTCATTAGAAACCCTTCTTATTTAAAACGTAGTACATTGAAAACTTCTTAATTTTATTTCCAAAACTCCCTTTTACTTTGCGGAAGCTAATTCTAAAATGTAACCGATTTTACAAAAAACGTGATGTTTTAAAAGTTAAGTCATAAAAACGTAGTGTTTTGAAAACAGTTGTTGTTTTGGAAAACCATGTCCTACTTCTAACAGATATTAGACATACTAAATAAACTTTCCAAATAAAAAGTTAAGGAAATAAAGAGGCCTTATTACAACCCAAATCAAAAACCAAAGTGCTTAACTAAATGAACGAAATAGAAAAACATGTGCAGTTGTGTGGTCGTCTCTAAGTCCCTCTGCGACACCAATCCACCTAACGCTGGGGATTACCTGCACGGTTAATAAACGGGGTGAGTTCACAAAAACTCAGTGTGTAATCCCCTTACTAGAGTAACAGTAAGTATACAGAAATAAAAACAAAAATAGTCTGGGCTAGAGCCGTTAACAGTAACAGTACAGTCCAATTCAGAGCATACGTGGGCCAAAGCCTATTACAATGTCACTTGGGTCACAGCCCATAATAGAATCAATTGGGCCCAACCCAAACCAATAACAGAACAGAATGTGTGAATGCATGGATGCGTGCTATCCCATTCCAATAATCCAACCGTTACACATCAACTCCGTCCCCTGGTACACATCATGTGGGGATATAAATATCGACCCACCCATCCGATACACATCAATGGTAGCTCGGTTGCGGTACTACCTTCATTATAGCAAAGCTGCTAATCATATATTGGGCTTAAAAATTTTTCAGTAGCGGTATTATAATTGGCACAAAGCCATCGGTAACTGTATTATGTTTGGCACATAGCCATCAGCGACGATAATATAAATGGCACATAGCCTTGGGTAAATATGATCCACACAGAGTCATCCATAAGTATGTTAGGCACATAGCCACAGGTAAATACGTTTGGCACAAAGCCATAGTCAAGATGGCACAGAACCATTTTTAGGTTGGCATAAAGCCACAATCAGAATAATTGGCTTTAAGCCATCGGTAGCTGTTTCATGTTAGGCACATAGCCATCAGCGACGGTAATACAGTCAGCACACAGCCTCGGGTAAATATGATTGACACAAAGTCGTCAATAATTATATATTAGGCTTAAAAGCCACCGGTGGATCCACGATCGTCAAGCAACCATGCGATCTTTAATCGGTGGATCCACGGTCGTCAAGCAACCATGCGATCCTCAATTGGTGGATCCACAATCGTCAAGCAACCATGCGATCCTCAATTTCTTCCTCCATTTCACAATTCCAACCCCATGCAGTATGTCATGTATGTCATGCTCAATCATCACACGTGTATGCAAAATGGCCATGCTCAGTAACAATCATTTAAACATATATTAAAAACATATCAGTTTTACAACCATAGTCAAGTCAGTTAAAACACAATCATACATTCCCAGTCAATCAGTCAAATTCATAGTCCAAGTCAGTCATTTACCTACAAGGCAAAATAGTCATTTTGCCCTATCAGGGTATTTTAGTAATTTTTTACTGTAAGGGTAATTCGATAATTTTACAAATCAGGGGTATTTCGGTAATTTTACAAATCAAGGATATTTAGGTAATTTTATAAATCGGGGGTATTTCGATAATTTTACAAATTGAGGGTATTTCAGTAATTTTACAAATCGAGGGTATTTTGGTAATTTTACAAATTGGAGGTATTTTGGTAATTTTACAAATTGGAGGCATTTCGATAATTTTACAAATTAGGGGTATTTCGGTAATTTTACAAATCGGGGGTATTTTGGTAATTTTACAAATCGAGGTTATTTCGGTAATTTTACAAATCGGGGGTCTAAACGACCCAACAGAAGGTCCACGATCACCAACCTTGGCACATCCTGCATTGAGTCTTCCCCCCAACTCATCTGGTTCGCTCTATTTAAAGCCAGCTTCTCACCAATTCTCATGTTAGCTTCCTGATGTGGGATTACTTTCAACCATTAGGAAAATTCTCATTCCTATGACCACTTCAACCACAGAGTTCCAGTCCAACTCCACCTCCCATACAGCTCAAATAAATACTCCACTGCGCATCCCAAGACTTGAACGTCAGACCTCACAGTTACACAACACGCCACCTTGCCACTCCACCATAGGCTCTTTCTGTAATAAAAACATCCACAATTAACTTTAAGACATATGTGCCAGCGTCCAGATTCACTTAAGAGAAAAACCAAAATGAATTGTAAGAGCCAAGACTTGAACCTAGCCTCCCTTACAACGTTAATGATGCCACAACCACTAGACCACATGTTTCCTTATGTCATTTATTTAACACAATAATTTAAAAGGCCATCCTCCAAGCATCTAGGATTTTATTCACTTAATACCAAAATTTTTGCTAAAGCTCAGGTTTGAACCCAAGATTTCTCCAACACTTCTTAGAGCCATTAACCACCAAAGTAGACATTTAATTGTGTCATTTCCTTGCACAATTAAATACTTATATACAACCTCCTCACGGACCCAAACTCAATACTTCTAGGCCCAAATGCGGGGCGTTACACATATGTGGTCGGATATGTGATGGCTCAATGAACATTATTGTGACACTTAAAGTGCAAGTAAATGTGAATCTTATAATTATGCATTATGTACAAGTTGTGATGTAAATTGATGAATATGAATTGAGATGATGTGCATTAAATTAGTAATTAAAAATGCGTAATTCTGGATATTTTGGCCTTATGATCTCTTGAAACTATTGGATATATAATTAGCATGCTATAGAATTGTGAGTACTCACCTATATGTATTATGTTTTTGGGCATTGAGGCCTTGGGACATGTTAGAGAGATAAGGGAATGTGAGTTAAGCTCCAGTCAACGGGACATGTTTGGTGTGTTAGAGAGTGTTAGCTTTATGCTTCACTTCTTAGGATATGTTCAACTCTATGAGTCAATTGGTGTGTTGAAGATCTACGTATCTGACGTGTGGTGATAGAGTCCACTTTTATGTCTCATAGCCTAAAGTGCCAAATTATCGTTTAAATGTGATTTTATATATTGTGATAATACAATGTGAGACGGATGCATAAACATGTGAATAATATGCTAAATGAGTTTATTTAAGTTTCATGTTAATGTTAGTATGTTCTCATGGTAAATTGTGTATGTAATTGTTGTTTGGGTTGTTTTCATTAACTTGTCAATGCATGTGAATATATAACTATAAAGTGTGTATACGTTGTTAGTCTTGAGGAATTATTGTAAAATGAATTATTTATATATAAGCTTGAGTATAGTTAAACGTAAGAGTATATGCTAGTTTTATGATTTAATGAAGAGTGAATATGTTATTGTGACTTTGTTAGAATATGATTGTGAATATGTTATAGCATGCTCTTGTTTAACATTTGATGTTGTGTATACATTGTGGTTACTCCGACATTCACTGAGCTTGTTTAAGCTCACCCACTCCATCTAACCATTGCAGATATTTAGTGTTTACAGTGTAAGCGGTGCGGGGATACCAATGAAGTGATCTAAGTTAGGCTTTAGTATTTTCATAGGTGGTATTAATATTATTCTTTGAACTGTGGGAATAAGGCAATATGGTTAGACTTTGATTGATTATTATTGTGGTCCTTATGATATTTTATAGGTTTAGTTTTCTAGCACTTTTGATGGATGTCATAATTATTTCATAGGTATTGTTTTGGTTTGAATATTTATTATGTTGAATTGCCACGAACTGTATGTATGGTCAATGGACGTTGAATAATGTGGTAGAACTATTGCTTGATATTTCCATGATGTTTTGGATATTCCTAGGAACTATAGGCTTGGACCTTGGTATGTTGATTCTTGCTCAGACATGTTTTTGATGTTTTGAACTATTATTTTGGTCATTTTGACATTGGTTTAAAGAGGTAAATGGTGCATGTTAATTAGATATTTGTTGGAATGCATTAAATGCTTAAAACTGTTGTATTTTTTGTGGTGTGGAGCAAAGGTATCAATATTCATGTTATAAAAATGATACCTCTATGATATTTTGATGTGCAGGAAGTCAATATTGTAATTTGGTATCGATACCTTACCATAAGTATCGATACTTGGAATAAAATAATTGATACTTTAATAAAGGTACTGATAAATTTTGGGGTTTTGAGTTTTAGGCGAGAAACAAAATACTCTTTTGGTATCATTTTTCAAGCGATATCGATACCATATAAGAAAATTATCGATACCTTGGTTTCAGTATCGATAGCTACATGAATTGTATTGAATTTTACTAAGTGGTTCATATGCATGCTACAATTGTGTAATAAGCCCGATTGATGTTTGTATGGCTTAATTAAACACTGCTTTAAGTATTTGTGACTTAGGAACTCTCTCTATATGTTTAATATTAATAATGTGACATTAATCACACGTTTGATGAAGTGTTGACTATGATTGTTGATGAGACAGTGGTGTCGCATCTTATTACTCGGGCTCAGCGACCGGGTTGGGTATAGGGTGTTACAGTTTCTCTTCATTAATTATTGTTTTCGTCTCTGACCAAACTAGTTTTCAAGGCACTAGAAAGCACTCATGCTCCAGAAAAGGGGATTTGAGGTGGGGATCGCCAACCACCCTTTTGCTATTGACGTCTGGTAATGTGAATACTTTTCTCAAGTACTTTGGAACAACATATTGAGCTTCCTATTTCTTCCTACAATGCCCAACCATCCCTTGCTCGAGTGATCATGTCCAACAGTCCCTCCTCTTACCCACATGGATTAACTTGCCTTGGTTAGTGATTAATCTTAAAGGTAACCTAGTTGTTTTTTCATCTTTTGATCTTTGTTCTCCCAGTGGCCATCTGTTTACATGTTTAATTTCTAAAATTTCCCTTTCTTTTGAGTAATATTTTGTTACTGCTAAGATGTTTTTTTTCTAGGTTCTCGATCTCTATCCTTTCTATAAGGGGTGTGGTGTTCTTGCTTCAAATTCTTCTAATTGCTCCTTTCTCATGGCTTCCTATGTAGTCTCTTTTATTCTTAAGCAATCGCAGGTAGAATGGCATATATTGTTATGATATAAGCATTTTTTCCTTTTCGGTTCATTTTATGGGCATATTCCTAGGGCTGAGATTGGAAAAACTTGTTAAGTGCTTGTATCTTCGAATCTTGTTGTATGGCTGGTCAAGAATCTTACTTTTACTTAAATGCCACAACAATAATTTTTTTTTCTATGGTCTATTTAAGGCTAGAAAGAGAATGAGCTAGTCTGTTGCTCCACTGTTGAAGTTAAGGCTAAGAAGGGTGGTAGGCCTGCACTATGCTAACTTGGCTCAGTTCTATAGAACTGTTTCAACAATAGGCATGGAGAGTGCGTGACCATCTCACTAAAGATATATCTTCTTATTTAGTTCTCACAAATGATGTTAATTGTTCAAACAAAAAAGTTAAGGGTAACTTATTGTTGTAGTTCACACTGTGGAGCTGCGAAGAGCAACTTGGATGAGGATGTTTCACATCATGGAAGTTGTGGAGAGCCGATGCACTTGGGGATTTTAGGGTGATTGCATGGAGGGGGAGTTTTGGTAGAGTATGGTTACTTGAGTTCTTATGTCCCTTTATGCTAGTGTTGGCCCCACCAACCGAGTATACGTGTAATGATAAGGTGGCAAGAGTTGACCTCAAGCTTTGATAGAGTCGACCTAAAGGGATCTGAGCTGAATGTGTCGAATTGATGGATGTCGTTAATGACCCTTCCCTATCTTCTATAAATTGTATGGGCTTACAAAGTATGCAACACCCCTAACTCGTATATGTCGCTAGGACGGGGTTATGGAGCATTACCGAAACTTTCAGAACATTTTCAGATAATTCAAACATTTACTATTCATTCCTCGAGATTTGTTCATAACGTCCTTAAATAGACCCTCAAGGCCCAAAATGAGCATTAGAATCGAGTCGGGACTTAATCAGAAACTCTAAGAATATTTCACGAACTTTCAAATTTTTTCCAAGGAGCAGAGCTCACACGCCCGTGTGGTCCAAGGGACACGCCCGTGTGGTCCAAGGGACACGCCCGTGTGACCCTGGGACACGCTCGTGTTGCAGGCCGTGTTCGACCCCGTAAAACTCTCTGACTTGTGCACATGGCCGTGTAGCACACACGGCAGAGACACAAGCCCTTGTCTCTACCCGTGTGCTCAATTCTGAGTATTCTGTTTTCTCGAATTTAAGGTGCAGAGGATACACGGCCAAACCACACGCCCATGTACTAGAACCTTATTCATTTTGGAAAATCACAGATCCATTTATTTTTCATTTATTCAACCAGGATTTAAACATTTTTCAAGCATTATCGGGCATGTGATTATTTCATACATCTGTAACATTCATATAATTCAAGTAAACACATTCCACATCCATTTCAAGCATATAAGTAACATTTTTTATCCTTTCTCATTTATCGGGCATTATTGTTGATCGGGCTTTGTCGGATATATTTTCAATGTCATATATATACAATATCTATACAATTCACAAATACAACATTTATTTCAAGCATATAAATATACATAATTTAGTTACACAAACTTACCTCGACAAATGTTCGTGTACGTAAAATCTACTAATTCAACATTTTCCTCTTTTCCTCGTTCTAGCTCCGAATTTGGTCTACCGGATCTATACGAGAAAATTTTACATCAATTTACCACATTTCGTATTCAAGTGAACTCAATTTACATCCTAGGCAGAATTACCATTTTGCCCCTAACTTTTCCATTAATTCTCATTTCGTCCCTAGGCTCGGAAAATGAAATTTATACAATTTACTCCCTATTCCAAGCCTAACCAAAATTTCACCTTAAAATTTACATCACATATATTCTACAAAATTCAGAATTTTTCTTCAATTTTCACAAATTTACATTTTAGTCCCTAAATCATGTTTTCATCAAAAATCACTTTGTAAAAGTTGTTTATCTATCAAGAACCTTTCATTTTCTACCATAAATTTCAAATTTTCAGCATATACATCCATGACCTAATTGCCATACTTTGATAACTTCTCAAACTGATCCCCCAAATAGATAGATTAAGCTATCTCGGTTTCAAAAATATCAAAATTACTAAAAACGGGACAAGAAAACTTACCCAATTTGGCCAAGAAAGTTTTTTCTCTCTCTCCTAGGATTTCTATGGAATATTTTGGGGAAGAAGATGATAAAAATTATTTTTATGTCTATTTAATTAATTTATCATCTTTAGTAATTTTGATTTCCAATTTAGCCTTTAGCCTTTTTCTAATTTTCCATGGATGAATCATCCAAAAATATCTACTAACTTTTTATTAATGGTCTAATTACCATACAAGGACCTCAAATTTCGAATTCCATAGCTATTTAATCCTTTTAGCTACTAGAATTCAACTTTTGCATTTTATGCGGTTTGGTCCTTTTTGTAATTAAGCACATAATCAGTAAAATTTTCTTATCAAAATTTTCACATGACATTCTTAACATATTACGGACCATGTAATAAAATGAAAATAAATTTTATTTTTGGATCAAATTTGTGGTCTCAAAACCACTGTTCCGATTTCATTGAAAAATGGGTTGTTACAACTCTCCCCCTTAAGGAATTTTCGTCTTCAAAAATTTTACCAGTAAAGAGATTCAAATATTACTTTCTCATAGTTTCCTTCAGTTCCTAGGTAGCTCCTTCTATACCATGTCATTGTCAAAGAACTTTTACTAATGCTACTTTTTTATTTCTCAGTTTTTCTCTTCAAGTGCCAGAATTTCAATCAATCTCTCAATGTAATTCGTGCCAGGCTGAATTTAACATTTATCAAAGCAATAACAAATGATGGGTCTGATCGATACTGTAACACCCCAAACCCAGCGTAGACGTTATCGCCGAATCTGGTGTGTCACATCGAAGTGTCTTCCAGTCCGTTACTGAATTTAAAACCTTTTACTATTATTTAACAAATTTTCTCGTCAAAGCGCTTAACTTATTAACCATCAGTGTTATATTAAATTGTTTCAAAAATGCGAAAGCTTTTTAAGTCGATGAAGTTTAAAATGCGTGTTTAAAAAAATAGTAATTGCTTTAAAAACTCGTATTTACCTAGACTAGCAGTTTAAGGCAAGCAATCAAAGCCCAAATAAAAGTTAATACCACAAATGGCCTTATTACATAACCAAAAACCCAATATGAAATTTAAATAATTAAAGTCAAAAGTAGAACATCAGCAATCGTATGGCCACCTCCGAGTCCCTCACAACACTAAATCGTCTAAGGCTGGGGATTACCTGCATAGTTGAAAAGAGAGGGTGAGTTTACGAAAACTCAGTGTGTAATCCCCTATCAGTCAAGCAGTAAATAATGCATGCAATAACAGTCTGGGCATGAGCCCTATTCAGTATCAGTACAGTCTGAGCCTTAGCCCTATACAATAATAGTATGGGCCTAAGCCCAATACAGTAACAGTATGGTGTAATGCAATTATGCATCCCACCCAAATCTAGCCAGCACACCACCCGTACCAACCAACACACCATGTAGGGATATAAATCGACCCACCCAACCAAAGACACTATATATCGCAAAGAAAGTCGCGGTAATAATAATGCAACATAGCTACCAGAACAGTAAGTGTGGCAAAGCCACCAGTATCAGTAATTGTGGCATAGCCACCAGTAACAGTGAATGTGACATAGTCACTAGTACAGTACTTCCTCCATATTAAAATCCCAACCCCATGTAGTATGTCGTTGCATAAATATTACAAGTATGCAAAGTCATACTCAGTACAATCATATATGTAAATCATAAGCACATTAGTCATACAAAACAAAGGGCATAATCGTCATTTTACCATACAGGGGTATTACGGTCATTTTACCTTATAGGGGAATTACGGTCATTTTACCCTACAGGGGCATTACGGTCATTTTACCCTACAAGGGTAT